>LR991071.1:2535929-3803894 GCA_905163555.1 Notocelia uddmanniana | reverse complement strand
TACACGGGCAATATTTTGAGCAATTATTGCCCGTCCTCCGGACACGCGTCCTTCTCTGGCCTGTAAGTAAAAGTGAGACAACCGTACTGTTGACGGGCAATAATTGCTCAAAATATTGCCAGTGTAAGAGCACCTTTACGAGGTGCACAAGCGACACTCTCGGCAGTGGTCTTTTTCTTTCAGAAACGCTAGTAGATTTCTATATTAATAATTTCGTGCAGGGGTACGGTAGACCCGAACGAGACCTGTCTCAAATTGAAGAACGTATAAAAATAACGATTTTTGAGTTGAACATATGTATCCGCAAAATTCGGATTGTCGCGTATTTTGCATTTAAAAGTGTTAATTTGATGACAAAACGTCGGCCATATTGCCCACAGACTATATTGCTATATTCAATTTGTTGGTTGACAGTGTCGGCTACGTTCGAAAATCGTGAACTATTTTTGCGTCCGGTATGTTGGCCAGGTTGCTGGGCTGCGTTCTGGGTGATGGGCCATCATCGCCCATTGTGTGGATTCGGCTAGCCGCGTCTGCAGCGTTTTGTTTTTGTAGTTTTCAAGCGTTCTATACACCTATCAGCCTAGCTAGCACGATAACTTATACCGTCACGTTATATGGGCGAAATGTATTAAAACGTCACATAAAACGTAACGGTATAATCTATCGTGCTAGCTAGACTGATTGTCACAACAACCGCCTTCAAAGCGAATGTATGGGGCCTGTTACATGGGTATTATTATCATGTGATACATTCATATCACGATAAGTATCAAGTGAATATTGAAGCAGAATCCATACAAATTTGAAAACTGCGATAGTATTGACACCTCAGTATTGTTATAATATTAAATATGTAAAGGACACCACTTGAATGTTTGCTGAGTCTGGCCGCCATCTTAAAGCTGCGTCTCTATTTTGTTCTGACAAACTACTAGGTGACTTATGGATTTTAAACGTCCAGCAAAATTCTATCCCTATCTCGCTCTATCTTATAAAATAGTGGTACTGGGGGTCTACTCCGAAATTCGAAATCCGAACTTCGTATGGTGCCGTCCCTTTCAATCAACTTTCTTTTGTCTATAACTGCAGAGTGAAAGGGACGGCACCATACGAAGTTAGGATTTTGAATTTCGGAGTAGACCCCCAGCTCATGCCGTTCGCCGCGCTCGGACGTTAGAGGCGCTACCACGAACCGAAAACGAAGTATCTGCCTCTCTCTCGCACATGTATATTCGAACGACGGAGAGGAAGATAGTTCGTTTTTGGTTCGCGGTAGTCCCTCAGGCGTCAACTTTAAAACGAATAGGGTATTTTACTATATGAGAAATAAAATTCAAAATGTAAGAAAAACCGGCCAAGTGCGTCGGACTCGTGCACTGAGGGTTCCGTACAACTAAACAATAAATGTGATTTATCAATATATTGACATTTTTGGTAAAATATACTTCATAATAAACATTATCACCTAATTTCAAGTTCATAGGTCGAAGGGAAGTTAAAAAATTATATGTGTGACAGACAACACACGGAATGTTCTTTGACTTTCTTCGACTGTCCGCCGCGCTCGGACTAAAGTGCTACCAACCGAAAACTAAGTATATATGCCTCTCTGTCGCACTTGCATATTCGAGCGTGGAGAGGGAAATACTTCGTTTTCAGATCGCGGTAGGCCCTTTGATCTGACGGCTCTTATTCCTGGATAGTGCGCGTATCGGAATGTGAAATACCTTTGGCAAAACGGAACAAGTTGTTAAATAGCTTCCATTAATTGGAGAAAAATTACCAACTGTTATTATTATCACGCGAAACACTGAATATTGAAGCAACATCCATAGGGGCATGTTACATGGTTATTATTATCACGTGATATACTCATATCACGATCCGTATCACGTGCTGTTCAATGAACATTGAAGAAAAATCCATACGCTTTTGAAAACCACGATAATATTGACACACCAGTATTTTGACAATATTAAGCGTGTAAATACAATTTTGAAAATCGCGATAATATTGACACATAATATTGAGTGTTAAGGGCCCCACTGAATAGAATTTGGCGGAGAATAGAGAGCTGCTACCGCGAAACGAAAACGAACGAATATCGTGTATTTCCCTCTGTGTCGCTCGAATTTGCAAGTGGGACAGAGAGGGAGATACACGAACTTCATTGGTTTTCGATCACGTTAGCAGCTCTGACTTCGCACCAAAAATACTGACTGGCACATCAATATTTAACAATTGCACATCTGAACTGAATTTTAATGAACGATTAGTATTTTAGCTACACAAATCAGTACTGATTACGGTGTCAAATTTATTATGTGCCTTTAAATACTACCCTTATAAAAATGCTTAGGATTAACTTGCAAAGATACTAGCCTTTGCCCGTGACGTCGTCAGCGTAATCATTTACTCCCAATTCCACATGTTAATCCAGACTACAGACTATATTTCTATACAAAGTTTCATCATAATCCGTTGTTGTAATGTTTTTATTTTATACATTTTTGTACACTATTTCTTTCGTCGTTTGCATAAGATAACTGTCACGAATAAATGTTTACTTTATTTCTTTCTTATTTATTTCACCCGAGCGAAGCCGGGCTTTCATCTAGTTGACTTATAAATGTGCCATTGCAGCCTACTTGCAGAATAAAGTTCATTTATTTATTTAGGCATTCGACGGTGCGAGCGGTCAGGCGAGTAATGAAGCGTATATATAAAATACTCCTAAAAGCCCTAAATACCGTTATATATTTGTGTTAAGCAGTTTTCCGACGCGGCCCCTTTTGTCCATGAACACAGCCTAAAGTCAAATGAGGTAAATTTAGACTTGCTCGTGCTTGCTTGCGCGATAGATGCTCATGATTAAGGACCGCGAACCGGTCTGAAACATGTCGAGCGATATTCGACCTCAAAGACGTGAGTGACCCGTTTCATTATCTATACTAATATTATAAAGCTGAAGAGTTTGTTTGTTTGAACGCGCTAATCTAAGGAACTACTGGTTCGAATCGAAAAATTATTTTTGTGTTGGATAGTCCATTTATTTATCGAGGAAGGCTTTAGGCTATATAACATCACGCTGCGACCAATAGAACCGAAGACGCGGACGAAGTCGCGGGCAACAGCTAGAGTTTAATATGTCTCAAACTCCGGGACTTTTCTATATTTTAGAGTGTTTAAATTTCATACCATCAGCTAAAACCAAATGTTTGCGTACCTAAGTCATTAATAGACTCCGATATTCCGATTCAGTATGTAGTGCTTTGGGTTTAGAAAAATTTACGAAAGCAAGAGTTTTAGAGCACGGTTGGACCAAAATATCGAACTAATGTTCTTTAGGTAGTTAATCGTAATTTTTGATCAGATTTTTTTTCAATTATTTTGTATAAAAAAATACTTGCTTCAATATCATTATCACTGTCGAATTTGATATGTAAAGGAGCCTTAGTGTCATTTATGTCGCGTATACATATTTCCGTCACCTGGCCCGCATCAATATTTTTGATGTAGTACCTTAAGTACCTCTGCAAAAGGGAGTGGTTTGAAGTTTCATTTCACATTTGTAGTGCTAATCTATTTCTGTTAGAAGTACCTAGTATGTAATCACAAGATATCATATCAGTGGCGAGTGTCAACGCCTAAATTGGCGATGACTCTTATCCCGCTTGATGACTCACAAACGGTCCAGAATTGATTTTCAGGCCTTCCAAAGTATTGATTAAAGAATTAAATAATTTTATTGAACATAATAACAAACATTATGAAAACAATTAGTTCGTAAGCAGCTGCATTAGTATAAACTTTATCGCAGCTATTGATGATAGGTCATGTATCATTCCTTTTTGGCTTGTACTCGGTATTTGATTATCTAAAGACTTCCTGTGTCGTGTGTCAACTGTTATGTTATAGATCTATTACGATAATCTCTTTTATACAATAGTAAATATTGTATATGACTTAGGACCATAAGGGTTACTAAACTCTATGCTCTGGCTAGAAAAATTGAATCCAGATATAATTGAGTTATTTGTTATTTAATTATTATTTGAATATTCATTCCATGGTATATCTAGATTTAATCAGGACGTATTACAACTATATACATCCTGACAAACTCGATTTTCGATGTGCTGATGTTCCTTTTCCATACGAGTTTACTGTATCTATGTTAAATTTTAACCCAATAAATTATTCCATAACGAAAAATAAGCGCATCATAACCGTGATACCGCGAAATATTTGGAATATATAGATGGTTTATATGGTGATAGTATATGTGTTGTGGGCGATGGGCTACCTGTCACTGCAATATCAGATTTTCTCCGTCTATAAACCTACAATTGCTAAAAGTGGCACTGAAATTAATGTTCGTGTGCTCTGCCTACCCCTTTTGGGAATATAGGTGTGAAAAAAAATGTATATATGGTGATAGCAAGTGCTTGATTTTCTCCAATACACTTCTCGAGTCGTATCTAACCCATAATACAGCTATAAATATATCAGTACCAGATGGACAGGAAGGACAGACGAATATCTTTGGCTAAATAGGTAAGGAGGTTTTTCATAGCGAGGTAAGTACTATAATATAGAATGCGGTGAAAGTCACTCTAGGAAATATTAATTGACTGTTTCGTGGTTCAACAGCGGTTAAGGTGTACAGTCGCGGAATGAAAAGGTCCGTCACTTTTCAAAACCTTTTCATTCCGCTACTGATACATAAGGATCAGTATTTTGTAGCGGCAGCATAAACATTAATCGTTTTTTTCATACAACGACGGTGGCAAAAGAGCTTATGGCCTGCCCGCCCGATAGTAAGCAGACGCCGTAGCTTATGGAAGCTTTTTCCAGAAGAATCACAACGAAATTGCCGATCCTTTATTGACTTGAGGAATCGTTGTTTTGAAAGCTAGAGACATATGCAGGTCCCTCACTCTTACTCAATACCTTCATTGGAGCTCTGAATCGGCACATTGAATGATCGACGCGTAAACTAAAACTTTTGCTAAAACTGTGGCAAATTATAACCACGTCTATCTTCAGCATTTCAGGCTGTGTATGTGCATTAAGTTCAGTGGTTCCGTTACGTTGAAATATTTATAAGTGAGAGGACCTACGAATTTATGGACGATTCACACCGAACGGCTGGAGTCGGCGCGCACCCCATTAGAGTCAAAGGAATTAGAACCCTTCATACAGAAGTTAGATTTCATATTTGAATGGGTTGCGGGCAGCCGGTCGGCCGCCGCCGGCTCTGCCACTGCCGTTTGGATACGAAGTCTAGCTTCTGTATGGAGGGTTCGAATTCCTTTGACTCTGGTGGCGTGCGCGCCGCATCCGGCCGTTTGGTGTGAATCGTCCTTAAATGTAGAACCACAAATTAATAGTACGTATACAGAAGGTTTCCTGTCTAACAAAACTGATGGTTGGCAGATAGAATATTATAATAGGTCCTAGCTCAAATATTGTTAATTTTAAGAAAAATATTGTATGTGGTTAATATAATAAACATGTATATAAATCACCTAAGTGCGGTCATGTGACACTCAACAGGATCCACATAATGTCAGCGTCGGGTCATCTACTGTGGCCCGACAATGTGCTGAGTGGACTCCTTTTTCGCACTTTAAAACAGATAAGTATGTACCTAAATTGTGTTTTGCGAAATAAAATTCTTTATTATTATTTTTATAATATAAAGTAGAATATAAAGCGGTAAATATATGACTTTAGTTAGTTACTCGTAGTATTGTATAAGTAATCTTCGAAGTTACTTAACCAATTGTTTCATTACAATCATTAGGATATATAGTAGTTTTGCACTCATAAGTAGCCATATTTTATGCCGTGGCTCCATTCTGTCTTATGAAACGCGGGCGTAGCCGCGCGAACTGCTAGTTTGAGTTATAAATAGGTGAGAACTGTATGCATATGCTTTAAGGGTTCACGGCTACTATTTTGTCGAATCGGCGCCAAGTGAACGCGTGGGTTGGACGTGTAGTTTTAAATTCAGACCGCTTGACTAATTCAGATCTATGACATAATTTAGGATGCGGGTTACATCGACCCTAACACGCATGTCGACATACTCATACGTTTGTCTGTGACAAGTCTGGAAATTGGGAAGCGATTGTTTGAGATTTGAGATCTTCTTGAAGAGTGAGAAGTAGTTAGGGTAATTCTTTCAAACCTTATTAGATGGTACACCTGCGGCATTTTGCGCACCAATAAATGTCAGTTTTACCTTAAACCGACTACTAAAAATTTTGTAATGTCATAACTGATTTCCTGTTTTGTTAATACTGTAATTGTAATGACTGACCCATTAAAGTACTCGCAAGTTATAACGTTTTTCCTCTTTCTTGCGTACCCAGTCAGGCTAGCGAAACTATTTGACCGGGCAATAGAAACTAACTGTATTAGAAGTTTCTTCCCGGGATAAAATCTATTCCATATTGCTGCTGTTTTAGACAGCAGCCGGGATCAACGGCTTAATGTGCCTTCCAAAGCACGGGAGCGATCAAGTTAGTAACCACTCAAAGCAGTCACCCAAGAGCCACGGCCGACGTTATTAATAATAATAACTTCTTTATTTCAGACGTTTTCAGGTTATCACATTAAGTTAGTAAAATTCAAATTGGGTTCACCCTTTATTTGCCCTTCCCAACATTTTTTTATAGGGCAATCACAGCTATCTGCTATCGCATTCCGGATACTGTTATTAACCTCGCAACACATCGCAGCTCGCAGCTGCAGAGCTTAGCACATCGACGCAAAGTAGCATGTCTGTGCGTCTTCTACAAACTGTACTTCGGTGAGTGTGCTCAGGAGCTCCATGAGCTCATACCGCCTTCCCCCTTCTTCCATCGGACATCCAGACGTACGGCTGGCTATACCATCCTTACCTGGTCGAAATTCCTCTAATTCGAACCAAGCGCTTTGCATCTTCTTTTATAATGCGCACTTCTAAGGTTTGGAATTCTCTGCCGGCGTCTGTATTTCCGAGTTCATATAACCTGGACCTTTTTAAGGCACGAGTGAATAGGCATCTTCTGGGTGAGCTCGCTTCATCGTCGGCCTCATCTTTGCCCCCTGGCTAGATGCTGGCCAAGAGCAATCCCATTTTTAATAATAAAAAAAAACCGCACTCGGTACGCGGGCGACGCTGGGCTACGAACACTCCTGCAAAATCTTGGAATGTACTAAGAGTAAAAGGGCTATCAAGTGCGTGAGAGACCATTATGAAGAGGAAGGATGTGAATGACGAGATGACGGCCGATAGCGAGGAATGGAATGAAAAACATGCTGCGCCGAAACCAAGTAAATGGGAAAAAGGCACGCGAATGATGAAGAAATATTAGGCAAGCAACATATAACCAACCCATTCCAAAACCTTTCATGGTCGAAAAACTGATCAACATTTTCATTCCTATCAAGATGGTAACACCACTGGTCGATACTTAACTACCGAATAAAATAAATGAGTCACCAAAGTAACAGATAGGCTATTACTTTGCAGGTGACTCACATACACTCATGCAGGTCCAGGAAATTCAGTTATTTCTTTATTGTTTAAACTGTTGCATGGAAAGAGTTTATACGTAGTTAAAAATGTAACAAATCTTCGTTCTAGTTCTAGGTACGAGTAGTCGCCATGATATGAAGATACGAGTGTAAACTCTGCTACTGTGGTCCACAAACGATACCTATTTCGTATCTTGTCACAATGACAAAGTTACTTTGCAATATTAGTCCTTGATCTTTCTCCTGATATTTAAGATTAGTACAAGAAATTGGTGCTAAAAAAAACCTATATGGCCATCTCATAGCGGCAAACAATATCGTACAGTGCAATGTGAACACTCTTAAAATGCAATAAACGTTTTAACGCACAGAAAAATTGAATGATTGACGAGTCTTTAAGGCTCAACAACAATAAACGGTTCTTATCCTTATTCAACTGTCGGCAATATGTTGTCTGGCTCGCTCGCTAGTTAGTTATAATTCGATATAATAGTACATTGCGATACAAGTGCAGAGATCAGGAAATTCGCAACGAGTGGTGATAAATTGAAACACGACCGAAGGGAGTGTTTTAAATCGACACGAGTTGCGAATTACCTGTTCGCACGTGTATCCCGGCCAGGGCATTATTTGTGCATTTAGCACGGATTTTGTTCTTGGGTCTTAGATGTTCTCTGTGTATTTAAGTATGTATTTATCTATATAAGTCCCGGGACCTCTAGCTTCGGAGGCAGTGTCACTACCAACTAGGCTAAACAGGTCATCAATGAATTTAGGTGACACATAACCAAATCAAATTATTTTGAAATTCCAAAAAGAAACTTCCCATAATAAATGCACTAGTATTTATTTTTTTATACCATACGTCGGTGGCAAACAAGCGTACGGCCCGCCTGATGGTAAGCGGTAACCGAAGCCCGTGGACGCCTGCAACTCCTAGGGGTGTCACATGAGAGTTGCCGACCCTTTAAGAATTTATACACACCTCTCTTGAAGAAACCCAAACTGCAGTCAGTCGGTCGGGAAAACCTCGGCAGCGAGCTCATTCCACAATCGGAGCGTCCGAGGGAGAAAATTCCTCTGAAACCGTGCCGTACGCGACCACGTTTAGGTTCTAAGGTGTGAGGATGAAGCCCTGCCGACGGCGAGCGGTGCGATGGCTAAAAGCGGCCGTGGGCATCATGAAATGTTTACAAGTGGCAAAATAAGGGCGGGATTGTGACTTATCACTCCTATTTATTTCTTTAAATAATTGTGTGAACAGTTACTGCATCCTGCAGCTTATAATAAATTGTTTACTAGAGTTCATGATTGAGGTTAGAGGCTCATGGGCGGCAGTAAGGTAGTGGGAAATAAGCTGCAGAGCTTAGCACATAGACGCAAAGTAGCATGTCTGTGCGTCTTCTACATGTACTTCGGTGAGTGTGCTCAGGAGCTCCATGAGCTCATACCGCCTTCCCCCTTCTTCCATCGGATTTCCAGGCGTACTGGCTACCATCCTTACCTGGACGAAATTCCTCTAATTCGAACCAAGCGCTTTGCATTTTCTTTTATAATGCGCACTTCTAAGGTTTGGAATTCTCTGCCGGCGTCTGTATTTCCGAGTTCATATAACCTAGACCTTTTTAAGGCACGAGTGAATAGGCATCTTCTGGGTGAGCTCGCTTCATCGTCGGCCTCATCTTTGCCCCCCGGCTAGATGCTGGCCAAGAGGAAAACCCATTTGTGATAAAAAAAAAATGTAATTGTTATAAAATAATTACAAAACCACTAATCTTTACGGCGATTTAGCAATGATGAGATGAGTCTTAACACTCAATAATTTAAAGTTTACGATCAAAGAGGAAGTTGTTGTTGTGTCTAAGAGGAAAAATGTAGCCACTTTTATATAACATCCCGCAGGTTGAATGGACATACATTGCATTCTTATGTTCGCGTAATTGCATAATTTAGTTCTAGTCTAGGTAATTAAGCAATTATCTACACCAGAGAGTAATTGGTACAATGATAGTGGTGTAGGTACATTCAGCATTAGAAATACGATTTCAAGCTAACTTGGTCATTAACATTAGAATAGAATTAATCTAAATATATAAAAGAAGAAACTGACTGACTGACTGACTGACTGACATATCAACGCACAGCCCAAACCGCTGGTCCTAGAGATTCCAAATTTGGCACGTAGGTTCCTTATAAGGTCTAGGGGTGCACTAAGAAAGGATTTTTCAAAATTCAACCCCTAAGGGGGTAAAATGGGGGTCCGAAGTTTGTATGGGGAAACAAGATTGGCTGGACTATTTTATTCGAAACTTCACAGAAGTATTTCTAACGATAAATGAGTAAACACGTTTCAGGTTTTCTGAAAAATCAACCCCTAAAAGGGCGAAATGTGGTGACAAATTCTGAAAATCGACATGGGTATTGTTTTTATGGTTTATCGGGTCGCTGATAACGAAAACTACAATGATTTTAAAATCCCACGTGGAGGACGTGAAATACCATCCGCCTGTTGGGGTGCGAGGGGGATGAAATGTCTAAATATTAATATGGGTGTCGTTTTTATGGTTTTTTGGGACGTTCATTACGAAAATGGCATCGATTTTGAAATTTAATGTTGTGGACATGAAAACTTTTGAAAGTTTGTGCCAAATTGCAAGAAATAACTGACTGTCTGAGTGAGTGACATATCATCGCACAGCCCAAACTGCTGGTTCTAGAGATTCTAAATTTAGTATATAGGTTTCATATAAGGTCCAGAGGTGCATTAAGAAAGGATTTTTCAAAATTCAACGCCTAAGGGGGTAAAATGGGGGTTCGAAGTGTGTGTGGGGAATCAACATTAGTTGGACTATTTTATTCGAAACTTCACAGGAGTATTTCTAACGATAAATGAGTAAACATGTGTTTCAGGTTTTATGAGAAATCAACCCCTAAAAGGGGGAAATGTGGTGACAAATTCTGAAAATCGATATGGGTATGGTTTCTATGAATTATTGGGTCGCTGATTACGAAAACAACAATGATTTTAAAATCCTACGTGGAGGACGTGAAATACCATCCCCTCTGTTGGGTTCCAAGGGGGTTGGAATGTCTAAATATTAATATGGGTGTCGTTTTTATGGTTTTTTGGGTCGTTAATTTTGGAAATGGCATTGATTTAAAATTTTATATTGCGGACATGAAAACTTTAAAAGTTTTTGCCAAATTGCAAGAAGAAACTGACTGACTGAGTGAGTGACATATCAACGCACAGCCCACACTGCTGGTTCGAGAGATACCAAATTTGGCATGTAGGTTCCTTATAAGATCTTAAGGTGCATGAAATGCCGTGAATTCCCTATGAAGAGACGACCTTTTTTGATTCAATGTATTGTAAGTAAGTGGTTTTATTAATCAGTGCCGTCCGATACGAGTTCGATAAAAATCGATATTTGAGCGTCCGAGAGGACTCTTAATAGGAATCCGAGGCAAACTTTGAATAAAGTAACGGCCATATTAATTTTCTTCACTTCCGTTGCGATTTCGTTCAAAAAATAGTAAAATTTGGAAAAAGTCGCAGCAATATTGATTTTCTTCATTTCCTTCCCGATTTCGTACAAAATCGATATCTGAGCGTCCGACAGGTCTCGTAATACGAATGCGAGGTAAAATTTGGAAATAGTGGCGGCAATATTAATTTTCTTCATTTCCGTCCCGATTTCGTTAGAAATCGATATCTTAGCGTCCACAAGGTCTCTTAATACCAATCCGAGGTAAAATTTGTAAAAAGTGGCAGCCATATTGATTTTCTTCATTTCCAAATCGATTTCGTTCAAAATCGATATCTGAGCGTCTGAGAGGTCCCCTAATACGAATCAGAGGTAAAATTTGGAAAAAGTGACGGCCATATTGCTTTCGTCCCGATTTCGTTCAAAATCGATATCTGAGCGTCCAAAAGGTCCCCTAATACGACACCGAGGTAAAATTTGGAAAAAGTGGCGGCCATATTGATTTTCTTCTTTTCTTTAACGATTTCGTTAAAAATCGATATTTGAGCATCCGAGATGTTTCTTAATACGACTCCGAGGTAAAATTTTGAAAAAGTCGCAGCCATATTGATTTTCTTCATTTCCTTCCCAATTTCGTTCATAATCGATATCTGAGCGTCCGAGAGGTCTCGTAATACGAATCCGAGGTAAAATTTAGAAAAAGTGGCAGCCATATTCATTTTTATCATTTCCGTCACGATTTCGTTCAAAATCGATATCTGAGCGTCCGAGAGAGTTCTTAATACGAATCCGAGGTAAAATTTGGAAAAAGTGGCAGCCATATTGATTTTCTTTATATCCAACCCGATTTCGTTGAAAATCAATATCCGAGCATCCGAGAGGTCCCCTTATACGAATCCGAGGTAAAATTTGATTTTCTTCATTTCTAACTCGATTTCGTTCAAAATCGATATCTGAGCGTCCGACAGGTCTCGTAATACGAATTTGAGGTAAAATTTGGAAATAGTGGCGGCAATATTAATTTTCTTCATTTCCGTCCCGATTTCGTTAGAAATCGATATCTTAGCGTCCACAAGGTCTCTTAATACCAATCCGAGGTAAATTTTGTAAAAAGTGGCAGCCATATTGATTTTCTTCATTTCCAAATCGATTTCGTTCAAAATCGATATCTGAGCGTCTGAGAGGTCTCTTAATACGAATCTGAGGTAAAATTTGGCACTCCATGCATGCCAGGGACTGTTAAAAAAAGTTTAATGTTACTATATAAGCGTGTGGAGTACCTATGGATTGGCTTTTAAAAACGACATAGAGGTTTCTATATTTTTTCCATTAAAATCAACCTTTAGATTAGGTATTAGATTTTTTTTAATCGTATGGCATTTATTTACGAACCGTGAGATCTTCGGGAAGACAAGTACGGTTGCCAGTTTTTTTGCACTTTGAGCACCACCCAGGGGTCACGTGTAGGGTAACGGTGGGTACTCCTTACGGACGTAGTGCAACTTCAACCCCTCTTTGTCAAGTGAGTGGGCAACTTGACTGTTAGTAGTTCTCAAGCCGCCGGAAGGCCTCTAACTTGGCTTAACGACTGCTGTCGTAAACAGCAGCCGGGATCAACGGCTTAACGTGCCTTCCAAAGCACGAGAGCGCTCAGTTAGTATCTACTCAAAGCGGTCACCCATCCAAGACCTGACCTGCACCCACATTGCTTAACCTCGCATACCGCATGCGGTAGGCGGGTGCCGCTGGGCCACGAGCGCTCTGAATTCTTGATAGTTTGTGCCAAATTTCAATTCAATCGGTCCAGTAAAAGCAACTCGGTTGTAACAGACGGACTGACAGTAAGGAGTGTGAATGAAAGTGAAGCCAAATTTTCTTTTTGGATGCTCCTTTTAATGAATCACAATCACCAAACTTCGTATACCGAAACCCCCAGAATGTAATCGTGGACAAACATACATACATACCTACATACATATATACGGGTCAAAAAGTGAACCTCTTTTTTGTAGACGGTTAAAAATTACGCTTAGTACGCGGGCGAAGCCGCGGGCAAATGCTAGTAATTTATACAAAAAAAAAACCGACTCCAATTTTGTACTTGCTATGCCACAATTTGTGGTTTCCGTGAGCCAATGCTTGGTTACCTACAGAAAATACCGAAATCGGCATGTGCGTGCCTATTAAATTCGAGGAGTTCCTTCGATTCCTCCTAGATCCCATCATAAGACCTTCGCCAAATTTATATGCGACCAATGTCGGGGTCCCTGCTTTGAAACAAAGAAAGAATTGTCAAAAGCGGCCAACGTGGTCAAGAGTTATCGGGGAACATACATACAGAAAAAAAAACAAGCAGACATGCAGACGAACTGAGTACCTCCTTCCTCCTATTGAAGTCCGTAAAAAACGGGATAATTACCATGTATATTCGTTTTATTGAGTTTCCAGTATTTCGGCACTGTTGCAAGCACCATTTTTACGGATTAACTGAATAGTGCTGCGAGTTTTAGTTGTGGTCCACACACAATAGCGGTCTACCCTCTTCTTGGTTCACTTTTTTCGCACAATGTTACAGTCACCGTTCCTACCACTGTCCATAGTTCACACACAACAAATTAATATACATGGTAAATACCCCGTTTTTTTTTACAGTAAATCATTTGAAGAGCGAAAGTCTTTATTATTAGGGAATAGGACTTTTCTCTCTCTTCTGACTGCACTTCATTTATATATTTTTTTATGTACATATCTGGTGCTAGGTGTAAAATACCTGCATGAATTACCTAATGTAGATGACGAATCCAAGACAAGAACTAATTCATACTACAATTTTAAATGAAAAGGCAATTCTGTATATTTGCTAGGTATCGTCTCAGAACATTTTTATATGATCTGAGGGTATCGCAGCTACCTACTTCTCACGTTAAAAAGTGCTGAACCAATATAGATGAAACTTACTTGGAGTTACCTAAATCTATTACCAAGATGAAATATAGAAAGAAGATGAAGATATGATGGAACCGTTTTTTTGGCGAAAATTGGCACTGACCGACCAAAACCGTTGTGTGAAAATAAAGCCTTTGTTCTGAAGATAACGCTTTCATCAAATTGTAAATGCTTTACCAGCTGTTGTCTGTCATATAGGTACGGGTTGTAACGTGTAGTATTAGTACATACGGTAAGGTAGTATGTACTAATACTCACTCATACAATACACACCAAATGGCCCCGCCAGAGTCAAAGGAATTCGAACTCTCGATGCAGAAATTAAATTTCATATTTTAAGGGAGCAGCGGTGGTCGCGAGCAGCTGGTCTGCTGCCGCTCGTACTGCCGCTGCCGTTTAGATACGAAGTCTAGCTTATGTATGGAGGGTTCAAATCTCTTTGACCCTGGTGGGGTGCGGCGCCGACTCCGGCCGTTTTGTGTGGATCGTCCATAAGACCAAATACGCAATGCAAATTTCGCATATGCAAGGGTTCGATTTTGTTTTTATTAGGTTTAAATAGATTTTAGATTTGTTTATCACTTTATATTTGTTTGCGTGTATACCTTTGTTATTTTAGTTTAAATAAATAAATTACAACTCTTAAAGGGTTCGATAATTACCTACATAGTTGACAAAATAAATGAATTTTCCATTTTTGTCTGATAGGCGTAGGTATGTGCTATATAACTTAACTAAACTTTTTCCCTAGACTAGTTTTGACCCTTTCCTTTGACTATATAAAATTTATGTAACCAGTGCAACTGAATCGAACACTGGTTTAAACACAGTGATTACACAGAGAGAGCATTGGCAGCTTGCCAATAGCATTGAGATCTAAAATAAAAACAATACAAGTACCTTACAATAAAAGCATGCCCCGAAATAAAAAAGATGACTGGCTTAGTGATAACCTGCTGATTGAAATAAGTTATTTATCACTCTTCTTTTTTAAAAGATGTGGGTCAGCGGCTGAGGGAGAGGGGTTGCGTCCTCGTTCCGGATCGTTTTTTGCTAAACAAATTTCGTTGGCCATTCAGCGTGGCAACGCCGCCAGCATTATGGGAACTTTTGAGCCATCTACGATCCGGGACGGTCCTTTAGATTAGGTTAGGTTGACGGTGTTAACAAAGCCTGTTACGGATTGTGCAAATCGAACATATCTTTGATGAATTACATTTAATAAATATAATGTTCTATTTATCACTGTATGAATGAATGTATGTAATTGTTTAAAAAAAATTATGGTTTTTTTTTTACAGCCTGCTTGGGATTAGGTAGCGGACCCCAGGCATCCTTCAGGATGCAACTGTACTGGGAATAACGCTAGTATGATGATGATTCACTTTTAAAATAAATAATGAAATAAAAATAAAATTAATATTTAAGGAGGGCTCTCATACCACAAATGTGATTTTTTTGCCGTTTTTATAGATAATGGTACGGAAGAGAACCCTTCGTGCGCGAGTCCGACTCGCACTTGGCCGGTTTTTTATTCCATATTTTAATAAATAAATATTAAATACATATGGATCCTTCTTTGGGTGAAGGCTTCCTCCAATTTCTTCCACTCTTCTCTTTGTCTTCCTATCTTTAATCGAATGTTTGCCTGCTGCTTGAATTTTTTTTAATACCATGTTGGTGGCCAACAAGCGTATGGCCCGCCTGATGATGTTGTCAGCCCATTGCTTGCAAGGTCTACCTACTAGTCGTTTACCATCTATCTGGCCCATGCCAAGTGGTGGTTTCATGAGCCCATCTAACTTCTGACATTTGGGTAATGTGGCCGGCCCTATTGCCACTTCAGTTTAAGTGTATGTGTAATATTAGCTTTTTTTCTGATTTTTTGCATGTCTAATCTTGTCTAAGTTTCGTAGTTTCAGCATGCTCCTCTCAATAGCTGTTTGCATGCATTATTTTTAACTTTGTTTAAAACCCATGTTTGTGAGCCATAAGCATGGTAAAAAACTAGTCAATACTTTTTTTAAATGAAAAGTAGTACTCTCTTTTGACAACTTCTTTTTTAATGGCCCAGTACCAGTACTTTTTTCCAAGTAAATTTGCTCTCCTTGTGACCTCTTCTTTAAGTATATTTATATCTATTAAATATATTGCCATCTACTAAGCCTTATTGAACTTACTAAGAGGGCTATATTATTGATTTATGTAAGATTGTCCATTTTCCCCCCCCATTATTTGTTTATTTATATGGAATAAGAAGTTAAAAAAAAGAGTATAATGCAATATAGAAATAAGAAAAACTTTACATCCAATGTCTACAGAAGGGTAAAATCGAATATATCTTGTTTATTTATCTCTTCAGTTCAAAAAAAGTTTATTTTATAAAGAACACATTGCTTGCATTATCTTTACTGTGCACTATAATAATAGTAACATAATGAGATAAAGAACAACTACCTATCTTTGTCTCATTATTTTAATTTCATTATAATCCAGTATATATATATTGATATCATATTAATTATTTTATTTAAATTGTATACATAATGATCAGGTATATAATGAATGATATTAATGATAATGATAACTCTATAATCTAATACCAGGAAGTTGAAACATTAAGTAAGAATTCCATAAAATAATAAAGCGGAAATATTTAATAATGCAACATTTAATATAAATGGAATTAAAATCTAGTGCTCATTGCCTTAACTTTTTTTAGCGCTGTAGCTGCAAAAACAAGCGTGGAAACAACGGCAGAAAAAAATCGGGTATTTGTCCAAGATTAAAATAAAATATATAGTTTTGTGCTCTTATGCTGATCAGTTGTTTCCAGTAAAATAATATATTCAAATATATGCATTTTTTTACACTCTATTAATCACATTTAATGTCGCCAGTGCCACTGAATAAAACAGCCGTAGTCTACGAGATTTTTTAAAAGAAAGTAGCAAACTCACCTTGTTAAATATTCTACGCCAATATAAATCTGATCTCGTCGGCGTAAGCGGCACCGAAACGGTAGTTTCACCCTGCCCAGGCATTTTCTTTTCACTAAAAACCACGCGTGACTAACAACCAAAACAACTTATACAACAATATTCGCGAAGTAGCACATCACAACACAACCGGTATTTGGGCGCAGCGAATATTATGCATCATCGATTAATCTTTCAGACCGCGTGATAAGATTATGTTAAGTGAAAAGTTCGATATTAAGATAAGTTTTTATTTAAATCTTATCTTACGAGGAACACGGTACGGCATAAATCCGTCAACACTCAACACGACACCGTTAGCAACTGACCACAGATTGCGGTAAAGTAACGTAACGGTTCGTAGTGATGGAAGGGAGGGAGAGGGAGGAATGAGTGAAATAAGCATCGCGGTATGAAACAAAATTAATATTCGGAATAAAAACTTGGCTTTTGTTTTTATTGGAATATGCGAATTTCAATCGTATTCTCAATGCTTAATTTAATTAAAAATTTGTTCGATTGCATTTTACGTTCATCGAGTTGCTTGTATTGTATATTCGAACGTACCAGGTTGTAACCATGGAAACTGACTTGTTGTGCTATGTATTATATGTCAATGTCAAATGAGAGTTGTACTTTTTAAAACAATGGATAACTTTTACCGATGTAATAAAGTAACTGGAGTGTACTGGCTGAGATTGCCAATTGAATATATCAAAATCAAGTAAGAAATAGAATAACCGAATACTGAACTACTTACTTATTAGTTTGGGTCGGCCGCTAGTTTGGGACGCTACTTGCGTTGATACCCTGGCACCGTCCCATATTCCAAGCACATTAATCGCTGCTGGTGCTGCGGCATCCTCAGCCGAGTACTTCAAGCGCCGCAAATATGCCGCCCTATGCAGTGGCTACATGTTTGCGGCGTTTGGCGTCGAAACTTTGGGGCCGTGGGGGCCGAGCGCACGTCGACTATTTAGAGATCTCTCGAAGCGCCAAATAGAGGCTTCTGGTGACAGTGGTGACCAGAGGGCTGGCCACTGTTTCTCTCAACGTATAAGTATTTCCGTGCAGCCAGGCAATACAGCCAGCCTTCTGGGCAGCCTGCTAAGTGACAGTGATATCAGCAATCTGGGCCAATTTTTTTATTTGTAATTTTAATTAGGTAATTTTTTTATAAAAAAATTTATTGTTTAGTATTTAGTAACCTTGTATTTGTCATTAGTATTTCAATAATTAAAAATTTGTCGGCTGGTTATGTTAAATGTATAACATCTTTCAACTTATATATTTTTTCAGAATTAGACTAAAACGCCACGAAGGTATTAAAACATTACCTAAGTTTGAAAACTATAAAAATGATTCAAATAAAAGTTTGCAGCAAATAGAAAGTAATAAAGTAGAGGAATGTGAATTCACTTGGCAAGAGAAAGCATTTAGTTTGCATGAAATACAACGCTACAGTGACATACATAATTGTATTTCAGAAAATGATTTATCCTATCATGATATGTTGGAAGAGTCCGACTACCAACCTGACAAAATATTTACATACATTCATGCTGACTGCCATTTACCTATGCCAAGGAATCAAATTAAAAAATCAAGTGGTGAATCTGATGGTCTAAATTTGAAATCTTGCCTGGAAATAATGAATTTAAATGAGAAGGTTTTTAGAGAAGATACAAGCTCTATGGCGCATTTGTTTAGGAGTGAAGAAAATGTTGCCAGTGAGGAAAAATGGACTTCAATGCATGTGATGTATGACAACTCTGAGTACAATGAGTGAGTATTTAAAAGTTTTTCTCTTGTGTTTAGATATTCATTTCTCCTCCAATTATAAAAGTGGTCTGCTTAATCTTCATCATACTAAAATTTACTATTTCAATTGTATGAACTGGTAACATTGAAATACTTTCTAAATAAATAAAATATTGACCAGTTAGGAGTGCCTTTTTATTATTTATTTATTAGGTGTACCTTTTATGTGAATGTTGCCATTTTGCTTTGTAAAACTGTACCTGGCAGCTTTGTGAAACCCTCCAATTTTAATTTAATTTCATAATTGCAGAGACCGACAACTACTCTTAAAACAGGAGGTAACACTCCTCTCTCTGTACCACAACGTCACACAAGACTACCTCATCATGTCACCAGATGTGAACAATCTGGATTTGAACCCGTACCAACTGGAGTCCGGTTATGAGTATGCTGTTGATGTGACATTTGAAAGTGGCGGAGGGGAGGAGCTTTTAGTTCTAGTAAGATTTTTTTATACTCCAGTTTTATAATCTGGCAAATAAATGACTGACAGCAGTATAAAAACAATGAACTATTTATACAAATGCAAGTCTATACCATAGTCAAGTCATTATACGAGTATGACTGGTGGGAGAATCAAAATGGACTTGCGTACATTATTATACAACTGTGTTTTTTTTTCAAAAGGCACTCGTATTTTGCCGCCTAATCGATTTTTTATTGAATATTTTAATGTTGTTAAAAAAATATTGTGTGCAACATTTCATAATTAGGTCTCAAAATTCTCGAGTCTACTACATTGACCCTCCATTTTAAGAACCCTTATTATGTAACTGTTGCATAAAACACTATTTAAACATTAAAACTTGTGATTCTTAAAGAGGTAACAAGTTGCCTTAACACTTTCAGTGCAATTAACCTAAGGTAGGCTGCTCGCAGGCTCTTCTCTTTTTCTTTCAGGTTATCAGGGTAGTGCTACAAAATCGATGGCAGTCAATATGTTAAGCAAAGGTGCCAGCCCATGACTAAAGAGTGTCACAGACTGGAGCGGCCTGCGGTGGCGGCCAGTTGTACACTATGACAATCCTAACAATCATTCAGACACACGCGGCCCAAATTGTCATACTTATAGTCTGGCAATAAAGAGTAGAAATTAAAAAGTGGCAACACTGTACTGTCGTCCCTTTTTTCCTAGATTGATTTGAAAGGGGTGAGACTACAGTGTTGCCACTTTTTAATTTCTACTCTTTTTTGCCAGACTATACAACTGGCCGCCAACGCAGGCCGCTCCTGACTGTGACACGCTTAAAGCCTTTATGTTGTTTTTGACTAACTTTTTTTAATACTTCCTGAATGATAATCATATTATAACATAACTTAGTGAGAAGAGTTAAGAATCCTTGTAAGGCCGCCAAGACGATGTGGTCACACAAAATGGTTTATATTGGAGAATTCTCCTGATTTTTTCAGACAAAGGTGATATTAGTGATATATTATTGGCCGGTACTACTAGATGAAACTCAAAGAAACTAGGAATTGTCAGTTGGTTTCTAAGAAGTCTTTTTAAAACGCCGTGCTGAAATAACATGAAACTTTACACAATGGGAGCCAGCAATATTCCAGCATAGCGTTTGAAAATGAGAGCGAAACTACGTTTGCATACAGAACTGAGCCTCCTGCGGACTCTTAAAAACTTCATTATACTCTTGCAACTAAGCTATTGGTGAATGACAGGCGTTTATATATTTTACAGTACATATGGTGCTATATTACCGCACGAGTGCGGTAATCAGCAGATTACGTGCATATGTCGAAACTTTAAAGAGCCATATGTACTGTAAAACGTTGTACGATACACGTGCGAACAGGTAATTCGCAACTCGTGTCGATTTAAAACACTCCCTTCGGTCGTGTTTCAATTTATCACCACTCGTTGCGAATTTCCTGTTCATTGCACTTGTATCGTAATGTACTATTCTGAAACTATTTGAGGTACAGTCGGCCTCATAAGTAGGTGGACACTGGGACTGTGTCGCTTTCACCCGTTAGACATTTAGTATGACATTTTAAACATGACGTTAAAGCGACACGGTACATAGGCCCCTTCTGAGGCCGACCGTACTATAAGCATCGCATTTAACTGAATAAGCTCAACCAATGGTAAGTTAATTGAGATACTGATATTTTAATTTAAAGCATTATATAAAATGAATAGTGAATAGGCATCTTCTGGGTGAGCTCGCTTCATAGTCGGCCTCATCTTTGCCCCCTGGCTAGAAGCTGGCCAAGAGCAATCACATTTTTAATAAAAAAAATGTATAAGTTGTACGTATATGTATGTATGTAGGTACAGCCTTGGCCAAAATTATTGTGCACTCCCGCGTTTTTTATATAAAAGTGAATCTTTGAATCAAGCATTTTATATCTTTTATTATAGAATATTTGAATACCTCCTTTTCAAAAACACTAGCTATTCGTTGACGTTGAAAGATACACACTTGCACGGAAAATATGTAATTGGTCCGTTTATTGTAAACCCGTTATTTTTAGTCTTCAGTTTTCTAGGATAAATAGCTGCTTCGAAACGATATCTACTAAAGTTTTCTAGATGTTTATATGTATACCTTTGTATATTTTACGTCATATATACGTACATATGATCACGCCTGTTTCCCAGAGGGGTAAGCAGAGATCACGGATTTCCATTTGCTACTATCCTGACATCCAACTTTCGCTTGATGAACTCTCATAACATTCTTCATGCATGCGCGCCGATTTAGGGTACTCTTGATATGGCCTTTCTGCAGAATGTCTCCGATTTGGTCGGAGTACAGTCAACTGCAAATGTAGATGATCACTTTTGTACTTGGTCGCAATAACCTAACGATACTCGCGTCAAAGTAGTGAAAGTGACAAGGTACTAAAATGATGGTCATCTACTTTTGCTGTTGACTGGTACGTTCGCCGCGGTCTTCCCCTTCCAACTTTTCCATCCACGTCAATAAAAAAAAAAAAAAAAAAAAAGTAGTTTATTCTTCAAATTAGGCATATTACATGCACCTATGAACGTCAATAAACTACCACCGGTTCGGAAAAATAAACCTCTGCCACGAGAAGAACCGGCGTAAGAAACTCGGCGAGGTGTCATTTTTTCAAAACAATATACATTGTATAGTTAAATATAAAATTACAGTCTCAGTTACTACAAAAATAACAAGCTACAGTAGAAAACCTATTTTCGCGATAGATTAGCCGTGCAGGACACTATCACTGCCAAACATCCCTGTCCATGATGTAATCGTTTACCTTATAATATGCTTTTGAAATAAGTGTTTGTTTTACTACAGATTTGAATTTAGAATTGCTAAGTTCAGTAATGTGTTTTGGAATTTTATTGTAGAATTTAATACAATTTCCCAAGAACGACTTTTTCGCCTTTACTAGTCTATAGAAGGTTATTTTCAGTTTCCCAGTGTTTCTGGTGGCTATTGGTTTATCAGCGTTCGTTGGGAAATTGCACAAATTCTTCCTAACATACATTATTATTTCAAATACGTATAGGGACGGCAGGGTTAGAATATCTATTTCTTTGAAAAATTCTCTTAATGAGTCACGCGACCCCAAGTTATAAATTGCCCGGATAGCCCTTTTTTGCAAAATAAAAACAGTTTCAATATCTGCAGCTGATCCCCACAAGATTAGACCATAAGTAATTATACTATTAAAATAAGCAAAGTAAACTAACCGTGCCGTTGCCACATTGGTAAGCTGCCTTATTCTCCTGACTGCAAATGCAGCAGAGCTCAACCTACTTCCTATCGCTGTTATATGGGAACCCCACTGCAATTTTGAGTCCAATGTAATACCTAAGAATACAGTTGACGTAACAAATTCTAATGTTTGGCCATTAAGTTTAATATTTGTATCTAAGTTTCTATTTGACGAGTTCGCTAGAGAGAATTTCATACATTTAGTTTTTTTCGGATTCAACACTAAGTTATTGGCAGCAAACCAGTCAGATATCATGGACAGGGTATTATTTGGTTCAATGAGTTCAGTATCTTTCCTATTTACCTTGAACAGTAATGAGGTGTCGTCTGCGAACATTACAATGCCTGATCTTCGGCTTACCATATATGGTAGATCATTTACATAAACAAGGAACAGGAAAGGGCCTAGAATAGACCCCTGAGGTACTCAATGTGTATTATTGTCTTTAAAATAGTTTATTTATAAGTTACAAAGGAAAATAAGGGTTGCTCAAAACTTTTGGCCAAGGCGCTAATCTTTTAAGAGTGCGCAGTACGCTCGGTTCTCCATACAAACGTATTTATGCTCTCATTTTAAAACGCCATGCTAGAATACTTTGTATACACAATGGGATCCGGCATATCTAGGTCGGAACATAGTTTCTGTTGCTTGAAATTATAATGGAGAAAAATTACAGCGATTATTAAGGTTTTCATACAAGCCGTAAAAAAATCTTTTAAGAGTGCGCAGTACGCTCGGTTCTCCATACAAACGTATTTATGCTCTCATTTTAAAACGCCATGCTAGAATACTTTGTATACACAATGGGATCCGGCATATCTAGGTCGGAACATAGTTTCTGTTGCTTGAAATTATAATGGAGAAAAATTACAGCGATTATTAAGGTTTTCATACAAGCCGTAAAAAACTCAAAAAACCGCTGTATTTTTTTTTTTTACAATTTCTAGCAACTGAAACTAATTTCCGACCTAGATATGCCGGATCCCATTGTGTATACAAATTCTCATGTTGTTCTAGCATGGCGTTTTAAAATGAGAGGGTAAATACGTTTGTATGGAGAGCCGAGCCAGACCGAGCGTACTGCGCCCTCTTAACAATATGGATGTCGTCACGGTGTATCTTTGTATTGTAGTTAAAGAAATTGTCAAAGAAATGGGAGAAACGGCACAAGCAACTGTTGAAGTTCGTCATGCCTCCACTTGGCAGGAGACACTGCTATGTCACACTGGAGTTGTTGACAGCCGCTGAATTCGATATGGACAATTTGTACGTTGAATTCCATATTAAGGTGAGGCATAATAACACCATTACATGGTCTTTAGGTATTTATTTATTTAAACTTTATTGCTCAAAATGTAATTGTACAAATGGCGGGCTTATTCTCTACCAGCCAACCATTGGGCTAAACAGAGATCTATCTTATCTAGACACGCGGCAGCGTGTCCAGCCAAGTTCACCCCAGGAACTGGCGGACAGCAGTCGTGTGTTAAATTACACGAACCGTTTGGAGCCACTTTTGACCCCCCAATAACTCCAAATCTATCTTACATAAAAACATGAAATTTGGTACATATATTAAGATCCGTTAGAACAACTAGAACCCCAAATTTCATAAATATACGTTTAATAGTTATTGAGATAATAAATTCCAAAAAACGGCATTTTTACCACTGAATGACTGACTGATTGACTGACTAGTAATCAAAAACCTGACCCACTTCCAGGTGACCTAGAAAGCGGAAATTTGGCATGTAGCTTGGTAATTATGTGTTTACACCAGAAAAAAAACAGAAAATAGTGATTTTATTATTAGTTTTATTATTATTATTATTTATGATAGTTACCTCAGAACTCCGTCATTTATTACCCGATTTGGAAAATTATTTTTTTGTTTGAAACGTTATACTTCCGGGGTGGTCCCATTGTAATCGGGTCAGAATCCGATCATAGGGTCCTGGAGAAATCGAGGGAACTCTTCAAATATTTTAGGTGCACCTATAGCGGTTTGGGTATTTTGTATCCCATCAAAAACATAAATGTGGAATTGGCAGCCAAGTTCACCGACAAAAGAATTGAGATCTAAATGGGCGCCAACTCGCCAAGTTCCGTAGATTATCTGAAAAGTTGCCAAGTTTGGCACGAGATTGTTTACAGTAAAACTAATTTACTGCGGCTTAATGCATTTTGAGCCTTAACTTGGCAGTTTTTTATGCAGTATGTTATAATACCATAAAAGCGGTTGGATATTTAAGAAAACTGCCAAGTTAAAGCTCAAAATGCATTAAGCTGCAGTAAATTAGTTTTACTGTAAACAATCTAGTGCCAAACTTGGCAATTTTTCAGAAAATCTATGGAACTTGGCGCCCATTTAGATCTCAATTCTTTTGTCGGTGAACTTGGCTGCCAATTCCACATTTATGTTTTTGATGGGTCTTATTTATCTATTAGGGTTAACAAACATTGGTCACAATAAGGGCTTAAAATATATTATTAAGTACATTTTATTTATTATGCCACCAACAACATTAATCACACAATGCATTTAAAACAAAAAAAAATTAGATACATAGTGCAGCTATAGGTAAATTACTTTCGAGACGTTTTTGCATCTGTAGTAGTATTTGTATATTTACAGGGACACACGTACACGTGGACGTACACAGACACGTATGTGTGTGTGATGTTGACTGCAGAGGTCACAACTACAAATGCAACAACGTCTCGAAAGTAATTTACCTGTATGTGTGGTGTAGTGTTACTGGTGTGTTGAGAATGAGGGATCCGCCTACGAGTATGTCTCGAGATACAACAAATACTCAAGTCAGAGCAGGCCTGTGCCCAGCAGTGGGACGTATATAGACTGATGGTGATGATAATTATGTGATACTTCATACTCATACTTCATACTGTGACGACGTGCTTAGCCTAGTTGATAGTGACTCTGCCTCCGAAGCTAGAGGTCCCGGGTTCGAATCCCGGCCAGGGCATTTATTTGTGCATTTTTCACAGATATTTGTTCTTGGGTCTTGGATGTTTTCTATGTATTTAAGTATGTATTTATCTATATAAGTATGTATATCGTCGTCTAGTACCCATAGTACAAGCATTGCTTAGTTTGGGACTAGGTCGATTTGTGTAAGATTGTCCCCCAATATTATTATTATTATTATTATATCTACAGGCGTTTCGCAGTTTCCACAAATTACCGCGCCAATTTTTTTAAAATACCTGTTGTAACAGGTACCTGACGAACTGCAATGTTCTGACGCGCTACACGGAAGGACGCACATCTCCAAGTGCTACACTTGTGATAGTGACGAGAAACACTGGAGTTTTGGACATTTGGTGGAGCTCTCTTTGGATGCGGCTTTAAATACGGGTTAGATGTATTATATATTATGTAATTGCAGTTACATATAATTCAATTACTTGGAATTAAATGTAATTAAATTACAAAAGTTATTAAATACGCCCAACACTGACCTATGGCTCGTTTTACGTACATACGAATGCCTTTGCGTTGAGTCCTAATTTGTATGGCAACGCGAACAGCGCCTCTGGCGGCCTTTGGTGGTAACTATTTGTTGCCATACTAATTGAGACTAAACGCAAACGCAGTGGCATTAGTTTGTGTTTATGTTCCGAAAAAATATGCTATAGGTACAGATGGCTTTCGCAAAATAGGTGCTTTCATCAAATGTTGGAATTTAGGTGCCAAAACGGACCCTTTCATACCTACTTAGTTATAGCTATTTACGATCCAAGGGTTGTAAAATAAAAAAAGGCCGATATCGCAGATGTTTGAGGCCCGAGCCGCAGGCGAGGGTCATAAATATGCGAGAGAGGGCTTTCTGTTTCACGACCCGTGTTTTGTACGCAATTTTACGTCACCACTTGGCCAAAAAGTGGTTTTCTCCGGACGCGCAGCGTGCGCAAAAACGCGCTTTTAGGCAAGGTGTGGTGTAAATTAATTTATATTATTCCAGAAATCCCACCCATAAAAATCTTCTTCGAAGTCATCTCAACGGACTGGTGGGGTCGCCAGCGCACCGAAGGCTACTGTTATCTCCCTCTAACGCTACAGCCGGGCCGTTACAGTAAGCAGCTGTCCTGCTCACGCCCCGAGGAGTTGAACCATGCGGAGGCGGAAAGCAGGCGGTTTTTTATTGGGGGATGCCATTTGATTAAGGATTTGGAGGTGTTAGCGAAGCCACAGTTACAGGTGAGTAAACTTCTTTATAAACCTCGATGCGGCACGCAAAACAGGGGTGTATAAGTTTGACACGTTTATCTGTGGTGTGGTTTAGGACTCTTAAGTACTAAAATTTAAGATCTAGCTTCTTCACCCATCGGGCTGCGTTTACGTCAGGGAATAGCAAGTTCATAGAATCTCCCGTATTTTCCTCATTGGGCAGTCGTATATTATGTGGTCAGTGGTCACATGGACTGCGCAGGCGCTCTGCATTGAAGGAGTATAGGTAACCGTTATTTTACTACCAGGTTACTGAACTTTCTGTAATCACTGTCATTATGTTATACTTACTGTCAAGCGATTACTCATGTGTAAGTTGACACTACGGGCGGACTTTTCCGAAATCTTCAGGTCTTCCCAGGCCTTTAAAACGTTATGAAAATAAGCGATATTATAACTATATATTTCGATAGTGTTTAAAATTTCGTTATAATCATAATCGATATTCCTCATAACGATATTTCATATCATAACAAAATGAAAATCATAACCTTATATGATAATGTTATAATTACGTTATAATATCGTTTTAATAGGTATTCGTTTAAGATTGTGGCGCTGGCGACAATGACGTGCTCGAGTTTGACGTACAAGTCACAGCGCACGACAGGGCGAGACTGTGTGCGAGACAGAGATAGCATAAGAGCTCAATGGAGATAGCCTATAACGTTATAATAGCGCTTCACAAAATATCGCTATTTATATATTGCTTTTTATTTATAACGATATAATAGATTCAGCTATAAATGCGCGCCAAATATCGTTTTCTTGACAAAGTAGCGTTATGAATCATAACGATATGCGAAAATAGCGCTATTTCAACCCTGGTTATTCCTCAAGATGAGTGTTACTGCGCTCACTCACTGATCCAATCCATTCGCGCCAGTTGCGCCAACTAACTTTAACCTTTCTGATTACATTAGGATAATAAAGTAATAAAACTAATATACGTAAGATCGGTAAGGATAAAGTTTAAAGGATATATGATGATGAACCAGATATTCAATTTTCATTCCAGGACGCAAACTTCAAATTCACCACCACTGGTAACCTCTCCGTCCGCTGGTCTACCATCAGCCAGTCCCCCCTCCCAGGGTTCAAGCCAGCGCCCAGCCAAGTCAGCCACGCATCAGCGCTACTGAAGGGCGCTGAGGCAGCTTTGAGGCAGTATAAGAAGGCTAGGGCTAGGTTGGCAGCTGCTACTAAAGACCTGGAGAGTAAGGTTCAGGAGACCAGGTTTGGCTCTGATGACGACTAGACTTGGTGTTCTCGAAAAATAAACGATGAAGAAACGTTTTCAAGAGATTAAGGTTTTCAAGATATTATTGGTTACATTACGACAGGGTTTGCAGCGGAAAATGCTTTGGGATAGCCACGACTCTAAAAGACCAGAAGAGAAGACATTTTTGGACTAATTTACTAAGCAGTATAGTACGAGTACGACAGGGTTTGCAACGGAAAATGCTTTGGGATAGCCACGACTCTAAAGGCCAGAAGAGAAGACATTTTTGGACTATTTCATTTATATTCTAAGCAGAAGAATATTGACCTATAAGATACAGAAGAACAGACAATCGCACGAGACCAAGTGGTCTTTAAATGCGGAGAGAAGATGCCATTGGCTACTAATTGGTTGAACTACTAGAACTATTACACAGGGTCTTTCTTCAGGTTTCAAACCAGCGCCCAGCCAATTCAGCCATGCATCAGCGCTGCTGAAATTTGCTGAGGCAGCTTTAAGGCAGTATAAAAGGCTAGCGTTAGGTTGGCAGCGGCTACTAAAGACCTGGAGAGGAAGCTGCAGGAGACGAGTGGGTCTGACGATGTTTTGGTAGACTACTTAATCTCCGAGGCAGCTTTAAGGCAGTATAAAAGGCTAGCGGTAGGTTGGCAGCGGCTACTAAAGACCTGGAGAGGAAGCTGCAGGAGACGAGTGGGTCTGATGATGTTTTGGTAGACTACTTAATCTCCGAGGCAGCTTTAAGGCAGTATAAAAGGCTAGCGGTAGGTTGGCAGCGGCTACTAAAGACCTGGAGAGGAAGCTGCAGGAGACGAGTGGGTCTGACGATGTTTTGGTAGACTACTTAATCTCCGAGGCAGCTTTAAGGCAGTATAAAAGGCTAGCGGTAGGTTGGCAGCGGCTACTAAAGACCTGGAGAGGAAGCTGCAGGAGACGAGTGGGTCTGACGATGTTTTGGTAGACTACTTAATCTCCGAGGCAGCTTTAAGGCAGTATAAAAGGCTAGCGGTAGGTTGGCAGCGGCTACTAAAGACCTGGAGAGGAAGCTGCAGGAGACGAGTGGGTCTGACGATGTTTTGGTAGACTACTTAATCTCCGAGGCAGCTTTAAGGCAGTATAAAAGGCTAGCGGTAGGTTGGCAGCGGCTACTAAAGACCTGGAGAGGAAGCTGCAGGAGACGAGTGGGTCTAATGATGTTTTGGTAGACTACTTAGTCTCCGAGGCAGCTTTAAGGCAGTATAAAAGGCTAGCAGTAGGTTGGCAGCGGCTACTAAAGACCTGGAGAGGAAGCTGCAGGAGACGAGTGGGTCTGATGATGTTTTGATAGACTACTTAGTCTCCGAGGCAGCTTTAAGGCAGTATAAAAGGCTAGCAGTAGGTTGGCAGCGGCTACTAAAGACCTGGAGAGGAAGCTGCAGGAGATGAGTGGGTCTGATGATGTTTTGGTACACTACTTAATCTCCGAAAATGAGCTGCTCTAGCAAATCGGTTAGACTATTTTTGCGGAGTTACACCGGGGTTTTTAAGCCAGTGCCCAGCCAAGTCAGCCATGCATCAGTGGCGCTGAAGCTGCTTTCAGGCAGTGTAGTATCGTTCTAAGAGATGTAGGGCACAGCGGATTGTTCATCTCGCTGATATTTGGAGCAGCCCAATTGGGGAAGTACCTCCCATACCCATAGAAAAATAAATAAGATAGAGTTCTCACTGCATTAATCAGTTTTGTTATCAAAACTACGGGTTATTTTGTAGTCGGAATCTTGCGTCAAATAGCGGAATTATCAGTACTGCTACTGGACAATAGATGCCGTGACGAATGAACAATCGAATGCTCAACAATTTTTAGCTAATATTATAACCGGATTAACCGGAACTCTGTTTTGAACTCATTCTGCTTTAAATATTAGTAGTTAATAGTTGAGAAATACACTTTTCGTCAGTAGCGACATACGTGACATCTAGTATCTTTATAGCAGTACTGATAATTTCGCTATTTGACGCTAGATGTCGACAATGAAATAACCAGTAAAAACTGAAGTATGGAGTGAGAACTCTATCTTACTTATTTCTGTATGCTCCACCTTACAGAAGACCGGCGCCAAAATAAAACCACCACTTGCTCCATAGGTATGTGGTGTGCTGGTGAGTAAGGTCGCCAGAGCTCCCGAGGATACGCTGTGTTGAAAGTGACGGACCTGCATATGTATCTAACTGTTTTTTTTTTTAAAGTAGGAAGCGTTCATAAACGACGGTGTCTGCTTACCAGGCAGCAGACTCCCCTAAAATCAGGTGATGACATGAGATCTAGTAGATAGTAGGAGGATAGTAGGCCCAGAGCCATATATATTGTAAGCCTTAAGAAGGCATCATCAATTGGTACATGTACACCGTCGGATCAATTGCAGCTATATAATAATTTATATATATTTGTATATCCTACAAAAGATATTTTGAAAGGCAGTCTTGTTGTCTATAAACACAACCCATTTCGTGACGTATTATAGACTCTCTAGGGATGATTTATCAACTAAATTTATAAGTTTGTGGTGGGTAAATGCTGAAAATGGCGCCTCGGTAAGGATTAAGAAAACTAGTCATTGTCTTCATAGTTTATTTGTGTTCATTTTCTTATGATAGTGAATAAACTAAGAAAACAAACAATGAAAATACTAAATGTCAAATTAAATTTCACGCCTTCTGAACCCTACCTTATTTTTGTATATACTCTGTGGTATTGCGCTAATGAGTGGACTTCTGTACCAAGTTTTCTTTTATTTTAATTAACGTTTTTCATTGCTAGATTATCAGTATTAGTTCATCAGAAAACAATAAAATATTAATGGCTTAATTCAGTGTTTAATTTCGATTGATCGATTACTTTAACCTCCAGACCAGAAACAATATTGTGTTTTTGAGTCTTTTAGTAACTCCCCTGCCGTGTCAGTAAGAGAAGCTGAAAACGCGAATGATTGTTTGGTAAATTCGGAATTAATAAGTCAACATAGAACATCGTTGAAGTGTCAATAGCTCCCTCGCCTGACCGCGTCCCGCCACAGCTCGCACCGGCGCGCGACTGCGCGCGCGCGCCGGGTGTCGAGGTCGCGCGCGCGCGCCACGCGCTCCCCGCGCGCCGCCGCCCGCGCCGCCAGCATCGAGTACTGCGCGCGCCGCGCCGCGTCCGAAGCGGCCAGCTCCTCGCGGACTAACGACGATTCCCAGTTGTTTAGGGCGCTGGAGATCGCTAGGCGCTGGAAAAGAGGTTGAACTTGAGCTGGAGCCAACACAGTCTACACAGAAATAGACATGTTAGACTGAAGCTCGAAACCTCAGAACATAAAAAATTCTTTCTATGATCTGAGCTCGAAACGCACAGAGCGGGCGAGGGGCGTAGGCGGTTTTGCATTTTTGATCTTTCCGAAACTGTCGACTGTCGGTCGTTTCGATTACTGCTTCATATGTCACACACGCTGCCTTCGCTCCGCTATCCCGCGCGGTTTTTTGGTGCGACCAGACCGCGTTCGCTTTTCCGAAGAAACCGCCTCCGCCCCGCAATGACGCTGCGCCGTGCTTTGTGCGTTTCAAGCTTTAGTTAGTTTTCCTGGGCCTTTTCTGCAAGTCGATATCCAATGTGCCCATTTTGCGTGAAGACAGGGTTAACGCTACTCTAACCACCCTAGTTTCTGTATGAAGTTTAGGAGTACCTATGTGTTGCTTACTGTTTCGTGAATGTTCAAAGATCCTAGGTACTTTATCCTGTATACTTCTACCTGCTTACAGGCCAGTACAATGTGTCTAGAATGAATGAAGTTCAATTAGATCAGAAATAAGTTCTTGTTAGAAAAAACATTCATTTTCCTCAGAACAAAATGCGCATTCATTTTGAAAGTCTTTCTTCTTCCAAAGTATTAATTGGTATCAAAAGTATAAAATGAATTAATTGCTGAGTAGTGAGCACTGCCACTATGCTACAACGTAAATTCAATAAATACCAGGATGGTAGGGCAAGCTCTTAAAGAGTTACCTACTTCATTAACCTTTTGGACACCATTCTTTCATGTACGGCAGTGGCACCTCGCGCCTAGTTATTTTCCATAAGAGATTGAATGTGAACCTTGGTATAAAGCATGAAAGTAACTTTAACATCGTACCTACGCCGTGAGACTTAGAAATTATTGGCGCTGTAGGCACAAAAATACTCAACACCTTTAGATGTCTTTGCCGTGCAAAGGTTTAAAATGCCAAGTTCGGTTGGAGTGCGTGCAAGAACCTATTACAAAGTCTCCCCCGCTTGTCAGCATTACGGCCTGGCCAGGACGGAGCGGCGGCGGCAGCGGCAGCGATTTTCCTAATACCTACATTGCGTGTGATCCCAACTAACCGCAGTGCGTTGCGCGTCTCCACCGAGCAATGAATAGATAAATCGCTTGCCGCGTCGCAATTCTCGGAAAGTCATGGCCGGGCTGTTAGGTATCAACCCATCGAATTCGTACGAGCTCTCAATGAATCCTATCCAATGAAATCGCTGGAACTCCACAGACCTGCCTAACCAGCATCGCAGCATCTCGTTTCCGACCCTACTGCCCGCGTGCTTGGCTTTCATCTGCCTCGTAAGTACTGCGTTCAAATTAATAGTTTCCGAGCTACTCTGGCTTCAAATTAATAGGTTCCGAGCTACTACTATGGCTGAGATACGCGTCATACTCGTGATCGGGTGCTGTTTGTGGAGTCCGGTCTGTTCATGCTTGCAAGGGCATAGTAAATACCTTAATACTAGTGTTATTTTATTGTAGATTGACGAGAAACATAATCCTGTTCTGGATTAGTTCTACTGTTATTGACGCTTAGAGACCTTATACATCTCTAAGAATTATTAGTGCTGTTTTATTACTTATTTTAATTTTGACGCTTAGAGACCATTTACATCTCTAAGGACTTAATAATCTCTAAGGAAATAATTGTTATTAATCGTATTTGGACGCTCAGAGACCATATACATCTCTGAGATATTAAATTAATTTTATATATTTTTTGTTTATTCGGACACAGATCTTTTTCAATATACGTCATTAATATTTGTAAATTTAGTTTTTTTGAATTGTTAATCAGTATATTTTTATTAATCATTATTATTATGTAACATTGCCAGTTTTTAAATTGTATAAAGTCACGCTTTGACGGTAAAAGTGCCCTTGTGGCCTATTTGCAGAATAAATATTTGATTTTGATTTTTGACTCAGGCTAGAAGTGCCGAACTCATGTACAAGTGAGGCTTCGGGTCGGATCAAAATTGTACCTGCGGCCTGATCCAGTCGATGTCCCATATTACCAAAGACTGCAGCTTATTGCCATCCAGGGTGGTATCGCCGAGATCCACCAAGCCGACTCTGAAGTTTCAGAGTGGTTGGACCTACTGCTTTTTACTTTGTAGCAAAACTGTGCACTTGCCATACGCAAAATAAATAAATGAAACAATTACCCTAGATGATTCTCGAAGAATGTCGTTCCTGCGCTTGTCAGCATCATCAGCTCGCCGCTTCGTCTCCTCCAGTTCGATAAGTTTTCTCCACTCGGCGGCAGATTCCTGTCGTGAGCGGCGCTCTGCGGCGAGGAAAGCACGAGCTTCGTCTTCTAAAACCCTGTTGACTATTTCTGATGCCTGTAATGTAATAGAAGATTATAGTTTGAGGGTGGCCAACCGGTTTTTCACAGAGGTACATATGAAACTTATACGTATTATACGGGGTGTGGCCTGTTATAGGAGCAAAAAATTTAAAAGACTCTATCTTAGAGCATAATAAATTTGCAGTAGTATTGTTGTGTCCAAAAATATATCTTTTTACACTTAGGAGAATTTTTTATCTAAAGTTATGACCTCCAAGTAGGATCTTGGCACCACGAGATTATAGCGCCGCTGTCACTGCTGATTTTGAGGTAGCATCTAGTTTTGACTCATAATCGTTGTTGTATTTTTGGTTAAAAAGGATATTTTTGGGACTTTTTAATTTCTCAAATAACTTTTTAGTTTTATTTAAATAAAAAGTCATTAATATCGCTCCAGTGGAGTAAAAAAGTACCTACACGTAAGCTATAATTTGCATTAAAAATCCAATTGAAACCAATTAGAAATAATTGCTGGAGAGCTCAATAGTGTACCGTTTAATTTTTTGCTCCTATTACAGGCCACACCCAGTATAATTTCTGGTCTGTTTTTCTGCAAGCAACCATTTCCCTCAAATTCCAGAAAATCTTCTTAATTAGTCTCACTCCATATTCATATAAATTCAGCATTTGGCGGTGCCCATGACATAGACAGCATGGTTTCCTGCGACGGCTGCGACCACCACAAACCTATATTACTGGTTCAAAATCTTCAAAAAGGCCAGGTTAGAAGAACCCGCAACCGACGAGCATGTATGAGAAGATGTATGGATGTGATTGAAGCGAAAGAAGTATGTAAGGACCGTAGTATTTGGCGTTCTTTGGTCTCTGCCTACCCCACGGGATAACGGCGTGAGTTTATTTATACCTTAATACTAGTGTTATTTTATTGTATGTAGATTGACGAGAGACATAATCCTGTTCTGGATTAGTTTTATTGTTATTGACGCTTAGAGACCTTGTACATCTCTAACAATATTAAGTTTACTTATTTTAGCGCTTAGAGATCATTTACATCTCTAAGGACTTTGAATAATTGTTATTAGTCGTATTTGGACGCTCAGAGACCATATATATCTCTGAGATATTAAATTAATTTTATATACTTTTTCTTTATTTGGACACAGATCGTATTCAATACGTCCTTAATATTTGTAAATTATTAATCAGTATATTGTTTATTTTCATTGAATTGTATATTTTTAATCATTATTATTAAGTAAGATTGTCAGTTTTTTCAATTGTATAAATTCACGCTTTGACATGTAAAAGTGCCCTTGTGGCTTATTTGCAGAATAATTATTTGATTTTGATTTTGATATGTATGTAAAATCTTCAAAACAATATAGCACTATAAAACCTTAGACTTCACCTGAAATATCGGTCTACAAGTATTGTCTACTCTCCAAACCTTCTGCTTCTCCCTCCTGATGGTGTTCAGCAGCTAGTCTTTCTGCATGTGATGCCTTAGATTCTATACGGAAATTTTATTTACACGCTTTCGATAGGTGAGATCGTATTACAACCATGGTTATATGGGTGAGGTGATAGGATGGATGGGTAGTTGATGGGTCGGGTCCTCACCCGAACCATCAACTACCCATCCATCCAAGGTAGGCTAGCTAGGTAGGCTACCTTCTTATCTTCTCTACAAGCCAGGAGCTCCTCAGCCTTCCGCTCCTTCCTCTTGATGCTGTGCAGCAGCTGGTCTTTATGCATGTGGTTCTCCAGATTCTTCAGCATCCGACGATGCTCGTGCCACGTGCGCTCGTCCTCTCGCTTCTGCTTTATGAAGCGTTTGTATTCGAGGGTAGTTCTCGCTTCCATCTGGAATAGAAAAATATCTAATTTAATAATGTCTTTTACAAAGTCTTCAGTCTCCTATTTGACCAACTTGACAATTGACGCCTGACAACAACACCACCATATCAGCCCTAGGACGTCCACTGCTGGACATAGGCCTCCCCCAATTTCATGGGGGGTAAATGCCATAATCGCCACGCTTGGCATGCGGGTTGGCGATCGCAATATCTCCACCGCATTCTAGGAATGCTGCTGCCCATTCCCCGGTGGTCTTGGTCGTAGTTTAAGGACATACCCGGGTGACAAAAACAACGGGGACTAAATTAATTTGGCGACACAGCAATTAACAAGACGTAGAGATAAAGTACGATAACATGGCTCGCCCCTCTAAAGTAATATTTCAATATGTTTAGAATAATTAAGTTACAGAAATAGAGGCCTGATTGTGTAAAAAGTGTAACCTATATCTACTTAGATACTTAATATTTGATTTGAATCAGCTTTATTTTGTGAGTGAGGGATTGAACTTGTTATTTCCCATTTATGACATAGTAGGTCGCTCGCAGTCAAATTCCGTAGGTCTGGCGGCGATAATTACTAATGATTACTCAACTACGAGGGGCGTTCAAAATATCCTCGGTATGTGGATGAAAACAAACAAGTACGAAAAGTTTGATATTTTTATTTTTCAATATACTCCCCCCCTGTGTTCATACACTTATAAGATCGATCAATTTTTTTTTAATCCCTCATATAAAATATTTTTTATCTTTGGTGTAAAAATGCTCCTCCACGGCCGCCTTCAACGCTTCATCGTCAGAAAATTTATTTCCACGCAGATCCTTTTGAAGATTGGGGAACAAAAAGAAGTCACTTGGGGCTAAGTCCGGACTATAGGGTGGATGAGTAACAGTTTCAAACCCACATTCAACAATAGCTGCCTTGGCAATATGAGCAGTATGGACAGGGGCGTTGTCATGCAGAAGCAGAACACCTTTGGTTAACTTTCCTCGCCTCTTTTTCTTTGATCGCATCTCTTAATTGAAGTATAACGTTAGCGTACTACTGCCCTGTGATATTTACACCTTTTTCTTTATAATCGATAAGCAAAACTCCTTCACAATCCCAAAATATTGTGGCCATGACCTTGCCAGCTGAAGGGATGACCTTAAACTTCTTGGGATGAGCTGAACCCTTAATGTGCCACTGCATGGACTCCTGTTTACTCTCTGGGTCATAATGATGAACCCAGGTTTCATCTCCAGTAACTATTTTTTGCAGCATTATCGGGATTTTCACCACACAGGTCGATAAAATCTGAACAGCAAGCCACACGCATATCCTTTTGAAGCCGCGTCAGCATTCGCGGAACCCATCTTGCACTTACTTTTGACATATTAAGATGGTCATGTGTAATGTCATGTACGGTACCAATAGAGAGATTGGTTACTTGAGCTATACATTTTACCTTCACTCGACCGTCTTCCAATATAAATTTTTCCACTTTATCAATATTTTCTTGTGAGGTAGCCACTACAGGCCGGTCAGGTCTAGGGTCATCTTCAATACTCTCCCTTCCACGCTTAAATTCGCTTGACCATTTTTGAATAGTAGATAAAGAAGGAGCAGACTCACGGTAAACACAATCCATTTCGTCTTTTATGGTTTTTTGATTTTTACCCTGTTTTGTCAAGAATTTTATGACGGATCGGTGCTCTAATTTCGTTAACATTGTTAATTCGCTCATGGTGTTCATGTTTGTTCGGCAATTGCAGAAAAACAAAAGAACATCTCGGTTCCAATTTTACTTTTTTTAATGTCAATGGATGAGTCTTAGCGGCCAGTAACAAATATATATATATAAGAGGTTGTAACGTACCAATACCGAGAATATTTTGAACGCCCCTCGTACATACGGAGTATCCTTCTCTGACTGCGAATTCGAGGTTGGTACTATTTTACCTACCTATCTACTTTTAATTTGGGCTGCTCCAACAAGCGAAATGATATTCCGCTGTGCCTTATTACCTTGTCTAACCATCTAAATAGTATTTAAAAAAAATAATTAATATGAATTCTTTTTCTTCAATACTTACCATCCCTCTCCCCTCTTTCTCCTGCTGCCACAGCTTATGGAAGTGCTCAGCCAGCTTCTCTTTCTCTTCCTTGCGAGCGCTGCCAGTAGCCGCCATTCTCTCGCTGGGATTGTGCCAAGGTCTGTGCTGGTTTCATATTCGAGACCGAGGATTTCTGTAGTACGTACCATCTCTCTCCCTTCTTTCTCCTGTTGCCACATCTTATGGAACTGCTCAGCCAGCTTCTCCCTCTCATCCTCGTCTTTCCTCTTCCTCGCGAGTGCTGCCAGCAGCCGCCACTCCCTCTCCGGGATGGTGCCCAGGTCTGTGCCGGTGTCATAGTCGATACCGAGGATTTCTGAGATTTTCGTGTGACCTGGAAAGACGAGTTACGTAATTACATGTGAAGGAGGAGTAAGCTTGAATCAGAAATACTTAAGGTCCTAGGTAATTTGTCTTTTTTGTTCCTGGATCTTCACAACGACCAATCTCGAGCTGTTTATCCAACATCAATCAAGTAGTTAGTTTACGTTGGGAAAGCTGTTTGTTATAACATTTTCCTGGCATATTGCTATACCAATTATTTCAGGCGCGTACGTCGGTTACGCGGTCAGTGACTGACTCTACTATCTATTGTAGTTAGCAGTAGCCCCGATCCATGTTTTTTTTTCAATTTGTTCCCCAAAACCTTATTGAGAGGTTCTACTAGGTAGCCTCCTAGTTTATTTCGCTGGGCCAGCGGAGTACCGGCGATAAAATTCGTGATTTGTTCATATCCACCACCATATCAGCCAAAGAACGTCCACTGCTGGATTTGTTCATATACATATAGATATATACCTACCTAATCGACGCTACAGTGCTAAAATTTGTATATTAACCGTTACCGGAATCCGGAATTTACTACACTGCTTTAATTTCCCTGCACGATCATGTGATCGCGTTAGGTAATTTACAGACATGTCGCGAAATGCGTAACACTTAATTGCATCTACAGCCGGTAACCGAGTGTTCTACGGTCAATTATATGTTTACAATTTAGCACCTTATTCCGTTATCATTAGGCGAAAAGTGTATACATATTTTTGATGTGGCCCGTAATCATAATACAGTCATAAAGACGCTTAGGTAACCATATCACACCGGTAAGGATAACGTCCTCTTTGTGATTCCGGAAACGCATAATAACTGCATAATTGCATATATAACCTACAATCGTAGCAAACTTGCATAATTTATTATGTTTGGAGAAGTTTGAGAGCTTTAACGGTATAACTTTGTCATTACATAAAATGCATGGTTATCACATCGTTAATAATTAATTGATCAGTTGAGATTTCCTATCGATATGATAACCACATTACGGGGTTAAGCAACATCGGCCGTGTAGTAGTAGTAGGTACCTACTAGTTACTAAATACCCGTGCTTTGGAAGGCATGCTATGCCGTTGATCAGGGCAGCATCTATGACAGCAGTCGTTAAGTCAAGTAAAAGGCCTTCGGGCGGCTTAAGAACTTGTAACAGTCTATTTGCACGGTCACTTGACAAGCCTACTACTAGCCGTACTGGGATAACGCTAGGTTGATGATGATGATAGGTACGTCACGACAGCGTTATATTACTATCAGAATAGACTATCAAGGGTCGAAAAGTATCCCAGGCACTAGGCCAGGGATTTTGCAGATAACTCGTATCCGCAACAACAGAACTTTAATTTCAGCATCCGCATTTGCAAAAACCGTTGCGAAGCTTTTGCAGATGCCAATAAAGAGCAAGTCACGACAAAAATTCAATGTCTTACTTGACTCAACATAATAAGAATAAATAAAAACCTTACTTTCGCGATTAGCCAAAAAGATTCTTCATTTCATTATTCGTATTATGCCGATCCGCCGCATTCGGCCAGCAGGTGACCAGAACTGATTCATTTGTTTTTTTTTGTGCTCAACGATTATTACAATTCACTCGCAAAATTCAGTAGCTCCAATAATTTTATTTATTTATTAAAAATGGGATTGTTGGTCAGCATCTAGCCACGGGCAAAAAAGAGGCCGACGATTTAAGCGAGCTCATCAGCTCACCCAGAAGATCACTGTCTGAAACCTGAACGTATCTCGTATATTGAACAATCGAGGAATGAAAAGGTTCGTCACTTTTCGACCTTAACGGCATTAAAATAGAGTTGAAAAGTGACAATCATCATCATCATCATCATATCAGCCGAAGGACGTCCGCTGCTGGACATAGGCCTCCCTCAAAGAGTGCCACAATGACGGTCTGCTGCACCGCTCTGCGCGGGGGGATGTGCCCAAGTTGCGCCTTCCGGTACGTGGTCGCCACTCGAGAACCTTTCCGCCCCAACGGCCGGCCGTCGGTTACGTTCTACGTGCCCCGCCCACAGCCACTAAGTGTAGCGATACGTATTGTATGTATGAACTAGTAACTCACCAGCAGTTTTCTTCTTCCTAGGTGATCGTCGCGGGGATTCTGTTATTGTTTTGTAACAGAACACCATTATGCAACACGTTGCGTATGAAAATACTAAGTATGTACAAGTCGAAGATTCGCCGTCACCTAACTTTTGCAATACCGATTGCTACTGAGTATAGCATATGGTCACAGGTATATACCCAATCCAATACAAATCTAGTTGAGAAATCTCTGAACTGTGAACATATTTTCTTCCGCACCAATAATAAAACCTAGTTCTCCTTTAGGTATAATCAATCTCCGTAATTGTTTACACGAAATATTTTACGTCTGTCACACGCGGTTTAAGTATAAAGTAATAGTAACCTACAGATTTTAGCCCTTTCAGACCGGAAAAACGGCACTGTGATGGCGTAAAATTAAGTAACTTTTACTAATTTACAATTATTTAACTAGTTGTTGTATTGTATTGGCAGACTCCGAAAGGGGTGGAACACCTAATTCTTGCCGTCAAGTACTTGTTTGTACTATTAAACGTTAAGGCACTAAAAATTTTTTACTCAACATTTTTGACTTATCTACTACGTTATCTGTATACTTCAAAACTAATGAAGGTAACACGGAACGTTCTAGGGGTTGAACTAATCCAATTGAAGGCTGTTAACGAAAGTAGAAGATGTACAAACATATTGATCCAACGTACCAAGGTGACGGGTAAGGCTACAGGTTACGCTGGCATTGATTGGATATATTTACTACGCGCTACGCTGACGCAGGCCCGATTTAGGACGCAAATATGCTTTACGTCACCCTTGGCCATAAAATGGCATGTAATGTAACACCCTCGCGGGAAATCCCAGTTCCTGCCCAGGGCCAGGCCCAGATGTAAAAAATATCAGTAAAAATAACTCTTAAGTACTTAAGTAGCTGAATGGGGACATTTTGATCCTTCGTCGCTTTTGGCCGTTGGCAGGTACAAAAGTGAGTCTAACCGTACGTACTATTTTTTTGCAGGAATTTCGCAGGTTAGCTGTTGCGTATATAATAGTTATTTAAAAGTTAGGGCAACTGGAAGTAGAACAAACGACTTTAGGATCGTCACACATAAGTCAATTTGATTAGATATTGGATTGGATATTCTTTCGAATTTCGTAGGTATGTAGTACTTCCTACGTAGTTTTTTTTTTAATTTATGTACCCGTAAAATTTTGTATGTTCCATGGATGGGAATAAAGTCTCAGATTACATACCTATTTATCGCCATCAACGGTTGTATCAACATCAACCACATTAGAGATGGCTCTACGGACATTCCTTGTTTTACCTTTCCAATGGTCGCTAAGTGAAGTGAGCACAGCTGTCTGGGGATCCATATGGTTACGTTTGGAATTGGAATCGGTTTAGCGCGGATGGAAGCGAAGCGAATGGTCAATACAAATCTGGTTCCAATTCAGTACGCCGAGAAGAAAAAGTTGTTTGGATTATATTGTCCTTTTTTCTACAAACGTCTAAGAAAATGGGCGATAGGTGAAAAACTGAAGAAGATGACCTGTTGTATGTAGTTGTGACGTGTTCGCATAGGCGTTTGGTTTGTTTGTGTTGCACATTTTAAATATGTAGGTAATGTCTATTCGAACACGCTATAACTACATACAATGGTCATCTTCTTAAGTTTTTTCCTATACCTTCTTTCGACTATTTTTCGTATATTAAGGTACAAAAGTGGTAGAACATGTTCTTGGCTGACTAAACTATGTATATGTTTTTTTTATGATTGACTTACCAGCGATTGACCCTAGTCTCACCTGATAGAAAGCTATGACAAGGCCTAAGATGTGACTGGGTCAGTAATAGCCTATTCACTCTTGTCTTGAAGATACCCAGCTTGTATGTATCAGGAAATACAGACGACATCAGCAAATTCCACTCCCTAGCTGTTCGCATTAGGAAAGAAGAAGCAAATCGCTTCGTGCGAATAAAGGTTGATTTACAGTAGGCCGTTCCGCGGCCGGGCCGGCCCGTTTTCTATGACAGTAAGACGCCGGCCGTTGCTTTGCTTGTGCGGCCGGGCCCGGTGACTCTCGGAAGCGTCCCAAACCAGCCCCTTTTAGTCAATACAAACATTTGACGCCCGATCTAGCTACGGCCGAAGCTCGGAAGCAGCTCGGTCTTGGCCCGGCCCGGACACGGAACGGTTTAGTGGAAATCGTCGTTACGTATATGGTAGACTGGCAACGTAGGGATGTAACCGCTCACCATGTCTAGACGTCCAGTGATGGAACGGGGAAGGCTGAACTAAGTCATGTAATCCCTGTGCACACTCTCCAAATGTATCCGATAGAACACAGACAGACAAGCGACTCGACGGCGGAGTTGCAAGCTTAAATTCAACCGCCCGATCATCCTCGAAAAGCCTACGAGTACGGCGCTCTACCGAACCCAACGCCGCTAACTCGAAACCGTCCCAAAGGTGGCAGCAGTACTCCATGCCATGCTCCAGTATGAAATAGAATTTAGAATACAGAGCGATTTCATTATTTTTTATTTTTTATTAAAAATGGGATTGCTCTTGGCCAGCATCTAGCCAGGGGGCAAAAATGCGGCCGACGATGAAGCGAGCTCACCCAGAAGATGCCTATTCACTCGTGCCTTAAAAAAGTCCAGGTTATATGAACTCCGAAATACAGACGCCGGCAGAGAATTCCAAACCTTAGAAGTGCGCATTATAAAAGAAGATGCAAAGCGCTTGGTTCGAATTAGTGGAATTTCGACCAGGTAAGGATGGTAGCCAGCCGTACGTCTAGATGTCCGATGGAAGAAGGGGGAAGGCGGTATGAGCTCATGGAGCTCCTGAGCACACTCACCGAAGTACAGTTTGTAGAAGACGCACAGACATGCTACTTTGCGTCGATGTGCTAAGCTCTGCAGCTTATTTCCCACTACCGTACTGCCGCCAATGAGCCTCCTGGCTCTGCGGTCCACCGAGTCGAGTGCGGCAAGTTGGTACTTAGCCGAGCCATCCCAAAGGTGACTACAATACTCCATGCAAGACCGGACTTGGGCTTTATATAAAGATAGAAGCTGTCCAGGGGTGAAGTATCGCTTGATCTTATTTAGGATGCTCAGCTTTTTGGCCGCTGTTCCGGCTTTGGACTCGATGGTAGTGCCGAAGTTAAGGTTTGAGCTTAACGGTTGTATCATGTTTGGTAATGAAAATTTTGTTTAAAAGATCTTTCCCCTCTATGTAATTAAAAAAGTTTTTAAAAGGCTGAGCAACATCTTAACACTGGATTTGCAATCACCCATAGGCTACGTATCGCTTACTGTCAGATGGACCGTTAGAACGCTTATCGATATATGTTAATTATCCTATTGAACAAAAAATATCAATAAGAATATTGCTGTTAAGGAGGTAATTACTGGTAATAGAGTCAAATTAACATAAAACACAAGACATATCATGAAAACATCATAGTTAGAAAATTACGGTTCACTTTTTTGCATCACTTTTAGCAGGTATATAATAGACATATTGCTATAAATCAGTTCTACAGCACGCAATCAAATAAAATTACGTTTTTCCTCTCTCAGATAAGAGGTTCCATTGTGTAACAAACAATTTCATTTCCATTACATTCTTAACGTATGTCTTGCTCATACATACTCGGCTATGTACTAACGCAAGAGGGAGGACATGTATCAAGACAATTTACATATCATATTGATGCTACAAAAACCCGTTACAAAATTGTTCAAGATGTCGCGTGTAAATAATATTCCGGATGAAGACTGTTGAAAAAAATTGCTTTTTTCTTGGTAAAGATAGATAAATAAATGTAGAAGATGTAGAATAAATACATAATAAATGCATGTGTCCTCATCATCATCGTCATCATATGTCCCACTGCTAGGCACAGGCCTTCTCTCGGGAAACGCACAGCAGTCACCACGCTGGCTCCGTGCGGGTTGGGCATAGCAAATGTATGCAGTTTTCCCCACGACGTTTTCCTTCACCACAGTAAATATCAAATGAAATTCCGTGCATAAGTTCCGAAAAATTCATTGTTACGAGCCGGGATTTAGACCCACGACCGCCGCTTGACAGCCGCATGCTTGTTACACTAAAGCTTGAAAAGCACAGAGCGCGGCGCAGCGTCGTTGCGGGGCGGAGGCGGTTTTGCGGTCAAGCAAACGGGTCCGGGGCACATCGCACCAAAAAACCGCGCGGTAGAGTGGAAGCGGCGTGTGTGATATATGAAACAGTAATCGACAGTCGACAGACGAAAGATCAAAAATGAAAAACCGCCTACGCCCCGCGACCGCTCTGTGCATTTCGAACTTTACGCTAGGTACCGCAGCTTTTGATCATGTGATTCTAATTTAATGATCATGTAATACACAATGTAATTAATTATTCACCTTTCCCTTGCTTTGGATGCAGGTATTCGCTTTCACAATTTGAGCGAACCTCAAACGAAGGGTCCTTAATTCTTAGTCAATGTAAAAAAAGGACGATTTCTAATTGCATTGCTACGAAAATAGCGCCTTATTGACACCACCAATGATACCTTTTCCTTGGTAGTGACACATTTACTTACGGACAAAGCAATAAATAAGTCATTGCCTATGAAAATTTCTAAAATTTGCAGTTCTATACAGGGTGATTCGGGAGACGTGAGCAAATCAACACTACGGATTCAGTAGATCATAAGCTACTGCTTCGTGCCACTATTAGTGAAATTAACGTTCATTTATCTTTGGTGTTGAAAACAAAATGTTTTAAATTATTTACGAAATTCATGGTAATTCTACAATCAGAATACTTCAGTCAAATTGTCTTCTTCAGTGAACGTGTCAAATTGAATGTCATCTGAGTCCGATTACTTTTGAAATATCGTATCTCACTCAATGTGACAATTTACTTTCTTCGTAATTAAAATGCTGTCATAACATTTAGAGGTTTAATCTTTATAAACCAGTTGTTGTAGGGTGACCAAGATTGTAGAGAATTAAACTTTAACTTAACAAAAATTAAAATACAGGAAAAAGGTATGGGTGTTTCACTTAAATACAATGGTGAACGATTCATTGCCATTTACTATGTATGTAGGTCCTGCTCACGTCTCCTAAATCACCCTGTATATAACATCAGCGTCAGTTGTCCACAAAATGGTAGTGAATTCTGGGAATTGTTCTCCTGTCGTCATCTTGGAAATCATGATAAAACTACATATACAAATGTAGGTGTAGAATACGTCGACTCGTGATGAAGCTAAAGCTAGGTTTGAAGAATAATTGGCTCCAAATATCAAAAGAAAACATCGGAAGACATTCATTATACATTGCTATCATATTGCACACGCAAACACAGCGAATGTCAATCTTCATCGTGCATTTCCTCATTCATAACATAACTTACTAACTTCAACGCAAATGTTCACCTACACGACTGTTTGAGAGTTACTATCGCTGTTTATCAGTTAAGAGATATCGCACGATAACGCAGTCGAAAACGCGCCGCGGGGCGGTTACGACGCCAATATGGATAACGGTAAGCCTAGGATCTACAAGAGGCCTGATGTTCTGAAAAAAATCAACGCAGAAAGTATCCTAGCTATAGAGAGAGGCCTGCTAGGGGACTTACCTGAAAGACTCAAACCGAGACCGCCCGAACCTGTGCGAGGACGACCAAATACCCTCCAGCTAGTTACTAAGCCCCCAGGGTTACTCTCGTCGTGTCTTCCTGTAGTGATAGAAACACCCACCTCAGAACCGCTTACACCAACAGATCCACTGGACCAAGAAGTCTCATCTTTAAAGAAATCCTTCAGCTTTCGGGACAAACTATCAAAAATCAACATCTTTGGACACAAGGATAAACCAGAAAAACATAAATACAAAACGATTGAAGAGGATGAACGCAAATCGGATTCTTTCAGAGACAAAGATAAGCCGCGAATGGAAAAATTGAACCAACAAACCGAGCATGAGTACAAGTCTAGCAAGCGTTTCTGGTTCTTCAGAAATAAAGAACTGTTGGAGAATAAGGCACATGCCCCTGTATACAAAAGGAGTAAAAGTTTTGAGTTTCTGCCTAGAGCATTAGAAGAAGACGAAAACGAATGCTTTAAGGATAAACCATCCTTGGCAAGGGTGCAGTCTTATGTGTTTGGCAGCAACGATACAATGGGTGATGCGTGGACTTCAAACGAGAGTTTAGAATACATATCAAATGTATACTACGACAACGAAGACACGGTGTTTCTAAAAAGCATTAAGGAGTTCCATTCAGAGCTCTCTTCTGCTAATAATTCCAGTCTGTCAACTCCAACATCGGCGTCGAGCGGTCTAGTCACCAACATATTCAAACGTGAATCAGTTCAAGATCTTTTAGACGAGTTCGACAAAACAGTGGACATGTTTAGTGAGAACTACTTGAGTGATAGTGAAGCGTATACAAAACCTAGACAGGAACTAACAGTGCAGGAGAAGCGACGTAGCTCGAGTTTCGATACGCTGCGTTTGCAGTCTCCAAAAATTGTTCCTGTATCTAAAGTGGATGAGCTTAGTGAGGATTTTAAGAAAGAGTTGTCTAAAGCGTTAGAAGTGAAGCGGGCGGCGCGTTCGCCGTCGGCCCGGCGTGGTTCTGTCACGGATTGGTTTGTGTTGGAGGACCAGCACGCGGCTGATCACCGGAGGAGCCACGCTGAGATGAACAAGTACAAGAGGGCTCAGAAGAAACCGATCAACAGGGTGAGGAGAATCAGCTCGACCAAATATGTGAGTGTTTCCTAATTGAGATTAATTGAAGGACACTGTTTGGTGGAGGGCATGAAAATAACTTTCCCATCAGATGGCTTACAAGTAGGATACATAATCCGTTTACATAATATTGTTTTGGCAATGAAACCGCAACTTTATATCATATGTGCGCAAACGTACCGCATTTACTTACATGATGCTTTGCCACATAATTTATTTAATAAGATTGTGGTTTCTGGCGTTGTTTTTAGTGATTTCTAGTTCCTCCAAATCGGAGTTATCTAGTTATGGAAACAAAGTTGAAATTATGGATTTACGTCGCCGAATTTGACATCACGTCGTGTTTCTCTTTTTTATTTTATTTTTTATGCTTTAATTCGGTTGTTATTGTCCAATAAGACCAGTATAGAATACTCTACTTCGTTATCATCCATATCAGACCAGATAAGAAGGCGTCCTTCTAAATACTTTAACAATCAAAGCTGACTAACTGATAGCAAATTAGCGAGTCGCTCCTCTTTTTGACGTCACGGCGCGGCGAATCTCGGCTTTCTTAAGCGCGCACGCTAAAGTACTTGATTCTTTATTTTTTTATACCACATCGGTGGCAAACAGGCTTACGGCCCGCCTGATGGTAAGCAGTCACCACAGCCTATGGACGCCTGCAACTCCAGGGGTGTCACGCGCGCTTTGCGGACCCTTTAAAAAAGTATACACTCTTTTCTTGAAAAATCCCTTACTGTACTTCCCCGGGAAAACCTCGGCAGGGAGCTCATTCCGCAACCGGAGCGTCCGAGGGAGGAAGTTCCTCTGAAACCGTACCGTACGCGACCATTTAGGTTCTAAAGTGTGTTGTCTTGCTTAATAATGAGGTCTACTAAATCGTGATGGCGAACAATTTCACAGTTTACCTGTTGAAGAATAAATTACCTAGGCTATTTTGTTCCTCTTTTGTGGCTTCCTTAGTTCCATGGGATTGATTAGCAAATCTCTTTTTTTTATATTGGGGAACAATCTTACATAAATCGACCTAATCCCAAACTAAGCAAAGCTTGTACTATGGGTACCAGACGACGATATAGATACTTATATAGATAAATACATACTTAAATACATAGAAAACATCCAAGACCCAAGAACAAATATCCGTGTTAAATGCACAAATAATGCCCTGGCCGGGATTCGGACAGCTTAACAGGCCGCCAAAGCTTTTAGAATTGTGTTTAAAAAGATACCTCATCTCAAAAGAAATACTTTTCTTCGATCATATATCAACATCATGACGAAAATTGAGATTTGTTTTCCAAAATAAAAAGCAATCACTCGTCGGATCTCTCAGTGCTGCTGATATCCAATCTGCGTGTCAGATAATGTGAGATTATGGAACATCTGAGTATCGACTGATCAAGTTATTTGCATATTGAAATGCAACCTGTTTCATTTCATCAAGCTGGAAGTTTTTTAGTGCGATGTCCTTCGGACCACTTTCGCTTTATCCTAAAACCGCCTCCGACCCGCACAGCGCGCTCTATAATGTTTTAAATATACTATTTTTAGTTAATTTATTTCAAGTAGATACTATTTATACTTTATTAATTATTAACAAGAAGAAGAATTTATGAAATCGTACTGTAATTCCAAACTTACAAATTTACAAAAATTACCTTCTCATTACTTAGTATGCCTAATGAGACCAAATTCGACGGGTTTATCTTGTGTAGTTTTGTAGTTGCTATGGCATTATCAAATAAGCTCGGTGGTAACATAATATTGCATTGTCGCCGAACTTACATAAGTATGCCAAAATTCAGCTCAATCGGATACCGGCAAGTGGCTAAAAAAAAGGATTGCAAATTTTGATAACAACTTACAATACTTACATACTTAATTACATCATACGAACAGTGCAAGTTAAAAGCTTATAAAAAGGTCCGGTTCAAAAGTCCGATGCAGGATGCAGATCAATAAAAGCGCAATTTACAGGTTTTGACAATATCTGTGACAAAGATGGTTCTTGTGTCACCACTTACCTAACCGAACTACTGACTGAGCACATCTCAATTGATTTAAAAGACTTATTTACCGGTTTAACGCCATATTTAATATTTATTTAGGTACCTACTTTTGTTTCCGATGTTTCGACACGAGTTACATCTCATCTAAATAACATTTCGGTTTGAATTCGTAACCGAACTAATGAGATTAAATGTGAGGTGCTGAAATCAGAAACGCAGTTATTTAGAGCTCATTTGGCTATTTACGATGATGTACAATCGATTTAAAATCGATTTATAAGAAGAGGAAGCTAATTAAACTACCGTCACGGACAGAAGAAATCCTAACGCCAAATAAACATACACGAAAATGAAACGGATAGGAAGATTCATTGTCTACTTGGCGTGGGACATAACCACATAACATAACTCAGGCTGCCTTTTAAGTTGTGTCATTTGGAAAAACTAAAGACAATTTAAGTGTTAAATGGTATTTACTGTTTTTCAAAGTAACCACCGTGATATGTAATAGACTTTTTCATTCGATCGAACCAATTTTCGAAACACTTATTCCAGTCCGAAGTCGGGGTCTCCAAAATGGCCGTTTTGTATGCCTCAACCGCTTCTTCAGGCGTCTGGTACCGTTGACCACGAATTCGTTGCTTGATTTTTGGAAAAGTAATAAAAATTGTTAGGGCTTAAGTAAGTAAGTCCAGAATTTCGACGTTTTGCTCTTTTAAAAACGCAATTGTTTGCCGGGCGGTTTGCGAGCTCGCATTATCGTGGTGCAGTCTTATACGACGTCTTGGGTTATTTTGTCGAAACTCGCCGATGACTTCTGGTAAACAGACAGTGGTATACCAGTCAGCATTAACCGTTTTACGATCCTCGAGCACAATGGTGGCAACGTGGCCACTTTTAGCCACAAACGTAGCGACCATTTTTTTCGAAGTGCTCCGTGAGCGTATTACTTTGGTCGGTTTCGGCTCATCTTGGAACATCCAAACAGTCGACTGCTGTTTAGAATCGGGATCGTAGGCATATATCCAAGATTCGTCACCACTGATAATGTCGTAAACATTTTCGAGTTTCCTCGGTTGAATTGCCGCAGAGTTTTGCGACACCATCGAACGCGAGCCGTTTTTTGGTCTTCACTGAGTAAATGTGGTATCCAGCGTGAGATCAACTTTTTTACGCCTAAGTGATCATGCAAAATACTGTGAACACTGGTCCCTGAAATACTTAAGGAAGCTTCTATCTCACGGTATGTCGCATGGCGATATTTGACGATCAGTTGCCGTACAGCATCAATGTTCTCCTGGGTCACGGCTGTTTTTGGTCGACCTTCACGATGTCTATCACCAACCACTAGAGCAACCACGTTGAAATTCTAAATACCAGCGTTCCACAGTCCGGAGGCATGGTGCTTTATCATTGAGAACCGTAGTCAACTCTTCGAAGCACTGAAGTCGCGTTAAGCCCCTTTTGAAGTTGTAAAAAATTATCGCACGTAAATCCTTCGAAATTTCCATTTTCACAACTGACTTGTCAACTTTGAACGAACGCTGTACTAAAACGGTTGGGCCGATTTCGAGTCATTCTTTTGTTTTCGAAGTCTAAATTCAAATATTTTAAGATGACACTAGTTCTTTTTTATGCAATCACGGGAGGTTTGCAAACGACAGAACTTAAAAGGCAGCCCTCGTAATGCCAAAATTTAATTTGTTTTACATATCTTAGTGTGTCAAAGGAATAATAAGAAAATCTTACGATTAACAAGATGACCCGTTTATTGACCACGCGAACAGATATATCACCTGATAGCGTGACGGCAATAAAAATTAATCTAACATTGTCTTTTATCCTAAACTACATCTTATAACAACTCCCATTAGAGGACAAACTCCTTCTAAAACCTAACTGCAGTTGTGACTTTATTCATTACCATGAAATACTTAAATGCAGCGCGGGGTCAATCGTCAGATCGTGCATACTTAAAACTTAGATGAAAATGAACGTATGTGCCATAGTAAATCAAAGGCGTTTAGAACCTTTTTGATTAAGAATTCGGAACAGTCAGGTCGTGCAGTGGCTGGCATTTCCACGCCTTCGGTTGAGACACTTTTGACCACGCCTAGGGCTCTAAAACTAACTCAACCTTAGGAACCTCGCCTAGTTTATAGGTGGCAGTGGCACTCAGTGTCTATAGATCATTAAATCCACGAGGAAGCTAAGTACGTTGAAACCGGGGTTGCGAGTACACCACGTGGCGGGGACCACAGCACCCGACTATCAACCCCAGGGAAAGTGACGACGAGCCAAAAGGAGTACAGCGCAAGGGGGGGCCCCAGTGCGTTCAGTACTGAGATCCTGGAGTCCTCCTCATTCGAGCGCAGATGGCGGTCACCGTGTTCCCCGGTGAATGGGCACCTGGATCGCAGGCTTTCTTTACGAAAAAAAAAAAATTACGTTTAAACTATTAACTTTTCATCACACTTGCTCGTAAATGGTCTTATTGTACGCAGGCGTATAGAGTATAAGTAGTTATAGCTGATTTAGCTCCCACGGGAGTTATGGATTTTCATAACTCCCTAGGGAGTTATGAGTTTCTCTGTGATCTGATTGATTTAAAAAATCTAGTTGGCCGCGCTCCACAAGAATACTGCTCTGTGATTGGTTGCAATTTGCAATATTGAAGCTGCGCGCTCCTCTCGGCAACCATGCCGGAGATGAAGTGGTCGATTTCTTCAAATTTGATTAGTTTTGGAGTTATTTTTCTGCTTCAATATTTATTGAAGCAGAAAAATCTAGTAGACCGCGCGCCGCAAGAATACTGCTTTGTGAGTGGTTGCAATTTGCAATATTGAAGCTGCGCGCTCCTCTCGGCAACCATGCCGGAGATGAAGTGGTCGATTTCTTCAAATTTGATTAGTTTTGGAGTTATTTATTTTCTTGCAAATGTGATGAAAACATTGTGATTACCTCGGGACGTAAGAAAATTGCACACTCGAGTCGAGTCATCAAAAGCCCGAGTGACTGGACTATAGGTCGGTGGTTTTACGGTACAGGTTTTGGCTCACAGTAGTAAAATCAAACTCGAAAATTCGTTAAATAGGCCACTGCTAGGTACAAGTAGGTACTTCCCTATTAAATGTTCTTTGCTTTTAGGTATGTACTGTCATATGTTTTCTAAATATATTTCAAGAAGTATTTCAGCTACTATTGAACTATTGAACATTTCATCATCATTTCCAATCTGTAATCGCTCACCTGCGGAGCACAGACTCTCGGCTTATCTATATCAGTCTTTCTTATCAAGGACCCAAGATCTCTTAGGTAATCGACCCATCGAACTGGTGGTCAACCAGCGTTTCTATACCTAAATGAGTAGGTATTATGCTCGTGTTCGTCACATTATAAACGAGATAAGTCATCTATCACTTTCATTCAAGTGGCATAAGAAAGAACAGAATGATTTGTGTTACGCGGTAAAAGCAACCATTATTTTCTCTATGAAACCAGATGGAACGCAGCCAAAAAGAAACGGCTTAAATTAAGGTTGTCATTTACAGGGGTCTAACGCGATATTTCATTATTTATCTTTATTTCCAAGCGGCCTTTACCGCCAAGCGGGTGTCGGGCCGTACACACAGTACAGGGTTCCGTAGTTGCCCACCAGTCACGGACCTATTATGCGGACTTAGTTGTGTTTGGTTTGACACAACTAACAACATTGTATAAGGGAGTCATCATCATGTCAGCCGAAGGGATATAGATCTTGTTGTTTTCACAATGACTGACCCCCAAAAATTTAGGACCGGTCTACGCCACCCGCATCCAGCGGACACCCGCGACCCTTGCCAGGTCAGGTACTAAGGAAGTAATCAAAAGAAGTTATACGAATGTTGGCTTTTCCAAATACACTTCTTAAGTCAGGCTATTACTCGTCACCTAGTAATATTAACTTTTTCTTTTTAATTCATATATTTTTCTTTTTAATTCATTATTATTATTATTTTTAATAAAAAAATGGGATTGCTCTTGGCCAGCATCTAGCCAGGGGGCAAAGATGAGGCCGACGATGAAGCGAGCTCACCCAGAAGATGCCTATTCACTCGTGCCTTAAAAAGACAAGTGCTTATTAATATACTCGGTCTTCTCTCAAGTTGTCCTAAATGTTTTATTTACCAAGCCTTATTGCTTGTGAGTAATGGAGATGACTTGAATGTTCAGAAATACTATTACCATGTTCTTTTAACATACCCTGTAGCAACCGATTAGGTACCAATAGTTGGCCGATGTTATTTTCCATTAGATGCGACTAGGGTCATTCCTGGTCAGTTGTTCCCGTAGTGTATTGTGTAATCATGCGGCATAGCTCTGCAAGCCAAGGTTCCACAGGACTGGAGACAAGGCAGCCTCTATATGAAAAGCCTATTCAGATTGAAATTATGGCTCTTCTGTGAGTCTAACGCTAGCCGCGGTCAGTCCCTCATACTCGCCCTGCCTCCCAGAACAAGACAGTATGGGCCCCTAATTAAAAACAATGCCTGCTGCCAAAACTGCAATATGCAGTGAGAAATAAATCTAGATAAGATTGGATCCGCATGGCACATGGCGTATGGCGTAGTGAAAGGCGTTCCGCCCTGAATGTGGCGGTTTCGCTTTTTACTATTATTCCACTAAATACTGCAGCAGCATTATGCATTTGTACTGAGTGCCTTGGAAAAGAAAACACGAAGTACTTAGCGATTGACTCGTTCGCATGTAACAGTAACACTAACATGTTCGAAGTTACAGAACTTTTACAACTGGTGGGTTTGTGAGCTGTAGACCTCGAGATTTTTTAAATGTAAAAATGACAAAAATTGGATCGACAAATAAAATATATATAATCATTAATCATCAAACCTGCTCACAAAATTTCACGAGAATCGGTTGAGAAATGCGACCTGAGACGGACACCGTCGTTTCACTCAGTTAACTACAGGTTAAGTAAATGCCTTTGATTCATTTTTGATAGAGGCAAACAAGCATCAGGCCCCTGTAATTGTATTTAGACACCGTAGCCCAAAATCACGCTCTTCGAAGATATTGGTTTTCAGAGAGCCATCAGCAAAGTTCATCCTCTTGAGCTGCTACCAGATCATATACTCTTTGATGGCTATCTTATCGCTATACGCCACAGTAAGATATAACATATGATTTGGTTTTTTATAAGGTTTGTCTTAGTTCCATGGCTTCCAATTTGAGCGAGAGAATTTTGGAGATTCTCATTTCTATATAATAATAACCCTATAATGTCTACAGATGTCCGTTCGTGCTTGGTACGTATTAGATTTGCATGCACGAAATAATGAATGACAATCTGTTGAATTGACAAAGTTTGCGACGGATGCTCAATTGCTTACCCTGATACCGTTCTAATGACACTTAATAACAATCAAGATCATCCTAAACACTACAATCTTACGCCACCTGCGTAAAGGGCACAGTTTTTCCAGTTACACGACCCACAGCGCAACAATTAGTAGAAATGTGACAATTAAGGCAGCCACCGGCTGTCATGACAGTTGGCTGCTAATCAGTGACATTAACTCGATAAACGTGCGGTATCTAGACTAGAAAGCTGATAACAGGCGAACCGTATTGTCACAAAGGTAACTGAGTGAACATAAATGTAGAGGTTATTCTTTTAACTGTCTTCCAAAAAAGGAGGCTAACAAACTTCGTTAGCTTTCGACATAAAATGAGGCTGCCCACTGCCCAGTGGTGGCTGAAGATGAGGTTAATTTAAACGAAACGGTTAATACTACGAGTATACTTCTCAAAACCACTCTCCACTCTTTCTCACTAAGCCCCAAAAGGTTTAGTTTCCTCTCTTAGGCTGAAGAAGAAAAAACATACCTATTTATTTGGTGTCGGTACAATCACAGTTATTAAGTAGGTAGGTACACGGAATTAGATTATGTAAATAGATCAATCGATTATGAGGAGCAATACAAAAAAAGGATACCACACAGTATATGCCAACAGCAATAAATAAATGGTTTTCAGGGCACAAGAGAAATACAAAACTAAAACTTAACTAATATTAATAATAATAAATAGAATAGCTAGCTTAACTAAATGACAGAGAAGGAGAGGTCGTTGGTCAATGAAGGTCCCGTGACATTGCTGTAAAAAAAGTCGGATCTTGCTCCTTTAGGATGAAAAAGAGGTTATTACTACTTACATAGCCGTAGAGGTATATGCACATCATTCAGAAATACTAAGGCTGGGTTGCACCAAACCGTCTGTAATCATAAGCAGTGTTCGTTAAAATTTCAATGTATGGAAAGTTTGACAAGTTTCTTTGGGATGACAGCTGTCGGCGCCATATTTAACATTGATCAGTCTGTGATCGTAAGTCAGTGCAACTCAGCCTTACAATAGTTATTGCCTTGATTACAACTCTAACAGCTCATGAAAACCGTCAGTAAATTAACCTAATTGTTCTCTAAACGCCAAAAAACAATAGATCGCTACGCTCAATAACGGCACAATGACTACGCGCCTTCGCCTTTTGAAAAACAAATTACACGTCAATTTGACAGTTAGCCATCTTAAAAAGATTTACACATCTACCATGCTACCAAATACCGTCATATACAAAATAATTCGCGCAATATTGATACTTAATTGGAAGTATATAAAGGTTAGGATTGATTTTGGGGATATATTTGTTGAGTTTGCAGTGATTGTTGAGCATGAAGGTGAAAGTTTGATACGGTGGTGGCGCCAGAGACATAATGGCCTAAGTAGCGTTTGGGCACTTTCGTGCGGCCTTGCGGATTAAAATACCAGAACAGACGACCTTAATATGGAACGTCCGTTTTGCTGTAATTCTGTACGTTTCATGTTTGGGGTAGCAGGTAAAAATTGCAGAGCAATATCCGTATCCACAAGCGCATACTACTGTGCTTACGCATACACTACTACGCATATACTGGTTGGAATACAGCACTGTGTCGCGGGGAAATGAATTATGCCCCTAAAGCTTATTGTGACTTACTATGCTTCCAATTATTTCAAATGACAAGCATCTATCTCCCATTAAAACATCATCACAATTTCGAAAAGTATTTTTTTATACTACGACGATGGCAAACAAGCTTACGGCCTGCCTGATGGCAAGCAGACACAAGCATCACAAGTGCGTTGCCGACCCTTTACTGACTTGGGGATGCACTTGTGTAAGTAGACCTTATTGTAATGTGAAAAGTCCTAGCAATAGCCAAACAAGGACTATGGTGGAAAAGTGTAAGTTATATCTTTGACGACTGCACAGAGTAGGTACAGCGGTTATGTCTAGAGCTCAATTCAGATGATATATGCCATAGATAGATAGATGATATATGATAAATGCCATAATCGCCACGCTTGGCATGCGGGTTGGCGATACATGTCATCTCCATCACTCCACTCAAATTTCAGTATGTTTCGCCACGTTTCGCCTGTTTATCCTGACATGTTAGCTAGACACATGTAGTCCGCACGATTACGCAAATACATTGAAATATGTATACACATATATGCATTAGTAGGTCCGCTCACTGTCAACATAGCGCATCTTCGGGAGCTCTGGCAACCTTATTACCTACTCACCACTAGGAATACAACACCACATACCTACCTAAAGAGCAAGTAGGGGTGTTAATAGCGGTATTCTGTTAAAATGGTTGTACTTTCCGAGCCCAATTGGGGTGACTCAACTACAGGTGAATAGAGGGCTGGCCAATACTTTGCACAACGTATAATCAAGTGTCGCTATACCCTCCTGCGGGCGTATGATGGTTGCCATTTTATCACTTATCGTCGTGAATAAGACACCCGTCACTCTTGCACTCGCATACTTGTCAGAACGTGACGAATGTCTTATCCACGACGATAATTAATAAAATGGCAACCATCATAGGCCCGCTGAGGCCTGACCTTCAAAAATTGACAACGTAATCTCAACCTTAATCAATGTATAAATATAGTTTTCTATAGTTTTCTTTTATGTAAGTAGTATCTATATTACGCGGGGCCTCAGGAGGATGCGGCCAGCCTTCTGGGCACGCTACCCATGAGCACTGATTGAGAGGATACTTTTTTATTTATAGGTAGATCTTAGTTTTTTATTTTTTTATTGCATTGTTCTGTTTAGTGTTTTCATTGTATGATTAAATAAAATTTGAATTAACAGTTGGGGTTGGATTGTGATTTGAGCGTTAAAAAAATTGAGTTCTTCGGTTTTATATGCATAGACTAGCGTATAAAGTCATGTATAGAGTAAGTATTAAACTGTAAAAAGTGGAAGTGCAATTAATTTTCCACCGATGCGCAACGCGAACGGAAAAAGTTAATCACTGCGTCCGCGCAGCATACGATGCATTTGAAATTTAGCCGCAGTCGGTATTAATCAAAATGTTAATCTAGTTTTTTTTCTAAATATAAAACCAATCTTATGGCCTGCCTGGTCAGACACCGTAGTCTATGGAGTGCATTGCTGACGTTTTTATTAACTTGAGGCTTTGTTTTTTAACGTGATTTAATAATCCCTGTACGTTTTATACATATAGGTACTATAATGTATTTTATACATATTTTTTCTTGATACTTGGATGTTTTCTATGCATTTATGTATATAGTAAACATATTGTCGTCTAGTACCTATAATACAAGCCTTTTTGTGCTTACAATAGGACTAGTTCGATTTATGTGAAAGTGTCCCGTAAACATTTATTTTAATTATTTATTTTACAGACCTGAATCACCTATTTAAGATTGTTGTAGCTGATGATAGTGATGACACTGATGACAACGCAAAGGCGGTTCAATGAATCCTATTTGAATAAATTAATTCTTATCTTATCTTATCTCAGGAGCTCTAGCGACCTTACTCACCACCAGGAATAAAACACCACGCACAGTCAACCGCAAATGTAGATGATCATTTTAGTACCTTGCCACTTTCACGACTTTGACGCATCCCAACTGTCGCAGTATTGTTACGGTAATGCGACAAAGTACTAAAATGGTCATCTACATTGGCTGTTGACTGTACCTGTACACAGAGCATGAAGTTGGCTGCGGTTTCATGTTACGTGAATGTCCAAAGAGACGTAGGGCACAGTGAAACGTAATCTTGCTCATATGTGATGCAGCCAATTTGTCCTCCACCTTACAGAAAATCGCAAAACTCTCCAAAAATTGCTTTACATAATACTTGAAGCGACCTGCAATATGTCTCTAGCTGTCAAGTCAACACATCGAATCCTCAAGTTAATGGTAGGCAACGCGCTAGTAATTCTTTTGGAGTCGCAAGCGTCCATAGGCGACAGTGTCTGCTTACCATCAGGCAGGCTGTAAGCTTGTTTCTAGTAGTATAAAAAAGCAGCCAAGTGCGTGTCGGGCCACGCGCAATGTAGGGTTCCGTAGGTGTCCACACTGGACTCCAAGAATAATTATCATTTTAAAAAATAATATCACGCAGCACGCAAACCAATAGCTAAATTAAAAAAAATATAAAAAACCGGCCAAGTGCGAGTCGGACTCGCGCACGAAGGGTTCCGTACCAGAAAAAAAACGCCAATAACTTCTCTGTTGTATGGGAGCCCCCCTTAATTATTATTATTATTTTAGTATTTGTTGTTGTAGCCACAATAAAAATACATAATCTGTGCAAATTTCAACTGTTTCAGCTATTACGGTTCTTGAGATCTAGCTCGGCGAGTGGTAGCCATGAAAAAGGGCTAAAATATCACGTTTTTTGTATGGGAGCCCCCCCCCTTAATTATTATTATTTTGTTTTTAGTATTTGTTTTTATAGCGGCAACAGAAACACACAATCTGTGAAAATTTCAACTGTCTAGCTATTACCGTTCTTGAGATACAGCCTGGTGACAGACGGACAGACGGACGGACAGCGAAGTCTTAGTAATATAGGGTCCCATTTTTACCCTTTGGGTAAGTAAGGAACCCTAAAAAGGCTCATATTATTTTTTAACAAGCTATCTAACGAAAACCAACACGATGGGTTTTGTAAGAAAAAGTAATTGGATCCCCACTTTGCATGTAGGGGAGGTATACCCTAAAATGTTTTTCTAAAATTTTACTATACCGTTTTGTTTACGTAATTGATATGTACCTAATGTACCAAATTAGAGCTTTTTAGTAGTTACGGTTACTGAGCTAAGCCGGACGGACAGACATGGCGAAACTATAAGGGTTCCTTAATTGCTTACTACGGAACCCTGAAAAGGCTCAATCGAGCTGCTCCGAATAAGAGTGAGATGACGTTCTGCTAAGATATGCATCTTGGAACTCTATTTTTGTCACATCTTATTAGCGGCAGTAAAATTGTTTAAAATAGTTAATAACAAATGTCATTACTTAATGTAAATCGGAAATAAACAAACTGATAAACTGAGTATGCAGCTATATCTATGTAAATGAGCTTATACATAAACAAACAATGCTAGTCACATCTTTTATAATAGCTATCACGTACGCACGTGATAATCGTGGGCGTTTTTAATCAGTAATCACACATATTAGTGCGTTGTCACCCTTATATCCAAAAGAGCTTAACATGGCATTTATTTAAGAACGCTTAGTCCTTTTTAATTGACGCGTTGGTGTTGCAAGACAATAGGTTGCAACTTGCAACATGTGACATCTGTTGGGACGAAGTTACAAGCGATTGAACTGCTTGATATTGTTTTTCGATTAATGATTTACGCATCGATTTTACAATCTGTAATTAAATAAAATAGTATTTTTGTTATTAGATACAGAATTACAGAGAATAAATACAAAGTGAAATGAAACGTGATCTCGCACGCAGCCTACGACGAGTACGACGGGAATTGCACTCGCTCCTCTGAGGGCCTACTCTAAACTTCGGAAATCGTTCTTCGTAACGCGCCGTCCCTTTCCGTCATATAGTGTATAACACGAGATTGAAAGGGACGGCACTACACGAAGTTCGATTTTCGAAGGTCGGAGTAGGCCCTCTGGTTTGCCGAACCAGCGCCCTTACCACTGCGCTAACCAGACCACTACGTGTGACTACGTCTTCACAGCGAATTTTTGCCTTGCATTCTCAGCCGCTATACTACTAGTGACCCAGATCACGGTTCATTTTATTTTGAATTTGTTCTTTGTATCAAATAATTGAGAATATGATCGTGGTAACTTCAACGTTGGATTAACACGAATCAAAAAATATTTAAGAGCATAATGTTATTTGTGAAAATCCAGACACTAGGCAGCGTGTACAGCCAAGTTCACGCCAAAAGGAACTGGCGAGCAGTAGCCGTGGGTTATTTACACAAACCATTTGGAGACACTGTTTAACAGACTTCACAAAAAAGGAGGAGGTTCTCTCGACTTCAGACGGTGATAAAACTTTACGAATTTCTATATTTGGTAGGTACTTAGCTAATTATATCATACGAGGGCTGTTCCGAAAGTTTTTAGCTGCTTTCACTCTATTCATGCGATATGTTGTTTATTTGTACCATTATGTGGGTAATTTCAATAGTTATGAGCTGGGATAAAATCGTTAGTAAGCAGCAAGTATTTTTTTCACAACATTTTTTTATGGCCTTTTGTATGGACTTTTAAAAATTTGCGAAAATAGTACTATTTTTGATACCTAAAAATAGTTTTGGCATGAAAATCCCTAACAACTGTGGTGGAAAATGCCCGGGATGACTTCCTAACTTAGTTTTGCTGATTTTAATGTAAAATCACTAAATTATTTTATTTAATTTAAGTTTCTTTTATGATGATGACCAGTCCCTAAGTCTCACGACCTAGACTAATATTCGACACACCTGCTCATTGTCGCTGATTTTCATACAATCGAAACAGATTACGTGGGTAGAGACAGGGAAGACTCATAGTTTGCGGTGTATAAAATTCCGTATAGTGGTGGTGACGTATTAATTAATATTGGCCCGCAACACAAAATTGGTATTGTGACCCGTTCATCGCATATTCGATAGGGCTGTTGACACGTCGTACTTAAAACACAATAAAAAAAAACCCAAGCGACTTTCATCAACAGTTTCACCCCAACATATGTATCGAAATTACCCGCATAATGGTATCATTAAAACATATATCGCATGAATAGAGTGAGAGCAGCTAAAAACTTTCGGAACAGCCCTCGTAATCATAGCGTTTATTGCTTTATATGGTTATACAAGATGTGTATATGTTAAGTACATGATTGGATTGGAAATCTCAGTTTATTTCGTGCTTGTGAGTTTTTCAAGGCAGTTTCCCGATGGGCGTCCGGCGCAAGGAGCCGACATCCTCATTAGCACCTAAGATTTGGCGAAGGTATTTGTACTAGTTTTACGCCACCTCTCTAACTACGCCAATGATCGACGCTTACGCTACTCCCGCGCACCTCTCCTAGTTCACCTCCCTGCGTCCTGCGCGTGATCTGCCTTCGTGACGGTCGCCGTCACGACTGCACTTTTACTTTCGCACTATTTGCATCATTTCATATTGCTAACCGAATCGGTTAGACAAAATAATAGAAATAAAGAAAGTGTTTAGGTGAGAAATGTTTTAGTTTTATATCCGAATAGCTATCAACTTTTCCTCAATTTGGACTGAATTTGAACAATAATGCCAAATTGGAAATCTATTTTCGATAAATTGTCGGATGCACTGTTCGTAAAAGAAAACTGAGCGATTCCACGGTTATATTAAGCGACATTGCTTGTAAGACGAGTTACCAAATATCTATTTCCGAATAATGTTATAAACTTGACTACACCTGACTACACGGATCCGCATAGTGTTACATAGTTTTTGTATCTTTTAGTTCCTGTTCTCCACTCAATTGCTCAAAGGTTAACTGGAAGATCTCTCTTACGAACTACAGTACGGGGTTTTTCAAGAAAGGAGTGTATAAATTCTTAAAGGGTCGGCAACCCGCATGTGACACCCCTAGGAGTTGTAGGCGTCCATAGGCTGCGGTGACCGCTTACCATCAGGCGGGCCGTACGCTTGTTTGCCACCGACGTGGTATAAAGAAAATACTAATTGACGGCCTGTTTAGCCTAGTTGGTAGTAACACTGCCTCCGAAGCTAGAGGTCCCGGGTTCGAATCCCGGCCAGGGCATTATTTGTGCATTTAGCATGGATATTTGTTCCTGGGTCTTGGATGTTTTCTATGTATTTAAGTGTGTATTTATCTATATAAGTATGTATATCGTCGTCCAGTATCCATAGTACAAGCTTTGCTTAGTTTGGGACTAGGTCGATTTGTGTAAGATTGTCCCCCCATATTTATTTATTAATTTATTATTTAATACTCATATTCATAGTTGTACTCAATTATTTGCAATGACTTTATACATTACAAGTCAAGCTAATTTCAAAATAATACATTAAATCATACTATTTTCATAAATATACTTAAGGGTCTAAAAATTTTACCGATTAAATATGTCAGTGTCTTTTTACAGTCATCTCTTACAGATATCATCGATTGTACCTGAATGTGTATTGTGTACACAATAAAGTATTTACATGCCTAAGTAGGTACATGCATGCACTAATGCAACTTTAGTTGACAGCAAAAATACAATATTGTTAATTGTGACAAGGAACCCGTTATAGAGCTCCAATATTGGCCACTTTGCCAGCTAAATGGACTCTAAAACAATTGAGAGAGCTCTCTCGCAATTTAAACCAATTTCCATGTACAAAGTAAGTCCTTTGTCACGAGTTTTGTAGCATCGTTATTTTATGCATTCACTATGTAATGATTTCAAATAAGCGAGTAATATAACGTAACAAGAGAGTAGTAGCCTATGGACGGTTTCAAGTGGTTTCAATGAGGGCGTAAGGCATCGCGTGCGAGTTCATAGGATAATTTGGTGTGATGACAGGCTAAGACGCCTAAGGCTTATGGTAAGACCTGTTCTACCTTCCTACACAATTAACGTAATCTTTTACACTGTATATCTTTTTTGAAAGACAATACACAGACGAAATCTTCTAATGTTTTGGTTATTCTAAAAAAACGTTTATGTTTGGGTGTTATGTTTTTCATACAGTGTTTACCATCTGTGGCATCTGTGAGGTAAATCCTTCGACAAGTTTGACGTTGATGTTCAATGACTAAATTGGTATTATGTGGTATTATACGACTTATTTTAAAATTAAACATCTGTATTGTATTTTCCGGAGTATTATTTATATTTTTTATTTTATCATAAACTTATATACCCCTGTTTTATTCAAAGCAAAGGTATAATCGCGGAACGAAAAGGTTTGTCACAATGAATATTGGTGGACAATTTTTTTTAAGCAAATCGAACTAGTCCCCTAGTAAGGTCAATAAGGCTTTGTGTTATGGGTACGAGATGACGAAATATTTAATAGATATATACTTAAACTAGCTGTTGCCCGCGACGTCGTCCGCGTCTTCGCTCCTATTGGTAGCAGCGTGATGTTATATAGCCTAAAGCCTTCCTCGATAAATGGACTATCCAACACAAAAAGAATTTTTCAATTCGAACCAGTAGTTCCTGAGATTAGCGCGTTCAAACAAACAAACAGACAAACAAACTCTTCAGCTTTATAATATTAGTATAAGATACGTAGACAACATCCAAGGGGCCAATTCTCGGTCCAATCGAGATGCATGTCTATCGTGACATTGTATAGAATGGTAGAGTCACTTGTATGGAATCTCTAATAGAGATCATCTCGATCGAACCCGAGAATTGGCCCCCAAACAAATACCTCTGCTCACCTCAGAAACAAATGCCCTTACTGGGATTCGAACCCGGGACCTCTAGCTTCAGAGGCAGTGACACTACCAACTAGGCTAAACAGGACGACTTTGGGTGCTCTGACGACTTTACTCGCCACCCAGTAACAACACACTCTAACTATAACAAACGCTTTTTAGTAAATAGGAGGATATTGAAGTGTATAAAGTGATTATGAAGAGCGATATTACATACGTACACATAGTCCCCCACAGACACGTGTGCTTTTATACGGCTTTCCATTCCTCCGAACCGAACACACGTGTGTCCGGTGCATTGTGCTCGCGCTAACTTGGGGTGCGCGAGAGCATTCGAGTTGAGTGATAATATGGTTATCAATTCATCGAGCGGCCTCTTTAAAAAGGTTACTCTATATAGGTAGGATGTAAACATCTAATTAAAAAAAAAATGGTAGGAATTATAGACCTACGAGCCGCAGTAGGGCCTTTGCCCAGCTCCCCGTCTGCTACCTTTCAAAGTCTTCCCCTTACAACGTGTGCCACTCAGGAACAGGTCCATACTTGGGTGACCTGATCCAGTTATGGTGGCACCACTCTTCGGGTATTTATGCAAATATTTGCGTTGCATCTCTTTCTTTACTATCGCAAAAGAAATGGAGGCTAACACGGCATAAGGGAGGTCCTACTATAAGTATAATAAAACGTTCCTTTTGTGCAATATTCCCTTGGTTAGTGCCTGACTGGTAATTGTACAGTCAACAGTAAAAGTAGATGATCATTTTAGTACTTTGTCGCACTAACGTAACAATACTGCGACAGTTGGGATGCGTCAAAGTAGTGCAAGTGAGAAGGTACTAAGATGATCATCTACTTTTGCTATTGACTTTACTAATATTAAATTACCTATAAAATACCTGCGATACTTCAAAATCAAAGAGGAAAGAGATAAATTAGCACTCAATTTCCGGATAACTTACGACCGTGTCTAAATGACTTTTGTAAGGTATAGATGTCGTAGTAACGCATTTAAAAAAAATGTTTGAACATTTTTTTAATTTCTTGACACTGCTGAGTAATAACAATAATTTTAAGTTTAAATTATAATACTTGAATTGGAACGAAAGACAAATCCACAGATTAGATTACGGTAACCACTAGCGTAATGAGATCGAGATGCTTGATGCTTGGCCAGTATTCAGAATGATTACCTACCGACATCTCTCCTATTAACTAGAATAAGACTGACAGAGAATATTAAATTACTTAAGTGCTATTTTCATTTACTACTTATTTTAATTTAGACGCGTAGAGACCATGTACATCTCTAAGGACTTAGGAATAATGGACGCTCAGAGACCATATACATCTCTGAGATACTAAATTTATTGTATATACTTTTGTGTATTCGGACAGAGACCGTATATATACGTCACAATATTTTTTTTTATATAATGTATTGTAAGTTTATTTTAATTGAATATTGTGAGTTTGTTAATCACTATAGTTTTAAAATCATTATTATTATTGTCTACTTTTTTTTAGTTCTGCAATTCTGTTTTGAAAACATAATAATGATCATTGTCAATTTATTTAATTGTATAATTCATGTGTTGACTTGTAAAAGTGCCCTTGTGGCCTATTTGCAGAATAAAATTTTTGATTTTGATTTTGACATCCGATCACTCAACTAATCAATCTCAACATTAAATAATAAATTGATATAAAGGACTCAAAAAATTTAAGACCTAATAATACAAAGCTGAAGAGTTTGTTTGTGTGTTTGAACGCGCTAATCTCAGGAACTACTAATTCGAATTAAAAAAATCTTTTTGTGTTGGATAGTCCATTTATCGAGGAAGGCTTTAGGCTATATAACATCACGCTGCGACCATTATTTAGGAGCGAAGACGCGGACGAAGTCGCGGGCAACAGCTAGTTATATGATTTAACATAATTTTGTAATATGTAGTGAATATGGATGCCCGACGTCCGAAATAAACGTTTTCATTTCATTCCATACACATATTATGCAACGTGTTGAATACAATAATTTTTCGATGACAGCAAAATAATTTGATATAAATTAAAAATCGATATTGTGGGAGAATACGGGCATCTGGGCATTGACGTATGCAAATCCATTCTGATTCTCCCACCAGTCATTTATAAGTACACATCTAATGTCTTGTTTGTGGTATACCTTGCATTTGTATAAAAAGTTTATTGTTTTAATACTGCTGCCAGTCATTTAATTGACAGATTCAGTGGCGACGCAAGACCTAAATTCAAAAATGTGGGCAATGTACATTTCGTAGGCCCTCTGATGGTGCAAGAAGGGAATATAAAATTTCGTTTGTGAGGCGCGAGCGAGGCCCTTTGCACCGCGAGGTCTTCCACGACTTAGGCCGCCTCTGGACTGGACAGATTATAGTATATAATATATAGTACTGCTGGAGTAGAAAAACCTCTAAAATCGGTGATAGATTTAGAGATCAAAAATGTAAACAAGTGAGTTGACGCCATAAAAAAATTTACGTATGCAGTGGGTAATTGAAAATCATTAGACTACTTGAAACTACTGCCGCGGTTAAAATTTGAGCGAAATAAATTTGAATTAATATATAAATAACCACACTGAATGACTGAATTAAATAGCGTTTTTAATAACGTATTGGTGTTGTTTTAATAAAATATGTGGAGACATGATTTATGCTACTGGTAATGACAAGAGGTTTTAAAAAGGAAAGTCATGTCAGATTGACAGTTGTTTGTTTGCATTTTTGATCTCTAATTCCATTTCAGACTTTATTACACCTTATACCCCTACCGAACGAGATGATCGCATACAAGTTTGAGTAAAAGCGGCAAAGAACCTATACCTATAATTTGTTGTCTCCCGTTCCCTCTCATTCATGTCATGAGAAGAGGACAGCCCAGTAATGGGACGTATGTAGGCTGGTGATGAAGAAAAGCCTGCTGATTATCTTACAATTAGTCTGGTTTTATTATTATTGTCTGCCGCAATTTCACTGTCCGGCGGTGTCAGCCGCGTTCGGGTGAATCAACACCCCGGTGATGTATGAGAGCCGAGGGTCAACATGGCAAGAGGACAGATCAAGTTATAATAGGTACGAGGGTAGAGATAAGCCGAGAAGGGTTGTGAGTCGCATGGCGGAGACTGAATTGCAATCAATGCATATTGCATGAGGTTCTGCTGTATAATGTTGCGATTCTGGACGAAACGAATATTGCATCAATGCATACGTACCACAGATTACCACAAGTGATCAGTGAAGCCTATCGCGCGTATGGGCCAGCAATTATTTCCAAGAGGTCTCAGTTGAAAAATACATACTTTTTTCTTCTAAGATGGTTTATGTGTATTTTTATTACTTTTCTGAAGTGACTTTAATGTCAATTTATTTTAAAAAGTCAATAAAATAAAAAAAAATGCCAAAAATATCCTTGAAAACAAAAAATGCAAAAACAATTATAACTCATAACTTGATACTACTTCAAACACTGCTTTGACTGATGTGGTGTCAAGTTCCATTACTCGGAGGTTATAACTTTTAGATCGAAATTTCTCCGAAACGAAAAATTTTAAACAAAAATTGTACACCAGTTGTTACTGCAGATGCCCTAAGGAAGCATCCTTTTAAATATTTGCTCCTGTTACAAGGCCCACTTTGTATATGTGATAGTTTATAGCACTTATTTTTAGTTATTATTATTAGGCTATTTTGTGGTCAAATGGGTGACTAAGTAAACTTATTTTCCTAGAACAAGTTATTATTACACGTCACTTTTTTACACATTATTGTTCCTTAAAAAAATATTGGGGGACAATCTTACGCAAATCGACCTAGTCCCAAACTAAGCAAAGCTTGTACTATGGGTACTAGACGATGATATACATACTTATATAGATAAATACACAGAAAACATCCAAGACCCAAGAACAAAATCCGTGCTAAATATACAAATAATGCCCTGGCCGGGATTCGAACCCGTAACCTCTAGCTTCGGAGGCAGTGTCACTACCAACCAGGCTAAACAGGTCGTCAAACAACCTTAAACAGGTCCTTCCTTTTATGTTTTACTTTATTTTTTATACTTATACAGGGTGACATCGGAGTCGTGATCCACCACCACCACCATATCAGCCCTAGGACGTCCACTGCTGGACATAGGCCTCCCCCAATTTCATGGGGGGTAAATGCCATAATCGCCACGCTTGGCATGCGTGTTGGCGATCGCAGTATCTCCACCGCACTCTAGGAATGCTGCTGCCCATTCCCCGGTGGTCTTGGTCGTAGTTTTAGGGCATACCCGGGTCCGGGAGACGTGATCAGCAGAAGCTAATTTTTCAGAATCTACACATGATCGCCTTTTCAATGCAATAGTTGTTACATCGAATAAAACAAGTTTATTTTTTCAAATTTTTACTAGAAAAATAATAATGCCATACTTAAATCATGGTCACCCTATCACTTTTGACACACGTTGTATGAGGGATGACACGACATCGTGTGGTGTAGGGTGACCAAGGAGTATTAAACATTATCTTTTCTGTTAATAATTTGAGGAATAATAGTCAATATTGCAAGTAGTAACTGTGATATTATCTTTATTGAGTTTGTCTTTCAATATTTCATCGAGTCAAATAATTTCTGATCACGTCTCCGATGTCATCCTGTAGTAATTCTGAATTTTACCATTATTATTACAATCACATTGTTCGTAGCACTTTGAAGTCATCATAATTTTGTTTCACGTATAAGCGTGCCTCCACATATATTCAATGTGCCTCTTACCAGACGATTATCACTTCCGGTTTTAACCGTATTGATCACAGAGACATCATTAAATTCATTAAATATATGCCTCTTAGTCGACATGATGAAGTCAATCTCGTTTTTTGTTGCACCGTCGGGAATCATCCAGGTTCACTTCCTATGCTCGCGTTTCTTGAAGAAGGAGTTCATCATGTATAGTCCCTCCTTCTCCAAGAAACCAGCCAGTAGTTGGCCCTGGCGATTAAGACTTCCAACTCCAAATTGCCCCACTCTCAGCTCTTCACCATCTCTCTTGCCCAGTTTGGCGTTGAAATCCCCCATAACAACGGTGAAGTAGGTTTTGGAACTATGCATGACATTTGATATATCCTCATACACCTCCACCTCGTCGTCGGAGTGTGCCGAGGCCGGCGCGTACACCTGTATGACCGTCAACGAGTACCTCTCGGATATTCTGAGTATAAGTTACGCCACCATGGTCGACACACTCTCGATCTTCACCACGTTGTTCACGAGGGATTTGTGGACGATAAACCCGACACCTCATAGGGACTGTTGGTCGCCCTCCCGGAAATATAGCAAATTGCCGGACTTGAGGGTCATCGTGTCCTCCCCCTCTCTTCGGACTTCAGATAACCCTACGATATCCCATCGCAACCTGCTCAATCCTTCCTCCAGTTCCGCTATCTTTTCGTTGGTCCGCAGTGTTCTCGTGTTATATGTTGCCAGGGCCAGAAGTCGTCGGTGGTGGTAGCCGGAGATTCTTCGCACCCCTGACCCCGCTAGTACCCTGGCTGCTACCAGAACCAGGGTACCGGGGGTCGCCGGAACCTCGGGGCCGTGGCCTGTTTGTCTATGTCATTAAGGGGTAATTGCCATAATCGCCACGCTTGGCATGCGGGTTGGCGATCGCAGTGTCGCCACCGCACTCCAGGGATGATGCTGCCCATCCTCCGGTGGTCTTGATCGTAGTTTTAGGACATACCCAGGTACGCACTACTACAGATTAATATAGTTCTTGCTTGTTCTTGTTCTTGTCAGCCGACATGGAAAGCTTTGTCGTCTTGTTTGATCAACGCATCGGGGGAACGCAGGGCTTGTGGATACCTCTGCCATCGCGAAATGCCGCTAGCCTCCTGGGATCCATGCCACAAGAGGGAAAGCTGAACGCTGTTTTCTTTTCATAATTTACATTTAAGTTTATCTTAATGTTTCATTTATTTTTAAGTTAGTTTAATTAGTTTTATTGTTTGCTTTAAATCGTGAAACTCCATTAAAATAACCAGTTCTTGATGTACACAGAATCTCACACCTTAGAACAATAACAATATCTACAGGGAAAAAATCGTAAGTTTTTAAATATTTTGCTCTGCTGGGGTGATTGATTTCTACTGGGGCTGTTATTTGCAAACCAACTTGTCATCACCTCTCACCTCTCACTTCACCCTTATATGGAAACTGACAAATTTTGACAAATGAGGACAAGTTGGTCAGTTTGTGAATAACCGCACGAATGCGACGCCCGTACATACTCAAACGCCGTAATGACGTCACGCAGCGACGTGCACAGATGTTGTGACCGAGTAATCGGTCGATGATTACGACTGGTCAACGAAGCGTGGGAGCAAACAGGCGACACATGTATGTAGACAATGACATCGTAGAAATCTGAATGTCTCTACGCCATATTTGTCGCCCTAACGCGGGCATGCGACATAACGGAACATTCGGGCGCAATAAACTGATAAGTAGGCCGTCGAGTTGTACACTGACGTTTTTCTCATAATTTTGAAATTTTAGGTTATGCCTGCTCAGAATCAAAACCTTTTTTCATTCAGAAAAGTGTCTCAAATCTTTCATATAAATTTTGAGTTTCCATTCCGTTACTTTTTAACCCCCGACGCAAAAAGAGAGGGGTGTTATAAGTTAAACGGGTCTGTCTTGTATCTGTGTATTTGTCTGTGGTATCGTAGCTCCCAAACGGATGAACCGATTTTCGTTTAGTTTTTTTTGTGTCATAGATAATTTTATCCCGAGTGTTCTTAGCCATGTTTCATGAAAATCTGTTGAGCTTTGAAATAAAAATGTCGGGGGTTTTGCAACATTTCTAAGTTGTACTTATTTCCAAACGTGTATGGAATGATAAAGGAATGGATTGTGACGCTTTTCTTCTCTTCATAGATTGAAAAGTTTTCGAGAGATGTACAGACAGCCTTCATCATCAAATTTCAGAGGAAGTAAGTTAGTATACCGCTTTTCATAATGATTGAAATAATTAATTCGGCCTCTTTTGCACGATCTGAGTGGTGGTGCATTTGAGGATCTGCATCTGAGAGACAAAAAAAATATACTTGAAACCTTGGTATCTGCGAATGACACTATTTGAAATTATTTTAAAACAATAAACATTTTCAAGACCATAGTGTAAGTATATTGTTCTTCTGCGCATTATTAAACACAACCACACAGCGGTTTGTTGGTATTGGTTACATGATTACTTAAAAGATTTTCAAACTTGTATCCTTAAGTAATTAAATTGAACACCAAAAACCAAATAACCTTTTTTAAGGACTTTTAAGAAGCACAGGACCGCGATGAATGGTGATATCGCTAAAAAATCATTGATCCCATAGTAAAACCTCGAGAGTTCGTCAGCCTAAAAGTATGGGACCGTGAGGGAACTATTTTTCTCGATTTTAATATTGGTCCCATGGGAACAGTTGTTCAGTATGACCATCTAGATCACAATTTCTCATTCGTGATCACGACTTCGTAATCACCCAGTATCCCTTCATTTATTTACAGGCATCCCGTCGCTTAGTTACTTATTGCCTGATTGTCAAATGGCCATCTCGGTCTTACGTAGGCGAGCAGTCGTTGGTGGGTGGTAGTTAGTGGAGTTCCATCCGTAAAGTAGAAACCATACCGATCACTTCCCGCATTTATAAGGAGTCTATCAACCATAGATACCTATTAAGCTATGCCACTTTTGGAGTTTGGTTATTAAAGCGCTTTGGGCTACAAAATATGAAAATGACTTTGCCAATGTCACTTTGTTTGAAACCGTCTATTACTAACCGACAAACCACTCTGTCATACCGGTGCGGTATTTTTCTTTCTTAACCAACATGCGGTCTTATCGCTAAAGAGCGATCTCTTCCAGACATCCTTCGGGTAGCAGGCAATTCATAAATCACAACAGTGTACTGGTTGGTAGTGCAGCAGTTGAAAAGAGTGATTTAAAGACACTTTCATCAATACTATATAAGTATAGACTAATGGCTCTGAGAGCCGTACCTCGCAATTTTATTTTTTTAGAATTACAAAATTTATAAGAACTGACTTGACAAAAAAATCTATATAATTATCGAACCTGCTCACAAAACTTCACGAGAATCGTTTTTTTTATTATTATTAAAAATGGGATTGCTCTTGGCCAGCATCTAGCCGGGGGGCAAAGATGAGGCCGACGATGAAGCGAGCTCACCCAGAAGATGCCTATGCCTATCGGTTGAGAAATGCGACCTGCAGAGAACATCCATACAGACAGACAGACAGAAGGACAGACATACGAAAGAATTTCTATCGAAAGTTGAAACGGAAATGCTTCGCTCGCTCGGTCAATAATAACAATCATAATAAGTACATAAACTATACGAACACAACAGTATAATAAACCAATAAAACATATAAATAAATAAATAATGTTTACATGCAAAAGGCAACCAAGGAAGCGACAAAGAGATGCATTTTAGGGAAGAATAGCAGTAGACGCAATTATGTTTAAGAAGAAGTATTGCTACTAAAATATAGGAAGGTAGACGTTTTCTTCGTTTACTCGCAGCCGTTTCGATGACACATACTTCTAACGTTTTTTGCGCCTTATTATCAGTCAACCGCACGTTATCACAAGTGTAAATTCTTACGTAGGTACACAGATATTAACCATATCTGTTTTAGGTCCCTCTAAAGTCCAAGTTCGTGTGTTCTACCACGTTAGACAATTGCACTGCTGGCAGTACATACTGATTCGAATATTTTATAAATAAATATAAATAAAATGAATATTTTTGGACAATAAATCTTTTACACAAATCTATCTTGTCCCAAACTAAGCAAATCATGTATTAATTTATGGGTACTAGGCGATGATATACGAACTGATACTAAAAAACACATTATCAATTTTTTTATTTTATTAAACTTTCTAAACTTTCTAGAGCTGCTCCCGCGAAATGAAAACGGATGAAGTTCGGATATCTCTCTTTATACCACCATACCACCACCATATCAGCCAAAGGACGTCCACTGCTGGACATAGGCCTCCCCCAAATTCACGGGGCGTATATGCCATAAACGCCACGCTTGGCATGCGGGTTGGCAATCGCAGTATCTCCACCGCACTCCAGGGATGTGGTCTTGGTAGTAGTTTTAGGATTAGGACATGCCCGGGTCCCATCTCTCTCTATGTCGCTCGAATATGCAAGTGCATCGTCAGCAGTGCAGTAGTTTTTTTTATTACAAATGGGATTGCTCTTTAGTTAGTTCTCAACTTCTCACCCGCAATCCGCGAAGGGCCGCCAGCCGCGAGCGAAAACAAGATCTAGTTTTCCCTCATGGTTGGAAGGTCAGATGGCGCTATCGTCTACGCGAAATCTTGGGAATAGGTGCCAGGGGGCCAATTCTCGGTCCGATCGAGATGCATGTCTATCGTGACATTGTATAGAATGGTAGAGTCACTTGTATGGAATCTCTAATAGAGATCATCTCGATCGAACCCGAGAATTGGCCCCCAGAGTGCCGCTATTAGGATATAACTGGGAAACGCTAGGAGAATGATGATTATGAACATTTTCTCTAGCTAAGCTAAGGGCAGAGTGATGTTATCAGCGGCGTGGTGCCTACAAAAATCGATTCTCAGTGCTTTGTTTACTTTAGTATAAGAAAACCGGCCAAATGCACATCGGACCACGCACAAAGAAGGGTTCCGTACCGACACCTCCTAATCTACATTTAAAATCACTATTCAATACATTTAATCAAAAAAGGTCGATTCTTCATTGGAAACTTACGGCACTTACGCCCCTTTGTTTTCGCAAGACAGTTTTACAGCAATAACTCAAAAATCGTTGAACCTATCTTGTTCAAACCAAAATTCGTTGAAAGGATTTATTAATGTACATCATCTTGATTTTTTTCAGAATTTTAAACTTCATAGTCTGGAAACTAGAGGAGGGGACACACTTTTTACGACTTTGACGGCTAATATCTCACCAACAGTTGACTTAAATGGATTTTTTTATAAACCTCAATGTCAATTTTGAAGGCCTATCCATAGATACCCCAAACGTCTATGTGCATTGAAACTAAAATTTTGAAACTCTGTTACATGTATGGGGCACCCCCAATTTAATATTTTTTTCATAATTTCACATCATATTTCTATAGCGGTTCATAACTTACACCTTCACACCAAATTTCATAATTGTAGTGGTCATAGTCTCCGAATAAATCAGCTGTGAGCCTGTGACATACGGACGGACAGACAGACAGACAGACATGACGAATCCATATCTGGTTCGGGTTTGCGAGTTGCCACACCGAGCATGGCGCTCTATGTATCGCGCCTGCACTACATCGCCACGGCTGATGATGTGGTGGAGTACGTTCGCCAGAAGACAGACTTCCCGCTGAGGGTGTTCCAGCTGCGTTCGCGTCACTACGTGCACTTCAGCTTATTTGTGGTGCGCGTGCCGCGGCCGCTGCAGGAGACCATCGCATGTGCTGACTTCTGGCCGAAGGGTGTGGTGTTTCGACGGTTTCGAGGCAAACCTACCGAATCCTACACCGGAGTCGACGATACAACGGGGCCACGCCGTTTCGTCGCCTAAATAGATATTTATAAGCTTAAGTTTCATTGCACATTGGGGTTACTGTAATGTCATGTAAACGTTTGTTTGTAATAATAAATAAATAACGGTTCCGTTTTTTGCCATTTGGCTACGGAACCCTAAAAAGCAGGCCTGTTTTCTTGCCACCTCGGTTTTTTTAATTTATTTATTTTTATTTCATCTTGGTTGTGTAAATAGACACGTTACTAGATGCGCAAACGAGACTACAGATGTAGTGAGTAATCTGTCCCCACCGTGAAAAGTCTGAATACGACTAGACCTGAAGAAGTGTCAATCAATTCTGAAGAAGTGTCAATCAATCTGAAGAAGTGTCAAACTAGACAGTCAAACATCGGTTTTGTTCAATAGATGAACGCCTTTCCTCTCTTCCTCTCACTTCTGTCTGTGTGTGTGTTGTAGGACAGTGTCACTACCAACTAGGCTAAACAGGCCGTCAAATGCGACAGATAGTACAAATAGTACAATCATTTTCGGCTGTTAACGAGTTGTTTTAATTTGCAAGCACACCAGGATGTGAAATCTTATTAATATAAACTTAACACACCACGACGTCAGTTCAGTACAATTTTCAGTTATGAAGACTGACAGGTGAAGACGTGTCAGATGTCACTTGTCTGTCTCTCTCAAACTTTCTGATTTGTGCATTAGTGAGAATAGATCATACAGAAATCGTTCAACTTAAATGAGCGGATGTGCTTTACTCTGATATCTGTGGGTTTGCCACGCGACTGATGACATGACGGTATTGTACGAAGGGGGCACGTATCACGTGTGTTAATAGTACGTCACACGTGTAGACTGGAGTCGTGACCATTAAGTAGCAAGGTCAGACAGCTGATATCGATTGGATGGCTGCAATCTTACAATGACGTCACAAGCTTAGACGATACACTAACAATAGCAATCTTACACTTCATTGGTACTGCACTATACATACCGCATTAACGCTCAACTCTATTGATATTGACCCCGAGGTTCGTGATAACTATGCATGTCCAGTCGTATGAAATCCGCTGGATGCGGATAGCGCAGGACCTGCTTGTGGCACTTTGGGGGAGGCCTATGACCAGCAGTGAAACGTACTTGGGCTGATATGATGACGATGATGATGCATGATTAGAGATAAACTTATACAGGTTCACACATTTAAGTGCACTGACAGAACGTCGCACAAAACGGTCTGATTTACCTACTCGGAAAGTGTTTCGTATGAAAAAACGTATAAGTGGCAAAATCTCTTGTCTCCTAGACACAGGTGGTACATCCGCACACTCGACAGATTTCACCTCAAATGTCTCCGAGACACCATGATCATCAAGTGGTCAGAGTGCGTCAGGATTACAAATGTCCTGAGGCACGCAAATGTCGGAGGCATTGACGTGTATCTGATGAAACGATAAGTGCGATGGCGTGGACACGTGTCGGATGACAGGGCGTATTTTCTTTTCAGAACTGCAGAATGGCAAACATACATGTGGTGGCCAGTATCTTCGCTACAAAGATGTTCTGAAAAGATGCAAAATAGAGAGAGATGAGGGGAGGAGGAAGCAGCAGCTCTTACGAAACTGAGCGCCGTAACGAGCTGGACAGAAAGCGAAACGAGCTCAAGGCCCGTGCACCAGCAGCCATTTGCTATAATTACATAGCTAGGGTGTTAACCAGCCCAAATTGCACTTGTAACGTAAGGAAGGGATGGTACGTAAGCCACTTAAGGGCGCACCAGAATCACATAGTCGCTGTGGCTGAAATCGGTCAGAAGGATCATCATCAGCATCATCTATAAATATAATTGCATATTCCTATACATTTATATTATTAACTTAACGTAGGTAACAGCGTATTGTACATAGCAACATCCGCTCTTTTATACTATTTGATCGGACCCGTATTAAAACTAATGACAATCAACACTCAACCTAAAATTTTGTGGAACACGGATTAATTTCGAATAGCTAAGATATGTCGTGGACCGCTGATAGCTAGAATCGTACAGGAAATATCGAATTTCTAGATTTTTATTAATGTAGAGTTAGACTAAGCTAGTATATTTGTTTGTGCTTAGCTGACAAAATTATAATATTGCATTGTTGTGGGGTTGGGACCCGGGTCCTAAAACTACGACCAAGCCCACCGGGAGATGGGCAGCAGCATCCCTGAATTGCGGTAGAGATACTGCGATCGCCAACCTGCATGCCAAACGTGGCGATTATGGCAATTACCCCCGTGAAATCGGGCCTAAGTATAGTCGAAAATTAAAAGGTTTTTTTATGATAGACTGACCAGCGATTGGCCTTAGTCTCACCTGACGGAAAGCGATGACAAGGCCTAAGATGTTACTCGCTGGTTCAGTAATAGCCTATTAACTCTTGTCTTGAAGAGACCCAGATTGTATGTATCAGGAAATACAGACGGCGGCAGCAAATTCACTTTTCTACCTTAACGGCAATAAAATAGAGTTGAGAAGTGACGAAGCTTTCCATTCCGCGACTGTACATCTGTAGACGCATCATTAAGACGCAACACATCAAATATAAACTTGAAGAAAATAAAACAAATATTGCGTCAAAATATAGCAAGATGAATAAAGAACTGATTAGCTAATGGAAATACTCGTGGAATTAAGAGCAAAATTGGCATAATACGCATTGATGAGTGTGTTGTGCAAAACTTGTCATTGTTTTCTTAATGCACATGTGCAACAATTAATGCTTTGCCGTTGGCCAATCCGGATGAATGTATTTAATCTTTATATTATTGTAGCTCATTACTCAATTGAATTATTGTAGGTACAGTCGGCCATAAAAAAGCTAAGTTGTTAAAAAGCGTCTCCATGAATTTGGGGGAACTTTGAGGGTTCGTAAAATCGCATCATCAGCTATGTATTTTTTATACACATTATCAATTTATTGGCGTTTTTAGCGGTTTCTCGACAATTATCGATATAAACAATTAGTCAAAGAGCGTGGGACTCTCCTCGTTTGCAGGCAACCCATGCTTCCCTGCTTGCCAATAGTAATGCTCTGAGGAGGATTTGAACCTACGCCTCCCTATGGAGTTGTTGTAAGAGGGAACTAGTGAAGGATTTCGTGCACGAGCATCGCTTGGTTGTTCCGATAGCTCAGAGGCTAGAGCGATTGGCCGCGTATGCCAGATGTCGCAGGTTCGAATCCTGCTCGGAGCATTAAATTTTTCAATTTTTCCCTTTTATTTGAAATTTGAAAAGTATGTACCATATTGGCTTTTATTTCGGCAAATTGAGGTTTCGGTAACTACATATTTATGAGAGGATTATTTAATGCATATTTTTGTACTCGACTGTACCTAACGTATCGTAATAAAACTCACAATACACGCGTTTCGCAAAAGCCTTCAATATGATATTGCTATATTAGAACAATTGAAAACAATAAGTAACGTCTCTATTACACACAGAAGCTGCAATATCTTACCCAATTTGTTATAAGTTATTGCATTTTGCTTCTGAAGTATATTTCTTTCATATAGACTTAAGTATAGTTAGTAACTTTGAAGTTTGACTACCACTTTGACTTATAGTGAACTGCGTACTAGTCCAATTCCAAAGAAAAACCGCAAATCGATGTACAGTTTAGCCCTTTGGTACACGCATACTAGAGGTAAAACAAAATTTTTGACCCGCAGTTTTTTTTTAAATCCATTAGGAGGGAAGTGCCGTGTAACTTTTTTCGTATGTTTATCAGTACATTTCAGCCATTCTTTTTAAATTAACACTAAAAATAATTTTCAAAACATACCAAGTTTGTGCTCCTCCAGATACGATACGGCTGATTTTTAGGGTTCCGTAGTCAACTAGGAACCCTTATAGTTTCGCCATGTTTGTCCGTCCGTCTGTCCGTCCGTCCGCGGATAATCTCAGTGACCGTTAGCACTAGAAAGCTGAAATTTGGTACTAATATGTATATCAATTACGCCGACAAAGTGGTAAAATAAAAAGTGGAAAAAAATATTTTATTAGGGTACCTCCCCTATACGTAAAGTGGGGAGTGTTTTTTTTTTTCATTTTAACCCTAACGTGTGATATATTGTTAGATAGGTATTTAAAAATAAATAGGGGTTTACTAAAATCATTTTTTGATAATGTTAATATTTTCGGAAATAATCGCTCCAGAAGTAAAAAAAAATGTGTCCCCCCCTCTAACTTTTGAACCATAAGTTTTAAAAATATGAAAAAAATCTCAAAAGTAGAACTTTATAAAAACTTTGTAGGAAAATTATTTTGAACTTGATAGGTTGAATCATTTTTGAAAAAATTACAAAAAATGTGACGGACGGAAAACTACGGAACCCTACACTGAGCGTGGCCCGACACGCTCTTGGCCGGTTTTTTATTTTGTATAATGTACCACAAATGATACGTGATATCGTCATATCTAAACCCAAGAAAGCAATTTTGAGAATAATCTCATATAGTTTTTTTTTCAATATTATACACAATTCTATTTCTGTACCTATTTTATTCCGTTTGGACCCTTCGAGTACGGAACCCTAACAAGTGTCAAATTATGTGATTATGTGTCAATTGGACCCCGGGATCCTTTACAATAAATCTGAGAAAATGCTATTACTTTGCCTATTTATATATTTTTATTAGAATGAAGGTGATGACCCGTCTATAAATTGCTTCTTAATTTACATGACCAACAAGTTTAATGTCTTTAATGTAATAGATACTGTAATTTAACAAATGTTCGTATAACATTACATCTCCATTAGTTAGAGCAATGGCTTGCTCAATTTCACCATTAGAGCGATTGTACAGCGAGACTAGCGTGGCCTGGTTACATTCACATAGTTCACAGTAATAGGGAAATGTTAGTTTACTGTTATTTTATTCAAATGGTTTGCAATCGTTGCAAAAGTATTGATACAGGTCGTACCCGCGGTATTGTTTGAATCTTCAAAGTATCACCACCATTTCACTCCAAAGGGATTAAGGACAGAAATTTCGCTCCAAGGGGACGAAGGACAGAATAAAGCTTAAAACGTACAGAGCGCGGCGCAGCGTCATTGCGGTAAAGCGAACGCGGTCCGGGGCAAGTCACAACAAAAAACCGCGCGGTCAGATATGAGAAAACTGTCAGCTGTCAGTGTCAACGAGCAGTCGAGTCAGTACCGCTTTTTACTGCACACCTAACATTTAAATGAGTGCTTCCTGAAAGGCGCTGGATGCGCGGAAGCGAGGCAATACGAATGCTGTACTACGATTCTACGCGTGATATTACTACTACTGCGCAAAGATAATATTGAAAGTATGTCGTCAAGTAAAGAAATCTGTGCGACATCAGTAAGTTCACGTTAATGAATTTGAAAAGTTGAAAAACCCCGACATATTCATTTCAAAGCTCAATATCTCAAAAACGGCTAAGCAGATTTTCATAAAACATGACTAAGAACACTCGGGATAAAATTATCTATGACACAAAAAACTAAACGAAAATCGGTTCATCCGCTTGGGAGCTACGATACCACACACAGATACACAGACAGACACGTTAAACTTAGAACACCCTTTTTTTGCATCGAGGGTTAAAAATAGCATATGGACCCCGTCTCGCCAAGTCAGGAAGTCGCCTTACAGTGGTAACGCTTATTGACATTCCCACCATGACAGTCAACTAAATCGAAACAGGAATGGAATGCCAAAGATGCGGGAAACAGGTCTAACCACTCCTAATGCAGAGGATAACAATACGTGAATAACTTTCTCTAATAAAATGCTTTTTTATTTTGATAAGTCTATAACAATATAATGATATTTTTGTTCTGTTAATACTAAAAAAGTCTTAAGGTAAGGTAAGTATTTTTTGATAATTTAAAGAAAATACTCTGACTACACTTAACCCTTAACTTGGCAAGAAATAGAGAATGTCCCTAATTTAAGCCTCGGTGACGCTTAACAGTCATACTCATACTGGCCAAGAAAGAAATACAAAAAGACGGTCAAAGAATGTAGGAAACCCAAGGGACGTTGCCAAGTTAAGGGCTAAAATGTTTCTTGGTCAGGATATCAGCAACAACATTTATAGAGCCCTGTTTCTCTTGCCATCATGCTGATGGCTAAACCCGACACTCGGCACACCCCGGAGTGTGAATTCATTTTGAATCCTTATGGTTAACCAAGACCTCCGGGGGGTGGGCAGCAGCATCCCTGGAGCGGTAGAGATACTGCGATCGCCAATACGCATGCCAAGCGTGGCGATTATCGCATTTAGCCCTCATGAAATTGGGGGAGGCCTATGTCCAGCAGTGGACGTCCTTCGCCTGATATGGTGGTGGTGGGTTAGACAAGATGAGTTAGAACTGGACAGATAGTACGATCATTTTCGTCCGCGAATTGTCTCCATTTAGAAGGACACCAAAATGTTAAATCACATACTCGTGTAATCCAAAACGTCACAAACGTCAGTTCAGTACAATTCGCAGTTATGAAAGCGGAGACACTGGTAGGTTAAGTAAGACCTTATTTGTGCATTAGTGAGAATGGATCAGATGTACAGAAATCGTTCAACTTAACTGTGTTTGTGGCAAATAAATGACTACCCGCCCAAATTAAAAAGGTTGTTAATGGCAAGCGGCCAGACGTTTGGACCAGTTCTCATTTAACTGTGTAAGAGCTTTTCTGTCCCTCATGGTGGAACTCGTATAGGATCTCTATAGAAATCCTTACTCTAAGACGTCTATACTGTTTTTCACGTAAGAAGAGTCCGGTGACAGCTGTCAACCCAGTACAAATTATGTCATTATACGTCAAAAATGACATAATTTGTACTGTGTTGACAGCTGTCACCGGACTCTTCTTACGTGAAAAACAGTATAATTGTCCGAGTGTATTGGTAGCATTTACCACAGAGTAGACAATCGATTACGCCATTATCATCTCCGTTATCGTATCGACAATCGATTATAGTAATAGAATCGTGTCCAAGTTACGTAAACGAGTTGAAACTGATCGGATCGCTGTCAGCGCAACTGTGTGCAATACTTATGACTCGTAATCTATAACGATCTATTTATTATGATTTATGAGTTTTATATTGTTATGAGAATTTTATATCTGTGGCTCTGGTGAAAAGGGGTACAAGTTCTATACAATACCCACCCTAGTCCTATACAGTACGGCATTTGTACCCTTTTTCACTTGGATCACAGATATGTAGATGCTGAATAGGTGATTTCATGAGTATTTCAAGCGCTGCCGGGCTTGCTTGGTTAAAGTGGATGTTCATGACGGCCTGTTTAGCCTAGTTGGTAGTGACACTGCCTCCGAAGCTAGAGGTCCTGGGTTCGAATCCCGGCCAGGGCATTATTTGTGCTTTAGCACGGATATTTGTTCTTGGGTCTTGGATGTTTTCTATGTATTTAAGTATGTATTTATGTAGGACCCTGGACGTCCACGTAGAAATAAATGAAATTTTCTCTTGAATAAGTCTGCTTTAATTCGTAAATAAAAATTGCCACTACTTGCTTCTTTCCAATCGTCTTACATACTGCGTCATCCGTCAACTCATTCGCCATTCCAAAGCAATTCAAACTACATTCTAACGTCCTTTATTCATCATCTAACAGCCAGCACCTTACACAGCTATCAAAAAGTACCAATCCCACATTTATCTATATAAGTATGTATATCGTCGTCTAGTACCCATAGTACAAGCTTTGTTTAGTTTGGGCCTAGGTCGATTTGTGTAAGATTGTCCCCCAATATTTATTTTTAAAATATTTATTTATGTACATTTATCCTCGTGAATAATTTGTTTTTTTTTTTCAACTTTAGTAGCCACAAGTACAAAGTAAGAGTACTAGTGCTACGTACTTTCGATTTTGTATAAATTCTTGACATTTGTTTTATTCAGTATGTCTATGGGTTTTAGCGCATCCTTAATTTGTACTTGGTGAAGTACATTAGGCAGTTATACATCTCTGAGATATTAAATTAATTTTATGTACTTATTGTTTATTCGGACAGATCGTATTCAATACGTCCTTAATATTTGTAAATTTATATATATTATTTGATTTTAATTGATTTATTCATAATATTTGATTCATAAATTCAAATTCAAATGATTCATAATATTTGATTTTGATTGATTTATGCTATGCAGTTAAAATGTCAGGTCTGAAGTACTGTCGTTATTTTGTACTTGTACAAATACGCGGGGACTAACGACGATATGGTTAAATATGAAAGATGGATGTATAGTTTAGTTTAGTATTGGCGCATCATTGCAGTCCTGAATACGTGGCTGTAAGATAGAGCGAGAAAAAAAGGTCATTATTTTTTTACGTCCTGGTGGTAAGCTGTCACCGTAGCCTAAGGATGCCTGTAACTCCAAGTGTGTCACTTGCGCGAGGCCGACCCTTTAAAAATATATACCCCTTTATTGAAGAACCCTATACTGTAGTCCCTCGGGAATACCTCGCTCTTCATCTCCCTACCTCGCACTATCTTTTGGTTCCTACTAGTTCATTCACTAGTTCATCGTCCTTGTTTCGACAAAAAGGTATATACCTACTGCTTGAGGCGGACACATGTCATCATTGATGACTATGCGCAAAAAATGGAGGGTGGGCAATATTCTGTTCCAGAACAGTTTATGTTGACAGACACTTAGGTCACCAGAGCTCAGAGATCTGTTGAGAACATGACCTGCATATGTCTATTGCTGTCAACACGACGAATCATCATCATTAGCCGAAAGACGTCCAATACTGGACATAAACCTCCACCAAAGAGTTCCACAATGACCGGTCGGTCGGAGTAAGGGTCGCTGCATCCGACGGACACCCGTGACCCTTACTATTAGTCATCAGTCCACCTTGTGGGGGGCCTGCCCACGCTTCACCTTTCGGTACGTGGTCGCCACTCGAGAACCTTTCCGCCCCAATGTCCATCGGTTCTACGTGTCCACTGCTACTTAAGTCTAGCGATTCGGTTACTTTGGTTCTGCTGCGGTTGGCCTCGTTTACCGAAATACCAACATATTCTCGTCAATCATTCTTTATCACTATCAGCATGTAACAGGGGTAATTCAAGCGACTTAGTACCAGTATGACAAGCAATTTTCTTGCCCTATTCACATGTCCGTTTGGCCACTCGGCCCGCATCTCCTTGGTGACGAGGGTCTGCTGTGCTAATCACAATCCGTCTCGATTGACCTCACTTTCCTAGTATAAACTGAGCCCTGGTTTAGTAATAAATATGTGTCATCGGAGGTCAGACACTGGTTTTCTGAGGTGTCGGTAAACGTTGTGAATAGCGGCTGTCGAGTCTTAAGATACCGTACATAATGACGTTAGATATACTAATAACGTTATTAACTAACATTATTTACCTTTTATTTTAAGTGGAGTCTATGGCAATTTTTGAAATGAGGGCAATTTTTTTTGTACTTTCAGTTGTCGCCATTGTCGTAGTTTGTTATTAGTTTTTACTACTTATTACGGGCGTGAAAACAAAGTATATGTATATTTACATACTTCGAGCGTGTTATTTCGTTTCGGTATGTGTGCACATTTTTTTTATTGTTAATGGGATTACGTTTGACCTTAGTCTAATTTCTCATTTATATTAACGATAAATTTACCAAATGCAATAGAAGATCACAGCGCTCTCTTTGCAGATGACGTTTCGGTTCTTTTTTCGTGTTCTGACAAGAAAGAAGCTGAAAGCAAGTTAAGTTTAGCAATGAAAAAAATTGGAAAATGGTTAGACTCTCACAATCTTCAACTTAATTTAGGAAAAACCAAAATAATTCAATTTAAGCCCTATCAAAAATCGCCATTACCCATTATTTTTAATTATAATAATATAACCATAGAATCTGTAAATTCAGCTACTGTATTGGGTATCGACCTAGACACTAGTATGAACTGGAAACCACACATAGAAAGGTTATCAAAAAAGCTTTCCACATTTATATACGCCCTTCAACACCTCAAACGAGCAACTGACTTTCAAACAGCCCTGTCTGTCTACTACGCACACGCGTATTCAAGAATGACATACGGTCTCGTACTCTGGGGGAATAGCAGCGAGCTAGAGAAAATCTTCATCCTTCAAAAGAAATGTATTAGAATACTCAAAAATATAAACCAAATGGAATCTTGCAAACCTCACTTCAGGCAACTTCAAATACTCACTCTCCCATCGATGTATATCCTAGAATCATGTAAATTTGTAAGAAACCATCCAAACTTATTTACACCGACTACAGAAAAATTCAAAAGAAATAATCGCAACTTAAATAAGCTTAAATTACCGCTCTCGAAATTAAAACTAGTCACATCTAGTCCCCCTTACATGGTAATTAAAATATACAACCACCTACCGAATTCCATTAAAAATATAGGGACATTATCACTCTTCAAAAAACATCTAAAAACATTCCTAATTAACAAAAGTTTTTGCAATTTAAACGAGTATTTTAACGACAAACACGAGTAATATTTCGATAACTCTCTCCCTTACTTCCAAAGACGTTAAATCTTAAGCATGTTTGTTAGTTTTAAGTATGTTGCTGTGCCCTTGCAGGGCGTCACATGTATACCTAGCTATTTATTGTTCCATCTAATTATTATATGTAATGTGATTTATGCAATAAACAATTTGAATTTGAATTTGAATTTGAACCTGATGGAAAGTTAAGACAAAGTCTAAGATGGAGCACGCTCACCCAGAAGATGCCTATTCACTCTCACCTTGAAGACATCGAGGTCATATGCTTCTGGAAATACAGACGCCGGAAGAGAATTCCAGACTGAAGCAGTGCGAATCAGAAGTGCGGCATGGAGGGAATTCGACTACATGTGAGTGAAATCCCATACGGCGCCTAGTACTCCGATAAAGAAAAGTCGAAGGGGGGATAAGGTCATGGAGCTCAGCAGCACACACTCCACACTTGCACTACGGAGTCGAGCTGTGGGACCTTGAACTGGAAAAGCTTATAAACTTTTTTGACAAAAATGACAAAAAAAGTATCTTTGTTCGGAGAGATAAAATAATATATGTTTCCTTTCAGCAAATTGAGCTGTCCCAACGTTTTAAGGTAGTTTCCCTCCCGGGCCCATATTTTTTTCCACCCGAAATCCGAATCAATGGCCTGTCCTTAATATAATAAGTCAATACCATTATCCGTACTGTCCACAAGTTCGACAACTGCGCTCTACATGGTGTTCGCAATTACCTCTATACATGGTTTTACGCGGCGTGACGCAACGATCATAACGCGCATATTAATTGCGCGTGCGCGGTGAAAGTGGCAGGAAACAATCGCTACCGGATTTAGACTCAGTGCCCTTTTGTATCACACTAGTTGAAAGGTTCTTGAGTATTTTTGGGTGTGTGTTATGCAATAGTTTATCCTCCTTCCTCCTATAACTCCTGATCGAATGCAACGTTTCGAACGAAAGAAGCGTCGACCATTCACCACCTCAATGGGTTTACAACCTTTTTTTTAAATAGTTGGTGCAAACAGCTATTAAACCAGTTGGTGCCAGTTGTTCACAATCATGGTCAGATTCACATTTTTATAATTTACATCACCAACAGATTTCACCCTGTATATTCTTGAGGGCCGTTTAGACATTTACGTTTTTCATTCAATTTGGTATCAACGTGTTTTGCGTGTTGCTACGAGCGAAGACATATCAAATTGAAATGAGAACCAAATGAAGGTTGAGATTTGGATTGCTCACTTAGTCCATTAAAAATTGTATTTTCTAGCCAAAGCATAGGTATACTTACTTACAAGTAGGTATTCAAGTTGGCCGAGTCGTATTACGTACGTTAGCTAGAACATTAAAATTCCAATAACAATTTTTCAAAAAGTCGGCCATTTTATACAATTTCAACGATACCTATTCAGATATTTTCACAAAAAAAGTATTTTATTACTGTATTTCAATTTTTTCTTCGTAAGGTAGTTGAAGAGATAGGTTTTAATTATTTAGGTACTTATTTAAAGATTTTTCTAGTTCTGCTACAGGGTAGGATTTATGTTGGTGTTGTCAACTTTTTCCTATGTTTTTTCCATTTCCCAGCTCCAATACATCATCATCCTCCTAGCGTTATTCCCAGTACCTACAGTTGCATCCTGAAGGATGCCTGGGGTCCACTACCTAATACCAAGAGTTGGCGTAGGCACTAGTTTTTACGGAAGCGACTGCCATCTGACCTTCCAAACCAAGGGGGGAACCAGACCTTATTGGGATTAGGCTTGTCAAGTGAGTGCGCAACTTGACTGTTAGTAGTTCTCAAGCCGCCCGGAGGCCTCTAACTTGGCTTAGCGACCGTTATCATAGACATCAACCGGGATCAACGGCTTAGCGTGCCTTCCAAAGCACGGGAGCGCTCAGTTAGTAACCACTCAAAGCGGTCACCCATCCAAGGGCTGAGCTCGCCCGACATTGCTTAACCTCGCATACCGCACGCGGTACGCGGGCGCCGCTGGGCCACGAGCGCTCCAATACATATGTTTTCTAAATTAATGATAAAAGCATGACTGAATAAGGACCTATACATGGTTTCTCGCGATTCAGGCTTTCCCCCTTATTCATAAACGCCCATCAAGCCTCTATTAGTTAACAAGCCGCTAAAGTTGGTTTGTCCTTATCTGTTACTTTGACATTTATGTTTGTGAGATAGGGACAAAACAACTTTTAGTTAACAGAGGTTTGTTAAGTTTGATGAATAAGGGGGTATACGTATAGCCTAGTGTGAGGACCTGTATTTTTTAGCTATGTTTCCTTTGTGAGGGGTTTATAAATTTACTTTAGGCATAGATTTTGGCACTTTAGTTATAAAGATATAAGTGTCACATGTCAACTTCACTGCACCCGACATGCGGATTACGTTGCCCGCGTCCCGGCGCAGCGGTCGTATTGTTTACGTAACGCTGGGAAACGGGCCCGTGCAGCCGCCACGGTGACAGACGCGGGCGTAGGCAGAATACTCGTAAGCCTCGGGGAGGACCATTTCTTTTTAGAAAAATAAAAGTTTAGTTACACAATAAAATGATTTAATTACAAATGTATAGTTTTCAGACTAGGGAACTATCCTTAAATTAGATTTCGTTGACAATGTCGAAATATTCTTGTTTTGCGGCGTAAACGGCTGTTTCTTTTATTATGTAAACTTAGAAGTTTGATTATTTCACAGCTTCAAGGGACTGTAGATCTGAGCATATGGTTTTAATTTCAACTCTATGCCTTCACGAGTTCCCGAGAGACAGGGTCTTGACAGATAGACGAACAACATTGTGATCCTGTAAGTGTTCCGTTTTTCCTTTTGAGGTAAGGAGCCCTAAAAACAAGCGGAAGATAAAATTTTGCAGGCGTATTTTAAATTTCGCGGAATGAACCGACCATCGGACGCTCCAATTGTGGAGTGAGCTAGCAGCAGTAGTTCAAGTAAGAAGTGTATACATTTTAAAGGGTTGGCAATGAGCATGTGACACCCTGGAGTTGCAGACGTCCATACGCTTGTTTGCTACCAACGTGGTATAAAAAAATGAATCGTTCAATTCAACCCTGATCAGGGGTTAAGGCTGGCGCTGTTTCACTCAATTATGAAATTAGTTTTAAGCTACACTTAATTCACAATAATACACAAACACAATGAATAAAAAAATACGGATCAATTATAAATCATGTATGCTCCTATTATCTAAATAATAGGCTTCACCATCATCATCATCATAGTTATCAGCCGAAGACATAGGCCTCCCCCAAAGACTTTCACAATGACCGCTCCTGCGCCACCCGCATCCAGCAGGACACCCGCGACTCTTACCAGGTAATCAGTCCACCGTGTGCCTGCCTGCGGGGCCTGCCTTCCGGCTTCAGTTATTAATAGACTTACCTGCCATAATTTGGGTTTTGATGTCAGCAGATCACCAATTCGCAGCGAATGATGAGCGGAGTGACCCGGCATGGACCCTACACGGGTTAAGCTTGTTTAAGCGGCTGAAATAAAAATAGGTTTTATTAATCTCCGTCTCTTTCATGAGGGGGCTCAGTTGTAGGAAGGATATAAGCTGATGATAATAATAATATAATAATGAATGACACAAAAAAATATAAGATTTCCTCATAATATTCCTAATAACATGGTCACTAACCTTAAAAATAAACAAAACGTTAACATGGTAAATACCCCGCTTTTAACAATAATTCTACAAAAAAAACGCATTTTTGCCTAGTATTGTAAAATGAGTAAAAACTTTGACTTTTCAATGCGTTAAAAAAAAACCAAATGCTTGATTTATTTTTTGTAACAAAAATACCTTAGCCAGACCTCGTATTTTCCGAAAGGATCGGCGTCCGCAGGCTCTTTGAAATTTCAAAACGGGTCCATGACAAGATACAGTTTAAAAACCCTCCGATAAGAAAATAGAAGCACTGTAAACGTTACGTTATTTCTGTCGCGTAGGCAGAATAGTCAGCCATTCTACATCAACATTCTCTGTCCGCTACGCAGCTCAGTTGCGCCCCAACTATGGAAGCGACAACACGCGCGCTCACGTGAAGTATCGTGTTCGTGAACAGTGTTGTGTTGTGTTGTGTCGTGTTGTGAACATGGCGAATCTAACGCTCCAGTACTTGGATGAGTTGTCTTATGTGTTGAACAGTAGGAGGCACTTATCTCAGCAGACTAAGGCGTCTTCTGTGGGCGACCTTCTCAATGCTGACGAGGAGAGATATGCACCGGTACGGTAAAAGCAGAATTAACTATAAACTTTTTTTTAAGAATGATATACCTAATTTGTTTTATGAAACACATAGGTACACAACACAAAGAAATAAACTAAAACAAAATAAAATATAATAAGCATTTTAAAAGTGAATTCAAACATTGGTCAACCTGTATAGAAGAAAAATAAGTGGTTTTTTTTTATAACACCACGGTGACTGCAATCCGACGGCCTGAATCGTTTTAAACTCCAGAGGACTCGCATGTGCGTTGCCGATTCTTTTATGAATCGAGAGTTTATACACAAATGCAGGTGAATCCAAAACTGGACAAAAAAATTGTTAGTCTTGGTCACCCTCTGCAGATTAAAATTTTTTTTACGATGGTGGCGAACAAGCAAAAATCACGCAAGAGTATTGAAATAATATTGGAATGCGTCTCGATAGATGGCATTGAACCGGTGCATTATATATATCCGTTATAGGAGTCCAAAAGATTATATAGTACTATGAAATTAGCACGGAATAAGGAAATGATCAGAAGATCACGCTTCGCGGTTGTTATTTGATCTTTTTTTTTATACAACGACGGTGGCAAACACGCTAACGGTCTGCCTGATGGTAAGCAGATACCGTAGCCTATGGACACTTGGGACTCTAGAAGAGCCACACGTGCGTTTTCAACCCTTTATCGGCTTGAGGATTCATTGTGTTGACAGCAGACATATGCAGGTCCATCTCTCAACACAGCGCATCCTCGGGAGCTCTGGCGACCTTACCCACCATCAGAAACAACACCACATGTCGGTTACGAGACCAGCGTCAGTTTGCGACCACCTAAGGCTGGAAACAGTGCTCGACCGACGATCAGCGCGTATGGTCGGCTGGGCGTAGCTATCGCTGTAGAAAGCATACGTGCGTTCAGATTGATGCTCACCGTCAGCGCGTATGCGGCCATACAAAAACACGGGCGACCTCAGATCATATGATCTGAGCGGGCGACCGACCATACGCGCTGACGTCGGTCGAGCACTGTTTCCAGCGTTAAGGACGAGGTTTATATTAATATTTTTACAGCCCCTCAAGAAACAGTGAGTTGCATACATTTTATGTGGTAGTTATTGAATGGGAGGAATGAGAGGAGGAAAAACGAGACGATATCCTTTCAATTCATCAACTCATCTAAGTGGTCGCAAAACTCGTAAACCGGCACACTAAATTAGCTGGTCGCTAACTGGCCTATCGACCTACCTAAGGAGCAAGAAGTGATATTATTATGGCTGCGGTCTTCTGTAAGGTGGAGGTACTTCCCCAGTTGGGCTGTTCCGAATTTGAGCGAGACGACGTTCACCTGTGCCCTATCCTACCTCTCAAAATTTTAATGTTGAGATAGAGTTTTTAACTGTTTGTCTCCTTGAACTTACCACCAATTAAGTTGAAATTTGGTGTAGGTAGACATAGTTTGAACCCCGGGGTAGTTTTTATCTCGGAATAAAGGGTGGAACGGAGGACGGAATGTCATGCGGAAGTTTTTATTGAGGTAATATAAATAACGAGTTTACACGGATAAAAATTAAATAAATAAATTAATAAATATTGGGGGACAATCTTATACAAATCGACCTAGTCCCAATGAACTTTAAGTTTAGTGTTTTTTGCGTTTGCGGCCACTATCACGCTGATTTTTTAATAAGTACACTACCGTAAGACCAAACACAATTTTTAGTTTCATTTTAATAAATTTTTACGCAAACCAAACAAGGGAAAAAGATTGCAATGGGCTGTTTCTCACAAGGATTGGACTTTTGCAAACTGTTAGAGAGTACTACGTACGAATGAATCAAGGTTGAATGAATAACCAATCAATGTTGATCATTTGCATATTTTGTGTAAACTTTCTGACGATAGTGTATTAAATTTGTGATATTTTTTCACCATCATTCATCGTCATAACAGCCAAAATATACACTGCTGGACTTAGGCCTCCCCCAAAGCATCCAGCGGACTCCGGCTTTCCACCAGGCAATTATTTTCCCTATAATCGGTGTAGAATAATAATGGAAGGTTAGGTTTTTTTTACAGTTTGGATATTAATTAAAGAAATAAAGAATAAAACAAATATAACAATAAATAATAATAATAAAATAACAATAATTGTAGTTGGTATTTACCGATTTCACTTTTAACCCTTAGGTTGGGATTGCTTACTAACAAATTTAGTCACGATGTCTATCATATTCTTATTGCATTTACATATTTGGAAATACAATAGGTAATCAACTCTTTAATTTAATTTGCATAAATATTGCTAAATTTTCTAATGTAGACGAACTGCCAAAACAATGGGACACGAGAGATGTCAAGGCGACGTGTTTAAAAAGTTTTGAAACTTTTTTAATTGCTAGATTGGCTGTGGAATTTGCGACTTCAGTCAGTAAATTAAATTAGTTCAGCTAGCCGTGTCGCTGAAGAATAGCCGGTCGCCCCATCTCTTTCTTACTATTTTGGCATTCTCACACAAATTGGTATAATCCCAATACTATGCGGACCAGACTATGCGGTATTATCGGTATATTACACATAAGACTTTCCTTACTACGGCTGCCCAGCTAGCTTAGGGCTGCCATAAATATAGGAACGTCAACCGGGACAATTCTAGTGTAGGTACGTCGTTAGAAATAGTTAGTTTTTGAGAGTAATAAAGTCATTTACAAAGAAATACATAAACCTACAATTATTGCGCGTGTAATAAACTACTTTTTATTCATTCATTCATTTCATTATATTAATTAATTCAATAACAATTTTCATTGTACGTGTTGTTAAATACAAAATTAAAAACCAGTACACTAGACTTTTTACGTTATATTATTTTTATATTTGTATTAGAGGTAGTGATTATATTTTCTTTGGTATTTACACAGGTTTTTGGTGCGTTTTTCACAGATTTTTCACTATCATATTGTCATATAATTGTCATTTTGACTGATGTTAACTATTATGCAGTTGTGACTAAGAAGCTTCCTTTAGTTTTCTAAGTGAAGATATTTTAATATATTTCAGCTTTAGAACAGTGAATCCTGTCACTCGTTTTATAATTTATAATACGATCTATTGATAGTTTTGCTCATATTTTTAAAACTGATATGTTGACATTTTACTTAGTGAAAGAAACATCTGAATTCTTCTGAATTGTTCGATTCACGTTTTGTTTAATCTGCGAGAGTGCATGTACCGGAAGGATATCTATCTATTTTGATATCAAGCAAGGATTCTCACAATATTCTTGACGTCTAGAAGTTATATGATGGTAAGGTTTTCAATACTTTTGAACGTATTTACTGCTAGAGTTTTATTCTGTTTACATTTTAAGTTCATTATCTATGACTGAAGTGCACAAGGTTTTCGCATACAGTATGGAACAAACATGCTGAATCTTTAGTCTCTTACAAGATATTGAGGAGTAACTGTAGATTGGACTAGAGCTATTGGGTACAGGTCTTTCCCTACTGATTGTTTACAATCTGTGTCTACAGGTATGCAGGTCTAGTAGTGAACGGGAGGATTCCTATGTTGACTGGGAATAGAAAAAGGGACGGGATGAAACTGTCGACACTTTGAAATAAAAATTTATACCAAAAAAACCGACTCCAATTTTGTACTTGCTATGCCACAATTTGTGGTTTCCGTGAGCCAATGCTTGGTTATCTACAGAAAAAACCGAAATCGGTATATGCGTGCCTATCAAATTCGAGGAGTTCCCTCGATTCCTCCTAGATCCCACCATCAGACCTTCACCAAATTTATATGGGACCAATGTCGGGGTACCTGCTTTGAAACAAAAAAATAATTATCCAAATCGGCCAACGTGGTCAAGAGTTATCGGGGAACATACATACATTAAAAAAAAGAACAAGCATCAAACTTGCAGACGTACTAAGTACCTCCTTCCTTCTATTGAAGTCGGTAAAAAATAAGTAATAACGAATTCAGTTAACTTGAACAACTGTAACAGTCACCATCAAACATATCTGTTACTCTTCAGGGTGCTCAAAACTATCTGAACATGTAACACGTTGAGGATAGAATCGTGTTCAGATTTCGTCAGTAGCTTGTGTGTTATATGACTTATTTATGTATTCGATGACTACTGAAATTTAACTATGCTACCTAAACATAACGATGGATTAACTTCTTAGACTTGAGACTTCATCTTTAAATAGCTTTTATAATTACACCTACTTACCGCATTCTTATCAACTTCCAAAGAAAGTCTAGACGAGCTTAACTGAACGTAACGCAATTTTTTGTTGGCTAATTACTGACTTGGTAATTATTAGTATTAACAACGCTCACCCACCTGATGAAGCGATTCAGTGAAGTCTCGTTTCCGGTAATATTAATAACGAGTAGTTGCTGTGGATCTCTGGGATTGCTTATGGACGATTCACACCGAACGGTCGGAGTCGTCGCGCACGCCACCAGAGTCAAAGGAATTTGAACCCTCCATACAGAAGCTAGACTTTGTATCCAAACGGCAGCGGAAGAGCCGGCGGCAGCCGACCGGCTGCCCGCAACCCATTCAAATATGAAATCTAACTTCTGTATGTAGGTTCGAATTCCTTTGACTCTAGTGGGTTGCGCGCCGACTCCAGCCGTTTGGTGTGAATCGTCCATTATTCTGTGCTATGGGTTAGGGTTGAGGTTAAGATATACTGGGAGCGAGTGAGGCGAGTCGGAACAACTTGTAAAAGTTAAGTTGAGACCGGGCATCATTTTTTGTTTACTATACTCAGTTAGTTTGATCACACCTTACCAACTTCTGAGGTGAACCATTACTAAAGAATGTATTTTCATGCCTTTGGCACCTAGTCGTCAAGCCAGCGGGGTGTCGAACATATGAAAATAGCTACGCATATTTCTGTTGGGCTTTCACCCTTTTGGTCTGTTCATAGTTGAAATTATTTGAAATGTTCGACTTTTCATAAAATTACCTTTAGAATTTGAATCTTCTTGCAAGGATTGTAAAGTCGTTTTTTGAATAGTCTAATTTGATACAACGCGGCCAATTCAAATGATTTTGAAAGCATATTAGTACGCGCAGTTGGGATTGGTAATCGCATAGCCCTTTGTAATGGTATAACAGCTACTACACTGACTATCATAAATGGTATAACAGCAACTATATTTTTCAACATCATAGTGTTAAATAGTCTTATACTTATTATACTATGATATATAACATTTATAACATCCAGTGTGGGAGCATCCACAGATATCAGAGTAAAGCAGATCCGCTCATTTAAGTTGAACGATTCCTGTACATGATCTATTCTCACTAATGCACAAATCATAAAGTTTGAGAGAGACAGACAAGTGACATCTGACAAGTCTTCACCTGTCAGTGTCTCCATCTTCATAACTGAAAATTGTATTGAACTGTCTGAACTGACGTTGTGATGTGCTAAGTTTATATGGCATTTAACATCCTGGTGTGCTTTCAAATGGAGACAATCCGTTAACAGCCGAAAATGATCGTACTATCTGTCGCATTCTAACTCATTTTGGTGCACCGCAAGGATTTAACGAGACAACTATATATGAAAAATCATCTGGCTTATTTATTTATTTATTTATTTACTAACCAACTTACATTGACAGATAAACCAAACATGCAAGTTGTAGGTTACAATTAGGTACTTATTACTAATACAATGCTACATATATTATTGAATAGTAGTGGGAGTGGAGTTTGTGGCTTATTACTGCGAGTCTGCTTTTCTCTGATGTCTGTGGGGAGCACCATAACGTAATTTTTTGCTGGCTGAGTCGAGCCCAGCGTTGGGCAGAGCGGAACTGCCACGGTCCAGTGGCTGTAAGTTCAAGCTCGTTCAATACCGTATGATAATATCATAGGACTATATGGTTTATTCAATCGACCATGGTTATTATGAATCGATTTATTGACCACTGATGCAGATCCGCCATGTCTTGTAAGCGTTTCAGGCCGACAATAGGGATGTTGACTGATGATCAAATCAGCAATTTTCAATGAAACGTCAAAAACGCTCTGTTGGTAAGGAAATAGCAACAAGTGACGTCACGCCTTTTCTGTGATCAGATGGCGTCGCTTTATTTAATCTTCATGTAGTAAAAAAAAAGGAAAAATAAGTAGAAGCGTGATTTTTTCCGAGTATTTTTTGGGATTTGTTTATTGGTAAGAGCGATTTATTTTTATTGTTGTCGACATCCCAATGGGCGGGAAGAGGCGCAGGATTGGAAATTAGGCTAAACGGTTTATCAGGTTTAGGGAGGTTCTGTTTATATAATCAAAAATTTTAACAAAAAAAAACCGACTTGAATCGGGTTATTCGTGTATTTGTCGTGCACGTACTTAATACAAGTGGTGACGTAGAATTGTGTGTAAAATTTATGACCCTCGCCTGCGGCTCGGGCCTCAAACATCTGCGATGTCGGCCTTTCTTTATTTTACAACCCTTGTATCGTAATAGTACATTACGATACAAGTGCAGAAAACAGGAAATTCGCAACGAGTGGTGATAAATTGAAACACGACCGAAGGGAGTGTTTTAAATCGACTCGAGTTGCGAATTACCTGTTCGCACGTGTATCGTACAACGTTTTTACAGTACATATGGCTCTTTAAAGTTTCGACATGTGCACGTAATCTGCTGATTACCGCACTCGTGCGGTAATATAGCACCATATGTACTGTAAATAGTTATTCCAGTTGTGTCGTCCGGGAGAACGAAGACTAGTTTTACTAGTTATTATTATAGCCACTAAGTTGTTAATTAGTTGTGCAATTTAATCAATCAAGTTTTAATACAAATGTCTTAATGGAAGTGAATTAACTGCTCACGGAAGCGAATGTATATATTTTTTGCATTTAAATGTTATTGCGTGTTCCGTTATTCAATTATTTTACAGTAGGTATATACACTACCGCCAGAAAGTTTAAGACCAAACACAATTTTTAGTTTCATTTTCATAAATTACTAAGCAAACCAAACAAGGGAAAAAGATTGCAATGGCCTGTTTCTCACAAGGATTGGACTTTTGCAAACTGGTCGAGAGTACTACGGACAGATGAATCAAGGTTGAATGAATAATCAATCAATGTTGATCATTTGCATATTTTGTGTTTGGTCTTAAACTCTCTGATGGTATATATACTATATATCTATAAAACAAAAAAATATGTTACATACGAACCTAGAATACCTCCTCTTTTTTTGAAATCGTTAAAAAGGATTACCTAGTGCTGCTTAGAATACTATATTTTTTACGTTACCAATAAACCAATAAACAAATCATACGAAAATACTCGGAAAATATAACATCAGCTTATTTATGCAATTTTAAAGACTTTTAAATACATAAACATGAAAAAAGGACGCAGTTTGACCATAGAAAATTGTGACGTTATTTTATTAGGTACATTTCCTTACTAACCGAGCGTTATTGACGTTTCGTAAAAAAAAACCGGCCAAGTGCGAGTCGGACTCGCGCAAGAAGGGTTCCGTACTATTATCTATACTCGTACTATTATCTATACAACATCATTAGACACTCTTTTGTAACCTAATAATGTGTTTTTAACAGTAACAATAACTTCAAATAATATCAAGTAGAATTTTGGTCAAGTGCGAGTCGGATCTTAGTTTTCCCATACATTTTGAGACCCAGCGCCTGATGAAGGCAACGAGCAACTTTTTAAAAGTTTTTGTTTAATGGGAGCAGCCTCAAATATCTGTTTTATTTTGTTTTTAGTTTTTTTTTATAGCGGCAACCGAAATTCATCATCTGTGAAAATTTCAACTGTCTAGCTATAACGGTTCATGACATACAGCCTGATGGTGACAGACGGATGGATGGACTGACGGACGGACAGCGGAGTCTTAGTAATAGGTAGACCCCGCTATCGGCGGTGCAAATTGGTAGCTGTCAAATTCTTAGGGACGGGTAAAAATATTTATGATGTCGACATCGATTCTCTTGCTTTTTCTGTACCATTAGTTTTATATGTATACCATTTTTTGTATTTAGAATTTTATCTATTTCAGTAACAAAGCTAGAGGATTCCAAACGTTTAAAAGAATCCTTAGATGTAATACTCGAGGTTAAAAAAATCTTTCACTATTACGTTTGCATCAAAAAGGAATACTTAAATATTTAAAAATACGGAAAGTGATACATGATAATCCTGGATTCACTACCTATACTATACAAACTATACAAAGTTTGTTGAAGGACAAAAGTGTCGAAATTACAGATGTAAATAAGAATACAGTACAAAATTACGCCAATTGTAAATTTTTGGCCATTAAGCAGTATGAAGTAGGATAGTCATGTTCCTTCTTAAAATTGATTTTTAGCAACAGAAGACGAAATCTGGCGCCCTTTAACTTAGAAAAAATGTTGGTAATATATTTCTAAGTTATATTTTTATTTCAAAAGGTACATAATATTGGGTTTAATGTTGAATATATTCATCGCAACTTCACTAGATTACTAAGAGAAGGCTACTGAAAAAACTGATCGTTCATTAAGAATAAGAAATCGTTTTTTTTTTCGATTTTTAATGATACGATTTTTTTTTCCTTTGGTGGAAATAAAAGTGAGATATATAAATTATTTAACTTTTAATTAATTTTTGAATGTTTCGTGCTATGAAGATAACGATAATTTGTTAGTAATGATGAATAATTGAAGATTTTTATATGTAAAAATGAAAAATCACTCATAATATTTACTTTGTTATTATATAGTCCTGTTGTATAAAATAAACACGATTAATTGAAGTTTCAGACTCTCATTATGGTGAAGAAAAATTATCGACATATAGCTATAATTATCGACATACCTCTAGTATTTCAAAATAATTTTTACCCATCCCTAAGAACTTGACCGCTACCAATTTGCACCGCCGATAGCGTGGTCTAGTAATAGTAGTAATAGGATCCCGTTTTACTCTTTGGGTACGGATCCCTAAAAATACAAAGGCGTTTATAATTTGCATATGAAGTTGTACCCATCACGGTATATTTCATGTAGGTACTTATGCTGTTTTTAATACTGGACAATGAAAAAAGAATTTATAATAAAAATCACATCAGCCTCCTAGCGTTAACCCAGTACAGTTGCATCCTGAAGGAAGCCAGGAGTCGGCTGCCGGACCCCAAGAATTGGCGGTAGGCACTAGTTTTTATGCAAGCGACTGCTATCTGACCTAACTGCGATTAGGCTTGTCAAGTGAGTGGCCAACTTGACTGTTAGAAGTTCTCATTCCGCCCGAAGACCTAACTTGGCTGTCATAGACAGCAGCCGGAATTCCAAATATGTCAATAATTATCTACATATTTCATCATATTCATGAATAGTACTATTACCAATGTAAGTAGGTATGTATGTTAAAGGTACAATACAAATGCGGTTAACCGTTGGACTTTGTTTTCAGATTAAGTAGGTTACATACCTAATGATGCATGTTGAATATAATACAATATTTTAATCACTTATATCTCATTGTGTATTTAAAAGAATATGGTTTTCGGTCACAATCAAATGTCGGGCATACGCTGCAGATGTATAATAATTATTTAAATTTTTTATAGGTATATTTTTATTGACTTCCTGTCTATATCTCAAAGTGTTGTTGTGTTATGAATGCTGTTCTCCATAAAAATAAATAAACTATATTCCGCCAAGGGAAGGTAGTTATAGCAATAATTTGAGTAAAATAAAACAAACAGAACTTTGAAACAATCTACTCGTGCGTATTTCAAATCTTTCCCGTCAGGCGTCTAGTATTCATATCATAAGGACTGGCTTATACTGGCAGTTGAAAACTGGACAATGGATTTCCAGTTATTAAAAAAAAATTAGCATCCCGCATGCGGAAAGAGGGGTGTTATAAGTTTAACATGCGTATCTGTGTATGCATGTCTGTGGCATTGTAGCTCATAAATGGCTGAACCGATTTGAATGCGTTTTATTTTTATTTGAAAGCAGGTTTTCCAGCGATGTTTCATCGACGTGTTTTATCATAATCTGTAGACGGTTTTTGAGAAAATGTCGGGGGTTTACTAACTTTTCGTTGTCAGTTATATCCTAACGATTAGTGAAATTAACCCTAAAGGAATATAGAAAGACTCACTGGCTTTTCGAATATTTGACCTGCATATTTCATTACCAACCATACTTAAATTCAATGGCCGTTACTTTTCTCCGATTAGTACAAAACAATGTTACCAAAATCCTTGAAGAACAGAGTTCAAGGATTCTATTACGGAACCCTGAAAACTATATTTAAATCAAATCCACATTGAACACCGTAACATCCGTACAAAGATTTATTACCCCTCTACGTCCCCTGCCATACCAATCTCAGCTTTATACCAAAGCAGTAAGGTCTATAGTTCACGAATTGCATCATATCCTCTGTCACAGCAATTTGAACTTTATAGCGTTAGCTTTAGGTGTATAGTTGGTGTACTGACTTGTGAATGACAGGAAGTGGGGACAGATACAGGATGATGTCAATTGTATCAATGTACTTGGTGACGCCCTTGTCGGGATAATCTTGCGTTGCAATATGTGGGTGCATAGAGAAGACAATTTTCAGTGTCAAAAGACCAATTGTGCCATTCAAGCTAAATTGTAGAAATTTGGTACATTACGGTCCGTCTCAAAAGGGGCTGAACACCTTTGTACAGTCAACAGCAAGAGCATGTAGGTGATCATTTTAGTACTTTATCGCACTAACTTAAAAATACTGCGACCTGCGACAGTTGGGATGCGTCAAAGTAGTGAAAGTGACAAGGTACTAAAATGATCATCTACTTTTGCTGTTGACTGTAGGTACCGTGTCGCTTTAAGGTCATATTTAAACTGTTATACTAAACTTACAAAGATTGAAGGCGACAAAGTCCCAAAGTATCCAGCTACTTATGAGGGCGACTGGAGGCTAAGCTTGAAGGTCAACTACTACCCAATGGGTAATATGGATGGATAAACCAGCTAATTATTAATTCACTATCTTATTCCCACTATCTTGTTTCCGTGAAAGACTTACTTCAATGATTTAATCATCGCTCTTCCATGCAAATGTTCGCCCCCATTTTTCATTAAAGGATGTTGTTATTACGTCGTTTCCATGGTTTTAAAACTCTCAAACTCCATACAAGATGTCATCTAAATCGGTTCAGTGGTTTAAGCGTGAAAAAAAATGTTGACCTTAGTTAAAATTGAAAGGGCACGCAGGTGGGGGTGGGGGTGGGACACTTGGCAACGGCCAACCGCCCCGAGCGGTCGTGCTCTCGGTGGCTATTTCCAAATCCAATACTGTTTATCAACTTACCCCACGTCACAGTAGATGTTACGTTATGTCCACAGGAAAGACACGAACCTAAATCGGTGTGTGTGTGGGGGGGGGGGGGGATAATAATCTGGGTGAAAGTACTCGGAAAAATTCAACTTCAGCTTATTTATGCAATTTTTAAGATTTTTAAATACATTGACATGAAAAAAGGACGCAATTTGATAATAGAAAATTGTGACGTCATTATGCACATTTCCCTGCAAACTTCATACTAATAACCGACCGTTTGTGACGTTTCGTAAAAAGTTGCTGATTTGTCAATCAGTGAAATACCGTATTGCACCTGAAACCTCAAGTAAAGGTTTGTGTAAAACTTAATGATGAAAGCGAAGCGGCACTCTTCACCATTCGCATGAAATCAGTAAAATTATGTTGACAACGACCTTCGCCTTTGTGTGCTGACATTGAACAGTAATGGCCGCCATCAACGGCTCGACAATCGGCATTCTGTAAAATTACAATAACCGCACCGAATCTAATAGATCTATTATACATACAGATGTGGGAATAATCCGTTCACATCGTGAAAAATCAGAATAAGACTAAGACCCGAAGAAGTGTCAATTACCGTATTATTTGTCGGGCTGTTTAGCCTATAGTGGTCGGCGGTAAGCGCAGTACGCTCGGTCTGGCTCGGTTCTCCATACAAACGTATTTACCCTCTCATTTTAAAACGCCATGTTAGAATAACATAAAAATTTGTATACACAATGGGATCCGGCATATCTAGGTCGGAAATTAATTTTTGTTGCTAGAAATTGTAAAAGACAAAAAATACAGCGGTTTTTTGAGGCTTGTATGAAAACCTTAATAATTGCTGTATTTTTTCTCCATTATAATTTCAAGCAACAGAAACTATGTTCCGACCTAGATATGCCGGATTCCATTGTGTATACAAAGTTTCGTGTTATTCTAGCATGGCGTTTCAAAATGAGAGCATAAATACGTGTGTATGGAGAACCGAGCGTACTGCGCACTCAAGAAGTCAGTCCTGACGCCTGTCATTTTCAGACAGTTTATATCCTCAAAGTAACTTTGAGGTTATAAACTGTATGGACATGACAGGTGTCAGGATTGACTTCTTAACCGCCGACTACTATAAGCCTAGTTTGTATTGGTACTGCCTGCCCAATTGTTATCTATTTAATTTCAATTCTAATTTCTTATAAAATACCATGACAGTTCTTATGCGCAAAATTACTGCCTGTCACTTTTATGAAATTAAATAACAAAGTATAATAATAAACTCCCCGATACTGCGGCGATGGATACAGCTCCACACCACAATGGTGCACTAATGTTGATAATTAATTTCAATTTAAATTATTTCTATCAAATTGTACTTCTTTACTAACATAGTGTTCGTAAGATTAATTGTTACTAACATCTTTGTCATTTATATGGAACCATGTTTCTGAAATAAATTATTTGATTTGATAATAATAAATAATAATAAAAAAAAATGAATAAAGAGTAATAATAATAATAATAAATCTTTACTTTTTTAATTCAATAATAATAAGAACAGAGAACCCGTAGTCAGCAAACATATCTGCGGTTGCGACCGAAGCCACTTGCGGTTAGTGTCGGTGTTTGTATACGCTTAGAAACAATGCACTATGATTAAATATTATCTCTTTGGTTTGAGAGTTTTGAGACGTGCCTACAGATGTCTTAAATAAAAGTGTATTGCAGAATGGCAATTCAATACCGATTATTGCCTTAAGTAGTTCATATACCAGTTTTGCTACACCCTGTCCCTGTACCTGTTCTTTTAGGTCCAAAGTGTTATTGTGACCTGTTGATGAATCGAACTCTCCAATAGGAAGCTATCCATTGTCAGTTTCTAAATCTACCAATAGAACGTAAATTAAAATATCTCGTTGCTGTTTCTATTGGCTATTGCGGATATTTATATGTAATCACTAGTTTTAATCGAGATGTAACTGATTAACTTCGGCCTCACCTTGAAAAAATCTAGGTTTTAGATTTCTAAATTAAATATTTAATAGGTAGGTGTTTACTGTTTAGAAAACACGTTTTTGTAATCTAGATAGATACAGTTTTCGACAGTTTAGCTCAAAATGCATATTTTGAAATATGTATTTGGCCCTCACTTCAATTTCTGTAAAGTGATTGTAAAAGGGGTTTTAATGGTTGTGGATATATTTTTCACTAGAAAATCCAGTAATACAGCTATTATAATGTAATTGAGATTCCTAAGATTCTCTCAATATTAGCTGATCAAAAAATCATCAAAAACAAATGACGTTCTTTAGTAATAAATTACCATGCAAATATCGTCTACATTACGCGTTACTTTCACAAGCACGTATCTCAACTCAACCTTGCATTTAAAATTAGACCTTTTTCTTCTTAAATTAGAGTTCAAACTCCAACTAGTCTGATATTTTATATGAAGTTAGGTAGATTCTGCGCATGAGTGGAATTAAGTAGGGTCCAATCCTGGGAACAATTTAGTTAAGTGCCTAATATTGGCTTAGGTATTGAAATCCTAAATTGAACGACGCTCGGGGCCCGACGTGAGCTGACTGTCATATCATGGCAGTACGTCAGCCAAGTTTTCAAAGAAAAACATGCGACACACCGGCCGTAGGTTATTATGTCATGTTACAATTAGACGAACCATTCCAGACCACTTTTGACCCCCAATAGCTTAAAATCTATTTGACCTACACACTTGGTATTTTGCGAGTCTTGTAAGATTGGGATCTTCTAATAATACTTGTAATGTAATTCTAATTATATAATCCTAAATTTCAATAAAAATAATCTCTTACTATTTTTTACAATTATACTTATAAATTAAACGAACTTACCTGTAAGTGAAGTTCGATTTTAATTATATGAGCTGCATAGTCTCGAAATGATAATACTTGTAGTACGTCGGAATCGTACTGCCAACAGCCACGAGTAAAGAGTTCAATGCAAAACAAGAAAAAAAGCACCAGTTTCCGAACGAGCCGCTGTCATCCTCGCCGCTCCCCCGCCGTCTGTCATTTAGTTCGGAGTACCTAGCAAATCAAAAGGCTACTAATTATAACACCCTGTCCCGTATTGGTACCCTTCAGATACGATACTTTAAAATAAACTTTGATACAGTTCCTTACATAGTCTCATGACTTGTATCTAGACTGCAAGGGTATGAGGCGGGTGGGACTTATCATTTCGAGACTATGCAGCTCATATAATTAAAATCGAACTTCACTTACAGGTAAGTTCGTTTAATTTATAATTATATTTCGCTGCATAGTCTCTTCAATGATAATACTTGTAGATGTTCAGAGAAATTAATCAAAGTTTATTACTGGTCTTGTAGGCCATCCTTACGTAATAACCAACTAAAGTTGCTAGTATTCTAGCGTGATCACTAGGTGTCCCTAGGAACCTTTAGATCACTCCGTAAAATCAAGCATAAAATAAATACACCGACAATTCCAATCGAAAACAAAGTATGAGTAAAATCGAGTGTAAAATAGGATTCTCTTTTAATCACTTTACCAACAAGAAAAATTAATTAGGTCAGCGATCTTGATACATCATTTATTTACCCACGAGTCTAACAGATCCCTTAGGAGCAAAATGCACAAAACGCAAAATGTACACTACACGCAAAATGTAACTAATAGCAAAATGTACAATTCGCACAATGTACCCCAAGCATATTGTGAAATACGCGGAACGTCCACGAAGCAAAAAGTACATTCGCAAAATGCACATATCGGAAAATGTACACTACTCGTAAAATGCACATTACGCGAAACGTGCAGTACGCAATTAGCCGCACACGCAAAATGTACAAAAACTGAAAAGCCTGCTATTCAAGTGTGGCGTTTTCTATTGATGTACTTAGTTTAGGAAAAAGGATCCAATCCACGAGACATCACAATTGAAATGTGTGACTTTTGCTTTTGATAGAAGGTTTCAAACCCAAATATTACCTTGTACATTTTGCGTGTGCGGCTAATTGCGTACTGCACGTTTCGCGTAATGTGCATTTTGCGAGTAGTGTACATTTTCCGATATGTGCATTTTGCGAATGTACTTTTTGCTTCGTGGACGTTCCGCGTATTTCACAATATGCTTGGGGTACATTGTGCGAATTGTACATTTTGCTATTAGTTACATTTTGCGTGTAGTGTACATTTTGCGTTTTGTGCATTTTGCTCCTAAGGGTAACAGATGGCGTTGAAAGCCAACAAACATCTAGCAGTAAATCCAGAATTTTATTTTCAAAAATAAACCTTGACCATTAACATCCAATATATTTAAACCTTGGCGTGAAGGGGTGCAATAAGTTTGTAAACGTGCGACTTAAGGCCAACGAAGCACCTCACGTGGATGGGTCAAATAATTCTGTAAACTAACAAAGGGTAGCGCTAGCTGCCTGATATAAGATTTAGAAAGCTAATAGCTGACATATTATTGACTCTTGCATAGATAGTAAAAATTGCGGTCTTTCTGATTATAGATAAATTTTCAATAGGTACCACTTCCGTTAAGCGTTGGTTGAAATCCCTACTAATCGCTTGGGAGGCAACCTCTGTAATATATGAGGCCTCATAAAACTGGTCACTTATTTATATCCTGAATAAAATGCAAAGAGCACAGGTTGGGTTAAACTAACCTGAGAAGTCTTAGCCAAATCTAGAAAGTAATCTGGATATAGGCAAGAAATTTGCCATTATACTAGGGACAGGGTTATTCCCTATCTGGAGTAAAAACTAATAAGCTTCTTATTTACGTTTTATATATTCTATATTGTAATACTATAATCATAAGAATAATTACAGATAACTTAGTAGCAATCGAGGGTCCCATGTTACACTGTATTAAGGCTAAGGATGGTGTAAATCTAAACCATCTTAATGTCAAGGCACTTTCATCAGATGTGATATTACGGCCTGCCTAGTAACAATTAAACTGATCAGAACTGTTATTTGCACTGCAAAAACAACCATATACATTCATTACCTATTCCCTTGGAAATTGAGAACTTCAGGAATAGATGTCTTCACATTAAGCAATCAAAAATTGTTTTTACAAGACTTTACCTGCGTCTCAGGCGCGTCATGATACTCTACGGCGTTGAGCCTGAGTGACATCATTACACCGGCCACAGCTAAAAAGTGAAGAAAATACTACTCGTAGAGAAAACACATTTTTTGCATAATAATGCATCAGCCGGGTCCAATAGCTCTGGAAATAGCTGCTTACTGAAATAAGTTTAAAATAAATCATGACTGGGACCAAAGGTTCCCTCTTGGTTAGAGAAAATTCGTAACCAAACCGGGGTTGGTTAGCCACTGAAAGACAACAAACATTGCCTAGTAATATTTCATAATGTAATTTATTTATTGTGAAACTCTAAGTATTAGTGCTAACGATGTGGAAACATGGAAATATACATATGAAAATGTGCAAGTTTTTAACCAAAAGTCATCATGGTTGCTCTTCCAATCGACATTACAATTACATATTGTATTCGCACAAATGAATGCATCTGGCCATCCATCCGTAAGCCAAAATTGTGTAGAAAATTTTCGTTTTCAATTACAAGGAATATTGTTCCCAGGCAATATCTGAATAAGAGAGACTATTATGTCAGTAAAATAATAAATAATAAATATATTTATCAATATTAGATTTAGTCATTTGAGACAAGTGTGAAATAATTATGATTATGCGACATACGGTTCATGTTTGAGAAAATGTACACAACCCATGTGGTCCAATTATGATGCATTAGGCAGTGGTATTAAATATGTCTCCTGTACTTAAGAAACGGGTTACTATCTTTCATATCAGAAAGTCATCACACAGATAACACACAAAAGAACACAGATAGTTGTATCATAAAAACTCTGCATCTTAAATGATGCTGTGTATATGTAACCAAATAAATGGCGTAGGCACTAGTTAAAGTGATATTTGTAAATTAGCAACCACCAAAATTTTAAGATAAATAATCTGAAATCTTCTCTGCCATTAAAAACTTCTTCCATATATTCCAGTTCGCATCAAGCTTCATCTATCAGATTTAATCACCTAAAAACATCCATGTTATGTTATTATACACATGTGCATTGCACAATAACAATTGTCATCACCAACATATGTGTCTATGTTCTTATGGCCTTCTTGTATGCATTCGACCATACTCAGAAGCATAACGAATGCATGCAGGCTGTCCAGCTAAATAAGGAAAATAATAATAATAATAATAATGGATTTATATGCCTCAACAATCTTCAAATAAGATATCCTATTTAATTTTCCAGGAGCCTTTTCTTGCTAAGCAATGAAAATTACAAAAATAGGTTTTAAGATATAAAAATCTGAATGATTTATGGCATGTAATGTAGCTTATTTTATAGTTTATAATGTAAATCAACTAATTGATGAGTTCAATTGATTGTTGAATGCATGAAGCGTCCATGTAATTACATATTACATAATCTCTGGATCTCTATAATAGTTGTAACACTATCACTTCCAACAATTCTGTAGCGCTATGCTCATAGTAGATAACATGCGAAACCCATATGTAGCGGAAATAGCCTGCAAGACTTGCACACACCTAGTGTGTTCCCGGCACTTAAAGTGCTAATTAAACTGTCTATTCCATGAAACAACATACTTATTTATTTATCTCAAATAGGTGATATGAAAATTCCAATATTCTAACATACAATCTACTTTATATGCTTGTTGTATGAATAGTCTATATACCCCTTTATTTTATTAAGATTAGCAAATAATCTATGAGATCTATAGAGCCCATATATTAGTGTAGAGACATAACTGTCCCAACATTTCTAATCTTTTACATTAGAAAAGGCACTGAACGTAAGTATCTTAGATAAGTGTTGGCCTTTACATAACATGCAATCAACCAATCTTGACACCAACGTCGCATGTAACAGCCTAATGGGTTTAAACGCCAATGCCGGACATATTTATATGACACGGTATGAAGTGTTGGGCATATCAATATCATGGCGTGTGAGTGCCTGCCTTTGTATTTGACAGGGCATTGAAAAGGTTAATGATTAATGCTTGCGCCTGTATCATAAGTAGAGTCTGTAAACAGAAAATTTAGACAAATTTATCTGAGAATCTTTGATTGTTTATATCGGGGAAAACCATCATGTTCTGGAACTACATGTTCCGGCTTTGACAAAAAAGAAATGTATAAAATAATCTGAATTTATAGAACCAAATGTCCAGTAAAATATACTTGATATCACGGATAACCTGTTTTCAATGTACAAAATAGTACTTCATTTGGTCACAGTAAATTTACACACACTTGTTTAATGTCTGCTGGTGTGAAGCTGACTGCATATTGTTGCTGATTGCAACCCCCCTTGCTAAAGTGGCATTGCAGAAGCGTTACCTGTTCACCTGCAGTATTGCCACTTCTTATATCTATACTAGATCATGAAATGGCTCTTGGAGTCCACAGATTCTAAGCATAATTTTTTGCCAGGGAGACATTTAGACTAGATTCTCTGCGCTCGTAAGAAAACAGCAAACAAGCCGAGTGTTTTAGGAGTGTTTGTTCAGCGCTGAGCCTGTAGTGTATATTACTTTACTTGGTCTCAATAGGCTCATCTATATTGACAAGACATGTCTATCCGCCAGCTTCAGCATCTGGGATTAATAAAATAAAAAAGATTTATTATCTCAGTTTTCTAGAGCCGGGTTCTTTCTTTAATAACTTGTTCTTCTCTTCTTTGTGAAGAAATTATTTAAAAGTAGTAACAATTAATTATCACTCAGGTACCTCAAGTTATCTCCTACAAATCCTTGCTTAGCAGGATCTAGCATCACCTCACTCAAATCTTCCTTTACTGGAAATGGAGCAAGCATAAGTAATTATTTCAAAGGGTGCAAGATCACAAAAAAGGCTGAGCTGGTAATGGCCATAGCACTTTAATCACTGGTGAGTAATGAATGAGCCCCAAATAGCTGCATCACAATACTCGTTGCATCTAATCATAAATTGTAGATGACTTATATTAAACAGTACACCAGTATCTGGTAATGACCCCAGTATTTTAATAATTCAATGCAAACCGAAAGGGCAACAAGTATCTTCAATGCAAACCGAAAGCGCAACAAGTATCCTCAACACAAAAATATGAGCATTCAGCATAAATATTGATAAAACATCCATAACACGCCAGGAGTCTATTACTATAGCATCTTTCTTATTCAATGAGTAACGAAGGGGCCCCATGTAGGCACATCACAAAACTCCCAACATCCCGCACAAATTGCGGGTGGCTACCGATACGCTACCAGAAGTGTGGTAGGAGGTAGAGCAGGGGTTCCCAAAGTGGTCCAGGTGGACCCCCAGGGGTCCACGAACGATGTGACAGGGGTCTACGCTGGAGTGGCAAAAAATAGGGGTTCACAGTTTGTACGTGGGGGTCCACGAAAATTTATCTGGTTTCGATGGTAAATAACGAAACAGATAATGATTTTTGTATTATTTTTATAGCCTGGACGACTGATAAATATATAATAAAAATATTGCGTTCCTCCGTGATAAATATTTCGGTGAATCAAACTACCTATACTATAATACTATATTATTAAAATTACAACTTTCGGCTCCAAAACTTGTCGACTGCAAGTCTGCAACATATCGCGAACGAGCTGTTGGACAAACGAACAAGTCTAGGCTTGCGAAGCACCGTCGCGTCGCTATCACCGGCGCCGACCAAAACGCTTGTTCGGACGTGCAAAGGGACGAAATACCTATGACTTACGGTAATGTGCTGTGCTTGTATGCACTTGTTTGATTCTTCACCAATAAATACGAATGCTAAGAACAAACGTTACTCATTTGTTTCCGGATTTCGACTACAAAAGTAAAGTGAATTGCTGTTCCTGGTTGCCAGAATCGTGTCGGAAAAGTAAGTACATTATTTGTTTATTTGCTATACAACTTATAGGTATCTCTTTTTGTAGTTAATATATTTGTCTTCTTTGTGTATGATAGACATGTATGAAATATGAAATAATGAACATTACGATTATTACCTACCTACTTCCATAAAACAACAGACAGCCGAAAAAAGTTTATTAGTATTCTTTTTTTGATTCATAGCGAAAAATTATAAATTCTGTTCTATAAAATAGCCATATCCTGTTAAGTAAGACTAAGAAGAAGTTAAGTAAGAATGTTAAGATCACAAAAACTTTTTTATACTTACAGGTAGCTAATTAGAAACATGGCGGAGCCAAAGAAGAAAATTAAGTGTCGACAGTACAGTGTGGAATATTTAAAATTTGGCTTTCTTCCATCAAACGCGGACAAGCGATTGCCCATGTGCCTTTTATGCAATAAAGTTTTGAGCAATGACTCTATGAAACCATCGAAGCTCGAAGATCATCTAAAAAGGTGCCACCCTGATAAAACAGGTAAAGATTTGAAATATTTTCAATCATTGAAAGAAAAATATGAAAAGAGACCCACCCTGCAAGGTATGTTTGCTTCAACATCTGAAAGTAACGATGATGGCTTGCGGGCATCTTACAACATCTCATTACTCATAGCGAAATCTGGAAAACCCCACACCATTGGTGAACAGTTAATTTTACCCGCTGTTGAAGAAGTTTTAAAAACTGTTCTGCACAAACCTCCATTTGACATACTCAAAAAAATTCCTTTGAGTAACAACACTGTACAAAGACGTATTGACGAAATGAGCTCTGATATTGAAAGTTTCTTGTGTAATTATCTGCAAACAACTCATTTTTCTATTCAACTGGACGAGTCAACTTTACCTGATAATGAGGCATTATTATTAGCATTTGTGCGATTTGTTATGGACGAAGAAATTCATGAAGAGCTATTATTCGCCAAAACTTTGAAGACTGACACTAAAGGTGAATCGATATTTAACATCCTGAGCGATTTTTTAAAAGAAAAATCAATTCCGTTCACAAACGTTACATCGGCGGCAACAGATGGAGCTCCTGCAATGGTCGGGAAATATCGTGGGTTCATAAGCCATCTAAAAAAAATGATACCAGATTTAACTGCAATTCACTGTGTCATCCACCGACAACACTTAGTAGCAAAAAATTTGAGTGCTAGACTGCACCAATCGCTCCAATTTGTGATTAACGCGGTTAATAAAATAAAAAGCAATGCTTTGAATACGCGTTTATTTGCCCAATTGTGCGATGAAAATGATGAAGACTTCCGACGATTGCTCTTACACACTGAAGTACGCTGGTTGTCGAAAGGTGCATGTTTAACAAGATTTTACTCACTTTTTGAGTCTGTCTTGGAGTTTCTGGATAGTAAAGCTCCAGATTTAAAAGAAAACCTGATCAAGTTCAAAGCAGATATCGCGTATTTGACAGATTTGTTCAAAAAGTTTAATGATATTAACTTACAACTGCAAGGGGACAACCTCAATTTAATTAAAACAAAGAGTGTGATTTCCGCTTTTCTTGGAAAATTGAAGTTAATGAAGCAAAACATTAGTCGACGCGAATTTTCCCAATTCTCAAGCTTGTCACAGGTAGAATGCGAGGATGATGATATTCAGACATATGTTCAACATTTGATTGCCCTGCATGATGATTTCAAAACCAGATTTGAAGACATTCTCACGATGGAAATACCACCATGGATTATAAATCCATTTGATGAAATGGAAGTGGAGAACGTGATATTGCAAGAGGAGCTACTTGAGCTTAGCACTAATGAGGAGCTGAAGGTGAAATATAAAAAAGGGTATCAAACTTTTTGGCTGCAAGCAGAAACACCCGAAAAATATCCTGGACTGTGGAAAATTGCGAGAAAGCTTTTGATATCATTTCCCTCGTCATATCTTGTGGAAAAAAGTTTCAGCACCGTTACAAACCTTTTAACGAAAAATAGGAACAGACTGAATATCACAGAACGAGGAGATTTGCGATTATTCCTGACAAAACTGAACCCAAATATTGACAATTTGTTGTCAATTCATCAAGCTCATCCCTCCCATTAATTTTGAGTGTCATTGTACTTAGAAGTTACGTAACAATGTTTAATTTTAATTATTTTACGACTGTTATTATCATCATAAATATTATAAAGTACTCGAATAAACACAACACAAGCAAAATATACTATATTTAATTTTATTTCACCACTCCGAGATTTAGATTTGATTGATTTTATTTTATTTGATGCTGGAATAGATAGGTTGTGAGTAGATGTCAAAAAAGTAAAGTATTTATTATTGACAGCATATTAACCAATCATTTTTCACTTTTTTTTCTAAACCTGTAAAGAACATTTATGTCACACCTGGCTAAAAGTGGATTTTTTCGCCCGATACATGTGCGGAAATTGCCGCTTTTTCGCCAAATGTTGACATAAAATGATGTATACAACACGGGAGATAATAAAGAAAGCCTTGATCGCACATTTGCGTCCTTCGCTTGCAGCTCGGGCCGTAAATATCTGCGATCTCGGCCTTTCTTTATATTATCTCCCTAGGTGTACATATAATATACTATACTATTTCATAGTTATATCGTCACCAGGGTTAGGTAATAGTCACATTTTTGTAATTTTTTGGGAATATGGTGTAGGCTGTAGAGTAGGGGGTCCACCAGAACCAGCAAATTTTTTAAAGTGGTCTATGAGAAAAAAAAGTTTGGGAACCCCTGAGGTAGAGGGAACAATGGCATTATCCAGTGCTGCAGGTAAAGGAACGTATCCATTACAATACATCGCAGTTACCAAACGCTGCGACAAAAGAAAGCACCCAGTATAGTACTCCACAATTGTCATATGCAGCAGGCAAAGAGACATGTCCAGTTTAACATTCCACAATGCCCAGCAGGGATGGCATAAGACAAATTATCGTAGCCATTCAAAAGACACGTACCACCATGCTAAATGCTATGGAAAATTAAAAGGGAGAAAAAACCCTAAAAGCAATATATATAAATGTTACCTTGTGCATATAAGATGTAAAATGGCGTCGGTTTAAGGCATCTGGGTCTATATCGATACTTTCGACTTAATACCTGGAAAATCAGGCGCTGCAAAAACTTTTCCGTCTTCAGTAACAACAATCGGCGACTCTAATGAGTGCCTCTAGTCTTATACTCCTGTCGGAGGCTTATCCAAATTGCGCCCGCGCCATTTTAGATCCTGAAAATTATGAACTGCAACGCAATCTCCTCTTCATCTGCTCAAATTCTTCCTGCAGTCGTTCGCTTGAACGACTACGCCTATATTTCAATATTTCTTATTTTAAATACAACATTATTGATATTAATAAAAATTATTTTATCGGATTCGTTCCTAAGGCTGCAGCACGATAATCAACAATGACAGACGGCGGGGGAGCGGCGAGGATGACAGCGGCTCGTTCGGAAACTGGTGCTTTTTTTCTTGTTTTGCATTGAACTCTTTACTCGTGGCTGTTGGCAGTACGATTCCGACGTACTACAAGTATTATCATTGAAGAGACTATGCAGCGAAATATAATTATCAGAATGTTTGGTCACTTCCAGGTGACTTAGAATGTTTAAACATGGCATCCAGCGTTCTTCAATTGCTAAAAAAACATTTGTTTTGTTATTTGCTACTGAATAGTGTGGCTTGGCAAGTTTTACTTTTGAGTGTGAGTACAATGTCGTTTAGTAGGTCATTGGCAAAGATCTAGTCGAGCATTCAAATAAGTTTGTCGAAGTTAAGGTATGGTAAGTTAAGGAACTGATTAACATTACGTTTACAACTTTACATCAATCAAATATAGGAATTTGGAAAAGGGAAATCTTGCTAAGTCGCACTATTGAGTAGCAAATAACATAGACGTAACAAATCATTTTAAGCAATGAACGTTTCACATGACGACAAGAAATGTGACCTAAGGAACTGAATGAACTTGGTTTTCAGTTTGATCTCACTACTTTTATTAGCGAAACCGTTTACGAAATTGGCATTTTTTTAAATCAACAATTTAAGAATTGTTGGAATCGCTGTTTCAATCGAAACGAGGAGCTTCATAATAATAGCAAAGGTTAACAAAACATGTATAAAATTTAATTATCATAGTAAGCGCTAGTTTAAATATCCCTTTGTTTTGTTTTGCTCATATAAAAACGATTGCATATGTAATATCGAGTACGTTACACGATAAGCATATTAACTAAGTTTTTGCAAGCATAACTCATCGGTGTAAGGTTTTATGCAAGTAACTGTACCTACATTACGGCAAATCGCTAGCATTAATTAATTAATTATTATTTTTTCCCTGAAGAAACAAGTAATATCAAATTGACCTGATTTACCCAGTAACTAGTCGTACCTACCCTAGCAAACTCTGCTGCTTTGGCAATATAGAACGTGAATACCAGGGGTTCCCAAAGTGGTCCAGGTGGACCCCCAGGAGTCCACAGGAGACTCGACGGGGGTCTGCGTTGGCGTGACCAAAAAATTGGGGTTTTGGGAATATAATAGAAATGTGGTGTAGGGGTCTACCAGAACCAGTTAACTTTTGAAAGTAAATAAATAAATAAATATTGGGGGACAATCTTACACAAATCGACCAAGTCCCAAACTAAGCAAAGCTTGTACTATGGGTACTAGACGACGATATACATACTTATATAGATAAATACATACTTAAATAGATAAAAACATCCAAGACCCAAGAAAAAATATCCGTGATAAATGCACAAATAAATGCCCTGGCCGGGATTCGAACCCGGGACCTTTAGCTTCGGAGGCAGAGTCACTACCAACACGGTGCACTATTGAGCTCTCCAGCAATTATTTCCAAGTGGCTTTATTTAAAAAAAAAAAAATTATGCAAATATAGCTTACTTGTACGTCTTTACTCTAACTGGTGTGATATTAATAAACCCTTATTTTTAAAACACAAAATATTGATATGAGTCATAACTTAATGCCACCTCAAAATCAGCATTGACTGCCGCTCTAAAATCTCGTGGTGCCAAAAACCATTCCTTGGAGGTCATAACTTTGGATGAAAATTTCTCCGAAAAAAAAAAATGTTTTTTTTTCGGACACAGGAGGTTACTGCTGATGCTCTAAGGAAGCGTCCCTTTTTTGCTCCTATAACAGGCCACACGCTGATAGATCCAATAACAGCAGCAGAAATTCACAGGTATAGTTCGTAATTCCATATCTGAACTGAATCTTAATCCAATAGGAGGTATATTTATTTTTATGTAATTAATTTTAATTTGTTTTGGCAGTTATATAAAATAAAAATAAATATTGTTAGCAATGTGATCAGACAGACAGACAGAGCGGCACCATAAGGGTTCTTTTTTAGGGTTCCGTACCCAAAGGGTAAAAACGGGACCCTATTACTAAGACTTCGCTGTCCGTCCGTCCGTTCGTCTGTCACTAGGCTGTATCTCAAGAGCCGTAATAGCTAGACAGTTGAAATTTTCACAGATTGTGTATTTCTGTTGCTGCTATAACAACGAATACTAAAAACAAAATAATAATAATAATAATTACTTAAGGGCTAAAATATCACGTTTTTTGTGCGGGAGCCCTCCCATACAAAAACGTGATATTTTAGCCCTTTTTCATGGCTACCACTCGCCGAGCTAGATCTCAAGAACAACAAATACTAAAATCCACCACCACCACCATATCAGCCCTAGGACGTCCACTGCTGGACATAGGCCTCCCCCAATTTCATGGGGGGTAAATGCCATTATCGCCACGCTTGGCATGCGGGTTGGCGATCGCAGTATCTCCACCGCACTCTAGGAATGCTGCTGGCCATTCCCCGGCCCATTCCATTCATTCATTCATACTAAAATCAAAATAATAATAATAATTAAGGGGGGCTCCCATACAACAGAGTAGTTGTTGGCGTTTTTTGCTGTATCTCATGAACCGTAATAGCAAGGAGGTTAAAATTTTAAAATGCTCTATTGTCGTCTCGTGCCTTCTCTCGCCCTTATGAAACAACTCTTAGTACTGAAATTTGTATTTTTACTTTCAGCCTGGGGTGTTATTCACAAATCGATGCGTCCTCACCTCTTACCTCCAACCTCACCCGTTTTTATATAGAAACTGACAAAATGTGATTATTTGAAAAACGAGTGCGGTGTGAGGACGAGTGAGGGCAGTAGATTGTTTGCAAATACGCTTATCTCCATTTCTCATTTAATTTTGATGCGATTTTTTTAAGAAACTTTTGTATTCCGACATTCAGTTTCATCGCAAGAGTTGAAATGGTGAGTCATCATCCTCCTAGCGTTATTCCCAGTACAGTTGCATCCTGAAGGATGCCTGGGGTCCGCTACCTAAATACCAAGAATTGGCGTAGGCACTAGTTTTTACGGAAGTGACGTCATCTGACCTTCTAACCCGAGGGGGAAACTAGACCTTATTGGGATAAGGCTTGTCAAATGAGTGGGCAACTTGACTGTTAGAAGTTCGCAATCCGCCCGGAGGCCTCTAACTTGGCTTAACGACTGCTATCATAGAAAGCAACCGGGATCAACGGCTTAACGTGCCTTCCAAAGCACGGGAGCGCTCAGTTAGTAAACCACTCAAAGCGGTCACCCATCCAAGGACTGACCTCGCCCGACAGTTGAAATGATGAGTACCAAACATGAATGTTGTATTTGTTAGTCAGTCGGTGGCGGAGTGAGACCTCCCTGGGGCCTGGTAGGACCTGTTCGGGACTGATTGCATATGCAGAGCCAACGCAAACTCATTTGTGGGCGCATACCATAAGTACCACAAGTTTATAATGCGCTAAGTTACTATTACATGTCCGATGGTGTGAGTCTCACACAATGACTCTATTAACCTATTGTTCCTTCTAATATACAACACTACCTTCCAAACTATCCTATATCTGACCTTTGCTAATTGAACCGCGACCTTATTAATGTGAAGTAAAGTTCTAATTTCAAAACTGTGTCAGATAGATACGACATTCAGAAGCGCATCGGCGTTCTTACCCACGTTCACACTAGTGTACTCTATGGAATGTTAATAGGGATGATTTTCGTTTGGTCCGTTGGTAGCGTGTGCCATACATCATAACGCGCAAGTATGATTTCTATTTCGACTGGGCAACACTTTCTCGCTTCAATTTGACGCTTACTTTGACCGCCGTATTGTGAGCTAGAATCGAAAATGTATTTTTTTTATACAACAGCGTTGGCCATCAAGCTTCCGGCCTGCCTGATGGTGAGCATATACCGTAGCCTATGGACACTTGCGACTCCAGAGGAATCACAAATGCTTTGCCGACCCTTTATTGATATGGGGATGCGCTGTGTCGAGAGTGAGGGACCCGCAGATGTGTCCAGCTGTCAAACTAGAGACATATGCAGGCCCCTCACTCCCAACACAGCGCATCCTCGGGAGCTCTGGCTACCTTACTCACCACCAGGAACACAACACCACATACCTACCTAAGGGGCAAGTAGTGATGCTATTATGGCTGCGGTCTTCTGTAAGGCGGAGGTACTTCCCCAGTTGGGCTGCTCCAAAAATTTGAGCGAGATGATGTTTCGCTGTGACTTACCTCTTCTAAACTCACTGGAAACTCGATTACACATCATCATCTTGTTGGTGCTTGCAATATAATTATACAGTGGTAAATACACTAATTCTAATGTTATTTTACATTTAACTATTTACTATTATTATTTTACATTTAAATTTCAATGTACTGACGATCGATATACGACTAGCAATATAAGCGAATATATTTTATAGTGTAATTGTATAATGGAGATAAATAAACTAAACTAAACTAAACTAATGTTAACTGCATTTGTATCTAGCAGTCGACACAACGCATACTAAAATCAATTAAGAGTCGACCACGCGCTTGTGACTATTTTGTTTGCAAGCGTACGGAAGCTACGTCGGTGTCTGCGTAACTTAGACAGGTCATTTGCTGGTTCTATTCTATTTCTATTCTATCCTAATCTGTGTAGGTATGTCCGGTTATGTCCGGGGACCCGGGTATGTCCTAAAACTACGGCCAAGACCACCGGGGGATGGGCAGCAGCATCCCTGAAGTGCGGTGGAGATACTGCGATCGCCAACCCGCATGCCAAGCGTGGCGATTATGGCATTTACCCCCCATGGAATTGGGGGAGGCTTATGTCCAGCAGTGGACGTCTTTCGGCTGATATGGTGGTGGTGGTGGGATGTCCGGTTAGATCGTATTATGAAAAATACTTTATTTTTCAATGAATCTCTTCTGAATGAATGAGGTTCAATGCTTCGACCGTCCGATTCTGGGTAGTCGATCATAACCGCATGGACGGGCACACTGGAATGTCGTTTCAAGTTTCTGCCCGCTCGACTGTGAAACGGAAGAATGACAATATTGATTGTATTGAAATATTGCTGCAGTTGTTTGCTTTGTGCGAAGCACTTAACGATCTGACGCGAAGATACATATACTGAACAATGCTTTTCCCTATTGTTTCAGTAGTTCGATAGATTTTTCCGGGATTTTCCGCTATTTTATTTATTGTCTCATTGGTTTGGTTATGAGGTCAAACCGAACTTCAGAAAGGTGCTCTGTAGTGATATTAATAAAGTGGTGTCACAAAAATCCACTATTTCATGTCTTCTTTCGGCCTAAAACTTTGCGGCTTTACCGGACTTTTGAGTCTTTTTAACTATATATACTTTCAAAATTATAAAACTAAAAATGTAGAAGGTGTTCGGTGCCGGACGATTCAACCAAACTTCTGCAAATAGAAGGCTTTTTCTTTCTGTCGTATGTACATACGGTTTAGAGACGGGTGAAGCACAGCGAAGATACGAGTACATACCACTACACATACATAACATATCACTCACATTTGCTTAACACCACTCACTACTCTTGCTCTGTAGGTATGTTTTGTGTTCATGGTGATGAGTCGTACTTGTGACTCTTCTTGAGTCGAAAGCACCCATAGGCTACAGTGTCTGCTTACAATCAGGCAGTTTGTTTGTTTGCCACCGTTGTGGTATTAAAAAAGGCAGTGTCCGTGGCGTCGGTGCGGATTCCGCCAGGCCTCATCTTCCCCACTTCTTCTTGCTTCCTACGGCGGCTATGGCGCTACAACTCTTCTCAACAGGCCTCCTGAACAGTGCTTTTCCATTTGTTTTGGTCCTTCACCACACTTCTCCAGTTTACGTATATTCCAACTTTTCACAGGTCTTTCTTCATTTCATCCACCCTTTTTTGGCCTACTATTTGGCCTCTTTTGTTGCGGTGTCTACTTACTAGTAATTATGTTCACTGCTTTTGTAACTGGCTTTCTTTCCAAGGTCTAATCTTCTGCAATTGCACAGTATTACATTGATGATCAATGTTTATTTATAAAGTTTACTCAACTGTTATCAATTCGAGCACATGGTCGCGGGAATGAGGGCGCTTATCGCGAATTACTCATTATTGACGGTAAATAATGGTCCCCCCAAATTAGACACTTTTCGATCAAAGTTCAAGTATTAGTTAGAATAAATATCTGTTATGTAAATGAGAATTTTAGAGCTATCTGTTTGGCTGACCCAGGTATCGCTGTATAGTGTATACGCGGATCGGAGTTACCTCCAGGTTGACAATTGCCAGGCAGCGGTGCAAGATCGACAAAGGTGACGTGCTCTCGTTTCAGAAGCCTATGATCCCATTTGGATCACTACGCATACTTATACATAGTATTTATAAATGGTATTTTGAATCATTATCATTATTGTCCCGGGTGACATAATGTTCTCATCAATTATCAGCCCTGCGGAACCAGGCTTCCGAAGCAGTTAGGCTGATGATGCAAGCTAGTTAAACAGTATTAAATAATCCACGACCCAGGAACAAACGTCAGTCATTCGGTTCAGTGGCTTACGCATGAAAACACAGAGCGACAGGCATAAGTTATTTTCTGATTTATAACAGTCGTATGGAATTACGGATATCTCAAGTGCCACCAATATACAATTTTTATTTTCATTTTCAAAATTTTCTATAAACTGGCTCAACTAAAAATATCTATGGTAATTATGGAGCGAAGAATGTAGACTCCTTTTAAGACCGACCAGAAGATTTGGTCACACGTAACTATTAATTCGGAAAATTCTCACAATTTTTAAGTCATAAAGGTGATATATTATTGGCCGGTATTGTATTACCACTAGTGTTGGTAAAGACTTGAGTCTTTGGAGTCTTCATTCCAAAGACTCGACTTTGTTTTTTAGACTAATCGAAGCTTGAGTGTTTTATAGAGACTCGAGTCCTCTAAATACTCGAGTCTTCTATAGAGACGAGAGTTTTGTTTACTAAGTGTAAACAAAAGGCTTTTAACTCATTATGATTAGAACTCAACTGTACTTGTAGAAACACGTAAGGTAACGCGGCCTGGCCTACTCAGTGAAATAGGTACTGTAGAAGTCAGTTCTTTGGATAGAAACTTCAAAAGTGAGTCTTTCCTATTAGATTCAAGTATTTTAAGGCACGCCTAAAGTATAAATAAAATATACTATAAATGATACGATCGTTCGAGTCTTTTCTAAGGCTCGAGTTGTGACTACAGGACTCGATAAGACTCTAAAAAGGACTCGAGTCACTCGACTCATGACTCAAAAGACTCGGAAGTCTTTTAAGCTTGGAGTCCCGTAAGTATGAGTCGAATTCTTGAATTCGAGACTCCAAAAACTTGAGTCTTTACCAACACTAATTACCACAGAATAGTATACATATTACACCCGATTCTATCGGTTCAAGGCGCCACGCCAGACGTGTCGGAATCCGCCTGTCTGTCATTTCTCTCAGAGACATCGGAGTGATTGTCATTCTTAATGGTAATGCATTTGCTCGCGTGGAGAGTGCGGAAGACGATGCGATCGATCAAGTGAAACAGATCTATCGATAAGTTACATTAATTATTGGCACACGCTAGCTTTTGTCCCCGTCTTCATTCGCGTGAATATGTAGCATGTAGCTAACACGATAGCTTATATGGTCATGTTTTAACATGTCGCCGTAAAACGTGAACATAAAACAAATCGTGCTAGCTGGACTGGAACTTGTTTAAATTGAACAAGTTCCTGTCGTCCTAGAACAAGAACAAAAAAGTTTACATGTATTGAACATGTAAAATTATCCCCCATTCAACCCACTCATTCGCTTGCCCTTTTCTTTCATAATTCCTATAAAACAGAAGCAGCAATAGTACATTGACTAACGAGGGGCGTAAGTGGGAAATTGCGAATGAGAGTCTATCAGTTTGCAATTTTCTTACGTCCCGAGATAATCACAATGTTTTCATCACATTTGCGAGGAAATAAATAACTCCAAAACTAATCAAAATTTAAGAAATCGACTACTTCATCTCCAGTGTCAATGCATGGATGCCGAGAGGAGCGCGCGCGCACCTTCAATATTGCGACCAATCAAGGAGCAGTATTCTTGTGTAGCGCGGCCAACTAGATTTTTTAAACCAATCAGATCACTTATAACTCCCTAGGGAGTTATGAAAATCCATAACTCCCCCCGGGAGCTAAATCGGCTATAACTACTCTATACGCCTGCATTTCTCAGGAACGCGTGGAGGTATCAAGATGGAATTTATATGAAATAGTCAGGTCTACTGTCCCTTGGAGCTGTGAAAAAATCAAACTTCTAAGCCAACGTAATCAAAAGATACGGCCGTTTATGCCGCAAATATTCGACACTCGCAAGGGAATCAAAACCTACAAGGTACTTCCCGTGAACTCAGAATTTTGAAATTTGGTACGAAGCAACTTCTCATAGCACAGCTAAAGGAAAAATTCCGAAAACCGTAACTTTTTATTTACATAATATAATAAAAATATTTTTTAAGGAATCCTCGGTGCGCGAGTCCGACTCGCACTTGGCCGGTTTTTTTTATATGCTGAATCTCTGTCCATGTTTTGTTGTTTACTGTCACAATAAATGCTTATTCGATTCTATTCTATTCTATTCTACTAATAATACAATACAAAACTAAAGCTTATAAAAAAATAATTTACTTTTTCATTTGTAATATTGATACGAGTTCTGTTTAAAACACGCCTATATAAGAGACGTTATTAAATTATTAATATTCTAGTCATCATCATCATTTTCAATCAATCCTATGTGCACGTCAGAAACGTCGAACGTCAAGCGTTCCGGGACAATGTCAAACTCAGAGGTGTCAAATAATGATCCATGAATATTTTATTTATTTTAGTAAACGAGAAATACCCCTCACTGGAAAATTTACTGAAATAAATAAGAAAATAAATAAATACAAACGAAACGAATCGTAGGAAACCGTTAAGAAACCAATAGGAAACGTGAAAGTAAATTTGACAGATGTCCCCGGTAAGTGCACATTTCTGCCGTGGTGTGCGCTGCGATCACCTAGCTTACCCCCACCACCTACTTCGCACATAGCCAATACACTATTGTTTTTCGGTAACATTATTATCACTATAATAAGTTTTAGTTATTGCTATTTTGGTTACGGAACCTGTGACTGAAAAAGTATGCGCCTGTGGATTTGTTTACAGAGGTAAATTTTCAATGCGTTTCTGTCAGAAGGTTGATTTAATTATACTTTATTTTCATTACATAACAGCCTCTCACCGGTCATAACGAGCGATTTAAAGCAATTGTAATGAATACAACGGTGTAATTACTAAGTACAAATATTAGTAGCAGTATTTTGAGTTGTCGATGATGCTTCACAGGGTTACACGTAAAAATATTTCATCCCTAAACTGGCAACTTTGAATCATTTGACAATCGCTTGAACAACAACGGCTGGGGGTCTCCTGTCATACACTATATGAGTGAAAGGGACGGCACCATACGAAGTTCGGATTTAGAATTTCGAAGTAAGCCCCCAGGCCATTGGAACGTCATCACGCTCATATTTGGAGCAGCCTAACTAGGGAAGTACCTCCACCTTACCGCAGACCGCAACAATAATAATACCACTACTTTTTAGGTGTGTGGTATTGTGTTCCTGGTGGTGAGTAAGGTCACCAGAGTTCCCAAGAGTTCGCCCTGTTGAGAGTGAGGGACCTGCATACTCGTATGTCACTCTCTGTCAACACAATGAATCGAATTCTCAAGTCAATAAAGGACTGCAATGCGCTTGTAATTCTTTTAGAGTCTCATGCGTCCAGAGGCTATGGTATCCGCGTACCATCAGGCGGGTTGTAAGCTTCTTTGCCAGCGTATTTTCAAAATAACTTCGTGAACGGGCCGCCATTCGAATATATAATAAACTAGATTTTCCCCGCGATTTCGTCAGCGTAGGACTCGTTTATATACAAACTTCTGCCTCCTCCCATTTCACCCCCTTATGAGATGGTATCCGGGATAAAACCTATTCCATGTCCTTTCTTAAGTCTTTAACTATTTACATACCAAATTTCATATCAATAGGTTCGCCGGTTTAAGCATGCAGAGGTAAGGTAACAGGCAGACAGAGTTACTTTCGCAAGTTTCGCATTTATTGACCGAGCGAGCGAATCGATGTCCGGCGGCTTCTGGATTTCCATCCAACTATTATCCTCTACAGGTCGCATTTATAACCGATTCTGTTAAAATTTTGCAAGCAGGTTAGATACCATACCACAGCTTGCATAACTACTCGTATTATTGGTATGGAATGGATGTCCCATGCATAATTCTTGTTTGCAACTTCAGAGGAGTCACGAACGTGGGACCGGTCGTGCTGCATCTGTTAAGTAATATTATTTATTTATTTTATTTTATTTATTAAACCCAAAATATAAAATTACAGTACGAGTAAGCATACATCTTTTGTTCGCCAAACTGTATATACAGTTTGTTGAGGTATGGAGTTAGGGTACTGGTTGTTATCACCGTGCAGTTGTCTCGGTTTTTGCCCCATTGTGCCTGCTTCCCACGCCGTGATAGCATTGTGCGGATCATTTCAAAAGTGCTACTCGGTCACAATATCTGTGCACCCCCCGCGTGACGTCACCATCCTCAAAATACGCCAAATATAGCTAGATATGCTATAGTCGTCGTTCATGCGCCGACAACTTGCAAAAATGGGCATAAACCAAGCTTTTTTCGTCAAAACGGGTGATTGTTTAAAAAAAAACCGGCCAAGTGCGAGTTAAGTCCGAGGGTTCCGTACAAGTAAAAAACAAATGTGATTTATCAATTTATTGGTATTTGTTGGTAAAATGAACGTAATAATACACATTATCACTAAATTTCTAGGACAAGCTTAGAGGATAAAGGCGGACTTTGGTGCCTTCTCATTATTATTTGGTGCCTTTTCCAATATTTTTTAAAACAATAAATACTATATTTATCTACATAATAGATTAAAAAGGGGTAGATTAAAAAAAAATCGCATCCTCCATTAGCATAGCAAAACATTTAAAATATGTTTTGTCAATTTAGTTGGCTTTGGGGTTACTTTCTTTGGCATTCTTTACCTCCTATAGAAATTGGGGGAGGCCTATGTCCAGCAGTGGATGTCCTCCGGCTGACATGGTGGTGGTGGTGGGGTTACTTTGACCCTCCGGCCACGACTTGGAGCGGTGGCGACAGCGGCAGCGGTTGTCCTAATACATTGCGTGAGATCCTAACTCGACCGCGCAATGGACAGATTGAAACGCTTGCCTTGCCATCACAATTCGCTCTCGTGGCTGGGCTGTCAGTCGAGTCGAGTCGCATTCTGATGAGGTGCACAGATGCGACCAGGTAGTAACGCCGACGCCAAGTGAATTTCTTCTCAGAATCGATTGAGTTCTTTATTCTCTTTGAAGGCAATTTTTAGTTGAATTCAGTCTGAATCGGAGTATTATATTAATCTGGTAAATAGATTTATACGGTCTTTTTAAAGTTTTCAATTGAAGCGAAAGCAATATCTTTATCTCGGTTTTTTTTCGTGGGGATAGGGCAAACTGTCGCTGTGACGTGACGTCAGACCAGATTATCTATCTTCCTCTTTACTTATTCTTGTCTATCCATCTTATAAAGTAAGGGCAGATGGCAGTCGGTTCCGTAATAGTGCCTACGTCAATTCTTGAGATAGGTAGCGGACCCCGGGCATCCTTCAGGATGCAACTGTACTGGGAATAACGCTAGGATGATGATGATAAGTGCAAATGTTACGCTGTCTGACTGTACCTATGTCTGTCTGTTACCTTTACACGGATTTAGATAGGAATTACATGACTTATTCCGCCTTCCCGATTCCATCAACGGACGTCCAGACGTGGTGAGCGGTTACATTCTTACGTTGTCAGCCTACCATTTATCCGTACGAAGCGATTTGCTTCTTCTTTCCTAATGCGAACAGCTAAGGACTGGAATTAACTGCCGCTGTCTGTATCTCCTGATACATAAAATCTGGGTCTCTTCAAGACAAGAGTGAATAGGCTATTACTGAATCAGTGAGCAACATCTTAGGCCTTGTCATCGCTTTCCATCAGGTGAGACTAAGCCAATCGCTGGTCAGTCTATCATAAAAAAAGAAGATACAATTTAGCATGACGATTAGAAGGACATACTTGTCGGAGTTTTTATCCCAGAATTATTTCTGAATGAGAGTGAAACGGGGGGTAGATTCGGGAATTAAGCTAATTATTTCTCTAAATCGGGTTATTTTTACAGTCACCTATATCTTCAGTTGTCTTCCCGGTTACTTGAAAAATAGGTTTAGGTATGATTCATGTCATATATGAGTGGAGCAAAGACGTGAGATGCGATGGCTGGACTGTCGAGTGATTCAAGTGGCAGGATGAACTTAATTGGTTAAATACCTTTACAATTCGTAGTTGAAGTTGAGTGAATGATTGTTGAGGAAAACCCAGTAATCATTGATTAATAGTTAAACTAAAGCAGTTTTGATAAGATGAACGTCACACTGACCCCATACTTGACATTTTAATAGATGTCAAAGTAATTGGCCATAAAAAAACGTAGGTGTCAAACATTGCGACGTTTATACCTTACATGAACGTTTTCAAAAAGTGTACCTACCTTCTACTTTTTTCCCGCTTTAAGACATTTTTACGCTTTCTGAATTATGATTGATTCGGGTAAAAAGTGTCCTCATTTTTTATTTCACGTTGTGACGTTTTCTGACAAATTTCAAATAAAATGTAATAGTCAGTAAAACCGGCCAAGAGCGTGTCGGGCCACGCTCAGTGTAGGGTTCCGTAGTTTTTGTAATTTTTTCAAAAACTATTCAACCTATCAAGTTCAAAATAATTTTCCTACAAAGTTTTTATAAAGTTCTACTTTTGAGATTTTTTTCATATTTTAAAACTTATGGTTCAAAAGTTAGAGGGGGGGGACACATTTTTTTTAACTTCTGGAGCGATTATTTCCGAAAATATTAACATTATCAAAAAATGATTTTAGTAAACCCCTATTTATTTTTAAATACCTATCTAACAATATATCACACGTTAGGGTTAAAATTAAAAAAAAAAAACACTCCCCACTTTACGTATAGGGGAGGTACCCTAATAAAATATTTTTTTCCACTTTTTATTTTACCACTTTGTCGGCGTAATTGATATACATATTAGTACCAAATTTCAGCTTTCTAGTGCTAACGGTCACTGAGATTATCCGCGGACGGACGGACAGACGGACGGACAGACATGGCGAAACTATAAGGGTTCCTAGTTGACTACGGAACCCTAAAAAGTGCATCATTTTTAATTGTTAACCGCTCGCGGGTCAACCTTAATAAGTCTTTATCTGTTCGTCATTTTGTTTACGCAATAGGATTTTTTCTGAGCTTACCTTATTGTAGAGTATAAAAATAATCTTAAACTGAACATCCTTCCAGCGTTTTTCCGCTCACATCGTTCTAATATAAGTGACAAAGTATTTTTTATTTATTTACACTTATTTAAAAAAAAGTTACAGTTTGCATACTAAATATGCAGGGTGGAAAAAAGGGCCCTGGCTGGCTGGGAGTAGTTAAAAGGTTGATATAGCTCAATTTGCTGAAAGGAAATATTATTTTATCTCTACTAAGCATTAAAACTCAACGTTTTAAGGTAGTTTCCCTCCAGGGCCCATATTTTTTTTCCATCCTGTATACTCGCCAAACTAAACATTTGATGGCGTGACGCGCGCAGTTACATAAACATATTATTTTATTACTAAGTCTTATAACTTATACAATAAATACTGAATTGCTAATGAATTTATTCATATACTTTCATCAAAGCTATTTAAATCCAATTTCAGTTGACTTTCAGGCGCATACTGTATAATATTCAAGATTTTCTTTAAATTCAGACGTCTTAAGAATTGACGCATTTAGAAAACCGGTATATATCACGTCTTTGTCAACGTCGCCTTTTGTTTCACAAGCAGCCACTTGTCAGTTCCTTTTGTATGTTTACAAACTGAAATAGAACCCTGTCGTTCCAATACGCTCGTAGAAATCACTTTGGTACGCGTAGACATTGTTACTACCACAGAGTACTAAAGTAAATAGGCAATTGGACGTCATGGAATAAATTGTAAAGTAATTACTGTCTGTTTCGTGACGTCATTAAACACAAACCGCAGTATATAATTACAAGAAAATATTGTTTACTTTCACACCGCTTTATTACCTCTAATGTTTATTTGAACAGTTGCGCGGGCGCAGCTCGCGTCTCTCTTTTCCGGGGAACGATAAAAAAGGATGCAGATTATCGTTCCAATACTTTACATAATCACCCCTGGACTAAAACATGACATTTTCCGTATGTAGTACTTAAATTAATGAAGTGAAATAGGAGTGGAAGTTGGTGCAGACATTTTTTTATGAGAGAGAGAAAGATGAGCTGTCCTCCATACAAAGGGAGAATTTTGCTCCACAAGTCCACTTCAATATTTATTGCATTGTTTATTTTTAATTTACTGTTAAGCTTATTACTAATTTGATCAATTCTGATAGGTTTTTGTGTGTGTTTTATGTGTATCAATGTATATATCATGCATCCTTTTAGATTAACTCCACAGGTAACACAAGTGTTTGTATTCAAATGGATACAAAGGGCAGACAACATGTTAACATGTATTTATATGGATTTTATGATCTTTACCGCAATATTCAGTCCTGAACAATGCCTCTCTTCATCATGCGCATGCGCCGAGGCCACCCACTCACCTGCGGCGCTTTGTCTTCGCGATTTCACCACACACTATACCAATATAATATAATATGAATCAAAAGGCTAAACTGAGGCAAAGTATTGCTGCAGGGTGGAGTAAAACCAATCATTAAATCAACGCCCCTCCAGGGGTGTTATTCACAAACCGACCCGTCCTCACCACTTCACCACTCACTTCACACCTCACCCGTTTTTATATGGAAACTGTCAAAATCTCACAGATGGCATCAGCGTCTAGAGTAGAGGGGCGTTGCTTTTAGAAATGGTTCTCATAGTTAATTTTCCAAAGCGTGTTAGTTTTTAACCCCCGACGCAAAAACATAGGGGTGTTATAAGTTTAACGTGTCAGTCTGTGTATCTGTGTATCTGTCTGTGGTATCGTTTTGGTTCATAGATACTTAATTTTATCCCAAGTGTTCTTAGCCATGTTTCATGAAAATCTGTTTAGCCGTTTTTGATATATTGAGCTTTGAAATGAAAATGTCGGGGGTTTTTCAACTTTTCTATGTTGTAGTTATTTGAAGCTGAAAATGACAGTCGTGAAATGCCCTAACGTTTGTTCGGATAGTACCGCAATTTCCGCAGTTATTCGATCGGTTCTTCAATTGTTAAATAATAAATCCAAGAAGATAGGGGCTTGCTACTATGAAGTGTCCGGGAGCGCTTTACGTGTCGTGGATTGAAAAAACTATAGATAGAGCACTGTAAAATGTAGTTAGTTTATATTTGCGGAACTTCTTCCACATTGCAGACATTCAGTGCCCGTGGTCCTATTGCGTAGTCCTACTGGTAGTACGACGGGCAATTTTTTATGTCCATAGTTCTATCAGTAGAAGACCGCAGCAACAAAAGATTTTTAATTCAAAAATATCATACAGGATAAGAAATAGTCCGCGTTTATACGTACTCCTAGCTATAGTACCTATAATATATTTACCTTGGTTATCAATAACATACGGCGACGCCAGCGTTTCTTCTATCAAGTCCACAATCAATCATCAAGAATCATATCATCTTTTTTACATGTCTGTAATTCGTAGTTGTAAACATATTGTAATCTTTTATTGAACTCTATAATAAGGGCCAAGTCCTTGAATTATAGCTATTTCAATTCCAACATTTAGCTCCGTTGTATTTATTTACTCTTCTATTGTTAAACTTCGTTTCATTGCAAAATACTTTTGACGCAAACTGCTTTCTCGGATCCTATTGTTAAATTTGGGTACCTCAAATTTAGCATTGTTACTATTGTCTTTTATTAGAAACTTTAACAAGATACAGTATTATTTGTTACGTCAACTTACACAACTATATCGTTGTAATAAAAGATCTTATACGTATAACTGTAAATTATATGTACCTACCAATGCGTTATTAATGTACGCAACATACAATTATGGAACGTTTTTGAATTATAATCATTGTGATATTACGTTGTTATTATAGTGTTATTTTCATCATTTTTTGCTATGTAGGAAACTGCGTGATTTAATAATGTTACAATAATAAGTGTGTTGTACATATTTGACGCTAGGTGTTTGTGTCTGATATCTATACTAAGGTACCTATATGATCATATATACATATATTGAGTACCAAAAAATTATTAGGTACCAGAGACGATCATGAAAAAAAGTTTTGTCGAGAGATTAAATTAGAAAATGATAGCTACATTGATCGTATTTTCAATAATATCAATGAATTCATTATACAGGGTGTGGTCTGTAATAGGAGCAATAAATTTAAAGGACGCTTCCTTAGAGCATCTGCCGTAACCTCTTGTGTCAATTTTTTTTTATCTTTTTTCAAATGGGAGAAATTTTGATCTAAGTGTAGAGTAAAAAACCACAAATAAGCTACATTTGCGAAAAAAAAAAAGATAAACTTTTTTTTATCAAAATCATTTGGAAATAATTGCTGGAGAGCTCAATAGTGTACCGTTTAATTTTTTGCTCCTATTACAGGCCACATCCTGTATATCCCCTGTAATTTTCCGTTAATTAGTTTTATTGAGATGTGTGTTATTAAGGTTGCTGTGTCCCGGTAAGGGCATTTGTTTATGTGGTGAGCAAAAACATTTTCCTGAGACAAGAAAGTTTTCTATGTATTTAAGTATAATTATATCTATGTAAGGGCATTTGTTTATGTGGTGAGCAAAAACATTTTCCTGAGACAAGAAAGTTTTCTATGTATTTAAGTATAATTATATCTATTAAAAAAAAACATCGTCGTCTAGTCTCCATAACACAATATACTCCTTGATAACACAAGCCTCATTGAGCGTACTATGGGACTAGTTCAATTTGTGTTGCAAAAAATTATATTTACTATTTTATTTTTATTTATCTAATATTGAATACGCAAATCTAGAAGTAAACATCTTCGCATCGCAATATACAATATATAAGTTTGTTTTACTGAAACTAGTTTCAAATTAAACGTGTTGCACATAAATGTCTTCTTAATTATATTTATAACTGGTCGAAGAAATTATTATGTAATTGCATTGCCAATTGTATCGAAGGTGACTGTAATAAGAGTATTAAGTACTACCTGCTTCTGTTGTAGCTACGTATATAAAGGCAATGACATTGGATTGTACGCCTTTCCCGTCTTATAGAACAATGTTGTATAAAATAACAATAATATTTGAATGTAAACAGCGTTTATTGTTAACTCACCTAGTATTATGTAGTGGGTATGTGGCAATCACAATTTTGTTTTAGTATTACAGGGACTGTAAATGTGTTGTGTTGTGTCTAACAAAGGCAGACGCACAACACATTTTTATTATTATCTTTGCTATTTTTGATAGGTAAGAAATAATAATATAGGATGGTAGATCTACAATATTAATTTAGATTGAATAAATCTAAGCCATTTTTGAGGTGTATTATACAAATCAAAAACTCATTTACCGCTCCTGGGTGAAAATGCAGACTGTTTTGAAACAAGAAAGATAAATCGAGAGAATAAAGTTATATATTTACCATTTAAAATCTACCCATAATATAAACAACATCATTAACTCCACTCTTTTGCGCAAGAATAGGCAGGCGTACGGCACGAATGATATTGTTTTAATAAACGAATGGTTGTCTAAAGGTAGAACTTGACTCGTTTTTAACAACTAAGTACGAGAACAGAAGGGGGAGCTTCATCTTCTAGGTGCCACTCGACTATATCCCACAACCGGTATAATACACCGACTATCTATAAATAGACACTATACTTAGACACATCCGCCCTGTTACTGGGTTTCGTATTACCCGTGGCGTGGGAATATTTTTTCTGTCCCCTGGTTTGTTTAAGTTGTGGTTTGGTGTCGATATCTTGAACAACAAACTTAATTTGTATATAAAGATAATTTAGTGTTTGAACCACTATTCAATAGGTTTAGATGAAGCGTAAAACAAATACCATGTCGTATCAAGATAAAAAAGAGGTTGCCAGGGACCGAAGAAAATGGAAACAGCACTTTGAGCTACACCGACAATGGAGAAGCTCTTAAATTTGGGACAGAGATTAGGTTAGTATATGGCAGCTATTATTTTATTATTATTATTTGATTAACATTGTGATAAAAATAGGTAATGAAATTGACTTTGGTATACAAAACTGAAAGAGCATAAAACGAATTTGTATCAATTAAAATTTAATGGCCATTTTAAAACATGAGAAAATAAACTCAGCGTCTTTGGCAAGTAAGTAGTCTCATGTAATGATAACTCACGTATTTATTTATTTATTCCTTACGTAAAATATAATCATTTAACATTTACACACGTACTCACGCAGATACGCATAATGAAATCAAGGTTAAAAGAAATACCTATGTACCTACTTACATGTTTATATGATTAAGTTAACTTAAATCAGAAAACACGCCACGCAAGTGCATGTCGACCTTCACACTTTTAGGGTTCCGAACCAAATTATCTATATATTAGTAATTTTTAGTAAGAACATTATCGCCAAATTTCCAGTCCATAGAACAATGAGAAGTTAAAAAAAACAGAAGATAATTTTGTGAGTTGATTTACAAGTGGCTTCTCATTCCTTTGTTTTCCAATATTTAAAAAAACTGAATTGCTACTCAACGAGAGAAAGGAGTTTGGAATCGATGGGGTAGTTAAATTTTTTTGTTTTTTGAATTTTGAAAATATAAAAAAAAATTACTTGTTGCTTATACTAAGAAAATTTGACGACTGTAGCTCCAACTGTTTGGCTGTAAAACCTGGGGGTCTACTCCGAAATTCGAAAACTTCGTATGGTGCCGTCCCTTTCACTCTCCTGTCATACACGATATGAGTGAGTAGGACGGCAGCATACGAAGTTCTGATTTCGAATTTCGGAGTAGACCCCCTGTGTGACAGACGACGGACAGACGGACACGTGAATGACATCAATCCCTAAAAAAGAATAGTTGAAGTAAAAAGGGGGTTTATTTTCTTTCAACTCATTTGCTCAAAGTTTAGCTGGAAGAGATCCCTTAAAGCTCGCCTTTGTACTTCCACTTTTTGTAAGTTTGTCATTTTGTTGTGTTTTATGTACAATAAAGCAATACATACGTATTTACAAAAAGGTGGAAGAAACAAGTACCGAAGATACAATAACGGCGACTCAACATACAATAACATTGAACACAATAGAACATATCTAAACAAAGTTATTCGTACAAAGTTGAATGCTAAACGTATGCATTCAGGTTTTAGGTTAAAGCGTCAAACTAAAATGCGATTCTAAGCCACGTTGACCTAGTGGCTTGCTTAGTTGCTTACTATCGCGGACTGAATGTCAGATTACAGAGTTGTTTCATTATAGATCCTTGTCAAATTTTCCATACAATAAAATATTAACGAACACCGCGTACGAATCAAATATCATTGGTACGAAATGTACGAATACAGATGGTTTGTTGCAACCCAACGATACTCGTATACGGGCTGTTTGGCAGATAGATGGACATAAGTTTATACGGGATAGATGAGGTCATCATATATTAATTTTTATTTTTCAAATACTCTGTTTTTAAATACCTAACTGAATTCGTAAGACATTGGAATTATTCTAGATTTAAATATAACAAAAATGTCCGTTTAATCTTCTTTTTAAGTAATTGAGATTTGAAATCTCCAAAACAGAGTATTAAAAATGATAAAACGGACAACATTTTTATTTCTATATCTGACGGATTCAGTTGTTTGAAAACAGAGCATATAAAAAATAAAATTAAAAAAATCTTGAAAAATTTTTTTGGGCCCAAGTCAATTTTTTTGAGCTTGACCTTGACCACGTAGCAGATAATCTCATCTATCACCTATATACGTATGGCCAATGGCCATCCATCTGCCAAACATCCTGTACACTCGCATCCCTCAAGGTGGCCCTACTACTTATACGTAACGTACTCCCGAGGACGTGCTGTTTTTAGAGTCAGGTTTTCAGGGTGGCAAGCAAAAGGCACTAAGTAACAAATACCTATTTATAGTAAAACTCGTATCTCAATATCGATGTAGTACTGAGATACGAGGTTTTGGGGAGCAGTGACAGATATTTTAGTGACTTTTGCTTGTCACCCGACTATATGTCTCTAGCTGTCAACACAACGAATGTTTAAGTTAATAAAGAGTCGGCAACACGCTTGGGATTCATATGGTGTAGCAAGCGCTCGTAGGTGACGGTGCATGTGTCTGCTTACCGTCAGGCAGGCCGTAAGCTTGTTTGTCACCGTCGTTTTATAAAAAAAAACATCGAGCCGATAAAGCGCTTTTGACAGGGTATGTCCTAAAACTACGATCAAGACCAACGGAGGATGGGCAGAAGCATCCCTGCAGTGCGGTGGAGATACTGCGATTAATCGTCAACCCGCATGCCAAGCGTGGCATTATGGCATTTACCCCCCACAATTTGCCAAGAAAATACCTCTAATACTTCACTTCTATTCGGAAGATACTCCTAATTATTCAACGTATTCGAAAGATATTGATAATTATTCGGTCAAATCGGCGCCGGAGTCGATCTGACACAGATAACCCATTGACCGGTGCCATTGACCCGCCGGCCCACTTAAGACTTGATTTGAGAAATTATGAACTTGGCGGTGGCACTACCTTGTTTGTTATAAGGAGAAGATTAATTTAATTACATTGTTTTTATAGTGGCTAGAACCGTTAGACTATACCTATATTAAGAATTCCTATCTAGGTTAGTACCTAATTGGTTCAATTTTTTTTTTGTATTTCAGTGATAATAAGAAACTTAATAGCCATGTCTCAGACGGGTCTTTATATGCTGAGAAGCAATACTATTAAACGAGTAATATTTGTATATTTATTTGAAATTAAGTTCTCGAAAACGGCTCGAACGATTTCGATGAAATTTTCAATACGCCCCCGTATTACTGGGGCGAAAAATCGATTTATCTATGGTATGGTTCGTCTTCGGGATAGCTCATATTCCTTGGGAAAAGACGAAAAATGCCGAGCAAAGCAAATCACCCACTGTATAGTCAACAGCAACAGTAGATGATCATTTTAGTACCTTGTCACTTTCAGTACTTTGACGCACCCCAACTGTCGCAGTATTGTTACCTTAGTGTGACAAAGTACAAAAATAATTATCTACATTTGCTTTTGACACTTATTTGATTGTATGGGTATTTAATTAATGTTTAAACGAGCGATAGGGGAAATTATAACCGCCTTTCTTGGGCTGTAGACGCTGTAGTAAGGAAAAAGCCTTAAACAGATTTTTAACGTTATATTTCTAAAAAACAGGACAGTTAGTCTGAATTCTAATAACTTATTTGCATAAGTCAGTTTTTTATTTTGTAACTAAGTGGCCTCAAATTAGAGTAGCACTGAATATTTTAACTAAATTTTAGATTAGATTAGATTTCTCCATTATCAGACATTAGATTTTTGTCTTTTGAAGAGCGCGCGAAGTCTCAAGTTTGAAACCTGTAAACTTTATAAATTTTATGATGTTAAATTATATGAAATTGAAAACCCAGTTGCTTAAATATTTTTTCACACCCGTAATATATCCTTTTTGTGACTCAGAATTTCGTTATTTATTTAATGAAAATTTGTAAATCGTTCTTATATTTATACCATATTTTCCAACAAACCTTAGAACACAGGGATTTTCTCATTATTGGTGAAAAATATTATGTATCGTACATTGAGATTCATGCCTGTAGCAACACAATAAAAAAAAAGCTAATCAGAAAAAAATCTCATTCATTAAAAAGGTGCATATTTATATTTTCACAGCGCGCGGGACAATTTCAGAACTATAATGTTCCAGCGTTTCCCGGACTTGGCCGTGGCGCTATCCAGAATTATATTAGGACTATTTAATTATATGGATTGGATGGTCATATGGCAGTCGCTTTCCCAGAAATAGTGCCTAAGCTAAATCTTAGGATTAGGCGCCGAAGGGCCCCGGGATACTGTAGAGTACAACCGGGATAAAGCTAAAACGATGATGGTGACCTCAGAGCATAGAATACGTCTGTGATGGTGACCTATCCTCGTAAATCCCCTCGTACTTATACAAGTACAAATTAACAATAGAACTTCAGAACTGACATTTTAAATGTATATCATAAATAACTGTCTAATGTACTTCACCAAGTACAAATTAAGAATGCGTTAAAACCATGGATGTACTGATTAAAACAAATGGCAAGAAATTATACAAAATCGAAGAAAATATGCTGGGGTCGGAAGCACTACTCTTAGTTTGTACTTGGTATAGTACATTCGGCAGATATCACTACCACTATTAAAAAAACACAGGGCTTACAGAACAGAAGTATAGAATTAGAGATTTACACAGGCGATGGCGTTATCACTCGCGCAAGAAGTGTGACGATGATTAAAATGTTATGTAATTAGTTAGTTTGGTACCTAATTACGCTCAATTATTTAAACTTTCTTTAGAAGAATTTAAATCCTAATTGCACAGTGTACATAAATTAACGACAGTATGTAGTTTTAAAACAAGTACACGCAGCACAGATTAGCAAGTTTAGCAACCTATATCATGAAGCTATAACTGGCTATAATATGTATACTTAAAGGCATATTTAATTGACCGAATTATAGCAAATTAGTCCACTCAAAAAGCGACTTCATTGCCTAAGCAAAAAGGTTCATAAGCGAATGGCAGTTTTTCAAAAAGTAGTTTTTTTAAAAAATAATACTAGTATCATCTAACACAGACTTTTTAACGTTTCCCTGATGTCGCATCCATAGTCCAATAAAATGCATTATTGCATTCGTAATAAGGTAAATTTTCCCGTGCGCGCCTTGTGCTGGCTGCATGGGAGTTTTTTCACTCGTATACATCCCCAGTGCGTCAACCTATACAGTACGTTAATGCAACGTAATAGGGTCGGTTTACGAAGCCGCTGTATAGGTCAGGGTTCAGGAAGGTCAGCTGTGTGGAAGTAATTGGGCTCGACACTCATGTCAGGTTCTGTGGCTTCTGTGGCTTTATTTTCACTGAACTCGTGAAGTTCACAGTTATTTATATGGTCAAGGTCAACATTTAATTTTTAATTTAATTATAATGTGGTTTTTATCTGGCTATGCCACCCTACGTACTTAGTTGGAGAAGTCAGTATATTATATACAGGGTGGAATATACTATAAGTCTTGGTATCTACAAAATAAACTTGTGAGCTGTAACATCACAAAAAAAAAATCAAATTTCAAAATTCCAAAAAATTCACGAAAATAGGTTGAGAAATGTGACTTGGTAGAGGAGAACATCCGGTTATACGAAAGATGTTTTGTTAAAAACTGAAATGGAGACGCTTCGCTCGTTCGGTCAAGAAATGTGGTCCGTGGTCCTGAACAACTCTTAGTAGTACGGGATCAAACATGTCCCCGCGAAAAAAATCGTTTCATATTTTTTGGTTAGTCAACTGAAGACCGCTCCTATGAAACAGCTGATTTCTTTTCGCACAGCATAGGTTGGTTTCATAGTAAAGTCAAAGTCATACGTAGTTCTAATTTTAAAGTTTGATTTGAAGTCAGGATCTGAATCATTTTCAAAACACACTTCAACCCTTCCTTAGTCGACTTTTATATACCTACGGGAAGAAAGGTGCTATTGTAACCCGACACCTCACGATAAAAAGTAACTTTCTCTACAATACTTCAATACGATCCTTATACCCAAGGACAACCAGTATACTTTTACATAACTTTCTCTTTCCAACGTTCATTGATCCCAAAGGGCTAATAATATTAAATAATGATATCGGACCGGTTTAAAATCGATGAAATAATCGAATAGGTTATCGACAGCATCGAATCCGGTTGCGTAACCGGCCATATTTAATTTCAAACCAAGGTTGCATGACTAGAAAATGTATTAGACGTTGTTATGCAGTTTATTAACTTAATAATAACTTGCTAATGAAACTAATGGCTAATTTTATTGTGTGTAAAATGTATACTCGGTAAAATTAGCGGAATTTATACTATTAATACTATAAATTAACACTTGCGAGCGTGGTCGGGTTTTGTGTAATTATTATTAATCGTCTAGGAAACCTGTGTCCGTGTAAATAATGTCCGTGTATATACGGGTCTTATTTACCCATTATGTAACACCAAACTTCTGCAATATTTATATCATTCAGTTGTAAAATTGTAAACTGGATTCGTACTTAATTGGCTCCTAGTAATGACCAGTAGCTCTACGTTTTCTCGTATTATTTAAAGCTCGTTGTGTTAACAACAACGAGGTGTATAGAAATAGTACTTATCCCATATTTACTTCAAAACTTACCGTCTTCGAGATATATGGAATTTTATTTATGCTCTGAGCGTCGAAATATGATTAATAGTAATTTATTTAATAAATGGTCTTCCTTCGTACAGACACAGATTTTATAATACATATATATATATACAGACATCGACAAACAGGACCCTCTTGTTTTCATAGACAGAAACTTTACATATTGAAGCAATGTCTTGATTGATGATACGAGAGGTTTTTCCGAGGAACAGAATGGGGTTCTTCAAAACAGGAGTGTAACATACATTTGTAAAGCGTCCAATAGGCTACGGTGATAGCGGTGGTATAAAAAAAACTGGTATATATTAAAAAGATGTTCTCTACAAGATAAGGAACACCGTTTATCTAGACTACAACTGTTCTAAATACAATTTAAATTAAGAAAACCGGTATTCCCAGACACAAACTTGTCTTTTTAATTAATTCGCGGCAGTAGGTCCTCATTAAAAGTTCACAAGTCCCGTTACCGGCTGCCAGTGACATTTATTTGACATTTTTATTTTAAGTTAGTCGAGACCGACTGAATTAATTGCTGAATAACTTAACAAGTGCGAGATATATTTTTTCCCGCTTCGCTGCTTGTTCTGAAATGAATGTTTTATACCTATTACTTTACAAGAGAAAACTTGTTTAATAAAAGAAGTAATATAAAGGGTGAAATTTTATTGTCTGTTAAAATTTTCACAGTGGATACTTTAGCGAAAAATATAAAGTACGTGTTTTTTCTTTCAGTATCTTTCAGTATTAAAATATTGAGACAGAGCAGCTGAAAGATATCCTAAAAAACCATGCGTTCGTGGAAACCACGGTGACGCGTTTTGCGGGAGGTGTTGATAACGCTCGCCCCGCCCCCAAGTTGAGTCGCCGAGACAAACTTACGCGTCGAAACAACGATTTTTTAATGAAATCCGGTAAAAAAAACATACGGTGCAAATTTTCCGGCATCGGTTCGTAAACATTGTTGTCTCGTTCGCGATCGAACTACGAGAGATAAGGGAAGGGCACGACTGCTCATGCGGAAATGCGCGTGCGACTAATTTGCAATTTTGGTCGAGATAACATAGGTGAGCGCCGCCCCTCCCCCCGCACTGCTAACCCCGAGCGTCATTCAGCTCCCGTTTATCCACACGTTACTAATTATTTATTCGGACATCACATTTTATTGTGAAAATTTTACCTAAGTTTTTTTCAGAAATGGCATCTTTTATTGATACCTAATGCCTGGGAAAAATTTGAACAGTCAATAAAATTTCACCCTGTATTTTGTTTACTTGTCAAATAACTCTACTTGTCTCAATTAGTACGAGACTACGAGTATATGTATATAGAAGAATTTTTTTTATCGGTCTGGTTAGCCTAGTTGGCCACTGCCTTTGAATCTAGAGGTCCCGGATTCGAATCCCGATAAGGGCATTTGTTTTTGTGGTGAGCAATAACGTTTGTTCCTGAGACTTGGATGTTTTCTATGTATTTAAATATATATCTATTAAATATATCGTCGTCTAGTACCCATGACGCTTATTGAGCTTACTATGGGAATGGGACTAGTTCGATTTGTGTAAAAAATTGACTCCTAATATATTTTTTATAAAAGGATTCTTGTGCCCAGCCGTGGGAACTATACCTACCTAGACAGATGATGATGATGACTTTTAACTCCGTAGATAAACGTAGGTATTTAGATGGGAATTTGTCGAAACTAAACCTAGGCCGTGACCTAGTGTTAGACGTATACTAAAGTTATACCTTTTTGGGCGCGCGCCAGAGCGACTCAAGGTCACGGCCTTGGGGCGCAGCCTCCCTTGATGGGAGGGGGAGGTTAGGGTTGCGTTCGGATACTTTATTAACTGCAGTATTTGAGAAAGGTATTCTAGATTGGATTTACCAGCTTTTTACGCATGGAATTCAGTTACTGAGGGTATAGCGTTGTGTGGGCAATAGTTGAGGGCTTACGTGCCTATTACGATATTATTTTCGCGTAAAAGCTGGAAGCGCCGCTTATGTAAAATGAGTCCAACCAAAATTAAGCTTAGGAATCGAAGTCTAATTTTTTTTTTTTTTTTTTAATTCTACAATGGTTAGTAGTAAGCGTATCCAGGCAGACTGTGTGGCGCACTACAAGACATTACTTAATAAAATTGTTTTTACTACTATAATTTCTTCTATCGCAGATATTGTCATGTTACGTAACATATGTACAGGAGACATCGTCTGGCCACAATTATTGTCAATCATCCGGTCACAGATCAAAGAATACTAGTATCCGGTCATTGTGGAAGTCTTTGGGGGAGGCCTATGTCCAGCAGTGGACGTCATTCGGCTGACATGATGATGATGATGATGATCCGATTTCGAGCACCAATAAAATGTATAAGAACCAAAGACCTTTTTTGTCTTCCTTAAATAATTTATAGAATGTGTAAATATGGTTCTTAATGAAGTAGACATATTCTCTTGCTCCCTTTCTCAGTTTAAAGCCATAGTTAACAAAATAGTACCTAATTAGGGTTGTTTCAAGTGGCGTTTGATTTGTAATTTTGCTTTGATTTCTTAAGCTGTAAGTACTTACTGGTAATTTGAAGCGCGTCAATGTGCATCTAGTAGACTGCATAATTGACCCGCCGAAAAGCAGGTAGTGTCAACATATTTTCAGCGTTATTCGTGTTAAAATTTTCGTGTTCATAGTGAGATATGTATAAGGAAACGTCTATACCTAAAATTTTGCCAACATACCAATACGCTGTATTCTCGTGACTTTCTATTTTTATCTCCTAATAAATAAATAAATCGCAAAAATATAAGACTGTTGGCATTATAAGGGTTTGCAACTTTGCATACATACGTAAGTTTTCCAATAATACTTTATTTTGTTTCTTTAAAATAAAAACAATAATGTTACGTGGCGTGACTGACAACCCTGATCCCACACGAGGGTACTCTACACAGGCGTGCAGAAAATGACATTTAAAAAAGATTGTATTATGTTCTGAAAAAGCTTTCTGGAATAATTTGCTGCGCCTAATGGGCTGTCGGATTTCATGCGAAACGGGATATTTCACTGGAAATTATGCAACGATACAGAAATAATTTTGCTTAACGCCTGGAAAGCTGTGCGAAATTTCGTATGATTCCGTTGAAACACAAATGTTTCATGTTGTGAACTAAACGACATGTGCCATCTTTTGTATGGCTGTTTTTTTTAAGTTTGGGACTCGCCAAATAATGGAAATTGCATGTAGAAGAAGAGAAAAAGAAGTAAAACATTTATTCGTTACATAATACAGAACAAACTTGAAAAGAAAAATAAAAAAACAACAAAAATTTAAGCGAAATGGTCCCAACGCACCTTGAAATACTGTATAATTGGTTTTGTAATTTGCAATGGCTTTTTAATATAACTATACCTACACTTACCCCCTTATTCATAAACGACCATCAAGTCTATATTAGTTAACAAGCCGCTAAAGTTGGTTCGTCCTTTTCTGACACTTTGACATTTATTTTTGTGAGAAAGGGACTAAACAAGTTTTAGTTAACAGAGGTTTGTTAATATACAGCGAGTAACGTCTACATTTACGGCCAGTTTAGAGAAAAGGTATATAGTTTATTTTTTGTTGTGAAGTGAGAACGGTCAGGCGTCGGGCCCTTCGCGCTCGAGCTATCAACGGCGCCGGCTAATTGTCACCGTTACTGCAGAACAGGTTGCGCCGGCGCATGTACCGTTGCGCGGCCGAAAGCGATAGATGTCACTCGCTGCCTCTTTTTATGGGAGAACGAACACGGGCTTGCACCTCAATTCAGTGCAAGAAGTATATGGAATATTAGGAAAATTCAGTGCTCTTTTACAGTCGAGTACGTAAATACGTGCACGATGTCTAGGGCACTTACAGTACGATTACTTTGAGTTTGATACTGACATAGTTCTTATCCCATTGGATAGTATACTTTAACGCCTATGTAATAGAGTTTCTATTACAAACATACAATTTTAAAACAGTGTCTATGTAAAAGAAACTATTTACATTAGTGTTAGAGTAGAATATCCAATGGAATAAGAGCATATGTCAGTATCAAACTTAAAGTACGTGTAATGTACCTGTACGTTGTGTTCAAGTTAAGCGGGATAATTGGGAATGTCTGAAATTTTTAAAAGACCTTGATTATTTTTCTAATGGGAGGAATAACCGTCGCCATTAACAGAAAAAAGTTTCAGATTTTTCGGTTGCACCATATATGTTATAAAAATACAAACATTTTATATCACCTCGCGTCTGCCCCGTATCGGACTACTAAGACATTTCTAACTCCGTCGAATATTAAAAAAATCCGTCGAATATTTTTTTTTTAATATTGGACGGACTTAGAAATGTCGTAGTAGTCTGATACGGGGCAGACGCGAGGTGATATAAAATGTTTATATTTTTAAAAAATATATGGCGCAACCGAAAAATCTGAAACTTTTTTTCTGTTCATGGCGAGGGTTATTCCTATCATTAGAAAAATAATCAAGGACTTTTAAAATTTTCAGACATTCCCCATTGCGTCTGTATTTCCGAGTTCATATAACCTGGACCTTTTTAAGGCACGAGTGAATAGGCATCTTCTGGGTGAGCTCGCTTCATCGTCGGCCTCATCTTTGCCCCCTGGCTAGATGCTAGCCAAGAGCAATCCCATTTCTTTATCCTTATGTAATCTTTCCGTCGAATCCGTCGTCAAGAAGCCGATATGCTTCATACATATCTAGATTATACCTTTCCACACTATTGAGCCGGAGGTTTTACTATGTTATCCTAGCTTACATTTAACCGGTCGGTTAATGGAACCGGTTTTGACCGGCTTCCCACGGGAGCACATCCGTGATGGCCTGTCGGTGAAGATTGATGACGACGTGATGGGAATATATGCGCCAGGTTACACTGGAGCTATTAAGCTTAACCCTTTCAATGCCAAGGATGCCTATAGGTGTCACGGCGTATGTGCGCATAAATTTGGCCTTTTGCTATTAATGAAGGTTTCTTTTACGCTTCAATCTTTCAAAGTCAAGGACGGCTATGGATTTTACGGCGTATGTACACTAAAACCTTAAATCTATTAATTAATTAAAGTTACACGGACGCCTATAGGTGTTACGACGTACGTTGAAACAAATTATTCTGTGGCAATAACCACGCACACGCGCACGCGCAGGTGCTGCGCATGCAGTCGGTGTGGCTCGGCCTTAACGTGTCTTTGGCACTGTCATGTCTCCTTCTTTCAAAATGAATATAAAAGAGATATGCTATATCTTAGGGATATCTCCTTTTGCTAATGGAATCATAGGCCAGGTAAGTTTTAAACGCATCTCCTACCAGTTAAATCTAAGTCTCTCTCTAAGACTAAACAGTAGTAGTGTAGTATATTAATAAATAACAATATAATACTAATAAATTATTTATTCTTTTCAGGTAAGTTGATGTGGCCAAGAGAGCAGAAAATTCTTCAGCAGTTCGGTATGTGTGATACGGAAAGAGAAATATAACAGATCATAAATCGTGTTGAGAAGAATAATAGTGTTCCTCCTGTTTCCGAAAGTTAGAGCGTAACGGGGCATGGGAGCAATAAATAAATACCAACAACACTTCATTCACACAAAAACATTTCATTTTTTAACCGGAGTTTTTTCCAATGGAATCAAATAGAGGATTAAAAATAAATTTGAAATTCTCCAAAATATCCGAATTTCATATTAAAATATCTATTTCAAAAGTTCCTCATTCTATAAGAGAGTAAGTGACAAGTAAGACGTCACAGCGTAAAAAATCTAATAAAACACACGGATGGCGGTTGACAAGTAACGGGATTTATTTCATAAATCATAGACAGCATGCCACAATGCTAGTACATGTTCACATATACTGAACTAGATGGCGTTAGTATGCACTTATTTTGATATTAAATCTAACACCCCCACTATATCAAAATAACAAATAAACTCATAACACTCACATTAATGAATAGGTGGCTGAATCTTCATATGTGCAGGCTCTATATAAACGCTACAATTTATTTTAAACTACAGACAAAGCAGCCCTTTTATATTAGTCTCTTTATGACAATTACAGAAGTTTCAGCTTCATCTAGATCATAGGAAATTATTTTTCACTATAATTACAATGAAGTGTACAAGACAACATTCTCTTGAAAATTACTATTAAACATTATTTCTTAACAATACCTAGCGTTTTCATGAATCTATAATGTTTCACTCCTGACAACCCTTTGGTCAAAAGGTCAGCAGGCATGTTGGTAGTTGGCAAATACTTTGTCTCAACAAGATCATCATTTATTTTTTCCCTAATGAAGTGATATCTCACATCAATATGTTTGGAACGCTTGTGTGACTGATGGTTATTTGCCAGCTTCAACGCACTCTGACTATCATTATATATTACAACTTTAGTACAGGAACCTATAAGTTCTAAGTTTCTTAAATAAATGGCTTCTCTACATGCTTCTGATAAAGCCATGTACTCTGATTCGCAACTGCTCAAGGCTACAGTTTTCTGTTTTTTACTTTCCCAGGAAATGGCTGAACCTGATTTCATGAAACAGAAACCTGTATATGAGCGTCTGTCAATGGTATCACTCGCCCAATCAGCATCTACAAAACCAACTAGTTCTGCTTTTCCTTTGGAATATTTCAGACAATAATTCTTTGTTCTCAACAAATATTTCAATATTCTCTTAGCATAATTCCAATGAACATCTGAGAAACAATTATTGAATTGACTTAAATAGCTAACGGAATAGCTTATATCAGGGCGGGTCAGCACTGACAAATAATTTAAGCTACCAATCAGTTTTTGATAAGGCAATTTTTCATTACAAGTCTTGGACTTCTCTATGTTTAATTTACATTCCATAGGTGTTTCAACAGTATTACATTCAGACATATCAAATTTTCTTAACAATTCTTCGATATAATGCTCCTGATCTATAGTAATAGTTCTCATTTTTCTGTCAATATTTATTCTCATACCTAAATATTGTTTGACCTGTCCTAAATTTTTTATTTTAAAATTTTTACTCAATGATTCTATCAAACTTTTGGTTTCAATTTCATGATTGGAAAATATCAAGAAATCGTCGACATAAATGCCTACAATAGTCTTTTCACCTGTAGAGTGATTTTTCATAAATACACAGGGTTCATGTTTACTCTTAGTAAACCCTAAGCTACACAAAGTTTGCTCAACTTTCTCATACCATGCAAGGGATGATTGTTTTAAGCCATATACAGCCTTTTTTAATTTTAACACTTTACTTGGGCCTATGTCAGGAAAACCTTCCGGCAAATGCATAAAAATGCTCTCTTTGAGGTGGCCATTAAGAAAGGCTGTTGTGACATCTAAATGAGTGATATTCATATTGGCCTGTACACTCAAAGCAAATAGTAACCTTAAAGTGGAATGTCTAATCACTGGAGAAAAGGTTTCTTGATAGTCCACACCAGCTTTTTGTGTGAATCCTTTAGCTACTAATCGCGCACGATATCTCACTCTATTGTCACAATCGGATTTCTTTTTTAATACCCACTTACACTGCACTACACTCGCATTATCTGGAGCATCGACAATTTCCCATACCTTATTGTCTTCAAATGACCGCAGTTCCTCTGCCATCGCCTGCAACCACTGTTGTTTTTCAGGACCACTGATAGCTTCTGCATATGTCAACTCATCTTCTCCTATGTAGGTGTTGGTGCATGTACTGGCAAATCCATAACGCTCAGGCTTTTTCCTCTGACGCTTTTGTGTATCATCACTCACTGTCTCTTGTGTTTTCGTTCTGTCCGAAGTATCTTCTGAACTGTGCTGCTCAGATTCTGTCCTATCTGAAGTATCTTCTGAATGTTGTTGTTCTGACTCAGTGGGCTCCTCCAGCTTCTGAGGCGCATCTCCTAGTTTTCTCTCTAACTGGTGCTCTCCTCCTGGTCCACACGGTTCACTGATATCTTCAACATCCAGATACTCGGATTCTGAATCGCTTGAGCTTGGCTGGTCAGACAGTTCTGGTTTAACCACAGATTCTTCCATATACTCCCCCACTGAATCTGTGTTTTCTACAGATACAATTACTGTGTCTTGGCTGTTCATCTTTTCCATAATCACAACATCTCGACTAGTCGTGACTGAGTTTTTCACTGGATCATAAATCCTATAGCCTTTGATATTCTCAGAAAATCCAACAAGAATATGCTTCTTGGCCTTTTTGTCCCATTTTGTTCTTTTTTCTTTTGGGATGTGTACCATGACGGGACTTCCAAAGATGCGCAGGTTTCCTAAATTTGGTTTTCTTCCTGTCCACATCTCATATGGAGTTTTTTTTAACCCTGAAGCTGCTGACCGGTTTTTTAAGTAAACGGCAGTATTGGCTGCTTCGGCCCAAAACTTCTTATCTAATCCTGCTTCAAACAAAAGGCATCTCGCTCTCTCCACAATGGTGCGATTGGATCTCTCGCTGATAGAATTTTGTTCGGGTGTGTATGGGTTAGTCATCTGGTGCACTATACCTTCACGCTTCAAGAAATCTTCAAATTCTTTACTACAGTACTCACGACCCTGGTCTGTTCTAAGAAATTTGATTTTCTTATTTTGAATGTTTTCTGCCATCATTTTAAACTCTTTAAAATAACTTAATGCTTCACTTTTCGCTTTCAGGAAATATATGTAGGTCATTCTGCTGAAGTCGTCGACAAACAATATGAAATATCTTGCACCCCCAATAGAATTTCTTTCCATAGGACCACAAATGTCACTATGCACAATTTGCAGTATCTCTGTAGCACGGGTACCTGTTGAAAAAGGCAATCTTGCTTGTTTGCCTTCACAGCATATCTCACAGTTGGCCTTGTTTGTCACAAATGTGCCTGGATAATCCATTCCATCAACCAATCCGTGTTTCATTTTGTTCATGTCGTTGCTGTTTATATGTCCTAACCTCCTGTGCCATGTGTCACCATCAACTGTTGACGAAGTTAACAAACAGCTCTGTGTTGTTGTGTTTTGTTTTAACCTGTAAACACCATCAACAAGTTCGGCCTCCGCAACTAAATCGCCTAAACTGTTGCGTATAAGACACTTGTTAGGTTCAAAAACAACACTGTTTCCATTTTTTATCAATTCACTAACTGATAAGAGGTTAGTCGTAAGACTCGGCACGCACATTACATTCTTAACGGTAACTTCATAGCCGTGACTTGTCGTAATCTCGACGTCTCCCGAACATAAAACAGGAACTTTGGTCTCATTTGCGACGATGATTTCTGGTAAACTCGTTGAATATTGTTTGTTTTTCAGCATGCTTTCACTAGCAACTAAGTGAAGACTTGCACCACTATCTATATAAAAGTCAGTTTTCTTAAATTTTCCGCTGAGAAAAACAACGTTAAAAGCGTTAGTCTGTTTTTTCTTCTCCGGTTTTTCATGTAAAACTGGACATTGACTTCGATAATGACCGTTTTCCTTGCATTTATAACATGTTATTGTTTTCGTGTTTTTGACGTTTGACGTATACGAAGTTTGTGGTTTATGCTTGCTGCCAGTGTTGCCATACTTTGACTTCTGTTTCGAGTAACTTTTTGCAACTAATGCTGAGTTGCATTCCGTTCCACTCACTTGGGCAGATTCCATATCTAGTAGTTTGGTTTTAATTGAATCGGCCGTTATACTAATTCCAGAGTGTTCGATGGCCATTATCATTGGCATAAACCGTTCTGGCAAACCTGCAAGCATTAAGGAACCAATCCACTCGTTGTTGATTTCGAAACCTGTACCCGATAATCGTTGCGAGGTTTCTACAATTTGTGTCACATAATTCGTCATATTCTCACAGTTTTCCAATCTGATGGATATTAAATGACGAAGTAGAGTAATCCTCCTCGAAAAACCCGAATCGTCGAACAAAGACTTTAATGTCGTCCACAACTCGTTCGTGGTCTTCGTATTCTTTATATGCACAAATAATGATGAATCTATCGTCAAAATCAGTTTTGCTCGTGCTTTTGCATCTGCCATGTCTCTTGTTGCACCGGCTGCAGGAGTCTCTTGCTTCAGATACTTGTCCGCGCCTTCAAGTATCAGCAAATTTTCTACCCCGAATGCCCAATCGTCGTAATTTTCGCGACCTTTCAGCTTTGGCACGTTCGTCAGAAAATTGGAACTCATTTTCACGCACAAAACACGAAAGAACTAACAATAAACTTGTACTATTTAATTAAAAAGCGGGACGGACGCCCATAACCTAATAAAACACACGGATGGCGGTTGACAAGTAACGGGATTTATTTCATAAATCATAGACAGCATGCCACAATGCTAGTACATGTTCACATATACTGAACTAGATGGCGTTAGTATGTACTTATTTTGATATTAAATCTAACAAAATCATACAGGATTAATGTGGTGTGTAAAAACTTTAAAGTGTATGACTACCTACTCGGAATCTCCACATAAATGATCTGATTCGAATGTTGGGTCATCATGCCTTTGCTTTTGAGCACTAATACCTAAGATAAAATCCTCCGATAAAACTACAAACTGAAAGAATAGTGCCGTAAAATGGGGTGAATACGGTTCGCAGGGAGAGTTGGCTTATGAATGGGGAGAGAAGGGATGAAAGGGGGGTGAGATGGGATTTTAAGGCTACTGCTACAAAAATAATGTATTCCAATTTAAAATGGAGCTATAATAATACTCAAAATAAAAAAAAACGATCCAACAATCTTCCGAAATCACCTTTACCCCAATCACCCCAGTTACGAAGGACTAGGGGGTGAGGTGGGATTTACTGTTTATCGTCAAAGTTATGAAATGGAAGTACCCTAAATAAAATAAAATCTAAAATACAAACGTCCGGAACACTTATTATATATACACCATTCAGTTTGCATATGTAAAAATAAAATGTTATCGAGGTTTGAATGTCAGTTTTGTCCCTACTCACCCCATTTTACGGTAAATGAATGTAAATTTAATATTTACCAGTTTACTTTTACAATTTGGCAACATTTACGTAAATTTTATTTATGTAGATAAATATATTGTTAAATTAAAAATATGTTTATTGTTATCTGCAAAAAGACCATAATGGTGGAATACTCTCTTTAATAGAATCAAATCGTTTAAGGCTAAAACTACCTACGCAGGGATAGGGATAGGGAATGATATAACTTATAAGAATGAAGGTGTAAGTATACTTAAGTAAGAAAGTTTTTCAATAGGAATTCCGTTAATTGATACACTAGGTTTAATACACGGATGCGCTGTTGATAGTGCTCGTGGCGTCTTTACTTGCGTGGCTCGCCGAGGCTCGCATCGCAATCCACGCCACTCGCGATTTAGTACCCCTCTTATACAACAGTTGCATAAAATACTATAAAGTACCTACCTATTATTATGCTATTAATATTATATAGCAAGTTAAGTAACGACACTGAGATAGAAATAGATAGGTCTCAGCTTATTTATAGCTCACTCCTCTCACATGACCTTATCTTCAGAAGTGAAATTAAATCCCAATCAGCAACAATAATACAATACAATACAAGCGTTAATTGCCATTGGAACCGCATTAGGTATTCCACCCACTCACGCCTACGTCGTGTTTGGTTTAGGCTCTAGACAGACTGGTGGGAACTGGGGCGCGGAATGTCAGTTCGCTCCCATGATTATAGGTTATATTTGGAGCTGGTGGATTATAAACTAGTCTAGTCATAACTACTTTTCTTCTACTAGTTTAAGGGTGAGGCCACACGAGCGTAATTTTGTGAGTTGTGAGCGGCGTAATTTCGGTCGTCGCCATACTTGTGATTCTGACATGTACTGAAAAGTTCGGTGATATTTAGGTACAAGTGTGGTGACGACCGAAATTACGCCGCTCACAACTCACAAAATTACGCTCGTGTGGCCTCACCCTAAAAAATATTTTGGCGACTTTGATCACATTTTCTCCATATTTAAACCTACATTTCCTAAAAGGGGCACACTGGAAAGAGGCGTGAGTTATATTATAACTAATTATTATTACTAGTGGCTCTGTGAGCTGCAGACATCGCGATTTTTTTTTCAAATTTTTGAATCTCTCTTGACAAAAAAACTCTATAAAATTATGGTTGAGAAATGCGACATGTAAAGGAGAACAACCGGCAATCCGGACATTTGGACATCCGGACATACGAAATCATTTTTATCGAAACTGAAACGGAGACCTTCGTTTCAGTCGATCGATTATTAGGGGCCTGTAGTGTCCCATTGTTGCGCAAAGGCCTCCCCTCTGCTTGCAATAATTTAATTTCCTTTTTAATTGTATTTAATGTGATTTTTTTTATAAGTTTATTTTCTTTATTTATTTATTTTTATTTTTTGCCTGTATGCTATGTAAATAATATTCATTAACATTTTTGTATTATTAATTCATATATTAATTGTGTTTTACTTTATGATGTAGATTAAGTTTTTTTGTATTTCAAACACAATTGACATTGTTATTGAATAAATAAATCAAATGAAATGAAATTAATATTGTCGGTACATATCATCCTCTGAGCACTCCTTTGAAAAGCTGCCGGGCTGCCAGTCAGTGATCTTAGTCCACAGGTCACTCGGCATGTGATAACTTGTATAATGTTGAATATTGATCCATGATAACACCACTTGCTCTGTGGGCAAGGTGTGTTGTGTACCTGAAGGTTATTTATTTATTTATCGTACATGGCATTTTATTTTCGAACCGACTGTTTTGACTGTACTACTGTCTTCTCGAAGATGTCACTTCGAGAAGACAGTAGTACAGTCAACAGTCAATGTAGATGACCATTTTAGTACTTTGTTGCACTAACGTGACTAACGTAACGATACTGCGACAGTTGGGATGCGTCAAAGTAGTGAATGTGACAAGGTACTAAAATTATCATACTACATTTGCTGTTGACTATACAACAAATACACAAAATACAAATCGCTTATCTCCATTTAAATTCGCGGAATGATAAAATTCTTCACTTTTCGACCTTAACGGCATTAAAATAGAGTTGAAAAGTTCCTTTTCATTTCGCTACTGTACATGTACGACAAATAGCGCCAACAGTAGCAAACAAAGTCATATATAAAAAAATATATAAAAAAAAAAACATTTATTTCATACCTTAGTAGATCCATACATTTTTGTTAGTTTACATCTTACGAAATATGTTAGTTATAAATAGAAGAAAAAGAAATATGTGTGCTATTGAGAAAGCGAATAAAGTTAATATTGCCTATTTCGCTCTCCCAATAGCCACCTCAACCCAAGACTTAGTAATAGGGCAGTCCAACCTCTCGGCCACCACCCTGAGAAGACCGTGGCTACTGCCGCAAAATAATAATAATAATAATGGTTTGGTTGGTTTGGTGGTGGTATGTATAATGGTTGCTAATATATGTATGCATGTATGCCGCTACCGTCGTATAATAAATACCTACTGCGATAGATTTGATCTTACATAATAAAATATTTTTCACCTCAACGGCTTGAAAATAGCGGTTTTGCTGCTTGAGACCGGTGAGCAAAATGCAATTTTGCTGCGAGCGTGAAAAAAAATACTTTTTAATTATTCATATCGTAGGTTAGTTTAAGTAACTTCATTCTCTCTATCACTATTCCTTTGCGTTATATGTATGAGGTGAAAAATTGTATGTATCACACGAGAGTAAAGATATTTGCATCTCGTGTCTTTGAGTCCCTCGCTACGCTCAAGATTCTAATTATAGAATCTTTCGCTTGCTTTACTTACTTTTACTCGCAGCAAAAACTTACTTTGCTCTCTTGTTGAACAAATAACTATTCACATTTCCGTATAAAACAAACCTGCTTGTTTTCATTGCACCGGAATGTAGTTAACCTTCATGAATTTTAAAGTATTTGCTAAGGCGAAACATGAATGTAAAAACGTTAAAGCCATTTCTGGCTACTGGCCAAAACAATTCCCCATAAATTATTACATTAGAGTCCAACATAAACAGAAGCGAGAAAACGAAACATTTTTACAAAAGACCTTTTCATACCTGATATTCAGAAAAAGTCACTGTACCTCTCGAATGATGGCGATGGCGAACAATGACTCTTTTCCTCATAGAATGTTTGAAAAGCAGTATGTGTCACTGGGTAGCAAAATTATTTCTGTGTTGGGCTTAAACAGTTGAAACCTTCGCTTCGTTACGCTAAAGATTCTACTGTACCTATAGAATTAGCTATTTTTTGTTGTATAATATAAGAGCCAAGCGAGCAGACGACTCGCCTGATGGTAAGCGATTATCGTCGCCCATATATCTGCAACACCAGAGAGGTAGCCGTTGTAGAGCTCCCTTGAGACACAATCGACTATTTCACACCTGTTATTCAGAATAGAGTCGCTGTTGCTCTCAAGTGAGGGATAAAAGTTGTAATATCTACCCTCTAATTTTTTTCATATTTCGCTTCACCCAGTATTCAATGTACCGCCCTCGCCGCCGTAAATATATAATTTTGCTACCATGAGACACAATTTACTTTAGTTCAATGAATTTTCACTTGCACATTTAATCTTAACTCCTCAATCAAAGGCTTTGTTACCTACTTGCCCTTCCACAAAAATAATAAAAACATGAAAAAGTATTGAGTGAATATTATGAGTAAATATTGCAACTATTGCAATCACTATTAATGAATATATGTATGAGGGCATAAACCAACGAAAAAACAACCTAACAGTCGTAATAATAAGATATAATTTGGAATAAGCGGGCAATAGAACCGACATAAATAAACCGGAATGTGGGGCAGACGGTTTGGCGCCCTGTCAAATCGAAACTGTAGGAACAAACTTTCGAAATTCCGCACTCCACGGTGTATTTTGAGTTGACGTTCCAATTTGCAGGCGGAACCTTATACAGGTATAAGTACATGGTAATGTATTTGGAGTCTTGGCAAATCACTGTAGCGACTTGACCGTCAGGGCTCGTACTTTTCGTGCCGTGTGACGTCACGCTTCATATACGTGATTTTAATTAGTCTTATTGTAATGTAATCAATGAATTGTCATTCAGTAATCAATATTCATGTATACATACAGTTTTTACAATTGTGCCCCTGTTACAACCGCAATTTTCCTGTCACATCACGACTTATAAAGTACAACGTTAGGTATCCTCGTAAGTCCTTTGTTTTTTCAAATGTAGTAGTCGTAACTACCCAGTGTACTACCACAAGTACAAACTAAGTGTAGTGCTTCGGTCCCAGACGCGACTTTTTCGAATTTATCTTGCCCTTTGTTTTATTCAGTATGTGTATGGTTTTTAGCGCATCCTTAATTTGTACTTGGTAAAGTACATTAGGCAGTTATTTATACTAGGCAGTTAAAATGTCAGGTCTGAAGTACTATCATTATTTTGTACTTGTACAAGTACGCGGGGACTTAGGAGGGTATTACTGCAAGTTTTTGGTGACTGGTTCATGTGTTATGCCAGTTATTATCAACAATTAAACAAACCTGCTCGTCAACAATTAAACTTGATATGTTTTGATAATAATTTTTATTTTGATTTCAATCATGTCACTAAAACGTAATGATATGATATATGTTTTTGAAAGCTGAGAATTCCCTTTCATTTGATACCACACACTATAGGTTTCAGAATTTATCCTATACAAAAAAAGATGACATCATAATTCCTCTCCTTTTTATTTACTGTTTTGGTGCTACGGGTCAAATTGATTCATAGCATATGGCCTAAGGATCGACCGCTCCGATTTTAAAGCTTTTAACATCGTTTGGATCTTTTTTTGCTGTACAGTCAAGTGTAAAAATATAGGTGCACACAACCAATCAAAAATATGTCCCATAGTACCTTAACGTAAGCGAAATAAGGCCTCGATACATAATTATGAGAGGATGAAATCGATACGTATTTTTGCACTTGACTGTACCACCAGCGCTATCATACCGACCGCACCGTTCGTTACATGGTTTTTGATATATATTGACGCAATCTATTGAAAAATCTCACCATAATTACGAGGCCACGTGCCTCCAACAAAATTTGGCACTTAAAAATTAATATCACGCAAACGAATAGCTTAATATCGAAAAACCATATTTTTTTCTAACGAGCTATCTAACGATACCCAACACCAAAATTGCATACCCATTTTACGTGTAGGCATTGACTTTTAACTCATTTGCCATAACTAATGTCAGGTATAGCAAAATATTCACCACATTACTAAAAAAAAACCCGCGTTGCCCACCCACAAATAGTGACATTTGACATTTCTGAGACCTCACCCTACACTAGCGACTCGAGCGGCGAATTCATACACGATAAAGAAAGTAAAGTATAATAATAATAATCATTGGCCGTCCAGAGAGGAGTCGTTAGAGCTATATGCTCCAGGGGTGGAAGTGTTAAAGGGCATAGCGCCGCGAGTAACTTCGGAGAAAGCGCAGCACACCTCTCGACACCCCTGAGCCGCTCACACCGGTGTTGCTCCTGGCCGTCTTTACGACGGCGTTTTCAGGGGTCCATCTTAGGAGCGGCTAGTCACCGCCTGCCTCGATAACGTTGTAATTACAATGTTTTGGCAGGTGTCCGAAACTCTTTGCAATAGCCCAAATCTTATTATCCATCCAAACTTCATCACCATAGCACCGACGCCTATTGGGACCGGTTCTCGGGTATCTACCGTTGTACCCGTGAATGGGTTCTAATAGGTGTACTATATTACATCAAACTTCGTCTCCCAAAGGCCTCTACGTGTTATAGATCCAACACGCACGCCTACCAAATGACCGGGCTGTAAAGTCCCGAGAGTTTAAAAACGGAGATACAAATAATAATAATATTGGGGGACACAATCTTACACAAATCGACCTAGTCCCAAACTAAGCAAAGCTTGTACTATGGGTACTAGACGACGATATACATACTTATATAGATAAATACATAGTTAAATACATAGAAAACATCCAAGACCCAAAAACAAATATCCGTGAAAAATGCACAAATAAATAAATGCCCTGGCCAGGATTCGAACCCGGGACCTCTATAGCTTCGGAGGCAGAGTCACTACCAACTAGGCTAAACAGGTCGTCAAAGTAGAAGTAAAATTAGTTTATTCTTCAAATTAGGCATATTACATGCACCTATGATATTATATTCATAGATATAATATTCATTGAAGCTGTAATAGAAACCTGAAACAAAGCAGAACGATCCTGCAACGTCAGATATCTTATCAACACAAGTAAATTTTTAACAAAAAAACACCGACTCCAAACTTTGCCAGACCCCATCCTCCTGCTATATAATATGAGTTCCTTCGATGTAACCTTACTTACCCCATCCTCTTGGTATATAATTTGAGGAGTTCCCTCGATTTTTCCAAGATCCCGTCATCAGATCCAGACTCAGTGGCAATGGGACCAACTAGAAAACACATCCTTTCAAACAAAAAAAGAATTTTTGTAATCGGTCCACTAGTCTCTGAGTAATCGGTGAACATACAAAAAAATATATAAAAATTGTGACCCTCCTCCTTTTTTGAAGTCGGTTAAAAAGTATGTAAGTCAAGAAAATTGTCTATTGTTGGTTTATTAAGGTTGAAAATCGGTAGACCGCTTGGCTGAGTGTACCTAATGAAATGTGGGCTGTAGCCTCGCTCGTAGGCCGCTGAGTCACAACCATCGGGGAAGCCTTCTAAATGATCAATCAATCACGAGACTTTAATTAATTTTGCTACGGGCTCTTATCGACTCGATAAAACGGTACAAGTGACTGTACACGTATACGGCTAGTATATTTTTACCGACTACAATAGAAGGAATTAAGGAGGTACTCAGTTTGTCTGCATGTTTCCTTGCTCTTTTTTTTATGTATGTATGTTCCCCGATAACTCTTGACCACGTTATCCGATTTTGTTACTCTTCTCAAAGCAGAGGTACCCCGACATTGGTCCCATAAAAATTTGATGAAGGTCTGATGATGGGATCTAGGAGGAATCGAGGGAACTCCTCGAATTTGATAGGCACGCATATGCCTATTTCGGTATTTTCTGTAGGTAACCAAGAATTGGCTCACGGAAACCACAAATTGTGTCATAGCAAGTACAAAAATGAAGTCGGTTTTTGTGGCATAAATTATTTTCGAAACAAACACAAATGAACGCGTTTGCGTTTAGTCAAAATTTGTATGGCAACAGACAGCTTCCACCAAAGGCCGCCAGAGGCGCTGTTCGCGTTGTCATACAAATTGATTTTATCGAAAATATATTAGAGGTACTGGAGGCTTTGTTATACAACTACGGTGGCAAACAAGCACCTGATGGTAAGCAGACACCGTAGCCTATGGACTTAACCTTTTTGCTTGGGCGAGGCAGTTTTTCAGCGATAACTTAAACTGATTTGACTTACCTTGTTCAGACCAACGGACATAGCGAATCTATAAGGGTTCCGTATTCGGCCCTTGGCTACGGAACCCTAAACATTATCATTAATACAAGATATTACAAATAAATAAAAAAAAACTGATTTCTAATTTCTTAGGAAAGAGGCATTCATATTAAAGGCCGAGCCACACCAAACGCGCACGCTACCACGTGCTGCGCACGCATTCGGTGTGTCTCGGCTTTAAGACTTGTTTTACTCTAGGTAAGTGCATCTGTTTTGATTCTTCACACATTTTAGAAGAAGTGATGTGAGATAACTTGAATAAGGCGAGAATGATGTTAATTGTGACGTTAGTACCTACCAACACCCGATATTATAGCTTACCTAACACAAACAATGGCTGGAATAGACCGAACGGCGCTAAAACCGTCACTTCCGTCCGGTCCGGCGCCCCGCGCCCTGGCCCAAAAATAACTGAAAGTGGCCGGTCATTGCAGTGTCATGTTAGTATCGACCTCTAAATATAGCAATATATATATTAGGGAGCATACCCAAACTACGTGACCAACTTTTTTTACTCCCCTCCCCCCCTCCGGTGACCAAGCGTAGTATATGACGAGACCCCCACCCTACCCCTCTAGTTTTCACGTTAGTATAATTTATTAATCATTTTTTGCGGAAGGTTAAAAAAATGGTTCTTGTTTGTATTTTCTCACATGGCCCCTAATGCATGACGTCGAAAGTGCATGCGTAGTTAAATTGTTATTGTATTTAAGTCGAAACTGGAGAAGTTTTAGTCGTGGGGTAAACCGTGGCGCGTGAGTCTGCTTCAATTAGAATCTTTCTCAAAAATATTCCACTAGCTACGTGACGAGAAGCTACCCCCCGGTGACCAAGAGTGATATTTTGAAGACCCCCCCCCCTCCCCCCCTAAACGAGTCACGTAGTTTGGGTACGTTCCCTTATACTCGTGCCTACGCTGACAATCGCGCCGCAATGTCGTTGCGGGGCGGAGGCGATTTTTAGGTAAATCGAACGCGGTCCGGGTCACGTCACACCGAAAAACCGCACGGTATTCGGTAGCACGGTAGAGTGCAGGACGCGTGTGTGACATATGAAGCAGTAATCGTCAGTCGACAGTTTCGGAAAGATGAAAATAAATAAATTACAGTAATAATTCGACCCCTTGAAAAGTATTATCTAACAGATGTAAACAAAGGTTTTTACGTACGAGGTTATCATGGGTCTCCTTTAAGTAAACAATGAGAGGCAGTTGTGTCAGGAGATCTCACTCTTCTACAAGATATTCAAAATATACGTTTTTTCTGAATTATTCGCTGGCTCATTTAAGATCCTTAGCGTTTAAAAAAAATACAATTTATGGTGTTACAAGTCACTCCTTTGAAAAAAACGCTCAAACTTCTGCTCTTGCGACTATTTTCTTTCGGCATAACTATAGTCGAAACGCAGGGAGCGGGCGCGGCGCGGTGCGGGGCGGAGGCGGGTTTGCATTTTTGATCTTTCCAAAACTGTCGACTGTCGATTACTGCTTCATATGCCACACACGCCGCCTCCGCCCTACCGCGCTACCGAATACCGCGCGGTTTTTTTGGTGCGACGTGCCCGGACCGCGTTCCCTTTACCGAAAAACCGCCTCCGCACCGCGACGACGCTGCGCCGCGCTCTGGGGTGCTACCGCGAACATCGAACTTCGTATCGTACCGTCCGTTTCCGTCATATAGAGTATAACACGAGAGTGAAAGGGACGGCACGACACGAAGTTCGCTTTTCGAAGTTCACGGTAGCACAGCTGACCGTGGCACTACGCATTGTGCCAGCTTTCCCTATCTACTTCTGACACCATTCAACTAATAATAATAATAATAATCGTATGGCATTTATTTTCGACCCATGAGATCTTCGAGAAGACAAGTACGGTTGCCCGGTTGTTGCACTTTTAGCACCACCCAGGGGTCACGTGTGGTGCAACTTCGACCCCCCTTGTCAAGTGAGTGGGCAACTTGACTGTTAGAAATTCTCAAGCCGCCCGAAGGCCTCTAACTTGGCTTAACGACTGCTGTCGTAGACAGCAGCCGGGATCAACGGCTTAACGTGCCTTCCAAAGCACGGGAGCGCTCAGTTAGTAACAACTCAAAGCGGTCACCCATCCGAAAACCGACCTGCGCCCACGTTGCTTAACCTCGCATGCAGCACGCGGTACGCGCCACGCGGGCGCCGCTTGGCCACGAACGCTCCGAACCATTCAACTGTGTTCGAATTAATAAACGAATAAATTCACACTTGCATTAGAAGCGGTCGCCGCTTAAAGCTACAAGGTTCTAACAGCCCTCGCAGCCCATACACTGTTGTAACTTTGTCGCAATCGCAACTCGCGCGCAGTCCCGTTACGCGCAGACGAAAGTTCAATCGTTCGCCGTTAGATCAATTACTTTAGGCATTCATAATAGGATATTTTACAGTAAGAAAGAAATTGAATTTTGTCTACAAGGTAAAGGTCCCTATATGTGACGTCTTATTTCCTAATAGTTGGCATTTATGATCCATCTCTATTGTCTTGGGCGACCGGGCTTTGCTCGGTATCTTTCGAGTTTTCCCGGATTTTAGCGATGGCCAGGATTTGTACTAAGTAAAAAGATAAAACACAGATCAACTTATTATTTATTACAATTTCCACAATAATCAAGCGCTAAAGTAAAAGTAAAAGTAAAAGTAGTTTATTCTTCAAATTAGGCATATTACATGCACCTATGAACGTCAATAAACTACCACCGGTTCGGAAAAATAAACCTCTGCCACGAGAAGAACCGGCGTAAGAAACTCGGCGAGGTGTCATTTTTTCAAAACAATATACATTGTATAGTTAAATATAAAATTACAGTCTCAGTTACTACAAAAATAACAAGCTACAGTAGAAAACCTATTTTCGCGATAGATTAGCCGTGCAGGACACTATCACTGCCAAACATCCCTGTCCATGATGTAATCGTTTACCTTATAATATGCTTTTGAAATAAGTGTTTGTTTTACTACAGATTTGAATTTAGAATTGCTAAGTTCAGTAATGTGTTTTGGAATTTTATTGTAGAATTTAATACAATTTCCCAAGAACGACTTTTTCGCCTTTACTAGTCTATAGAAGGTTATTTTCAGTTTCCCAGTGTTTCTGGTGGCTATTGGTTTATCAGCGTTCGTTGGGAAATTGCACAAATTCTTCCTAACATACATTATTATTTCAAATACGTATAGGGACGGCAGGGTTAGAATATCTATTTCTTTGAAAAATTCTCTTAATGAGTCACGCGACCCCAAGTTATAAATTGCCCGGATAGCCCTTTTTTGCAAAATAAAAACAGTTTCAATATCTGCAGCTGATCCCCACAAGATTAGACCATAAGTAATTATACTATTAAAATAAGCAAAGTAAACTAACCGTGCCGTTGCCACATTGGTAAGCTGCCTTATTCTCCTGACTGCAAATGCAGCAGAGCTCAACCTACTTCCTATCGCTGTTATATGGGAACCCCACTGCAATTTTGAGTCCAATGTAATACCTAAGAATACAGTTGACGTAACAAATTCTAATGTTTGGCCATTAAGTTTAATATTTGTATCTAAGTTTCTATTTGACGAGTTCGCTAGAGAGAATTTCATACATTTAGTTTTTTTCGGATTCAACACTAAGTTATTGGCAGCAAACCAGTCAGATATCATGGACAGGGTATTATTTGGTTCAATGAGTTCAGTATCTTTCCTATTTACCTTGAACAGTAATGAGGTGTCGTCTGCGAACATTACAATGCCTGATCTTCGGCTTACCATATATGGTAGATCATTTACATAAACAAGGAACAGGAAAGGGCCTAGAATAGACCCCTGAGGTACTCCCATCTCTACCACTGTCTCTGACGAAAGGGCTTTATTTATCGCTACCTTTTGATTTCTCTGTGTTAAATATGATTTCATAAGATCCAATGCATGTCCTCTGATACCATAGAAATTAAGCTTACAAATTAAAGTTCCATGATCTACACAATCAAAAGCCTTGGAAAGGTCACAGAACACTCCAATGGCGTCATATGACTCTTCCCAAGACTGCAAAATAAATTTTATTAAACTTGCACCTGCATCAGTAGTTGATCTACCTTTCGTGAAACCGAACTGCTGTGCGTGCAAAATATTGTGTGAATTAAAATGAGAAACCAATTGCGTAAGCATTATTTTTTCGAATATTTTGCTAAACGCAGGTAGGATAGAAACTGGACGATAATCAGAAGGATTATCTCTATGACCTGATTTGAAAATAGGAACTACTTTACTACACTTCATTAAGTCTGGAAAAATGCCATTGTCTACACAACTATTAAAAATGAGAGCTAGAGTGGGTGCAACGACCTCGAGAATAGATTCCAGTACCATGACTGACACGCCCCATAAGTCCTCAGTCCTCTTTATTTTTAACATTTTAAAAGACTTCAGTACATCTAGAGGAGAAACATGATGAAATTTGAAAATATTTAGTGACTCTAATTTTACGTTCTCATTCAGAAGGGATTCTGCTATTGTGGTAGATGATGCCAAACTTTGAGTCGTGACTATAGGAATTTTGGAAAAAAAAATATTAAATTCATCGGCTACTTTTAGTGCATTAGTAATTAATTATCCTCTATTTTCAAAGAAATCGTGGACTTTTTATTACTTCTCTGCCCAGTCTCTGTGTTTATTATTTTCCAGACAGTCTTGGCTTTGTTATCTGAGGACTTTATTTTATTATTCAAGTGCATTGCTTTTGCCTTTGTGCACACTGTTTTGAATAATTTGGAATAATCCCTAACATACTGATGGAAGCGTTCGTCAGTGGTGCAAGATCTCCTTTCATAAAGTTGGTATAAGTTATCTCTACTCTTTCGAATTCCGGTAGTTGCCCAATCATTAAATCTCATTTTATTGTTTATTTTAATACGCTTTTTACTACAAGTCCTATTAAATTCGTTACACACTGTATTCAGAAGCATTTTGAATTGATCATTCGGATCATTTGATTCTACCTGGGTGTTCGGCATGGCGACTAGTAGATTTGACTTTAGTAGTTCTAGTCTACTTTTACTCAGGGGTCTTATTTCTATAACGCGATCTGGAGGTTTTACTTCGCAAGGTAGCCTGACCATCTGAGCTTTATGATCCGACCGGACTCCATTCACTATGCTTCTGTCTAGATGAGGACAGTTTAACCAAATATTATCTATGCAAGTGGCAGAGGTCGGAGTAACTCGGGTAGGTGCTTCAAATAAGTAGTCAAAATTGAACGATTTAAAAAGAGTGATGTACTTATCTTTTTCGACTGATTGTGATAAAATATCGATATTAAAGTCGCCACAGACCACTACTGGTTTTTTACCACTTATTGCTTTACTAAGTACATCCTCCATAATTTCTATAAAAGATATTAAGTCACCTGATGGTGGTTTATAAATGCAAAATATCAGATACTGATCCGTCTCTGCACAAGCAATCTCACAAACACGATCAACAGAACAACCTGAGAGGTCTTTACGTTCTTTAAAAGTTAACCCATTTTTCACTAAAATAATAGAGCCACCACCCTCTGCGGTAGTTCTGTTGAATGCGCTGGCCAATACGTAATTATTTACATTAAATTTCATCATATGATTCTTTAACCAAGTTTCTGTTAAGCAGACTACATCTACATTAAGCTCTTCTGTAAATAATTCTAAATCTAGTATTTTGCCAGTGAAGCGATTTATATTTTGGTGTAATAAAATTACACTATTGTGCTTCTCCATTGTCCCAACAGTCAGTTTAAAGACAAAACCGCTATTGGAGATGTCGTCCTATCCAAGGGGGAGGGGGAGCTTATATTTCCAAAAACGGAATTAATAAAAGATGCTAAAGATTTAGCAAGTCTGTCAGTTGTAATACGGTAATCACTAATAGCATTATTAGTGTCAAAAAATATAACGTCACTATGACGGCACGTCAGCTTATACATAAGCTTATTGAGATTACACGCATGACTGTTAGCACTGCAAGGAGAAGCAGAATAGGGTAACGCGCCTATAATAACATTTTTAGCACCTAGCTTTGACAGGCATTCGAACTCAGTCTTCATCTCAGAGTACCTAATATTTGAGCCATCACCTAACATTAATACAATTGTGGTCTGTTCATTTATATGGACATCTTTAATATTATTTATGATTTTTTCAAATGAGGCATCGGGCATACAATAATTTATAACACAGCTGTTCTGAATATTATTACATAAAATTTTGCCCAATCCTCGTCCTACCCTATCTGAGAAAACCAGAGTTCTATTTACATTATTACAGGCTGGGGTTATTTTTTCCGGTGACACCGGCAAGCTGCTGTTCGACACAGATGAGTAAACTGCATCTCCGGGCAGAGGGTGAGCCTGCCGGAGCGCATACTCACATTCACACGAAGACTGCTTGGTAAGCAGTGCTTCCAAACATTCCTCGTTGTGGTGGCACAGCTCCAGCAGTTCATCCGCTGCCAGGATATGTTCACTAATTTGCTTCTGAGACATTACATATTTATTAGTTAGATCTTTCAAAGAATTTTGTAATCTGTTCAGTTCGGCTTGCAGCTTGTCAGTGTCCGTTTCATAAATGGTCCTACTGTAGCATAATTGCTCTTTGTAAGAATTTAACTCTTTCAAGACACAGACATGATTTTTTCTCAATTGAGTAATTTTATGAATATTATTATACTGTCTGTACAATCGTTTTGATTTTTTTATAAATCTATTTAACTTAACATACTTTTTGTATTTCTTATAACTTTTAAAACAAACTTGCTTATCATAAAAGGAGTCCTCTGTCAAATCTATTACACTAGAAGGTCCAAAATTGCTGCAATGCTTTGCATAAGCGTTTGGTGTCACAAGTTCTTCAAAGAGCCGCTGAGTGTTGTTTATTTGCTGGCTCTCTGCCTCTTCTTGCAATTGACGGACCACCTTGTGGGTATCGGAGAGCTCATACTCTAGGTGATCCACACGTTGCAGTGTCCGCTCATGGATATCACAGCACTCTTGAAGACTGTTCAGTTTCTCCAACAGATGGTCACGCTGTATGACAGTATCCGCATGCAAAGCATCCAGGTTGGCTAACTCACATTTGAGTCCTGTGTTTTTTTGAATAATCAATTTAACCTCCTCTTCACTTTCATCTCGTTCCCGCAGTAGCTGGTCACACAGAGATTTAGATTGCTTTAGTTCCTTGAGTGTTGCATTTAATTTCCTTTCCAGTTCACGTACTGTGGCCTTGCGTGTCATAACTGAGCTAGACATGTTGAGCTAGCTGGACACACAGCTCTCCACAGCACCTGAAATATGATGGCAACACGACTAAACACCAAGCAAGGAAAGCACAGTCGAGAGAGAGTAGGACTGAACAGATATTAAGTGTATAGATAGAATATAAATATGAACGTAGAAGGCAGAATTGAATTGTGAATATAAGAGTGAAAATATGTATGAAAAGAATATTTGACAGAGTGAAACACAATTGGCATAAAAGTTATGAATCAGCTGACCGAGTCCGATGTCAGTTCCGAGTGAGGTTATGCTTGTAGTTACTTATTAATTTAATACGGGAAGTATTCAAGTTAAATGTTATTTAATGTAACATAAAATGCAGCTATGACTTATTTATATTGAACACAATACTCCCCAGATTAATCGTTGAAGTTTCAAACGATGATGCGTTACGATGACGTTTGGCCGGTAGCAATTTTAGTTCTTCTTTTTCGTCTTTACACTGTCTCTCGCGATTAGTTTATATAACTAACACTATATTTACACACTATCACTTGATTTAACACTAAGTAAGTGTTTTTTTTATATTTAATTATATTATTTTTACAGCTTAATTAATTTAACCTAATAGACTAACTCAATAATTTAATATTCAAAAATACACCATAGAACTAAAGAATGGACAAAGTGGGGTTACAAGCGAAGAACTCTTATTGTCTTGGGCGACCGGGCTTTGCTCGGTATCTTTCGAGTTTTCCCGGAGAGAACGATTTTCCCGAAGATCGATTTCTCGCACCGTAAACCCCAGAATTCTAAACTTCATCGAAATCGTTAGAGCCGTTTCCGGGATTCCTGAAATAAATAAATAAATATGTAACATACATACATAAATTCACGCCTATATTTTCAAAAGGGGTAGGCAGAGCACACGAACATTAATTTCAGTGCCACTTTTAGCAATTGTAGGTTTATAGATGGAGAAAATGTGATATTGCAGTGACAGGTTGCTGGCCCGTCGCCTACAACACGCTTCAACCTGGTTCCCATAGTCGACTCTTAAGACATCCAAGGATAGAAAGGGCACTATTCAAACCCGGTACCACACATATACATGAATACGGTATTTCAATGTCAAAGCAACTTTTTACGAAACGTCAAAAACACTAGGTCAGCACAAAGTTTGTACATAGGGAAATGTTCCTAAGGGAGGTATTCCACTCATCCAATATCTTTGGCCAATATACATTTGATCAAAGAAATTAGATGATTTCATCCAACTTGGATGGGACCCCGACATTTGATCAAAGATTCTGATGACAGTTAAATCAATATGGCTACGCATGAAAAAGAATAAAACTTTGACAAAGATATTGGATGAGTGGAATGGGCCTCCGTCAAAGAACTTTGATAAAGATTTGACATTGTAAACGAGGACGTGAAATACCATCCCCCCTATTGGGGTGCGAGGGGGATGAAATGTCTAAATTTTAATATGGGTGTCGTTTTTATGGTTTTTTCGGACGTTAATTACGAAAATGGCATCGGTTTTGAAATTGAATGTTGTGGACATGAAAACTTTTGAAAGTTTGTGCCAAATTTCAAGAAATAACTGACTGACTGAGTGACTGACTTATCAACGCACAGCCCACACTACTGGTTCTAGAGATTCCAAATTTAGTATGTATGTTCCATATAAGGTTTCGAGGTGCACTAAGAAAGGATTTTTCAAAATTCAACCCCTAAGGGGGTGAAATGGGGGTCCGAAGTTTGTATGGGGAATCAAGATTAGTTGGATTATTTTATTCGAAACTTCACAGGAGTATTTCTAACGATAAATGAGTAAACATGTGTTTCAGGTTTTTTAAGAAATCAACCCCTAAAATGGAGAAATCTGGTGACAAATTCTGAAAATCGATATGGGTGTTGTTTCTATGGTTTATCAGGTCGCTGATTACGAAAACAACAATGATTTTAAAATCCCACGTGGAGGACGTGAAATGCCATCCCCTCTGTTGGGATCCGAGGGGGTTGGAATGTCTAAATATTAATATGGGTGTCATTTTTATGATTTTTTGGGTCGTTTATTTAGAAAATGGCATTGATTTTGAAATTTAGTATTGCGGACATTAAAACTTTTAAAAGTAGGTGCCAAATTGCAAGAAGAAACTGAATGAGTGAGTGAGTGACATATCAACGCACAGCCCAAACTGCTGGTTCGAGAGATACCAAATTTGGCATGTAAGTTCCTTATAAGGTCTAAAGGTGCATGAAGTGCCGTGAGTTCCCTATGAAGATACGACCTTTTTTGATTCAATGTATTGTAAGTGGTTTTATTAATCAGTGCCGTCCGATACGATTTCGACAAAAATCGATATTTCAGCGTCCGAGAGGACTCTTAATAGGAATCCGAGTTACCTAAACTTTGTATAAAGTAACGGCCATATTGATTTTCTTCATTCCCATCCCGATTTCGTTCAAAATCGATATCTGAGCGTCCGAGAGGTCTCCTAATACGACTCCGAGGTAAAATTTGGAAAATGTCGCAGTCATATTGATTTTTGTTTTTTTTCGTCCTGATTTCGTTCAAAATCGATATCTGAGCGTCCGAGAGGTCTCATAATATGAATCCGAGGTAAAATTTAGAAAAAGTGGCGACCATATTCATTTTTATCATTTCTGTCCCGATTTCGTTCAAAATCGATATCTGAGCGTCCGAGAGAACACTTTATACGAATCCGAGGTAAAATTTTAAAAAAGTGGCAGCCATATTGATTTTCTTCATTTCAACCCGATTTCGTTCAAAATCGATATAGTGTCCGAGAGATCTTTTAATACGAATCTGAGGTAAAATTTGGCACTTCATACATGCCTGCATGCAAAAAAGTTTAATGTTACTATTTAGGCGTGTGGGGTATCTATGGATTTGCTTTTAAAAACGACATAGAGATTTCGATATTTTTTTCCATTTAAATCAACCTTTAGATTTTTTTTATCGTATGGCATTTATTTACGAACCGTGAGATCTTCGAGAAGACTAGTACGGTTGCCAGTTTTTGTTGCACTTTTAGCACCACCCAGGGGTCACGTGTAGGGTAACGGTGGGTACTCCCTACGGACGTGGTGCAACTTCGACCCCCCTTTGTCAAGTGAGTGGGCAACTTGACTGTAACTTGCAAGCAGGCAAGCCGCCCTAAGGCCTCTAACTTGGCTTAACGATTGCTGTTGTAGACAGCAGCTGGGACCAACGGCTTCCAAAGCACGAGAGTCAGTTAGTAACCACTCAAAGCGGTCACCCATCCAAGAACTGACCTGCGCCCACATTGCTTACCCTCGCATACCGCACGCGGTAGGCGGGTGCCGCTGGGCCACGAGCGCTCTAAATTCTTGATAGTTTAGATAGATCGGTTGTAACAGACGGACTGACAGTAAGGAGTGCGAATGGATGTGAGGCCAAATTTTCTTTTTGGATGCTCCAATGGGAACTGGCAAAACCTACCTAATAAATTTAATATTAGGAAAAATAAATCTTACACGTGATATTGAATTAGCCGTATTTCTGTACTTCAAAGGACCAGAGTTTATGACCGCTGCGCGCTGCTTGGTCGTTATCAGACCTATTGGTGTTACTGTAGTACACATATACTTTTACTAAGGGCCATTTAAGACATGCTTTTATTTCATCGGCCCTTTCCCCTTCGGCCTGTCGGAAATGTATGATAATAGTTTTCGATCCTTATTTTTGCCAAAATCAAATGAAATTCAACAGTTTGCCGGTTCTCAGAATGTATACTGACTTTTCATCTGTTGATCTGTTAAGGAATCACAATCACCAAACTTCGTATACCGAAACCCCCAGAAAGTAACAACTACTTTTCTGGAGACCGCATCTAAATCGGTTCAGCCAAACGCGAGATAATCGTTGACAAACATGCAAACCTCTTTTTTGTAGACGGTTAAAAATTTCGCTTAGTACGCGGGCGAAGCCGCGGGCAAATGCTAGTTATAATAATAATTGCATAATAATAATAATCGTATGGCATTTATTTTCGAAACGTGAGATTTTCGAGAAGACAATTACGGTTGCCAGTTTGTTGCACTTTTAGCACCACCCAGGGGTCACGTGTAGGGAAACGGTGGGTAGTTCCTACGGACGTGGTGCAACTTCGACCCCCTATAATTCCATTACAGATAGGCACTCTCGTTTACCTCATCGTTTGCTGACTTAAAACGTAACATTTCGTCCACTTCACCAGCTGATATGATGAGTATGATGACTTGCATCTGCCCTAATGACCCTCGTTCATCATTACTCATGGCCGTGTATCCGATGCTCATAGTAAGGCTATAATTAGAACGTACCTGACTTTGATTGGCGATTTTGTTAATTTGTTAGGCAATATTTGGGTCAGTAGTTGGTTTTTCGGAATCTATTATTGAAAAAGGTGTATTTTTTATACGATACTATAAGTTCAACATGTGTATCTGTCTGTCTGTGGCAACGTAGATCTTAAACGGTTAAACCGATGTAAATGCGGTTTTTTATATTTGAAAGCAGGTTTTCTAGCGACGGCTCTTAGACATGTTTAATCAAAATCGGTTTAGCCGTTTTTGTGATATTGAACTTTACAATGAAAACGTCGGGAGTTTTTCCATGTTTGTGTCATTGATTTAAAATTATGACAAAAAATTATTTTCTGAATAAATACTAAAATTTACCTTTAGGTTATGAATTTTGATTATTGTCAAATACAGATTACACTATATCTGCATAATTAGCTATTGGGTATATAAGTATAACACTCTATCTATACCTAACCGTTATTGATGTTGTAAGTGTATTATGGATGGATAACAGTCACTCTTGGCTCTTAGACGTACTTCACATGCCTTTTATGTTTTCTAACAACTATAAAAATAACATATTCGTTATTCTGCCAATTCAAATGTTAAGGCTAAAACTAAGGGAAACTTTTAAACAGAACATACCTGATATGCCCAATTTTACACACATGACAAAATACCTTTGCAACTTACTAGCTGGTTGCGATTTTATCACTTATCGTTGTGGATAAGACATTCGTCACGTTCTGACAAGGCGAGTGCGAGAGTGACGGGCGTCTTATCCACGACGATAAGTGATAAAATGGCCATCATACGCCCGCTGACCAGCTAACTTGGCTATGTACCGTACCTGACCAGCTAGCTTAGCAACCTTAGAGAATTTAACACTGGAGTAGCCATCAGCGCATCTTATCAACCAAAATATTATGCCATTTTTTGCGGGGGGGCGAGGTAACACACATATAAAAACACACTTACAATATATTGTTCCATTACTACGCAACCACACTAAAACAATCAACTCACGCTCATTCAAAATACTAAAGTTGAGCAATAAAAGTCGACCTTATTCTCGTTAACATTAGATCCATTGTTGGGTTACTATAGGATGGCCAAATTGACAAGTTTCAAAGAAAAACAGTAGTCCATATTTCTTTAAAATACGGTGACGTCAAAGTGACGTTTGACAGCTAGCCCTAATGGTCAAGCACAAATGTTTTTAAATCGATTTTGTAATCGATGCTCGATTTACAATTTGAAATAAAACTTGAATTGCGCATAAAATTATAAATACGTAAAGCAAAAATATGCTTACAGTATGTGAAATTATTCATCAATCTTTTTGTACATTTGATAAAGTAGAACGTTTTATTACCCTAAACAGCAGATGAAAAGTATTTTCACGGAGCTCTTCACACGCCGAGAACGATTCCGAGAGTGACTTATAATCGATTAATGAAGTAGTTTTTTTTATAATTTTGACCACATATTGTGCCTATTTTTTGGCAGAGGGGTAAGGATACTAATGGCGTCTCCTGTTTTAAATGCTCTAAGTTAGCAACATATCTGACCAGCTAGCTTAGCAACATATCTGACCAGCTAACTTATTAGGAACATGCCTGCTTAGTATTGCTTATACGACGGTACAAGCTATCATGCTAGCTAGACAGGTTTTTTGTGACGTTTTAGTACAATTTCGGCTATATTATGCGTGACGACGTTATATGGCTGAAATGTCCTAAAACTTCACATGAAACGTGATGGTATAAGCTATGCTATCGTGATAGCTGGGTAAGGTGTGTATGTACATACAGTAGGTACTGAAGGTCATAAATATGTATACATTTTGGACCTTATTTCAATGGAATAAGGAAAAAGGATATACTTACTATGTCGGCCTGTTTAGCCTAGTTGGTAGTGCCACTGCCTCCGAAGCTAGAGGTCCCGGGTTCGATTCCCGGTAAGGGCATGTGTTTCTGTGGTGAGCAGAGACATTTGTTCCTGAGACTTGGATGTTTTTCTATGTATTTATGTATATATCTATTAAATATGTCGTCGTCTGGTACCCATAACACAAGCCTTATTGAGCTTACTGTGGGACTAGTTCGATTTGTGTAAAAAATTGACCCAATATATTTATTATTATTATTATTACATATTGGTGCCCTTGACTGTACTAATCGCACAACTTACTTACTGTGTCATCAGTTTTAATAAAAACAATCGCAAATCCACCTTTAATCAGTGTCAGTGGGCTACCGTTTGGTCTGCTACAATCGTCGCTACACTACGCACAGCATATGCGCACGAGTCGATGTTGCGCAATGTCATGAATGCGCCGGGCGGAACGCATCGAACGCATGTCCTTATTCTGCATTTTTAGCGCGTTTGCCGCTGGCATAAAGTTTTATTCACTCTCCCACAATCAGAGGTGCTACCGTGAACCGAAAACGTAATATTTATATATATATATATGCCTCTCTGACGCACTTGCATATTCGAGCGACAGAGGAAAATACTTCTTTTTCAGTTCGCGGTAGGCACTCGGGCCGGTCTCACTTGCCGCTTCAGCTAAATATTTTCCTAAAAATTTTGATCTAAACTTGTAACCTCCAAAGTAATCAAAACCAGGAAGTAATCTTGACACCACGAGATAATAGCACAGTCAATGCTGAATTTGAGGTAGCATCTAGTTATGATCCATAATAGTTGAATTTTTACAAAAAATATTTCTTTTTTTCAATTGAAACCACTTGGAAATAATTGATGGAGCGCTCAATGGTGTAGGTACCGTTTAATTTTTTGCTCCTATTAAAAGCTACACCCTGTATACCAAGACCCGATTTCACTTGAGAGACACAATGTTTACTAATTGCTTTACGATCTCAGTCTTTTGACCATGAAAGTTGTGACGAGACTTTTGCAATTTCTGAGTTTTCAAGAGTTTTTGACGTTTCATAAAAAAATGTTGATTTGACTATTACTATCAGTCAACATCCTAATTCTAAATATTAAAGTATACCTACCTAACTCAGTTTACGTAAAATCTAGAGCCAATAGTACATTACGATACAAGTGCAGAAAACAGGAAATTCGCAAGGAGTGGTGATAAATTGAAACACGACCGAAGGGAGGAGAGTTTTTAAATAATTGAATTCGTAAGATTTTGGAATTAGTCTAGATTTAAATATAATAAAAATCGGTTAAGTGCTAGTCGTACTCGCGCACGAAGGGTTCCGGACCAGAAAAAAAAACCGGCCAAGTGAGAGTCGGACTCGCGCACGAAGGGTTCCGTACCGGAAAAATAACGCCAACAACTACTCTGTTGTATGGGAGCCCCCCTTGATTATTATAATTATTTTGATTTTAGTATTTGTTGTTGTAGCCACAATAAGAATACATAATCTGTGCAAATTTCAACTGTCGATTCAGATATTACAGTTCTTGAGATCTAGCTCGGCGAGTAGTAGCCATGAAAAAGGGCTAAAATATCACGTTTTTTGTATGGGAGCCCCTTTAATTATTATTATTATTTTGTTTTTAGTATTTGTTGTTATAGCGGCAACAGAAATACACAATCTGTGAAAATTTCAACTGTCTAGCTATTACGCTTCTTGAGATACAGCCTGGTGACAGACGGACGGCGGACGGACAGCGAAGTCTTAGTAATAGGGACCCGTTTTTACCCTTTGGGTACGGAACCCTAAAAAGTGGCAACACTGTCGTGTCGTCCCTTTTTTCCTAGATTTATTTGAAAGGGATGACAGGACAGTGTTGCCACTTTTTAATTTCCACTCTTTTGTGTCGCTCTGTAATCTAAGTATTTCAAATTGTCCTGCAGTTTTGATCAAGTCTTATCAGAATAAGCTTTCACAGTCTAGTCTATTGTTAAGCAGCTGACCCCGTAAGATCGATGATTTATTTATTTGGAAAGGATTCGGATCTAGGCTAAAGAAAGTTGACAAATGAAGTCTATTAGCATTTAGATTTAAACAGTGTTTAAACGGCCATCGTTTATTATTGTTAGCGCGGCGATTATTAGGGTTAGCATAATCATTTAACTCGCAAAATAGGCACGCTAGATGTCGACTTGCGGAAAACGCCCGGAAAAACTAACTAACTAATCATTTAACTCTTAAGGCTAGGTCACACAGTGTGCGTGACCGCTGCGCGCCGGAACGTACGGCATAGACGAACAGAAAAAGTACTTGTAATATATCCTCTTTGCGTACGGTAATAGGTTAGGCGGTTGTCACACTCATACTGCTGAAGTTTCTGGATCTGGACGGTTTCCATAATGCGAGCGAGATAATAGACATGCGTAGCGCTGTCTTGTGCTATAGTTTTCGTTGAAAGCCTTTATTAAGTTTTACTTTCATGATTTTTTAAATATTTTTTGGACCCATAGTTCAAAATTAGAGGACGGACATTTTTTTTCTTTTGGAGTGAATATTTCCGAAAATATTCACTTTATCAAACAAATATTGATCAAGACCTGTATTTATTTTGAAAGACCTATCCAACAACACCCCATACCATATAGGGTAGAAGGAAAAAATAAAGTTATCCCCACTTTACGTGTAGGGAAGGTACCCTTATTTTTTTAAAGATTTTATTTTACGACGTTTGCAGTTTTATTAATTTATATATCCGTGCCTGCAGATTGCAGCTTTCTAGCACTAACAATCACAGAGCTAAGCCTCGGACAGACAGACAGACAGGCAGACAGACGGACATAGCGAAACTATAAGGGTTCCTAGTTGACTACGGAACCCTAAAAAGGGCCAAAAATTTGGTCCTCTACCACCTACCCCATATCAGCCCTAGGACGTCCACTGCTGGACATAGGCCTCCCCCAATTTCATGGGGGGTAAATGCCATAATCGCCACGCTTGGCATGCGGGTTGGCGATCGCAGTATCTCCACCGCACTCTAGGAATGCTGCTACCACCTACGATTACAGTTAATTATGGCGTCAGCAGCTGTTTTATAAAATAAAAAAATAAAATAAAATAATGATCATGATGATGATTATGATGAATGATTATCTCATATACACATGTCAAACCTGATATTACGATCAACCAATTTGATTTCTGGGCCACTTCGTCCTTCCACCACCACCACCATATCAGCCGAAGGACGTCCACTGCTGGACATAGGCCTCCCCTAAGTTCATTGGGGGTAAATGCCATAATCACCACGCTTGGTATGCGGGTTGGCGATCTCCACCGCACTCCAGGGAAGCTGCTGCCCATCCCGGGGTGCTCTTTGTCATAGTTTTAGGACATACCGGGGTCCACTTCGTACCTTGTCACAGTGAAATGAAAGCCGCTAGAGTTCTCATATTATTGTCACTGTGACAAGGTACGACCCGGGTATGTCCTAAAACTACGACCAAGACCACCGGGGAATGGGCAGCAGCATTCCTTGAGTGCGGTGGAGATACTGCGATCGCCAACCCGCATGCCAAGCGTGGCGATTATGGCATTTACCCCCCATGAAATCGGGGGAGGCCTATGTCCAGCAGTGGACGTCCTAGGGCTGATATGGTGGTGGTGGTGGTGGACAAGGTATGATGAGGCCCAGGAATCGAATTGGTTGACTGCACAAATAAGATTCAAACGAAGACCGCTTAATTATCTTTTTCGTTTTGCAATAGCAAAAATAGAAAAATCAAACTATTCGCTATAAAACATAAACAGTTATATTATTCAATAACAGATTGATCTCAAAACAACACGGTGGTTGTTCAAACCGATTATTTGTAACCACTGACCGTGCCATGCGGTAATAAAAAAAATACCATAACATAACATTACCGTTACAAAGTTACCGCTGCAGTTACCAATATCGCTGTTACTAACAAGTTCTATGAAGTTTGTATGCAGCGCCGTTCGTTCCACGATTCGCCGCCTGCAAATATTAACTTTGTACCCTAAAATAATTTCACTTACATACTAACGACTCAACATGTAGATCATAACTCATACATCGGAATATTCTAAGCTTATTTCATAATTCGGACAATAAAACTCATTTCATTCTGATTTTATGGTATTAATTCAGTTTGCGGTTTGTATTGGACTCATAGCGCCACCTAGTGGATTATGGAAAAAGCTACACGTCGTGTCTTGGCACTTCTTTGGCCATCCATACACTCATTCGTGAAAGTTGTCGTAGTTTGACTATTCGTTACTAGATGGCTCCTAAACCAAGTGATATTTGCGAGATTGTTTTTGATACATATATCGGTGTTTATCTTTTACCAAACTTTACAAACTGCAATGTTTTAAATTTTTCTTTCAACAGTAATTTTGGTTACCATCAAATTTGGAATTTTGTTTATATCGAGACTGATAGTTTTATCGTATCGCAATAGATGGCGCTGGTAGTCCGTAAGGTAATTATGAATTTTACAAACGATGAGACCTCAAAATACGTTAAATAGTTTTTAACTATTAGTAGTAGTATTTGCATCGGTAGGTATTGTCTTCATCAAGAATACGTACAGTCAACCAATTAGATTTCTGGGCCACTTCGTATCTTGTCACAGTGACAGTAATATTAGACATCTAGCAGCTTTCATATTAATTTTCACTGTGACAAGGTACCAAGTGGCCCGTGGCCCAGAAATCAAATTGGTTAATCGTAATTACTGTGAAACTGACCGTAAGGAATGCTAGCGGCGATGCTCGCATTGCTCCCCGCTAATGATATGACCACCCACTAATTTCCACCCATAACCTCCACAGCTTATAGTCCTCATCGTGTCGATAAGCGCCTCAACACAACCAGTATAGTCTGACCTCCGATCACGTGGCCAGCTCTGAGTGCCTACTCCGAACTTCGAAAATCGAACTTCGTGTCGTGCCGTCCCTTTCACTCTCGTGTTTCACTATATGACGGAAAGCGACGGCATGATACGAAGTTCAATTTTTGGAGTTCGGAGTAGGCACTCAGAGCTGGCGACGTAATCGGACGTATTCCTTGTAGAACGGTAGGGCTCAGTGGAATTAGCATGTCTCATATAGGAGCCGCAACTGGGGATGTTCCTACTTACAAAAGACCGCAGCGATAATAAAACCAATGCTTGCTTTGTAGGTTCTTTATAAGTATATGGTGGGTGATGGTGACACATAACAGCTTGCCTGATTGTAAGCAGAGACCGTAGCCAATGGGCGTGCGCCAATGGTTGGTGCTAGCTAAGTATGTGCTTTTGTTCCCGATGGTAACTAAGGTCACCAGAGCTCCCTAGGGTGCGCTGTGTTGAGGGACCTGCACTTGTCCATGCCTGTTGACACAACGAATGCTCAAATGTATAAAGACCCGGCGACGCGCTTTTAGGTGTTCAGGGGCGCTGCCGCGAACCGAAAACGAAATTTCTGCCTCGCTGTCGCACTAGCGTATTCGGCCGGCAGAGAGGGGGGGGCTACGTTTTCGGTTCGCGATAGCGCCCTTGGACTCATGAGCGTCCTTAGGCCAAGGTGTGTGCTTGTTAGCCATAAGCATAGTTGGGGTCAATTTATGCTGGGATACACGAGTAGTGGTTTGAATCGGAATAGGTCGGGAATAGAACTTTATGTAGTAACCACATTGCCTCATATAACGGCCGATCTTATTATAACCTAATTTGTTTAAAGCAATCAATAATAATTACAATTAGGCAATAACTTGAAATACGAATGTTTTTTAATGGTTTCCTGATGGTATTAGGCATTTGTAAACAATTATAATATCTTCAGAATCGTTTATACATCGGATCTCCATACAAACTTACTTTATAGTTATTAATTTAGATTTAGGCCTTAGTTAGTAATCATATTTATTTTTGTTTCTTTGAACCTGTCATGTATATTTTTTGTTTTATGTGTTATTAATAAAGATCCATTTTATAAAGATTATTAAATGACAATTGTTTATTGCATAAATCACATTACATATAATAATTAGATGGAACAATAAATAGCCAGGTATACATGTGACGCCCTGCAAGGGCACAGCAACATACAACATGCTTAAGATTTAACGTCTTTGGAAGTAAGGGAGAGAGTTATCAGAATGTTACTCGTGTTTATCGTTAAAATACTCGTTTAAATTGTAAAAGCTTTTGTTAATTAAGAATGTTTTAGATGTTTTTTGAAGAGAGATAATGTTTCTATATTTTTAATGTAATTCGGTAGGTGGTTATATATTTTAATTAACTTTCACCCCCCTATTTCACCCCCTTCAAAGATAATTTCTGAAATACTAATACCTATATTCCCATTCCGTTTTGTAATGGACTGGACAACCTAGTATCCTTTTAACGTATGTACTGACATGACTAATGTTTTTTTTTTAATTTTATTACAGGTAAGTTCATAGTTCCACCCAAATGTGCTGTGGAGAATGCAGATTTGTGTAAGTCACCCAACACTATTAAAACTAGGGGCTCTGTAAGCTGCAGGTAGACCTCGCAAAAAATAAAAAATAAAATTCAGAATTTCCAAGAATGACTCGATAAATAAATCTATATAACTATCGAACCTGCTCACAAAATTTCACGAGAATCGGTTGAAAAAAAGACCTGTAGAGAAGAACATCCGGACATACAGACAGACATACGAAAGAATTTTTGTCGAAAGCTGAAACGGAGAGGCTTTGCTCGCTCGGTCAATAAACGTATATCTAAGAGAAAATGAAAAAAGTATTCCGGCGGTAATAATCCGGACCCGGGTATGTCCTAAAACTACGACCAAAATCACTGGGGGATGGGCAGCACCAGCAACCCTGGAGTGCGCTAGAGATACTGCGATCGCCAAACGCATGCCAAGCGTGGCGATTATGGCATTTACCCCCCATGAAACTGGGGGAGGCCTATGTCCAGCATTGGCCGTCCTTCGGCTGATGTGGTGGTGGTGGCAGCGGTAATTATCACGAACAGTAGCGATCGCGCGGTGCGGCGTTACGCATTCAGTTCAATATGGAATGTAGCTTTACTGTGTAGAAGGTTCAAATTTCTTTGACTCTACCAAGACGCGCGCCGATTCCGGCCGTCAATCCAAAATGTTCGAATGGACCTATCTGTACTTTTGAAATAATTGGTACCAATTTATTAGACACACTGCTATATATTAATCATCATCATCCTAGCGTTATTCCAGTACAGTTGCATCCTGAAGGATGCCCGAGGTCCGCTATCTAATCCCAAGACTTGGCGCAGTCACTAGTTTTTCGGAAGCGACTGCCATCTTATTTTTTAACGTTAGGGAAATGCTTTTATGCATCCCACCCGGTTGGGGGGGACCAGGACGGGTATGACGGACTAACCGCAGCAAAACGCCTTGGACTACCGTCTAAAACCCCAACGAGTGCCGGCTTCGCCTAAGCATCAGCATTCTACCGCGTGCGTCCCAGCGAGCAGCCCACAGGTTAGAGGGCCGCAGACATTACGCGCCAGTGTAGGACGGGCACGTTGGATTCCTACCCAATACCATATCATAGACAGCAGCCGGTACCAACGGCTTACCGTGTCTTCAAATTTATTTAGTAATGCGTTGAACGAAACTACCTACGTATATAATTAAAAACATAAATACTGTGGGAACGATCTTACACAAATTTAAATAACCATAACTGTTATACAGTTTGGCGGAAGTTAAAGAAATTGTTAAAGAGTACTGTTTTTTGTGAATAAACGCTTAATTTTTTTTTTTTTTTTTTAACCCCAAAGTAAGCTCAATAAGCTAGGGTTATGGGTACTAGTCACAAACCACTTAAGTCTATGGTACTAGACGACCATGTAAAGTGTGGACACGAAAAAATCTGGTCATGATATGGTAAATCTTTTAGCAGCGCTTTTTTACAATAATTTGTGGATATCAAACTACATAATCATAGTTGGCTCTGACTTTCAGCATTATAGAGGTATATTCCACCATAATTATATTTTGTTGTTTTTGTCATTGGCTCTGAAATATAATGCTTATTCATTATTATAAAATTAGCGTGGGCACTATCTTTCGATTGCTATTACCGTTGGCAACAGCTACACCTCATTTACAATACGTCTCCACCATACAGGCATCTAATTATAGTCGCGGATGCGTTTGGTTCCCGGTCAATAAATATGGATGTTCCTCGGTCCGGCGCGGGCGCAGCGCACGTAGACAGCATCTTGACTCGGTGAAGCCGCTTCCTCCCTTTGGATTCCGAACAAAACACGATTTTCAGCACAATATTCCAATATCTCCCTCTTATAAAATAATTTCGACCGTGGCGTTGTGCGAAATTAGTGTGTAAAAGTTGTAAATTGTTGTATTAACTTTCGGGCAACTGAGATAATACTGATAATATCGGCTGTATCATAGGTATTTTACTGTACTGGAGATGGTATGTAAACTAATTATTGTCTCGAAACATGTGTTTATGTGCCAGTGTTCTTGAGATATTTTCTAATTTCTCTATACCATTTTAAGGTCCGCATTAAAAAAATTAGGGTGACGACCAAATATTTGGACCATACTTGAGTCCTTTAGTTGCGTTTGCTGTCATAGAAAACGGGCCGGCCCGGACACGGAACGGTCTACTGTGAATCATCCTTAATTCGTCTACAATTAATTAATTCTGTTGTGACACTGTCAGTTGTCATAAATGTCGTTTTATACGGTAGTAGTCGTGTCCCAGCCAAATCACTTTTATTGTAGTATATTGTAGATGGAGAACCTTAACTATCGTACAGGCTAGGTACATGGTGCGCGGCGGTTTAGGCGGCGGAGGTGGGAAACGTTATAGTCCAGGGGTTCCCAAAGTGGTCCAGGTGGACCCCCAGGGGTCCACAGGAAACTCGACGGGGGTCTACGTTGGCGTGACAAAAAAAAATGAGGGTTTTGGGAATAGAGTAGAAATGTGGTGTAGGGGGTCTACCAGAACCAGTTAACTTTGGAAGTGGTCTATGAGAAAAGAAAGTTTGGGAACACCTGTTATAGTCGCTTGGTTGGTAGCGCGGTATGTGCCATCGTCATCATCATATCAGCCGAAGGACGTCCACTGCTGGACATAGGTCTCCCCCAAAGAGTTCCACGATTACCGGCTCTGCGCCACCCGCATCCAGCCTGTACGTAAATTGGCCTTAATTATGGTTAGGTTAGCTAACGAATTTCCTTGTATTTGTTTAGCACGAACGCGACAGCTTATTAGTAGTTAAGATACTAATAATTATTTGACTGTGAGAGTCGGCTATACATAATTCATATGTGTTCGTACTGTTGTATGTACATTCCTGTCATACGGGTACTGTAATAATAGGGGAGGTATACTCTTAGGTGAAGCAAGTTCGTTGTTTAAGACAAATGTAGCCGTCTTTTTTGTCTCGCTCGCTCGCTTAATGTTAGCTAGATATGTGATAGTTGCCCGCGCACGGTAACCAACGAAAAACTTCCTGAAAATAAGTTATTCTTGAAAACGTATCAGTATTTCAAGAAAGTGATCAATGAAGTTTTAGATTAATGTATTTTCTTTCTTCACCCGAAAGAGCGGTCAAAGTAGGTACCACTTGAGGAGGTTTCAAAAGGTTTATTTGCTCTGTAACTCTACTTCTATATTGAACCCTAACTTTTCTTAAGCAAGGTTCCATTTAGAAGGACCGCTAAGACAAAAAAAAACCCTTTTGGAAATACTCTCCTCACTTGTACATTAGAAGCAGTAGCGAATTTTAAGTAGAAAACAGCTTCGTTTGATTTTGTCCATTATAATTATTAAGAGTCAGTCAGCGCGTGCGGTATGCGAGGGTAAGCAATGTCGGGCGAGGTCAGTCCTTGGATGGGTGACCGCTTTGAGTGGTTACTAACTGAGCGCTCCCGTGCTTTGCCGTTGATCCCGTTTGCTGTCTACGATAGCAGTCATTAAACCAGTCAAGTTGCCCACTTACTTGACAAGCCTAAACCAATAAGGTCTAGTTTCCCCATCGGGTTGGAAGGTCAGATGGCAGTCGCTTCCGTAAAAACTAGTGCCTACGCCAATTCTTGGGATTAGGTAGCGGACCCCAGGCATCCTGGGAATAACGCTAGATGATGAATTATTAAGAGTCATTAGTGTCCCACTGCCGGGCAAAGACCTCCCTACTTTTCTTCCACTGTCTGTCCTGGGCAGACTTCCACTAGTCATGAAGTTATGATCAAAGACGTTGAGTTAATCTCGCCATCTCCAGGGACGTCTGCCGCGACGCCGTGTACGATTTTGTGGGACCCACTTAGTGGTGATTCAGATAGGTATTTGTTGCTGTAAAAAAATATATAAACAAAAGTGACACTGAGACGCCAAAGTTTCAGAATTTACGGTCCTCAGTTTCAGATCCAGTGGCTCTAAAAATTCTTTTTTTTACTAAATCTCGCGAAGTTAACGCTTCGTCTTAAGATAAGGTCCTAGGATCTAAAATAAAATAGGCTCAAAGCTGTTTGGAATGAAGATATATTTTCTTAAAATTTCTTTATTTATTTGTAAATATCATCATCCTCCTAGCGTTATTCCCAGTACAGTTGCATCCTGAAGGATGCCTGGGGTCCGCTACCTAATCCCAAGAATTGGCGTAGGCACTAGTTTTTACGGAAGCGACGGCCATCTGACCTTCCAACCCGAGGGGGAAACCAGACCTTATTGGGATTAGGCTTGTCAAGTGAGTGGGCAACTTGACTGTTAGAGGTTCTCAATCCGCCCGGAGGCCTCTAACTTGGCTTAACGACTGCTATCATAGACAGCAACCGGGATCAACGACTTAACGTGCCTTCCAAAGTACGGGAGCGCTGAGTTAGTAACCACTCAAAGCGGTCACCCATCCAAGGACCGACCTCGCCCGTCATTGCTTAACCTCGCATTCCGCACGCGGTACGCGAGCGCCGCTGGGCCACGAGCGCTCCATTTATTTGAAAATATATTGAATATTATACAGCGTGTGGCCTGTCATAATCGTAGGAGAATAAAAATAAGCGGAACACTATTGAGCACTCAAGCAATTATTTCAAGTGGCCTTCAATTGAAAAAAATAAGTTTTATTTGTATTTTTTTGCAAATATAGCTATTTGTTTATTCCACTGGAGTAATATACTTTATATTAATAACTATAATAATAACTTTATAATAATAACTATTTACTTTATATTAAAAACACTAAAAATGTATAAGTAAATTTTGTAATATCCTAAAAATAATGCAACAACTATCATGACTCGTAACTTGACACTACCTCGAAATCAGCATTGACTGCTGCGCTATAAATGTCATGGTGTCGATCCATTACTTGGAGGTCATAAGTTTATAACTTTAGATCTTAATTTCTCCGCATTGAACAAATAAATGGGGTATGTCCTAAAACTACGACCAAGACCACCGGGGAATGGGCAGCAGCATTCCTAGAGTGCGGTGGAGATACTGCGATCGCCAACCCGCATGCCAAGCGTGGCGATTATGGCATTTACCCCCCCATGGAATTGGGGGAGGCCTATGTCCAGCAGTGGACGTCCTAGGGCTGATGTGGTGGTGGTGGGAACAAATAAATATTTTTAGAACGCATGAGGTTACTGCAGATGTTCTAAGGAAGCGTTCTTAATTTTTTTGCTGATATTACAGTATATGAGAAATGTGATTTTATTGTTACATATATAAAAATTAAAATTCACTTCATACTAGGTATTTAAGAGCTACGCAGAAGACAGAGAGCGGTCATCAGAGTTCTGCGTTCGCGTTCCATTGGACTAGACTACTTTGTAATTTCTTACTTCAAATGCGTAACATTTATGAATTGATGTTTGTAGTGATAACCTACCTTCTATGTAGGTATGTCTAATGCATGTGTGTGCGTGCACACTGATGTCAATAAAACACTACCGGCGCATCGAATTGACGTGTTAATAGGTCAATAAAGACTGTAAAGAGGCAAAGGGGAGACACTAGCATGGTCCCTTGCATGGTTATTTATTACAATGATATTTACTTAATAAAGTCGGACGGGAATTGTCTTACTATTTCACATACACAATGGTTACAAAATATTTCAACTGCAATATTAAACAGCTGCTGAAACAACTAACTAAAAAAAAACTGGCTATTCATTTAATTATTACTGTTGAAAAAGCTCATTTTTAATTCCGTCTCTAAGTAGTGCTCAGTAGTGAACATTTTGTGTACTCAAAATTAGAAAAGCTTCTTTTTAGTACCATGCTAGACCGCTATAGAGGGGACCCGCCTCGATTATGCCATCTGAATCACTCGATTTAAATATGCGGGCGCGTGTGCAGTGGCCTTTATTTATACTTTTTAATTTTTTATTGTCTATGCTGCCAGTTCCTTCGCTTACTTTTAAAGTCTTATCGCATTGTGAATAGGTATATTTTAGCTTGATTTAAATGGTGTTTGAGAATTGCTATGCCAGCATTGAAAATTAATGGATAGTAAGAGTAGTAAAAGGGTTATGGAAGTGATGAGTGATGGGGTTTATATAACCTATTATTTTTTAATCAAGTGTAATATGAGCAGCGCTCGTAGTGTTTGTACAAAGTAATAATTATACTTTTAAGTATACACTTACCGGACCCCGGGTATGTCCTACAACCTGTGCCAGCAGCATCCCTGCAGTGCGGTCGCATGCCAAGCGTGGCGATTATGGCATTTTTGCCATGCAGAATGTCATTGTGGCTCTCTTTCTCGCTTTTAATATGAGCGAGCGAGCGAGATATAAGCTTGAAACGCACAGAGCGCGGCGTAGCGTCGTTGCGGGGAGGAGGCGGTTTTGCGGTAAAGCGGTTGTTTTTGTAAATTTTCTGTTGGAAATTATAATTCCGCTAAGTGGACGTTTTCGCTTGTAAAAATATTTACAGTTAAAATAATTAACAAATAGTTATTGTCACTATTATTAGCCCTAAACTCCGATATTGTTGGACAATGGGTCAAGGTCTAAACGCATGGCATTTGTTGTTTTTATTTATTGATATTTATCTGTCTTATTATTGCTAAAGCTGTTTACACGCCAGAGCATGTAGCATTGCATTATCTGGTATGCCACATACTCGTATAGCGTGTGAACAAGTCCTTATATCTTGATCTCAGAGGGCCTACCGCAAACTTCGAAAATAGAACTTCGTGTCGTGTCGTCCCTTCAACTCTCGTGTTATACACTATATGACGGAAAGGGACGGTACGATACGAAGTTCGTGGTAGGCCCTCTGTAATTATCGCTAACGCTGTCTAAATCGCGAGAGCATGGCATTATTTGGCATGCCACATATGGTGTGTACAGACAGGTCCTTCTACTCGTATATTTATCTTTGCCTAATTATCGCTGAGGTCGTTAAAGCCATTCGCGAGTGAATGAGGAAGTGAATGAATGGCTCGGCCTTGTTATTTGGGTATATAATAATTGCTGTCACAAATAAGGTCAACGACCTTTATCTGTCTAGCCGAGTGTTTATGCCAGTTAGTTGTTAAGTTTATTACAAAGGTATTATTAGGTCATTGATAATTAATAATAATAAAAATAATAAATATTAAAGGACAATCTTTACACAAATCGAACTAGTCCCATAGTAAGCTCAATAGGGCTTGTGTTATGGGTACTAGACGACGATATATTTAATAGATATATACTTAAATAAATAGAAAACATCCTAGTCTCAGGAACAAATGTCTCTGCTCACTACAGAAACAAATGCCCTTACCGGGATTCGAACCCGGGACCTCTAGCTTCGGAGGCAGTGACACTACCAACTAGGCTAAACAGGCCGACTAATAATGTGTATTCACTATTGTTTTAAATAAGGATTCCTAATGTTTCCATTTGTTCACTACGTAGACTAGACATACATGTTATTTCCGAAATGGTGTAATAAAAGCACTAGAAAGATACACGATCCCTATCAAAACAAAGTCACATAAATACAATATTTACCTTAACAGTATACAATTTTCATCCGCTATGTCCTATAGCCCTGTCACACAATTATAAATGTGTCGCGAAACCTTTGGGCGAAAGCTTACTCAAGCAAGACTCAAGATAGAACTCCTGAGGATATGCTGTTTTGAAAGTGAGCGACTTGTATTTGTCTCTTGGTGTTGACACGGTGAATTATAAAGTAAATAATGGTTCCGCAACGCGCCAATACTCATCTGGAATCATAGATTCTGGAATAGTCAGCGATCATAGACAGTGCTTACCATCATTGGTATAAAAAAAACTTGGACAACGATTCCCATTTGATTCAATATTTCAAAATCTCCTTGGTTTGGACTTTAGACTACCTAAAATATGTCCAGACATTTTTGACAGGCCACTCCCAGGCAAGACAGCTGTGCGCCAGTCACGGCCAATTCAGGCAATTGCCCTAATCATGTATAATTGTGGCCAATGGAGACCAATTAGTGCTTTTCAGCGCCACATGTTCACGGCTCATTCACATCTTGTGTGTGTGTCGTCGAGATCGAAATAAAGTGCAGTTTAAGTTCTAGCTATAAGTAAATAGGTCATTTTATGAAACGTTGTACGAACTATGTATCTGGAAGATGCAGATACAACGCCTTTTTTGGACAAATTGTTTGAGTAGGTTGAGGAAATAAAGCAAAATCAAGACTCAACTGTGGATTGTTTGGTCTGTCGAGAAAATGAAATCATGTTTCGGCTCTAGTTAGCAAAACAATTACATATATATCTTCACAAGGATGATATATTTGAAAATCAATCCTTATTTTTTCCTAATCTTGTGAGAGCGGCATTTAAAAGAACATGGTTTATTTTCACTGTACACGTACGCCCTTAAGCCCTAGCTGTACTTTTGGTTAGGTAGCCTATGGAATTTAGCCTATATATTTTATTATCTTTACCTTAGGTCGCTATTACGAGTAAATCAGGTTAGGTGCCTACGCCGGGTTTATCCTTATGTGTAGGTAGTTTATTTCTGTGCTTAGGTAAAGTACCTAATATTAAAAAACCTCACATTAACGTTTTCCTTAATAACCTAAATTAGTTTAAGCTAAGATTAATCTGTTAATGACAGTCATAATACATTTTTCACGGTTTCCTTATGACTGCCTTATTAAAATTTAAATTGCATTGCTTACTCGTGGGCACCTCTGTTGCGAGACCAAAGACACAAAATGCGCGCGAATCGAATGATGACGTTATATGTGGTTCAAAATTTAAGCGTTCTATACACCTATCAATTGCTCACTAACAACCTAAAGATGCAGCTATAATATAGAATAAGACACCAATCATTCAATTCATTCACTTTAAAGGCGGTAGTCTCTGTTGAGGAGGTAGCAGTGGTTTACTTCGGGCTGGAGAAATAAATCCTCGCTGAATATGCGAACAATGCGTACTGTATATTTAACAAAATATTAGATACACAATCCATACAACGATTGACGATTATACTACTCGTAGATTCAATTATCTTAGGACACAGAAACAGTGTTACTTGCATGAGTGTGCATGAGTGCACAGACCAAAGAGAATGAGCGACTGAAATTTCAAAAACAATTAAAAAGTTAAAGTGCACTTGCACAGTTCAAGTAGACTACAATAAGAGTTTAAGTAGACAATTAAATATCAAATGCTATCGTATACTTAACAGTCTTATCAAATTGATAGGTTTGTAGAACGTTTTAAAGTCTACATTGGACGTTCAGTTCGTAGCGTGAAAATAGTTCACTTTGAATGAATTCGTTATGCTGAATTACCAACTTATCTGTAGCGCGGAATAAGCCATGCTAGTCTTTGTGGTAACGGAGTTAAAGACGTTTATGGTTTTGAGATAAATTTGTGAATCTGTAGGAATGCTTGTCGAGTTTGCTCATTCATTTAAATGTACCTATGCATAGTCAGCATGCCACATGAAAGGTTCCCGTTTGAGTTTGGTTTCGCTGTAAACTTCAATAAGTTTTAGCGATTTTCCTTATTGGTTAGAACTGGGTTTATAGCTACATATTATTTACCTATTTGCATAACTCACAAATACTCGTAATTGCGCCATAAGCCATAATACTCGTATCTGTCTTTCGTTTCGTCGTTTGTCTTTATCAGACAATTTAACTTTTTTTATTAAAGTTGTGAAACTTATTATAATAGAGAGGCTCGTAAGTTTTTGGGGGTTAAATGTTTTAAAATTTGCCTATACTAAGCTAAGCTACTAATTCAGTATCAAATGATATTTCTCATATAAGTTTTTTTGAATAACCCAGTGGTATAGCCACGAACCGGGTTCGAACCCACGACCTCCCAATGGAATTTCGCGCCCCTTACCGCTCGGCTACAATGGTACTTTTTCTTTTTTGGCTACGCACGTAAATATATACGGCCGTGAAAATGAAGCCGAACTGAAACTCGATATAAACAATCATTAATCGATTCAGCCGCGGTGGTCTTGTCTGTGCATTGCATGATTGGCTATCTGTGTGCATGTAGGTAACGTGGCGCCGATCTGCTTCATTTATCTACTGCATTTGCTTTTAGTTTTTAGTGCGGTTACGCCACGCTGCCTCCCAGGCTAGAACGGCATATCAGCTTCAGGCTGACAGGGATGAAACGACGTTTCAGATCGAGCGGGACCCGCGTCGGAAATAACGTAGAATATCGGTCACCACAGACTCAACTCCACATCATGGACGCTGAATTAATTGCAGCACTATCGCACCGGCCGCGGAGCGAGCGGACGCTTCCGTTCGTTCGATTTTCGAACGAAAAGCCCGCGAACGCTAACGCGGGAAATAAGTTTTGAAATTGTTTATGGTTTTCTTTTAAAAGTAACGCGTTCTAATTATTTATACTAGTTTAAAGTTGGTTTTTAAAAAGTGATTAAAATTGCGTTAAAGTTGTGTCAATCTTAGTGTTTTCGAGATAAAACATGTGCAAAAATAACTAATCAGTAAGGTCAGAGATCTCTGCTGTTTCGTTCGTTCAGATAACGGGTGCAAATGTCTCCAAAGGCAGAGTTAACTGGCGACTTGCGCGGAGCACACGGTTACTGGAAATAAGTAAACAAACAGTGAATCATTAAGCGGTTATCAATGCAGGATGGCGTGTCAGGCCGCGAGTTGGATTCCGAACGCGGTGGCGACAATACTACGTGCCGACAGCACGGCTCAGCCCATAATCGCGTGGCTAACGACTTTACGGGATTCCACAGAAGAATATGACCCATTAGTGACCGTGAAATCGGATTTATCGGACACGGAGGACTCTGATTCGTCGACAACTACTACAACTCCTGACAGCGCGTTTGACGAAATACTATCGCAGTTGGGAAAAGAGATTTATAAATTAGACGAATATCAGAAGATTTTAGGACCCGGCGAGGAAGAAGTCTCATTAAGCATTTTGAATATCTTCGATGAGTGTTTGGAAGGGTTCGAAAATGGCTTCGAAGTGAAACAAGTAGTGAACGGTTTTGAAGTGACTCCGGTTCCAGAAATAAGTGAGCGTCAAAACGGCGAAGTGAAGGAAAACGGTGATGTGATCAAGGGCAAGGAAAACGGTGAGGAGTGCAGCGACTGTGAATCGACTCTATCCGACGTCTCTTTCGTCACTAGCACGCCGGCTAAGTGCGAGAAAGTGAGCGTGAACACTATATTCTATCAAGGTGAAGGAACGCCGGTCCCGCCACCTCGGTCTAGGTTAAAAACGCCATCGTCTAGTTCATCTTGTTGCGACAATATGGAGCTAAAGACTAATGTAAACAATGGTGTTAAAAGCGACAGCGATTCTGAAAGCACATGCTGGAGTTATAAAGAGTGCAGCGACGCAGACGATCCTAAAGACAGATACGCTTCCGTTTGGTCTCATTCCACCGGTTTCCACAACTCGGATGCGATAATGCGGAGGGTGTTATCGCAGAACCACGCGACTATATCGCGATTGTCTTTCGATACGGCGAGTGAGTTTACGCCGACGCAATACTCGGTGTACGCGCTGCCCGAGGTGGGAGACAGGTGCGACGAGCCAGTCGCCGACATGACACCGGACAAGCCTGACGACGGCTATGAGCCGGTTCGCGACGCGCTCACCACCGACGAGAACATTTACGAGGAGATCGAGTACGGATACAGTTTTACGGACGAGGGGTGCTCTTGTGGCGGCAGTGTGGAAGTCGAGAGTTGTTCCATCAGTGCCAGCTCCGAAGGAGTCGGAAGGGATAGCCCTGTGTACGCTAATTTGACTGATAATGACGCGTACGCAGTGACTGCCGATGTACTTTACTGGAGGAACGTTTTATTACTGGATCCGTACTACAATGAAGACGAAGAAGATGAGGTAAGTGCTTAGATCATTGCTATGCGTGTTGAATTAATTAATTTATATAAGGCGGCCTGCTACACTCTTATATGCATAGCGTTTCCTGTTTTATGTGTCATTAGGTTCGTTAAAATGATCCCGGTTCGCATTAAGAGTGAGCAATTTAGTTTTAATTAAACGGAAACAATGACTAATTGAGAACGGTGGTAAGGTCTCAGTTATTATCAATAACACAAACAATAGTATTACAGCGAAAACACAGTCTTCTATTTAACAATTTTATTGCAAACAAAAAATAAACAACCACAATTCAGAACAACAACGTTAATACTCGTACCTATACTATACTCACTATATCAATACTATATCAATATCAATGTTAGAAAAAGGTCAACAGCAAACAATTCTTGTGACCACAACCTCTACATTTTGTTTGAATTACTTACTGCCTGGTCGATCACTTGCCAATAGTTGCCAATGAAACGACATCGGCATATCAAAACATTTGAATAACTGGAATGGGATCGAATCGAAATCAATTTGCATTATTTACTACGGAAGCATTACGCGCATGGCCAGTTAAACAGACTGAAAAACAAATGACTATCACATGGTGTACATTAACTTGCAATTTTTGACACTGGCAGTTCATTTTGGCGCGATATCGATAATGACACGTACCATAGACACAGGAACTAGTGATGGCTTTCCAATCGTAAAGTAACGATTCACTTCCTCCATTATTTTATTCACACGTCTTTGAAACCGAAAACTCTTTTACGGCGCCATTTCGTTTCCATTCATAATTTCGTTCTAAATTTAACTTCATAACTCCCATTCATGCGTTCAAGTGACCAAATTGAAATGACTTTTAGATTGAATTAGGTGGATGGTAGTAAATATTCCATCACGTGGTTTTTACTCATATGCTGTAGCTACGCATTTGAAAAGTTCAAAAGTCTTTATTATAAGCGAATAAGGACAATTGGCCTGTGCATATGCGTATCTACTTTTGATGCTGACTGACTCAAGCAAGATCCAAAGTAAAGAAAGTAAGAGCCCGATTTGATTTAGGTTTTGACAGTAATATTTTTCGATCCCGTGTTATTTTAACATATATCATTAGGTAAATGATGTACCTAATGAATTTACATGTCATAAAATAGTATGGAATAAATTAAAATAAGGAATAGTTTAAACAAAGAGAAAAACCCGAAGGAGATAAACCGCTTAGGACCTATCATGAACCTACTTTTAGGACTTATCTCGCCGTTCGGGTTTTTTGGAGTCAGTTATAATCGTTCCAAGAATCAACTGACGAATATATTTATTCAGAATCTAAATCGTAAATCTTTACTTTTGTTGTTCTTAACTAGTTATCGTTTTGCCTGGAACGCAAGAACTTACCATAAATTAATGCAGCCGCCGAGAATTTTTTTAATCCGTCTTTTTGTTTATTGTCATTCACCCATGACTGTGTATTAATTAGGTAGTGTCTGATGGAAACAATATGCGGCTAAATGCTTTATATTCTGCAATAACTTGAGGTACTGTCAATTACCTACTAGCCTACTAATAATTACTAAAACATTACTTAATCTTCCCGGTCATTATAACTTCATTCTCTCCACAGTACTTAGATCATTGTGGTCAGTAAAATGATTGTTGAAGAATGTTTGCTTTTTTGATATTTTATAATGACGAAATACTGCCATATTTTTTATTAGTTAATTGGTGGTTAACGGTGTGGATCGCACATATTTGTATTTATATTAAAAACAGCAACCTTGTAGCGATTGTTTGTTGACCTAAATAAATGAAAAAAATAATAATACATATGTCTAATAAATTAATAAATAGGCTACCTACCTAATGGATTGAGAGGATGGTAAGCGATTAGCGCCGACCATAGACATCCGCAACACCAGAGGGGTTGTATTGTAGTTGTAAGTAAGTGCGTGGTTGATGTTTAAGATTGCTACTACATATGTTATGCCATTTTCATGTGAAATCTAAAATGTGGGATCTCCCAGATTAGTTTCTCGTTTGCTTTTCCCAGTAAAATTAAGTGAGCGAGGCAACTGATATTTGGGAACGGAAACACTGTCTATTGATAAGGTAAATGTACTATTAAAGGTGGTCAATAGTTGGCACCTATTGTACGCTTCTATTATTGTTGAAAGTGGCAACTTGGCAAGTATTGGCACTGGAACATGTACCTTAGTAGTAACAATTATGGCAACTGTCACATGTAATCTCAGTCTAATCGCGGCTTGGTATCACGAACGGTTCATGCCGATATACCTACTTTAAAACTGGAATTGAACTGCTGGTAAGTACTTCATTATGTAACGTGTCATAATTTCGTTAGGTACGAGTAGATCTGTCATTTATAGTATGGGAAAATATAACCCCTGGGAGGCATTATTTTTGGTGTTAGTCCAAAAAATAAAAATCTGTTTCGTCTTAACTTTTAGTGCTAAAAATGAGGCGTACACAATGCAGTTTTAATCGGAGCTATCACCAAACATACAAGCAACAATGTTTCTTACGTACTTACTCATAATTACCAAACAAGCCAATTGAAATGCAAAACAGTTGCACCATCACATCAGACTGTAATTAGGTATACTATACCACAAAAACTTAACACAAAAAGTTAAAACGATGTAATCATGTAAGGCTTACGTGTGCACTTACGTTCATTTGGTGTTGGTCTGTTACGAAGAGATTTACTGTCATTACTCATTACATGCTCATTACACTGGTTTCTATTAGTTATTAACATAGTTTACTTGTCACATAAAGCACTGTTTTGAAAAAAAAAACAGTTTCTGTCAAAAATTTCATTTTAAGAACAAGCTTTCTTGCCGACTGTACTTTCATTCGCACCTTACCTCCATTACTCGTTGAGACGGTTCCAGTGAGTCCAAACACGACGGGTTTATCTTCTATAGTTTACGAGTTGCTATGGCCACCTTCCATGTCCATCATCAGATCAGCTCGGTGATACCATAGTATTGCATTGTCACCGAACTTGCATACGTATGCCATTTCAATATAATTTCAAGCAATAGAAACTAATTTCCGACCTACATATGCCAGCAGCCAGCATTTAAAATGAGAACCAAACTAAGTTCGTATGAAGCATCGACCGTGACGGTGACTCTTAAGAAAAAACTTTTAATTATTCCCCTATTTATTCGAACGGTACAACCACTTCATATGTAATTCCGGGTTCTCGATAATCTATACCACCACCACCACCATATCAACCGATGGACGTCCACTGTTGGACATATACCTCCCCCAATTTTATGGGGGGTAAACGCCATAATCGCCACGCTTGGCATGCGGGTTGGCGATCGCAGTATCTCCACCGCACTCCAGGCATCTCCAGGGATGCTGCTGCCCATCCCCCGGTGGTCTTGGTCGTAGTTTTAGGACATACCCGGGTCCATAATTTATACATTACGTACGTATTAACGAGCTGTCCATTTAAGTATTTGTAATTATTATTCACTGGAAATTCAGTAAAGTCAGCGCGAAGAGATATACTTCATCCTTATGTAATATGTAATTATTAGTATCTCAATCCTTTTTTATCTCATGCCATTATTTGACTTATTTGTCGGCTGAACTGTACTGATCTGGTAATTTGGCAGGGAATGACTAATGATATTGAAAATCATGTGTTTGTTTTTACGTAAACAACTAATCGTCATTAAGGAATGTAGACTGGAAAATCCAGATTCTATCTATTACTTAAATAGGTATTGTGTTGTTTAGTCATTCACTTAAATACGAGTTGATATAATTTCGTGTGGTGTTTTAAGCGCTCTACAAATTTGTCGACTTGTCAACAACATAGAGACGCGGCGATAAGATGGTAAGAGACAGAGCCAATCATTCCATTCATACCTTTTTAAGGCGAGTTTCGCGACTAATTGGTAGGTTTTTATTGTAAAACGCTTTATGGGATAACTATAGGTATCGATAAATCTTAGCTTTATTTAAAAATAAAATACCTACCTAGCTTTATTTATCTAGTTTGGTATGCAATTTAACAGCCCGTATTCAGTGAATAAGATAACCTAAAAAATAAATGCCATACGATTTAAAAAAAGATAACCTTACGGTTCCTTGACCCTACATCTCTTTATTTATTTTTGTCATTGTATTATTGACTGCTATACAAATGTGAAATATAATATTCTGCTACGAAACGAACTGCAATCTTAGGGAATGATAGGGTTTGTCAATTTTCGACCTTAACGGCATAAAAATATAGGTGTAAAGTGACGAACCTATTCATTTCGCGTTTTTAGGTACTTACTTCAAAACAATAAGGCAGTAAGTACCTTTTAAATACAGACCAAGAAAAAAACTTCTTTGCTTGGTCTGAGCTTTAAAAGTGTTCTAACCGTGTTACAGTTGTCATCACTATTTCTAAGCGAATCAAAAACATCTTAACACGTCTTTATTATTAAGGCGTTCGAGTGCATGTTCGGATATTGCACAAAATATAATTTTCTCAAACATGCAATGAAATATTGATGTTATGTTCCTTATAATAGGCTGCGAAGTATGACGTTTCAGGTGCGGCTAGGACAAGAGGTCGTTAATGCAATTTCATACAAATGTTGCTGGCCTAGGCCGGCAAAGTCCTCTTTTTTAATTTCCAATTCACATAAATTTGTGGCACAGGCATCATGACATTCTGCCACTATGCGTATTAAAAATAAAACTTTGATTTTTTTGTTGTTTATTTCATTGTATGTTTGAGAAAATCACTATACATACCTCGGCGGGAAATATGGGGTTGCCCGCCTGAGACTTATCCGACCTCGCTACGCTCGGCCGTCTATATGTTTTCGGCCGGCAACCCCTTTCGTCCCGGCCTCTTATTTTTTTTCTTTTTTTTTATTAAAAATGGGATTGCTCTTGGCCAGCACCTAGCCAGGGGGCAAAGAAGAGGCCGACGATGAAGCGAGCTCACCCAGAAGATGCCTATTCACTCGTGCCTCTGTAGTAATGTACTATTAAACAATAACTATGTTTTAGTATCTTCACACACACACACCTCTTACGGACTGCAGTATAGTTTCTTCAAAAAAGGAGTAGCTCAAGCTCTCTGTAGTTGCAGGCGTCCAAAGAGTCGCTTGTTTGCCACCAACGTGGAAGTAAATAATAATATACTGATATTATCTTTGAATACATCAAAAATTGCAGTAACAAGGTAAGTAAATTCACACATTACAGTCATACACGCGAACATTACCCTCCTTTTAGTGGCAATGTGGAAACGTCAGTTGTTGACCAACAGACTAACAAGCTGCAACGTTATATGTTGCAATTGCTAATGTGTGTTAACCTAAAATTGATGATTTATTGAGGATACGTACACTGTACAGGCTTAGTGTAAAAATAGTTTGCAGTTTAGTATGAACGATGACATGGTTTTGTAATGTGTAAATTAATAACGCACGCCCGTTTCGCTCTGCACAAACTAACGTTTAGAGGTTATACTTTGGGGTCAATTTGAGACAAACATTTCGGATGCAAAATAAGAAAATCTGGGCAAATCTAACGCGTCAAAAACAGCATGTGAAACAATTGAAATGACGAATGAATAGTGATAAATGTAGATATTACGCTAGGCATCGGAGACATTTCGTAGTAGAACTATGTATATCGCCTAATATACCAGTGGGTAGTGCCTCCGCCAATTCCTGGGATTAGGTAGTGGACCCCAGGCATCCTTCAGGATGCAACCGTACTGGGAATAACGCTAGGATGACGATGAATGAATACCACGCTGTCTTTCGTGTTGTTTTTTAGGTATCGAACAAACTGTTATATTTTCATAACCCATTTAGCCCAAGTATAAAGATTTGGTCGTATACTCTGGTTATTTTTTAGTTTTAATTTGATTGTTAGGGAGCATACCCAAACTACGTGACCAACTTTTTACTTTTTTTTACCCCCCTCCTCCCCTCCGGTGACCATGCGTAGTATATGCCTAGACCCCCACCCTCCCCCTCTAGTTTTCACGTAGTATAATTTACTAAATTATTCATTTTTTGCGGAAAAATAAAAATAAAAAAGGCTCTTGTTTGTATTTTCTCATATGGCCCCTAATGCATGACGTCGAAAGTGCATGCGTAGTTAAATTGTAATTGTATTTAAGTCGAAACTGGAGAAGTTTTGTGGGGTAAACCGTGGCGCGTGAGTCTGCTTCAATTAGGATGTTTCTCAAAAATATTCCTACGTGACGACAAGCTACGACGACCCCCCTCCCCCCTAAACGAGTCACGTACTTAGGGTATGTTCCCTTAAGGCATCGGTCGGTTCTTGTTTTACTTACTCTACATAAATTGTGAATCACTCTAGGAGTCCAAACATTAACTCTACTTTTGCTTACCTCTAGTTACTGCATTTTGTTTGCCACCTGTTGTTTTATGTTCTGCATCGTTTTCTTTACTGATTACACAAAGAAAAGTATCTGTATTGTACTCTACAGGGTACTGCCCTCCACACCACACCTATTATTACATAACGCCGCGATATCGCGGGTGGTGTAAAAAGCTCATTGCCAATACGGCGCGTGCACTAGCAACAGGATGGTTTTTACACAAAACCCGGCCAGCTGTGGCCATGTAAATACTGTTTTCTTTTCAATTACCATTGCTAATCAGTTAAAATGGTACGGTAATGAGCGTGGTGATCAAAGATGGTAATGTCCAATAATCTCGTGTTAGTTTTTCGATGATAGACTTCTATTTTAGTGTAAATTACTATACATGTGTCAATTTTAATAATCGCTTTTCTAATGTTAATACACATTTGATATTACAATTAAATATGTACAACTGATACTACTTATGACTAATATTAAATTTAACAAATTATTAAAAAAGAGTAGGGCATCTTGGCATCCAATTAGTCCCTATGAAGTTGGCAGCATTTCATTTTTTTAGCAAGACAGCTGATCTTTTGTTCCCTGTGGGAGTGTGAAATCAACTAATCTTCCAGAAGGCCCTTAAATACCAGTATATTAGTGTGCAATGTGCATATTTATGTCTAAATAAATATGCAATTATTTATTTATATATTTAAACTTTATTGCACAAAATAAACAAATGGCAGACTTCATGCGAATGGCATTCTCCAGCAGTCAATCGCAGGACCAAACAGAGACACTTAAAATTAGTGCTGGGTAAATGTAGAAACGGTGAGAATGTAAAATAGATGTTAATTAAGATATAAACGTACACAGTTATACAGGGCGTCCCACGGCTATGCCACATGGAGGGAAAGTACCTTGAACATTGTAGATGGAACATTTTACTGAAAGAAGACATTATTTTAATTTAAAAAACAATTTAAACTGCATTCATAGATTTATAATAAATTACATGATTGAACCGGGAATCGAACCTGCTACACGAGAAAAAAAATACCCTGTAGTTTCATCATGCCGATCAAAAGGCTTCATCATAAGAATTATTTTTTGTTTTATAACATAGTGTCGGAAATAAAAGGAAGACCATGAATTTTAATATTTTTAATTCAAAATTAATCAATTTAATTTACCAAATGTTCAAAATGAGTCCCATTCTGTTGAATACAAAGTCGCACTCTTTTGATTATTCCACTCCATGACGATTTTTTAACCATGTTGTGGTGGATATTAAGAATAATACGACTAAGTTCTGCTTGTAGCCCATAAAAAATTCTAACGGGGTTAGATCTAGGGATCTGGGTGGCCATCTTATTTGTCCGTATGTCCCAATCCAGAAAAGTAAATTATAATAGGGATATGATGCGTACTTCTCAAGTGGGTACTGATTCATTAGTAATAGGTACTTTAAAATAATAATTTCAGTTGTAAATATGCCCTAACGGCAATGTTAGGTTTTCATTGTTCTGAACAAAATTTCACATCAAATGTTAAAATTCATGGTCGTCCTTTTATTTCTGACACTATGTTATTAAGCAAAAAATAATCCTCATAATGAAGCCTTTCGATCGGCATGATAAAGATACAGGGTATTTTTTTTTCTCGTGTAGCGGGTTCGATTCCCGGTTCAACTATGTAATTATTTAAAAATCTATGAATGCAGTTTAAATTGTTTTTTAAATTAAAATAATGTCTTCTTTCAGTACAATGTTCCATCTACAATATTCAAGGTACTTTCCCTCCATGTGGCATAGCCGTGGGACGCCCTGTATATGTTCAATTAATTCTTCTGTACATGATCTCTCTCATGATCTGAAACCTTCAGTCCGTCTGTTTTCAATCTTGGCACTTGCGATTTTCACGAACATATAGCTTTTATTTTTGCGTTGGTTTAGACCTTATCTGTAGCAATCCAAGTACATAATTTGAACTGCGCACAGTATTTTTTAAAGTGCTACGAATTTCAAGGTTGGTTTTTTATCTTACATTGGTAGTACTACTAGTATATTAACCATAGCCTATATACTATATACGATAGAAAAAAAAAGAAATGCGCCGCACCCCCGATCTTCAACGGCGCGCAGACCTCTTCTTCTTAAGGAACGGTCGCTCAATCATCTGTCAAGATGCTGTGGCCAATGATGATATACTATATACCACAGGCAACCCTGATAATGATTAATAAGCACGTGAACGACGACGGCTTACCGGTAGTAATTCTTCTGAACAACCATATTTCAATTCCTAGCGATAACTCGGCGATAGCACTGATTTGTGTGACTTCGTTCTTATCCAATTACAGTTGAAATGGCCGAAATTATTGTCATTGAAGTCTAAACCGTCTCTTTTACAAAATTAGGTCGTTTTTTTAATGCATTGAGTTCAAAGTGTTCTCAACTCGTTGTTGCATTTCATTTATCCCTCTCCCACTTACATAGTTGTTGGTAAAGGACTTTTTACATCAGACGTAGGTAAACGTTATCGTGCTAGGTATGGATGGTAATGAGTATCAAACTAAGATATAAACGGTAAAATTGTGTTTTAAAGAAGGATGGCAGTGAAATATTAAGAGATAAGAGACATTAAGTTTGTAGGGATATTAATATGAGTAATGGGTGATCGTATATTGACAGGGTCAATTCATTAGTTGTGGAGTTATTGCATTGTCGTAAAAATGTTATCAGTGTATTGTTAAAGCGGTAGTAACTTTTAAGTTGCCTTAAACTGTTCGAGACCAGGCTTACACCAATTACATTCAATAAGAAAATTACCGGAAAATAAACGCGTTTAGTTAATTTCAAAATTTCTTAAACTATTTGGTTTAAACTGAAGAAAAAACAACTAAGCCTATGATTCCAGGCTGATGGACCAAATGTCTATATAACTATGTTCGAAATACCTATTTGATAGTTATAAAACGCCTAAAAAATTAGTAACTTCGGTCTGTCAAACCGGTGACCGACCTTTTCTGTAAACTAGAGAGTAGAGTTTTATTTGACATCTTGCGACATTCATCAATTTTTATTTAAAAAAATTAGGGTATTGGCTATGTGCGAAGTAGGTGGTGGGGGTAAGCTAGGCGATCGCAGCGCACACCATGGCAGAAATGTGTAGTTGCCGGGGATATCTGTCAAATTTACTTTCTCGTTTCCTATTGATTCCCTACGATTCGTTTCGTTTGTATTTATTTTCTTATTCATGTCAGTAAAATTTCCAGGAAGGTCCTTCTCGTTTACTAAAATAAATAAAATATTGACCACCATGATAATTCTTGCAATCATTACTCAAAGAGTACATCTCAACGTCTGTCAAATTAAACCAGCTTGATAGAACTGGTTTACCACGAGGCAGGCTGACCCTAATCTAATTCATGTGTCATTATTTGACATCTTTGAGTTTGACATTGTCCCGGGACCCTTGACGTTTCAGACGTGCACATAGTCAATATCGACATAATGGGTGTCCCAAAAAGTACGCAAGATTTCAATTGGCCGCCATTTCTGTATTTTAGTGCTGGCAACCCTAAAAAAACTATTTGACAGCTGAATGTTTAGGGAATTTCAAATCTTGCGCCCTTTTTGGGACACCCTATACATGTAGGATATGTAAAAGCTTTATGAACGAGGAAGAGTGAATAGTGAGTAAAAAAATGAAGAAGGATGATTCTGATATGGAAATATTGTGTTTCGGGAAAAAGACAAATATGGCGTAGGAGTAAAAAATAATATTTATTCGAAACGTTGGTTTAGCTGAATTAAGAATGTTTAATTAAGCTGGGTCTGTTTTAAAACCCTATATGTTACATATCGTACTGTAACTGCGAGGGCCACATGGCTCTGATAGGGCCCCAGATGCGGCCTAGATCCGATAAGTGGTGTCAACGCTCCATCGCTATATTGATCGTAATGGTTCTCGATCATGCTAATGTTGTTTGTACCATATTTTAGATCCCGATCCTTGAGATTGTGCAATAGATTTATTATCTCAAAGATTGACTATACAAATGTTAACTAGACCTTCTATTTACTACAATAAGGTAAATAATATTTGACAAGATTTCGTGGAACAATTAGGGGAAAAATTATGAAATACAAGGAATTAATACTACATATGTAAAGCCTTACCAGAGTCTTTTTGGACCTGGCCATGTTGCGGATTACATTATTATCTCACCTCCAAATAGGCACTGGTCAGGCTTTACTACGTACTTCATTATTTCATTTAAATTGAGAAAAAGGCCATTTTAATTTATTCTTGAGGTATTGTTAAACTATCCTGTATAAAAAAGTAGGTTCTACAAATGTACTAAAAACATAGGAGGTAGTATTAGTAGTAAAACTTTATTGTACAAGAAAAATCAGTGAATGTTTTTTTTTTTAAATCAGTATATTAGGTAACATAGTGTCATGTCATTGAAAGTCTCCAATACCCGTAAATGCTAGAGAACATGATTTGCGCGACATTTTCGCGCAAATTCCACCCAGATGTCAGTGCAATAAATAAAGAACACGTGTTGAATCGCCAGATATGCACACACAGATACCGTAGCTGGCATGTGTACGCGCAGCTGTAAGGCGAGCGTAGATTAGAACAGACTGGACGGTATTTTGTTTTTAATTCGGTATCTATCTAAACATAACGCCAATTTTTGGAGTTAGGTAGCGAACCCCGAGTATCCTTCTGAAAGAAAGAAACAAATAATAGTACATTACGATACAAGTGCAGAGAACAGGAAATTCGCAACGAGTGGTGATAAATTAAAACACGACCAAAGGGAGTGTTTTAAATCGATACGAGTTGCGAATTACCTGTTCGCACGTGTATCGTACAACGTTTTACAGTACATATGGCTCTTTAAAGTTTCGTCATATGCCCGTAATCTGCTGATTATCGCACTAGTGCGGTAAAGTAGCACCATATGTACTGTAAATTATTTTCTCAAATCTTAATTTAGGTACCTACATAATAATATGTAATGTTTTTTAAAGTGCGAAAAAGGAGTCCTTTATTAGTCATTTCGAACACCTACTAAAATAAATTAAAGGATATTAAAGCAATCATGTTTCATTGTGACATTTACTGCTAAGAACTACACAATTGATACTTAAATAGAAACAAGTTTTTGGCATGCAAAATTCCAGCTCTATAGGAAACCGGGAAGTGGATCAATTGCAAAATTTGATTACAGCCCGACAGACAACGGGACAGGTGAAAGTAAATAGAAGCTTGTAATAGTGTTAGTTTTATTTTTCAAAACGTCCGGGTTCGATTCCCGAGCTGAGTACAAGTAGTTTTTTTAATGTAAGAATACAGTTTTCCTTGTTACTAAAATCGATGACGTGGTTCCTAAGACCAGATCTTCGTATGTCTTATAGTTTATAGTTTCAGACTTTCCCATAATGACCGATCTACATGTTACAGCCTTTTTTTTTTTATACCACGTCGGTGGCAAACAAGCGTACGGCCCGCCTGATGGTAAGCGGTCACCGCAGCCTATGGACGCCTGCAACTCCAGGGGTGTCACATGCGCGTTGCCGACCCTTTAAAAATTCTTTAAAATTAAATTAAAGCCTGTATAACATACATACAGCATATTTAAGCCAGTGATCTTTCTGTTGTAAGCTGTTACGCTATGACATTCTCAAGGATGACTCTGTCGGTAGTAATGCAATGTTAATGTTAATACCCATGTTCATTATCTTTCAACTCGTATTCAAACAAGTCTTACTTGTTATGTTAATTACGAAAATTACTTTCATACTAATGTGTATAAACAATGTGAACAGCTGAACATAGGTATTTAAAGCGGAATTATCTATCTTACAACACACGAACGAGATTCGTATACGGGTTTCACTACATTGCACGGTTTGACAGATCGATTGAACTCATTATACCACGGTAACCCGCAATGTAATAATGAAACTCGCAATGACTTCTAATTGGCAATAAAAATTATAACAATGTTAATCTGACCATGATTTTGAACTACTTTTAATATGGGACCAACAAATATAACTAAAAATCTGCTGTTTCATAGGATAGGTCTCCGATCGACAGACCAAACTGTATGAAACAGCTGATTTTTTAGTTTTATTTACAAAGTTGGTCCCATTTTATGAGTTTTATGACATAGGAGGCAAACGAGCAGACGATTAGATGAATCTCTTGATGGTAAGCGATTAGCGCCGCCCCTACACTCACAACACCAGAGGGGTTTTATGTGTGTACAGATGCCTCGCATCCAGTTAACCTTTGTGTAAAGTGGGGGTAATTGTGGACAACTGACGAACATGTTCTAGAACAAAGGGGAATGACTGGTCAAGTGCAAGGTGAAGTCAAATACAAAAGATCCTGTAATTTGTGTTGGTATTTTTTAACTTTTTTTTGCTTTGGAAGGCACGTTAAGTCGTTGATCCCCGCTGCTGTCTATGATAGCAGTCGTTTGACTGTGTAGCACCATTTTTATGGCTACACGTTCATTATTTGAAGCCACGTTACAGGCCTTCGGGCGTCTTGACAACTTCTAACAGTCAAGTTGCCCACTCACTTGACAAAGCCTAATCCCAATAAGGTCTAGTTTCCCCCTTGGGTTGGAAGTTCGGATGGCAGTCGCCTCCGTAAAAACTAGTGAATACGCCAATTCTTGGGATTAGGTAGCGGACCCCAGGCATCCTTCAGGATGCTACTGTACTGGTAATAACGCTAGGGATGATGATGATTTTTTAATTTTCATTAACATGTTTTTTTTTGTAGGTGTTTAGTGGTATTTTAGCACCTTGTGAACGAGCTTTACTCGTGTTTTCACGGAGAATACGAGTTTTTCCGAAGTTGAAACTAAACTACATCGATTGTTTGTCCTATTGTAAATTTCATTAAAATCGTTATAGCGGTTTTTGAGACTTCAATTTTTTGTATACAACGTCTGAGGTTAACAAGCGTACAGCCCGTCTTATGGAAAGCGGTCACCGCACCCTATGGACGCCTGCAACTCCAGGGGTGTCACATGCGCGTTGCCGACCCTTTAAATATTTATACACTCCTTGAAGAACCCCATACTGCAGTCCCCCGGGAAAACTTTGGCAGGGAGCTCATTCCACAACCGGAGCGTCTGACGGAGGAAATTCTTCTGAAACAAACCAGTATACAAATGTTGCTCGTTTAATAGTATAAATAAATAAAAATAAAATAAAATATCTTTATTTCAGATCATTAAGAATCCATAAGTACAATTCACTAAAAATGAAAAAAAAAAAAAAAAATTAAAAAAGTATAGGATAGGATGAAATCTTTTCATTTCTCATGCTCGGAAAGTGGGTCATTGTTCATTTAAGTGGCGTGCTGAACGTAGTAGGTACATTTCTGCTCTAGAGCAGAAAAGAATTTTTCATTTCTCCCAATGCCGTATTTAGAGGTCTGGAGGCCTCGGGGTAATAAAAGAAAGGAGCCCCCCTGGCCCCAAAGTCTTTACTAGTCTGTTTTTTTTCCGAAGTCTATTGTGGCCCCTCTTTTGTGGCGGCCCGGTTTGCTCTCCCATAAATCGGGCCCTGATTCCTCATACTCTGAAAGTGGGTTATTGTTCATCTCAGTGGCGTGCTGAAAGTGGTACATTTCTGCTCCAGAGCAGAAAAGTATTGAAAAAAGCTGTTTTGGCATATTTTACATTTTGTCAGTTTCTTAATATTCGAACTGAAAATCAGAATGTTAACTCGGTCGAAACCACCTATTTCAGCCTCGATCTATTGACGCTCTCTTCGTTCGAGCCAACCAAAATATCTCGTCAGAAATGGTTACATTCCTCCTCATGTATTAGAGTAGGCATTGCCCAGCAGTGGGACGTATATAGGCTGTTGATGATGTTCATGATGATGACCCTACCACATAAGAGATACCAACATAAGGTAGAACCTCTAAATATTCTGGTATTTCTCGCACGACGAGATCCAGTATTCCCTTTGGGTTGGAAGGACAGTCCACCAGCACCTCCAACATATCAGCCAAAGGACTACCACTGCTGGACATAGGCTTCCCCAATTTCATGGGGGCTAATCGCCACGCTTGGCGTGCGGGTTGGCGATCGCAGTATCTCTACCGCACTCCAGGCACGCTGCTGCCGTGCTGCCCATCCCCCGGTCGTCTTGGTCGTAGTTTTAGGACATACCCGGGTCAGATGACGGTCACTTTCGTAAAATTAGTGCCTACGTCAAGTTTTAGAATTATATGATATGCCAATACGGACACCGGGCTGCTTTTTAGGCATCATATGGCGAATCTTTGAACTGCTATCTGAAACTGTAAATCTTGTTATTAATCATACACCTATCTACTTAATTTTTTCTACTTATGACACTAGTGAAGGATAAACTTCTTTTTAACCGACTTCAAGATTTCAAAAGAGGAGGTTATCAATTCGGTTGTATGTTTTTTTTTTAAATGTTTGTTAGTCCATAACTCCGTCATTTCTTAACCGATTTGGAAAATTCTTTTTTTGATTGTAAGTATATATATCCAAGTTGGTCCCGTTTTTGTCAAAACGCAGTTCTGATGATGGGATCCACGAGGAATTGAGGGAACTCCTCAAATCTTTAAGGCAAATATATAGTGATTTTTGTGTTTTTATCAACAAGTCAAGCATTTGCATCCAAAAATGTGACATTGGATGAAGTGGAATGGCTGATGATGATCAGAACAGAACTCTTCAACGACGAAAAGTTCACGTTTGGCGATTTGTCCTCCTAGCTGTGTTTGTTAAGCAAGTTCTATTTTCACGATTAATTTTTGTCATGCTTGATTTCTGATGATGGGATCCATGAGGAATTGAGGGAACTCCTCAAATCTTTAAGGCTAACATATAGTGATTTTTGTGTTTTTATCAACAAGTCAAGCATTTGCATCCAAAAATGTGACATTGGATGAAGTGGAACGGCTGATGATGATCAGAACAGAACTCTTCAACGACGAAAAGTTCACGTTTGGTGATTTGTCCTCCTAGCTGTGTTTGTTAAGCAAGTTCTATTTTCACGATTGATTTTTGTCATGCTCCAGTTCTGATGATGGGATCCATTATGAATCGAGGGAACTCCTCAAATGTGAAAGGCACACCAATAGTGATTTTAGTATTTTCATGAACTAATCAAGCATTTTCATTCATAAACGTGACATTTGATGAAGTGGAACTGCTGATGATGATCAGAACGGAAGTCTTCAACGACGCGTAGGTAGTTCACGTTTGGCGATTTGTTCTCTTCGTTTTGTTTGTCAAGCAAGCAAGGTTTTTCGATGATTCCATGAGGAATTGAGGGTACTTAGTCTTCTACCATTATAAACATACTTATAGCCATTTTTATTTTATTGTATGGAATCTAAGAGTGCACCATCTAAGTATAATAACCTTTCACCGGCCTCCCCCATTGAAGTCGGTTTTTTTTTCTTAAAAATTATATTGTTATTAATATTTATTACGACCTTTGCAATGCGTTCTCTATACATATATTTTTATGACACTTTCACACGTTTATTAGCATTAGCACAAGTAGCACCAACACTGAAAAAAAGATTTGTTAACAGTAGCCCAAATGTTAGCTGCTAGTAACTAAATCGGAGGACTGGCAAACTGAGAGATTACTAGTAAGTAATCAAAATTAGTTATAAAAAATTAGCATAATTTTGGTTACATAATTGTGGCACAATTTGGCTATTTCTCAAGTAACTAAACTAGTTGATCTATTTATTTTTTTCAGTGAAGAAATCAATAAATTTTGTGGTTTCCAATTGACCATGTCACTAGAGATAGTTATATCATGTCGAATGAAGCCGCTACGGAACAAACGTTCGGGGACTTAGATATCATCGTGCACATGCAAGATTTCCCGTGAAGATTGCAGAGCGGGGATTCTTTATTTATTTTATTTGTGCTACGAGTGTACTGCCCGGCTTCGTCATATCACTTCCTTTCGCAGAATCGTGTCCACACAGTGGGTCTCTATTCGATATTCAAATTCAAAATTCAAATATTTTCTCAAACATGCAATGAAATATTGTTGTTATGTTCCTTATAATAGGCTGCGAAATATGACGTTTCAGGTGCGACTAGGACAAGAGGTCGTTAATGGAATTTCATACAAATCTTGCAGGCTTTTTAGGCCGGCAAACTCCTCTTTTTTTAATTTCCATTCCACATAAATTTGTGGCACAGGCATCATGACATTCTGCCACTATGCGTATTTTTTTGTTGTTTATTTCATTGTATGTTTGAGAAAAGCACTCTATATGTTTTCTGCCGGCAACCCCTTTTGTACCGGCCTCTGTAGTAATGTGCTATTACTATGCAAGTCTGCCTCAACTCTTTAGTTAGTTTTCTACGAAATTAAAATTCTGCGTCATCTATTTGGATTTGGTTAAACAAGCAGTATATCAATGCACGAATATGTTCTTATTTGCATCTGCAAAGCAAATTGACATCCTATAAAACTATCTAAACACCAAAACCCCGGACACTGTCACTCAAATATTTAGGTCCTACTGTTTAGGAAGCCTATAACGCTATAACTAATTTGCATAACACTTATACGACTTAGTATTCAAAACGGGAATCTAATTGTCAACTTACTAGTTTAGTAACTAACTAGACTAACTACAACGGCGACGCCATTTAGATATCGACCTTAACGTGTAGTATTACAGATCAAATTAGTTTGTAGAGTTAGATTTCTTTGTTTGAAAGGCGAGTCAGGCGGCGCGTGCGCATGGCCTTATAAAGGTGGTGTAGGGGCTTCTTTTTATGCCTAACAGCTACTTAGGGCGTCCGTCTGTCTGTCTGGGAGGCTACGTGACTGTAGGCAGATACTTTGTGCGTAATACGTTTGTTATGGGATGATACTTACCTGTTTTGTCAGCTAAGTTATTAGATTGGCGGGGATTCTATATTGTAACTTTATAGCGTAAAAGCAAGTGTTCTTACGTAATTTTACTGTGGTAATGTGGTGCCTGAGTGGTTGATGCGTGCGACTTTCAAGGGGCTGTTCATTTATTACGTAAACCTCCCTCCCCGATTTAGGTTTATTGTTCACGAGAGAAGTTCTTTTCCCACACCGGGACATATGTAGAGGCTTGTAATGATAATTGATGATGACGTAATGGACATTATTAACTACACTCGAGCAATGAAAAAATTGGATGTACAGTCACATCGTATACTTAGTAACAGGGATCGGAAAACGGTATTCACTCCATACAAAAATTCCGGTAATTTTTTTCGTTGTTTTCGTTCTTTCGTGTACTATTTCATGTTTAATCAGGCAATCCAGTAATACGAAGCAATAATCTAAATACGTTAATAAGCCCCCGCATAAAGAGCATAAAGTAACACAAAATATTTGGCTATTTCGGGAATTTGAGAAAAACCGGTTCCGATTCCTGCTTATTTAATACTTAAAATAACAGTCAAAGTAGCCAAGTATATCGCAAACTGTCCTTATTACTGTACTGTACAAGGACGTGTTAAAATATATTTCATTACTTTGGCTGCTATCCATAATTATGATGTTGATATGAATGTAACTATGTAGTCTAACTGTCTGCTTTATAATACTTATAGGCATATGAGCTACATGTGTGAATGAGACCATTCATCTAACAAACAGAAATACAGATAAAAGGATGCAAACACTGCTAATGTTTACCTCAATTATACGTACGCATAGTATTCGGAGACAATGTGATAATATGACACTAATAGCTTTATCGAAATACGTTTAACATTTATGTAACGGCTGTATTTGTGTTTATAAATTGATATTGTGACATTTCTTCGAATAAACTACAGTCACAGCGAACCTGCTATCATTATCATCAGCCTACATATTCGTATGTCTCGCTTTTGGGCATAGTCCTTTTCTCATATATTATACGGTACGACACGATACGAATACTCTTTATTGCACACTTCACACAAATAAAACGTTACAAACTGAAAATAAAAACAGTAATATGTAGGTAGAGGTAGACAACAGGCGGTCTTATCGCTAAAGAGCGATTTCTTCCAGACAACCTTTGGGTAGCGGAAAAAAAGAAAATAATATATGCAGTAGGTGGTGCAGAGTTAATATGAAACAAGATATAACATAATTTATAAAAGTAAAATATAACATACCTACTTATATACTTTTATATATAAACATACATAAAAAATCATACTAACATAACAATATTGCAAAACAAATAAGAAAAAGTAAAATAAATATAACAGCCAAAAAAATCTATAGGTAGTCGATATTAAGGAAGTGACAAATAATGTTTTAATATTATATGAGATGGAACTGCCCAGTGCTTAGCTAGCACGCTTGTTTGCCACCATAGCTTATACCGTCACGTTTTATGTGACGTTTTAGTACATTTTATTGCACACTTCACACAAATAAAATTTGACGACCTGTTTAGCCTAGTTGGTAGTGACTCTGCCTCCGAAGCTAGAGGTCCCGGGTTCGAATCCCGGCCAGGGCATTTATTTGTGCATTTTTCACGGATATTTGTTCTTGGGTCTTGGATGTTTTCTATGTATTTAAGTATGTATTTATCTATATAAATATGTATATCATCGTCTAGTACCCATAGTACAAGCTTTGCTTAGTTTGGGACTAGGTCGATTTGTGTAAGATTGTCCCCCAATATTATTATTATATTATTATAATATTATTTTGGTCATATAACGTGGCACATTGCTCGTAGAACCGATGGCCGTTGGGGCGGAAAGGTTCTCGAGTGGCGACCACGTACTGGAAGGCGCAGCGTGGGTAGGCCCCCCACAAGGTGGACTGATTGGTTGGAAATTGGACTTCCCGAGTACGCTCTCCACACTGCACGATCGTCACCCATTCGAACTACGTGCCCTACCTAACCTAACTTTCTCTTCTTCCTCGGACCCTCATTACTGAGGATCCCACCCACCCACTCCAGCCCACTTATGCTTTGTCTTCATAGAGCGATCATAGGCCATGTGGATCATTTTGCATATTGCAGAGTGCCGCCAACCACCTTCTTTAAAGCATCAGACCATGTCGTAGGTGCTCTTCCTTGGAGCACGCCTGGTGTCCATTTGACATAGGATCATCAGCTTCTACCTACAGAAGGAGATAGTAACAGTGCCCTCTCGAGCAAGCACTTAGTGGTGTTATTATGGAAAGATACGACCAAACACAAAGGATAAGTATTACCTTCCCTTAATGCCAGATTTAGTCAAGGATATCAAATAAAATTAATAATGAGATACGTTAGTACTAAATATAATTGCTACGTTTTCCACTTTACCGGATAATATACTCTCAGAACATCATTCGTATTGTTACGCAACTTTTACACAACTAGTTCTATAAAGGTTTTATAATGCTCAGCTTCACGATTAGTTAACGAGGATCTCTTAAATGCCTATTTATAGCTATATTACGGTAATAAAAGTACCGTGTTTAGTAGGCGGATTATCGGAAAAGGTATTTTAATAACTGACCAGTTTGTGAATTAGTAGTATGTATATTATAGACAAAAGCAAGATTTTAATAGTACATTACGATACAAGTGCAGAAAACAGGAAATTTCCTTGGAGTGGTGATAAATTACACGACGATTACTAACCGCGCATATCATAAAGAAATTAGAAAAAATACATATAATTGTGTTACTGTGGCCGCGATTATGAAGTGTAAGCACTGTAGTGAATCGGTGACGGATGGAGTGGACTGTGGCGGCTGCCGCGGTGTTTTTCACTTTGGGTGCATCGGCGTGGTAGAAACCACCTACCGCAAAATGAAAGTTGACAAAAGGGCTGGAGTACGCTGTCCGCAATGCCGTCCAAACACCCAAGATTCACAGGGTTCATCAGCCATACTAGAAGAGCTACGAGGGTTTAGAGCAGAATTTCATTCTACAAAGTCGCAGATACAACACATCTCCACCTCGATCGACACCCTAAACACTAAATGGAGCGAAATGGAGACAAGATTTTCCGATTTAGAAGACCGAATCATTGCGTTGGAAAGCAGTGCGAACGTTGTTTCGAAGTTGCAATCCGAACTTGCTGTCGGAACTCAAACAATAAATAACCTGCAAAATGAATTGCTTTTTCGAGACCAGCAAGCTCGAATTAATAACATTGAAATATCAGGCATACCATTTAAAAAGGGTGAAAATCTTCTCACGATACTGGACTTGATTCACAAAAAAGTTGGTGTGAATTTGGAGGCTGGCGAGGTAGATTCCATACACCGTGTACGTCGTTATGTTAAACAGAACACTGGGCGTAGTTTGGACGGTGACGCAGCTGGAGTGAGGAGCGAAAGTGCCAGCACGAAGGAGCCCCGCCCTCCAGCAATTATCGTCAAATTCACCAGGCGGCTGTGCAAGGACCAGCTGCTGGCGGCGGTGCGCGCGCGCCGCGGCCTCACCACGGCAGACATCGGCATGGATGGACCGGCGAGCGCCCTTTTCCTCACCGATCACCTTACACCGACAAACAAATTGCTTCTGAAACGTGCCAGGGAACGGAAGACCGAACTGCATTACGCGTATCTTTGGACTCGCGATTGCAAAATCCTCATGCGGAAAAACGACACATCTAAAATTATCGGAATAAACAACGATTCGGATTTGTTTAAGTTGAAGTGACTATGTATGCCTTTTTTTATACATGTGTTACTTTCTGTGTTCTATTGTAACTCTTTATATTTGTTAGCGACTGCCAAATTACATTGCATAGGAGCCGTTGTGTATGCCTACCTCATCTTTTTACTCGCACTTATATCATACATTGACTACCTACTTAAAAAAACCTTCTACCCGCCTACATGCGCATCAAAATTTTGTAAATGTTTTCATTCGATCAATGTATTATTTTTAACTACAGATCCATATCGTATTTCACCCGTAATTTTCATAAATAAACAACATATATATATACGACTATATTGTATCGTATTCATTTATCATGTTTCGTCTGCCTTATTAAAATATAATTTTCTTGAATTATTGCTGCTGATCGATATCAATATTCCTAAAAACTACGCTTATTTACATACTACAATTCAAATAAATACATTTTTTAATTATAATGGCGTGTAAGTTGTTTAAGGGTTATTATCAAAATGTACGGGGCCTACGAACGAAATCCCACAGCTTTTTCTCACAAGTAGCCCTAACGGACTACGATTTCATATGTATAACTGAAAGTTGGCTTAATTCAAACTTTTACGACAGGGAATATTTTGACGATAGATATATAGTATATAGATGCGACCGGTCGGCAGAGGACAGCGGGGCGGAGCGCGGCGGGGGAGTGGCGGTGGCGGTTCGGAGCGAGCTGCTGCCGGTGCGCCGCGACTGGCCTGTCCCCTCTCCCGCGCACTCCGAGTGCATCTGGATTTCCCTTCCTATGCACAGTGATAACAAGCACTTGCAGCCTAAATACTTAAATATAGCATGCGTGTACATTCCGCACGGGACAAACCATAAAGATACCGTTGACTCATTTTTTGACATAACTTCTCAACTTGTACTTGAATGTCCGGATGATTTGTTTCTTATCACTGGTGATTTTAATATCTCCCAAGCTGATTGGGTGAATACAGGCACGGGCGTATTATCACTAAGTTCTTGTAACAACGTTTTGGTGCAGTGTTTAAGTGAATTTATGGCACTCAGTAACTTGAACCAATTTAATAGTACTTTAAATGTTAATAATCGCGTTTTAGACCTTATATTTAGTAGTACTACTTGTACTGTCAACAGATGTGAATATCCTCTAACCCCAGAGGATTCACATCACAGAGCCTTATCCTTGTGCTTAGAACTTGATTACGCTGCCCCATTGAAATTTGCCAACACAAATGTTTATAAGTTCCACTTAGCCAATTTTGATGATTTTAATGATGAATTATTAAATATAGATTGGATTAATTTCTTTGATAATTTAAATTTAGAAGGCTGTATAACAAAATTCTATAACTTGCTATATAAATTAATTGATAAATACGTACCATGCTATCCTTCCCGAAATTCGTGTTCATATCCGGTGTGGCACAGTAGATCTTTGCGAAAAATTTTGAAAGAAAAAAGAAAATTTCATCAGCTATGGAAACGTTACGGTAATCCACTAGACTATGAAAGTTTTAAAAAACTGAGAAAAAGGGCTGACATTGTTGAAAAACAGTGCTACATAAACTTTATTGATTCATCCGAGAGCAAAATTAAATCGCATCCAAAGTATTTTTGGAATTATATTAAATCAACATTGTCTAACAAAGGCATACCTCAGACAATGTATTATAAAGGTGATTTAGCTTCCGATGGCGTAAATATTTGTAGTATGTTTAGTGATTACTTTCAATCTGTATTCGAGACTTCTGCTGCGCCGTCGCTGGATGTCGGGCATTTGGAGCCACCATTAAACCCAGTACTTCATTTTAATACAATATATCTGACTAACAATATGGTTCTTAAATACTTAAAATCCGTCGATGTAAACAAAGGCACTGGACCTGATAACATACATCCCCTATTAATCCGTAGATGTGCTAGTGCATTAGTGGTTCCAATCACCAAAATTTTCTCTCAGTCTATTATGGAGGGTCAGTTTCCACAAATATGGAAAAAAGCGTGGATTACTCCAATTCCGAAGGGTGCTATAAGTCAACATATAGAAAAATATAGACCAATCTCTAAATTAAGCCAATTTGGAAAAATTTTTGAAAAAATAGTAACCGACCAGCTCTCTTATGCTGTTCGTCGCCATATTAATCCCGCTCAGCATGGGTTTTACAGAGGTCGTAGCGTTGAAAGTAATCTTTTGGCTTTTAGTGAGGTTGTGCGCGACGCAATGGATAAAAAATATCAAGTGGATGCCGTTTATACGGATTTTGCAAAAGCCTTCGACAAAATCTCTTATAATACACTTTTGCTAAAACTTTGGAACCTTGGGATACATGGCGACCTCTTTCGGTGGATAAAGTCATATGTGGAAAACAGGTTCCAAGCAGTTGTAATCGGAGGCTTTTCATCTGATTACAGGCAAACTACTTCTGGTGTCCCACAGGGATCCCATTTGGGGCCTCTATTATTTATATTGTACATAAATGACATAACGGAGTGCCTAACTCATTCAAAGGCCCTATTATATGCCGACGATACCAAAATATTTAGGGTTATTAAATCAAACACCGATTGCATATTGTTACAAAATGATTTGCTATGTTTCGAGAGTTACTGTACTCAAAATAATTTATTTTTAAATAATGATAAATGTTCTATAGTAACATTTACACGCAAAAAAGAGCCAATAATATATCCTTACAAATTAGGTGGTGTGACTCTAGGACGACGGGAGAACATACGTGATCTCGGTGTGACACTGGACACTAAACTTACTTTTAACCCTCATATAGATAACGTTTTAAATAAGGCGTACAAACAGCTAGGTTTCATACTTCGTGTTGCAAAACCTTTTCGTAGGCCTCTGACTTACAAGTTGTTGTATAACAGCTATGTTCGAAGTCGCTTAGAATTTGCGTCGGTAGTCTGGAATCCCTGTTACGATGTACATAAAGCTAGAATCGAAAGACTTCAGAAAAAATTTGTTCAGACACTTGAATTTAGAGTAGGTGGAAATTACGTAAACTATGCTTCCTCAGCTGAAAGACACAATCTTCATGCTCTTTCACTCAGACGCTCGTGTACCGATCTACTTTTCCTGTTTAAAATTATTAATAATCTGATAGATGCCCCTGAAACGTTGTCCAATATAGGCCTCCGTGTACCGCGTAGATCAGAACGTAGTTGCCGCAGCAAAGCATTGTTTAGCATTCCAAATAGCAGAACGAAACATGCTCAAAATTCATACATAAATCGCGCATGCAGGCTGTACAATAATAAGTGTATGGTCGCAGATTTGTTTGGCAGCTCGTTAGCAAAATTTAAGAATCAAATTTATTCATTGTTAAAATAGTGTGAAATACTTAACTTACTTAATTTTTGGTTTCATTAAATTATTTGTTGAAGGTTGTTATGATACCATATTAAGAATACATAAATGAAAGTAAAAAAATAAATAAAAATGTAAACTTAAAATCTGACAAAGTATCTGTGAACGGTTCCAGTGATTTTGTTATATGTAATTAACTTTAAAATATAGGAAACTGTAGGTCTACTTATATTTTTATTGTAAAGCTATTAGCTATGAACCTATGTGTTTTTACGACTGTTTGTTTCTAATAAATAAAAAAAAAAAAAAAAAAAAAAAAAAAATTAAAACACGACCGAAGGGAGTGTTTTAAATCGACACGAGTTGCGAATTACCTATTCGTACGTGTATCGTACATTTTACAGTACATATGGCTCTTTAAAGTTTCGACATATGCACGTAATCTGCTGATTACCGCACTCGTGCGGTAAAGTAGCACCATGTGTACTGTAAAACTAGTTTCCATATCCTAGACATACTCGTATATTATCCCCATATTTGACTCTCACCTGTTGTTTACCTGTACTTAAAGTTTTATGCTTTATATTGTTTATTTATTTAAACTATGCACAATAAAAAATATGTACAAATGGCGGACTTAATGCCATAAGGCATTCTCTACCATTATTACGAATCAACCAACCAGTATTTTTACCCATTATTTTTGTGTTGTTTTTTTGGAAGTGTGCAGTAAAGTGTATTTGTATTATATTTTATCAACTAAATGACAGTTGAAATGAATAGGTCTTTATCTTTTTGTAGTTATGTGTTTTACATAGTCATAGTTACATCGAATAACTATTAAGGTCGCATTTACGCACAGGCATAGAAAAATAAGTAAGATAGAATGCTCACTCCATACATCAGTTTTTACTGGTTATTTCGTAGTCGACATCTAGCGTCAAATAGCGGAATTATCAGTACTGATATAAAGATATTAGATGTCACTTATGTCGCTACTGACGAAAAGTGGATTTCTCAACAATTTACTACTAATATTTAAAGCAGAATGAGTTAAAAATGAGTTATATGGTGGAGTTAAAAACAGAGTTCCGGTTAATCCGGTTATAACATTAGCAAAAAATTGTTGAGCATTTGATTGTTCGTTTGTCACAGCATCTATTGTCGTATAGAAGTACTGATAATTCCGCTATTTGACGCCAGATGTCGACTACAAAATAATAAGTAGTTTTGATAACAAAACTGATGTATGGAGTGAGAACTCTATCTTATTTATTTTCTCTATGGCACAGGCGATATGCCGCGCGCTCAATCGCGTGCGTTGCTTTGCCGCCGATGTTAGATGACTCTAAATATGTTTCACGTCTTGCCAATACTATACAATTACTCTGTATTGTACACCTCACAATAAAGCAGCATGTCCAAAAGAATAAACAACGATACAGCGAGACGGAGGTAAAACAGCATGCGGTCTTATCGCTTCGTCCATACATTGAACCCGACCAAATATATGAGCGTTCACTCACTGCCCCGTTGCCCGCTGGCGTCCAATCCGCGGATTAAAGACTCCGCAGTAAGCTCGGTTCTCCATACAAACGTAGTTACGCTCTCATTGTAAAACGCCATGCTAGAATAACATGAAACTTTGTATATCTACTCGTAGGTCGGAAATTAGTCTCTGTTGCTTGAAATTATAATCGAGAAAAAATACAGCGATTATTAAGGTTTTCATACAGAACGTAAAAAACTCAAAAACTCGCTGTATTTTTTTTCTATTACTATTTCTAGCAACAGAAACTAATTTCCGACATAGATATCGCGGCTCCCGTTGTATATAAAAAGTTTCATGTTATTTCAGCAAGGCGTTTTAAAATGAGAACGATACTACGTTTGTATGGAGAATCGAGTTCAGCCAAGCGTACTGGGGACTCTTAAAAAATGAGAACGATACTACGTTTGTATGGAGAATCGAGTTCAGCCAAGCGTACTGGGGACTCTTAAAAAATGAGAACGATACTACGTTTGTATGGAGAATCGAGTTCAGCCAAGCGTACTGGGGACTCTTAAAAAATGAGAACGATACTACGTTTGTATGGAGAATCGAGTTCAGCCAAGCGTACTGGGGACTCTTAAAAAATGAGAACGATACTACGTTTGTATGGAGAATCGAGTTCAGCCAAGCGTACTGGGGACTCTTAAAAAATGAGAACGATACTACGTTTGTATGGAGAATCGAGTTCAGCCAAGCGTACTGGGGACTCTTAAGAGTGATCTCTCTCAGACAACGTTTAATCACCATCCGCCATCGCTCCGGTTGTGGAATAAGCTCCCTACCGAGGTTTTCCCGAGTGACTACAGTATGGGAAAAGAAAGGAGTGTATACATTTGTAAACGGTCGGCAACACGCATGTGACACTCCTGGAGTTGCAAGCGTCCATAGGCTGCGGTGACCGCTTACCATCAGGCGGGCCGTACGCTTGTTTACCACCGACGTGGTATATATATATATATGTAAAAAAAAAACATCATCGTCCCACTGCTTGGTACATACCTCCGCCATAGATGACAGAGAACTGGCAGTAGCTCCTACGCTGGCCCAGTGTGAATTTGTTCGCCAATGTATGCAGGTTTCTTCACGATGTCACCTCGAAACGCACAGAGCGGGCGCGGCGCGGTGCGGGGCGGAGGCGGTTTTGCGATTTGGATTTTTCCGAAACTTGACTGTCGATTACTGCTTCATACGTCACACGTGCCGTGCGGCACCCGCTCTACCGCGCTACCAAATACCGCGCAGTTTTTTGGTGCGTCGTGCCCCGGACCGCGCTCGCTTTACCGATAAACCGCCTCCCCCCCGACGCTGCGCCCCACTCTGTGCATTTCAAGCTGTAAATATTGAAAAGCATCAGCGAAGCTAATATCAAATAATATTTGGTATGACCGCACGAGCCGGGATTCAAAATTCAAACCCACGACCGCCGCTTGATATCTACTTCAACCACTATTAGGCTACCGTTACTTATTTTGCTATATTTTTCACTGAATAATTACACATAATAAGTGTCCATGTACTTATACAAGTAATATACAAAGTCATTAGTAACATTGTAGGCATCTACACAACCTAACGTGGACTCAGACTTTATCACAAGAGTTGATTCACCCTATTAACCCCTGACTCAATGAATGGGCTCCATTCACGTTCATTAGTCAGCTGTCTCGATCTAACTGTAAAGATGACGATGAGGAGCGAAAGAGAAGAAACATTAGAGCCAATGAATCAGTTATTCGTTTTGAATTCTTCAGCAAGACTTGTGTTAATAAACACAACAGGTTGCAACTTGTTTACTAAAGCTCATTTTCATAATGACTATAGTACACGGATCTATACCTAAACCGGATTGAGTACTGTGACGAAAAAGTGTGACCGACAGAGAAGCCAAACTTGAGGATTGCATCTCGTTTTAATTAGGGTGACCAAGTACATCTGTGGATATGAGGATTATTTTTAATATAGGTTCTATGTACAATGAAATTTAAACTAAATTAGGTAGTAAATAAAATAAGCATTTTTTCAAAGAAATATTTATTATCGGTAATCATAGGTTTATGTATCATACATTGTTAAACAATATAGTTTTGTTTAATTTTTGCCTAAGCCCTACTTTATTTCCCAAATCTCTTAACAAATGTGTTTTCCCGTGATGAGCCATGCGTAAATTGAAAAAAGACGAGGCAATAGCCTTTATAATTTGAACTTCGTGATGGTCTTCCGTGGTTATAGATGCATTAGGGTATAAATTACTCGCTTCTTCAAGCAAAATTAACATTTAAGTCAATTTCCCAACATCAGATCAGCACGGTGGTGCCATGATACACGAGTGCGGTAGGTAACAATGCAATATAATAATAATATTGCATTGTTACCGAACGTGTACATAAGTACCTATGCTAAATTTCAGCTCAATTGGATACCGGCAAGTAGCTGAAAAATGGTAAAAAAATTGGAACGACAACAAAGTTAAACAAAAGCTCGTACTAATAAAAAAAAGTGTTAAAAGATTGAATTTCAACTGACCTTGAGAAAAGGTTTTGTCACTAAACACGTACTAACGAATATTTCTGCAAAAACAGCCCAAGTCATAGACACCCTAATAAGTTTACATTACTAACAAGTAATAAGTTTTACATTTGTCTTGCCGTTTTATCGTAAAATATAACAAATTGTTCCTTACCTGTGAAATGATATTCCACAATTAATAAAACTTTCACTTTTACAGCCCTTTACACAACACGTTTTCACCATTTTCGACTGATTTCATTAGCCGCATATTTTCATAGTTTCAAATTTGACACCATTAACGTTGGGGATACCAATCAATATTCGAAAAATACTACTATATTTATTGCAATACTAGGTTTTAGTCAGTTAATAATGTTAATATTTTGTACAATTACAAATGAAGTCAAATGTAAATTATCCCAAATAAACATACAGTACTAGTTAGTATAAGCAAGTACTTATTTTCAGTATTCTAAATTACCGCAACATATTTTTTTTTACATTGGCAACCTGTGCGAGTGGGACACCGCCCTCTGGTTGGTTGCTCTCGCTCGGACCGCTTTCCCTAGTCTGTCTGTCATAACAGAATATGAACTGTATCACGCCGGAATATGGTTCAATTTTGATTGGCTCATAAAAGTTTGTACTCAATCCGGTTTAGGTATAGATCCGTGCTATAGTAGCCTTACTCAACACCAGTAGTGTAGTAGTTTGTAGTGATTTTATTCCTAGATAGTGATTAAGAAACAACATACAATTCGTTGCAGTTTTTTACTGGCGCGTAGTCAATTCAAAATTTCGCTTAAATCACCTCACTTACAGAATGGACGCCCACTAAATTTTCATTATGACAGTTTTGAATCATTAATATTTTTTATTTTATTTTATTTATTTAATTTTTGTAACACATTAAGAAACCTTAACGTAAAAAAGTTGGACTTAATAACATAAGGTATTCCCTACCAGGCAACCTTCATGCAAAACCGAAGGACTGTAGGCGGTGCAACTAATATAATACCAGAAAACAAATTTGGTAAGCTTGCATACAAAATATTGACTCAAATGAAGTCGGTAATAAGTATGCCAATATTCTGAGAGTGAGAAATGAGAGAAAGAAATAAAAGAGAAGAAAGATAATTGATTTCATTAGCATATATAGAAAAACAATGGCAAATATAAATATTAATAAACTACATGCTAAAATGGTCGCCACTTTAGCATGTAGTTTATTAATATTTATAGTTAATAGGTGGCGCTGATTTTCAGTGGCGCCTGGTAACCGAAGTACCTGGCATTTTTTTAATATGCCACTTAGTAAAGCGTCAAAACTCTCAAGAGCAAAAATGCACATCTATTTATCTGTTTTCTGTATGAATTAAGACGTATCTTGATATATCTCATAGATTCTACATATGTTCTTTAGTTTTTTATCAACAGTATCGCTTCAAACATTGCTCCAAATAGGCAAATTTCAATGCAAAATCTGGTTCTTCACTTAAAATCTACTGCACACAATATAAGCGCGCCTTTGTACGTCTACTTTTTGTTTGTTTCTCATTTTGTCGTGTTTTATTTTATGTACAATAAAGCAATACATAGTCGTACAATCAACAGCAAATGTAGATGATCATTTTAGCACTTTGTCGCACTAACGTTACAATACTGCGACAGTTGGGATGCGTCAAAGTTTAGAGTGACAAGGTACTAAAATGATCATCAACTTTTGCTGTTGACTGTACAAACATACATACGCATAAACGGATTCGTGACTGAGTACAATCATCACGCAATTAAACAAAAACTGAATGAATTACAAATGTCAACGTCGTAACTGTCTTCACTCGAAGATCAACAAACGTATAACCTCTTCATGTTTACAAACTTATCAGAAAACAGCAGAACGCGATGCGTGATACGTATCATAATTACATGCATAAAAACAACTGTTGGTTAGACGTCTGTAAACAATTCCAATATACATTCCACTCTTAATAACAAAAGATGTTTAAAAGGCGATTTTACTGGCATTCATGCTGGTGGAAATAATAGCTCACTTTGTGAACACGATATGCCGCACTGAGCATAAATTGGTAATAAAATTTCCTTTATCTGTGGCGTTCCGTGATAGCTGAGTAAAGTTTGCACCTCGGTTGAACGAGGAATCGGTGTGAAATAAGCAACGACGACTAAGGCCTGAATCGCACTGGCGCGGCCTGCGGTGGCGGTCAATAGCAAATTTGACAGCTAATGACAAGTTTACTATTGACCGCCGCGCCAGTCTGTGAGAGGCTTAATACGAAAATATACATTCTAGTGCATACATTGTAGACGGCCTGTTTAGCCTAGTTGGTAGTGACACTGCCTCCGAAGCTAGAGGTCCCGGGTTCGAATCCCGGCCAGGGCATTATTTGTGCATTTAGCACGGATTTTGTTCTTGGGTCTTGGATGTTCTCTATGTATTTAAGTATATATTTATCTATATAAGTATGTATATCGTCGCCTAGTACCCATAGTACAAGCTTTGCTTAGTTTGGGACTAGGTCGATTTGTGTAAGATTGTCCCCCAATATTTATTTATTTATATAATATTCATGATCATCACAAAACTCAGTACCAACTAATACGCCTTATAGGCATTTACTTAAGTCGATCATTTTATAATACTAAAAAAATACAAGAGTGGCAAAACCACAAAACATGCTGAGGTTTGTATGCTTGCTAAAGTATCAGAGGTATATTATGCGTTAACTTTCTGAAAATAATTATATAATTGTAATATAAAATGAGTACCTACATTTCCCTATAAGTACTGCTGGGTCCATAACATCTTATTATTAGAGGGTATTGGCAGAACATAGTCCTCATTATAGTTCACTGCGGGTTGGTTTAATGTCGTCAAAACTAATCGTACCTATGTATATAATAATTATTATGGTGTGGGTACTATAATATTAAACCAACGACTACTATGACGTATGTTACTACGTTCGAAACATTTTGCGAGACTATATCTAAATAAAGATTGTTAGCCGAACTATTCCCGAGCGATTCAAGGGTTGTCAACGCTCATGTGACTCCATGGAATTAGAAGCATCCATAGGCTAGAGTGACCGCTTATCATCAGGCGGGCCATACGCTTGTTTGCCACAGACGTGGTATTAAAAATAGATCCATTTTGTCTCAAATAAATAAAATAAATATTGGGGGACAATTTTACACAAATCAACCTAGTTCCAAACTAAGCAAAGCTTGTACTATAGGTACTAGACGACGATATACATACTTATATAGATGAATACATACTTAAATACACAGAGAACATCCAAGAACCAAGAACAAAATCGGTGCCAAATGCACAAATAATGCCCTGGCCGGGATTCGAACCCGGGACCTCTAGCTTCGGAGGCAGTGTCACTACCAACTAGGCTAAACAGGTCGTCGAATTTGACTTAAAGCATATCTATACAGTCTTATAAGACCCCTGCACTGTATTGGTATACATATTTGGAATCCATCCAGTCATGTCAGTTATGAAGAGCATTATCCTAACAGTGGGAGCGGCGGACAATAACACAAACAAACTACTTATGTCATAAACACTCGACGGAAACTGGCCAGTTGTGGTTAAAATTAAAGTGTGTTACGAGTACAATGTTGAAGATCGTACTTGGTTACCTTACCTACAACTACCAGTAGTAGCACCTCACTTAAAGCTTCCTGTACAGCATAAACAATTAAACATGCTGACATCATAAACATAGGTATTCTCATTTCTGAACTGCCCGACTAGTATAGCTTATACCGTCACGTTATATGTGACGTTTCAGTACATTTTGGCCATATAACGTGACGGTATAAGCTATCATACTAGCCGGGCTGGTGACCGTAGGGCTGGCTCCTCGCTCAGCGCATTGGCATTGCCATTCAGCAAGGGAACGCATAAAAAATAATATTGGGGGACAATCTTACACAAATCGACCTAGTCCAAACAAAACTAAGCAAAGCTTGTACTATGGGTACTGGACGACGATATACATACTTATATAGATAAATACATACTTAAATATATAGAAAACATCCAAGACCCAGGAACAAATATCCGTGCTACATGCACAAATAATAATAATAATAATATGCTTTAAGTCAAATTCGACGATCATTGTCCCGATAGTCGTTTCTGCGAACGGTTTAATAGCGAAGAGTCTCGACCAACACCTCAAGAGACTCTCGCTAGATGGCTGGGTCAAGGGTCAGATACAGAAGGCGGTACTCCTGGACACGGCGCGGATAGTCCGGAGGTTCCTCTCTCTGTCGCCCTAACCACCGGTAGCTTAGGCCCTGCCTCGCTGCCGGCGGCACCCTAGGTTAGGTTTTTATAATGATTTTATGTTTAGTATTTATAGTTATATATTTTACTTTTATAGAAATATTGTAAAAACCAACCTAAGACGAGAAATAAATAAAGAGATAATAATTCATTTATTTCGGATAACATGGATCCATACACGAAACAAAAATAATAGTTAATTAATTAATGAAATGAAAATAAAATAAACATGTGTTAGTACAATTATCTTAAAACTAGTGTTAGTATGGCACCTAATACACAAAATAATAATGCCCTGGCCGGGACTCCAACCCGGGACCTCATGCTTCGGAGGAAAGGAAGGATGTAAACTTAAAGCTGTTTTTGCAATACCGAATGCGAGTACTTTTGGGTGGGCTGCGTTAATTACTGCGAAAAGCAAAGGGCAAAATCAGACTCGGAAAGAAGAGACAATGAAAGTCCTCACATTATTAATGATATCTTGAGTTTGATGAGTGATCTAGTTCTGGACATAGACGACCCTATGTTGGCTATTTTGTTACACGTGAAATCAACAGTCTATATGCATACTTAAAAGAATAATGGTTGTTTTAATTATTTTTGTGATAATGTAATTAAATAATTAATCTGAAATAGATGAAGATGAAGAAGCAAAAATACTGGATCTGGATCTGGGTGGAGATACTGCGATCGCCAATCCGCATGCCAAGCGTGGCGATTATGGCATATACCCCCCGTGAATATGGGGCAAGGCCTATGTCCAGCAGTGGACGTTCTTTGGCTGATATGGTGGTGGTGGTGGTGGTGGTGGAAGAAGCAAAATATGTGATTGCATATTTTTGTGGCATTCAGATTTATAAGTAGCGATAACCTTTTGTAATAGTCCAAAAAAGTTTGCTTATTTTTTGGTTTAAGTCGATTTTATTATTATTATTAAGCTTTTTTATTCCATTTTTACAGGTCCGGTTTATGTTTAGTATTTAGTTACATGTTTATTTATTTATGGACCCTTAATAGGTTGAAGCCTCCTCTTCCATCTTTCTCCAATCTTCTCTGTCTTTTGCTTTAAGAAGATTTATGTTAGCTTTATTATTTGTTTAGTATAGAGAATGACATTCAAATAAGAATTGCCTTAAGTAGGTGAATATTTGATTACCCAATGATTATTTGATTACATATTTCTGACATCCAGAATAACATGGTTGTAATTTTTTTTGTAGTCGAAAAAATGTGTATTATTCGTTGTCTTCAGAAGATTTATTTTGTTTAAAATTTCGTTTACTATAAAAAGGTAATATTCTTCGTAATTATTATTTCTCTTTAACGACAAAATTTCCTTGTCCAAATTATCACTTCCCTGGTTGATATTATATTACACAATTTCATTTCTTATTGCGTATAAATTGTTCTATTTATTAAATATATATCCCATTTAATATAATGTTCACTGTCAAATTGCTTATAAGACCAAAAATCCATTTAAAGTCACTTCCCTGTGTCTACTCTCATTTCCCTGTCTACTGTAAATTGAAGAATGCTTATAACTTTTAAATTAATAAATATTTTGACTGGCCCTTTCAGTTCTAGAATACTCCATCATGTTTAATCATACCAGTTAAATTTTAAATTATTTACCTTTGGAAAAACGATGGGCCAAAAATAATTCAATTTTATTCCCTAGTCTGTAGAACTAGCCACCTAACATTCGCAACGTCATCACATTCCTTTATGAATCAGTGGCGGTTGACGTCGATTATAGTTCCGGTTCCTGCAGTTATTGAATCACGTTCGTTATCTTCATGTTTAATTTGAATGTGACGTACTTGGCGCCGTATGTTGCGAAACTATTGATAACGTTGGGCCTCTTGCGCCGCATCTACTGGAGATATAATATATAGACCTACAGTGTGTTTTTCATACGAACTTATACTTATTTCATGACTATTTTTGTATTAAGCAATAACTTCTGCTAATGAAAACTCTAAATTTCAAATTAAAGAGAAAAATTTGGTGCTCCGAGCAGGATTTGAACCTGCCACCCATCTTACCCACTCACGTGCTCTCCGCAACTAGGGTTGCGACTTGGGAAAACGTACAGTGCTCTCGCAACACTAGTTGCGAGTTGGAGTTCCAACGGTTTTTAAATTGTTGCTATGCGGAACATGCAAAGAACGCTTGTTAATTGAGTTATATAGGTAGAGTATGAATGTGGCAACTATAAAAAAAATTAAAACGGCAGTCTACGGAACAATTTTTATAAAATATAAAAGTTGTTTTGATGACCATCGAAGTTCGGTACGTCAGCGAAAGAACTCGCGATTAAAAAATGCTGTAAGCAATCAATTTCGCATTTTTTAGTTGATATTATATACCAAATTAATCCTGGTTTACTGCTTCATAAGACGAAGCATATATTTCGATACTAATTAAAATGGAATGTGATAAATTCTTCCAACAAAGTACGTTGAGTGATGAAAATTTTGCGAGGTTAATTTTTAATCGTACATTATTATGTGATTATTCCATATTTCTGTACTAGGCTATTAAAATCAATAAATGCGTCTATTAAAATCAACATAAATCCACTTTTAATGAACAATTAGGTATGTTCTATGCAGGATTAGGTGAATGAACTTGTGACGTCTATAAATACTATTGTACGCAACTGTGGTTGCACAAGGCACTTCCGCCGATTCGCGTCGGATCCACGTATTATGTCGTAAGGCGCGGTGCACACTGGGCTATTGTCGCAGAATGGTTTAATTTAGTTTATTTATTTTTGGTAGGTTCTTTTACGCATACTAAGTGGCGGCCCATTACCAATATAACTGCTTACCTTTTATTTATGAATGTATGAAGTAGAGGTAGGGTTCACTTTAACTTGTTTAACTGATCATATAAATTTATAAAATTCACATATTCCATGTAATGGGTCAAATAAGAATGTATGTTTTTTTTTTTTAAACCAGTTTCCGATTATGACCCGTATTGACCGTTATCTCAGTTATTTGTAGCTAGCATATAAACTATTGTCATAGTCGTTTTAACTTAACACCCCAAAATTTCTTCATTGCGGCAGTGAAAACCACGTACCAATAAAAAAAATACTTAACCTCACAAATTAAGTGTATGAATTTTGTTATTATTTGTGATTATTTTTTTCAAATATTAATTTAATTTAATTTCTTAAATTTTCATTACAATTTTCCTCTTTAGTGGTTATGTGATGTGTCAGGCAAGGATTTAATAACTATTTGTGCAATAAGAGAGCATTCGTTTTTTTGCGACGAGTGATAATTTCGAATACCGAGGTAGCGAAGGATACCTTAGTGCCTTAATCGAATCACTAGCAAGCGTGGCAAGTGATTCTATGATAGGTTTTATAGCGTATCGAGAGATTCAAATACACGATAGGCATATAGGTAACTTTGCTCTCGTGTACCACACACATACCACATCACATAAAACTTATCACCTCAGCAATGAGAACCTGTTAGAGTTAAAATAAACTTGTTGAGGTGCCAAATAAATATATGTCCTATGTCCAGCAGTGGACGTCCTTCGGCTGACATGATGAAATTACAATATAGTCAGTTCTGGTACCGTACCTACTACTACTATACTACGCAACGCAAAAGAGGGGGGTTATAAGTTTAATGTGTATATCTGTCTGTGGCATCGTAGCTTTTATTTAAACTGGTGAACCGATTTGGTTGTCTTTTTTTCAGAGCAGGATTTCCAAGAGAAATTTAGTAGTATCTTATAGCCGTGGATCAATATGACTGAAGCAACTATAAATGTCTAGACACGTAAACACGAGGTCTTTGAGATCTGATATGTCGTGCCAAAAAGTTGTAACTATTATGGTGAAAAAACACTGCATTTTTAACTCCTCGAATTTATAATAGGATAATAACATAACTTTTCTCTCTGGAAACGATAATATTAGTAAAACATGTTTTATCAAAATCGGTTCAGCCATTGTTGAGATATATAACTTCGAAATGATAATATCGGCGGTTTTCCAACTTTTCTACTTTGTCAGTTATTCTATATCACGACAGCCACTGATATTTAAAATAAAATGCCAAACGTTATTATTACTTCAAGAATATATAATTAAAATCACCATGAGTGTACCGCTGTTAATTTCGTATTAGCATTGTATAAGTAATAAGTTAAGGATCTGTAACTATTCGTAATTGATATAATAAGAAATGTAAATTTCGTGATTTCAATACTGACGATCACTGCATGAACTGTGGTTTCGTTGCGCATCAGTGTACCCCGTCCTTATATCGCCGCCATGATAAAATTTTGACAGCGCAGGCCCGCCGGAGTATGTCCGTTAGTTTGAGTCGGGACCTTTACGTGGGTTTTTGTATACCTTTGAAATGAGAACAAAAATATAAATCGAGTTGTAATCGGTCGAATATCTATTAAGTTGTGAAGTGTAACATGTGTAGTATATGTGTTAAGTGTTTTATGTGGTTTGAAGTGCATGGAACTATTTGTAATCGGGCGTCAAAAGCGGCACTCATTACGTTAGGTATGTAAGGCTATTTTTTGTTATTGATAATTTGTGACAGAAATTGCTGCGATTTTGACAAAACTGGCACTTGTTATTTAAAGATTAATAGTGTCTCTATCTACGACTGACAATATTTTTGTACTCGTTTGCCTAAATTATTCATAAAAAAATCATAAACAAACTACACTGTTTTGCGGCGAATTGCAAAACTGACAATGTAAACATTGCAAATGAAAAAGGTTTTATGATAAATATTTCCCCGGGATCATATACTTTATTTGGTATCAATCGAAGCGTAAACTATTACAGTTTTAAATAAACATAAAATTTACATATGTTATCGATTTAGATTTTAAAATAAAAATATATTTATTGCAAAAGATCTCATTCGAAACGGTATGTTAAGTTTGTGACTTTTTAAAAAAATATTTTACTATGGTGACCTATGTAATTAATTATATAAACAAATTGCCTGTTTCTTTAGCTTGGCAAAAAGTTTAGACGAAGCCAGGCAATCGATTTATTAACAACACAAGACAATGCGCTGCTAATGCCCGGTGAATCTTGAGCACTTTAGACCACCTTTTTTTTTAACGCGAGCACTTGAGTGGCTAAAAAGCGTTTTAAGAGGAGTTCCCTCTGATGATAGGTTGAATGATTTGGTAACTAAGCATGATTATTCCGATAGCTCAGTTGGCTAGAGAAATTGGCCGCGTATGCCAGGATGCCGATTCGATTCCTGATCGAATCACCAAATCCTTAAATTTTTTCCTTTAATTTGAAATTTACATTTTATGAGCTGAAAACATTTGCTGGACCCGGGTTAGTCTTAAAACTACAACCAAGACTACCCTGGGATTGGCAGCAGCATCCTTAGAGTGCGGTGGAGATACCGCGATCGCCAACGATGCCAGGCGTGTTGATTATGGCATTTACCCCCCCATGAAATTGGGGGAGTGGACGTCCTTGGGCTGATATGGTGGAGGTGGTGGTGGAGCTGAAACATATTTGATATTGATATTTTTGATATTTTTCTGCGGGTTCCTCTCACTTTTAACACAGCGCATCCCCAATAAGTCGGTAACGCACTTGTGATTCCTCTGGAGTCGCAAGTGTCCATAGGCTACGGTGTCAGCTTACCATCAGGCAGGCCGTAAGCTTGTTTGCCACCGTCGTAGTATAAAAAAATATATCTTAATAAATTACTTTTCTGCACAGACCTCTGGATTTGCAAACGTCCATAGGTAACGGGGTCCAACTTCCATTAGCCGCTTAATTGTTTACCAACATTGTTAGTTCAAAAACTCGTTAATACACCGTGTGCCAGATATCAGCGCGCCAAGTAGAGTAGTGTAGTGTAAAAACATTAACAAATACAACAGCGCACTCTTGTTTGCGTTTAGTTCGTACCTATACATAAAATAACGGTAGTGCTTGTTAACAGCACTGATAGCGCTAACTAAACGCCAAATGCAATCGCTTGTTGCCTTTTTTAGCAGTAGAACAGTGCTGCTGTTTCTTCTACTGCCTGCCGGGTATCGTTTTCATAACAATTTGCATATCTTACCCACACTATTGCATAACAGTAATTGACATTTAAATCTGCATAACAGAAACAACAATCATTTTCTGTCTTTCATAACAATTAAGGTGCAACTTTAAAGAAAACACCGACAAATAAACAAGTGGCTCTGCGAGCTGACCTCGCAATTTTTTTTTAGTTTCAAATATTCCAAAAATTACTCAACAAATAATTTCTGTATAATTATCGAGCTTGCTCACAAAATTTCACGAGTATCGTTTGAGAAATGCGACCTGTAGAGGAGAACATCCGGACAGACTCATGAAAGAATTTTTGTCGAAAGCTGAACTGGAGACGCTTCGCTCGCTCAACTAGGTTTTGCTAGAACTCGCTTACAGATACAGATGGTATCAAGACGCGCACCACTCTTCTACCTAATCGCGTACAGTACAAGTGTGTAACTTTTTAAACTTTTTTTAGTTGTCTATACACAATAATTAGCTATGAGTACTTATGCGCACTCAACCAGTCAGGGGTGTTATTCGCAACCGACTCGTCCTGACCTCTCACCTTACCCGTTTTTATATGGAAACGTTCAAAATTTGACGGGATGAGGCTTGAGGCAGGGCTCGGAAACCGGTATTCTGTCCATATAAAAATACCGGTATTTTTTTAGTTCTTATCGTTCTTTCGTCTACTATTTCATGTTTAATCAGGCAATCTAACAATATGAAGTAATAACCCAAATACATTATTGAGTCCTACATAAAGAGCATAAACTAATTAAAAATATTTGGCTATTTCAGGATTTTGAGATTAACCGGTTCCGAGCCCTGGCTTGAGGTGACAGGTGAGGACGAGTAAATAGGGCATAGCTCATTACGGACTCAATCGATATATAGTGGCACGCCTCTTCGTGGATGACACTAGCAAGATCGTAACTCCATACAAACTTCAAATTTAAGGGATGATTCCCGAGATCAGAACTATCCTCTGTCCACACCTGCACTACTATCTACATAACAAATTTCAAATTAATCGGTTCAGTGGTTTAAGCGTAAAAAGGTACCAGACAGAGTTACTTCGCATTTATTATATTAAGTATGGATACAATTTAGTTCCTTAGTTACCCACTAGCAATATATAAGTTTGTCTGCAGTAATGACACGGTCAGGTAAGTGAAAACATGTGATTACTTGCAAAATGCTTTCATTTGATAGGGTAAAGGTAACTGGAACTGTTATGCATGCTGTGTAATAGCGTTTTAACGAGCTGTTTTGGGTATAGTCATTGAGATTACCGCACTTGTTTAGTGAAGGTTATTGCGTATGAATTCGCCGCCGGAGGCGGTAGTGTAGCGCGAGGTTTCCGAATATGTCAAATACTCCAGCTGTGCTACCGCGAACTTCGAAAATCGAACTTCGTGTCGTGCCGTCCCTTTCACTCTCGTGTTATTGTGTGTGTGTCGTGTGTGTGTGTCGGAAAGGGACGGTACGATACGAAGTTCGATTTTCGAAGTGTGCGGTAGCACCCCTGAGGGCCTACTCCGAACTTCGAAAATCGAACTTCGTACCGTGCCGTGCCTTTCCGTCATATAGTTTATAATACGAGAGTGACAAGGACGGCACGACACGAAGTTCGATTTTCGAAGTTCGGAGTAGGCCCTCTGCATTGTAATCTGTGAATTAAATGACTGACAGCCTCGGAGTACCCAGAGTAGACGTCAAAATACCGCTAAGAGTGAGAAGATTATATACTGAATTGAATAAGAGCGACAGAGAGGGATATATCATTCGTTGTCCTTGTCATAGTTCCGCTTTTCTTTATTTGCCTCAATGTCATCTAAACGTCAAGTCAAATAGTTTGAGGCAAATAAACGATTACCCGGCCAAATTAAAAACGTTGTTTATTGTAAGCAGCCATACGTTTAAGACTAGTTCTCAATTTAGCTGCATAAGAACTTTTCTGTCCCCCTTGGTGAAACTCGGAAAATCTCTATAGAAATCCTTACTCTGAGCTGACAGCAGTATTAATACAATAAACTTTTTATACAAATGCAAGTCTATACCATAGACAAATCATTACATATATGAATGGTGGGAGAAATGGTAGTTTTCTTTTTGCAATGACTCAAATAACTATTAATTGCTGGTTCAAAGAATACACTTTTCTTAAAAAAAATAATTAAAAAATTAAAAAGGGTCTCTGGCACCGATTTAAGGCTCAATATGTCAGCTAAATAAAAATGCAAAATTCACCCAAAACTGTCAAGGGACTCTGACTTGGCAGTGTTTTTCTGAAAGTCAATTTTGTATACAGATGTATGGAAAAAAAGGTATGGGTGCCTAAATAATTATGAGCGGTAGTGTAAATCCCTTTCTTACGCATATAAATGCGCGTACGCATTTTCTCATTTATATATTTGCTGACGTCGCGTCGACAGCCTAAACAGACCGATAAAAAGGTATCCTAGAATTATAAGCTAGCCAAGGGAACAGCTTCCAGAAAAACACAGAATCCAAATTGAAATTTTGATCTTTCTGAAACTGTCGACTGTCACACACGCCGCCTCCGCTCTGCCGAATACCGCGCGGTTTTCTGGTGCGATGTGCCTCGGACCGAGCTCGCTGTACCACAAAACCGCCTCGGCCCCGACGACGCTGCGCCGCGCTCTGTGCGTCTCAAGCTTTAAAGTCTGGAGGACGCGTAACGGACTTAAAAAGCGAACGTGATTCATTCATCCATTCAGTGAATGATTGAACTGTTTCGCAACCCGTTCACCTTGCGCGGGCGTTGACGCTGATCCTTGACCACAACCGCCATCTGATTCCATAACACACCCACAACCAAGCACGTTACATTAGAGTTTCAACCCAAAACTCGATTAAGCAAGGTTCTTTATCGCAAAACGGAAAATATTACGTGATTTTATTATTAAGTGATTTTGAAACTAGCTAATTGTTTTTTTTTCTATTTGGGTATAGGTTTTTGGAAAATAGTCTTTAATGCAAATGGATAAGGTGTATGCGTAAATACTTAGGTAAGTGACAACGGAGGTGTGGTTGAATGGGGATTTTCACTTAATGGGTGTTTCCGTTCGATTCCGATTTAGTAAGACACGTATTTTTTACGAGTGTTACCTGACTCAGGTATGACGTCTTGTTTTTAATGTGGGCAGCTCATTTTGTTACAGACACTTAAATCACTTTGGTAAGTTTAGTCATGACCATTGACCAAATAAATTTTCTGTCAGTGACCTATGCTATTAAAAAAGGTCCATAACCAGGCATAATAATAACCTTATTTACATAGAGCTTTTTGTGTGCCGCTGGCTGGACTGACCCCTCTTCTCCCTCCCGCCCGAGACCGGAGAACCGCGACGACTTATAAAAAAAAAATAGACGGCGGCTTAAATGGCACCTGGTTAAAACCACCTATTACAGAGACACTTGTTTATTGTTACTAATTAATATTCCACGTTTCTTGTTGTAAATAAACGCCTATCAAATTACACTAGAAAAAAATAATAAATTGTATGCAAATAAGCAAGGAAACCTCTTTTTCCCTCAAAGATGCAAAACCACAATTACCCATCATCTAAAACCGAGGTATTAGTAGCCACAAGCATCCATTATAAGGGAAAGTAACTATTGTCTGTCTGCCAATAGATCGTTCGCAGTAGTGCGTCGACCTGCCCTGCTATGCAGCATTGTCTTCAGCGGGGAATGAGCTGATTATTCACAACGCTTATGCAGGCTAAAAAATGACAATCGGTCGTTCGATTACAAGTCACTTGGGATCGTCTCGAAAAGGGGGAGGGGAGGCGGAAATAATCACCAAATGCCACAATGGGAAAGGGGTTTAGTGAGATATCAGGTTTTTCGTTATCCTTATTTTTCGTTCAAAAATATTATTTATCTATGTTTATTTACAGTGTTTTATTAAGCACAATAACAGGTCAATATACATTATAAAACGCTAAACTAACTAGGTAACTATAAGAAAGGAAAAAGTATAAATTAAAACTGCGCCCTGCTCTGCGTCATGCTCGAACCAAAGCTCCCCAAAATGCTTGCGGCGTTGCCTCGCTGAACAGCAATTGAGAGACCTGTTGGACGAGCCATGACCCAGAGCGGGGGTCAAGGCCTCTCTTCCTCAAAAGTCTGCCTAACTCCTTGAAAAGCCCGAGAGCCTCACTGCCCCAGGGCCAAAATTTTATTTTTCGTTGATCAATATTTCATGTAAAAAAAATTACTAAACAAGCATCACGTGATTAATGTACGGTCCCTTGGGGTGACTTGCACCAAACCAAATCGTAAGAGGTGTTCGTTATAATTATGTATGTATGTATGTATGTAAGCACTTTATTGACTTTATTGTACACAATAACAGTTTAAAACATATACATGTCACACAGGATCAGAGTACAAAGGCGAACTTATCCCTATGAGGGATCTCTTCCAGCTAACCTTTGAGGGATTGAGAGGTTTTTAAAAATAATGAGATAGACAAACTTACACCGTGTACAACAACGTACATACAACAACACAACGTAATAATTGTATGGAAAGTTGACAAGTTTATATAGGCTGCGGTGACCGCTTACCATCAGGCGGGCCGTACGCTTGTTTGCCACCGACGTGGTATAAAATATATATATTTATAGGATGACAGCCTGCCAGGACCATATTTAACGTTGATCGGTTTATAATCGTAAGTTGGTACAACCCCAGTTGTAATGCACGAAAATAGGCGATCTACAGTAATGTTTTTTTCTCTAACACATTTTTCCTTATAATAGGCTGCGAAATATGACGTTTCAGGTGCGGCTAGGACAAGAGGTCGTTAATGGAATTTCATACAAATCTTGCAGGCTTATTAGGCCGGCAAACTCCTCTTTTTTTAATTTCCATTCCACATAAATTTGTGGCACAGGCATCATGACATTCTACCACTATGCGTATTAAAAATAAAACTTGTTTTTTTTTGTTGTTTATTTCATTGCATGTTTGAGAAAAGCACTATACTGCGCTCGGCCGTCTATATGTCTTCGGCCGGCAACCCCTTTCGTCCCGGCCTCTGTAGTAATGTACTATTAACAAATGATTCAATATCAAATCACGCGAACAGTAATGTACACATTCCTGGATAGTTTTCGGAACCATTACCATCCCATTAGCACGGGAAGGTCAGTTTCGTTTACCGGATGGGACGATGCCCTCAGCTACTGTTTGCTATACTTAGTCATAGATTAGATAACACGTGTTTTACGACGTATACATGCCATCTTTCATTCATGGTTTACGGCCGGTCAGGCGGTTTAAAGTTAACGTAGTGATTAAGTAATTATTTAAAATTAAACATTTTATATTTGTGTATGTCTTGCCTATTTATAAAGGCTAACTTGTAAGAAAATAATGCCTATTCGGTAGCTACAAATCTAATTTCAATGACTGATTTTCATATTATGTAAATAATTTGAAAAACTACTTTTTTTAATCGTATGGCATTTATTTACGAACCGTGAGATCTTCGAGAAGACAAGTACGGTTGCCAGTTTTTGTTGCACTTTTAGCCACCCAGGGGTCACGTGTAGGGTAATGGTGGGTACTCCCTACGGACGTGGTGCAACTTGGACCCCCCTACTAAAAACTACTACCCCCAAATACACCCCGTATCCACCAATTTTGACCACCCCTTCTATGTCATCCTGAATACGAGAAGATAGAATTAAAAATTCTTCACTATTTAAACTACAACTCCAGAAGACCCAAAAGACTTGTTCTATCATTTAACTGAGACGACACCTGTGACAGGACCTGGCCAAGAGGGTAGATGTCAAAGGGTAGCAAATGGTAGGGTAGGGGAAGGGAACTTCTGTTTACGGTGGCGGCCCTGTCTCCCGCTATTATCCTTCTGAGCAGGAGGTCAATCATATACTTATGCCATAAATGTTTCTTGGCTAGATGCTGGCCAAGAGCAGTCCCATTTTTAATAAAAAAATGCATCTCTATGACCATACCCTAGCCCGCCATGCTAACGTATATAGAAATAAAATAAAAAAAATGGTTTATTTGCGCAAAATATCAAACCACGTACAAGCTAAACTATATAAATAAAATAAAATGCCAAAAATAACTATATTAAAGTACCTATGGAACTTAATTAGGATGTATCGGAACGAGTGCGCTCATGATTATGATAGGTACCATATTAAAATACATTTTGTCGGGGCAGATTGACTCCTAATTAATACATGTGCGCAGGATTGCGAATCGACTTCCTGAGCTCAGGTTTCAGCACACAGTGCGCATTATGAGCGCGCATCCTGAAATATGGCGCTGCGCACTCGACCGTTTCAGATTCGCGCTATATACCTATCCCGAATTACAGCTCGAACCAGGGGCCTTTCAGTTCGAAATACGATTTTTTAAGGAGATGTTAGTTTAACTTGTTTGTACTAGATGTCACTGTGTACTATCTCTGTGCACTTGCATATTGGAGTAACAGAGATGCAGCGGTTGTGCGGTTAGTTCTTATTAAATAGCACAGTGGCGCTATGTGGAGTATTTCACTGATATCTCTAGTGACTAGAACGTTATTTTTTGTCCATCTGTTACCTTTCTGTGCTTTTGTTCCTGCGTAATCATTTAGCGGTCAATGAATACTCGAATAGGCTCATCTATGGTTAATAGCATCACTTTTTAAAGTTATTATATTATTAGTTTTCCTCCTGACCTTACATATTGGCTATGTGCACGTCAGAAACGTCAAGCGTCCCGGAACAATGTCAAACTCAGAGGTGTCAAATAATGACACATGAATATCTTATTTATTTTAGTAAAAGAGAAAGACCCCTTGTTGGAAATTTTACAGAAATTAATAAGAAAATAAATAAATAAATACAAACGAAACGAATCGTAGGAAACCGCTAAGAAACCAATAGGAAACGTGAAAGTAAATTTGAAAGATGTCCCCGGTAAGTACACATTTCTGCCGTGGTGTGCGCTGCGATCGCCTAGCTTACCCCCACCACCTACTTCGCACATAGCCAATACGAGTAGTTAAGTTATAAACGAATGTACACATAACTTAAGATATCCATGTTAACTGACGGAACGGATACGCGTAACGGATATCCATTTTTTTTTCCGAAGATTTCAAGTATGACTCTGGCCAACATATTATACATCACTTTAGATTCGAATATGTAACCAAAAAGACTTCTATAACAATCTCAAGTAAACAAAGTAGGGCGGGATAAATAAAACGATTAACAAGTATATAAAATACGTGCGGTGCCGGGTTAGAATAACACTTCTGCCCTTGAGTGTCGTAAAAGTCGACTATGGGAACCAGGTTGAAGTGTGTTGTGGGTGATCGGATAGCAACCCGTCACTGCAATATCACATTTTCTCCATCGATAAACCTACAATGGCTAAAAGTGGCACTGAAATTAATTTTCGTGTGCTCTACCTACCCCTTTTGAGAATAAAAGCGTGAATTTATTATGCATATTACTATATATATTACGATGATCGACGGCATGTTTAGCCTAGTTGGTAGTGACACTGCCTCCGAAGCTAGAGGTTCCGGGTTCAAATCCCGGCCAGGGCATTATTTGTGCATTTACCACGGATTTTGTTCTTGGGTCTTGGCTGTTCTCTATGTATTTATCTATATAAGTATGTATATCGTCGTCTAGTACCCATAGTACAAGCTTTGCTTAGTTTCGGACTAGGTCGATTTGTGTAAGATTGTCCCCCAATTAAAAAAAAAAACTACATGTTGCTGTTTTGTTTCTGTTTGTAACTGATTAATTTGCGTGAGGTATGTAATACAGAATATTTGTATTGTATTGTAAACTTGTACTATGTTTTGGGCTGAGCCATTAAAAGGGAAAGACATCGTGGAATTGCTTGATATAATCTTTAAATTTCCATGTAATTATGTGTTTATCTATGTGATCATGTTTTATAACATACTAGCTTTTGCCCGCGACTCCGTCCACGTGCAACTCTTTATATTATAGAAATAATTGCTATTAAACTGTTGTAGGCGCAGCGCTTAAATATCGCTCGCCCATCCAAACTTCTGCCACCCTTTCACCCCCTAAGGAATGATTTCCGGAATAAAAACTATCCTATGTCCTTTCTCGGGACTCAGACTATCTCTATACCAAATTTTATTTTAATCCGTTCAGCGGTTTAATCGTGGAGAGGTAACAGACAGACAGAGTTAAGCATTTATAATATTAGTATGGATTTTTTATTGTCCTTTCTGTTGTTACAGTGGATCAGCCCAGAGGAATCAGCGGTGTACACGCGGGAGGTCCGACCACCGCTGGTTATTCCGCGCATCACACAGTACCGGGCACCGCGAAGGGATACCCGCCCAGTTGCTGCTTCCTACGAGGTGAGGTCTTGGTGTTTCTACGCTTAGCTTATCACTTTTAAGTACCAAACCCGCTAGGTAGGCGCTCGTCTCGTAGGCGCTTTCCGCTACATACGGTTTTTCGCATGTTTTCGGCTACGCTGGCAGTTAAAGTGTTATGTATCCCGACTGAAACAGCTTTAAGTAAGTAAGTATGTAAGTAAGTAAGTATTTTTTATTTGTAAACATAGGTATATACTGAGTGGTGGTGTAAAAGGTACAGAATGGCACTATGTTTCGCCGGTAGGCATACAAATTAAAAAATTAACACGACATTATAATTCATAACATAATTATGAAATATAAGTAGGATAATTGAATTAAAATAACAATATGTCCTGGATATACATTAAACTCGTAATTAATACTAAAAAATAAATACCAAACAAATTAAACATTAAAATAACATAAAATAATTCAACTTTTGTCCGCAAAAAAGTCTGTCAAGGAATAGTAACATTTGTCAATGAGTAACTTTGTTTGGTAAATGCCAAGATGGTGATATTTGTCCATACGGATACTGTCATTTAATCTACAGAATTGCACTTCTTATAATATATAAAGAGAAAAAGTTGTTGATTTACATACGTTTTTCTAACAATTATTATTATTATTAAAAATGGGATTGCTCTTGGCCAGCATCTAGCCAGGGGGCAAAGATGAGGCCGACGATGAAGCGAGATCACCCAGAAGATCCAGGACTTAAAAAGGTCCAGGTTATATGAACTCGTAAATACAGACGCCGGCAGAGAATTCCAAACCTTAGAAGTGCGCATTATAAAAGAAGATGCAAAGCGCTTGGTTCGAATTAGAGGAATTTCGACCAGGTAAGGATGGTAGCCAGCCGTACGTCTGGATGTCCGATGGAAGAAGGGGGAAGGCGGTATGAGCTCATGGAGCTCCTCCATTATGAATTGGAGGTGATGAAAATAGTTGCTCTTCTTTTAATTACATGCTCATTTTAATTCATTATGAACACAAATGCATTGCCTAAAACAATATATTTTTTAAGTCTCTATGCATTCTGTGAAAAAAGTTTTTAAAATTGAAAAAATGCTCCACTGCCATTCTTTCGAGTCAAAAGAGTCGAGTGTAGGAATTGGCTATGTGCGAAGTAGGTGGTGGGGGTAAGCTAGGCGATCGTAGCGCACACCATAGCAGAAATGTGTACTTACCGGGGACCACTGTCAAATTTACTTTCACGTTTTCTATTGCTTTCTTAACGGTTTCCTACGATTCGTTTCGTTTGTATGTATTTATTTATTCTCTTATTTATTTCAGTAAAATTTCCAATACGGGGTCTTTCTCGTTTACTAAAGTAAATAAAATATTCATGTGTCATTACTTGACATCTCTGAGTTTTGACATTGCCTCGGGACCTTTGACGTTTGACGTTTCAGACGTGCACATAGCCAATAGGATCGGCTAGCAACCTCTTTTTCTATATGTGCTCTACCTACCACATTTTGGTGATACATGCGTGAATATGTATGTATACCGTAGTAAGATGTAAAATAAGACACTTGAACATAAATAAATAAATATTGGGGGACAATCTTACACAAATCGACCTAGTCCCAAACTAAGCAAAGCTTGTACTATGGGTACTAGACGACGATATACATACTTAAGTATATAGATAAATACATACTTAAATACATGGAAAACATCCAAGACCCAAGAACAATAATCCGTGATAAATGCACAAATAAATGCCCTGGCCGGGATTCGAACCCGGGACCTCAAGTTTCGGAGGCAGAGTCACTACCAACTAGGCTAAACATGTAAGTTATTGCCCTCAACGCAGCTAGTAATAATAAAGCAGTCACGACAGCGTGGAATGCAGGTAAATCACACGAATCAATTACTACGTCCGATTAGCGGCGACCACACCCTTCTTGCGCAAGTTTAGAGCTTTAGAAAATATTTACTAGATCCGACTCGCACTTGGCGGGTTTTTTTAACTCATCTATAATTGGAGATTTGTATGGGGTGAACTCACGAGGAAAAACGACTGTCCCTATAAATGTGATTTTCCTTTTTATTTGCCACAGTACCACAAATACCGTGGACCAAATTGGTCGACTTAATTATGGGCGCGTGAGTCAGGGCCACCATTCAACGGCAAATTTGCATCAAACGTTGTCTTAATGTATGCGCTTGCGCACATAGTATGCGCTGTTAGATTAGGGTTGTCACTAAAACTTGTTTTAGACTTCCGGAATACTGACTGATAAGGAATACAAAATTTCACCGAGAATAGGGATCTTTTGGTTTGTAATCCTCAAGCAATTTTAAGGAAGAAATAGTGTTGAGATGCAAATTATGAACATTTCTTCTGCGGGTAGGCAAAAATTTTATTTACGGTCGTCCTGGTTGTAATAGGGTCGCTAATGCGCTTGTAATTCTTCTGGGCTTGCAACCGTCCATAGGCTACGGTGTCTGCTTACAATTAGGCAGGTCGTAAGTATGTTTGCCACCGTCGTTGTATAAAAAAAAACATAAATAGTGAAGTCTCCCTTAAAGAGTATTGCTATGTTAATATTGTTGATCACGTCTGATCCTACAAGCGCTTCGGAAGAAACGATAAGTGACGTAAAAACTACTTATCAGTTGTCATCTTCATTTGATTAAACAAAAATATTGGTATTTTTACAGTTCTACATATGCATTTACCCATGTGGTGCCGGGTTAGAATAGCACCACTTCCCTTTCTACCCTTGGGTGTCGTAAGAGTCGACTATGGGAACCAGGTTGAAGTGTGTTGTGGGCGATGGTCTAGCAACCTGTCACTGCTATATCACATTTTCTCCATCTATAAACCTGCAATTTCTAAAAGTGGTACTGATAATTCATTTTCATGTGCTCTTTCTACCCTTTTTGGGAATATAGGCGTGAGTTTTATGTACAAATGCATGCCTAGCTTTAATAGGGTGAAGGTTCTAAGCAGCTAAGACTGATGATTTTCCTCTAATTACACCGAATCAAATAAACGGGTTTTTTTTCGTTTTGTCGAATCAACTTGTAAATTTTTCTGTCTGTTTTTTCTTGATCACGGTGTCTAGCCTAAATGATCACAAGTGTTTGCCAACTCATAACTTTTCGGATAGCAACCCTACGAAGAACAAAATGGCCGCCGACCAATACGCATCCGGCGCCCGCTCATCCGTACACGATTGAATGAGGTAAATCAGCAATTTGACAGCGAATTTGTGAAACAAGTCGTTATGGGAGTGAAACAGCATTGTTCTACGCGTGGTTGAATGTGACAATAGTCACATTAAGACGATCATTAATAGGCTTCATGTTAACAACAAGTTTTTAAATTTAATTTATTGTGCCCATGGCATTATACACGGACCTAAGTATAATAAATTTGTCGTTATACATGTATAATAAAATTGGCTTCGGTTGCTCTTTCTTGACGTCTTGGTAAATATTATTTGAGCCGTCTTATCCGAAAATGCTCAGACAGAAGCAGAACTTTCCGCCACTGCTTCCTCATCGAAAATAATCCTTGGTCCTATCGCGCGTGTATTTGCTGGTTCGAGGAGACCGCCTATTAGAAAATGGAACGGTGCTATTAGTGCTGGTTTAACCGCCGCTGCTGCATTCGCTCGTAAACATATTTGAATACATAATTAGAGTGCTAACTTAATTATACCTATTTAATTAACTACCTACTGGGTTTGCCATAGGATATGAAAACCAAAAAACGCAAATTAATCTGGAATGTCTAATTCCGGAGATGACTCTGCTCCCCAAGCCAACGATGACAACATCGAATGGTCAACTGTATTGTTGTTATATTTACAATAAGAAGTCAGGGAAATAAAATCTGGTAGGTCAAAAAACACCATCCGTGTACAGGAAAATTAATATTTTAATTAGGTATATGTAACATATATGCCCATAAATAAAAAATATTAAAAAACTAGGACAGAATAAAATGTTCAAAGGCTTAATAATTACATTGTCATTGAGTAATTAGAGTCTATTACAAAATAGAGAAAAAATATATCCTCAACACTGCGATTTTTTCAATAACATCGTCAGATAGACTGAGATATAAAATAATGTTAATTGTTTATTTGCTTTGCCTTGTTCCCATAGTACAAGCTTTGTTAAGTTTAGGACTGGTCGATTTGTGTACAACTATCCATAAATATATATTGATTATTTATTTATTATAATTAAGAGTATCTAGTTCAGTATAAGGAGCAGAATTTATCCGTTTATAAAGTTTATAGTCAAAGGTAGGCTGTATAACATTTTATTAACCATTATTTTACATTTTTTTACATTTCAACGCCATCTACTGGACAGTGATGTCTCCTCTTGCCCTATTGCGTTGAGTAATCGTATTCATTTAATAATGACTGTCAATCGTATATTGTTTGAATACTAAGCCAATCGAATTAGTAACTCGGTTTCAAGTATAGATGGCGCTGGTCGTTCACTTTGCAAGTTATGCGACATCTATGTTTAATTCTTGAAAACTGACCGAATAAGAACGAGATAATTAAAATATCATTCAATTTAGGTTTATTATTATATTACCTTCGTTATGGGGTGGAGCGAGTTATATTTTTGCCCCTAGTTTTATTTTTTATTTTTCTTCTGGTTTAGCCGCTCTAGACACCTGGCGCCTATAGCAGCCACTCCGTCCGTTCTTCCCTTAGAGCAGACCCTGGATATAGCTTGCATATTAGGTCTCGTTAAAATAAACAAGATATTTAGGGTGCCTTTCCACCAGAGATGTGCTATGCACCTAGCGAGGATGTGAAAGCTACGCTATGAAAACCCCTTTCCACCACAGTGCTATGCTAATATAAGTCAAAGCAAAAATTGCTAGTACTCACTTATAATGTTGTAGCATTTGCAACCCAATGAAAATACAATTTTAAATACTTAAGTTTAAGTTCAACCTGTTATTTTAGTTCATTTACGCCCTTTACTCAGCACTAAGATCACCAATTTTATCACATGTAAAGCATTCCCAGGTTATAGGTAACAGATCCTCAACCCTTCAGTGTAGGCATCATGCATAGTTTTATCATTTATCTAGAAAAAAAAAGACGCCGGTGCACTTTCGAAACTGCTACTCACTGATTTTTGTGAAACTTGTGAAGAGATCTACATCTCTTCACAAGTTTCTGGAGTAGTTCGAGCAAACGTATTGACGTTAGATTTTAACGTAAAAAAACATGTCTTCACTATTTATTGTAACATTTGGCCTACCTAAAAGGAATCGATTGGAATAAGCTTTTTCCTTGTTTTTCGTTATAAAGCGTTTACGACTGTAGTTTGAGAAACCCCATTCTTTTTGTAATTGGTCGTATATCCTTCGTTGGATATTAGCCAAGGTTATAGCAAGAGCTTCGGCACTTAATTTGCTGGCTTTTCGACACATTTTGAATGGTATGTATGTATGTATGTATGTAAATACTTTATTGTACACAAAACACAGGTAGAAATACAGACAAATTCGGTTATATCGGTACAAATGGTTTTAACTTAAACAGGTCTTTACCCAGGATCAAGGTTTACACAAGGAATGCAAGTACACTTTCATGTGTATCTGATGAAATTCGCGTATAACAACTTTAAATTTCCACCAACGGATATTTATTTAACTATGTTTTAATCATTAAAACAGCCAAACGTCTAAAAGTCTATATAGGTATATTTGAATATAATTCATTAGAAAATCAAAGTTTCATAAGGTGAATATATACTTTTGACCGGTACTGTACGATTATACGTATTTATTCTCGTACCTGAGGCAGACCGCAAACCGAAAACGAAATATCTGTGTATCTGTCGCACTTGCATATTTGAGCAACAAAGTGGGAGATATTTCTTTTACGGTGCGCGGAACGCCCACTGCTGCAAAAGATTGCATTTAATTACGTACTTTTTCCCGTTAACAACTTATTAATAGCTGACTCATTTATATCGAAAACAACATATTAATATTTCTAGCAGTGGTTAACTTGATAAACAGTGGGGAATATCGCCGACGTTATTGCTTTAGCAATATTTGCTGCTGATTTTCTAACTACCAATAGGCAATAGTGAAGTTCTTAAAGTGATTTTATTTATATCTGTATGTATATTACGATTATATCGCGGCCATGTTTTAATTTTTAACAATTTTTAATTGTTTAAGGGCAGTGATTAATTACATAAACATTATACAGGAGCGGTTGTTATAAATTATATTATAGTATATATTATTTGCAGGCAAGATGGCTACCTACTACACACATAATGAACTACCATATATCATTGTACATATATAACGCTCCCACTAGGTATCGATTTCACGATCCTAGTTACCATGCCAAAGGGATTTTTAATCCATATTTAACTTCCGCTGCAAAAACCGATCTTGAAGAACTTGCCATCTGAAATCAAGTGCTTTGCTAATTTTCTTTTTCCTTTCGTACATTTCGAGATGAGGAGCTTAGAGAGCAAAATGTATAGTTTACTGTACATGTATACTTATTACAAGCGAGATAACAGTCGCGTTCTGTCGGCTCTGATAAGGGCTAAGGCTGAGCGAGACTCAATATATGACGATGAATTTGTCGATAGAAATGTTGGCACTCTCTGCGTAAGCGTTCTATAAACCTAACAATTTGTAGCGACAACCACCTTGAAGTACTCGTAAGGTTCTCGAGTTAAGGCCTTAGATCGCAAGGTACCTAAACCGTAAAGTGCATCTCACAATAATTGTCAATTGTAAGCATGTTAGGTTCATGGCCGATGACACATCATTCGTATACGGCGGCTATGCATATTAATGTTATTTTGCTCACAGTCTATTGACAGCTCATACCGCGCGGTGGATTAAACCACATTTCGAGCTGTTTTATCGATATTTTCTGCTAGATTCTCTTGTCAATGGCCTGTCACAATTTTACCGATATTTCCTCTTCATCAACAACGCGCTTCACTACAATAATGTTGTTGTAACCAATATTACTCCATCGCAGCGCTGTAGCTTGAAGCGTTCGTCACTCTGTGTGATACATTCAATCAATTTCCTCTTTAATTTACCTTATAGCTTTGGACTGTAGTGTAGTTTATTTGTGCAGTGTTAATAGTTACGAATCATGGATTGTTTAACGTGAAGTGTTGTGAATATGTTTAGGTTTAAAAGAGAAAAGACTTGGTATGCAGGGGTAAGTTCACTAAAGTCAAACTTATTTATGTTAACTTTATTGCACAAAAAACATAAACAAATGGCAGATTTTAAAAAGCTAAATAGCATTCTCTACCCTTTTATCATGAGGCCAAAAAGAGACAATTGAAATTGTAACGTAGTTTATATTTATGTATGATGTAGTTCTTATAAACTGTGCATTGACTGTTCTGAGGGATATGTCTATGACATTTAGACAAACGGACACACGTCGGAAACTCGGTACCATTAAAGTTCCGTTCCGACTATTGTCCGATACGGAAACATAAAAAGAATGCTTTAAAAAGAACCGTTATGCCACGTGGTTTCTAATTATTTCTTTCAAATAATATGTGGTTACCTAAGAATTCTGTCGCAATGATATTATAATGACAATTTTCATCTTGTTTTCGCAAATACAACATTGTATCGTTATTACCTACTGTTCGGGCATTACTAGAAATAAAGTAAACGCATCACACTGAACACTTTCATTCTTAATACATGACAATAAGTGTCGATTATTGGAAAGGTTTCAAGCACTGGGGCATTCATCTAACAAAGGTTTCAATTTACATATTAACCTAATTAATGGTTACACTGTTGCATTACGAATCCAGATGTATCGAGTTTGATTCAAAAAGTTATAGGTACCTAGTTGAAATTATGGATTTAAATAAAAAGAGCTAAAGCTTAGTATTACAATTTGAACCCTCGTACTTAACTATAAAGTAGATATTTAAACTGTCATAAATAACGACTCATGTACATATTTTACAATTTGAAATACCCTTACCACTCCCGCGGTTGTAGTGTGGTAAACCTTATAATAATTTTGCGTTCATATAAAGCCTAGTCTAGGTCGTTTTGTCTGACGTTTTTCACAAAGAAAAAACCTCGCACATTTCAAGCTTTAAATATGTGCCTAGACTGTATTCAGAACGTTTCTAAAAATACTTACATATATTTAAATGTGAGAGAATAATGAGTTATTTATTCAGAGGCGACATCTAGGTACTTAAGTAACGTAAATATCGAACAGTACACAGAACAGTGGCACTAAGAGATGGCGTGGTTTTGAATATGTTTGTGAAGTCATTGTGTTCAGGCACATGTCAACATGTTAATTAAGTTTAAATACAACTGGAATTAAAACCTAGTCAATTTTCATCTCTCATGTCGTTACTGTAAAGCGCACTATCAATTTGAAGCGCACTTTCAAAGACAACTGCCTTGAAAGTAAATAAATTGAATGCTTAAAGTAGTGTTGCCATCAGTTGCTATGATCGTTTTAAGGGTTCCGTGGCCGAAGGGTCCAAACCAAACGAAGCCCTATTGTAATGTTTTTGATTAAATGAAAGATATTCTTTTATATGAGGGATACACGCTTTTATTTTAATATAGTTACAAATTTTAGAGTTAATCTTCGTCTTGATCTTCTTAGCTTCGGTATCAAAAAGAGAGGGAGAGGCTATCTTGATTTTCCTCATATAGGTCACACAGGTGGCCTCGGATACATATATCAGTATATTACACCTATTGCTGTTACTCGCGTGCCCGGTACATGGACCCGGGTATGTCCTTAAACTACGACCAAGACCACCGGGGAATGGGCAGCAGCATTCCTAGAGTGCGGTCTCCACCGCACGTATCTCCATACTGCGATCGCCAACCCGCATGCCAAGCGTGGCGATTATGGCATTTACTCCCCATGAAATTGGGGGAGGCCTATGTCCAGCAGTGGACGTCCTAGGGCTGTTGTGGGGCGTGCCCGCCTCTCATCTGTCACACATTTTGTTCCGAAGATTTTTTAACTTTCCATTGACCTATGGACTTGAATTGGTGATTAGGTTTATTATTACATATATTTTACCGACGAAATACCATTATATTGATTCCGACTCGCACTTGGCCGGTTTTTATTAAACATATTAAGCATCGATCACCAGGATTGTAACAACCAACTGTATTTTCTACTGTTTTTGCGCCCATTTTATTCTGCTCAGGAAATAATGGTCAGGATACAAAATATCTTATGTCGTCTCTGTGACTTAAACTTAACATTTCCATACCAATTTTATTTAGATAAAGCAAAGGAAAGCTCAGTTAGTAATCACTCAAAACTGTCGCCCATTCCATTAGAGAAGACCCCGATGGACATCGACGATGCTTAAAGGATGATTCACAGTAGACCGTTCCGTGTCCGGGCCGGCCCGTTTTCTATGACAGCAAACGCAACGGCCGGCGTATTTCTCTAGAAGAAAACGGGCCGGCCCGGACACGGAACGGTCTACTGTGAATCATTCTTAAGGCGGATCCTCTGTACGGTTTGCTAAATGATGATTTATGAGGGCCTTATCATCATATTAGCCGAAGGACGTCCACTGCTGGACATAGGCACCCAAAAGCCAAATAGTCCAGCGGACTCCCGTGGTCTGTATCAGGTCATCAGCCCACCTTGTATGACCGCCTATAAGGCTTTATTGTATTGCCGAGCTTGATTGTTCCGATAACTCAGTTGGTTGGAGCGATTGGCCGCGTATGCCAGTCGCAGGTTCAAATACTGCTCGGAGCACAACATTTTTCAATTTTACCCTTTAATTTGAAATAAAAAGAATTGACGGCTATATTCGTCATAAAACTTCGCCCACCGTGTCCGGTTATGCGTGTGCAGCTAAGCAATTAACGCTATAGAAAGATATACATACATATGTATACAAAACATATTGTGTTTATTACCAAATAAAGTCATCATTAGTACACATTTTATTGAAGTCATATTTAAATTTTGTAATTGATGTCAGTTTAGCCAACTATATTTATTTACCTTGTTAACGTTTATTAAAATTAAAATGTACATAAACAACATCAAACCAATCTGAAAATAGCCACTTGGTGCTGAATTTCAGAGCTGACTTTCCTTAAAAACCTGACAGTTCAATATTATTTCAATAAAATAAAATATGATCCTATAAAAGCATTAAGGGTATAGAGTAATTTGTTTTTAATAAAGTACGTGGGTAGTCAAGCTTTCATCGTGTTTTCTCAAAAAATTAAAAATAAATCAAAATAATTTATTTGTAGAGCATAGGTATATGGCTGGTCAAAAACTTATAATTATGTATCACTATGTCTTGCCGTATGGTATACAAATATTTAAAGTCAAGAGGTAGCATGCATCCGGTACGCATTTTATATCAAATACTTTTTTGTTACATTTCACAATCCGTCAAGTACTTACTCCTTTAGTGAATAGTACGCTTTTTTTACTAAAAGGTTAAACGGGCTTCTTTTGAATTCTACCAAGTCTTGTGTTTTAGATAATTTTTTTGGCAACTGGTTGTATATTTTACGTGCCACCATGTTTTCGGAGAACACGAGTTTTCCCGTAGTTAAGACCTATCTAGATTGATTCTTCACCCCGCACGCGCGTGAATTATCATCGAAATCATTAAATAAATAATATATACACGACCTGGATTCGAATCCCGGCCAGGGCATTTATTTGTGCGTTTTTCACGGATATTTGTTCTTGGGTCTTTGATGTTTTCTATGTATTTAAGTATGTATTTATCTATATAAGTATATCGTCGTCTAGTACCCATAGTACAAGCTTTGCTTAGTTTGGGACTAGGTCGATTTGTGTAAGATTGTCCCCCAATATTTATAATAATATTTTTTTTTATAATACAAGAATTGCTCCTTGAAACATATTAGAATAAATAGATAAAATGTGTAATTTTATAGGTAGTCTGGAATATCACCCGGACCTACCATAATGTTCAAAATTGAGCTGTTTTTCAACCTCTCATCTTCATATTGTCTCATTTCAGGAGTGCGAATCAAAACCTATAACAGTAAAATCGTCAGTGCGTCAGTATGAGCGGCTGCAGGACTGGAACTTCCCCGAGGGCCGGCGGCTGGATGAGCGGTACGCCGCCTCCGGCAGCCCGCCCTTCCAGAGGCTACATAAAAAGATGAGTAAGTACACATACGTTGTCATTGTCATCATCTCCGAAGTCATTGTCATCATCTCCGAAGTCATTGTTATCAACATCGTTATAGTGAAGTCGTCAGTGTGCCAGTATAAGCGGCTGCCGGACTGAAGGTTCCTTGAGGGCTCCGCTTTTCGCGAACCTATTTGAAAATATGAATAAATATCCGAACATGACTATCATCATCAACGTTGTCCCCGATTTCATTCTCTTATTTTCTTCATCTTTCATTCTCTTATTTTCTTCATCTTTCATTCTCTTATTTTCTTCATGTTATTTTTGTCTACATCACTACCATAAGCAAAATAAATTATCATCAGCTCTGAAAAGTCACTAGTTCTAGATCTACTTCTAGATGATTTTCTAAGAAAGAACTCGGTTTTTTTTTAGAAAACAAACAGCCGTATACAAAAGAATGATTATAAAAATGGGTACAAAATAGGCCTAAAGTTTCCTATATTACTATGTAAATATTAAAAAAAAATATGGGATTATCGCCGTCGCCTTTAGAAAAGTCATTTGTATTTTTAACATCGCCATAATTTTCCTTAACAATATTTCCGATTTTATTTTGATTGTCACCATATCTACTTTTACCAGCTCCATCTTAGACTGAAAGAAATATCGGATAATTGTTTTCTGCTCCTGTGACATCAAACTCTTTACGGTTTGTTCAAAGTTCTTTATTTGTAAGCATACGTATACAAGGTGGTAAATAAAAAAAATGTGTGAACGCTATGTTTCGCCGTTAGGCATACAAATTTGTAGTAGAAATTATATAATATTAAATAAAGGCATGACAATTACAAAATTTAATGTTCATAAACAAGATAAAATTCCAAATTTTAATTGCTTTAAGATTATTAAAACGAGAGAAAAAAACAATAATAATCCACATTACAGAACATATATATATTTTTGTTCAAAAAAAAAATTATTATTATTATTTATTACCTAAAATAAAACTAAACTAAAACTAAAAACTAATACTAAATTAATTAATTTAAATTGACAGAAAAATAATCCGCTAATGAATAATAACATTTACTAATGAATTTGGTGAGATTCGTTTTAAAAACATGCACTGGCGTCCTCCTTAAATTAAGTGGTAATTTATTATAAATTTTGCTGGCAGAACAGAACATGCTTTTTCTCATAAGGGCAGTGCGAGAAAACACTGAGCAAAGGTTCACTAATAAGTTTGCTGTAATAATTACGAACATGGATTCCCTAATACAATCACCGAAGTACCTAATGAGTATGAGCCATTTAACCCGATAAAGTGCGTATTGCATTCAATAAACCCCATTTAACATCTTCACTGCTTATCTACTGGGGCCAATATCTTACTGGTTAATTGGTGTCTTAACTTTGGTTTTTACAAATCTGCACCAATACCTTCTTAAACTTTGAGACTTCCTGTAACAAATACAAGGAAAACGTGCGGAGTTTCAGTCTAGTGCCAAACGTCGCGGTGCAAGTTATAAAGTTTATTGTATATTTGCAGAATGGGAATAATTTTACGCCTATTTAAGTTTTTTAAAGAGTCCACCTGTGATCAACATTACGAAAATGCACTTATACGTACGTATTTTATAAGCCATTTAACTTATCATGTTTAGTTTTCTCCTAGTCTGTTGACTGTGACTTCGACTTGTTTCGATGATATCTTTACGTGAGTTCGTAGTTCCACAATTTACCACCTTATGCCGGCCATATTCAATTGTTTTGTTTGTAGTAGTGTCGACTTACTATTACCACGACGTTTTATAACACATAAACGTCTTATCAGCGACCAACTGTCAAGCCAATACGGGCGTAATTGTACCCGGGTATGTCCTAAAACTACGACCAAGACCACCGGGGGATGGGCAACAGCGTCCCTGGTGTGCGGTGGAGATACTTTGATCACCAATCCGCATGCCAAGCGTGGCGATTATGGCATCTACCCCCCATGAAATTGGGGGAGGCCTATGTCCAGCCGTGAACGTCCTTCGGCTGTTTTGGTGGTTTGGTGGGACAATAATTGAGATTTAACTTAAATTATTCTGTTTTTCCCAGGCGGCTCCACAGAGAATCTCCTCGTCGCCCGCCGCCCAGTCCACCTGCCGCTGCCAGCGTCCTCAGCCTCGTCCGGGGACAGCCTTGACGTCGAGGTCCGCAGCTCCGCGGGCTACAACCGGTCACGCAAGTCCAAGAGCCTGGTGCCTTCGAAGCGGGGCCTGCGGTCCCCAGTGCCGGCGCCGAGGACCTTGCTGCAGGAGAACATGGTGATCCATGAGGGGGTAAGATGTTTTAAAAATATTTTTCAACACTAATTCTAACTTGTCAACAACTCCGGGGGCTACAACCGTTTGCGTAAGTCCAAGAGCGTGATGGCTTCGAAGCGGGGACTGTTGTCGGCGCCGAGGACCTTGTTGCAGGAGAACATGGTGATCATTGAGGGAGTAAAATGTTTTTGAAAACTTTTTCAATGTTTTCAAATGAAGAACTTCGGGCACTAAAGCCGGTCACGCAAGTTCAAGAGTCTGGTGTCTTCGAAGGCGGGACTGCGGTTCTGGTGCCGGAATCGTGGACCACGCTGCCAGAGAATATGATGATTCATGAAGGGGTAAGCTTACGATTGATTTTTTTTTTCAATGCTATTGTAACTTGTCAACAACTGCGGGGGCTAGACAACCGGCCGTGTAAGTTCAAGAGTCTGGTGGCTTAGAAGCGTATAAGTACCTCATGGCCGGCGCCGTGGCCCATGATGCAGGAGAACATGGTGATCCATGAAGGGGTTAGACGATACATATTACATATATTATTTAGTTTTCAACGGTGTACTAGGAATCATATTTCGCTTCAAAATCTATTTCTATTCAAAATAAATTTTAGGTCAAATTAATGAAATACAACTCTAATAAATAAATGTCATATTTGGCGGTTTAAGCACGATTTGTGCCTTGTGTCTTGGTTATTTTTCTGACTGCTCTATTGCGTTTTTTCGACGTCAGAACTATACAAAATTGCTTGCTTCTTAGTATTGATCAAGCGTTTGAACAGAGTCTGGGTCTGGTTGTAATGCTGTGTCAACTCTTTTTTTTCTCCGTAAAATCGTAATTGCAAAAATGTTCTTTTGTTAACCGTAAAATTGTATGTGTTCCTCAGTTCACCGTAATCCACGAAGGCGCACTAAAACGCACGAAGTACTTCGAGGGCGGTAAGAAGAGCAAGAAGAACTGGGTGGACTGCTACATGGTGCTCACTACATCCGCGCTCATCGGGTACAAGGATCTGAGGACGTATCAAGCTTCGGTGAGTACGGGGTTGAACATAGCTGCATCAATTCTTCAGCCTGATTCTTGCATAATTTTTTTGGCTACATAGTTACGAAAATGTGTTGACTCACGACTTATGGAAACCTAGCGGGGTAATAACGCAACGTTTTCGAGCGTGTGTAAGGTTCTAAATGTCATATTCCATACTAAAAATGACAGATTTGCCTATCGTACGTTCGAAGAGTAACGTGACTCCCCTGCTGCAGATTAAATTAAGCCGCTAAAGTCTACGATGCAACTCTAGCATAGTGACTTACCTTGCCAAACGGTTAAGATGTATGCGAGTTCTAAAAGTCTGCAAACAAAGGTAATTCTTTGGTGCAATTTTCTGGTTTGTCTTGAGAACAATTGGGCATAAAATCACCTGCCAGAAACGCTCTTGTTAAATTAGATGGTACGGCCGTGAACTTGTTTGTTTTGCTTTACTCAGAGAGGGCGCTGCCGTGCCCTCAGATCAGCTGAGGCTCTAGCAACATCCAGTTAACAAGACTTGCGTCCACAAGAAACGCTATTATTAAATTAGATGGTAGGGCCGTGCCCTTGTTTGTTTGTTTTGCTTGACTTGGAGAGGGCACTGTCTTGCCCCCTGATCAGCTTAGACTCTAGCTATCCACTTAATAAGACTTCTGCCCACAGAAAGTGCTAAAGCCGCCAGGTACGCCGCCAAGCCCGACCTCGCCGCGGCCCGATCTCATCCTGCCGCTCAAGAACGCACACGTCATACAGTGCGTACAGAGTCAGACAAGGAGGTGAGAAAGCACATATTTATATAGAAAATGAACTTTTGTTTATTAGACGCTGTAACGTCTGTTGTTACGTGGGCTAAGCTAGAGTGTTAATTGAAACACAATTGTATTTTAAAATAGCCACCGCGAGCACGACCGCCTGGCGCGGGTGTCAGCTCCCACAATGTCACACCCTCACCTGTGCGCCCCACTCCTGCCGCTATACCGTTTAATCGTTACAGACGCGATTGACGAAGAAGGCATTATTGATAGTTGGTTTAGGAGGCTGTTTAATTCATCAGAAACACAGAAATTAAACATACGTAGTGGTCTTGACCAAATGACCTTCGATTTATTCTGAAACCAGGGAGAGAGCAGGCAGGCACCAAGATGAATTTGAATTCAATTACAATATCACAGATTTTGTAAAGTCGCTTTATAAGCCAAAGGTAAATAAGTAAAGTAAAAATTCCAAAATTCGTTGAATTCCAAAGTGTCACGGTTCCAAGACGCCGAACCACACTTTGATTTTTCTTAAATTTACAGTATTTATTCGTATATGGACATTTCCATTTTGTCGTTCACCTGATCTCTGATATTGTTCAGGAGTGAACAGATGGGATTCTTTTCCGTGAACGATTGGAAATGTCTATCCTTTCCCGCATCTTGGGTCTAAAAATGAAAATTCTTTATCGATCCGAATTCATTGATTCTAATAAACATTTCAGGTACATGAAATCAATAGAGCTGACAGTCAGCCACGACCGGTTCCTGCTGCAGGACGACAGCGAAGATGGTGCTCGCCGGTGGCTCAGGGAGATACAGAACGTCATATACAAACTTGTAAGTAGACTTGTAAGGTGTGAGTTCTCTCCCCCTCTCTTCCTAGACATAAATCCCACATTGTGGTGTGATAGGGTCAGCTATTCGAGCTAATCTTCTCCACTTCGCTCTGTCTCCGACATCGTCATCCGATGCCTGATAAGGTCATGTCTTTTATTTAGCACTAATTAATTTTTTCCACTGTGTTTTGGTCCTGCCCCTGGATCTTCGACCGGGGATGGAAAGTTGTAAGCTAAACGCACAGAGCGGGAACGGGAACGACGCAAACAATTCGGCCTGCCTGATGGTAAGCAGACACCGTAGCCTATGGACGCTTGCGATTCCAGAAGAATCAGAAACGCGTTGTTGACCCGTTATTGACTGGGGGCTTGAGAGTTCATTGTATTGGCTGCTAGATACATAAGTATACAGTGTGGAAAAATAAGTCGGGCCCTGGAGGGAAACTACCTTAAAACGTTGAGATTGCTCAATTTGCTGAAAGGAAACATTATTTTATTTTTTCTAAGCTTTAAAACTGCATTCACAGATTTTTGAAAAAATGTACAAACAGCAAAACTAAGCAATTTATTTACATTTTTGTCAAAAAAATGTTTGATGCCAATTGATCCCAATCGATCCTATTTCTATCAAGGAACAAAAACTTATTACTCGTAGAGACCGATCTAGACTAAGATACAAGAGAGGTCACAAATAAAAATATATTTTTTTTTACAAATACTATCGAAAAAAGTTTTCTTTTTCCAAAATCTGTGAATGAAGTTTTATTGCTTAAAAGAAATAAAATAATGTTTCCTTCCAACAAAGTAAGCTACCTCAACGTTTTAAGGTAGTTTCACTCCAGGGCCCGTATTTTTTTTCCACCCTGTATACAGGTCTGTCAGAGCTCTCGCAACTTTATTACTCACCACCAGGAATAGAACAACAAATACCTAAGGAGCAAGTACTTAGTGGTGTTAATATGGCTGCGGTCTTCTGTATGGTGGAGGTACTTCCCAATTTGGGCTGGTCCAAATATGAGCGAGATGACGATCCGTGTGCCCTACCTCTCATTAAATTATATTATCAACGCGTGATAAGTTAACTACCGATACATAATCCTTCTAGTTAACGTATCTATTTTCCCTAAAGTCAAGCTACTCGCAGGTATCATGCATATTTGCTTTCTGATTATGGAATTTAAACTATCTTCGAGTCACGTTTATAATGACACCCGTGACGACCTGTTTAGCCTAGTTGGTAGTGACTCTGCCTCCGAAGCTAGAGGTCCCGGGTTCGAATCCCGACCAGGGTATTTATTTGTGCATTTATCACGGATATTTGTTCTTGGGTCTTGGATGTTTTCTATGTATTTAAGTATGTATTTATCTATATAAGTATGTATATCGTCGTCTAGTACCCATAGTACAAGCTTTGCTTGTTTGGGACTAGGTCGATTTGTGTAAGATTGTCCCCCAATATTTATTATTATCTCCGTTTTTAAACTCTCGGGTCTTTACAGCCCGGTCATATTATTATTATTTTATTATTACTTATATTATGGACCCGGGTATGTCCTAAAACTACGACCAAGACCACCGGAGGATGGGCAGCAGCATCCCTGGAGTGCGGTGGAGACACTGCGATCGCCAACCCGCATGCCAAGCGTGGCGATTATGGCATTTACCCCCTATGAAAATGACACAAAGGCCACGGCCTCGAGGTTCCGGCGGCCCCCGGTGCCCTGGTTTTGGTAGCGGCCAGGGTACTAGCGGGGCCAGGGGTGCTAAGAATCTCCGGTTAAGATCCGGCTACCACCACCGACGACTTCTGGCCCTGGCAACATACAACACACGAACACTGCGGACCGACGAAAAGATAGCGGAACTGGAGGAAGGATTGAGCAGGTTGCGTTGGGATATCGTAGGGTTATCTGAAGTCCGAAGAGAGGGGGAGGACACGATAACCCTGAAGTCCGGCAACTTGCTCTATTTCCGGGAGGGCGACCAACAGTCCCAGGGAGGTGTCGGGTTTATCGTCCACAAATCCCTCGTGAACAACGTGGTGAAGATCGAGAGTGTGTCGGCTAGGGTGGCGTACCTTATACTCAGAGTATCCGAGAGGTACTCGTTGACGGTCATACAGGTGTACGCGCCGACCTCGGCACACTCCGACGACGAGGTGGAGGCTATGTATGAGGATATATCAAAGGTCATGCATAGTTCCAAAACCTACTTCACCGTTGTTATGGGGGATTTCAACGCAAAACTGGGAAAGAGAGACGGCGAAGAGCCGAGAGTGGGGCAATTTGGAGTTGGAAGTCGGAACCACCGGGGCCAACTACTGGCTGGTTTCTTGGAGAAGGAGTGACTCTACATGATGAACTCCTTCTTCAAGAAACGCGAGCACAGGAAGTGGACCTGGATGAGTCCCGACGGTGCAACAAAAAACGAGATTGACTTCATCATGTCGACGAAGAGGCATATATTCAATGATGTCTCTGTGATAAATGCGGTTAAAACCGGAAGTGATCATCGTTTGGTAAGAGGCACATTGAATATATGCGTCAAGCTAGAGCGCTCTCGACTGATAAAGTCCACGCTCCGTCCAGCAGCAGTCCAAATCCAAAACCCCGAGAGCTTTCAACTGGAACTCCAAAACCGTTTCGATTGTCTAGGCGGCGATGTGGACGAATTCAACGACGGGTTTGTGGAAGCTGTCCATAGCATTGGGTCTAAGTTCTTTAAGGCCCAACGAACTCAAAGAGCCAAAAGGCTCTCTATCTCCACTCAGAGGCTCATCGAGGAAAGGAATGAGATGATTCTGCAGTCAAATTCTGATGCAAAATTATACAGGCAGCTCAATAAACAGATCTCTAAGTCCATTACCCGCGATCTGCGCCAATTCAATACAAATCGTATTGAAGAGGCCATCGAGCAGAATAAGGGCTCTAAAGTTTTCTCAAGAGATCTGTCTATTGGGCAGAGCCAGCTCGCCAGATTAAAAACTGAAGATGGTAGAATCGTTTCGTCCAAACCTGAGCTTCTGAGTGAGATAGAGTGCTTTTATGGACAGCTATACACGTCAACTAGCAGACCCGAAGTTGGTCTGGCGGAAGACCCTAGAGCTAGATTAACCCGGCACTATACCGAAGATATCCCGGACATCAGTCTGTACGAGATTAGAATGGCTCTTAAGCAGCTGAGGAACAACAGGACACCCGGTGAAGACGGAATTACAGCGGAACTCCTGAAGGCGGGTGGAAAACCGGTCCTTAGGGCCCTTCAGAAGTTGTTCGACTCCGTCTTACTGGAAGGGAAAACTCCAAAGGCATGGAACAGAGGTGTGGTGGTGCTGTTCTTCAAAAAGGGTGACAACTCCTTACTGAAGAACTACCGACCCATCTCACTTCTGAGCCATGTCTATAAGCTGTTTTCAAGAGTCATTACGAACCGTCTCGCACGCAGGCTAGATGACTTCCAGCCTCCCGAACAAGCCGGTTTCCGAAGAGGCTTTAGCACCGTAGACCACATCCATACGCTCCGTCAGGTTATACAGAAGACTGAAGAGTATAACCTGCGCCTCTGTTTAGCGTTCGTGGACTACGAGAAAGCCTTTGATTCGATTGAAACGTGGGCTGTACTACAATCTCTCCAACGGTGCCAAGTGGACTACCGCTATATCGAAGTGCTGAAGTGTTTGTACGAGAATGCCACTATGTCAGTCCGACTCCAGGACCAGAACTCAAAACCTATTCCGTTGCAGCGGGGAGTCAGGCAAGGAGATGTTGTTTCTCCTAAACTGTTCTCCGCTGCACTGGAGGATGTTTTCAAGACTCTGGACTGGAGAAGGATGGGCATCAACATAAACGGCGACTACCTCACTCACCTTCGGTTTGCTGACGATATAGTTGTCTTGGCTGAGACCATGGAGGATTTAAGTACAATGCTCAATGACCTCAGTAAAGCCTCCGAGCGAGTTGGTCTAAGGATGAACATGGACAAGACGAAGATCATGTCAAATGTCCATGTCGCACCAACTCCTTTAACAATCGGACACTTTACGCTCGAAGTTGTAGACGATTACATATACCTAGGACAGACTGTCCAGTTGGGTAGGTCCAACTTCGAGAAAGAGGTTAATCGTCGAATCCGACTCGGCTGGGGCGCGTTCGGGAAGCTACGGCACATCTTTTCGTCCAATATTCCGCAGTGTCTCAAGACAAAAGTTTTTGACCAGTGTGTGTTGCCAGTGATGACATATGGCACTGAAACGTGGTCGCTTACTATGGGCCTCATAAAAAGGCTCAAAGTCACCCAAAGGGCAATGGAGAGAGCTATGTTGGGAGTTTCTCTGCGTGATCGCATCAGGAATGAGGCCATCCGCAGCAGAACCAAAGTGACCGATATAGCCCTCCGAATCGCTAAACTTAAGTGGCAGTGGGCGGGGCACATAGCACGTAGAACCGATGGCCGTTGGGGCGGAAAGGTTCTCGAGTGGCGGCCACGTACCGGAAGGCGTAGCGTGGGCAGGCCCCCCACACGGTGGACTGATGACCTGGTGAAGGTCGCGGGTGTCCGCTGGATGCGGGTGGCGCAGGATCGGTCATTGTGGAAGTCTTTAGGGGAGGCCTATGTCCAGCAGTGGACGTCTTTCGGCTGACATGATGATGATGATGATGATATTATTCACTTTATTTATCTTTGATCTTAAGTTAGGTTTTCTACAACACATTTACAAAAGTAAAATATAAAAATATACATACAAAATATAAAAGCATTATAAAAAACCTAACCTAGAGTGCCGCCGGCAGCGAGGCGGGGCCTAAGCTACCGGTGCAGGTGGTTAGGGCGACAGAGAGAGGAACCTCCTGACTATCCGCGCCGTGTCCAAGAGTACTGCCTTCTGCATCTGACCCTTGATCTGATCTGATGTTGGTCGAGACTCTTCGCAATTAGACCGTTCGCATTTTCGTTATTATTATTATTATACTAATTGGGTCAATCAACCTTTTTCTTGTTGTTATTCTGTCCCATCAGCGGGGAGACAACAGTAACCTTGTAATATGGACTCCTACTCGTAGCATGCTCAAAACATGACCACGTCAGAATTGGTTTATAATCATCGCTAAAACTATGTTTGGTAGATTTAAATCCTATAAAATCTCGGTTTTAAAGAGTGACTCAGGATACGTAACTATGGTAACAAGCAACAAAAAATAGTTGATCTACCCAATTGTCATAATACAGCTACACTTACGTATTAAGGGCATTGCGGATGGCGCTTCGAGCTAAATTATTCATTCTAAAGTAGGATTATGATAGTAATAATGCCCGCTAATAATAACCTTGACCTTGATCCGATGACTTCTCTGCAGGGCCCCCCCACCGATGACAACCTCTCAATCATGAACCAGAGCAGCAACACTGATCTCGAGAGCCTGGGCCGCACCCCGCCTGCCTCAAGGCACTCCAACCGGAGCAAACAGAAAGGTACCTTAACATATATGTCTTTAGGTATATATTCCATTAAAGAAGAGCAGCAACACCGACCTCTAGAGTCGCACGCAGTCCACCTCTAAATACTCCACAACCGGAGAAAAGAGAAAGGTACCTTACCAGGTACGTCTTTAGATTCTAATGAGAATTTTCGTGAAAACCACGCGTCCTGTTATTTAAACCAGAACAAACAGAAAGGTGACTTCAATGTTTAGGTATTTGGGTATAAAATTGAATGAGAGCTTTGACGAGAGAGACCAACCTCGAAAACCTTGGTCGCACGTTTCTCGCCTCTAGTCACTTCAACAGGAGCAAGCAAAATGTACTTTAATGACTACACCTTTGGGTATCTATTCAAATAAAGATTTTTAGGAGCTTGGTGCGATGATGAAGCCTCGCTCGGCTACCGACTAATAATAGAGCTTATATCAGATCTTACTTGTACCGTAATATCAGTATTGAAAATTCTTGGTCGTCTTGAGGTGACGTGCACCAACGCCACCAACCAGCCGAGCTTAGGTACCTATTGCGCTCATTTTAAACAATAAAGAAAAATAATCTACCCCAGATATTGGCTCCCCCGCCGCTGACTGATATTGACGTTCCCTTGACTTAACAAAACCCAGAATCCACTCCATGCACGAAGAGCAACAAGGTTAAAGACGAGACACTTTGATAACTAGCAATACTTGCACATGTTGGACACACTGTATTCTAAGGCTTTATACTTATACATGAACTCGTGTCGCGTAAAGCAACCAATCACACAGGACAAAACACTGTATAAATGTGCGCTTGTTTAGGAGCAAACGCTCTTACTTATTGGCTATGTGCACGTCAGAAACGTCAAACGTCAAAGGTCCCGAGACAATGTCAAAACTCAGAGATGTCAAATAATGACACATGAATATTATATTTACTTTAGTAAACGAGAAAGACCCCGTATTGGAAATTTTACTGAAAGAAATAAGAGATTAAATAAATACATACAAACGAAACGAATCGTAGGAAACCGTTAAGAAATCAATAGAAAACGTGAAAGTAAATTTGACAGTGGTTCCCGGTAAGTACACATTTCTGCCATGGTGTGCGCTACGATCGCCTAGCTTACCCCCACCACCTACTTCGCACATAGCCAATACATCACCTTGCAGCGTACATTTCGCGTACTGCCATCACGCTTCGGGGCCCAACCGTTCTTATGCCTTTGTGTACAAAATCTTTACACCCATGTGTGATAATGATAAACCATAATAAACAGAGGGTCTACCGCGACCCGAAAACGAATTTCGTTCGTGTATCGTGTGTATGTGTTCATATTCAAGCTATGGACAGCGAGACACAGGGACGAACTATATATATTTTCGGATCGCGGTTGGCCGTCAGGTTTACCTTGCCTTGTGCTATGGGACTGTGATGGCGCTGTTACTACTCGTATTGGCAAATTGTAAACTGTAATATATGGATGTAAATAGACCTGGGCTTGGGAAATTTCCAATTTAATATGTCACGACTTCACTGTCAAATCGACTTGTTAATTATCCAGTAATCGATGTGCCTGTCACTTCATGGTAAGGTTATGTTATAATTATAACACGGTTAAATCTCATTAAGTGTCACGAGCCCACACATATTATACATTGATCATGGAATAGCAAGTGTGTGGAAATTCTGTGACTCGCGGGAGACAATTTTTTTAGCTGTACAATTGGTGGACTTAAGTCCATCTAGCAGTCAACCTTGAGGCAAAGCGCAAATCTGTACTTTTATTTAGGACTACGAGTACACCGTTTTTCTTACAGGGAGCAATTAATTTTTATTATTTAGCTCATAATGCACCGTATTCGCCAAGTACCGAATTTATTCGACTGTTTTAAATTCTCTATAATTTTGCACTAGCCGTGCATTGCTAAATTATCATCGAAGTCCCAGATAAACGCATTATTTTCCTCAATTAATCTCCAGGGCGTACCGGAAAACGATATTAACCAACTAGTTAACTTCATTGTTCAATTGGTACATATCATACATGGCTCTGTGGTCGAGTGACTCAACGTTTTTCCTCATTCAATGAGCAGTACCCGTTTAATTGACATCTTTAGTCATTTTGTTCAGTTGTTATTGGTCTAATTCTTCTTAATAACTTCAGTTTGCGAATTTCTTAGTTCATTAGTTTCATTACCACTCAACGTAGCCGAGACTTCGTGATTGTCTTTAATTTCTTTTTTTAATTGAAGTGTTAATTGTAAAACTAGATTCACTTCGTTTGATTGACCTTTTCAATAATAGGCCCACCAATGTAGTTTTAAAACTTATCACATTCTAGAATTTAGTTTGTTGTCGTTTTCCAAATACGTTGACATCAATTTTAACCGATGCCTACCGATATGTGTGTTTTGCTGTGTCGTTTGACAATATTGACATTTTAAACTCGATGTGTCAACATGTGCAGCTGTATTCCTACTGATGGATTCCTGAGGACTGATTCATGTAAGATTTTTATAATATTGTATTACTTGCGGCTTGATTATGTTATTTGTTTTTTCAATTTGCCATGTAGGGGTGATGTTTTATGGGATCTGTTAACCCTGTCATCGTCGCAGTGGGCAAGCATGGCACCGGAAAGCCGTCACACCTGCCAAAAAACAGACGTGACGTCAGACGTCGTCTATTGCCGCTGCAGAAAACCGTACATTGCCCAACAATGCAATATATGATTAAGAATCGCGTATCCATTTGAAACATGCCTAGCGATATTACACCTTAAAGACGTGAAATCCGCTTCATTACATTTTACTATACATTTGGTTGATTGCTACAATTGCTTGGCGTCTTGGTGAAAGTAAACCATTAATGTGATTCGACCGACATAGACAAAATGCTTCAAATTTACTGACTTCCGAATGCAGATACTTACATAACAATTACCTTAATTACAACTTTAATATAATCCTATAATATAATACTATTTACATCGTATCGGATCGTATCGCATCGTATATACCCCTTCCACCATATCAGCCCTAGGACGTCCACTGCTGGACATAGGCCAATTTCATGGGGGGTAAATGCCATAATCGCCACGCTTGGCATGCGGGTTGGCGATCGCAGTATCTCCACCGCACTCAAGGAATGCTGCTGCCCATTCCCCGGTGGTCTTGGTCGTAGTATTAGGACATACCCGGGTCCAATATACCCCATATTAAATAATAAATAAATAAATATTAGGGGACAATTTTTACACAAATCGAACTAGTCCCATAGTAAGCTCAATGAGGCTTGTGTTATGGGTACTAGACGACGATATATTTAATAGATATATACTTAAATACATAGAAAACATCCAAGTCTCAGGAACAAATGTCTCTGCTCACCACAGAAACAAATGACCTTACCGGGATTCGAACCGGGGACCTCTAGCTTCGGAGGCAGTGGCACTACCAACTAGGCTAAACAGGCCGATATATATTATATTCCTCCGTTTCAAATATCGAATCCTACACCGGAGTTGACAACACAACGGAGCCACGCAGTTTTTTTTTTTAAATGGGATTTGTCTTGGCCAGCGTCTACCCAGGGGGTAAAGATTGTTTGTTTTGTAATGTTTTGTCGCGTAAAGAATGTTTTAGTTTTAATAATACATTCAATTGTATGTATGTTAGCCATAAGGTATATCTATGGGCCTTTGTTGCCTGAGAATAAACATATTATATTATTATATTATTGTTATATCGATTTAAAATACCTGTTTAGGTTTTTTTAAACGTACAAGTAGTTAACCAAGCTAAAAAAATGTTCAGGAGGCATTTGGTTTTCATGATCATCATTGATCAAAGATCTTTTCTCTAATGTGTATTCTTTATTTACATTCAATATAAGTTCAAATCATAAGAATAAATGTAGTTCTGTAATTGAGCTTTAATGACATACAAAACGAGATATGGCCAAACCGATATCGATGTTATCAGTTGATTGATATACATGTTACGAATCAATTACCTTTATCTAGCCATTATCTAACTTTATCAAACTGATAATAAACCAGATCCTGCTGCAGACCTGTTGTTGGAAGTTATTAACGACTTTACAATTGAATTTAAAAACAATAAAATCTATTTTTTGTGTGATTCTCGTTACCTACGTCAAGTCAATTGAGTGAAGAAATCTATCCATAAAACTATTACAGCTAACTGAAGTTAGTGAAAATACTCAAATTGTGAGTGCGTAGTGAAATTGTGAATAGATGTTAGTGACACTTAACTTGAGGATTCGATATTGTTTACAATGTTACAGGACTACTTTATGGTTTGAACTGATCATAGAAATGCGCCTAGCTATAGTACATTTTTTTTAGTTTTCATCAAATACTACCGTATCGATTAATGAAACGCTGAATGATCAATATTATTACTTACCAATTAATTTGAATAGCTGCTTTATGTTATAATCGAAATTGTACCGATTATGCAATGGAGTGTGAAGTGATAATAGCAGTGGCTTATAGTACTGACAGTGGTGGTTCAAATGTAATCATGAGTACAGCTAAAAAGAGTCCCACTGAAATAATTCAACCAGAAAATAATCCAATCCATATAGCGGACAAGACACAAAAGAATCCAACGGAAAAGGACCAAAAGAGTTCGACAGAAAAGACGGGAAAAGACCAAAAATGTCCGTCAGAAAAGGAGAAAAACGAACAAAAGAGTCCAATAGAAAATAAGGAAAAGGACCAAAAGAGCGCAACAGATAAGAAACAAAAGAGTCCAACAGAAAAGAGTCAAAAAAGTCCCACGGAAAAGAGCCCCAAAAATTCAGCGGAGAAGAGTCATTCTAAGTTTAAAGATTTTTTTGGATCGTCCCACAACTTGAGCGAGAAACATGATAAACATGAAAAAACGGAGAGGAAAAACAAAGACAGCCACGGCAGCAAAGGCCACAGCAGTAAACGTTCGTCGCGTAGGTTTTATCTGTTCTTATTGTTTTATTTTGATTAAATCGTATTGAAGCAGCCTGTTAGATACACAGGAACTTTGTTTTAGTCTCTAACATCACTTCTTGGCTGTTTCGCAATTTTGTGGTCCGTCCCACCTATTTTTATTTTTATTATTTGATGAAAGTGGCTGAGAAAAGAAGCATGAACTATATATTGTTTTAATTTTTGCTTTCGATGTTTTGCTCTGGGGTTTAGTTGGGTTTCGTAAGACTGAATAATCATGTCAATTAATTTAGTAAATATGAGAAAATATTCTTTTTTTCACCCCTTAAAGGAATAGATTAGAAAGGACTGTAGGTTTAATGTAATGAAAAGTAAGCTAAAAACGATATTATTAGAGGGATTGCCGTAATTGTCAAAAATTGTAGTTAGTTTAATTTTGAATATTATAGCAAATACTTTTTTATTTCAAAGAAAATATATACAAGAGTACTTCCTATTATTACATTTTTAAGTCATTAGTAGTAAGGTAACTTAGGTGTATGATAGACCTGTTAAAATGAGCGCGCTCTCGCAAACCGTTTTGTCAGTTCGGCAAGTAAAATAACTTAAAAATAAATATTAAATAATAAGGTTCGGCACTTTCCGACTTTATTTCAATACCGATAAGGTTGAAAGAAATGAACTTTTTCATTCAGTAACTAAATTATATAAGTATGTATTTTGCAGTTACAAATGGGCCTAAACTAACATTCAGTACATCATTGCATTTATTTGAGATATTCTTATCATCTATCAGTACTTTATCAATAAACACGCTATCTTCAAAGACAGCCTCTTACGAAGTACCAACTCACACTTTTAGGTCAGTTGTGGATTTTGTTACATTTTAACGGAGTTTCAATAATGTTAAACGTAATGTAGTTTATTTTTGTTATATTACTTTACCAATAATGTGGTTCTGTGGGCGGTTGAAATAATTTGTAACAAATAATTTTGTACAGTTCGTTTAGTGTTTTCAGGATTGTATATAAGGTAAATAAAATACACTTATTTTTAGATACTGTGTACGTCCAAGATATATTAAATCTGATGTGACTGTTGTTTGTTGTGTCTATTCTGGTTTGTCATCTTCAAATGCTGTGTCTCGTTCTGATATTGTTGGTTTTACTTATTCTTTGGTGGTGGGTTCTTCATTGATTTGCTGACTTAGGTCATTCATTATCTTTCCTTCAATGCAAACATTAAAAGAATGAATATCCCTGTTTACATAATTTATCTTCTTAATAAACTCATAAATCTTTATCATATGAGTATTTACTTCTTTCATTTGTTTACGGGAGCATTAATTATTATATATAAAAAATAAAGTATTCAACTTTAATCGTTTTAGGTTTTTACCTACTGTAAGCGATGTTCTTTACCTACCTGCGTGATTTTGCAAGTTTCCTTTATCTCACTCATAGTATGGTAAAAATATGTTTAATGATGTGGTAATTATTCAATGTTTCAAAATATGTCACAAAGATCTTATATCGTTGCAATAACGACATCGAAATATATTTATGAGAAAATTGAATGGCATTCATTTTCGTTTACTTGACTGTTCAACAACACTGCACCCTTTTTTCATTCCTTGATGTTCTTACGAGCAATACTTCTCTAATAAATTCAAGTGTCTGCATTATCTTATATTCATTAGGTAGGTGATTTTGGACATCCTTACTCTGGTCTCTTGTCTAATTCATCTTCCGCATCTTTATATGTCTGCTTTAAGTTAATCTTCTTGATATTTAGCTCTAACATTTATCTGTTTATGCATTGTATAACCTATCTTGCGTGAACAGAGCGTTAATTTTTCCGCCATATTTGTCTATGCTTTCCTTTTTTTCTTTTACACGGCATTGACTCTTTGTTTTCAGCCGGAGGCAGCAGCAACGAAGACCTTAGTGACTGCACGGAGCCTGCGAACAAAAGCTACGTTAAAAGCAGACTTAAGAAGTTCTTCCTCAAAAGGCCCACGATGGAGCAACTAATCAAAAAAGGGATCTACAAAGGTTGGGATCAGAATTATTAAATTGGTGTGAGGAGCTTGCACTTTGATATTAATTTGCACTTAAATGCTTTTTGTTTTTCGGTGGACAGATTTTTTAACTACACATCTCCGTTTTTTTATGACAATGCCCACTGAGATACAAAGGAGAATATTTAAGTTAGTGTACATTTTGCTGGTTTTTGTTGGTATAAGTAGGTAGTTGTAAACATCCAAATAATAAAAAAAACTGAAGAATACAAAACTATTTGATATTTTTTAGTTTCATCAGTTATTCTTTTTATTTATTTGGATGTTACCTGTAGTTGGTGTTGTAGTATTGTAGATATATAATTAGGAAAATGTAGAGGCAATTAAAATATGAAGGAGTTAGTGAACAATTATATAGCCTTATTTTTTATTAATGTTTTCTTATTTATAAATGTAATATTATATTTTATGGTTCCCTTGCTTCTTCGTACATATTTAATTTACGTAAATATAATACTATTTTTAATGTAAACATGTATAAAACATGATATATTTTTTTAATTTATGAGTTTAGTAGAGTTTTTGATTTGGCAACATTTAACCAGTGTTGGGTGTATTATATAACATTTTTTTGGTTTTGTATTATAATTTGGAATGTAAAGAAGAGCATTTGATGGTGCTTGTGTTTTATTTTTTATCCAAACCTAATTTGTACGAAGGATTAATCGTCCTTTGTATTTTCCGGTGAGTAGTTTTAATTACTTAGAAACTAACAACATAACTATGTATATAGATTTCCTAATATAATGTTTGCAACGTAGCTCATGTTTTAAATACTATACATTTTTCATCACTGTGTGAGCATCGGTTTTTAACGGTTTTTGCTCATTACTTACCTTACCCTGCCTGCCTGATTTACTTTATCTTACCTCACCTGACGTGCCTGCTTATAACGTAGATGAATTTCAAATAAATACAAATATTTGCTTTATTTCAATAACAATATTAAATAATTTGTATGTATTGACAACACAATAACCTACAAAATAAATAATAAATAAAAATAAACATTAGATAACTTAAAACTAAAAACCCCAACTATAAAAAGAATACGCCTTCTAAAAGGTCCGCCTGCGGCATGGTCCCCATAACGCTGGCCGCGTTACCTCTCTGTATCGCTAGAGAAATTCTCTGTGAGAGGTAAACGCCGGCCTTAGATTGGTACTGGTATTAATTTTTACTTCATTATTACCGGAAAAAGATTATGTATATAATTTATGTAGACATTTTCTTGGTAGTCTTGTAGGCAGGTACCTAGTTTTTCTTTAGTCCAGAGCAATACAGACTACGTGTTTTTTTATAAGTAGGTAAAGGTATAGATATAGCTATAGGAACCAAATCTTTTTCACAGGCCAAGATAAATTCAATTTTACGTCATTGACAGAAATACTTACAGAGAACAACTTTTCTCACTTTATCTGTACATATACTGGGCCGCTTCTGTGGATCGCTTACTTAGTGTACAGAAACAGACAAATTAGCTAAGCATGTGCGGTCTTCTCAACATTATACATATTTTTTTACAATATTAACATGAATAAAAAATGTAAATCTGTATATATTATTTTAAATATCACCTCAACAGCATCTGTAACACAATAATAATAATAATTTTATAATTTAATTTATTCGTCAAACATAGGTAATAACATAAAATGGTGGTGAATACATTATAAGATCGACCTCTTTGTTTTACCTGCCTGTAGGTGTACAATTTTTTCCTTATAAAATAACGGCATTCGAAAATTCGTCAGTGTATCAGAGTAACATCAAGTTCACTTAAAACCATTTCTTCCAGATGAGCCAGTCTTCGGCCGGAACCTGGCCGAAGTTGTCCCAGCGGACGCGAACCCTCGGGTCCCACCGTTCGTGGTCGCTTGCATCAGGGAAATCGAGAGCAACGAGGAAAACATGTGCACAGACGGTCTGTACAGGGCTAGTGGAAATCTGAGTCAGGTGCAGAAGATACGGCTGGATGTAAGTGTCCTTTGGGAGTTTATAGAAAAAAAATCCTAGATAAGAAATCAAGATGAGAGAACTTTTCCACTGTAAGTTGTAAGTACCGGGCCTGAAGCCTGTAAGGACATATCTTGCAATTATAAATTGCACAGTGATATATTACAAGTTTATAAATGCTACTATTTAATTTGTAGGCACTTGTAAATAATTGTGGTATATATATGGCTTTAGACTGTACGGGTAAGCAACGATAAAATACGAGTAGGTATTCAAGTTGAGCTGCCAAGAGACATTGTACTGGGTGAGCAGCCAAATACGTCTCGATAAGATTAAATGATATTAGGGGTTTCTATTGTATCTCCCTGTTGATCCGTTCTACAGGGTGCGTTTGTGGTGGCCTAACAATATGTCATAGCAGCTTATAGAAAGAGTCCTTAGTTTTTACTAGACGAACATGAAACTGATTTGTGATTTACACCATCATTAATTATTCCAGATCGACCAGAACAAGCTGTCATCGATCGAAGACAATGCGGACATCCACGTGCTCACCGGCTCGCTGAAGTTGTTCTTCAGGGAACTGAAGGAACCGCTCATCCCGTGCAGCATTTTCGACCGGGTGCTCGCGGCCTGCTGTGAGTATTGACTTTGTGTACCCTGGTGCATGAGAACATCATAATAACTATTATTAAACCATGATTCGGATATGGAACAGCTGTCAATTTCTATACACTTTGGTCACAGACATATATGCTTATGGAACATTTGACAGCTTCATTCCCATTCCAGTTGCAAAAAAAGAAAAGCATTTAATTCCTGCTTATATCATTCATTTTTAAGACCATGACAAAGGTTTACATTTGTTATATTATTAATTACAGCAATAAAACCTCGGGAAGCGAAGATCAAGGAGTTCCGTGAGATTGTAAATTCGCTGCCGCCGTGTAACCGCGACACACTGAAATACCTACTGGAACACCTATTAAGGTACTTGGAGCTATATTATGTTTAACCCTTCAACCGCCGACTGTCAAAAAAAAACCCGTAATTTTCAACTCTGTCATAAAGAACGTCATTTACATTGTCACTCTGTCTGATATTTTTATATCAGACAATGGCGGTTAAGGGGTTAATGATGTTCAGGACAGTTAAATTTGAATGGAATATCCCGTATGAAAACTGCGAGTATTTTGCCATTTGACATAACAAATGTTAAATAATTCGGTAATTGATTGACACTTCTTTCTTTCTTCGGGTCTATAGTCGTATTCCGAGTTTAACCGATGGGAAACATTATTCCCTAGATCTATCTGTACTTCATTCAGATCTAACAAAAAGCAGCGGTTTGTATCGGGGACTTCTTACGTTACCTACCCATTTATTTTCGTCACTAAATATTATAACCATCATTGTAAAATAAACCCAAACATAATAGAATTATGCTTTAGTATTTGGTTTGTCATCGATACCATCACTTTTATTTTAGCGCCATCTACCGTTTGTAATATAACTTAAATTAAAAACGTTTAGAGCAGCTAACTCATGCAAACTGCGAACGAAGAAGTATCTACTTCAATAAGCGTACACAAATTGCCACAAATAAAAATAGCATTGCTCCAGAGATTTCCACCAAAAAACCCGTCACTTATAGCTTATCGTTTGTTTTTCAGGGTAACAAAATACAGTGAGCGAAACCGCATGCACACAGCCAACCTCGCCATTGTATTCGGACCTACGTTACTCTGGGCGCCCGCAGAGCAAGCCCACAACATCGCTATAGACTGCATCCAACAGAACAACGTCGTCGACACACTACTCACAGAGTTCCACGAGATATTCGCCGAGGAGAGCAAGGCGAGAAGAAAATCGTGACTCACACTTTATAGTAGGAGAGATAAACGTGTCTAAACAGAAGGCCTCAATTTGAAAGACATTTTTGTTTTGGCCGATTGAAGCCAAACTACGAATCGCATTGAAAGGCTTCAAGCATCTAAAAATGTCAGTTAAATTGTATAGAGGCTTGAAGAGTGATTTGGAATCGAGACTCTTTCAAGAATAGTACCAGGCTCTCAGAAACTTGAGGTCCTTGTATAGTCCCATCTGAAGGCGAAATGGGCCGACTAAGTCCATACGACTAATTTGAAAAGGTTCAGCTTTAGGTCGATATCGTGCCAAACTGCCGTCAGGAGACCAAAGCGTTTGATCAAAGTAGTGTTATGGCTAATATGTGATATTTTCTTTGTTCGTTCTATTGGATTTCTACCCGTCCATAATTAAATTTGTGGCGTTCGATTCGTTATAGAATATTGCAAATATTCTAGAATCATCTAAATTTATTGATTGACATTACCTATTTGATTAAAACATATATACACATACGTAAATACGTATAGATTCCACATATTAGCCGTAATTACACAATTATTTATAAATAAAATATATCTAGTTGATGATACATCAATAGTTTGGACTTATAACATATTTAATACATATAGATAATCTATGTATGTAGTCTAAACATGTATATAGATTGTGATATGTAAATGAAAACTGAGTAATAGCTGGCCTTGAACTATACTAAAATAGTTGTAGTCAAGATCTACTATAGATTTGAGTCTTTAAATTGAGCATCAAGTCCATTACAAACATTCATAGGAAACCTTTTTTGAAATTTTTGATAAAAACAAGGATAATAAATAAATATTATATGTCTTTTCCTCTAAACTATTTGAAATAAGATACAACATAACATCCATTACTCCCATGATCATCCTACACTATTAAGATTTATGGAACATGCAAAATAATAATAATATTTATTCTTATGAAATATGAATTTAAATTGGTTAAATATAAATATTAAAATAAAAAAGGAAGTTTAGATTCCACTGAAGTGCTGTGGCAAGATCAATAATTTATTGCTACCGATGCAGTGTTTTGATCGCAAAGCAATTTTTTTTCAAAGACTGTGGAAATTGGAAATATCCTATATTATATAGAACAAAGTACCTAGTTAAGTTAAGCAGATTGTTATATTTTTCGGGCCAATATTGTAAATAGCCCTCATTATTAGATTACGGAGCTAGATGTAAAAACATGTTTTTCAACATAAAATAATTCTATAATATCCAGTATATATTTAGGCTTTAATGAAGAGAAATATGTTTTTTATCGCTAGCTCTATGTGTACTAGTTTTAGGCTTGAAGCCAATCTGTATCGTGTGCCTTAAGCTGCATATGTAAATAATCATCTTGGATGAAATGTTTAATTGTTTATGTGATAAACAGTGTGTTGTTTAGTTATTTCGGGATCCAGAAAGGTTATATTATATAGTAGGATCTCTTGTAGAGTAAATTTTGTGAAAAGTTTTTTGTGAAAATTTATTCTTGCGATTTTTTCCAACTCTTGAAGCTTGAAACTATTAAAAGTGTTTACTAGTCTAAGTATAATAGAAAAAAATATACTCTGTTCCAAGTATGGTTTTTAAAAATGTTTGTTGACCCCAGTGTTATACAGGTGACCATTATGATGTAGTCCGATTTGTCCTACGATTTTGTTCACATCGTAGGACAAACCGGACAAAAAAATCCGTTTTGTTCTACGATGTGAACAAATCGGACATGAAAATCCGTTTTGTCCTACGATGTGAACAAAACGGACGGAAATAATAAGAAGTTCGTTTTGTCCTACGATTTGTTCAACGAGTAGAACAAAACGAACTGCTAATAGGTATTCTGGTTATGGAATGAGCTCCTTTTCCCGAGGGGCTAGATTATGGGGTTCTTCTAGATAGGATTGATATATTTTTTTAGGGTCGGCAACGCGCATGTGATACACCTGGAACTCCATGTGTCCATAGGCTGTGGTGACCGCTTACCATTAGGCGGGCCATACGCTTGTTTGCCACCAACGTGGTAGTAAAAAAAATAAAATAGAACTAGACGAAAAAAAAAGAACTGCTATTAAAATGTGATATGTAATTGTAGAAATGAACTTTGGCCCCGACGGGAATAATTCTATTCTGAGTAAATTGTTACATCAATGCATGTAGTTTCTCAAAATCAGATGCTAACATTTAGGCTGTGCAAACTATGTAGCTGAGTTGGATATGAGGTGCAGCACCTCTGTCGATGGCCCTGAGGGCCTGAGGGCCCTGAGGGCCCTGTGGGTGAGGGCGGTATAGGTTGCATCAGCCGTGTCTATAATCTAATGTTATCTTTAAACGAGTAATTATTATATATACATTTTAGGGGTCTTGGAAACGGCTACTCTAACGATTTTAATGAATGCTATGTGGGGGCTTTGAAAGCCGCACGATCCCACCATAGCAAAGCATCCACTCGTTGGAATATGACCTAACTAGATGATACGCCGAGCAAAGCGCGGTCTCCCATGTACTTTTGTATTCATTGCTCAACGTTTTTCTATTCGACACTAGATTTCGCTACGTTGACAATAAGAGTTGTTAAGTTAACGTTATGAAACATAAAATATTTAAGTTGAATTACGTGCACAATCGGTTTGCTACTCCACACTAGATGTCGCTGTGGTAATATTCTCATTGCAGTTTGAAACGACGGTGTTACTCTTGCATGAACGAGTCCTTCATCATTGTCCGACAAAGGCGTCGCTGCACTGATTTTTAAAGAAAAAAATACTTACGTCGTAAACTATTGACAAGCTGTCATAATTACAAATTCATGAAAAAATATTTGTTGTGTCAGTGTTGTGTACGTTTTATTTCAGGAATTCCACTAATTGCAAAGATGTAAGTTATCAACTAGATGCAGTGATGACTACAGCTAAGAGCTCAATGTGAGTAGTTGTCCCTGAAAAGTACCCAATAAGTAAGGTAGCACGACCAAGACAGTAAGCTTATACGGCTGGAGGAGAAATTAGTGGTTTCGAATTAGAAGTCGGTAGAGGAAGTACGAGTAAACTACTTTGGATAGCAAATATGTAAATTCGTCACTGTTCAACAAACATGAGACCAACCAGTTTCATCATCATCATTTTATCAGCCGAAGGACGTCCACTGCTGGACAAAGGCCTATCGAAAAGAGTGCCAGTGACCGGTGGACTCCCATGACGTTTATCAGGTCATCATTACACCTTGGGTTGGGGGGCCGTTTGAATTTGAATTTGAATTTGTCTTTTTTGGACATATTTCGTGGAGTTTTATTCATATTTCTGTATTATTTGAAGATAAACGCTTTAAAATTCAGTTGCTAGATTTGCCCGTAAACAACGTTGCAAATTAATAAAAATCCAAATGTAAAAATTCAGTTTTTAGATTTATCCCTTTGTATACACACAACGACCTAGTTGGATGCCAGATTTCACCATTCTAGGTCACCCGGAAGTCACCATCATGTCAGCCGAAGGACGTCCACTTGCCACACGCACACACACCCCCCCCCCAAAGACTTGCACAATGACCGGTCCTGCGCCACTCTCATCCAGCGGACTTCCGCGACCCTTACCAGGTCATCAGTCCATCGTGTGGGGGAAGTAGTCAAACATTTCAATGTGACAGAGTGAGTCAGTCAATCAGCCATTCGGTATAAATATAGTAATTTTTGGAAGTCATAATCTCCTGGACGGTAAGAGTTTTTACTGAAATTCAGGATTTGGTAATAGGAAGAAGGTCTTATAAGTATAAGTCGTGGGAAGTTGTGTGTAGGTCAAGTAGCATTTTAAATTATAGAGAGGTCAAAAAGTGGCCCGATATGGTCCGTGTGATGTGGTCACACTAACGGCTACCCTGTCTGGCTTTGCAAACTTGAAGTACTTAGTCTGTTTTCTTTTTGTGACCTGCGGCACATAATAGTATTACATCCTGCGGCCTCAATTATTAGTATGCTTTATTGTATCGAATTAAATTTGTAAATAGCTCTTATTTACGGAAACCATATTAACAACAACAGGATTTTTAGGGTTCCAACGCCAAAATGACAAAAGCTGAATCCTTATACTTTCGTCAAGCCCGTCTATCTGTCTATCTGTTCTGTCTGTCTTTATAAGGTGTATTTAAATACAATTTGTAATGTAGGTGTATTATATATTATATCGGCCACTACATTGTTATATATTGAAATTACTAAAAAAAAAACTTGAACCGCCAATGCAACGCAAAAGAGGGGTGTTATAAGTTTAACATGTGTATCTGTACTATCTGTGTATATGTGTCTGTCTGTGGCACCATAGCTCTTTAACAGATGATCCGATTCGAGTGCGGTTTTTAGGGTTCCATACGGTACATCAAAAGGAAAAAACGGAACCTTTATAAGATCACTTGTGCGTCTGTCTCTCTGTCTGTCCATTCGTCTGTCACAGCCAATTTGCCCCGAAACAACTAGACCGATTGTATTGAATTTGGTACGATATCTTGTTGGTGACAATGGTTGTGGTCGAATTTAATGTTTCAAGTAAATGTTTCTAGACCAATGTATAATCTAAATCACACAATTTTTTCTATGGAACTCAAAACTACTCGTAAGAAAACACTTTAGTGACCTATAATGAAAATTAACCAATCACGTGACGCCGTTAGTCAACTTCAATAAAACTGTCTAATCACGTGTCGCAGTCGTAGTCGTACGCGGCACGGTGGGCTGAAAAATGGTTTTGAAGTTATTTAAGAAAATAGACCCTTCTCCCATTGAAAAACACATGAAATCGTTCTATGTATACATATAGATTACAGGAAAACTCTATAAGTCTAACGGTTTTTGAATTATCGCTGAAAAACTGCCTTGCCCCAACAAAAGGCCTTAACTGCCGTAAATTTCTAATGAAGACATGACCTTTTTTAATACGAAGTGCAGGATAGTGGTTTTAAAATATAGAGCAGTAGTACTAGCTATGGAACCCTTCATTGCGTGTGTTCTGACACGCACTTGGCCAGTTTTTATTTATATTTGAAAACAGGTTTTCTAGCGATAGGTCTTAGGCGATATTTTAAATATAAGACGATATTTTAAAGCCGCATAATGTCACGGGTGGACATTTACAGAACCCTACATTACGCGTACTTTTAATTCACAGTATATAATAGTGGTTTTAAATTAGGACTAGTAGGTACGGAACCCTTTATTGTGCATGAATTATTAATAGCATGCATGGCTTGATGGCCTGTTTAGCATAGTTGGTAGTGACACTGGCTCCGAAGCTAGAGGTCCCGGGTTCGAATCCCGGCCAGGGCATTATTTGTGCATTTAGCATGGAGTCTGTACTTGGTTCATGGATGTTTTCTATGTATTTAAGTATCATCATCATCATCATATCAGCCAAAGGACGTCCTCTGCTGGACATAGGCCTCCCCCAATTTCATGGGGGGTAAGTGCCATAAGCTCCATGTATTTAAGTATCATCATCATCATCATGTCAGCCGAAAGACGTCCACTGCTGGACATAGGCCTCCCCCAAAGACTTCCACAATGACCGGTCCTGCGCCACCCGCATCCAGCGGACACCCGCGACCTTCACCAGGTATTTAAGTATGTATTTACCTATATAAGTAAGTATATCATCGTCTAGTACCCATAGTACAAGCTTTGCTTAGCTTTGCTTACTTGTCATTAGCTGTCAAATTTACTATTGACCGCTACCGCAGGCCGCGCCAGTGTCATTCAGGCCTTATACGCCTGGCGGCTAACCATAAACAATCTCTTTAATTTGGGCGGGTAGTCGTTTATCTACTATTTGACATGACGTGAATATGACATTGAAGCAAATAATGAAGCAAATATATGACAAGGACAACAACTCTATATCCCGCTCTGTCGCCCTTATTTCATTTAGTATCTGACCATCTCGCTCGGTAGCGGTATTATTATTTGACGTCTTCTCTGGGGTACTTTGAGTTTGAACCTAAAATAGCACTTTCAAAACGTCTTTGCAAGAAGGTTTACTTACACTAATGACAATTTTGTATATTTTTTTTTGTTTGTTTTTGCTGTTTGGCGTGCAACAGCCACACAGAATGATCGGATTGACTCCAAATCAAACGGAGTCGGTGGTCATCATTTTGGTGGCGAGGGTGCCGGTTGATGTCGCAGCATGTAAAACGCGCCTGAAGAGTTATATGTTGTTTATAAGTCACGTAACTATATACAACTTAAATATTAAATCTACACAAATCTTCGGACAGAATATCATATGCTTTTTTTTGTTACATAAATTAACAGCCAAAGACTGTCAACCATTAAGGAGGCAGCAGTCGGACTTTTTGAATGTTCTATAAACAAAAACTTGACGGCAGCTAATGACATTCTTTTTCAGATAAAATCGGCGATGAAAGCTTGCGTCGAAAATATGTAATAAGTAAAAATGTAATGTAAGGTTTTACAAGAATCACAAATAAATAGCGTTGACGCTGATGCCGATGAAGGTACATAATCTCGATGTAGACTAGATTTATTTCCAAAAGGTAAGTACTGAATTACAAGTTAAGTTTGTTTAAAAAGATTTTGGTAGAAATAGTTCTATGCGAGAACAAAGAAACAATTACAACTATTACAATTTGGAATTGACGTATCAGCCCTCATACGTCCCACTGCTGGGGACAGGCCTCCTCTCATAGACGAGAAGGAATGGTTAGTAGTTCCCACACGGCCCCACTGCAGGTTCGGGATTTCACTCACGGTGTTCTTCCACATAAGTATCATCAACTCAAATAACGGTGACTATCAAATGTGATATAAGCAAAGGTAGCCCAGGTGTTTGAGCATGCAGCTGTCAAGCGGCGCTCGTGGTAAGAAATGTTCGAATCCCGCCTCGTGCCAATTGGAGTTTTACGAACTTATATTTGGTGAAATGAATGCAATAGGGTCCTTAGGAGGTGTTCAATAGCAGATTTGCTTGTTAATAACGTTAAGGATATACTTTCTTCAAAATAAAAATACATTTGCTATAGTAAACTGATACCATTGGTAGTAGCTACGAACTAAGAATAAAGAAACTATTAGAACAGGAACTTTAATTGTTAATTTATTCTTTCAGGAACTCTGTAAATATAAATGATTAAGATTGACCAGGTGCTAAGTGCCATAATACAAATGCGGCCTCCGCTCAAAAACTCGTCTTTCCCCGCTGTTAAGAGTACATGATCACTAATTGTAGAAGATTTTTTTCATGAGCTGACATCATTACTAAGGTAAGGTAGTCTATTTGCAAGTAACGAAATTAGGCTCAGATAATTTTAGAAGAATTGATCACAAATATATTAGGTAGGTATATGTTACGGGCAACTTCATTACTGTATAATTATTACCAGTCTGTATAGGTACGTTACGACCGTATAAAATGGGCAGGGCTAGTAAAACAGTATGTATGTGTGTGTGGGACAAATCTTGCATCTGAATTCTAGAGCTAGAGTTATCTTCAATAGATTCAGCTGAAATTTGGCAAACTCAAGGAAGCATGGAGACAGAAGTTGGCTATCATCATCATCATCATGTCAGCCGAAAGACGTCCACTGCTGGACATAGGCCTCCCCCAAAGACTTCCACAATGACCGGTCCTGCGCCACCCGCATCCAGCGGACACCCGCGACCTTCACCAGGTCATCAGTCCACCGTGTGGGGGGCCTGCCCACGCTACGCCTTCCGGTACGTGGCCGCCACTCGAGAACCTTTCCGCCCCAACGGCCATCGGTTCTACGTGCTATGTGCCCCGCCCACTGCCACTTAAGTTTAGCGATTCGGAGGGCTATATCGGTCACTTTGGTTCTGCTGCGGATGGCCTCATTCCTGATGCGATCACGCAGAGAAACTCCTAACACCAGAGAATCTCCATTGCTCTTTGGGTGACTTTGAGCCTTCTTATGAGGCACATAGTAAGCGACCACGTTTCAGTGTCATATGTCATCACTGGCAACACACACTGGTCAAAGACTTTTGTCTTGAGACACTGCGGAATATTGGACGAAAAGATGTGTCGTAGCTTCCCGAACGCTGCCCAGCCGAGTCGGATTCGACGATTAACCTCTTTCTCGAAGTTGGACTTACCTAACTGTAGACGATTACAAGTTGGCTATATTGACATCTAAAATTCAGAAGATAAACCCTTCGTGTTTGAACTCTCCGCAAGTGATAGGGTTCACTTTTTGACACCAAGAAACAAATGCATACACCCCTCACGATCAACAAAGCGCATCCTCGGGCCTGCCTGATGGTAAGCAGACTGAAGGACGCTTGCGACTTCAAAGTTTACGTTGCTTTCCCTTTATACATTTTAGGATTCGTTGTGTTGACTACTAGGTATTGACATAGGACTCTTACTCTCAGCACATCGCGTCCTCGAGAGCTCTGGCCGCCTTGCTTACCAACAGGAACACAACACCACTTACACCACATACCCATTTACAGAGCAATAAGTGTGTACGAGTAGTAGGCTAATATATGAAGATGTAGCAAAGGCGATGAACTATCACAGTTCTCTACTATATCTACTGTTTTCATATAGTTCGATAATTATTATAGGGAATAAATACATAAGGAATCTAAGGAACTCTCAGATATTATAGGCAAGTCGATGGCAATTTCGGTGTTTTCTGCAGTCAATAAATACTCAGCTAGGCACCCTTATAATTTCGCCATGTCCGTCTGTTTGTCTGTCTGTCCGTCTGTCTGTCCGAGGCTTTGCTCTGTGATTGTTAGTGCTAGGATGCTGCAATTTGGCACAGATATATAAATCAATAAAACTGACAAAGTGGTAAAATTAAATCTAAAATAAAATGTTTTAAGGGTATAACTCGCCTACACATGCAGTAGAGAAGATTTTTTTGCTTCAATCCTATGGTGTGGTTTGTTGTTGGTTAATTTTATATGAACTGTTAAGTTATTTTTGACCCCCCGATAGCCATTTACCAAACCGCTTTGAGCTGAAAGCGATACCCATAAAAGAGGTAAGTGTCTCGAAAGCACGTTTGGGTAATCTGCTTTTAGAAGCTACCAACAACACGAAGATAAATATTATGATATTTGTTTGAACAAAGTTGTTATCATCATCACCCTATTATGTCCCACTGTTGGACAAATGGGACCGTGGGACGGGCAGCAGCATCCCTGGAGTGCGGTGGAGACACTGCGATCGCCAACCCGCATGCCAAACGTGGTGATTATGGCATTTACCCCCCATGAAATTGGGGAAGGCCTATGTCCAGCAGTGGACGTCCTTGGGCTGATATGGTGGTGGGGATGGTGGTTGGACAAATGCCTGCTTTCACAGTTGAGCAGGAATGAGCAGTAGTCCCTACGCTGACTCGGGTTGCTTGGGATGGGACTTTACATACACCTTTGAATTTCTTCGCTGACTTTTGTAGGTTTCAAAGTACAAATGCCAAAGTAAGTATTGGCACTAAGAATATAAGTAAATGATTAAAAAGTAGTATACGTACAGTTAGCGTCATATAGTACATGTCAGCCAAAGTGGCCAAATAGTTCGATACACCACATATTTTGTATGGTGTTCCGAAGTATTTGGCCCCTTTGGCTGCTACGTACTATATCACGCTGACTGTACCACGCCATGACTGCCCAACAGCATGCCCTGATCATGCAAATAGGAACTTTTACTTGAACATTGCCACACGCAACACATGGAGCTGACCTGGACTACTGTGAGTAGAATATAAGCAATTATATTACGAATTCGGGTGAGATTATCGTGCTTGACGATATGTACTAAGGCCAATTACTTTATTTATTTATTTATTCGGGATGGCGGCTCTGAACAGCAGCTCATAATGGTGAATTCGACACTTTCAATCTATATAATTATTTAAATTGGCCAGTGAAATGACATGCGGAAGAGTCGCAAGGCCGGTTATGCGACCCCAGAGGCGGCTTGCGACCACCTGGAAGACGTGGTTTTATCAAAGATATTAATATTTTTACAGGCCCCCATAGAAACAGTGACTTGGTTAATTTTTATATAGAGTAGCTGTCGTCGGAATCTTTTCCGTCCCGTAAATTCCGTCACGGATTTCCACTCCGTCATAATATATGAAAGTTTAACTAATATTTTTGTTACTCAATCAAACAAAAACGGCTAAACGAATTTGCACACAGATAGGGCTGTAACCTGAGATAAATACCGATACTGGTTAGTTGATGAGCCGGAGAGAAACTAGTCTTTAAATAATAAATAATTTTATATACCATTAGGCTTCTTTCTGCTGCTGCTGCTTGGACAGACGTCCAGGGCTCGGAAATCGGCATTTTTTTTTTAAACCGGGGTCATATGTTCGTGTTTTTGTCGTAAGTTTCGTGTTTTAGGAAAAATTCTGGAATTATGTACAATCAAACAAATAAATATACAAATATCAATCATTTAATGGCATAAAATTGAGAACATGTTGGTTTACTTTTTTTTATTAAAAATGGGATTGCTCTTGGCCAGCATCTAGCCAGGGGGCAAATATGAGGCCGACGATGAAGCGAGCTCACCCAGAAGATGCCTATTCACTCGTGCCTTAAAAAGGTCCAGGTTATATGAACGCGGAAATACAGACGCCGGCAGAGAATTCCAAACCTTAGAAGTGCGCATGCGCTTTACGACAGATAAATACATAATTATTTTGTTTTATTTGTTGTAACGTGTAATTTTGTGATATAGGTATGTAGTTGCAATAGCTTTTCTCAATATTATCGTGATACTAAAAATATTCACGCATGTGCCTAAGGTAAGCAATTTTAAAATACTTCTAGTATATTGTAATCTCTATTTGCTAGTAAGCTTCGTGCAGTTTAACACCAGACCTAGCCATTAGTTTAGCTGTGTTTAACCGACTAAAATTTCATTTCGTCTTTGTCTTTAAATAATTTTATTTTATTTATTATAAATTATGTACAAGCTCCCCCTTGACTTGGCCCAGCAGTAGGGCTGCCTGACTGACAACCTTAGAAAAAAAGTAAATATGTTCAGCGATGATTCTTTGCTATATTGTTCGGTTTATAACCGACTTCAAAAAAGGAGGAAGCCCTATGTTTCACTCACTGTATGTATTTTTAACCACGACGGAACGGCTAAGATATATATGCGTTCAGGGTCAGAGGTTGTATGTTTGTTTGTTTGTGCAATATCTCCAAAACGGCTTGACCGCTTTGGATACAGTTTTATGCAATGAATTACTAGTTCATTCGGGACGAACTTCAAATAATAAATGTTACAACGATAACAAATAAATGTTACAAAGATAACTCACCAGGGGCTCTGAAGTTAAATTTTCGCTTGAAAGTTCGTTTGAGCGCATTTTCTCTGGAACTGCCTGACCAGTGACAATTTTGATAGGGCTTAGTGAAGATTACAAGATCTGATGATAGAGCACAAAAACATAGTTGAGAATGTACAGATGTAAGGTATATTTTTGTCTGTTTTTGGGCCCTTTTGTTTATGTTTGGTTAGGAACCGTTCTTAATGAACTTCTGAGAGTCTGATGATGAAGTAGAACAACATCACAAAATACCGTTCGAAGAAACATAGCTACTTAACCGCTTTTGGGCTCTTTACATTGTGTTTGCTGAGTAGCTTCTGTACAATGGTCTGCTGAAGTTCTGATGATGGATCAGAATAATATTAAAGGGAATCTTGTTAAGGGGTAATTATTTAGTGAACCATGTTTAAACTTTAGGACTAGTACGATTTGTGTATAAAAATTCCCCAATATAAAAAAAAACTGTTTTGTTAGTATTTATTAAGAAGCCTCTTCATATGAACTGCTGAAGGCCTAAAGAGCAGAACAGCATCATAGGGATTTTTGTGAAGGCAGTGTTGGGATTCTTTTTTTGCTAGCTTTTACGGAAACGACTGCCATCTGAATTCCCAACACAAGAGGGAAACTATACATTATTGGGATTAGGCTTCTAAAGAGATTCGGCAACTTGACTGTTAGAAGTTCTCAAGCCACCCGAAGGCCTCTAACTTAGCTTAACGACTGCTGTCATTAGATCAATGGCTTAACGTGCCTTCTAAAGCAAGCTTAGTTAAACACTCAAAGCGGTCGTTTATCCAAGAGTTGACCTGTGCCGACGTAACCTCGCATACTGCACGCGGTATGCAGGCGATAAATGTGACACTGTATTTCTGTTAACTTTTCAGACTTAAGTCATTGGAGCGGGCAAAATGAAAGTTGGCATCAGTTATTTTGGGTTCATAACTCAAAGTGCCGGCCACCGAATCAAAACACTTCCAAACTGTTGTGTGAACCATTCGAAGCATTTCATACAGTGGAAACGAAACGACTGAATAGTATAGTACGATACTGCTACGATGTGCTAAGAATATATAAAATTTCAGCTGAAGGACTAGTTATGTATGTATGTACGGATGTAAAATTATTTATTGTTCATGAGTGAAACATAACAATAAAACAATAATTACAAGGATAGTTGACATATGTACAAAGGCGAGCATAAGCATAAACTTAAGCAATTAAGAGTTTTTGAGTTACAATGGCTATGAACTTATTTAAAGAAAAGTTGCTTTAGTTACCCGCCCAAACTTGATTTAATTTTTAGCTTATCAGTCAGTTATCCATGTGACTTATATCCCACTAGATTACGAAGGGATAGGTACATTTAGTTTTGCATTCATAATAAGCACGAAGCGGATATTGGGATTTTATGAGAAGTAAAGAACAGTGGACTGCCATCTCGCTCATATTTGGAGCACCTCAGCTAGGGAAGCAGCTCCACCTAACAGTAGACCGCAGCCATAATGTTATAACTCCTTGTTTTTAACCAACTAAAAAGAGGTTTTAATTTTCGCGTATGTTTTTTATGTATGATGTTCGCCGGTTTCTTTGCATCTGATGATTAGATCATAGGAAAATCGAGGGCAACTCTCAAACTTTATAGGCATTTACTATCTGTTTCATATGTTTTACTATCTGTTTCATATGTTAATGGGCATTTACTATCTGTTTTATTTGTTTTCTAAAGCTATTCAAGTATTTGCATCTGGTAATCGCCATCTGATGTTCATGAGCTGGTGAAGATACAACTCCTTTACGGTTAGGAGATGGAGGATAATTCTCGAGTTAAATATTAAAGGTATTACGTATAAATCGATACCTTTATTCTTTCAGGTTATTCAGGAGAGCTGATCATTATGATCATCATCATCCTAGCGTTATCCCAGTACAGTTGCATCCTGAACGATGCCCGCTGTCCGCTACCTAATCCCAAGAATTAGTCTAGGCACTAGGTTTTACGAAAGCGACTGCCATCGGACCTTTCAACCCAAGGGGGAGACTAGACCTTATTGGGATGAGGCTTGTCAAGTGAGTGGGCAACTTGACTGTTGGAAGTTGGCATCTAACTTGGCTTACAAAGAAGGGAGCGCTCAGTTAGTAACCACTCAAAGCGGGCACCTATCCAAGAACTGACCCCAGCCAACCTTAACCTCCGGCATACCGCACGCGGTACGCGGCCGCTGCTGCGGGCGACGAGCGCTCCTCATGTCATTCAGGTGAGCTGATGATGGACGGTAAAACTCCTTAACGGTTAGGAGTAAGAGGATGATTCTTTAAATATCATAAATATGCACATAATAATAGGCCATTAGCCGTATTCGTTCAAGTCATTCAGGTTAGCTGATGATGGAAGGTAACTCTAAAACAGGAGTTAGATGATGCGGAAAGTACGATTTTTGACACTACATGCAAAAAAAAACAAATTAAAACTCCCTACCTATAAATAAGTTAGAATTCGGTGCCTAGGCTTGCGTGTAGATGTATTTTATTTTTTACCGACTTCAATAGAAGGAAGGAGGAGGTACTCAGTTCGTATGCATGTTTGCTTGTTTTTTATGTATGTATGTATGTTCCCCGATTACTCTTGACCACGTTGGCCGATTTTGATAATTCTTTTTTTCTTTCATAGCAGGTACCCTGGCATTGAACCTCAGATCATAGAAAGAAATAGATGTGACATGGTCAAGACATGGTCGCCGTGACATGGTCAAGAAGAAGTTTAAGTGATAAAATATGAAAAAGCGTGATATTTTCTGCGAGCTGTACATTGAAAGATTTGTACAATAATCACCCCGTATCGCGCTAAGCCACGGCGCAATGTATCATGCCGCTGTAGCTTTGGTCGCTGCGTAAATTATTTAGTGGTGCGCAGTCGCCGGCCCACTGTTAGGCTCCGCCCGACTAGAGTGGTGCCGGTCAAAATTGCAATTTATGCGTCATCGATAAAATAGGAATAGAATGTCGAACTAGTCATTTAATATCAACGGTAAATTCACAAATCAATATTTAATAAACATAACTTTGTTCCAAAAGACTGCAGACCAACTTCCAAATTGATCTTATTACCCAACTTTGATAGAAGAAAGAAGGTTCTCACTGTTCTCAGTTCGTATTAATGTTTTTTTTTATGTATGTACCGCTATAATGCTTTACTATGTAATACAACTTTGGTGATTATATGAACACCATCTAAACTTGTTTTAATGATTTTTTTTATGTATGTACCGCTATAATGCTTTACTATGTTATACAACTTTGGTGATTATATGAACACCATAAAATTTCAATAGTCATCAATATCTTAACATAATAATTTAGAGATCGATGTCGATAAAACATCATTTAACGTTTGTCTCCCTCTAGTGTTCATTGCCTTTTTTTGAGGGGTGCGTAAAGCCAAGCGCAGCGCTTGTTTGCATGATGTCGTAAACTCGGCGGCACCGCCCGAGGTTTTGTTTTTACACGGTTCAATGTGTGTGTGTGTGTGTGTGTGTGTGGACTTGGTGGGAGAAAACTGGGGACATTGGTTTTCGTTGAAAGGAAGCAGTAGGGCACTTCTCTCTTTTTTATGTTCTGAGCATTGAACCCATATAAATTTGGTGAAGGTCTAATGTTGGGATCTAGGAGGAATCGTGGGAAATCCTCGAATTTGATAGGCACGCATATGCCGATTTCGGTATTTTCTGTAGGTAACCAAGCATGTGATTATTACCAAACTTGTGATTATTTTGGAGTCACAAGTATCCATCCATCCCTCCATAGGTTTCGGCGACCACGTCTTTTTTTTTTTTCAAGATTCAAAGAGTTTATTTGTCCATCATAGGTAATAACAAGGTGTTAACAATTTTTCGTATCACTATGTGGTGCCTGTCGGCATACAAATATAATTGTCAAAATCATACACGTCTTGGAGTTTGAATTTATGGATCAATGTCTGTTGCACTAATGCGAGACGGATAGACTTCAAAGTATGCCAACCCAACGCCAACAGAGATGTACGTCAGTTTGTTTTAGGTCTACCGATTAATTCCGTTTAGGCGGACAGGGACCTGCCGCGTTCCACGTCTGAACTGAACGATAGAGTTCCGTTGTCCCGTCCTTCTTCCGTTAAAATCAAGACTCTTCAAGATGGCACCTTATTTCTAGAACCTACTGTTTGCCATCGTATTGTAGCTTTGTCCTATCAATAATTGGTCCTGCCATTAGTTAATAATCGACTAGTAATGTATTAATGATACTTTTAACATATTCTTAGTACAAATAAAGATTATGATTATAACCCGTAACTTTTTTATATCACTGAATTGTTTAATAATGGTACGCATTATAATTTGTTTAATAAAGTTTTCTGGGAGATTATTCTATATTATAAACGTTTTATTGTAGTAAAGGCTTGTTTCTATACTTTCTGTTATGCGGAGTTTATATGGTGGCGATAACGCGATTATCATTCCCTTTGTTATTACAGATAGTAAACGCGCTGCACACGACTTGCGATTGTTGGCCCCCGAAAACCCAATTTAATTGAAATCTTTTGAGCAGTTTCCAAAATCCCGATATAAAGAATTGCCCGTTTAAACGTACAAGATACGTTTTGTCTACCACGGAACGTTGTTATATACGGGTATACCTATGTTACTATCCTTGTAACTAGGATACCACCTGGTATTCACGGGCGAGAAAATGCTTTTCTGTTAATACATTACATAATGGTAAAATGTCTACATTTCGCGTATTCCCAGTAGTCCCGTCGAAGAAGTTCCGTGGTGGAACTAATAGAGATTTTTTCCCAATAGTTCTGTAAACGGTAGAAAGGGGTAGTTAGGTATTCTGTATGACGACGAGCAAAGCGGAGTGTTAGTAGAACTGCGACCCTACAACGCGTGAGCCGAGCGAGCGAAGCGACCGTGCCGCTGTAGCGGCCCGCGAAGCGCCACAACCGAACATTGGAACGGAACTATCGGGAAAAAGTCTCTATTAGTTCCACCACGGAACTTCTTCGATTGGACTAATGAGAATAAATGCGTATAACAACCTCTGTGGCACGGGCAAAATAATAAGTGGAAATCACCTTTGTGAAATAGAATCATGAAATTCCAAACTCCATCATCCCTACCGCACTTACTTTAACTCGAGCGACAGGGATGAATCCATCAAATTGCAATTTTTGCGATAAAACCGCTGACATGTGATTTCCCTGGATTATATTTAGCTTCCTCATGCTTGCCGATGTTAGACCAACATATAAACCCCGCATTATAGGTTTAGGAAACTACTAGGTCTAAATAAAAATATTGAACCCTTTGAACGCCAAGAGCAACTAAAGAACGAAGATGTTGCATGTTGTCGTGCCTTCGGCTACGCTACCAGTCGCCGTCCTTTACACTAGGGTTCAAATTAAATCTTATGGACAGTTAGTTGGCGTTTAACGCATTCACTGCCAGCAACTACTTTCATCTAGTGCTCTGAACGCGTCTGTGAGTTCATATAATTTAGCTTGATTCGCCCAGTGCCTTCAACGCATATGCAAGTTGTATTCATTTTGCAATGTTACACATGTCTTATCTTATCCTGAACTCATATGTGTGTTTGAGGCACTGGGTATATACTTGATTAAACTCTCATGTGCATTTGAAGAACATAGAAAAGTGCGTATATGCCGCACTAAATGTAAAGATATAACCAGAGGTTCAGAAAAAAGGACTGTCAGCGAATGCGTTAAGTAACACTGCCGTTCATGAAGAATGGTATTCAAAAGGTTACTACAGTACATCCTTAAACCACCGCAGTAGATTCCGTAAGTAGTGTCTCACACGCCAAACACTTTATAGCAAAAGACAGAAAATGAACCTTACTTGAGAGTATGTAGGTTGCCTTTACAATATTTAACATCGAATGATATGAGGTCATGGCGTGTGGGTCGCTTTTACCGACTTGAAATTCAATGGTGGCGAAAAGGTTAAGTTTACCGTTCAAAGCGCAAAAATTATCAAACCCGCGAAGGAGAGCCCAATGTGCATAGACTAGGACATCTAACGGCAAAATGGAGTAGAAAGTGCGCTGTACAGTAATGTCAGTCTAAAGGTGTTCCTACACTGACAATTTTTTGAACAATAATTCTTCTCAATTTAATCTGTAACCGAATGTAAGAAAACTCAATTGTTCAAGGCCAACTATTGCTCAAAATGTTGCCAGTGTAAACGCACCTTAAGCGCTCTCTTTGCCTTGACACTCCAAATCATTGATAGGTATTGGATTTAATTACTAATACTGGCATTTAATTTAATTACTAATACTGGAATTTAATATTTTGACGCTATTTTATGTAAAATAGGATAGGCAAGTTTTATTTTTTAAATATTTACCTTTTATAAAATTTAAGCGTCTAAAACGATTATGTGGAGTCGGCATTATTACTAAAATATAATACGATCACTCCAAGTGGCAAATAGCCGAACTATTTAGCTACTTGCTTCCTAGAGTGTCTAATAACTTATTCTACTACACACAAGATGTCACTTTAACAATAATTTGATTTTTTTTTAAAGTCTTATAATTATAGTTATTACGCTTTGGTAATTATTAGATACAATCGACGCATTTTAGGTATATTTTATGTTGGGAACATAAATTACATTGCGGATTAATGCAAACTACGAGGCACTCGACAGCTGCAGATGAAATCATCACATCAGCCAAAAGACGTCCACTGCTGGGCCAGACCTTCTCCCAAGTATCTCATGGCCGCCCACTGCCACTTGAGTCCTGCACCACTCTGAACTATGTCAACGGCCCATAGCTCTCCTACGGATCTTCAATTTCTGATTCGATCTCGTAGGGAAACTCCGAGTTCCATTGCTCCCTGACTGACATTGAGCTTTCTCATTCGGCCCACTGTTAAATACATTATATGTTTTATTAGTCATTATTCGCACTTATGCGGTACTGTGTTTCTCCTCCTCACCACAAATTTTGTACCGTTTAAAAAATCTTCGGGTTAAAGTCGTATCGAGTCGATTAATTCAGGCAATAAACCATCTATGTGCACTAACTTCCGTTTAACCGTTTCTGTTTGATTAAATTTTAAATTCCCAAGAATCTAAACATACAAACTTTCACATTTATACTATGAGTAGGTATGATTACTTTATCCTCCCGAGCACGCCTGTATACGGGAATCCGTTTTAGAGATATAATGAAATAGATTGAGAAAATATATAATTTAATCTTACTTTCACAATTGAATTAATTCGATTAGGACGTTTTAACAACAAAAATATTCCACGTCCGTGGCAAACAAGCATACGGCCGCCTGATGGTAAGCAGACACCGCAGCCTATGGACACCTGCAACTCCATGGGGTTGTCGACCCTTTAGTCTTTCGGGAAAACCTCGGCAGGGAGCTCATTCCACAACCGGAGAGGAAATTCCTCCCTTCCTATTGCTTTCATTTAATTATTTCACATCGTAGGACAAACCGGACAAAAACATCCGTTTTGTCCTACGAAAATTGACATATAATATCGTAGGACAAAACGGATTTTTTTGTCCGGTTTGTCCTACGATGTGAACAAAATCGTAGGACAAATCGGACTACATCGTCTGTTGCACTAATGCGAGACGGATAGACTTCAAAGTATGCCAACCCAACGCCAACAGAGATGTACGTCAGTTTGTTTTAGGTCTACCGATTAATTCCGTTTAGGCGGACAGGGACCTGCCGCGTTCCACGTCTGAACTGAACGATAGAGTTCCGTTGTCCCGTCCTTCTTCCGTTAAAATCAAGACTCTTCAAGATGGCACCTTATTTCTAGAACCTACTGTTTGCCATCGTATTGTAGCTTTGTCCTATCAATAATTGGTCCTGCCATTAGTTAATAATCGACTAGTAATGTATTAATGATACTTTTAACATATTCTTAGTACAAATAAAGATTATGATTATAACCCGTAACTTTTTTATATCACTGAATTGTTTAATAATGGTACGCATTATAATTTGTTTAATAAAGTTTTCTGGGAGATTATTCTATATTATAAACGTTTTATTGTAGTAAAGGCTTGTTTCTATACTTTCTGTTATGCGGAGTTTATATGGTGGCGATAACGCGATTATCATTCCCTTTGTTATTACAGATAGTAAACGCGCTGCACACGACTTGCGATTGTTGGCCCCCGAAAACCCAATTTAATTGAAATCTTTTGAGCAGTTTCCAAAATCCCGATATAAAGAATTGCCCGTTTAAACGTACAAGATACGTTTTGTCTACCACGGAACGTTGTTATATACGGGTATACCTATGTTACTATCCTTGTAACTAGGATACCACCTGGTATTCACGGGCGAGAAAATGCTTTTCTGTTAATACATTACATAATGGTAAAATGTCTACATTTCGCGTATTCCCAGTAGTCCCGTCGAAGAAGTTCCGTGGTGGAACTAATAGAGATTTTTTCCCAATAGTTCTGTAAACGGTAGAAAGGGGTAGTTAGGTATTCTGTATGACGACGAGCAAAGCGGAGTGTTAGTAGAACTGCGACCCTACAACGCGTGAGCCGAGCGAGCGAAGCGACCGTGCCGCTGTAGCGGCCCGCGAAGCGCCACAACCGAACATTGGAACGGAACTATCGGGAAAAAGTCTCTATTAGTTCCACCACGGAACTTCTTCGATTGGACTAATGAGAATAAATGCGTATAACAACCTCTGTGGCACGGGCAAAATAATAAGTGGAAATCACCTTTGTGAAATAGAATCATGAAATTCCAAACTCCATCATCCCTACCGCACTTACTTTAACTCGAGCGACAGGGATGAATCCATCAAATTGCAATTTTTGCGATAAAACCGCTGACATGTGATTTCCCTGGATTATATTTAGCTTCCTCATGCTTGCCGATGTTAGACCAACATATAAACCCCGCATTATAGGTTTAGGAAACTACTAGGTCTAAATAAAAATATTGAACCCTTTGAACGCCAAGAGCAACTAAAGAACGAAGATGTTGCATGTTGTCGTGCCTTCGGCTACGCTACCAGTCGCCGTCCTTTACACTAGGGTTCAAATTAAATCTTATGGACAGTTAGTTGGCGTTTAACGCATTCACTGCCAGCAACTACTTTCATCTAGTGCTCTGAACGCGTCTGTGAGTTCATATAATTTAGCTTGATTCGCCCAGTGCCTTCAACGCATATGCAAGTTGTATTCATTTTGCAATGTTACACATGTCTTATCTTATCCTGAACTCATATGTGTGTTTGAGGCACTGGGTATATACTTGATTAAACTCTCATGTGCATTTGAAGAACATAGAAAAGTGCGTATATGCCGCACTAAATGTAAAGATATAACCAGAGGTTCAGAAAAAAGGACTGTCAGCGAATGCGTTAAGTAACACTGCCGTTCATGAAGAATGGTATTCAAAAGGTTACTACAGTACATCCTTAAACCACCGCAGTAGATTCCGTAAGTAGTGTCTCACACGCCAAACACTTTATAGCAAAAGACAGAAAATGAACCTTACTTGAGAGTATGTAGGTTGCCTTTACAATATTTAACATCGAATGATATGAGGTCATGGCGTGTGGGTCGCTTTTACCGACTTGAAATTCAATGGTGGCGAAAAGGTTAAGTTTACCGTTCAAAGCGCAAAAATTATCAAACCCGCGAAGGAGAGCCCAATGTGCATAGACTAGGACATCTAACGGCAAAATGGAGTAGAAAGTGCGCTGTACAGTAATGTCAGTCTAAAGGTGTTCCTACACTGACAATTTTTTGAACAATAATTCTTCTCAATTTAATCTGTAACCGAATGTAAGAAAACTCAATTGTTCAAGGCCAACTATTGCTCAAAATGTTGCCAGTGTAAACGCACCTTAAGCGCTCTCTTTGCCTTGACACTCCAAATCATTGATAGGTATTGGATTTAATTACTAATACTGGCATTTAATTTAATTACTAATACTGGAATTTAATATTTTGACGCTATTTTATGTAAAATAGGATAGGCAAGTTTTATTTTTTAAATATTTACCTTTTATAAAATTTAAGCGTCTAAAACGATTATGTGGAGTCGGCATTATTACTAAAATATAATACGATCACTCCAAGTGGCAAATAGCCGAACTATTTAGCTACTTGCTTCCTAGAGTGTCTAATAACTTATTCTACTACACACAAGATGTCACTTTAACAATAATTTGATTTTTTTTTAAAGTCTTATAATTATAGTTATTACGCTTTGGTAATTATTAGATACAATCGACGCATTTTAGGTATATTTTATGTTGGGAACATAAATTACATTGCGGATTAATGCAAACTACGAGGCACTCGACAGCTGCAGATGAAATCATCACATCAGCCAAAAGACGTCCACTGCTGGGCCAGACCTTCTCCCAAGTATCTCATGGCCGCCCACTGCCACTTGAGTCCTGCACCACTCTGAACTATGTCAACGGCCCATAGCTCTCCTACGGATCTTCAATTTCTGATTCGATCTCGTAGGGAAACTCCGAGTTCCATTGCTCCCTGACTGACATTGAGCTTTCTCATTCGGCCCACTGTTAAATACATTATATGTTTTATTAGTCATTATTCGCACTTATGCGGTACTGTGTTTCTCCTCCTCACCACAAATTTTGTACCGTTTAAAAAATCTTCGGGTTAAAGTCGTATCGAGTCGATTAATTCAGGCAATAAACCATCTATGTGCACTAACTTCCGTTTAACCGTTTCTGTTTGATTAAATTTTAAATTCCCAAGAATCTAAACATACAAACTTTCACATTTATACTATGAGTAGGTATGATTACTTTATCCTCCCGAGCACGCCTGTATACGGGAATCCGTTTTAGAGATATAATGAAATAGATTGAGAAAATATATAATTTAATCTTACTTTCACAATTGAATTAATTCGATTAGGACGTTTTAACAACAAAAATATTCCACGTCCGTGGCAAACAAGCATACGGCCGCCTGATGGTAAGCAGACACCGCAGCCTATGGACACCTGCAACTCCATGGGGTTGTCGACCCTTTAGTCTTTCGGGAAAACCTCGGCAGGGAGCTCATTCCACAACCGGAGAGGAAATTCCTCCCTTCCTATTGCTTTCATTTAATTATTTCACATCGTAGGACAAATCGGACAAAAACATCCGTTTTGTCCTACGAAAATTGACATATAATATCGTAGGACAAAACGGATTTTTTTGTCCGGTTTGTCCTACGATGTGAACAAAATCGTAGGACAAATCGGACTACATCGACCATTATATCTATTTGAAGTGTTTTCAATTTTTATATGGTGTTCAATATCAACATTAAATGAAATCAGATTTAATTAACCAACGGTATTGATTTTTCCTTTTTATCGTTACACAATATATCATATGTTGTACATCGTTTGTGTTTTTAGTTCAGAGGTCAGAGACCATTGAACTATAGTTTACAAGTATTTGCAACAGAGTATATTTCGTAAAAAAATAGCCTTCTTCATACGTATTTCTACGTACGTTGCCGAATCATTCGTTTTTAAGAAAATTATCTAGTTTGGAGTTGTCGTTCATATTCAATCGATCATTCAAGAGTTAATCAAATAATGCAACGCGTACTTTTATTAAATAGTAGATTTTACGTTTTTATTATATCCAAATCCATCCTCTTTAATGATTGTTTGTTATTTTTCTGATATTGTCATATTTATGGAGGATGAGGGTCAGAGACGTTGTAAAAAGTGAAAATTTTACAGTTAGTCTGATCCATTGCGAACTGAAGTTGTCATGTATATATGAGTATATTCATATTATTATATATATTTAATGTATTTGTCGAGTGATTGTATATCTGAAATACTCAGAAATGTAACACCAATGTAGATCGAATAATGAAGTAAGCTAGGTACCAAAGTTTTATATTTTCGGCCGATAGATAATATATAACTATATTGACTATGTTAGGAAGCCAATGCTTGAAATAGAAAATGAAGTTACATGAAATAAAAATTCACCTATTTTATTCATTTTGTTTTATTAAATTATTACACATGTACCTAACCTATCCTAGGTAAGGAGTGTCCACTTCTTATGGGAGCTATTTGCAGGCTATTTGTAGGGGGTGGGAGTCCACGAAAGCGCACCTAATCTTTTGCGAGAGGGGGCAACAAATATTATATCATGTGTTTCCCCATTTTTATTGTGATTCATATTATTTTATATTCATATTAAATTAATAGTTAATTCAGGTTTTTTTGCTTGAGCTAATTAAAACCCTGACTGCAAAGAATTACTGAAAAGGGAAAAACAAATTTTCTTCAAACATATGGTTGGAATTTGTTTGGAAAACAAACAAGGGACCTGCAAATTTATTATACGGCTACTTTTTTTTGTCTTATATAAAAATAACAAAAAGATCATCATCATCAATTTTAAGAGGGCCTGGTCCTCTATCGTTGCAGGTTGCAGCATTCTCCATAAAAAGATATCGCTGAAAAATATCTGACGCAACCCGTTTTTTAGAAATTTATTAGTATTAGAGAGAGACGTTTGGAGGCGAGGATACAGGTGGCGTAGGTGAGTAGTTTACGGAAGCGACTGCCATCTTACCTTCTAATCCAGATGAAAACCATGAGAAGTATGAAACTTTGAAGGTTTTTTTAAAGTAAAATATAAGTTTAAGGAGAAATGACAAAATACGGGTCCATTATTTTTTCATATTCTCCAACATATAATCAAGCCAGTTATTAACTAACAATTTGCTTTAACAAAACTCTACGGAACTTAACGGTTTTGGTCACTTTATAGTACTTTGGAGGACAATTTCTTCGAATAGAATGAGTTTGGGCCGCTAAATAAAATACGTGTCCGTTATTTTAGACTACTCTATAACATATATAAAAATAAATCAAATCGGAGCCGGAGAGTTGGGTATTGGTTGGGTACCTTTCCTTGTCAGTGACAATAACGCAGCCAGTCAGTCATATAAAGGTCATGTAATCCCAGTCAGTGACGTAATACTTAAATATTAAATTTCTACGCATACAAGTTCATCCTATATGAAAAATCCCCGACATTTTAATTTCAAAGTTCAATTTCTCAAAAATGTTGAACCGATTTTGATTAAACCTATTTAACAGGTCGAGGTCTAATCAAGAGGTCGAAGATCTATGTCCGAGCCGAAAATCAAAGGAGAAACGAAATCCGCGAGACCTAGATGGCTCGGGCATGTAGTCTGGATGGGTGACGATCGTGCAGTCCGGAGAGCGTACTCGGGCCGTCCAGCTGGTCGAAGACCCGTTGGGCGTCCTACCGTCCTAGGTACCGATGCGGCGACGAAGTGCAGAGGGACCTGACTGAGCTCCAAGCCGTCGTCGAATTGTTTCCAATTCTACAGATTCCCAATTCTCCAGATTTCCAATTGCACAGATTCTGAATTCATCAGATTCCGAATCCTTCAGATTCCCAATTCTACAGTTTCTGCATTCTGCAGATTTCCAATTCCACAGATTCCCAATTCTGCAGAATTTCAATTCTACAGATTCCGATTGACGGATTTGTAATATTGGGAATATGTAAACATGGGAATCTGTAGAATTTGGAATCTGTAGACGTGGGCCTAAACCCCGTCGTCGACTGGACGAAAAACAGCCATGGACAGGCAAGCCTGGCGATCTTCGGTGTCGGAGGCCAAGATCCACTTCGGGTCGTTGCACCACAGCAGTAAAGGATGATTCACAGTAGACCGTTCCGTGTCCGGGCCGGCCCGTTTTCTATGACAGCAAATGCAACGGCCGGCGTACTTCTCTAGAAGAAAACGGGCCGGCCCGGACACGGAACGGCCTACTGTGAATCATCCCTAAGTAAGTAAGTATTTAAGAACCATCGCTAGAAAACCTGATTCGAAAAAAAAATAACCTACCTTAAAAAAAAATTTGGGGGACAATTTTACACAAATCGACCTAGTCCCAAACTAAGCAAAGCTTGTACAATGGGTACTAGGCGACGATATACATACTTATATAGATAAATATATACTTAAATAGAACATCCAAGACCCAAGAACAAAATCCGTGCTAAATGCACAAATAATGCCCTGGCCGGAATTCGAACCCGGGACCTCTAGCTTCGGAGGCAGTGTCATTACCACTAGGCTAAACAGGTCGTCATAACTTAAGAGTCCGCAGTAAGCTCGGTTCGCCATACAAACGTAGTTACGCTCTCATTTTAAAACGCCATGCTAAGAATAACATGAAACTTTGTATACACAATGGGATCCGGCATATCTATGTCGGAAATTAGTTTCTGTTGCATGTTGAAAGTTTCAAGTTATTCTAGCATGGCGTTTTAAAATGAGACGTTTGTATAGAGAATCGAGTTCAGCCGAGCGTACTGGGGACTCAATATGGGTTTACCCGTTAAAGAGCTACGGTGCCACAGATACACGACACGAATGTTAAACTTTACCCCTCTTTTGCGTTGCGTCGGGGTTTAAAAATATGCAAGTATTGATAGGTTATTTCAATAAATACGTAATAAGGCCGAAACGAACAGAGCGTGCGCGCCGCGGTGCCGGACGGAGGCGGTATTGCATTTTTGATCTTTACCACAGATATCAGAGTAAAGCAGATCCGCTCATTTAAGTTGAACGATTTTTGTACGTCTGATCTACTCTCACTAATGCACAAATCAGAAAGTTTGAGAGAGACAGACAAGTGACATCTGACACGTCTTCACCTGTCAGTGTCTCCGTCTTCATAACTGAAAATTGTACTGAACTGACGTTATGGTGTGTTAAGTTTATATGGGATTTAACATCCTGGTGTGCTCGCAAATCGAGGCAACTTGTTAACAGCCGAAAATGATTGTTTCATCTGTCGCATTCTAACTCATTTTGGTGCACCATAAGGATTAAAGAGACAAATATATGGAAAATCATCTGGCTTAATACTGCGAGTCTGCTTTTCTCTGATGTCTGTGATCTTTACGAAACTATCGACTGTCATTACTGCTTCATATGTCACAAATGCCGCCTGCACTCTACCGTGCTACCGAACGCTGAGCTGATTTTTTGGTAGGACGTCCCCCGGACCGGGTTTGCTTCACCAAAAAACCGCCTCCGCCACGCAACGACGCTGCGCCACGCTCTGTGCGTTTCAAGCTATACTGATGACGACTTGAAGACTATATCTACATCATCATCTATAATTTCAAGTAAATTGTCGTTGTTTTACAAAATATTAATAACGGACTTACATCAAACAGTTTGAATACGTTTGACCTTGAAGCAAGATTTAGGTACCTACGTCAATATGTTAAATAATTCATTTGAGAACAGGCATTTGGTAAAGAACCTGTTTTACCGTGACTATAATTTATAGAAAATAAAGTATTGACATAGCAAACCTAAGCTTCGGGTACTATGTACTATGTTTGGTGTTACTTTGCCCAGGGTCTCCATTTACAAAATTTAACACGTAAGTAGGTACAACGTGTTTTTTGTAGAGGAAATTCCCTAAATACGAACCATGGTACGTACATAAACATATTCGTACCTAGGAATTGTTAAATATCCATATTTTAGGACTAGTGATTATGATTAGACTCGGTTTTATATTAGAACCTGTAGTATAACATTGTAGACTTTGTGACTGATTGCATCTCCCCTAGTCTAATCGAGTTGAGCTGTTACCTCCTCATAGCTATGCGCTACCAAATCAACTTCGTTATTGTTATGGACACATCCAAGGAGTCCAAAATACGATCGTTAAGCTGCAATATCTTTTCTTACGTATAGTATCCCAAAAATCTCCTGCCCGGCTAGTATGATAGCTTATACCGTCACGTTATATGGCCAAAATGTACTGAAACGTCACATAAAACGTGACAGTATAAGCTATCATACTAGCCGCTCTGTAGTCCATCACAGTGCGTTTTACTACTAATTATTAAAAAATGATTAATTGCGAAATGCCACTATAGTTTGATTTACATATTGTGGTGTCAAATATGGACTAGTGCTGTCTAATATAAACATGGTCACAAACACAAATACTTTATTCGTTTACGAACATGGCCCCTTCAAAATTAAAAAAAAAAGTCGGTAAAACCATTAGCAAAATTAACGCCCCTCTACCAGCTTCATCTCCAGTGTTTACGCTTACATTTCACGTAAGCAGATGATCGAAATGCTTAAGCAGAGACTTACAAATTGAAAAAAAGTAACATAGTACGACACTAATAAGACTGGCACTACGAGAAGTAATAATTACGTTTGCCCTAGAACCGGAAGGTATTTTCTATATAATCCATTACCTGTATACACAATACAATACCATTATCGTTCAGGGCGCGGCGGTCAATTCAGCGTGCTATTATGACGATATATACACATATTTACTTTATAACGATAGAGGTGTATGGGATTCAGCTTGCCACAATACATGCGATGTAAGCAGTACAGTACTTATTTTCCAACGAACGCTGATAAACCAATAGCCACGAGAAATACTGGGAAACTCAAAATAACCTTCTATAGACTAGTAAAGGCGAAAAAGTCGTTCTTGGGAGATTGTATCAAATTCTACAATAAAATTACAAAACAATTTACTGAACTTAGCAATTTTTTTTAATCAGTAGTAAAACAAACACTTATTTCAAGAGCATATTATAAGATAAACGATTACATCATGGATAGGGATGTTTGGTAGTGATAGCGTCCTGCACGGGTAATCCATCGCGAAAATATGTTTTCTACTGTAGCATTGTTATTTAAGTTATTTTGTAGTAGCTGACACTGTAATTTTATATTTAACTATATAATGTATATTGTTTTGAAAAAATGACACCTCGCCGAGTTTCTTACGCCGGTGCTTCTCGTGGCAGAGGTATATCTTTCCGAACCGGTGGTAGTTTATTGACGTTCATAGGTGCATGTAAAATGCCTAATTTGAAGAATAAAGTACTTTTACTTTTACTTTAAGCCAAGATTAGTCTAACCGCTTTTGAACCTTAATTTTTAAATAATATAGTCGAAAAGTGGCAGACCAATTTCTTGCCTGACTGTACCCAGCCTAGCTAACGTGCTGCATGTGGCGTGCAGCTGACGCGATCGTGCTTAAATGTTGGACGTATAGCATTTGTCTCTCGCACTCACTAAGTATTTAGGAACACGTAATCTCTTCCATTAAATTGTATAACTTTCAGATAATAATCATAATAATCGTATGGTATTTGTTTTTCGAGCCATGAGATCTTCGAGAAGACATTACGGTTGCCAGTTTTGTTGCACTTTTAGCACCACCCAGGGGTCACGTGTAATAAGTATCTTGCTCAAATTGGAGCCGTCCATCTGGGGACCACTATTTGCTCTTTAGGTACTAGGTATTTAGGTAGGTATGGTGTTGTGTTCCTGGTGGTGAGTAAGTGGGGCCATACACTGGACTGAGACGGATAGCTTGAAGCAGTCGATACTGGCCCCACTAAGGTTGTCGGAGCTTCCGAAGATGCACTGTTTGGAGAGGGGTGTTGGCTCAAATCCATAATTCGTCTACAATTGAATTAATTACTTTGTGACACGAAAATTTTGTTATTCAATTTATACGGGTAACTTTCGTGTCACAGCGGAATCAGCTAACTGTACAAGAGTTAAAAGCCTTAGTTATGATCCAAAATGTGGTCCTCACCAATTTAACTATTAACAATTTTACTACATGAACTATCTGGTATCATGAAATCGATACACTTCTCTGAATCAAAGTACTGTATATATTTACTGTGGGGTCGCAGGAAATTAGGATTGATTACATGTCACAGAACGAAGTTGTAACTTTACTAATACCTAACGGGAGTTATTAGATTCATCAGTGTCATAGTTTTCGTATCATATTTTTTTATTATAACGACGGTGGCAAACAGTTTAGGGCCTGCCTGATGGTAAGCAGATACCGTAGCCTATGGACACTTGCGACCCTTTATTGAATTGAGGATTCGAAGTGTTGACAGCTAGAAAAAACGTAAAATACGTAAACGTAAAATGAATCAAATTTATAATTGAAAATAAAAACCTAGTAGGTTAATTTTTTTTTATACCACGTCAGTGGCATACAAGCGTACAGCCCGCCTGATGGTAAGCGATCACCGCAGATTTTTGATTTTTGATTTTTTTGTTATTTAGTTATTTCAATATAATAGTTTATTTTATATTCAAATATATTAAATCATTCATAATTTGTTGCAACTGAAATACTCGCCTCAATATAGTAAGGCAGCCACACCTTTTTGGGCAAAATGAAACGTTGCATCAAGTGTCACCCGCACTTTGCTATAATGAAAATACTGTGTACCTAGAGACAAAATCAAATCCCTGACTCTCAACACAGAGCATCCTCGGGAGCTCTAGCGACCTTACCACCAGGCAACACGGCTACACAGCAAGATAATATTTTTTTAGTTTTGGAGTTTCAATGTACCTATTTCGTGCGTTTGTTCTGACATATTAGCTCGACTCGCACAGAAACCGACGATGCGAAATAACGAACAAAAATTTAATTCCAGTGGGGCACACCTAGGCATGGGCAGCAGCATTCCTAGAGTGCGGTGGAGATACTGCGATCGCCAACCCGCATGCCAAGCGTGGCGATTATGGCATTTACCCCCCCATGAAATTGGGGGAGGCCTATGTCCAGCAGTGGACGTCCTAGAGCTGATATGGTGGTGGGGCACACCTAAAATCGCGTCGCGACCCGAGACTAGAAAATCTACCATGCTCTTTCTAATTCACGACACAACAAAGCACAGCGAGTTGCGCTGTACCTATCCACTTTATACCTATAAGTCATTGGGCGCATATGCGCATAACTGTATAGCTCGCCGTAGCACATCGCAACGCGTAGCATACAGTTAACTGATGCGCCACTGGCTATATTGCCTGGATGGCGCTGGGCAGCGGTTTTCGATTCACCCCGCGGAGCGAGGAGGAGTTCCGCGACATACACTACCACCTAGAAGAGATGGAGAAGGCCGGCGCCGCAGTGGAGTAGCACCTCTACCGGCTGGACGAGAGGAAGCCGATGAAGGTGGCACTCCGCGGCCTGCCGGCTGGCACCCCACTCGAGTACATCAAGGCAGCCTGCTTGGCGCTCGGCCACCCGGAACAGGAAAGCAGGGACCAACGCACGGACGGTCCCGCAGAAGCCCGGCCCTGAGACGAGGGCCTCCGCAAAGACGGCAACGGTGGAGGAGACAGCGCCGGCAAATGCCCCTCCGCCCGACAAGACGGCAAAGAAGAAGAAGAAGAAGACCGCACATCTGGGCGCGGCCCTCCTCTCCTCCTCCTTCGACAACAGAACGCGAAGAGGAAGCTCCGGCGCCCGACACGTCTATGGCTCCGGAAACTCCCCACCTACCCGAGGAAGCGGCGGCGGAAGAGCCGGTACCACATCCGGAAGCGGCGCCTACCCCGTCACCCACTCAGCCAGCTACGCCGGACCTAGCATCATGGCTGAAGGACTACAAAAAGAACTTCGAAGCAGCCAGGAAAGGACTTTAGCCTGAAGAGCGAAGACAAGCCCAGATCACTACAACGAGGCAAATTATGAGCCAAATAAAAGGCGAACAATTACCGGCCCATTGTTATGGGCCGCGAAACAATGCCGCAAAAAAGGATACAGATCCTGAAATAGCCTCCCCCTCACTCGGGGGCGAGCGAGTGTTGGAAGTTGGAACTGGCGGACAGCAGCCGTGAGTTATATTACACGAACCGTTTGGAGCCACTTTTGACCCCCCAATAACACCAAATCTATCTAACATAAAAAAAAATTGGTACATGTATTATATTAAGATCCTTTAGAAAAACTAGAATCCCAAATTTCATAAATATAGGTTTAAAAGTTATTGAGATATTAAATTCCAAAAAACGGCATTTTTACCACTGACTGACTGACTGACTAGTAATCAAAAACCTAATCCACTTCCAGGTGACCTACGAGGGGTGATCAATAAGTTTTGATAATCGGTATGAACTACCCCGTTAATGATATTCTTTTAATGTGGGCTATACCATGACACTAATCAACATTAAATTAGAGTAAAAATATATAAACATTATTCATTTGTTCTTCTGTAATTGCTGAACAAAAAACATCTGAATTGAAAAAATAACAAGATGGCGGATATAAGAGTTGGTTTTGTAATTATTTGGAGCGGTGTGGAAAAAGTCCTGATGCACTAATGAAGAATATTGTAATTGAAAGTAAAACCTTGGTTTATTATTATGATTTAAAGGATAAGCAAGTTATCTGTGCTATGGTTTTTTTTTTTATTTCCATCCCTGTTACCAAAATTAGGGTGTATTTTTCGACTTCTTCCTGGACTATTGAGGCCTACCAATAAAAACTGCGAAATTAGTTTTTACTAATAGAGCTCAAATATTATTGGAGAGTTGTATAACATTATTATATTAGAGTTGTGTTAAATATTATAAATAAGCTGAAGAAAAAAAAAACACGAATTTTCGGGAGAAATTGTACTTCAGAGCCTTCTAATTGGCAAAGGTGCTGCTCTTCGAGTAAAGATCAGAACTGATAACCGTTCCCATTGTTATTTAGCCATAACTTCCGACTACTACTCCTCATTCACATATGTTCAAAACCAACTACATGAAAATCAAGAGCTGGTGATGACTTAGTGGAGGTATAAAATTTGACCTCAAAAAGTAAAATTATTTTCATTGGGGTAAAATAAAACAATTGAATGACGTTAATAAGTATTTGAAAATATAGAAAGTGTGCATATTGTGTCAAAAATATAACAATTTATATATCTTCCATATTTAATACGGATTATCAAAACTTATTGATCACCCCTCGTAGAAAGCTCAAATATGGCATGCAGCTTGGTAATTGTGTGTGTACACCAGAAAAAACAGAAAACATTGATTTTTCTATTAGTTTTTTTATTATTATTATTTATGCTAGTTACCTCAGAACTCCGTCATGATTTGGAAAAATATTTTTTTGTTTGAAACGGTATACTTCAGGGGTAGTCCCATAGTTATCAGCTAAGAATCTGATCATACGGTCCTGGAGAAACCGAGGGAACTCTTCAAATATATAAGGTGCACCTATAGCGATTTGGGTAAGTATTTTGTAAAGTAACTCGTGCATTCGCTCTTAAGCACCATTTGGCGAAGATTGACAAAAAGTAATGATATCCCATGAAAAACATAAATGTGAAAATGGGAGCCAAGTTCAATATTAATGTTAAGTATGTGACAGGGAATAAGTGAAACCAACGGCGGTCGTTTACACACTGCTTTATTCGTATCAAGCATTAGCTTAAGTAGGGGTCGCGGCATTGTATACCGCTATAACTTTGTATATACATATACAACATCTCCCCCTTCTAGCATTACAACATACTAGTAATAACTACCTACTCTTATCTATGATTAAACCTACATAATACAGAAAAAGGGTTTATAATCAACCTTAGGGACAGGACGCAGCAACATTTCCCTAGAAGTCCGACTTGGGCTAGAGAGTTCAGCTTGAGTCTCTGTCTCTTGCGCACTTCATGTGTTCATGCTTTCTTCTCGTGCTGCAAAGAACTCGTCATTATCATCACTTTCTTCGGCCGGCGCGGCTTGCATAGCCATGGCCACCGGCCCCTGCAGGTTCGACGTGCCCGTCGTATCCGATGTTGACGTGTCACCCCTCTCCTCTGCAGTTGCTGACAGTGCTACCTCAGGTTCCTCGCTGGTTAGCAACGGTGAAGAAAAGCCCAAGTCATCGCTTGTCGTCTCGGCAGCTATATCTTTATCTACAGTGTCTCTATATTCGTTGCTTATCGTCGACGTCGACGCGGTGGTAGCGGCAGCGGGCGCGAGCGCAAGCAAATCCAGGCGCGAGCGAAGTTTTCTACCAAATACCAGCTGGGCAGGCGAAACGCCCGTAGTGGAGTGGACTGAATTTCTATAGTCGAACAAATATTTTGACAAATGTTCATCAACTTGCTTTGTTCCACTAGTACTGAACAAACAAGCCCGAATTCCTTTCTTCACCACTTTCACGAAAATTTCTGCCTGTCCATTGCTGGCTGGGTGGTAAGCGGGAGACGTCACGTGGACGATCCCGTTCACCTCACAAAATCGCGCAAACTCGCTTGACATAAAACAAGTGCCGTTATCACTAACCAACGTGTGCATAAGACCAAATCTTGACATGAAATCATACAATTTAGCTATGACTACGCGTGATGTTGTATTATTCATTAAATAAACTTCAACCCACTTTGAATAGGCGTCTACAATGACCAAATATGACCTATTATTTATTGGACCAAGAATATCTATGTGTATTCTATAAAACACTTGTTGTGGATAAGGCCATACCGCTAAAGGTGCCCGGGGAGGAGTCGATCGGAGTTGCGCACAAACATAACAGTTCCCTACAGTTTTTTCTATTTCCTTATCTATGCCCGGGAACCACAACCTGCTTCTTGCCTCTGCTTTGCACTTTACAATCCCTAAATGTGATTTATGGAGTTCGGCTAATATTCTAGGCTGTAGTCTCGTGGGTATCACAATCTTATGACCCCGCATGAGACATCCATTTTCAATTGAAAGTTGATATCTACATAAAAAATAAGGTTCAATATCGGAATCTGACACTTTCCTAGGCCATCCGTCTTGAATATACTTCATCATCTTATTTAATGTTGCATCCCTAATACATTCCTCACGCAGCTCATCACATGTAACAGGTAAGGTATCATCGATCACAAAGTTAACGTATGAAGCCCGATCGTCAACAAGTTCAGTGTTTCCACCGATTCCGCGGAACGAATGCGCAGCGCATGAGTCACCCGCCGGCTCGGGCAGGCTCGCGTGCGATAGGTAGTCAGCGCTGTTATCAACACTACGTATGTATTCTATTGTATAGTTATACGCGCTTAGAAACATTGCATAACGTTGTAACCTGTTTGCTGAGACCTCTGGAACTCCCCGATATGGACCGAATATTGATATAAGAGGTTTATGATCAGTGCGCAATACAAAAGGAACCGATCGGCCATACAAGTATTGGTGGAATCGTCGGACTCCAAATATGATCGCAGTCGCTTCCTTCTGTATTTGAGAATAACGCTTCTCGGCTGGATTTAACGTACGAGATGCAAATGACACTGGTCGTTCTACGCCATCAGCGTCAATCAGTGATAAAATGGCTCCAAGACCGTTCGGAGACGCGTCTACTGTCAAAATTATCTTCGCGTTTGGATTAAAGTGGGCTAACATCTGATCCGAACTCAGATGACTTTTTATGGCAGTAAACGCGTTATCATGCTCAGTTTTCCAAGTCCATTTAGTTCCTTTTTGCAATAATTGATAAAGGGGACTGAGTAGAGACGACGCACTCGGTACGAAACTTCTATAGTAGTTTACCAAGCCCAAAAAAGATTGCAAACTAGCTACGTCTGTCGGAGTAGGCGCACGCAATATAGCTTCGACCTTTTTGGTTGATTTTTTCAGACCGTGTTTATTTATAGTATACCCTAAGTATTCTAATTCATCTTTGAAAAAATCACATTTAGCTTTTTGTAGCGTAAGACCGGCATCTTGAAGTCTTTGGAGTACCGCCCGTAACCTCGTCAAATGTTCTGCCCTGTCTGATCCTGTCACTAACAAGTCATCCAGCATGCATAGAACTCCTTCCATACCTGCTAACACACCCTCCATCACGCGCTGGAAAATTGCAGGTGAGCTGGACAGGCCATATACGAGTCTCGTATATAGAAATAACCCTTTGTGTGTGTTGATACAAGTGAGTTTTTGCGAATCCTCATCTAAAACACACTGCGCGTACGCTTGAGATAGGTCCAATTTACTGAATTGCTGGCCGCCGTGTAATTTAGTAAATAACTCTTGCGCGGTGGGTAACGGGTACTGTTCAACTAACAGCTGTTTGTTAATTGTCACAGAATAATCCGCGCAGAGTCGAATTGAGCCATCGCGCTTCAACACCGGCACTACCGGTGACGCGTACTCGGAGTACTCGACAGGTTTCAAAATACCTACACGTACCAATCGCTCCAATTCACTATCAACCTTTTCTCGCAAAGCAAAAGCCATAGGACGTGCCTTAAAAAATATGGGTTTGGAGTCACTTTTTAAGAACAGTTTAATCTTATATTTGTTAAAAGTTCCTAACTCGTCTGAAAACACCGCAGGGTATTGCTTTTGTAATGTAACTAGTAAGTTATCTGATGGTTCACAGAAATTAACAGGTGCTATTTCCAAATTGTATTGTGCAATAAAGTCCCGTCCTAAAATGGGTGGACCTCCATTTCGAATTATGTACACGTTAATTATATGGCGTTTGCCCGAATAAGAAAAAAATAAAGCTGCAACGCCAATGCAACAAATGTGATCCCCGGTATATGTTAGCAATCGTTTATTAGCTTTTGATAACGACACATGTTTAAAATGTTGTAAATACAACTGTTCCGAGATAGCCGTGACCGCCGAGCCGCTATCAATTTGGAACCTTATTTTAATGCCTCGAACGTCGACATTTTCAGTCATGGGTTCTCCGTGAAAAGTACGAATATTATTCAACTCACCGTCATCGCCGTTCTCACCGAAACTCTCGTTTTCCACAAAATTAATCTTTTTGCACATTCTATTTAAGTGACCTTTTTTGTTACACTTCCGGCAAGTGTAATTAGAGAACCGACACTGCTCTGTGGTATGATTTTTAAAACCGCACACCGCGCACTTCACTTTAGCACTAGGTTTTGTAGCGATCTTAAACAGGTGTTCCGGTTGCGATGAGATCTGGGGTGCGGTGGCTCCTGCGCGCGCGCTCCTTGCGCTCTCAGCCAGGTCTACTGCTTTCGCCAAGGTTAGCCTGCTTGGTTCTATTGCAAACAGCTTTTCGCGTTCTGCCCCAGGAAGCATTCCCATTATAAAACGGTCCCGTAATGCCTCCTCGACATTTGAAAACGCACAATGTACCGTTAGCCCACGCAATCTTGCCGCCCATTCAGTGTAACTCTCACCCTCCTTTTGCACAGCAGAATAGAAGTGAAATCTTTCACCAAACACACAATGTTTCGGAGAAAAGTGTGCATCCAATAGTGCGAGGATGTCGTCATACGGCACTGTAGTTAATAACTTGGGTAAGGCCAAGTCTGCCGCCAACTTGTAGGTAGCCTCGCCGAGTGCGCTCAATAAAATCGCTCGCCGCTTCGTTCCCGTGGTGTCCTTATCTTGGGTTATGTCATTGGCAATAAACCATTGCGACAACCGATCTTTGTAAACCTGCCACGTTCCCGTATTATGATCGAAACTCGTTAATAGAACCGTTTTTCCCCCGAAGGGTAAAAAACGGATATTTAGGTTTCTGCCGAAGCTTGAACCACAGATGAGATAACACCCTTGTAACTCAGCCCTTATTTACTGAATTCTCTGTCTAGTAGCGCCATCTACCGCGCTACCAAAGTACTAACGGTCGCCCGATGCCAGCGCGTGGCTGCTTGCTCCTCAGTACCTAGTGTCGGCAAGGCCGTTAGGCGTGGTTCAAGCTTCGGCAGAAACCTAAATATCCGTTTTTTACCCTTCGGGGGAAAAACGGTTCTATTTAGGTGTTCGTGCCTTCGCTTGAACCACAGATGAGACGTGTTTAAACTCTGCCGGCGCTGGCCCGGGCGTACTGTGATGTGATTACATGATTATGTAAATCAAGGTAGTAAAATAAGGACATGAAAGAAATACCATTTCAAAAGGGATTTTTTATGTAATAACGAAAGTCAACATTTCTTATAAGTAATAATTTGTCTTTAACAAAAACAGCTTTATATATATGAGCTAATTAAATAATGAATCTTATAACCAGTCTTTCTCAAATCAGTCTATGAAAGATAATGTAAGGTTTAATTATTAGGCATATCCTAATTTTACCGGAATTAATCAACAGGAGAGAAACAATCGCTCAGGTTAATATTACAACCTGTTGTTGTCGTTGATCGAATATCCCTAAAATAGTGTATAAAGAAGGTATTTTTCGATCTCCAGTTTCCTCTCTTTAAAACCTCGTCTATATTCATATTCTTGTGTGTCCAATTATCCGTAGCTACACCAGCTCTTATACTTCCAGCTGGGGATGATATATGAGCCTCTTTGAATAAAGTTTTTATCCATCCCGCTATGACCGCACGCGATGCTTCCTTAACTACTCCCCGTGTGGTGATGAAGAGGGACTCTAACTGTCTTGCAGATCGGCGTTCTTGTGATAAAGATATAACTTGTTTAACCCAATGAATTATATTAAATCTTAAGGCTGGCATGGCCTTGATAGACCAGCCTGATTGTCTGTATGAAGTATTGTCTGTTTTGGACCCGTATTTTGGCCAAAAAGTCAGCTCGTCTTCTTTTTCTTCAAGATGTTCTGGTCGTATACTTAACAGTGTTAAATCGTGCACTCTCCTACCTGATGCCAGCAGCAATAGAGTACAGGTATGACGACTAACTGCGAACAAATTTTTTTTGTCATCGAACGTATAGGACTCCATGAAGTTCAAGAGTTCATCCATTTTCCACGATAGGGTGGAAGTGGGAGGTGGGTACTGCTATGTGGATTAGTAAACGTGACTACTACCGATTTATGAACTAGAATGGTACTGGGTGCCAGTCTTACATCTTCCCACAAATAGCAAAGAAACCGTGCTAGATCAGCAGGCTCTGGGTTGGTTATACTTATACCGTTTTGGGATGCCCATGCACACCACCTACGCCAAGCTGGTCGAAATGTATTTAGAGTGGATTTTCTCCAGGAAGCAGCGCTAATTGGCAATCATCCCAGTTTGACAGTTCGTTGGCCCAGCCCGTATTGTCCAAACCTGCAAATTGAGGTTGTTTATCCCCGGTGGAGGTAAGTTGGTTTCTAGATCTACAAGATGGTGAAAGAGGTCTGGGATTTTCCATGGATGTTTGGTTGCACGTTGTTTTAATACTGGCGTGCGTTTTAATACTGCGGGGATATCCGGGGAGGTAAAGTCCTGTCGACTGCTGAAGGTGATGGAGTACTCTTGGGATCAGAGCCGGAGGTGGAAATATCCAGCCTAGGCTGTAATTCCAATTTCGACTGAAAGCATCTGTGTACCGACTTCTCAGATCTGTCGCATCCTCTGATACGTAATTTGGTACAACTGCTGACCTCATCGATGCAAACAGGTCTATTTCTGGAGTGCCCAGGTGTTGAAAGATAAGTTTTGTTATTGAGGGTTTCAGGTGCCACTCTGGTAGATTTTTTGATCTCGACAGACTGTCCGCCAGGCCCTTGTATGGACCAGGGATGTAGCGAGCTGTTAGGTAGCAATTGTAATGATTGCCCAAGTGAAGGATATCTAATGTTGTTTCTAGGAGCCTTCTTGATTTTGTGCCGCCTTGCTTGGTTATATACGCAGCTGCAGTTCGATTGTCTGTCTGCCATACAACCCCGACGTCTTTCAGGGATGGTCCTAGCCATTTGATGGTTTCGTAGAGTGCCCACAGCTCTTTTTGGTTGCAATGCCAACGTTGCTGGAGATTGTCCCAATGTCCCCATAGTTTTTGGTTGTTTGCTATTGCGCCCCATCCTGAGTCTGCTGCATCGGTGGTGATAAATATTGTCGGATTGGGATAATGTATGGGTGTACTGTTGTTTAGATTCTTTATCCACCATTCCAGTTCGGCCAGACTTGCATCTGACATCGGGTAGCATGTGCGACGATTTGACTTCGGAAGCCTGTTTGATTCTATTTGCAATTGACGACAATGTAGCCTTCCTAATGGAATGGTGAAAGATGCAAAGTTCAATTTCCTAGTAGGACTTTGGCATTTATCCAACTCCAGCGTTTTCCTTTGATGAATTTTTCGGCCAATACTATAATTTGTTTCACTTTTGAGTCTGAAAGCAGTTTTCTGTTTACGCGAGTGTCCCGGGTTATACCTAAATACTCTATCCGCTGAGTTGGTTCTAGTTGGGACTTCGTTTTGTTGACCGTCCAACCGAGTTCTTCCAATTTCTGAACTACAAATGTTGCTTGGTTTGCTAGCTTGTTCGGATCCGGGTGGCACACGAGGAAGTCGTCTCAGTAAACTATCATTTTTACGTCTGCTGTCTGTCTGAACCAATGTGCTAACCAGTTTGTCACCCTTGAAAAGGCATGTGGTGCACTTGACAGCCCGAATGGGAGACATGTCATCTCGTAGATTTTTCCTTCGTATGCCAGAGACAGGAATCTGCAATGCGTTGGTACTATCGGAACGTGATAGTAGGCTTGCGAAATGTCTATTTTTATCATGTAGTCGTTTGGACTCAAAACGGTTGGGATCCGGTAGTGGTTTAATAGCTTGAATTTTGGGGCATATACATACTGATTCAATCTTTTTAGATTGAAAATTGGTCTGTTTGTCCCATCGGTCTTTTTCCTGAGAAACATTGTTGAGAGGAACCCTTTGATGATTGCTTTCGCGGATGGCACCGCTTTCTAACATCATCTGGATTTCGTTCTTCATGTCTCTTGTGGAACGAATCCTGAATGGCTTTTGATGTTTTGACAGGTTTACCAACGGTGCCTTCTTTTGAAAGGGGATCCTGTAACCTGATAGAATTTTCAAAACTGCCGATGGAGCTCCTAATTGGGACCACGTATTTAAATGGGATAGCAGTTGACCTGCCCTGAAGTCATTGTTTCTTGATGCCTTTCCACTTGTTTCTGCCTCCTGCACTTTTATTGCTCTTTCCACCATACGGCAAGTTTCTGTTGGTAGTGTTGGAGGATGATGGAAAGTATCTAGTGTCCGGCTTTGGTATTCCTCTAGTGTGTCCTCTTCGATCACTGTACTCAACTCTATGAGGGACTCTGTGGTCGCCCCTGGTTGACCGGTACGGTTTGACCGATTTTTTGAATGGAAAAAAAAAAAAAAAAAAAAAAAAAAAAAAAAAAAAAAAAAAAAAAAACTTGTGTATGCCTCCTTGGTCCTTTACAGTTTGAGACAGCTCGGGTTCTCGGAACAAATGCGACTCTGAAGGAGGTATGCTGTGAAGTACTTCGTGTAGCACTTTATTCTTTATTTTGTACGTGTGTCTTCTCTGTTGGGTAATTTCTGCTCGACGACCGCAGACATATTGAAGGAGGTCATCCGAGCTCTTACGAAATCTAGAATTATTGGCGAGGAATTCTTCTCCTACTTTTTGTTTTAATTTGTCTGGCAATTTGTCACACAGATCATCAAAAATCTGCCTTTGCTGTAGTAGGCCATTTGTGACGGCACCTAATGTAAGGTCAGCTCTCTCTAATATGGCCACAGAAGTCCGCTTAGGTGTGATGCCCGCGAATTGGTTGTTAACTTTCAGAGCTGAAAATACCGGTGTGGCTTGAAATTGTTTTTGGACATCTTTATATTTTATATTGGTCCAGCCGTCAGTCCCTAGCCTTTGGCAATCCTTTCCCTGTTGCGCTAAGACTGGATCCGCCTTAGAAAACTTCATTTCTGATTCGATTGTATAGGGCTTAAAATTAAACGATGGCGAAGCATCAGTCAGGTGTCCAGCCCTCGATGTTCCAGTCTGGGCTAACTGCAGCTCTTTTAAACGCTGCTCAGCTTTCTGAATCACTTCCATGAGACTCTCTTGAGTGTCCTCCGCACATCCTGATTCCACTTCCTGTGTATCAAGGTACTCGCAACTAGATTCATGCAAGATCGGGGATCGTTCAGGAATTATCTCTGCATCCTCGTGGGTGCTGTCCGGGACAGACTCGAATGAATCATTTAAAGCCGGACCTCTGTGCGTTGATTGTTTGAGCTCATCGAGTTTTCTGTTTTGTTCGCCCTGCATTTCTAAAAGTTTATTAAAGAGCTCCATCTGTTGTTGAAGAACAGAAACCATAAGGTGATCGCTACTACCTTGCTGAACTGTGCTCTTCTTCGCAGGAACAGGTGAGTCATCTCGTGACTCAAATTGGCGCTTTAAGCTTTTTGGGGCTAAATAAGTCTTTGCCGTCTCCCCTTCTCGATTCTTAGAAGAAATTGTACACCGAGGTGTACTACAGGTGCGCTGGCGCATATTTCTCTCATCAGTCAGTATTCTGGAGGTCATTTCTCGATGGGTCAGTTTGCCTTGGACTCTAAGCTCTCGTATATTATCCATGAAGGGCTTGCACGACGGGGCATGCAGTTTTTTCCCCGATACCGTGTGGTGAATATATTAGCGCCCTTCCCAATGGTCATGATAACAAGACCTTTCGAATGGCCCGATAAGCTCTTTCGGAAAGATCTTTAGCGTCAGGGTTGAAAGCTCGTACCAGGTCGGTGGTTGGTATGCCAAACCTGACCTTGCTATCCGTACTTGGGGATAATTCGTCTCCGAACAAATCTTTGAAAGTGAGTTCCAGAACTTTCCATTCATCCCAACCGGTGGGGTAGTTGCTTTGAATTGTGTTCACTATGGACGTGAAGACCTCTTTTTCGTCGTCGTCTTCTGGAATTTGTTGGGCTAAATCGCCCATTGTTTTCATTGCCATCATCTGCAACCAACGGATTAACTGTAATTAGAAATCCTTGCCATGAATCAGGTGTTGTCTCACTAGACGACAAGCGGATCATAAGTAATATGTATTAACATCTAACCGCTGTGAGACGACTTTTGATAGTCGTCTTGTAAGGCGACATGCCTTTCAACAGGCGACAGTGTAGCCGTTGGCTAAAGAGGCGACATAGCAGTCATCGGCCAAAGAGGCGACAGTATTGACGTCGGCCAGTGAGGCGACAGGACGAGCGTCGCCTGACGAGGCGACTGCATGCGTGTCGGTCAACGAGCCGACGGTCGTCGTCTGATGAGACGACGTTTGATATGTACCCACAAGTACAGTTATTTGACGGTGCCTATGGGAGGTCACTGCGTCTCGTCGCTGGGCCAAGGGCACCGAGCGGAATTATTTAATGTCGCTCAATCGAAAATATAATAAGGTACTTACCAAGGGTATGAATTTCACTGTTCACAAAATAATATTTCCCTTGCGCACGTGTTGATCGGCTGAGTTACAAAAGCGTACTGAGGAGCAAGCAGCCACGCGCTGGCATCGGGCGACCGTTAGTACTTTGGTAGCGCGGTAGATGGCGCTACTAGACAGAGAATTCAGTAAATAAGGGCTGAGTTACAAGGGTGTTATCTCATCTGTGGTTCAAGCGAAGGCACGAACACCTAAATAAACCAAAGTGAGCCATTGTAGGATTGATAATTTCCGAACGCGGGTAGATTCGTCGCCACTGTTAAGTATGTGACAGGGAATAAGTGAAACCAACGGCGGTCGTTTACACACTGCTTTATTCGTATCAAGCATTAGCTTAAGTAGGGGTCGCGGCATTGTATACCGCTATAACTTTGTATATACATATACAACAATTAAGAACATGCGATGCTTGGTTGTCGACTTCACCGATAAAAGAATTGAGATCTAAATGGGTGCCAAGTTCCGTAGATTTTCTTAAATGGTGCCAAGTCTGGCACTACATTATTTACAGTAAAATTAATTTACTGCGGCTTAATGCATTTAACTTGGCTCCTATTTTCACATTTATGTTTTTGATGGGATAATATTTATCTTCCTCCCTCGGACGCTCCGGTTGTGGAATGAGCTCCCTGCCGAGGTTTTCCCGAGGGACTACAGTATGGGGTTCTTCAAGAAAGGAGTGTATACATTTTTAAAGGATCGGCAACGCACATGTGACACCCCTGGAGTTGCAGGCATCCATAGGCTGCGGTGACCGCTTACCATCAGGCGGGCCGTACGCTTGTTTGCCACCGACGTGGTATAAAGGTCGAAACGCACAGAACGGGCGCGGCGCGGTGCGGGGCGGAGGCGGTTTAACATTTTTGATCTTTCCGAAACTGTCGACTGTCGATTACTGCTTCACGCAGCCTCCATTCTGCCGCGCTACCGAATACCGCGCGGTTTTTTGGTGCGAAGTGCCCGGACCGCGTTCGTTTTACCGAAAAACCGCCTCCACCCCACAACGACGCTGCACTGCGCTCTGTGGGTTTCAAGCTTAAATGTGATATTCTCTTGATTTTAATCGCAATACTACATTGTTTAACGAGGGGCGTAAGTGGGAAATTGCTAACGAGAGTCTATCAGAACTTTTGATGACTCGACTCGAGCTTGCAATTTTCTTACGTCCCGAGGTAATCACAATGTTTTCATCACATTTCCGAGGAAATAAATAACTCCAAAACTAATTAAAATTGAAGAAATCGACCACTTCATCTCCAGTATCAATGCATGGATGCCGAGAGGGGCGCGCGCTTCTACAATATTGCGACCAATCAGTGAGCAGTATTCTTGTGGAGCGTGCCCAACTAGATTTTTAAACCAATCGGATAACAGAGAAACTCATAACTCCCTAGGGAGTTACTGACTGCGTACAATAAGACTCTTTACGAGCAAGTGTGATGAAAAATATTGTAAAAAATCGCGCGTTCGCGTACCGACGTACAAACTTTTCACCAGAATCGGTGATCAAAATATCATGTTAAGATATGCGGCGACATCCCTCTGTCAAACAAACGTGTGTGTGTGTGTGACCGTGTGTATATTTATGAATGTATTATTTTGAAATTATATTGATGTGAACGTAAAAAATCATTGCAAATAAATGAGTATGAGTACTTCTTTGTTGGCGGCTTGTATGAGCACTACACAACGTTTTCAATTCAATTTCAGTTTCGTTACTAACGCTAGATGGCGCTAAAATAAAAGTGTTGATCATGATGTGATTCTGATTATCAACTAAATACTAAAGCACAGTACCATATATTATATTTGGAAATTTAAATTAACGAAAAAAATTGAAATAAATTGTGCTTCGAGCAGGATTCGAACCTGCGACATCGCTCTAGCCACTGAGCTATCGGAACCAATCCAGCTCAGGCACGAAATTCTTCACTAGTTCCCTCTTACAACGCCTTAGGGAGGAATTTATCCCTTTAATTTAAGAAGCGGGAAATCTCATGGAACAGCTTATTTACACGCATGCGACTCATGCGCACTGATTGGGTTGAATAAAACTTCAGCGTGCCAGTACTAAGAAACATTGTTTATTTCCACGGAACATATAAAATCGTCAGCCATTTTAAACCTTCGCAGTCTTTTTTCATTAGATATATATTTTTGTTAACGAAACAAAAGGAATGTATTATTATATTTAACTTAATATTAACTAAACTAGGATATTGTTAATCATCATAAAACACATATTATTCAGTTAATAAAAGGTAAATTCTCAATAAGATTAACATTAAAAAGTTAGTGGATATAAAACTACATTATTTCATTATTTTAATTATTAAGTAATCAATGTAGAAAGAACATTTATAATAAAAAATATTTAACGTAACGTATTTAGTATATTGCTTACAAAATAATATCAATGCAATTATTTTTTAACATAGTTCATTAACAATTAACAAAATATTTCATGTAACACAAAGGACAGTTAGGCAACACGGATCCAGGTACAGGCGGTCTGACAACGCAACGTAACAAATTAATATTATGTTTAGAATAAAATTATTTAATGGGTGACTTTTATAGTCATCTGAAGTGTTGTCGAACTCACCGACTGTATACTTAAGAGTCCCCAGTAAGCTCGGATCTCCATACAAACGTATTTTCGCTCTCATTTTAAAACGACGGGCTGGAATAACATGAAACTTTGTATACACAATGGGATCCGGCATACTATACTACGTCGGAAATTAGTTTCTGTTGCTCGAAATTATAATAGACAAAAAATACAGAGATTTTTAAGGTGTTCATACGAGACCTAAACAAAAACTCTATTACAATTTTTACGAAACCTAAACAAAAGCTCTCTGTATTTTTTCTATTACAATTTTTAGCAACAGAAACTAATTTCCGACGTAGATATGCCGGATCCCATTGTGAATACAAAGTTTCACGTTATTTCAGCACGGCGTTTTAAAATGAGAACGTAGTTACGTTTGTATGGAGAATCGAGTTCAGTCGAGCGTACGGGGGACCCTTAAACAAGGCCTAATTAACAAAGGCATTACGTTTTTTCGGTAAATTTTATTTTACGTTACGCATCCCGCAGCCTAGTTCGTATTGTTCGAATAAAATAAATATTTTCATTTACTTAACGCCTAAAAAAAACATCAGAGTTAACAATGCTTCCCAATGACTCATGCCTACATTTTTACATTCAACAATAAACTCGATTATTAAATCGTTCTAAAATTATACGACATAAAAATTATGTACAGATAACGAGTGCTAACACACAAAGAAAATTTTATGTTACGTCCAAATTAAAACACTTCTATCTAATGACTGCTGGGACGACTCAATGGTCGTTATAAATATGTTACACCGTGGACATAATTGTCCACTGTGTAACATATTCAGCGGTCATTCATTTTTATTTTGAAACAGACATTTAATGACAATGGCCAATGAAACAATAAAACATATAAATTCTAAAGCAAAGTAAACAAACTATGATTTGAAAACATACTCAGTATCAGTTTAGGTTAAGACCATTTAACAAATATTATTATGACATTTATTCCCAGTTTCTATAGTAAAATTCGTAATTTTCTTGAAATCCCTATTTTTACAAAGGCGTCTAATTTTTTGACGAAAACAGCTGACTTAAGATTCAAATGCTTACAAAACTAAATTAATGCTTAAAATAAAATTAATTTAGTTTTGTAAGCATTTGAATCTTAAGTCAGCTGTTTTCGATTCAAATGCTTACAAAACTAAATTAATGCTTAAAATAAAATCGAATTAACTATTGTTATAAAAAGCTATCTATACAATAATATTACGAAGCTCATGTTTCATATATTTTATTCATAAAATGGTTTACTTTTAGTATCTACTTCACAACAGCACGTTTTTTAATAACCTTTGGATGTACAAATATATAAAAAGTGCATAAAATGTTCCAAAACGTGTCTCAACAATCCATTGTTCCGCCTAATTATCTACTTTTATTGTTACTTTTACATGAAAGTAGTCATTAATCGACAAAAGTAATCAGTGATTATTCTAGTTAAGTTATGACTGCATTCATGTAAGGCTGTTTCCACACATTTACAAAGCATTCGCAAATAAATGACCATACTCATTTGAAAGATAATCGGTTCCTGTTCTACACTACGCATTGTTTGTGTAAATGTGTGGACACTTGATAGTAATCTGCAAAGTAATACAAAATGCCGACTACTTAAGCTCACTATTCGATTTGTCGAAGCATCACTTTCCTAAAGGAAGTATTGTATAACCATACCAAATATACATAACAGCTTTATATACGAATGTATACACATCAAAAACACCCTCTAAAATCTGGTTATGTAATAATTTGAAAGCCGGAGGTGCACATAACTTACTTTTTACAAGAACAACCAGCTTGACGGAATTTATTTTAGTTAGACAATAAAGTGAAAAAAGTTACGACATAACAGTATTCAAAGTGCATACGAAACACGGTTAGCAATCTTGCGAGCTATAAGATGAATAGATGATATAACCTTGAAATTTTTCGCTTATAGCTGAAACCATGCAGGACCCTGTAGATACTGCTTTAACAGTATTGCCACTATACTTTTAATTATCTACCCTATTACCCAGATTTATTTCTATATTACAGTAACATTGCCAATATTCTAAAATAATGTAAAAGACATGTAATTTAAAGGCGTAAAAAGTAAAATGTTACAGTTTGGAAATTATTATTTGGTGCTCCTTTCACGTTTGTTTTTGACATTTTCATTAAGATACCTACGCTTGCGAAGGTACGTACCTATGTGTAACGTAATATTAAAAAATATACCGAATAAAGCCCTTTGTTTACACGAGAGACAATGAATCTCAAACCCATATATTTTCGTTACACAAAGGAAAGTTAATTACTTTTAATGATAAAGGTTCAAACGTCCTCGAAACGTAGTTTTGAAATCGACGCATTACATTATAAGTAAGAGTAACCATAACAAAGTAAAACAAATGTAGCAAATGAAGTGTTAATGTCAAAACCACTACCCATCGCGTGTCAAGGCCAACACTTCACCTTTCACCCTCAATTATAAACCGCTAAAGTGTTTTCGTAAAACTGCAAATAAGTAAACTGTAAACAATCAACTGAATCTAATAATCTAGCTAACATTCGGCATTTGGTTGGATTAAAAGGAGCATAGACACAAATTTATGAACTTAATCGCCATCAATTTAAAGCATAGACACAAATTTATGAACTTAATCGCCATCAATTTAAGGCATTATATTGTGTAACGAAAGTAACCCGTAAAGATTAATTTCTTCAGCATGATTCTATTTTCTTAATCCATCGTTACCTTAAGCACTTAAATTCTCCTCTAAATCCTCTCAACTAGTATGAAATATGTGTCATCAAAAGTTTACTATTAACTCATTTACAACGCAATAGTATTTCTTCTGTGAATTGTGGTAATACTAACGATATTTTTGCGTGTACGCGTCCTTGATGACTGTAAATTATCAAGATTTTACGTGTAGACAATAGACATGTGACAGTCGCATGTTGACATGACATGACATGTGAGACATGTCAAGATTTCGCCTGTTTTTGCGGATTGCGTGCCCCACGCATGCTTAGGAGTCCTTGCTGAAATGTTCTTATCTACGTGTGTATGTTAAAGGTACTTTATTGTAGCTGGAGTTTATAAGTAACTTGCAAATAAGAAATGTCAACATACCTACAAACAACATACAGTTCAATACATATATATATATAAGTATATATCAACTTATTCACTTTATTGCGCTGTTATCTGATGAAAATATCGTTTTGTAGGCAGTAAACATACATAAGTACAGTAAACATTTGTTACTCATAACAAAAAAAAATATACACACACATAATTTTCGCAGCAGTCTACATAAGTATTCAAATACTGCAAATACTTGGCAATGTTACTTTAAAGTTTCAAAATACGTAGAAGCCATTTAAACTTGTGCAGTAATTTATGAGATTTCTCAGAAAATAAACTACACAGCAATAGCAATATGATGATTATGATCTCTATTATGATCTCGAAGCACCTCCGGCTGCAAAACTTAATCATGCACTAGTTCACAAAGTTTCGTGGCTGCTCGATAGGCAATATATTAATAGTTCAGTCCATCAAAGGCAAAAAAACACCCTTTTATAACAATCCTAACGATTTCAAGCGGGATCATATTCTTATGATATATACCAACAAATAATTAGGAACATTTTAATACAAAATAAAAATCTTACAAAGTACCCTATCAACATCAGTAACTCCAATCGTTATAAAAGCGTTCTATCAGTTCGTGGCACCAATGTTCACTAGTCTACGGTCACTACTGGTGCTATATCTCGTCCGAATCCGACCTGATGGAGTCATAATTGGACGTTTTACTTTTAAGCATCCTAAGGAAGGAGCCGACGGCAAATATCGTCCTTCTATGCCTGTGGAAGATACCCTGGTACAGCGCCTCTCTGAGAGCCTTTCGGTCGTCTGACATAGACGGCTGAGTGCTGAGCGTGATGTCCGACTGTGCCACGATTGACTTTTGGTGCCGGAGACTGCCATGTTTTTTTTCTAAGCTCTTCTGATTCGGCAGACTCATCGTCGATTCTAATGACGAATTCTTAGTTTTTCGAAGGTTTAGGATCTTTTTGCCCGAAGACTGGGTCTCGGACGTGGACCGCTGCGGCGCGAGCTTAGACCTGTGCAATGGATTGTTTGATCCCTCGGGATGCACCACGATTTCCACAGATTTCTGGCTGACGGCACTGGATCGCGTCAACGTTTTTTGCGTGCCCGTCGACTCGGGTTTCGGCACTTCTTTGATCGGTTGTTCTGACTCTATCGCAATCATGGTTAATAAAAACGCGCGGCTAGCGCGAGTGTCGGCAACGATTTAATCAAAAGGCTCGCGGGTTAAGGTCACATCATCGGCGGGCGCGTCTCATCAATGCAATCAATGGAGGGCACGGCTAGATGGATGACGACGTCCTTATTGTTGGACAAATCGCTCCTAGCTCCGTCGGAACAGTTGCTGAACGTTATCGTCGGTACTTTAGCATCGCCTAGTTTCACGCCTTTCAAGTTTTGTGCGAGACAATCGACAGAGTCGCGGTTTTCCTGTTGGTCATCGGTTGCGTTCATAATCGGTGCGAGCCATTCCTCCTCGTCGTCGGTCTCTCCGGGGCGGTCTGCCGCGTCCGGCGACGGGTCGAGCTCGTGTGCCGGCACTGGCGAGCACCCTTCCCCTCTCACGTGAAGATCGATCAGACCAGCTAAGTTGACGTTGAAATTCTTCTGTCGCTTTCCACGCGGCTCCTCCTGTATCTCGTCTGTGATAAATTGGTCAGTCGCAGTCTCGATTTCCTTTTTCAAGGAGGGGTCGTCCTCGTAGAACTCTTGCAAATCGTTAAGGTTGTCCAAGTTGTTCCCTAGTAGGTCGTTGTCGGCGGCGAGGGTTTGCCGGTAGTGGTCGATGAGAGGCTGGAGCGAGTCCTCGTGCTGCTTGAAGAGGTAGTGGTAGGCCTGGCTCACGGCGCGGAGGGAGTACGAGGAGCGAGGCCGAAGGGCTGAGGCTGCCGGCGTCTGCGCGGCACTGCGCCACACGTGTCCACGCGCTCGCTCACACAATATTGCATTAGAATTAAGAATCCTTTCAAAGTCCGACACTTGCTCGGCTTCGCTGATCTGCACCAGTAGCTTGTTCTCCGTCTCTTTCCCGCCGACCGTTTGACACAGCCTCTTCTCACCGACCTGTTTAGGAGGATTAGAAGACTTAGTTTTGTTTGTATCGATTCTGTTTTGCGTGGAAGTTGAATGGGTGTCGGCGTATTTCATCGGTATAGAGAGGTTTTGAACGGATATCGCGCACGGGATTTTCTCTATGATTTTACGTTTTTGTTGTTTGACGAGGACTTTGGTTGGTTTGGGTTTCTTTTTGTCGACGGATGGGGGCCGGTTGGGGAAGAATTGTTTGTCGGAGCGAAGGCGGGTGGGATCGGCGCTGCGGATGGTCCGGGCATAGTTGGACCTCGGGCGCTCCGAGAGGCTGACACTCTGAGCTCGGAAGAGTATGTCAGACCTTTCCCTAGGGATCGCAGCCAGTTTGACTTGGGCTAAGAGAATGAGCCAAGCGCGCCGTACGAGCAACTTCGTCGGACTGCTGTACCGTTTTCGGATCGGTAAAAAGTTAATTTATCGTTGTGGCATGTTGAGCCGCTGAGCCGGGTACGAACGACGTATGGCTCGTGTAGTGGAGTGGTACTTATGCTCTTGTAAAACACCGAGCCAGTAACGGATCGATTCCGCCTAAATAAAGATGCGCATAAAATTTGCCAAATGTCCTTGGCTGCACGTGAGGATGACAATGCTATGTATTTTTCTGGTTTGTGAATGTCAGATAGGTCCCGCTGGTACGAACCTTCGTAAACCTTCTCTGCCATAAAACTATATTTTATCTTTATAAAAGTTTTAGTTATTCACGCCACAGTCTGTCAACTTCTTAAAATACTATGTTCATGAAATTTGCATACTATCAAGGACTCTTACACATTATTTTAAATTACTATTCTTTAAAATCCTGACGACGCCCGGGTAAGTGCGAGTCTGACTCTTGCACCGAGGTTCCGTACAAAATAACGTTCATAAAAGTTTTTTGTTGATTAAAAAAAACTAACCAAGGTTGTAAACCTTACTTATTTATATATTTTTCCTGTAAAATTCACTTCGATCTTAAATATAAGTAATAATTTCAAAATGAGACGGTATTTTTGCTAACATTTCCTTCATAAATGAAAATTTAAGCACCGTAAATAAAAGGAAAAGAATGTGCAACTCTAAGTCTACGTCTCTTCTAAGTCCTTTCATATGATTTTCCCCATTTGACCTACTAACTAGACTTTGATATTTCGCGCCCCCTCATATCCGAAATTTTTCATAGAAAATAAAAATAAATGTTTATATTTCTCATTTTCCATAGACGTGGATTAGCCCTGGTTACAACTTAAGTAGTTCAGATATTAAGCAATGTGACAGACAGACAGACAGACGTTTTGGTAAGGAACCCTAAAAATGCTAAAGTAAAGAACTGACGGTTGTAAGGCGCTATCATAGGCGCGATTCCATTAGTTTTAATAGTTATTACATGACATTTCCACTTTTGTGAACAGTGTCAATGCTATCGATAATATACCATACTGGTGCATATTTCAGTCATATCAAAACCTTGTCTAAAAACGAAGAATTTAACGAGCTGGCAAATAAGACCAATTCTCTTGGGTACTTAATCTACAGCGCATTTAATTGGGGGCAAACTACAAGAGCCACTCATTTGCGATTCTATTTGTCAAACTCCGCGTTTCACGCTTAGGGAATACTACAATTTCCAAAATCTCGCATCCGACCGAGCTACATAGAACTAAATTCGACTTTATGCTATGGTATTAAAGCTTAATTTCACAGGTAATGTGGTTTGGGACAGGAGGGTGTGACAGTTGGCTCGTTGTGCGTGTTCAATATTAATCAGGCGTTAACTTGAGTTTCGTGTTTATTTGAATCTAATTTGTAGTGCTGGCTCATGGTCATAATTGTATGCCTTTATGACTGATAAGACTGATTCACACGTGTTGTACAGTCTGTATTTATATTTCTCGCTGTAAAGTTGGTAAATATATCTAAAAAAAGATTTGTTGTCGCTAAAACTAAAAAATACGAATACACTGAGAAGAAACACTCCTAAATTAAAACTAATCGGTGCGACACTATTAGGTTCGGGCTCAGCGTTTGCTGCGAGCCTGGTCGACTGTACAGCGCTAATTTTCAGCCCGCAAATACTTACAGCACACAACTTATCTGACACATATCCCTGGAGCGTGTCAATTTTTAGCGCACAGGAACTGATATCCCGATTCGCATTTAAGGTGTGCCCGACACTGACCCAACACATGGCACTTTCAATCTTAGTCATACATACATACATACAATCACGCCTGTTTCCCAGAGGGGTAGGCAGAGATCACCGATGTCCATTTGCTACGATCCTGACATACAACTTTCGCTTCGATTTAGGGTACTCTTGATGTAATCATAATGACAGGTGATCAATAAGTGTCATCTATAGGGCATTAGGGTGTCGAGATTGGCACGTTTACCTTAAGTAGCTGTTTTTGTTAAGACTACAAACTTTTGTCGCTCATCAAAATTAATGTGTATTAAAAAATCAAGAAATACCTTTTTTTTGGGTTCCGTATCATAAAGATAAAAAGGAAAACTTAGGTATGGTGTCACTCTGTCTGTCACATCGCTAAATATCTCAAAAATTACGTGTCATGTTTCCTTGGCAATATTTATGGATTTCAAATGAAAGGAAAAAAATGAATTTTCCTTTTAATTTGAAATTTAGAATTTTACATTAGCAGACGTAGTGTATATACGTACTTAAAACAAAATTAATATTTTGGAAATGAGAGTATATGCAACATCCATACGTTTGGAGGTTGATAATTAAAATGACTAACAACAATTTACAAACTTTAGTGTCAATAAGTTTCTGTCAAAAAAATCATTTTTGGTACAAGCTTTTATTGCCGACTGTACTTTTTTCCACAATCATATTGCAATGTCATCCGATTTATACATGGATACAAAATTTCAGTTCAATCAGAAACCGGGAAGTGGATCAAAATTAACTTGCAAGATTTGATTACAGACCGACAGACAACGGGACAGGTGAAAGTAAATAAAAGCTTGTAATATTAGCCTGTCGGCCGATGAAACGACTCCCGACGTCATCCTGGAATGCGAAGGTAGCTACACAACGGACTCAAATCCTCAACGCACCGAGGTCACTCCGCAAACTCTGCATGTGGTGACACCAGGAGAATCCTGCGCTTCTGGTCGGAGTCAGGCTAGCTAGATCCCTAGCCGGCGTTCACGTCACGTCACACAATGGTCCGACTTTCACGGAGTAAGTGCGGAAAAAGGAGTCCATATAGCCACAACCATAGTGTCAGTATTTTAAAGTTTTTATAAACGTCTCGCTCTCATCAATTTGATGTACAATATTATACATTAAATAATGCCTGTCTGATGACAAGATTCTCAAATATATCTGACACAACTGTGTTAAGTTTAAGTTTTATTTCTATAAAGTTTTATTACAAGTACAACCAAATTAAAATGTTCGTTTCATTATATTTAATACAAATTAAAATGTTATAAATACCACGCAATATCAACCGCTTTTAAACTCGAAACTCGATTTACTGGTTAGCATTTGCTTTTAATTCTGTGATTGCTTTATTGTTTTGAAGTTGGTTTGCTGAAGTTTGGAATGCTTTTAGATTTATTAATAAAATAAACTTAAGTTCATTTACACAAAGTTAATATTTATGCTATCTAACAACAATGATTACTTTGTGTGGCAAAAATATATAGTAAATAAAATCATGGTAACCTTTCGTTACACAATGGAACTAATTTAATTTGAAATAAAAGTGAGGGCGCCATTTATTTAAAAATTAAAATGATACTTTACCACACTTTACAAGCCTTAGGCCTGCCTGTTGCTAAGCAGATACATGTCTTGTGGCTCCAGAACAATTATAAGTGAGTTACCGACTGCGCCAGAGTTATTTTTCCCGACTGTGCCAGAAGGAGGGTTATATTTTTCGAGAGTATGTTTGAATGTATAATTGTTTGGCACGCTCTGCGGCCTGAACAGCTCGATGAATTTTAGTTTGAGCAGTGTCGTTAGATTCGTATTTACTGTGAGAATGACACTGGTTATATCAAAATAAAATAAAAACAAAATGGCGGATTTTTGGCGCCAAATTCAAATGTTTCGCACGCTGTGCAGCCTGAACGTCTCGATGGATTTTAGCTTCAGAGGTGTCGTTATATTCGTATTAATTGGGTGTGTGTAAATGATGGTAGTTTATTGGTATATGGAACATGGAACTCCAAAAGCAGTCGTTTTTTTTTTAAATGTAATTCCTCTTAATTATATTGTCTTAAGTTCGTTGTGTTAACACTGTTAACAGCTAGAGATATATGCAGGTCCTTCACTCTAAACCCAGCGCGTCGGGAGCTCTGGCTTTTGTGAAATATAGAAAAAATACAGATTAAAAGACCTGTATTTTTAAATAATTTTAAACAGAGATTATTGATCACCAGTTTCATAAGTATATTACATGATACAATACAATACAATACGAATGGATGGAATGTAAAAATTTTTTTTACATAGAAGGCCTTAATTTAATCTACGCTTTTTTTTCGAGTTTTGTAACGACAATTAGTCATATATTGTATATGGGTAACTTTCGTTACGAAACTGAAAAAATTAAAGCGTAGATTGAATTAAGGCTTTCTATGTACAATTTTTTTGCATTCCATCCATTCGTATTGTATTGTATTGTATCATGTAATATAAGAAGGCCTTAATTTAATCTACGCTTTTATTTTCTGAGTTTCGTAACGACAATTAGTCATATATTGTATATGGGTAACTTTCGTTACGAAACTGAAAAAATTAAAGCGTAGATTACATTAAGGCCTTAACTATGCACAACTTTTTTTGCAATCCACCCGAATACTCTTTATAGCCCACGTCACACAAATGAGTTAGTTACAAACAGAAAGAAAACAGCAACATGTAAGTAAGAGTAGGCAGAAGTAGAGGACAGCCTAGCTACCACAATAAGTTATACGTCACGTTATATGGCCAAAATGTATTATACCGTCACATAAAACGTGACGGTATAAGCTATCGTGCTAGCTATGCAGGCGGCCTTATGATACCCCATGTTACACGGCTTATGCTACCCCATGTTACAAGGCTTATGATACCCCATGTTATTATGAGCGCTCGTGGCCCAGCGGCGCCCGCGTACGGGTGCGGTATGCGAGGTTAAGCAACGTGGGGTCACGTCAGTTCTTGGATGGGTGACAGCTTTGAGTGGTTACTAACTGAGCGCTCCCGTGCTTTGGAAGGCCGTTAAGCCGTTGATCCCGGTTGCTGCTACGACAGCAGTCGTTAAGCCAGGTTAGAGGCTTTCGGGCGGCTTGAGAACTTCTAACAGTCAACTTGCCCACTCACATGACAAGGGGGGTCGAAGTTGCCCGTAGGGAGTACCCACCGTTACCCTACACGTGATCCCTGGGTGGTGCTAAAAGTTCAACAAAAACTGGCAACCATACTTGTCTTCTCGAAGACCTCACGGTTCGAAAATAAATGCCATGCGATTATTATTATCACAAGGCTTTAAAATGTAGTCATTACGTATTACGAGTATGATCATTTGTGACCATGCTACTACGATTCCGCTGATTTTCACTCCAAATCCCTACGATACAAAAATACTTAATAAAAAACAATGTTAGATTCACGACCCCCTTGAACAGAAGCGTAGAGTGGGGTCAATTTAACACGCACGTTTTTGATTCGAGTATTGTTACAATGTTTGCTGCGTACTCGCTTCTATGCGTATCGACCGAGACCAAGCTTCGTACTGCATGTGCGCGAACACATTGAAATCTAATCAGTAACCGAAGCATTATATGTATGTATGTGAAATTGAGCTTCTATTTTGGCTTATCAATTCGGTAATCTATTGATTACATATAGTTACTCCATGTTTACTCAATTGGATTACAATTACTACGTAATCCGTAAGGTAATCTTTCAATGATTAACCCTGAAGCCTCTCGTAATGGATTAATGAAATACAATATTCGACTCTGCAAAGATCGGAATAGGATTTAGGCTGCCTACCAATTATAGTTCAAATTAGGGTTAGTTGAAAAAAAATGTACATAGTTAAGCACACATAGCATAGCTAGCATAGTTATGTCCACATTTTAATTGATTCCTTTGTGTTACGAAAATTTGTTATACAATTAATATTAGTTTTTTTCGTAACACAAAGGAATCAATTAAAATGTGGACATAATTAAGTCCTTAACTATGTACTTTTTGCAATCTACCCATTATCTAAAATGTCCGATAAAAAAACTGCCATTAGAATTTGCTTAAGTAATGATGTAGGTTTTAGTAAGGACTAATTTGAGACAATTTGGATAAGTATAGTAAATAATTTTATACTTGTCTGCATATAACTCATGAATCACACTCCTTACAAACATTACTCTCCCGTTTGACTCCCTTGGGGTAACTTGTATTTCATCTGTACCTTGGGGGAGATTTCCGAGGCAAAAATTTCATGTGTCATTCTCTCCCACTTACCTTACCTTACTTAAATCTCGATGCAAAATTTCATTTAAATCAGTTCAACAGTGTCGGTTTAAGTAACGTGACCAACATAACACATATTTAAAACATATCATACTTAAGGCGAAGGGGTAGGCAAGCTCTTTTCATCTCTATATAAATAGTTTGCGTTTACAAATGTGAAAGTATTTTATATGGCGACGGTGGCAATCTTTTGACCTCCGTGATGGTAAGCAGACACCCTAGCCCAAGGACGCTTGCGACTTTTTATTTCTATTAAAAATGGGATTGCTCTTGGCCAGCATCTAGCCAGGGGGCAACGATGAGGCCGACGATGAAGCGAGCTCACCCAGAAGATGCCTCTCAGATGTTACTCGAGCCTTAAAAAGGTCTAGGTTAATGCACAATAAGAAGAAGTTAGGGGATTGCAAAAGAATCACAAGTGCGTTGACGATCCTTTATTGTCTGTCGAGTTTGTTTCGGCGTTTCTCCTCGGCAGTGGTCTTCTTTTTCACAAACTCTAGTAGATTTTGACTTGTAAAAGTGTCATTGCGGCCTACGTGCAGAATAATAGTACATTACTACCGAGGCCGGGACGAAAGGGGTTGCCGGCCGAAGACATATATACGGCCGAGCGAAGCGAGGCTGGATAGGTCTAAGGCGGGCAACCCCAAATTTCCCGCCGAGGTATGTATAGTGCTTTTCTCAAACATGCAATGAAATAAACAACAAAAAAAAAACAAATTTTATTTTTAATACGCATAGTGGCAGAATGTCATGATGCCTGTGCCACAAATTTATGTGGAATGGAATTAAAAAAGAGGAGCTTGCCGGCCTAGGCCTGCAAGATTTGTATGAAATTCCATTAGCGACCTCTTGTCCTAGCCGCACCTGAAACGTCATACTTCGCAGCCTATTATAAGCAACATAACATCAATATTTCATTGCATGTTTGAGAAAAGTTCATTTATTTCATTTTATTCGTTGTCGTGACAGCTAGAGACGTAATGCAGGCCTCTCACTCTCAAAACAGCGCATACTAGTAAGCTTTGGTGACCTTAATCACCACCAGACTAACACCACACCTAAAGAGGAAGTAAGTATATTGGTGTTATTATGGCTGAGGTGTTCTGTAAGGAGTACTTTCCCAGTTGGGCTGCTACACATATGACAGAGACTTCATTCCGCTGTGCGCAAGGAATTTTCCATACAAATGTTGTGGAATTTCTTGCTTGTACATATTGGATACACGCAGAACTTGATGTTAAAATTTTGCTTTAATATAAAAAATAAAAAAATACAATAAATTAACAGCAGTAAGTCATAGCTAACAGAAAAATAAGCACCTTGAACAAAAATAACTGTAGCGTAAACACAAATGAAGATAAACGTGTACAAAATTTGTATGAAAAGAGCTTGCCTACCCCTTCGCCTTAAGTATGATATGTTTTAAATATTGCATATAATACTATTACCTACATATAGACATAGATCAATAGCTACTTTAAGCACAGTCGTTACCGTATTATTAATGCATGGTTTACGATACAGTTATCCATACGTTATTACAGTTAGTACATTAACCTACACATGTAGTTATGAACGCAGTTCAGCATATTGATTGGTTCTAGCTTGAAAATTTAATGGTGTACGTTAACTACATTGAATAATGGTGTAGACAGCCGATATCGAGCTCTGTACTATGATTTTTCCCTATTTTAATATCCACTATCATTCACTTCGATTACGTCACCTAAATGAAATGTGTTTCTGTCTTTTTATACTCATATGTATGTTAGCCTGTAAAATAATTGTTACCTTATACAACTTGTTCCCTTGTGTAACGAAGATTAGTAACGGAGTTTAAGTATCATTCGTTATGTAATTGATTTTAAACACGGGTGTGTAATTAATTTATACGGATAGATATTTATGACGCATTGGGTGTATAGATATTTATGACGTTTTGGCTTTTCTTTTAGACCGGCATCTGCTTGTTCTATTCTAAGGCAGGTTCGTGTAGGTACGACGACGAGCGAAGCGAGGAGGAGTGTTAGGTGTACTGCGACCTGCGACCCTACAGCGCCAGAACCGACTTTTTAAACGGTTACTTTCTTTTTTTGGAAACGGAGCCCAGGTGACCGTGTTTCGACAGACACGCAAGGGTGGAAGGTTTGTTTCATTGAACATAACCTCATAAAAAAAAATTAATTAAAAATTTTCGTGGTAACTACTGATTTCCTAACTTTGAGGAGGGTCGGGGTGGTTCCTAAAGCAACACTAGCCCAGGGTGACATCGGCTATATTATATTTCCAAAAAAATTAGGGATGCTTACTAAAATGTGTGTGTATTATTGAAATTTTTGGTAAATACCCGTGCAAAGCCGGTTCGGGCCGCTAGTATTTAATATAATAGATTTGTCCCACTTGAACTGATGGTTAAATATATGGACATAACTTCTGCAACTAGCGCGTATAGGTCGATTCACAAGAGCTGGCGCGGAAAATGTATGAAACTGTCATTTATTTCATAGATATTCCGCGCCAGCTCTTGTGAATCGACCTATACGTCACATCATGGGTTGGCATTCTGTTCAATCTTGGCAACTTATCCTTTTCATACACAACAATAACACAGGTCTGTGAATGAACAGTTCTTTATTTATTCAGTAGTACAATAATTACAAATAGCCTGTCAGACGAAAGAATTGAATAAAAGATGGCTTTCTAAATATAGCTTGTTTGTCCGTCGTCATCGATCTGTGTAATTTACATTTGAATGATTGAATCGAATCCTTAAACAGACACTTTTAGTTAGGAAGTTTCAGTTATTGAGCATAATATTCTATACTATTAAATGAGTAACATAGTTGAAATTTCGGAAACCGCTCTAACGTCATAATGAATTTTACAATATAAGGGTTTCCGGGAACGAAAAAAATATCTGGCTAGGTCTTATCTTCGGGAAAACTCGTCCCGGTAAAACACGAGCATAGCTCGGCCACCCAAGTACTAAATATATATTTTTGGACAATCTTACACAAATCAACCTAGTCCCAAACTAAGGCGACTTCCTGACTTGGCGGGGCGGGTGCGATATGTCATAGGTATTTTGCTCTTTGACGTGAATTTACCGATGTGAGATTTCCTCACTTGACGAAACACTGTCAGTAATACTTTTGCCCAATAGTAATACCATGCGCAGAAGTGGGGCAGTACTGCATTAGTATCGGTTGACACTGACAGCTGACAGTTTTCTCATATCGTGCCGTCCCAGCATAGACAAGTCAGGAAGGCGCCTAAGCAAAGCTTGTAGTATGGGTACTAGGCGACGACATACATATTTATATAGCTAGATATATACATTGAAAACCTCCTCAGAACAATAATTCGTGATCATCACACAAACAAAGTCCTGGCCGGGATCGTACCCGGGACCAGCAGATTCGTAGGCAGCTGATGGCTTATATATGTGTCTATAATTCTATGTCTATGTTATGTCTGCTGTCTATGACAGCAGTCGTTAAGCCAAGTTAGAGGCCTTCGGGCGGCTTGAGAACTTCTAACAGTCAAGTTGCCCGCTCAGTTTTGACAAGCCTAATCACAATGAGGTCTAGTTTCCCCCTTGGATTGGAAGATCTGATGGCAGTTGCTTCCGTAAAAACTAGTACCTGCGCTAATTCTTGGGATTAGGTAGCGGACGCCAGTCGTCTTTCAGGATGCAACTGTACTAGAATAACGCTAGGATTATACGATTATTGGGATGGGACTCTTATAATTGCTCCTTACACGATGATAATGATATATAACTTTATAAAGAACTTCCAGTCCATAGATTGCAAGTAACATGGAACAATTTGTCACTTGAACAAAACTTCGAAATAGACATACTTAGTGATTCTATACAAAATTTAAAGCGCATAATGTTCAAACAACCTTCATAAGTAGTGCTTACAGTTTTTATTGCAAGTTTTAATTGGTCAATCGACACAAACAAATCTATTAATATATAATTATAGTTAATAAAGTAGTGTAAAAGCCTCGGACTGTTTGAATGTTGTTGCACACCATTGGTGCATAAATATTACACGTGTCTACTATACTTATGTAACTTTATTTTCTCAAACATGCAATGAAATATTGATGTTATGTTCCTTATAATAGGCTGCGAAGTATGGCGTTTCAGGTGCGGCTAGGACAAGAGGTAGTTAATGGAATTTCATACAAATCTTGCAGGCCTAGGCCTGCAAAGTCCTCTTTTTTTATTTCCATTCCACATAAATTTGTGGCACGGGCATCATGACATTCTGCCACTATGCGTATTAAAAATAAAACTTTGATTTGTTTGTTGTTTTTTTCATTGCATGTTTGAGTAAAGCACTATACATACTTCGGCGGGAAATATGGGGTTGCCGGCGTTAGACCTATCCGGCCTCGCTTCGCTCAGCCGTCTATATGTCTTCGGCCGGCAACCCCTTTTGTCCCGGCTTCTATAGTAATGTACTATTGCTTTGATTATGTACTGTTGGTGTGTCTTATAAAATAAATAAATTAATAAATAAATAAAGAGCATCCGGTTCTAGTTAATTTCGAATTCTACTCTACTCAATTCTACTCAATTTCGAAATACCTGGGGCGTTAGTGTACTGTTTATTTTATTTTTCAGTATACATTTGAAAATTGTTCAGTATTCCATAGAAAAATACCGAGCGTCTCCGTTTCAGATTGGGAAAAAATTATTTCGTACGTCTGTCCGGATTTCCGGCTGTTCTCTACATGTCACATTTGTCAACCGATTCTCGTGAAATTTTGTGAGCATGTTTGATAATTATACGGATATTTTCTGAGTCGAAAAAAAATTTTTATAGTTAGCGACTCGCTGGATCTACAGCTTACATACCCATCACCATCGTCCTAGCGTTATTCCCAGTACAGTTGCATCCTGAAGGATACCCGGGGTCCGCCACCTAATCCCAAGAATTGGCGTAGGCACTAGTTTTTACAGAAGCGACTGCCATCTGACGTTCCACCCTAAGGGGGAAACTTGACCTTATTGGGATTAGGCTTTGTCAAGTGAGTGGGCAACCTGACTGTTAGAATTTCTCAAGCCGCCCGAAGGTCTCTAACTTGGCTTAACGACTGCTATCTAGACAGCAGCCGGGATCAACTACTTAACGTGCCTTCCAAAGCACGGGAGCGCTCAGTTAGTAACCACTCAAAGCGGTCACCCATCCAAGGACTGACCCCGCCCGACATCGCTCGTGTTCATGTTCGATAATTACGGTTTTTTTTAGAGTAAATACAACATAATTAGCGACTCGCTGGATCTATACAGCTTACATAATACCCATTAGTAATAAAAGCTTTAACAATTATAATGCCGGTTACACATTGATGAACATTTTAGAGTTTGACGACAATACACTAGCTCTATAATAAGAATATGGCGTCAGCGATGAGTTGTTGCGAAATTATTTTATTGCCGGCATTCCTGCTAACAACGGTGTGTTTACTACCTATACACACTAGTCTCGCTAATTCACATTAAATGTACTGAAATACCACTATACCTACATATTTCATGGCAGCTATGTTCTGCTATTGAAGTTTATTTGCTAACAGCTCGCATCCTTAGAGCATCACATACAATACTATAAGTTTTTTAGACTGTAGCTGTCAGTCGCTTTAACAGTTATACAGGGTGTGGCCTGTAATAGGAGCAAAAAATTAAACGGTACACTATTGAGCTCTCCAGCAATTATTTCCAAATGATTTTAATTGAAAAAAAAGTTTTTTTTTTTGAATTTTTTTTTCGCAAATGTAGCTTATCTGTACTTTTTTACTCTACTGAGTGATATTAATAACAATTTATTCAAAAAAGACTAAAAATTTATAAAAAAAAAATTAAAAAATGCCAGAAATATTCTTTCAAACCAAAAATGCGACAACGATTATGAGTCACAATTTGAAGCAACCTCAAAATCAGCATTGACTGCTGCGCTATAATCTCTGGGTGCCAAGATCCATTACTTGGAGGTCGTAACTTTAGATCAAAATTTCTCCCAATTGAAAAAAGATAAAAAAAATGTGGACACAAGAGGTTACTGCAGATGCTCTAAGGAAGCGTCCTTTAAATTTATTGCTCCTATTACAGGCCACACCCTGTATATTTCACCACAAAAGAAATACCGGGAGAATTAAAAAAAAATATTTCAATTTTTTTTACACATGACAACTTTAGGAATTTAGGATCGGAAGATAGATGGTTAATTAAATTGGGCTCTTGTGAGCTAACTGTGTAATTTCTAGACGAGCTCACATATAAGTATCAACTGTTATTTTCACCTTCAAAAATGACCGTTGTTAAAGTTACGCAATTACCCTGCAGGTTACAAAAGATACGTATTAGTTATACCGATAAGTCTAAAATTATCAACATTACCGACGCTTCCATTGTATAACTAAAAAAGCCGTTGTCAACATTAATGGACTAACTGGCCACCTAGGGTTTACTACGAGTCTGGACGATTCACACCAAACGGCCGGAGTCGGCGCGCACGCCACCAGAGTCAAAGGAATTAGAACCTTCAACACAGAAGCTAGACTTCGCATCCAAACGGCAGGGACAAAGCCGGCGGCAGCCGACTGGCTGCCCGCAATCCATTCAAATATGAAATCTAAATTCTGTATGGAGGGTTCGAATTCCTTTGACTCTAGTGGGGTGCGTGCCGACTCTAGCCGTTCGGTGTGAATCGTCCATAAAGACCAAATGATAACAAGAATATAGTTAGGCTATCTATATCTTGCTCAAAATGGGTAGAAATAAAAGCTCGAACCATATTTATAGCTTTTAATTTAATTGATGTTGTTGTATGGTAAATGACAGACTTTCGAGTCACGATAGAATCTATTTAGTTGCAGACTAACTCAAAGCCCTATGGACTTGTTTATGTGACGTTTTTTATACGTTCTGTAATGTATAAATGTATCCGTCACCTAAAAAATGTACCTATTATTATTATTAATATTGGAGACCATATTTTATCACACAATCAATATTACGAGTATAGCACTCACACTTACACATAATTTTCAGCAGGTACGAGTAAAACTAAAAGTAAATGGCAACATTTTGATCTCGCGAAGTATCTCATCCCCATACTAACGACTCATGACCAGATATACTGGCAGTATAGGTGAGGAATTAACTCCTTTTTTCCAGATTGCATGCTATTTTAGGGGCCGATATTTTGCGCAGTCTGGCAAGTTTATGCCATCAATAAACGAGATCACTAACGCAATCCCCTTCAGTAAAAATAAATATCCTTCGAGTCGATTTCGATTCCAGCAGGCGCTAACATTTATATGAATGCTTCTCATAACAGTTAGAGATGACTTCCGTTATTTCTGTTCATAAGGCGGTGAAGGTTACGGTAGGTTCTGCAAAATCGAACCACGCGCGTTTTTGGGTTCCGTACCAAAATGGTAATAAGGGAACCCTTATGGTGCCGCTTTGTCTGCCTGTCTGTCACATTGCTCAATATCTCAAGAACTACGTATGCTATCGATTTGGAATAGTTATAGTTATAACCCACATGCATAGAACATGTTTGTAGGGTTCCGTAGTCAACTAGGAACCCTTATAGTTTCGCCATGTCTGTCCGTCCGTCTGTCCGTCCGTCTGTCCGTCCGTCCGCGGATAATCTCAGTGACCGTTAGCACTAGAAAGCTGAAATTTGGTACTAATATGTATATCAATTACGCCGACAAAGTGGTAAAATAAAAAGTGGAAAAAAATATTTTATTAGGGTACCTCCCCTATACGTAAAGTGGAGAGTGATTTTTTTTTTCATTTTAACCCTAACGTGTGATATATTGTTAGATAGGTATTTAAAAATAAATAGGGGTTTACTAAAATCATTTTTTGATAATGTTAATATTTTCGGAAATAATCGCTCCAGAAGTAAAAAAAAATGTGCCCCCCCCCCCCCTCTAACTTTTGAACCATAAGTTTTAAAAATATGAAAAAAATCTCAAAAGTAGAACTTTATAAAAACTTTGTAGGAAAATTATTTTGAACTTGATAGGTTGAATAGTTTTTGAAAAAATTACAAAAATAATTTCTGAACTAAGTTTGTAATTTAACCGTATAATCCAAACTCTTTCTTTAGTTATCACCGTCCTCTGTGGGCCCGTTTTTAGGGTTTTGTGTTTCTGTACTTAATATGTCAACTTAATGTGACGGACGGAAAACTACGGAACCCTACACTGAGCGTGGCCCGACACGCTCTTGGCCGGTTTTTTTTAATATATGTTTTTCCAAAGCCGTTTCATTTGACATCCCATTTGACATAGACTCAAATGGGATGACAAATGAAACGGCTTAAATTTCGCATTCTAAAACAGTTTTTCTTTATTTATGGTGGATAAATTTCGATTTATGAGTGAAAATGTAAAAACAAATACTGTTACCCCTTACCTCCAAAGTTTACCAAGAAAAAAATATGAAATTATTACACAGGTCTCCATCGCCGTTCAGCGGGGTAATGCTGCCGGCATTATGGGGACCTTTGAACCAGGTGCGATGCGGAGCGATGTATAAATTTAGTCATTAGTTCTTTTTTTTAATGTTTATAAAAAATATATATTATAATATTGCAAAAAAAAATTACACAACATTAATATCAATCTAAATTATACAGGAAACATATAATAATATCTCTGTGTAGATTTTTGTTTATCATCAAAATCAATTTCTAAATTAGGTTTGTATAATCATCCGATTGATGGCGCTGTACCCATGGCGTTCAATTTCTCCTGGAGTCGGGAGGGGTACACGATAGTTATACGGAACTCGCGGTGCGCGAGTCAGACTCGCACTTAACCGGTTTTATTATTAAGGCCCCTGTAGAGATTTAATCTATATATATAGCTCCCTCGATTCAGAAACGGCCATCTGGCGTTACTACTTCTCAAGCCATCTCTATCTTACCTGAACTAATAGAAAATATACTCATTCTAATTAACTATTTATCGTTTCAGTGTTTGACGCGAACAAAGGTTCCGTTTCAGCTTGAGTAAAAATGCTTTTGTAAGCCCGGCGGATTTCCGGATGTCCATGCGGCTGTTCTCATCTACATGTCGCATTTATCAACCGAATTTGTTGAAATTTTGTGAGCAGGTTCGATAATTATAAATAATTTCTATGTTGACCAATTTTTTGGATAAAATTAAAATAAAAAAAAGTAAATCGCCAGGTCTACAGCTCAAAAAGCCATTACTTGTATTTTAAGAACAGCTAAAATTGATTATATAAAAGATAGATTAGGTAGGTATAATGCAGAATACATGGGAAGACCATGATACAAGAATAGAAGGTATAGCACTCCGGGGAAATTCAGTAGTGTGGGTGACACAAGCCTACGTCATCACTTGTATTGATGGTTCTGCGGCGTAAGTGTGAGTTGCTGTATTGCCAGTGTTGTATTATGACACTCCCCGACCCCCATGTATACCTGTGAGTGTTTTATTAAATTAATACGCTAATTCATGTTTAACTTGACCTATTTTGTTTGCTTAGACAAACAAATGACAGTTGTAATGCGTAAATAATATATTTTACACCACACCTTGCCAAAAAGCGCGTTTTTCCGCACACTGCGCGTCTGGTAAAACCCACTTTTTGACCAAGCGGTGACGTAAAATTGTGTACAAAACACGGGTCGTAAAACAGAAAGCCTTCTCTCGCAAATTTATGACCCCCGCCTGCGGCTCGGGCCTCAAACATCTGCGATATCGGCCTTTCTTTATTTTACAACCCTTGTATCGTAATGTACTATTGCACGATTACGGCAGAAAAAATTCCATCATAAGTCGTTTTGTTACTATAAAGTGGTAACAAAATCAAATCAAATCAATAAAAATCAAAAAAATTATACCGCAAATAGGCCGCAAGGGCACTTTTACAAGTCAACACATGAATTATACAATTAAATAAATTGACAATGATAATTATAATGTTTTCAAAACAGAATTGCAGAACTAAAAAAGTAGACAATAATAATAATGATTTTAAAACTATAGTGAATATAGTGATTAACAAACTCACAATATTCAATTAAAATTAACTTACAATACATTATATAAAAAAAAATTAGTGACGTATATATACGGTCTCTGTCCGAATACACAAAAGTATATACAATAAATTTAATATCTCAGAGATGTATATGGTCTCTGAGCGTCCATTATTCCTAAGTCCTTAGAGATGTACATGGTCTCTAACACGACGGTGATGTACCTACGCTCCGGAGTGGCAGACCTTGTTTCCTTAGACCATTATGGGAAAGACTAAAGGTGTTGTCATGTCACCCGTAACTACACGAATTACAGTGAAAATAGGGAAGAAACATTTTTGAAACCCTCAATAGCTTTTAATTAGCTTAACATTTCCGTTTTCAATATTGTCTTTTAAACTGATTATACACTATTTTTATTGTCATCAAACACTCGTAAATGTTGCTAATTTTCGTTACATAATTGGGTACACTTATTTCTGAAAATGCCCTATTATGGCTACGTTCTTCTGTTACATAGCGGTTACGTAATTCTTTACCTACTTTTTTAATAAATCCATAAAGGTCATACACATTTTAACCCACGAACGCCGACAGTTGGCAATATTTATAAAACGAAATCAGCTGCGATCGATCTCTGCGATCTTGAACTACATGCGTAAGCGCTGTAAAAATAACGGAATACCTACGCATCACAATATTTTTATGACCGGTTTACATTATGCGCATATCGCAACATAGTAAACATGTTTATTGACCTGCCTGATTCTTGACCTGCGAGATCACAACTTTAATCAGAGGAAAAATTAAGGATTAAATTAGTTAGGTAACGTTGGTAAGTAGGTATACCTATAGATAGCTTTTGCGACTTCTATCCAATATCCGTCCTCGGGGATATTAAACTATTTCTATATCTTTAGTATTTCTGACTCTTATTATTTTGCCATTCCTGTATCTTAAGGGGGGGACAATACAATACAATACAAAACAATACTCTTTATTGCACACCTCAATTAAAGGACACAATACAGTACGTAATAACAATAAGTAGAGCCAAACAAAAGGCGGTCTTATCGCTAAAGAGCGATCTCTACCAGACAACCTTTGGGTAGCGGAAATCAAAGCAAATATAACAATTCGCAGTAGGTGGTGCAGAAACAATTAGACCCACGGGACCCTTAAGATCTCGCTCGACTGAACTCGATTCTCCATACAAACGTAGTTGAAGTTGAAGAAATTGTGCTAGAAAAAATACAGCGAGTTTTTGAGTTTTTTTTTGGTCTTGTATGTAAACCTTAATAATCGCTGTATTTTTTCTCCATTATAATTCCAAGCAACAGAAAGTAATTTTCGTCCTAGATATGCCGGATCCTATTGTGTATACAAAATTCATGTTATTCCAGCATGCCGTTTAAAAATGAGAGCGTAACTACGTTTGTATGGAGAAGCGAGCTTCCTGCGGACTTACATTACATAACTAGTAGGTACCTACTTACATACATACTGTGTACCAAAGGAAAGTTACCTATAAATTGTGTAGCTAATTCCACTGTGTAACGTAACACAGTGGAATTAATTAAATTATGGAAAAAAGTCCTTAAGTCTTGGGAAGAGTCGCACGACGCCATCGGAGTGTTCTGTGACCTTTCCAAGGCTTTTGATTGTGTAGATCATGGTACTTTAATTTGTAAACTTAAGTTTTATGGCATCAGAGGGCACGCATTAGATCTCATGAAGTCATACTTAACACAGAGAAATCAAAAGGTAGCGATAAATAAAGCCATTTCGTCAGAGACAGTGGTAGAGATGGGAGTACCTCAGGGGTCTATTCTAGGTCCGTTCCTGTTCCTTGTTTATGTAAATGATCTGCCATATATGGTAAGCCGAAGATCAGGCATTGTAATGTTCGCAGACGACACCTCATTACTGTTCAAGGTAAATAGGAGAGATACTGAACTCATTGAACCAAATAATACCCTCTCCATGATATCTGACTGGTTTGCTGCCAATAACTTAGTATTGAACCCGAAAAAAACGAAATGTATTAAATTCTCTCTTGCGAACTCATCAAACAGAAACTTATATACAAATATTAGACTTAATGGTCAAACATTAGAATTTGTTACTTCTACTGTATTCTTAGGTATTACATTGGACTCAAAATTGCAGTGGGGTTCCCATATAACAGCGATAGGAAGTAGGTTGAGCTCTGCTGCATTTGCAGTCAGGAGAATAAGGCAGCTTACCAATGTGGCAACGGCGCGGTTAGTTTACTTTGCTTATTTTAATAGTATAATTACTTATGGTCTTATCTTATGGGGATCAGCTGCAGATATTGAAACTGTTTTTATTTTGCAAAAAAGGGCTATCCGAGCAATTTATAACTTGGGGTCACGTGAGTCATTAAGAGAATTTTTCAAAGAAATAGATATTCTAACCCTGCCGTCCCTATATATATTTGAAATAATAATGTATGTTAGGAAGAATTTGGGCAATTTTCCAACGAACGCTGATAAACCAATAGCCACGAGAAATACTGGGAAACTGAAAGTAACCTTCTATAGACTAGTAAAGGCGAAAAAGTCGTTCTTGGGAAATTGTATCAAATTCTACAATAAAATTCCTAAACACATTACTGAACTTAGTAATTCTAAATTCAAATCTGTAGTAAAACAAACACTTATTTCAAAAGCATATTATAAGATAAACGATTACATCATGGATAGGGATGTTTGGCAGTGATAGCGTCCTGCACGGGTAATCTATCGCGAAAATATGTTTTCTACTGTAGCATTGTTATTTCAGTTATTTTGTAGTAGCTGACACTGTAATTTATATTTAACTATACAATGTATATTGTTTTGAAAAAATGACACCTCGCCGAGTTTCTTACGCCGGTTCTTCTCGTGGCAGAGGTTTATTTTTCCGAACCGGTGGTAGTTTATTGACGTTCATAGGTGCATGTAATATGCCTAATTTGAAGAATAAACTACTTTTACTTTTACTTTTTAACAAAATTTTTTTTACTTCTTCCAATAACGAGTTCGATAACGAGACTAGAGGAGAGGAGGGAACATCTAGTTTTGTAACGTACCTATATAAGAGTTCTTCGAAACATTACGTAAATGTCACCGGCATTTGAAAACCATTTTAATTCTGTATAAAACGGTTTCCATCGACTTGTAAAGCTGAATACATATTTAATTGATGAATCCATTATTCGGTGCGCATGTATTTTAAACGAGTAAATTATTTACATATATAAATTACGTAATAGATACGAGAGGTGAAGGTAAACTTTTGCTTATAAAGGTTAAAATAACATTTTGTTGAAGATGTACGTTAATGTTATTTTTATAGGAATTGAATTTAAATTATTTGATTTAAGAAATTTTCATTACTAACTTATTTACTCATTAACTTTAAGGCGCCGTAATTTTGGATGGAAAAAGATTATAGCGAAATAAGTGTAGATTCACGACAACAATATGATCATAAAAAGTGAAAGGCGCACAATAAAAGTGGTAAATCTTTATTTTCTAAAATAGAGCTGTTTTTGTGCACGTCTAAGTATGACAATTTTTTTTATTTCCTATGCATAAAACGTTTGTACATTATACCACAAATAATACGTGCCAAAACGTACTTTAACAAATCATTAATTATCACCTGCTAGGTTTAGAGGATAAGATATATTGCTATAATACTGTACTGTACCTACACAGTATACTTATATTCTCACTAGTAAACTCACTCTCAATAGTAAAAGTAAACAAAATCTTAACGTACATGACATTTCTTTTAAGGGACAGGAAAAGCTGTCAATTACTGTCAAAATGATAAGGGCTGCGGAATCGTAGCACCGTAGCACCATCGCACAACGGCGTACAATGTCAATAATGTATCAATACCTACAACACCTTTGTTGAAAACATGTTTATCTACTTTGCAAGTCAAATGGCATCACCGATTAGTCAAACGACTAATTTAATTAAAATGGAATGTTTATAGCCCAAGTTGTATATGAAATGCGTAGATTTAAACCGAATCGTAATAGGAAACAGCTAAAGTAACTGGCAACTTTAATAAATGGTATATCACGGTACCAGGCACTGATTTGCCGGGAATCAATAGCCTATTCCGTAAACAATCACATATTTAACCCATTCAACTTCCATAACAAAACGTTTTTGACAAAAGAAAAACACGCCGCGTAAACGAATCAGAAAAAAAGAAAAAATACTCTATGAAAAATCGTTCCTTATTTATAATGATGTTCTGTAAATGGAAAAAGGTTATCAATGAATTGACCTACTTTACTCACCTTTATGTTTCGGCGTAAAAATTTAAACACTGGACAAAGGCACTGTTTTTACTAACAATATTATAATTTGTAAACCCACAACACGTATTAACGTGGTGAAACGTAGTTCTGTACAAAATTAAGACACTGTTGCTTTACAAAATCAATAGGCGGCCATAGAACAAGCCCGTCCGCTTCTCCATTCAATACTGAGGAGGCATGCGTAGCGCAGACTCAGAAACCGCGGGAAATCTGACAGTTTGTTTTTTTAAGATGACCGCTGATGACATCTTCATACGTCAGATAAGTTAGTAAAACAATGATAGCGGCTTGATGTTTTATTAGACAGAATTTACTTACGTATCAAGTTGTTCTTTGTTTTAAAATTAAATGTGCTATGATAATGTCGTTAAGGTAAATATATATAAGATGATATGTTTGTTAAAATGTGTAGCTTATAAAAACATTTTTGACGAATGAAGTACTAAGTATGGGATGTCATAATCGTGCTAAAGAATGTATGTCTTCTGATACATCTCAATTCATCAGGTTACCATAAGCCCGTCGTCATAAGCTCCTTCTGTAGGATCCTCTTTCTACGGCTTAGTTTAGTAGAAATTCAAAATTCAAAATTTCTTGCACGAAATCGGATTTGATTTTAAATAAAAGTATGACCGTGCAACTGCACCTGCTGAATGTTTTCCTAACATATTTAACATACAATTTAACATAAGTACCTAATTTGATATTAAATGTTACCTATTCCAAAACACACATACGTTCTACGTCAGTATTCAATAGAACCCAAAAAAATATCTCAATCTTCCATAAAAAAAACATATAACTTAACTGAAAAGTAGGGCATATCTTAACCTATAACCCGGTGTATGTATGTAATGTACCTATATTATATTTGCATCCCAGATTTCATCCAAGCGTTCACCCTTATCTTAAGTTATATTAAATTTCCCTCCGCCTCCATTAGCTGTGAGCAAAAAAAGTCTAGTAATAAATGGAGTTAAATTAGGTAGACGTACAATCAAGCGGTATCATGCGGGACACGGGCGCCACTGGGCCACAAGCGCTCCTCCGCAATATTACTACTATAATAGCCTAGAGAGGGTCGATGCTTTTAAATAACTGGGCCATTTAGTTACGTGGAATCTCAAAGACGATACTGATATAGAATGATAACGGAGGGCTCTGTCGGCAAGAGCTAACATGATCACCCGAAGATTCGGGCGCCGTTCGAGGGAGGATAACGTTGTTTAGAGCTTACTGATCCTCTCTCTATACATGCAGCTTGTGGATGCGGTACACGCAACGGGCTTACGAGACCCTTCGGGTTCAATTTAACAACGCGTTCCGGGTGTTGTTGGGGCTGCCGCGTTTCTGTAGCGCATCAATGATGTTATCCGAAGCAAGAGTGGACTGCTTTTACGCCACTATGCGCAAAAGGGCCGCATCTATGTGCGCCGGGTGGGTGACAGTCCCAGTAATATCTACAAATGATAGGGGATAGGAACGACTCCCCTTATTTATTGCACTGTAGTAGGTTACACAGCCCCAGTTGAAACTTAACTACATATGTATCATCATCATCATCATTTCAGCCGAATGACGTCCACTGCTGGACATAGGCCTCCCCCAAAGACTTCCACAATGACCGGTCCTGCGCCACCCGCATCCAGCGGACACCCGCGACCCTTACCCTTATTCTATATACATATGTATATGTATATAGAATTATTGATTATACTAACACCCAAACGTAAGTCATACTAAAACATACGAGTGTAATTTAATTGAAATAAATGCTTATTCTCTGTATTTATTTTCTTACTTAAGCTAGGTTTTTTACACTAACTTTATAAAAGTAAAATATATAAACAATCATACAAAATACAAAAAACCTAACCTAGGGTGCCGCCTGCCGCCGGCAGCGAGGCAGGGCCTAAGCTATAAGTTATTAATGCTTATTATTATTATTATATAGCTACTCAGGTAAAGGAAAGAACTTATGTACCCAACAACGACAACCCTGTACTCGTACTTTTGTTCAGAGGTCCCGTCCTCGAAACTTTTAATATTGTCCGCAACTTTTTCCATCAGCGGACATGTTTTCCGAACAAATATGGACTGGACTGGCCGAGATGGAAAACTGTTGTTCAGTAACTGACTCGATTTGTCTATTAGGGCGTTTTGAATTAAATAGTACTTACATCTTTTTAATGTTTTCTCAGAATTTGTTTTTTTTTTTGTTTATCCTGTTCAGAATCACGAGCTGAACAATGAAAAATGTGTCCTTGATTTTTTATTCCTCTATATAACGATTTTTCCATAGATTTTGTAGGAGAGTATTATTAAAATACTAATAATGTACAGAGTGGTCATTTAAAGTATACGAGTACATACCACAACAAGCACTGCCTACATTGGGGGACAATCTCACACAAATCGACCTAGTCCCAAACTAAGCAAAGCTTGTACTATGGGTACTAGACGACGATATACATACTTATATAGATACATACATACTTAAATAAACATAAATACATAGAAAACATCCAAGACCCAAGAACAAATATCCGTGAAAAATGCACAAATAAATACCCCGGCCGGGATTCGAACCCGGGACCTCTAGCTTCGGAGGCAGAGTCACTATCAACTAGGCTAAACAGGTCGTCAACAACAACATTCAACTGAGACGGTGCCTGAGGGGCGCGTGGACTAAGTGAGGAGACATCAAAAGGTAGCGAACGACTTAGCGGGGCTTCCCCGTCCGCTATATACCCTTTGAAGTCCTCCTACATACGTATATTTTTACAGACTTTTATTCCAATTAAATCACTATACTGCAGAGGGCTACCAAGTAACTGATTTAGCCCTCCGAATCGCTAAACTTAAGTGCCAGTGGGCGGCGCACATTGCACGTACCGGTGATCGTTGCGGCGGAAAGGTTCTCAAAAGGCGACCATGTACCGGAAGGCGCAGCGTGGGTAGACAAGGTGGACTGGACTGATAACCAGGTAAAGGACGTGGACGGCGCAGGACCAGTCATTGTAGCACTCTTTGGGGGAGGCCTAAGTCCAGCAGCGAACGTCCTTCGGTTGATATGATGATGATCATACTACAGACAAGGTACAGTAAGCTAAAAAAGTAAAGATCAATTCTGACTCTATTATTTGTACATTAACGTTTAAAAGTACAATTTTTTTGCTAACTGTATGGACTAATTGTATCTAAACGCTGAAAAGCGAAGAAAAGAATAACCTAGGTGGACCCAATAAAATAAGTAAGTATAGGATGCGTTGTTTTGGATGGGAAAACTAAGTGTGTACAGTCAGCATCATATTCTACGCGGCCAAATAGTTCGGTACACCATATATTTCAAGATTATTTATTTACTCAAAAGAACAATACAGTTCACTTAAATGAGCTTACATAGATATCCTTAAAATTAACATATTTAGCATGATCGCAACAGGTTTATTTTATATTAGTATGGATATATTTCTTCAGATTGGTTTTATATAAATTGAGGGATTCACAGTCTTTTACATTATTTGGTAGCTCGTTATACATCCGTGCTCCAGCATACATTACGCTACTCTTGCCATAACCCGTTCTTATCTGTCGTAATTGTAGCTTATACGGTGTATTTTGTACGGTGTACCGAACTATTTGGCTACTTTGGCTGCTACGTACTATATAACGCTGACTGTACTAGTAACTCGGTGAGCTAGACCTCGTGATTTATTTTTTCAAATTGAAACGCTTGGGCCGTGGGGGCCCGGAGCTCATAATTTTTTCAGCGAGCTCGCAAAGCGGCTCGTGGAGGCAACTGGTGACCAGAGGGCGCCTATCTCGCCCAACGGATCTCCATTGCCATCCAGCTTGGCAATGCCGCCAGCCTTCTGGGCACCTTGCCACACGGAACAGACCTGCCCGGCTAGTATGATAGCTTATACCGTCACGTTTTATGTGACGTTTCAGTACATTTTGGCCATATAACGTGACGGTATAAGCTATCATACTAGCCAGGCTGGGGCCGGTTTTTTATTTGTAATTATTTAGTTTTGTTTTATTTAGTTTAGTTATATTTTCCTTTATTCCTATTGTTTTGTAAATAAATGAAGTTTTAATTATTTTCAAAAACTGCCTCGACAAAAAATAAAACATATAATTATCAAACCTACTCACAAAATTTCACGAGGATCGGTTGAGAAATGCGACCTGTGTGTGAGTGTGTGTGTGGAGAACAGCGGGAAAAATCCGCCATCCGCCGGCCGGATATACGACGGCATTTTTGCCGAAGCTGAAACGGAGACAGTTGTGTTTCACTCCGTCAAAAACATTAGTTCAAACTAGCGAATTCCCACTATAACACACAATAATCCTACTTAGAACCCTTTACGTAACCTCCATTATTTAGCATTCTTTGCAACAACCCACTAACCTCCTTAGCCGGGTTATCAACCCTCTTACCCGACCAAATGCAATAGACCGACAAAGCGCAAGAACACCCACCAGTAGATGATGTCTAGATATGGCCGGGTTATCACGCCAGACAAGCAATGGTGCCAAGAATATTGCTTCCTGGATTTACTGATTTTTATGTCGTAGGTTGTTGTCCTATTCCCTTTATTAGACCTAATGAAGATAAAATCACAAGATGCCGCTGTGTTTGGCCTAACTTCATTATTATTAATACTTAATTGACCGAGCGAGCAAAGCGTCTCCGTTTCAGCTTTCGACAAAAATTCTTTCGTATGTCTGTCTGTCTGTCCGGATGTTCTCTACAGGTTGCATTTCTCAACCGATTCTCGTGAAATTTTATGAGCAGGTTCGTTAATTATATAGTTTTTTTTTGTGGAGTCAGTTTACAGCTCACATGTCCACTAGTAATAATAAATTTTGGGGGAAAATGTTACACAAATCGACCTAGTCCCACACTAAGCAAAGCTTGTACTATGGGTAATAGGCGACGATATACATACTTATATAGATAAATACATAGAAAATATCCAAGACTCAGGAACAGATATTTGTGCGCATTACACAAATAATGCCCTGACCGGCATTCAAACCCGGGACCTCCGGCTTCGTAGGCAGGGTCACCATCAACTAAGGCAAAGTGCGTGTCAAAATTAGAATTTGGTTGTTATTACGCTGAAAGAAAAAAAAACCTTAACGCTTGGACGCGGAACCTATGGACATTCGGGTGACCTTAAGAGCCCCCAGTAAACTCGGATATCCATACAAACGTAGTTTCGCTCTCATTTTAAACGACATACTGAAATAACATGAAACATTATATGTATACACAATAGGATCCGGCATATCTAGGTCGGAAATTAGTTTCTGTTGCTCGAAATTATAATAGAGAATAAATACAGCGATTTCTAAGGTTTTCATACAAGACCTAAAAAACTCAAAAACTCGCTGTATTTTATTTTTCATTTCAATTTATTGCAATAGAAACTAATTTCCCACCTAGATATGCCGGATCCCATTGTGTATACAAAATTTCATATTATTTCAGCACGGCGTTTTAAAATGAGAACGTAACTACGTTTGTATGGAGAATCAAGTTCAGACTAGTTTGCGGGGGACCCTTAAGGTATTATAAAAGATTTTACCTAAGAACATAAGGAGATCCATATATTGTTAGCTAAAATTTGACTTAAAAGCTATGCTAGTACTTGCAGTTACGTTACGAATACCTATGCTAATAACTATTATACAGGGTGGAAATGATTTATGGGTCCTAGAGGGGAACTGCCTTAAAACGTTGAGATAACTCAATTTGCTGAAAGGAAACATTATGTTCTTTCTCCTAAACAATAAAATTACATGCACAGATTTAAAAAAAAAAACATACCTACTAATTGTACAATTTTTTTTTAATGTATGCGGTTTTTAAGAAGTTTTTTCCTTGATAGAAATATGATCGATTGGCATCAATTGACATCAAACATTTTACCTGACAAAAAAATCCCCTCCAGGGCCCATAAAATAATTTCCCCTTGTATGTGTCTACTTTAGGTATGCCAAAGTAGTCCAGATGTGCACAAAATAATTTTACCCGTACTCTATTTATTATTTTCTCTAGAAAACTCGCATACTCAAGAATTCCTCGTTTCGATAGCTTAAAACACCCGATCGCCTCCCAAAAGCTAGACTTAAAGTCCTAAAATGTGTATCTTGGGACATTTAGATTCCATTTAGTTTGCTGAGTTCAGTTTCTAACTTGCCTAAACGCGTTGTAACGCCGCATACGTACCTAACTTTTTAACCGACTTCAAAATTTCAAAAGAGGAGGTTATCGGTTCGGTATTCGGTTGTATGTTTTTTTTTTTAATGTTTGTTAGTCCATAACTCCATCATTTCATAACCGATTTGGAAAATTCTTTTTTTGATTGTAAGTATATATATCCAAGTTGGTCCCGTTTTTGTCAAAACGCAGTTCTGATAATGGGATCCATGAGAAATTGAGGGAACTCCTCAAATCTTCAAGGCAAATATATAGTGATTTTTGTGTTTTTATCAACAAATCCAGCATTTTCATACAAAAATGTGACATTTGATGAAGTGGAACTGCTGATGATGATCAGAACAGAACTCTTCAACGACGAAAAGTTCACGTTTGGCGATTTGTCCTCCTAGCTGCGTTTGTTAAGCAAGTTCTATTTTCACGATTGATTTTTGTCATGCTCGAGTTCTGATGATGGGATCCATTAGGAATCGAGGGAACTCCTCAAATGTGAAAGGCACACAAATAGTGATTTTAGTATTTTCATGTACTAATCAAGCATTTTCATTCATAAAAGTGACATTCGATGAAGTGGAACTGCTGATGATGATCAGAACGAACTCTTCAACGACGCGTAGTTCACGTTTGGCGATTTGTTCTCTTCGTTTTGTTTGTCAAGCAAGCAAGGTTTTTTCATGATTCAATGAGGAATTGAGGGTACTTAGTCTTCTACCATTATAAACATACATTATAGCCATTTTTATTTTATTGTATATCTATCTAAGAGTACACCATCTAAGTATAATAATCTTTTTCCGGCCTCCCCCATTGAAGTCGGTTTTTTTTTCTTAAAAATTATTTAATACCACGTCGGTGATACAAGCGTACGGCCCACCTGATGGTAAGCGTTCACCGCAGCCTATGGACGCCTGCAACTCCAGGGATGTGACATGAGCGCTGCCGACCCTTTAAGAGGGCGCAGTACGCTCGGTTCCCCATACAAACGTATTTATGCTCTCATTTTAAAACGCCATGCTAGAATAACATGAAACTTTGTATACACAATGGGATCCGGCATACTTAGGTCGGAAATTAGTTTCTGTTGAGTTGAGAGGAAATTCCTCTGAAACCGTACCTTACACGACCAAGCTTAGTTTCAGCTTCTAAGTTGTGAGGTTGAATGGAACCTTATTGGATGGTACGCTATTCAAAGATTGTAATATAATTAGTACATACCTATGGTATAATTATTATCGTCGGACGGAATTCACTGTAGAAGCTCAGCGGTAAAGCTACGTGACTTGCACAGAACGCGGCGCAGCGTCGTTGTGTAGTGGAGGCGATTTTGCGGTAACGCGAAAGCATTCCGGGGCACGTCGCACCAAAAACCGCACGGTATTCGGTAGCGCGGTAGAGCGGAGGCGGCGTGTGTGATATATGAAGCAGTAATCGACAGTCGACAGTTTCGGAAAGATCAAAAATGCAAAACCGCCTCCGCCCCGCACCGCGCCGCGCCCGCTCGGTGCGTTTCGAGCTTTAATCTGGAAGTCGTGCTAGGTTCGAGGCCTAATTTGTACTGGGTTTTTAAAAAAAAACTTACGTACCATCTATCATCACCACCACGTACCATTTATAGAGCGCTCGTGGCCCAGCGGCACCCGCCTACCGCGTGCGGTATGCGAGGTTAAGCAATATGGGCGCAGGGCAGTTCTTGGATGGGTGACCGCTTTGAGTGGTTACTAACTGAGCGCTCACGTGCTTTGGAAGGCACGGTAAGCCGTTGATCCGTTAAGCCAAGTTAGAGTCCTTCGGGCGGCTTGAGAACTTCTAACAGTCAAGTTGCCCACTCACTTGACGAAGGGGGGTCGAAGTTGCACCACGTCCGTAGGGAGTACCCACCGTTACCCTACACGTGACCCCTGGGTGGTGCTAAAAGTGCAACAAAAACTGGCAACCGTACTTGTCTTCTCGAAGATCTCACGGTTCGTAAATAAATGCCATACGATTAAATAAACCATTTATATCATCATCGTATCATTTATATATAATTTGATGTTTAACAGTTGTTTATCAGAAAAAGAAAACCGATCTAATCCCGACAAATCCTAGTTCTCCCTCGATCGAGTTGGAAGGTCAGATGTCCGTCGCTTCTGTGAAACCAGAGGGCGTACCGCGAACTTCGAAAATCGAACTTCGCATCTTACCGTCCCTTTCTGTCATATAGTGTATAACACGAGACTGAAAGGGACGGCACGACACGAAGTTCGATTTTCGAAGTTCGCGGTACGCCTTCAGAGCCTCTACTTTCACACTCCGTCAACCAAATTTATTTTTTATTAATATATTGACGGCCTGTTTAGCCTAGTTGATAGTGACACTGCCTCCGAAGGTAGAGGACCCAGGTTCGAATCCCGGCCAGGGCATTATTTGTGCATTTATCACGGATATTTGTTCTTGGGTCTTGGATGTTTTCTATGTATTTTTATCTATATAAGTATGTATATCGTCGTCTAGTACCCATAGTACAAGCTTCGCTTAGTTTGGGACTAGGTCGATTTGTGCAATATTGTCCCCCAATATTTATTATTTATTTATTTATTTATTTAAGTTTGGCCTCCTAAGGAGCCAGTTACCTGTCCGTGTTGGACGTTCGAGGTAGATATGAGCGCCGCGCCGGCGCGGCGCAACAAGTTGCGATTTGCTTTTTCGCGCGCACTCGTTACGTATCACACCCGCATTCGTTCGCACGATGGCTTCAGTCAATTCAGGTGTTTTGCCATGAAGTAAGGATAAATAGTTATCCTCTTTCTACGTATTTTACCGAGTGAACACGTATCCGCATGTTAAGGCGACGCATTGATAAACAATTAAACTCGAATAGAGCCCTCTTACCCTTTCCCCGCATCCACCCCTCTATTCTTACGCGGCTTTCGATGGCGGAGCGCCAGCCGGACAGAGCGCGGTCGTTCGACTCGTGCGCTGCGCGGCCACGCGCTAGAACATAGACGTCCAAGGAGATTCTATGCTTGCACATTTATTTAAATATTTTTTAACTATATATTACTTTTTGGAATTTACAATGCTGGTACGGATTTGGTTGTATAAGTATATGCACGTAATTAACGAGGTCTAATTGATAATTTTTTGATTGTCGAATCCAAAAGTTGATTTAGTTTGCGGTAGGGTAAAGTGCAACAAAAAACATCCTTACTCTTTAAGACTGACTTCTAATAATAAACAATAACTTATAATAACAAATTAAATTCTCTCACGGTCAGCTACATAAATATGCATACACTTGTATTTATATTCGAACCTTCTTTCCTTTTCCTTTTTTAAAACCCAGTTTCAATCTAATAAAATTAATCTTTTTAAGGAAATTTAGCGGCGATATTGTTTTTCTTTCCAGCTTCTTCAATAAGGCTGAATATTGTTTATCGAAAAGGATGTGTCTTGTCCGCCCGTTCGGAGGCAGTGTCACTACCAACTAGGGTAAACAGGTCGCCGTCTATGTCTAGATGAATAATATAAAGCTGACTGAAAGGACGTGGAGCTGTTTTGAATGTGCCGTCACCACTGTAACAACACAAATTTTATTGCCGATATTGCCCTTTCAGAGCAGAGGATTATAATTTTTTTCAAAATCTCCATCTTCAATAACTTTGATACCCTCATGTATTTTCTTGGGATTTTGATGTTTTGGTAGATAAGGAGTGTGTAAGCAAATTCAGGCACTAGCCAGTACAATTTCTATGAGAATCACATTGGAACGCCGGACGCGTGACACGGAAGATACTCCGTACAAAATTTATGAATAAATAGGTAAATTCAGAGCGGCGCACAAGGATTAATGCTGTATTGCTTAAAATCGCTTCGTAAATGAGCCATTATTTCTCGTAAAAAGTAAAGGACAAAAAATGGTTATCGTGGGTTCATCATCATTATCATCATCTTTCAGCTGAAAGACGTTCACTGCTGGACATAGGCCTCCCCCAAAGACTTCCACAATGACCGGTCCTGCGCCACCCGCATCCAGCGGACACACGAGACCTTCACCAGGTCATCAGTCCACCGTGTGGAGGGCCTGCCCACACTACGCCTTCCGGTACGCGGTCGCCACTCGAGAACCTTTCCGCCCCAACGGCCATCGGTTCTATGTGCTATGTACCCCGCCCACTGCCACTTAAGTTTAGCGATTTGGAGGGCTATATCGGTCACTTTGGTTCTGCTGCGGATGGCCTTATTTCTGATGCGATCACGCAGAGAAACTCCCAACATAGATCTCTCCATTGATCTTTGGGTGACTTTGAGCCTTCTTATGAGGCCCACAGTAAGCGACCACGTTTCAGTGCCATATGTCATCACTGGCAACACACACTGTTTAAAGACTTTCGTCTTGAGATACTGCGGAAAATGGTACGAAAAGATATGCTGTAGCTTCCCGAACGCTACCCAGCCAAGTCGGATTCGACGATTAACCTCTTTCTCGAAGTTGGACCTACCTAACTGGACAGTCTGTCCTAGGTATATGTAATCGTCTACAACTTCGAGCGTAATGTGTCCGATTGTTACGGGAGTTGGTGCGATAATAACATACACAGGTTTTCTAAAAAACTTTTCTATTTAAGTCAACCGTTGGTGAGATATTATCTGTCAAAGTCGTAAATTAGAGGGGGGGTCTAATTCCCAAACTATGAAGTTTAAAATTCTGAAATAATCAGGGTGATGTACATTAATAAATCCATTGAATGATTTTTAGTTTGATCAAGTGTCGTCTAACTGTGTTTCAGTTATTGCCGAAAAACTGTCTTGCCCAAACAAAAGGGCGCAAGTGCCGTGAGTTTCCTATGAAGTTACGATCTTTTTTGGTAAAATGTATTGTATAGTAGATATCCCGGACATCAGCCTGTACGAGATTAGAATGGATCTTAAACAGCTAAAGAACAACAAGGCACCCGGTGAAGACGGAATAACAGTTGAACTCTTGAAGGCGGGTGGAAAACCGGCCCTTAGGGCCCTTCAGAAGTTGTTCGACTCCGTCTTACTGGAAGGGAAAACTCCGAAGGCATGGAACAGAGGTGTGGTGGTGCTGTTCTTCAAAAAGGGTGACAACGCCTTACTGAAGAACTACCGCCCCATCTCACTTCTGAGCCATGTCTATAAGCTGTTTTCAAGAGTCATTACGAACCGTCTCGCACGCAGGCTAGATGACTTCCAGCCTCCCGAACAAGCCGGTTTCCGAAGAGGCTTTAGCACCGTAGACCACATCCATACGCTTCGTCAGGTTATACAGAAGACTGAGGAGTATAACCTGCCCCTCTGTCTAGCGTTCGTGGACTACGAGAAAGCCTTCGATTCAATTGAAACCTGGGCTGTACTACAATCTCTCCAACGGTGCCAAGTGGACTACCGCTATATCGAAGTGCTGAAGTGTTTGTACGAGAACGCCACTATGTCAGTCCGACTCCAGGACCAGAACTCGAAACCTATTCCGCTGCAGCGGGGAGTCAGGCAAGGAGATGTTATTTCTCCTAAACTGTTTTCTGCTGCACTGGAGGACGTGTTCAAGACTCTGGACTGGAGAAGGCTAGGCATCAACATAAACGGCGACTATCTCACTCACCTTCGGTTTGCTGACGATATAGTAGTCTTGGCTGAGACCATGGAGGATTTAAGTACAATGCTCAATGACCTCAGTAAAGCCTCCGAGCGAGTTGGTCTAAGGATGAACATGGACAAGACGAAGATCATGTCAAATGCCCATGTAGCACCAACTCCCGTAACAATCGGACACTTTACGCTCGAAGTTGTAGACGATTACATATACCTAAGACAGACTGTCCAGTTAGGTAAGTCCAACTTCGAGGAAGAGGTTAATTGTCGAATCCGACTCGGCTGGGCAGTGTTCGGGAAGCTACGTCACATCTTTTCGTCCAATATCCCGCAGTGTCTCAAGACGAAAGTCTTTGACCAGTGTGTGTTGCCAGTGATGACATATGGTACTGAAACGTGGTCGCTTACTATGGGCCTCATAAGAAGGCTCAAAGTCACCCAAAGAGCAATGGAGAGGGCTATGCTGGGAGTTTCTCTGCGTGATCGCATCAGAAATTAGGCCATCCGCAGCAGAACCAAAGTGACCGATATAGCCCTTCGAATCGCTAAACTTAAGTGGCAGTGGGCGGGGCACATAGCACGCAGAACCGATGGCCGTTGGGGCGGGAAGGTTCTCGAGTGGCGACCACGTACCGGAAGGCGTAGCGTGGGCAGGCCCCCCACAAGGTGGACTGATGACCTGGTAAGGGTCGTGGGTGTCCGCTGGATGCGGGTGGCGCAGGACCGGTCATTGTGGAAGTCTTTGGGGGAGGCCTATGTCCAGCAGTGGACGTCATTCGGCTGAAATGATGATGATGATGATTGTATAGTAAACGTAGATTAGGAGGTATCGGTATGAAACCCTTCTTTGTGTGTGGTTCAGACCGAGTAGTTGATGATTATGGAAGCACTTGGCCAGTTTTTCCATAATCATCAACTACTCGGTTTGACGAATGAGCCCAAATACGGGTTTATCTTCTATAGTTTAGGAGTTGCTATGGCGACCTTCTGTTTCTATCATCAGATCAGCTCGATAATACCATAATATTGTATGTATTGTCACCTTACATAAGTATGACCACCGTGGGATGAGCTGTAGAATCCCTGGAATACGGTGAAAATACTGCGATAGCCAACCCGCATGCCAATCGTGGCGATTATGACATTTACTCCCCATGTAACTGGGGGAGGTCTGTCCAGCAGTGGACGTCCTTGAGCTGATATACCTAGTGGTGGTGGTTACATAAGTACGCCAAATTTCAGCACAATCGGTTGAAGATATCTGCTTCAAAATGGAGTTGCAAGATTCCACCCGAACAAACATACATAACACCATATCAGCCGAAGGTTGTCCACTGCTGCACATAGGCCTCCCCTAAATTCACGGGAGATATAGCAATGATCTCCACGCTTGGCATGCGGGTTCGCGATCGCAGTATTTCCACCGCACTCCAAGGATGCTGCTGCCCATCTTCCGGTGGTCTTGGTTGTGGTTTAAGGACATACCCGGGTCCAACAACACCGACCGACCAACATACATACTACCACCACCACCATATCAGCCAAAGGACGTCCACTGCTGGACATAGGCCTCCCCCAAATTCACGGGGGGTATATGCCATAATCGCCACGCGTGGCATGCGGGTTGGCGATCGCAGTAACTCCACCGCACTCCAGGGATGCTGCTGCCCATCCCCCGGTGGTCTTGGTCGTAATTTTAGGACATACCCGGGTCCAACAACATACATACATTGCAAGTTAAATAAAAGCTTGTAATATAAATAGGTATTATATTACCCTTAAATTAGTTTATAAGTACCTACCTATCTCCCAAACACTAACCTTTCTAAGGACTTATCTGACATAGTTTCGATTTCGCCTAAATCCGGAGACGACTCCATGGCTTTGCCTTGTTCTAATTATTGTTTTCTAAAATAGACAAATAAAATTCATTTTCGCTTTACTTATAAATTTAAAAGAATATTTTGTCAGTAGAAACATCTCGGTTTAGTATACACGAGTTTAAAAAAACGATTTATTTTATAATTGGAACATTATCTAGTTTGGTAAATAAAGTTGTTTTGGGACAATTACTTAATTATTTTTACATTGCTTAATTGAACAAGCGTTCCTTTTTTTAGAGACCTTCACCGATTATTTCCTTATTTTCAAATGAATAAAATACCACTTTAAATGTACCTAAACGCAAACAGTATCCATAAAGCGCGGGAGCTCGCCTAGCACAGGCCCAACGCTGACAGTAGTCGGTAGCGGACTGAGGGGGCACTGATTGCATAGAAAACACGCGGGCGGCTAGCTTATACCGTAAGGGCGTATGCGACAAAACAGTCTTTTTCAGTTTAAATAAAAACCATTAGTAATTTAATAAAATCCAATTACAATATTGAAGTGATTGCTTAGATGAATTTAAATGGAAAACTAAGAGACTTTAACAAGTGCCGTTTATCTGTAAAATGCAAATCTCTGTTTTTAAAGAGGTTTAAAAGAAAATTATTTTTGTGTTATGAAAATTATCCAATCATGTAAAGCTATTACAAAAGTGAAGCCAAAGGTACTATGGATCATATAAAAAATAATCGTGTTCGTATGTTTCTTGGTTGCGGAGAAAAATTGCAATCCCTACCGCCAATATTTTCAATTCGTCGTCATTTTTTAATTTAAGATTCCGCAGTAAGATCGGGTCTCCATACAAACATAGTTTCGCTCTCATTTTAAAACGCTATGATAGCGTAACATGAAACTGTGTATACACAATGGGATCCGGCATATCCAGGTCGGAAATTAGTTTTTCTTGCTTGAAATTATAATGGAGAAAAAATACAGCGATTATGAAGGTTTTCATAAGAGACGTAAAAAACTCGCTGTATTTTTTTCCATTACTCAAACTCAAATGATTTACAATGTCTAGCAACAGAAACTTATTTCCGACCTAGATATGGCAGCTCCCATTGTTTATACAAAGTTTCATGTTATTTCAGCAAGGCGTTTTAAAATGAGAACGAAACTAAGTTTGTGTGGAGGATCGAGTTCAGCCGAGCGTACTGGGGACTTAAGAGTCCCCAGAGTCCCAGAGTTAGTATGAAATTAATAAATATGATGGTTTACATACTCGGTTACTTTATTAAAATAAATAAAACTTTCCTCATAGCAACAAAAACGAGGTTTTTTTTTCACAAATTGCTCCCTAATATAAATCGAAAGCTCAAGGTCACGCCGCCGTGACGCCGCCGCCGCCGCGGAATTTTGCCTATCACGCCGCCGCCGCGGAATTGGCCATCGGCGCTCATATCTAGTTCGAGGAAGAAGTCTATCCACTCATTCGCCATTCCAAAACAATGCATCGTCAAACCGCCAGCACAATATGAAACCATTATAAATTTAAAACTGGCCAAGTGCGAGTAGGCCTCGCGCACGAAGGGTTCCGTACCATTATCTATAAAAACGGCAAAAGGTCCGACTCGCCTCGCAGAAATACATCGACTGTGAAAATTTCAACTGTAACTATCGCGGTTCATGAGATAAAGCCTGGTGACAGACAGACGGACGGGCAGACGGACGGACGGACAGCGAAGTTCCGGTATGGTAACCGGGGCTCTTTGGGTATGGGTACCCTGTAAAGTAAGAAGGTAGGTATCTTCATCTGTAACTAAATCGGTGATATTACAAAATTAACACCGCGTGTATACTTTTGTGAAAAGCAAGCAGGTATTTTTCTTATTTTGCTGTGAGCTTCTCCGTATAGGTACCTATCTTATATTTACTCGTGCATCACAATACTTTCTGATATTGTGCAATATCGCTTAAACAATGCACTGTAACTTGTAAGCGAATATGTGCCATAAGTACGAGTATACAGGATGAAATGCTACGCTACATAATAAAAAAATCAGTACTTGCTCATTTTACACCTGATTATTGATCACTACTGTTTCGTTCGTATAATGGACGATTCACACCAAACGGCCGGAGTCAGCGCGCACGCCACCAGCAGTCCCATAGTTATCAGCTAAGAATCTGATCATAGGGTCCTGGAGAAATCGAGGGAACTCTTCAAACATTTACCAATAGCGATTTGGGTATTTTGTAAAGTAACTCGTGCATTCGCCCTTAAAAAGCACCATTTGGCAAAGATTGACAAAAAGTAATGATATCCCATCAAAAACATAAATGTGTAAACATTTTCACATTTATGTTTTTGATGGTAATAATAATCATAATAATAATCATTTATTTAAAAACACGTTTCCTGACTATACTTTCGAGAGGTCCTCGCACTAGGCTACGCCTGTATCGCGGGGAACCATTATGCAATTAACATATGTATTAGAGTTTAGTTACCGATAAATAATTTAAAAACTGACTTCAATGGGGGAGGCCAGTGAAAGATTATTATACTTAGATGGTGCACTCTTAGATAGATATACAATAAAATAAAAATGGCTATAATGTATGTTTATAATGGTAGAAAACTAAGTACCCTCAATTCCTCATGGAATCATGGAAAAACCTTGCTTGCTTGACAAACAAAATGAAGAGAACAAATCGCCAAACGTGAACTACGCGTCGTTGAAGAGTTCCGTTCTGATCATCATCAGCAGTTCCACTTCATCAAATGTCACTTTTATGAATGAAAATGCTTGATTAGTTCGTGAAAATACTAAAATCACTATTTGTGTGCCTTTCACATTTGAGGAGTTCCCTCGATTCCTAATGGATCCCATCATCAGAACTCGAGCATGACAAAAATCAATCGTGAAAATAGAACTTGCTTAACAAACCCAGCTAGGAGGACAAATCACCAAACGTGAACTTTTCGTCGTTGAAGAGTTCTGTGCTGATCATCACCAGCAGTTCCACTTCATCCAATGTCACATTTTTGGATGCAAATGATTGACTTGTTGATAAAAACACAAAAATCACTATATGTTTGCCTTCAAGATTTAAGGAGTTCCCTCAATTCCTCATGGATCCCATCATCAGAACTGCGTTTTGACAAAAACGGGACCAACTTGGATATATATACCTACAATCAAAAAAATAATTTTCCAAATCGGTTAAGAAATGACGGAGTTATGGAGTAACAAACATTAAAAAAAACAACCGAATTGATAACCTCCTCTTTTGAAATCTTGAAGTCGGTTAAAAATATATGATACTAGTAGGAAACTGCACTTTAAACTAACTTAAAACTAAAGGTAATCATTACAAGAAATGTTAACTTAAGACTAAATTGTTTTCTAATATAGGTTCTGTCTCGTCATAATTTAAAGAATGAAGCATTTAAAAAATGAGTGTTATGGCTTCATTTACAGTGCAGTTCTTTAGATTACAGAATTTTAGTATTGAATTGTAGGTAGAAACTCTGATATAGTCACCAAAACGCTTTCCAAATGTGAAAAGTACTCGGGGAACTGGTAAGGAAAAAACACGTTTTTTTAGTAGTGTGTTATAGCAGTCTATGTGTTTAGAAAATTTGTGTGTGACTAAGGAGATTTTTAGTAAAAATAACTGACGAACGGTTAAGACATTTGCTTGGGCATCAGAGCTGCGGTTGGATATCGATACGGTTTTTTAAACATTACTTTTAACACGGATCTTTGGACTTTTCGATTTCAAGCATAGTGGTCTTTGCTGCGCTGCCCCATACTGTAATACAGTAGCTGATCACTGATTGGCATAGTGCGGCGTAGACCATTATGAGCAAAGAGTGGTCGGCTGAGTGACGGAGCTTTTTGAAAATTCCTATGCATTTTCTAAATCTCGTGGAGTTTACGGATATGCTGCTTAAAGTTGAGCTTTTCGTCTACAATCAGACCAAGGTACTTTATGGCATCAGAATTACAGTTACAGGAGTTGTTAGGAAAAGAATCACATGAATGGATTTTTATGGATGGAGTAGGGGATGGTTTTGATGAAGCTGTTTTGTGAAAGCAAATGCATTTCGTTTTGTTGCTGTTGAGCGTCAACAGGTTCGCGCGAAACCAATCCGAAGCAATTTACATTCCTCTTTCCACAGCAGCGACCGTATTCTGCCAGCTTTTGTCGTTACAATATACAAAAATACTTAACCAAAATAACTTACATAATGTAATGCTCCAAACGCCTGATGGAGGTAACGCGTGACCGGAGGGCTGGATCATACCTGGCACAGAGGATCAGCATTGCCATTGGCACGCTGCCCTCAGAAGGCGATTTGGGGCAAATCTTTTATTTATAATTATTTTTAATTTAGTTTTTAATATTGGATAGTTTAGTTTTTATTTTGTTTATCCTCAATTACTTAAATCAAATAAGAGGTTGTTTATTGTAAGCCGACTTACATAATACTATAACTAACTTTATCTCAAAAACTGAGGCTCTGTACCATGCTGGCGGCATTTCCTCGCTGTATAGCAATGCTGATACCTACGTTGTGCGAAGTAGTCACCAGCTCATCTCTCACTAGTTACATCGCCCAGACGTTTCGCAATTTCAGAAAATAACTTGTGCGCGCTGGGACCACATGGACCTCTTATTATCATTTATTTTATTAATCATTAGGATTGAAATGTCAGAAGTTAATAACGTTAACACCACTCCACTGCACCGAAAAGACTACAAAATTTCAAAGTCTGGTTATAAAACAAATCTAACCTGACCTAATGGTCTATAAAAAATGTTTTTTTTTCTACCTATAAAAGTCCTGAAATTTTAACGGGATATTGTTTGAAAGACGCAAAAAATACCAAAAATAGGTAGCTGATTCTCACATTAACTGATTCTTTCATCCTGTATATGCCGTTTTCCCGGACGTTGGCATGAGTGAAGGCATATGTAAATGCACTCTTTATTTACTTTGAGTTTCCCTTTCTGCACATTATAAGTCTGTAAACTCTGTGGGTTTACTTTGCTAACTGAGGCCTATTGTGAGTTGGTAAATACTGCTGCTAATTGTTATTTGAAGTGTTTAATTAGTTAGCAATAAACTCATTTTATTTGCCGTATGTAGCCGACAAATACGACAGAGGCATATTTTATTATTTTTATATTTTTAAACTATTGACAAGGACTTAAGAGGGCCCAGTACGCTCGGTTCTCCATACAAACGTATTTACGCTCTCATTTTAAAATGCCATGCTAGAATAACATGAAACTTTGTATACACAATGGGATCCGGCATATCTAGGTCGAAAATTAGTTTCTGTTGCTAGAAATTGTAAAAGACAATAAAATACAAATGTTTTTTGAGTTTTTTACGGCTTGTATGAAAACCTTAAATAATCGCTGTATTTTTTCTCCATTATAATTTCCGGATTTACCGGATCCCATTGTGTATACAAAGTTTCATGTTATTCTAGCATGGCGTTTTAAAATGAGAGCGTAAATACGTTTGTATGGAGAACCGTGGAGCGTTCGTGGCCCAGCGGCGCCCGTGTACCGCGTGCGGTATGCAAGGTTAAACAATGTCGGGCAGGGTCAGTCCTTGGATGGGTGACCGCTTTGAGTGGAGTGGAAGTGGTGAAACGCGTCGTTGCGAGGCGCAGACAGTTCTGCGGTAAAGCGAACGCGATCCGGGGCACGTCGCACCAAAAAACCGCGCGGTATTCGGTAGCGCGGTAGAGCGGAGGCGGCGTGTGACATATGAAGCAGTAATCGACAGTCGATAGTTTCGGAAAGATCAAAAGTGCAAATCCGCCTCCGGCCCGCACCGCGCCACGCTCGTTCTTTGTGTTTCGAGCTTGAACTTCAGATATTGTAGGTACTTATTCACAAGGGTTTATTGCTTGATAGTGATAGTCAAATCATCATCTTTTTATAAAACCCACTATTACTAAAAAGTTTAGGGAAATTGGAACAAATTATTGGCAATTACTTGGCCAACAGAGTGTCAATTTTGATCCTTGTATAAAAGCCAATAAACATTTTTCATTTTTCATGACGAAGTTCTACTGTGCTTGACGATTGACGAATTTCAGATTGAAATGATGTAATATCAGAGCAACGGGCAAGCTTGATTGCGTTTACTGTAACTATGTATTGTGAAATTAATACGTCTACCTAATTAAATAAAGTAAATATTGTACATATGATACACGGGTATTAACTATGAAGTAATACATGAGTTTGTCTTTGTTAATATTTACCCACACCTAGATATTTGTATAGCCTCGTAAATTCCCGCGTACTTGTACAGTTTTTTGGTATGCAGTTAAAATGTCAGTTCTGAAGAACAAAATTAACAATACAAGACCTAACATTCTTACTGCATAGCAAAATAACTGCCGAATGTACTTCTCCAAGTACTAATTAAGGATGCGCTAAATAAATAAATAAATAAATATTAGGGGACATTTTTTACACAAATCGAACTAGTCCCACAGTAAGCTCAATAAGGCTTGTGTTATGGGTACTAGACGACGATATATTTAATAGATATATACTTAAATACATAGAAAACGTCCAAGTCTCAGGAACAAATGTCTCTGTTCACCACAGAAACAAATGCCCTTACCGGGAATCGAACCCGGGACCTCTAGCTTCGGAGGCAATGACACTACCAACTAGGCTAAAGACTAAATACTATAGACATTCATTTATTTATTTATATCTAGGCTCACCAACAGTGGCAGCAACAATCATTAACACCGGAGACAAAATAAACTTAATTGCGCCGCCACCAATTACAGATGAATATTTCCGAAAATATTTCACTTTATCAAAAAATGTTTGATGACTACCTCTATTCATATTGAAAGACCTATCCAACAACACCCCATGCACACCTAGTGAGCTGGTAGAGACAGGCACACTTGACTCCAACAAAAATGTGCACTGATCAAATTTTTATTTTACCGTTTGTCGGCGTGATTGATCTGTATGTACTTATAAGTACACTACCGCTCATAAGTATTTAGGCACCCATACCTTTTCACATTGAAAATGTCTTTTCGTTCGCTCCAGTATAGGGTCCCATTTCACGAAATAGTGCGAGCCCCTTATATTTCAGAGAGTGGTGAAGGTATGATATTCAAACTAGGCTCAAAAGACGCGTATTTACGAGATGTGTAAGATGCAAAGAGAATTATTTGAGAAAGTCCAGAACGAAAAAAGTTTTGGCCGAAATAGTGAAAAAAAAATTCAATTTCCTCCGATTTTTTCATTTTGGCACTCGATATTTTGGAAACGAAGTATGATATCAAAATTTTGATTAAAACTCCTCTGGACAATTTAGTCTGCTACAATTTGAGCCTAAAACAAAGACGTCAAAAAGTCAGCGTCAACGAGTCAAAAAGTCAGAACGACTATTAGTAGGTAATATATATATTTTTTTTAATCAACACAATTGTACAATTGTAGTTAGTTTTAGTTTTATATTTCAAATTGTTTAAATTAAACATGTATTGTTTCTATAATAAATTATTATTATTATTGCAGTGCCCGGGAAATAGCAATTCGTGGATAAGTCAATGATGTTTTGGAAGACCAATATCTTCCAAAACCTTGGCATTGATTGCATAAAACAAGCCATTTTATCCGAGACAATTTATCGACCCGAGCCGCAGGCAAGGGTCGATATAAAGTAGAGGATAAAATGAGTTTTATAAATGAGTTTTATACATTTGCTTTTCACTTCGATTGCGAGAAAATTAAACAAATAATCAAGGTTATGATATCATATAATTTATCCATCTTCTGGGGGGTGTCATGTTGAATTCGACTTTGAAAATTCTTGTTATAGTTATAGTCGGAGTTTGGAGGTCGAGTTAATTTGAAGTCGCCGTTATCTTGCGTGAATATTAGTAAAGTGGCAAATGCCTTTTTATGTGGTTACCGTAACTTGGCTGCGCTTTAAAAAATTGCCAATTTAATAGGAATTTTGTATGTGAGCTATGTTTATATATATATTATATATCAACCAAATTGGCATACGTTAGCAAATGTAATGCATTTTTTTATTTTGTTAACCGACTTCAAGATTTCAAAAGAGGAGGTTATCAATTCGGTTGTATGTTTTTTTTTTTTTAATGTTTGTTACTCCATAACTCCGTCATTTCTTAACCGATTTGAATAATTCTTTTTTTGATTGTATGTATATATATCCAAGTTGGTCCCGTTTTTGTCAAAAGGCAGTTCTGATGATGGGATCCATGAGGAATTGAAGGAACTCCTCAAATCTGTAAGGCAAACATATAGTGATTTTTGTGTTTTTATCAACAAGTCAAGCATTTGCATCCAAAAATGTGACATTGGTGGAACTGCTGATGATGATCAGAACAGAACTCTTCAACGACGAAAAGTTCACGTTTGGCGATTTGTCCTCCTAGCTGTGTTTGTTAAGCAAGTTCTATTTTCACGATTAATTTTTGTCATGCTCGAGTTCTGATGATGGGATCCATGAGGAATTGAGGGAACTCCTCAAATCTTAAAGGCAAACATATAGTGATTTTTGTGTTTTTATCAACAAATCGAGCATTATCATACAAAAATGTGACATTTGATGAGATGGAACTGCTGATGATGATCAGAACAGAACTCTTCAACGACGAAAAGTTCACGTTTGGCGATTTGTCCTTCTAGCTGTGTTTGTTAAGCAAGTTCTATTATCACGATTGATTTTTGTCATGCTCGAGTTCTGATGATGGGATCCATTAGGAATCGAGGAAACTCCTCAAATGTGAAAGGCACACAAATAGTGATTTTAGTATTTTCATGAACTAATCAAGCATTTTCATTCATAAAAGTGACATTTGATGAAGTGGAACTGCTGATGATGATCAGAACGGAACTCTTCAACGACGCGTAGTTCACGTTTGGCGATTTGTTCTCTTCGTTTTGTTTGTCAAGCAAGCAAGGTTTTTCCATGATTTCATGAGGAATTGAGGGTACTTAGTCTTCTACCATTATAAACATACTTATAGCCATTTTTGTATTTTATTGTATGGAATCTAAGAGTGCACCATCTAAGATTAATAATCTTTCACCGGACTCCCCCATTGAAGTCGGTTTTTTTTTCTTAAAAATTATTGAGTTCATTTTCAATGTACTTTGATGGTCGTGTAGTGCACGAGATCTGTGAATTTTTCCATACATCTGTATACAAAAATTACTTTCAGAAATACACTGCCAAGTCAGTCCCTTGACAGTTTAGCGTGCATTTAACATTTTTTATTTAGCTGACTTATTGAGCCTTAAATCGGTATTGCCAGAGACCCCCCGTTTTAAAATGGTAGTTTTATTTTTGCAATGACTTAAATAACTACTAATTGCTGGTTCATACAAACACACTACACTTTTCTACCGCAGTAGTGTATATATCGATGCCAAAGAACTTTCTAGCTGTAGCGGTTTCTGAGCTAAGCCGCGGACAGACGGACTGACATGGCGAAACTATAAAATCGTTGTTTACTACGGAACCCTAAAAAGAATGTCTCCGTTGCCAATTTGTAGATCAGTATATTAAATAAATATAAAATGCAACCAGCATGTAAGTAAAAGAGTCAAGCACTGGTTCCAACACCGGCGACGAGCGATAAACGAGTAGAATTTAATACTAGAACGTGTGAGCGAGAAGACGAGAAGCGAGTGTTTTTTAACCGACTTCAAAAAAAGGAGGAGGTTCTCAATTCGTTGGAATATTTTATGTATGTTCACCAATCACTCGGAGCCTAGTGGACCGATTTCAAAAAATATTTTTTTTATTTGAAAGGGTAACGTGTGTTTTCTAATTGGTCCCATTGTCACCAAGTCTGGATCTGATGACGGGATCTTGGAAAAATCGAAGGAACTCCTCAAATTGTATACCAAGAGGATGGGGTAAGGCATACATAAGGAACTCAAATTAATCTTTCCCTTTCCGCTTCCTTTTTTTCAAGTCGGTTAAATTTTATAAAAAAATTTGAAACATTATTTAGGCAACGTAACAGCGAGCAGGTTTAGAGGTCGTATAATGTAGCTTATCGTATATTAAACATGTTTTGTGTTAAACGACCTGTGACTAATTCTAACTAGCTCCATTCAAAGACGTAAACAGATGAATTTACCCTAAACTCATCTGTTTGAACAGTCCAGCGAGTTTCAAATAGTTCTCCCTAATAGTTACGAAGGGATAAAAAGAGTAGCAACTATGTAATAAATAGCCTGCTAGTTGAATGGTTCAGTTTTAAGAGTTCGTTCATTGAAAAGACTAAGCTTTGATCTTATCTTTTTTTTTATTTTGGGGGACAATCTTACACAAATCTACCTAGTCCCAAACTAAGCAAAGCTTGTACTAAGGGTACTAGACGACGATATACATACTTATATAGATAAATACATACTTAAATACATAGAAAACATCCAAGACCCAAAAACAAATATCCGTGAAAAATGCACAAATGAATGCCCTCTCTAGCTTCGGAGGCAGAGTCACTACCAACTAGGCTAAACAGGTCGTCTTATTGAACTGTATCTTATATTGTGTTGTGCCTTATATTCGTACAGTCTCGAACTCATAAGTAGGGGTACAGTCAGCATCAAAAGTAGCTACGCATTTGAAAAGTTCAAGTCTTTATTAAAAGGGGTAAAAGTACTAAGTAGAAAGGTTAATTACATATTATATCTATAAGTTAACACTAAAATTCAAACGTTTCTTGTAAATAGGGTTAACAAATGAGTAACTCAAAGTACCGTAAAACGGGGTGAGTAGGTCTCGCGGAGAGGTTATGAAAGGGGAGAGGAGGTTTGAGAGGGGGGTGAGAAGAGATTTTAAGGCTACTGATACAAAAATAATGTATTCCAATTTAAAATGGAGCTATAGTAATACGCATAATAAAAAAAATCGATCCAAAAATCTTCCAAAATCACTTTTGTATGAAAACCCTTCTCACCCCAAATACGAGGCACTACGGGGTGAGGTGGGTTTTCCTCTTTATCGTCAGACTTATGAAATGGAACTACCCAAAATAGAATAAAAACTAAAATACAAACGTCCGGAACACTTATTATATACACCATTCAGTTTTCATATGTAAAAATAAAATGTTACTCACCCCATTTTACGGTAAAACGAATTCTGGCGGGAACAGATTGTGCAAGTGCGTACAAATAAGTTTTGATAGCACCCAATAAAAAACCTATTCAAACAATAAAGAACTAATTGGTGTCGAAAGCAAAACAACAATTACAGAATCGTTGGTGAACTTTTCCAAAAAATAATATGAACGATAAGTTTATTATGATTAAATTGTAAGTATTTCGCGAATTAGTCATTTTTATTCAATTGCCTTGGATTAGGGTCGTTACGTTCTGTGTACAGTCGCGGAATAAGAATGTTAGTCACCTTTCAACTCTATGTTAATGCCATTAAGGTCGAAAACGGACGCCTCCGCGACTATAATTACATATCCCAAAAAACCATGAGACGTATTATATTTTATTTGGTATTTATCGAATTCGGAAAAAAAAACTTTTTTTTAATTCTAATTACAGTAATTACCTACGTCGGCCTGCTTAGCCTAGTTGCTAGTGACACTGCCAACGAATATAGAGGTCCTGGGTTCGAATCAAAAGAAAAAAAATTGTTCCTTGGGGAACCGATATATTTAACGACATATTTGTGTCAACGATATATTTAATTGAAAACATCCAAGTTAGGAATATATCGTTGTCTAGTACCCATAACACAAGCCTTATTGAGCAAACTAGTTCGATATGTGTAAAAAATTGTCTCCTAATATTTATTTATTATTTCTGTTTGTTCACCGAGTCATAAAAGTGAAGAGTAAAGATTTGAAATCTCAAAAGCTGAAACCTTTTCCAGTCCCTTGTCTAAAATTAGCATCATCTAAATATTGACGCAACTACTCAACTTGAATGCCTCTATTGGAAACGCGGCAAATTGAAATGTCGCTCTGTCAATAGGAATGTTTTTAATTAAAATGCCATTTCATTCATCAATACAATTTGTGCCGTGATCTGCGTTATTTGACGGAAGGGTATAAGGATATCGCCTTTGTTTTGTCTTACTCAGTGCTGGATTAACCAATAATCAAAGTACTTAAACATTTATGTATGTACAACAAAAATATATACAAGAATACTTAACCAAAATAATATATAGAAAATAATTTTTAAGAAAAAAAACCGTCTTCGATGGGGGAGTCCGGTGAAAGATTATTAAACTTAGATGGTGCACTCTTAGATTCCATACAATAAAATAAAAATGGCTATAAGTATGTTTATAATGGTAGAAGACTAAGTACCCTCAATTCCTCATGAAATCATGGAAAAACCTTGTTTGCTTGACAAACAAAACGAAGAGAACAACTCGCCAAACGTGTCGTTGAAGAGTTCCGTTCTGATCATCATCAGCAGTTCCACTTCATCAAATGTCACTTTTATGAATGAAAATACTTGATTAGTTCATGAAAATACTAAAATCACTATTTGTGTGCCTTTCACATTTGAGGAGTTTCCTCGATTCCTAATGGATCCCATCATCAGAACTCGAGCATGACAAAAATCAATCATGAAAATAGAACTTGCTTAACAAACACAGCTAGAAGGACAAATCGCCAAACGTGAACTTTTTGTCGTTGAAGAGTTCTGTTCTGATCATCATCAGCAGTTCCACTTCATCAAATGTCACATTTTTGTATGATAATGCTCGATTTGTTGATAAAAACCCAAAAATCACTACATGTTTGCCTTTAAGATTTGAGGAGTTCCCCCAATTCCTCATGGATCCCATCATCAGAACTCGAGCATGACAAAAATTAATCGTGAAAATAGGACTTGCTTAACAAACACAGCTAGGAAGACAAATCGCCAAACGTGAACTTTTCGTCGTTGAAGAGTTCTGTTCTGATCATCATGCAAATGCTTGACTTGTTGATAAAAATACAAAAATCACTATATGTTTGCCTTAAAGATTTGAGGAGTTCCCTCAATTCCTTATGGATCCCATCATCAGAACTGCCTTTTGACAAAAACGGGACCAATTTGGATATATATACTTACAATCAAAAAAAGAATTTTTCTAATCGGTTACGAAATGACGGAGTTATGGAGTAACAAACATAAAAAAAAAAACATACAACCGAATTGATAACCTCCTCTTTTGAAATCTTGAAGTCGGTTAATTAAAACTAACTTAAATCTAAAACGGGCTCTTGAGGCATTGTACCGAAGATGCTGGCGGCATTTCCTCGCTGTATCGCAATGCTGATACGTTGAGCGAGGAAACCGCCAGCTCTTCGGTTACCAGTTACGTCAACCAAACGCTTCGCAATTTCTGCAAATAACAAATCAAAGTAAGCAGTTGCGTAGGGCACCGCGTCTTGGGGGCACCAAATTCTCAGACCAAAAAATTTAGTTGGGGGGCACCATTGTAATGTCCTAATCCGGCACTGTCTGTCGTTATTTTAGAAGACGGATGATAGTGAAAATGAAAACGAGCGTACTCGACGAGAGTTGGTACCTACTACCAAACGAGCAGAAAAATACCTAATGATTTCTTTACCTAGGTTTGGATTTCCCGAAGAAAATAGGGGACTACCACAGCCAGAATTACTAGTTTTTTTTTGTATGAGCCGCTCGCCAACCTGTGTTGCCTCTTAACGCATGATTTTTCTAATCTAAGGGAGGTATTCCACTCATCCAACATCTTTGTCCAAAATCGCAGTCCAACATACATTTGATTAAAGAAATTGGATGATTACATCCAACTTGGATGGGACCCCGACATTAGATCAAAGATTCTGATGACAGTTAAATCAATATGGCTACGCATGAAAAAGAATAAAACTTGGACAAAGATAATGGATGAGTGGAATGAGCTTCCGTCAAAGAACTTTGATCAAAGATTTGACAAAGAAATTGGACAGAGATATTGGGTGAGTAGAATACCACCCCGTATTAAACTCATCCAATACCTTTGTCCAATATCTTTGATCAAAGAAATTGGATGATTTCATCAAACTTGGATGGGACCCCGACATTAGATCAAAGATTCCGATGACAGTTAAATCAATATGGCTACGCATGAAAAAAAATAAGACTTGTCAAGTGAGTGGGCAACTTGACTGTTAGAAGTTCACAAGCCGCCCGAAGGCCCCTAACTTGGCTTAACGACTGCTGTCGTAGACAGCAGCCGGGATCAACGGCTTAACGTGCCTTCCAAAGCACGAGAGCGGTCAGTTAGTTTAGTAACCACTCAAAGCGGTCACCCATCCAAGAACTGACCTGCGCCCACATTGCTTAACCTCGCATACCGCACGCGGTAGGCGGGTGCCGCTGGGCCACGAGCGCTCTAGGTAGTGTCGTTTATCCTGTGTTTTCAGTACATTCACTCAGATATCTTGAAAAACAAGCCGGCGACAATCTGGTTATACGAAACGCTTCGCCATTATCTATGAGCAGTGTTTTCCAAACTATAAAGCGTTCTACACACGTACCAATTTGTCATTAGACACAGCTCTGAAGAAAACACAGCAATCATTCAATTGACCCTGAGATTTTTCACAATATATTATTCAAGTACATAATAATTACGCGTTTTTGTTCTTTGAAACCCAAGAGGTGAGTCCCAATTGTTTTAGTTAGGGGGGGGGGGGGGGGGGGAGTAGTAAATAGTAGTTGCGGATTCGCACCCGGGGCGGTTCGTTTCCAGCTACCAGGTGCGTCGATTAAACTAGCTTCGCGCCCGGGGCGAATCGCCCCCAGCTACCAGGTGGGTTTCCTGTTGATGAAGCTAGCTTCGCACCCGGAGCGGATCACCCCAGATACCAAGTGGGGGTGGGTCCCCCGTCGATGAAGCTAGCTTCCACCCGGGGCGGATCGTCCCCCTCTCCCCAGCTAGGCAATATGCCATTAATTATATATATTTTTGCCCAATTGGTTGGAACACAGGGAACATCCTAGTTCCGGCAGGTAATATTTCTTCTCTATCGATAAGCTTAGCCCGCATGCCACCACATCAGCCCTAGGACGTCCACTGCTGGACATAGGCCTCCCCCAATTTCATGGGGGGTAAATGCCATAATCGCCACGCTTGGCATGCGGGTTGGCGATCGCAGTATCTCCACCGCGCTCTAGGAATGCTGCTGCCCATTCCCCGGTGGTCTTGGTCGTAGTTTTAGGACATACCCGGGTCCATACGCATGCAAAGCGTGGCGATTATGGCATATACCCCCCATGAAATTGGAGGAGGCCTATTTCCAGCAGTGGACGTCCTTGGGCTGATATGGTGGTGGTGGTGGATAAGTTTGGGCTGTAATAACATAAATTTGATAGATTATTCTTATTCGCATTTTATATAGGACGATATTGTACTAATTTCTGTGGCGTAAAGCCACGGGAAAAGCGGACTGGATGGGAGTATTATTTCTCAAACAGCAAAGGCTAAATATATACTAATTATCGTCCCCGTGTTCTGTCGATGAACCTCACTGACACTAAAAGTGGAAAGACCGACTCACCTGATGCTGGTCGCCGCCGCACCGTTGAGGGAGCGCTCCCCTTTAGCTCCGATGATTAACTTTTTTGAAGAAATAAGAGATTGATTTTTAAAGCTGCTATCTTGGTAAAACTATTTTTGTGACACTGACTTATGTCTTTTCGATTTTTAGGGTTCCGTAGTCAACTAGGAACCCTTATAGTTTCGCCATGTCTGTCCGTCCGTCTGTCCGTCCGTCCGCGGATAATCTCAGTGACCGTTAGCACTAGAAAGCTGAAATTTGGTACTAATATGTATATCAATTACGCCGACAAAGTGGTAAAATAAAAAGTGGAAAAAAATATTTTATTAGGGTACCTCCCCGTAAAGTGTGGAGTGTTTTTTTTTTTTCATTTTAACCCTAACGTGTGATATATTGTTAGATAGGTATTTAAAAATAAATAGGGGTTTACTAAAATCATTTTTTGATAATGTTAATATTTTCGGAAATAATCGCTCCAGAAGTAAAAAAAAATGTGTCCCCCCCTCTAACTTTTGAACCATAAGTTTTAAAAATATGAAAAAAATCTCAAAAGTAGAACTTTATAAAAACTTTGTAGGAAAATTATTTTGAACTTGATAGGTTGAATAGTTTTTGAAAAAATTACAAAAATAATTTCTGAACTAAGTTTGTAATTTAACCGTATAATCCAAACTCTTTCTTTAGTTATCACCGTCCTCTGTGGGCCCGGTTTTAGGGTTTTGTGTTTCTGAAAACTACGGAACCCTACACTGAGCGTGGCCCGACACGCTCTTGGCCGGTTTTTATAATCTTTGGATATTCGTGCCGGCCAATACCTACTTTCTTTACCATTGAGGTTCATCGGCTCGGCTGTATACTGAACAATTTCACCTATTTCAGTAACTTGTTACGTTTCAAAGATAGCACAGCGCATATTATTCCGATTCAAAATTGTTTTCCTTGAAATCGCATGACGCCGGATAACATTTTTCTAATCTGAAAAAAAACCTATAGTCTAAAATTCAGAATTTATTTGTTCGACGCTATTCACCCTTTACGATCGATTCTAAGAAGAAGGTACCTAATTGTAGGTGGGTACCTACATTTATTATGAGTAGCTACCCCCCAACTACCCAGTTCGGGGGTAGCTACTCGTAATAATTGGGATGACATACTTTACTCCCCGTCTCGAGTGTGTGCGCTGTCGCAGCGATCATCTAATAATTCCCCAGCCGCATGCAATTGCATCCAAGGCTGCGCGGCAGACTAGAAATAGATCGCGACTACTGCAGCTAAACGTCATACATGGGACGGCCTGTTTAGCCAAGTCACAGAATAAGTAATAGTACAAGTAGCCTAGTCGGTAGTGACACAGCCTCCGAAGCTAGAGGTCCCGGGGTCGAATCCCGGCCAGGGCATTGTTTGTGCATTTAGTACGGATTTTGTTCATGGGTCTTGGATGTTCTCTACGTATTTATCCATATAAGTATATATGTTTATTTATTACTTATTTATAGGTGGTCATAGTGACGACCACTTTGGGTTAGATGGTAGTGGCCGTGCCTACGAAGCCAGAGGTCCCGGATTCGAATCCCGGCCAGGGCATTATTTGTGTATATTTAACACGAATAGTTTCCGAGTCTTGGATTTTTTATGTATGTATTTATCTGTATTAGTATATAAATCGTCTTCTAGTACCCCTAATATAGTAAAGTTATGTTTTTTTTATATATCGTCAGTTATATATTTGTTTTTATCGAAAGCTTATTTTATTTCGATTAAGTAACACTATACATAATTCATTTTTTTTCCTTATTTAAAGAAATTCCTAGTAACTTTAAGGCCGTGGTTAACCACGTGCATCAAAAGTAACTACGCGTATGAAGGGATCAAGAGCTCTTATTTAGTTACAATAAAGACTTGAAGTTTTACGAAACTTTAGCTTAGTGTTAATAAAAAGCGAATTTATAAATAGGTAGCATAGTACCTTAGTACCGCAGTCGGCGTCCACCTGTCTACACGCTCACAGATATAACTTCCACATTGGTAAATAATAATACCGTTTAGATGTCTTAAATAATTTATTAGGCAAGATCTACACATGCATAACTCGTACATAACTTACAACCTTACATAAAAATACCTCGTGATATTCGTGATCATTATGATAATCATCATTATGATGCTTTAAGCTTTAAAAAAGCATTTAAATATAAATGTAATACTGCTAGGTATATTTTTCATCAGATACACTGACGCACGCGTTGATTTGCTTATTCTACTCATTTATTACAATAGCAATACACAGACACACACTTTAAATCAATGTCTAAGGCGCTCATTTTAAGATTACTTTTACTCTACCAATAAATGCATAATTTCGCAGTTAACTACATAACCATACTACCAATCTGCAAGCATTCATTATCTTAACCTCTTGACCGCCAAAGGAATCAAGTGACGGGCGCTGTACCTACGCCACGGAAACAATCAGTACATAATGGTCATGGATTGATATTGATGACGTTGGCGTATGAGACTTTCCATTTGCTGTCCACTGAACGACTGTGGCGGTCAAGATAATGATTGCTTTATGCAGATTGGTACTATGGCTATGTAGTCCACTGCAAAGTTATTCATTTATTGGTAGTGTAAATCGAATCTAAACATTTTTATATTCCTATACATTATTTCAATGTGTGTCTGTCTATTCTTCCTATATACTAACCTACGGCAGATTCGAGTGGAATGGCGTTCAGGTTAAGATTTTTTTATACCACATCGATGGCAAACAATCGTACGGCCCGCCTGATGGTAAGCGGTCACCGCAGCCTATGGACGCCGGCAAGTCCATGGTTGTCACATGCGCGTTACCGTTACATGTATACACGCGTGTCTTGAGGAACCCCATACTGTAATACTACTGATAATGCTATACTGATTGTCAAAATATTACTAAATGTTTATACAACGAACAGCAGTACAAATAGGAGATGTCGATCAAAGATAAAATTAATTTGTATTGTAAAAAACTTAAGAATACGATAATATTAACTTAACTAAATAGAATAAATAGTTACCTTGTGTAATAAATAAATAAAAGGACATTACTAAAATAAATTAAATATTAACACTTTGGATTCTAAGTTCATTTGGCAATTAATCGGTTCTATAAAATACTCTCTTGTTGCTTATAAATTAAGTTAGGTAAATTAAACCAAAACTCCTAATTAAATATACCCTAACTACATTGAGTTCATTTAACATTATCGTTAATGCAAAATCTACCTTGTACAGCGTACTCGGGACGAACTCAAAGGATTTCACCAGCGCATTCATCATCATGACGTCGTAAGGAGCAAAAAATTAAGAAGTTTTTATTCATACAACTCATTAATTTTGTTCTATTACTAAAAATGAGCCATATGACGAGCTGGCATCGTTTGTTAATGTTATTTATTTTCATTAGAACAGAAATAGATTTAGTCAAAACCAGCTTACTTCATTACATTTTACTTTCTAAACATGGGCAGTAATACACTGTTGTCATAACGTAAGCGCTCGATCGACGAAACACAAAAATGTAACAAGAATCCTATTGGTGGATGGAGTACCTAGCACGTGTGCTGCACGCGCCGCTGCTAAGTCGTTCATGTAGGTACTGACTTGTTCAACATCCGATGAATTTTATGCGGAAATTCCGTTGTTGCATATGCCGATGCGAATACCCGCAACACTCCTATCATTTATATATCGGCACTACAACTACATATTCTGTTGCAAAAACTTCCTCTCATTTATACAATTCTCCAATTCATCATGATATTTATCAATCTTAGCATCAAAGCCAGGACTTTGAATATCACAATCAAAGCTATTCCCTGTTATTATCTTCTCCTGGTTAAGTGTTGAGTCAAAACGGACCTTCTTGCCAGGTGTATTAGTTCTATTATGCGATGTCTCTGCTTCACAATTTCTTTCTCTAAGAGGTGTCACATTCATGTTCAGTCTAGTATTTCTTAGAGTCTTTATAGTTTCATATGTATGTTCTACTCCATCTATTTCTTCTATCTCAATGTCATCTGAGATGTCTAGATTCAGAGCTGGATTCTCAAAACCTGTGTCTTTAATTACAGCTTTTCCTTTCGGAGGTTTTCTTGGTACTTCATAAGGATTTAAAGTGATATTTGAATTTGCTTCTGGCTTATCACCCTTGAAGGTCCTTTTTAAAGTTTTGAAAACCTTCTTAGATAGTTTATTACTGGCTCTCAATATTTGATGTTTGAAGTCTTTTTTACTTTCATTTGATTCATTGGAGCAGTTTGCTTGGCTGATTTTATTTAAATTCATTATGTCAATTGCACTAAACTGAGATACATCGCAACCAAGTATTTTGCTCTGTTTGTTTAGTGTTTCATCTGTGTTTTCATAGATTGGGCTTTCTGATCGATATCCGTCGATATTTTCATACTGGTTTTCAATGTTTGAATCATTTACTGTCGATATAGTGCTATTAGTGTCACATTCAAATAATCTTCTCGGCATTATTTCATTTGATTGTATGTGGTTCTGTAAAATATTAGCTTCAGCATTGTATTCTGATTCTGCTTTTGTTTCATTTACATCCAAAAATGGATTCTCTGCAGGTATGATTACATCATTAGCAATATTAGGATTGAGGAATGGGTTTGTGCTATTTTTATCTGGTATCTTTTTCTTTTTAGTTATTATAGTTATTGTTTTTATCTCCATTATGTTGCTTTCATTTAAATCATCATCAAAGTATAGTGACTGATTTGATGCGTTAGGAGAATCTAGAGCCAGTCTGTCTATGAAGCTTAGACTGAGGTTGCTAGGGTTGTTTACGAATACTTGGTTTGTTATGTTAGTTTGTACATTAGTAATGTTACTGATGGATGATAAATCTTGCATTTCACTGTTAAGAGCAGCCAAAGATCTGTGTTCCATGTCTGAAACGCCGGAATCAACTACATCATCTTTAATTTCTGATATGTCTAAAGTTTCATTAACATCTTGTACATTTGGTTGGAAAAACAAGAAAGATTCTTTGTTGAAAGTTTCTTCTAAAATCTGTGGCTTCTTAAATTCATTAGCAAATGTGCCTTGTATATTTGATGGAACACCCAATGTATTATATTCCTGCATATTCATCATGCCTAGTGTAAATTCTCTTAAATTTGGTGATATGTGTGACATCTCATCAGAGACAGTGGCTTCTAAGTTTGATGGCAAATTAGTAGCAACATTAAAAGTGCTTTGTACATGCATTAATGTGTCGTCATTAAGACTGCCATGTAATTTCTGTGGAATGCTAAATTTTTCAGGTTGAGTCTGTTGAGGATGTGACTTATTTAAATGTATGTCAGTTGTATTAGCATAAATAGGTTCTTCAATAGGTCCAGATGCCTTACTATTATCATAATTCCTTATATTTCTCTTAACATTTTCTAATTCTCTCACCAAAAACTCGTTTACAGCAGCCTTACTAATGCCCAAGTCTAAAGCAGTGTTCTCAAAAGTGGTGATGTCACAGCTCTTAGTTCTTTTCCGTTTCTTTGGAACAATTTCCATGGCAGTATTACACATGGGGTCATCATTGGCGAGGAGGTCTAATGCTGGGTTGAGGTAGACATTGTTGCTTGGTGTGGTGATCTTGCGTTTTGCTTTAGTGTTGGGGATCACTTCAAACTGATTGTTGTTGACGGAGTCCATTGTGCTGAAACATAAATTAATTTGTTAGATATAACTGTAAAAAGACATACATTAGTTCTTTTTTTTTGTTTTGGTGTGAGGCTCAGGCTAAATTCATCCATAATCACATTTTAGCTGCTTGGATTTGGAGCACTATTGAGACACTCTTTATGTAGATTGTGAATCCAACAAAGAATCAGGCTTCATAGTCATTACCTTTGGCTATAACTGGTCAAGACTGCCCAGAGGTCCACAGCAAGTACACAAACTTAACTCACTTTTTCATCCAGTCCCAGAATTTATAAACTGTGTCAGTCACCTGAGAGTGCACAAACAACACTCCCACTAGTCAGTTTCTTCTTATTTTCTCCAGTCGCTGTGGTTGAAATTGGCCAGGATGATGATAGCAATGGAATATTATCACAAGAACAAGAAATAATTGTAAACAAATATTCTGCCGTAGTAGTAAACACCCCTGGCACCATCCTCATCAATGACTCATTGACGAGGCCATGTCCGCCACTGGGCAATGAATACACATGCTTCCCTTTCTGCACAACCAATGCACAGCCACTGCGTTTCACTGTATCTTTTACCTACCTAATAGCAACTATGAGCTGGTTTATCTCTTATAATGTCTGTACCTCGGAGGACACAAGCGAAAATAATTATTTGTTCTTTAAAAATTCATCTTCTTTATTTACATTTATTTGAAAATGATCTGACATCATTCTCAACTTTCACACTGCAAAGGCTACAGCAGAGGCCCAGTATTGGTGGTAAATTACTACATGCCATATACTGTATCCCAAAGAGTTCCCTTCCCCCTTGTTAGACCTACTATGTTAGTTCTTAATGCTTCAATTGACCTAACCTAATGACTTCTATTTGATGATATTTCAAAGGAAACCCGAAATGTTGTAGTGAAACATTAGGTCTAATGAAACATTTGGGCAACAGTTAGTAGGTAAAGTGACAGGGTCTCATCTCAAAGACTATATGGAGAAATATGCTTTATGGAAGAAATGCCTGCTGTTTTACCTGTCCTCCTGTATCTTTATTTATCCTCTCATCTTTTCATACACGCATAAGGCCAATTAAGCCTATCGAGTCTCATCTTATCGGGTGGGAATGTTTTCTAATAACTACTTTAAATATTAAGTATCATTATAAGTTATTTCTTTATATATACAACTTAAAGGAACTCAAATAACCTCGAAGAGGAAACATTCATATAATATTGGATAAAATTCATTCATCAACAACGAGCATTAATTAATTTATTAGGAGACAATACAGGTTCAACAATTAATCTAAACTTACCTTTTTACAGGAGCGATTCCAGTTTCAATATCTAAACCACAATCACAATATCACTTATCAGTTCTTCCACATACGATCTGTATTCACAATTTGTAATAAAACAATAAATTTCATTCATAACTTTCCGTTTGAAATATGTAAACAAAAAATCGGCAGGTGTTCTTTGGTGCGTACACGGCGGTTATTTTTTTGACAGCTGCTTGGGGCTGCCATAGTAGAATTTCATATTTCTACCAAGTGTCAAGTGTCACTACATAGTAATTTTCACTACGCGTTCATAGATGGCGCTCACTGTTCGATATTATTAGATGCACTAGTCTGCATTACAATAAAAATCAATAGGAAACCTTAGAGTTTCTATATTTAGTATAGTCTTTGTTAATTTCGAAGAGAGGTATGTATATAGTAAAACCATAAGCAACGCTTCGTAAATTATATATTTCTAATAAATCACGACATTGGTCACAGTAACCAATGAAAATTATCACAAACCTTGTCCAATCAACGGAACATCGAAATACAAGCACTAAACTAAACTAACAAATATCTAATTAAGTACATAAAACCACCACCCTCTGACGCTTACGGACAAACAACATTGATACTTTATTATTGGTAGGTACATACAAACACTAATTCTGGTATAAGAGAGATAATAAATAATAATAAACACAGTTAATGCAGAAAGTAACCAAGATTTTTAAATATTCTTCACTCTTCAGCCAGTCTTATGTTCATCTCCATGAGTTTGGTAACCCTTAGTCGATTTATAAAAATGATTGGGTGCTTTCCGCAAAACTAATAGGCACTGTCTCAAATGATTATTGAAATATGGATAAATAAGCAACACCAGATAATTGTTACCACTAAATTTGAAGCATAAATAATTACCTGCCCCCGTTATTTTATCTATGTTCTTGAAACACATTAGAAACAGTTAGATAAATGCTTTAATTCATACAAAATAGAGAATTGGAAGTATTTTCAACACACAATAACCCATTCGAACATTTAGGTACTTAATTATTATTAAACATGTAAGTCAAGACGTCCATACATAATAAGTTGTTACTTGTTAGAATCAAACTCTTGAATAATATGAAATAGGATTTCCCACAATAAGTACAAGATATTTTGGTCGCTTTTTGTTCAGGGTGCCTTTCCACTAGAGATGTGCTTTACAGATATGCTGCGAGGATGTGAAAGCTACGCTACGAAAACCCATTTCCACCAGTGCTATGCTATGTGGACCCAAACGCATCCATAGCAACGTATCATAGCACATCTCTGGTGGGAAGGCACTCTTAAACTAAATACATTTTGGCCACCAACTCCCCATCGCAATGAAAATCCTTAAACGTAAGTTGATATTAACATTTACCCTTGCCTAAAGAATATAAATTTCATAATAGCGATGCATTTGCGTTCGTGGCCCAGCGGCGCCCGCGTACCGCGTGCGGTATGCGAGGTTAAGCAATGTCGGCCGAGGTCAGTCCTTGGATGGGTGACCGCTTTGAGTGGTTACTAACTGAGCGCTCCCGTGCTTTGGAAGGCACGTTAAGCCGTTGATCCCGGTTGCTGTCTATGATAGCAGTCGTTAAGCCAAGTTAGAGGCCTCCGGGCGGCTTGAGAACCTCTAACAGTCAAGTTGCCCACTCACTTGACAAGCCTAATCCCAATAAGGTCTAGTTTCCCCCTCGGGTTGGAAGGTCAGATGGCAGTCGCTTCCGTAAAAACTAGTGCCTACGCCAACTCTTGGGATTAGGTAGCGGACCCCAGGCATCCTTCAGGATGCAACTGTACTGGGAATAACGCTAGGAGGATGATGAATAGCGATGCATTTGCAAGTTTGTGACGGGGAAGTCTCCCCATCACAAACTTGCAAATGCATCAAAGAAGAGAATGTTTCCATCATGCTACTGGCCACGCGCTGAATGGAAGATAACGGCATTACACGATTTTTCAAAAAAAGAAAGATAAACATAACAAACCCTTCTGTTCACCAAAGTATTTCTAATTTTTACAAGCTTTTATTTAACTTCCACTGTTCGTGTATGTAAGAATGTTTGTAAATTGTCGTCAAAATTTGCAATCCCTTTTTCAGTCACCTGTCGGTATCCAATTGAGCTTAAACTTGGCATACTTGTGTAAGTTCGGTTACAATGCCATATTATGGTGCCACCGAGCTGATCTGATGATGGAGACAGAAGGTGGCCATAGACACTCAAAAACTACACAAGATAAACCCATCGTGTTTGGGCTAACGAGTAGTTGATGATTGTGGAATAAAGTACAGTCTGCAATCAATAAAAGCTTGTACCAAAAAGGTTTTCAGAAACTTATTATAACTTCCAATTCACAAACAACCAAATGTAATTTACAATATTTTTTCAAATTTTCTATACAATTGACCTACTTATACTTTATAATTGAAAAATATATTGATTCTTTAATTGATAATCGATAAGTTATTTGTACTGGCGAGATACATTGTACAATATACAGTGTGCTATATAATCTGGATTTATTAAAACTACCTTGATAGTGAATCATCTTGAGAGTAAATCAGGTGACCTACAGAGAAAGAAACAGCAACATGGACAAAGTCGAAACAATGGTTGGTCACCTTCGGAGTCGGTTGGTACTCTCAGATACATGTCATTACTAATTAAAGACAGCGCTAATTGCAGAGCGCTCGTGGCCCAGCGGCGCCCGGGTACCGCCTGCGGTATGCGATTTTAAGCAACGTGGGGCCGGGTCAGTTCTTGGATGGGTGACCGCTTTGAGTGGTTACTAACTGAGCGCTCCCGTGCTTTGGAAGTCACGTTAAGCCGTTGATCCCGGCCGCTGTCTACGACATTAGTCGTTAAGCCAAGTTAGAGTAGAGGCCTTCGGGCGGGTTGAGAACTTCTAACAGTCAAGTTGCTCTCTCACTTGACAAGGAAGGTCCAAGTTGCACCACGTCCGCAGGGAGTACCCACCGTTACCCTACACGTGACCCCTGGGTGGTGCTAAAAGTGCAACAAACTGGCAACCGTACTTGTCTTCTCGAAGGTCTCACGGTTCGAAAATAAATTCCATACGATTATTATTATTACTAATCAAAATGAAAGACGCCTCTAGAACAAAACTAGTAGGTTAAAACCGTTATTACATACTTATCAAATATTGAATGAGTGCCGTGAAAGCGCTTTATTTTGCTCATAACCAGTATTAACCAGTAGTAACCCATATTTTCGGTGCACATTTACACTACAAGGCAAAGTTCAAGGCAGTATGGGGTTTTTCAAGAAAGGAGTGTATACATTTTTAATGTGTTGGCAACGTGCATGAGACACCCCTGGAGTTGCAGGCGTCACACGCTTCAGGCGGGCCATACGCTTATTTGTCACCGACGTGGTATAGTTTTTCATAAAAAGAAAATTGTCGGCCAGTGCTTTCGTTGGCGTCAGGGTGACGATTTTACGTTGACGTCTATGGCCGACCGTGGCGTTCAAAAGGTTAACCTTAAAAAAAAAAAGGGTTAAAGGTAAAATCGTCACCCTGACGCCAACGACGGCACTGGCCGACAATTTTCTTTTTATGAAAAACTACTGAGAAGCTGCCCAATTTTATATTGGCATTATTTCTTTACACATCATTTTTTTACCGTTGTGGCGTCAGGGGCACGGCGAATTACTTTGAAGTCTCGCGGCGAAAAGGTTAACGTATTAAAAAAAAGAACGAGAAAAAGTTGTAGTCCGGCCATCAAGCATGTCAGTTAGCAGAAAAGCTGGAAATATGTGACTTTTTAAAAATATATATGACTTTGTAGATAAAACGCATTTTTTATATCACGTCGGTGGCAAACAAGCTGACAGCCCACCTGATGGTGGCATTTTCCGGCAATTATACCCTCGTAAGTCCCCGCGTACTTGTACAAGTACAAAATAATGATAGTACTTCAGACCTGACATTTTAACTGCCTAGTATAAATAACTGCCTAATGTACTTTACCCAGTACAAATTAAGGATGCGCTAAAAACCATACACATACTGAATAAAACAAAGGGCAAGAATTTAGACAACTTCGTAAAAGTCGCGTCTGGGACCGAAGCACTTCACTTAGTTTGTACTTGTGGTAGTACACTGGGTAGTTACGACTACATTTGAAAAAACGAAGGACTTACGAGGCTAAGTAATGACAGGTCAGGTCACCCAAATAACAGATCAAGATATCTAACTTATACTCAAGCTTGGTGCAAAAGGTATAACATACCTACTTATCGATGGTCACACCATCGTACTAAGCGAACATTAAGCACACTATACCTACATAGACATTTTTTCTTAAGTTTTCTTTTATTTACAAAACCTACTTAGCAAATACAATTGACATACAATTTGAATAAAACACATTCTGTACTAAGTAAGACTACGAAACAGTTCTAGAATTTTTTGACCCATTTTTAGAATATTGAACATTAATTTCCTAAGAAAATAAGTAATGGAATACCATGAATCCATTTATAATTAACAAAAACAATTCCGCTCTCTCTTTCTTTCTCTAGTGTAAGCAGGATAAATGCTTTATGTCGACGAATTCCACTATAAAGGACAATACAAAAACAATAAGTGAGTACTAAGGAAAATTGGTTTGTAGGCATTTCAGTGCCAAACTTTTTTCTACAATTGAACAAAGCCATTGTATAAGAAATGCCATTTTTATATTTATATAATTATATATTTTAGTCCACCGAGCTGTGAGCTCGCTTCATCGTCGGCCTCATCTTTGCCCCCCGGCTAGATGCTGGCCAAGAACAATCCCAATTTTAATAAAAAAAACCGACTGTTATTAATTCAAAATGACGAAATCAAAATCAAAAAAAAAAAAAAAAACAAAAATCGTTTATTTGCTTAACCATTCACAAGTTTACATAAAATGAGATGCCTGGCGGACCCCAAACTAGGCTGAGCCTGAATCTTGGGACCCTGGAGTGCAATTTGTAAAACAATCTAAAGTTATTCAAGGAGATCAGAATGAACTCAAAAGAAGAAAGCATTATACATATAAGATAAAACTGTGCGTGCGTGCGTGTGCGTGCTGCGCGTGTTAGTGTGTGTTGTGTGTGCGTGTGTGTGTGTGTGTGTGTGTGTGTGTGTGTGTGTGTATGTGTGTGTGTGTGCATGTGCGTGTGCGTGTGTGTGACTGTGTGTGTGTGTGTGTGAGAGAGAAAGCCTTGGATTGAGTTTTACTTAATAAGAAGTAGGGCCTCCGTGTCATTATATGATAGAGAGACAAGCCATTTCTTTACAACCGCCATAGCTCTACCAATAGAGTAATGTTGAATCTCAAGAACTCTGCAGATCTTATTGTAAATTCGCCGATGCATATAGTCAGGTGAGCGTTTAGCGAATAATGTTTTATAATTAGGTAGAGGGGCTTTAAATACACGTTTGGTAAGGAGCTGCGGAAAAATTGATAATTTTGTAATTATTGCATGGGCTCGCGAAGTGGCTTTTAAGACATAAAGTCGTCTCACACTCAAAAGTTTGGAGTCACGATAAAGAGTGTCCGTGGGGTAAAGAAAATGTTTTCGGAGCATTACTTTAATAACTGCGCGCTGTGCCCTCTCTAGAACAATCAGAGTGCTTTTTGGAGCACTACCCCAAACAGATATACCATATTGTAATATTGATTGGCACATGGCATAGTATACAATACGAAGCACTTGTTCTGAGGCGCAGTAGCGGAGTTTCTTTAATATGTAAATACATTTTCTGACTCTATTGGATAGTACAGAGATATGCTGCTTAAAGGATAGCCTATCATCAATTATTAGGCCCAAGTATTTGACTTTATCAGTTTTGAGAATTGAGCTACAGGAGCATGCGATAGAGCTAATGACACGGCTGGGACATTTACTTGTGTGTATTAATAAATTATTGTTTCGATGAGCAAAAGATACTGGGGACTTGGAAAATGTGAGAAAGTTAGATTTGGTCGTGTTTAGAGTAAGCAAATTATTTTCCAGCCATGTACCAATGTCAGATAACCCACGCTCTGCCAGTTCAAAAACATGTTCCCATGTATTACCGAAAAACAGTACCACAGTGTCGTCCGCATAGCAAATTACTTCAGCACCATCCAGATTAAGCTTCAGTATATCATCAACGTAAACAAGGAATAACGTGGGGCCGAGGATGCTGCCCTGTGGAACTCCAAAAGTGAGTGGCAGCTCGTCACTGTTGATTTCGCCAACTTTAACGGACTGACGCCTGTCAGTCAGGTAACTGCGAAACCAATTGAGAGTTATCCCTCGTACGCCCAAGGCATTAAGTTTACTTAGTAAGATTTCAGTTGACACAGTGTCGAATGCTTTACAGAGATCCAAAAATACCCCAACACATTTACCGCCGCTATCAAGAGAACTAGATATTTTATTCGATAGGTAAGTGGCTGCGTCTTCTGTAGATTTACCTTTCCTGAAACCGAACTGATTATCTGAGAGAGCTTTATTTTTTTCGAGAAAGGCCGTGAGACGAGAATTAACTATCTTCTCCAGTATTTTGGAAAATACACTAAGGAGAGATATTGGGCGATAATTGTTGGGGTCATTTTTTTGCCCGTTTTTGTGAATAGGAGACACTAGTGCCAACTTCCATCGATCCGGAAAGCAACCGGAGGCCAAACTCAAGTTACAAATGTAAGTTAATGGCTCAAGGATAATCTCTTTGATTTCTTTAATGAAGAGTGGTTTGACAAAATCCGGACCAGGCGCACTATCAATTTTTAAGCTAGAAATAATTTTATCAATTTCGTTGACGTTGGTTGGATGAAAGAAAAGGGAGTTAGCGGGTGAGTTACGAGGTTTTACCTTTGAAGCTAAGGAGGATTGAGTCTCTGAAAGTTTGGAAAGAATGTTTTCGGCTAGCCTTTGACCCACCGTGGCGAAGTGTTGGTTTGTGACATTTAGAGAATGTTTTGGAGATTCTGACAAGGTATTCAGATCATTTGCTGAGCTTAAAGTGCTTTGGCAGTGACAAATGCTTTTTATTGATTTCCACAACTTCTTTGGATTGTCCTTAGCCTCTGTTAACTGTTTGGTTTGGTATTCATTTTTCAGGTTGAATACTAGGTTGTCAAAGAAATTTCTATACCGCTTATAAATGGCTTGAAGGACCTGGTCGTTAGGAGAGGCTCTTGCTCTGCTGTGTAATTTGTCCCTGTGTTTCATGCATCTGATTAAACCAGGTGTTATCCAAGGTTTCAGATTGAATTGAGAGCGACTAACTTTTACCCTACAGGTGTTACTGTTTATTGCAGTGGATATAATGTCATGAAATGTAGTAACCGCCTCGTTCACAGTTTCAGAACCAATTACCGTAGACCAGTCAGCTGCTCTGAGTTCTTGCGCAGCTGCAACAAAGTCAGTTTTTGTAGACCATCGCGACCGCTGGTTTTCTTTCTGTTTGGGAGTGGCAATTGCGGCTATGGCAATTTCGTGGTCTGTAATAGGACACAAGCAAACAGCACCCGTTGCGCGAGTTTTGGACTTTATAAAAATGTGGTCAAGACACGAGCTGTTTCTTGTAGGAATAGTCACAGCCGGAAGAAACTCATGCATCGCCAGCATGTGCAAGTAGTCCGCGGTTTGATTATATGAGGAATCCATAATATCGACGTTTATGTCTCCGATTACCACCACATTTTGAAATCCTTTAGATTCGCCCAGAACCTGATCAAGAGAGTTTACAAATCTGCCTATATTTTGGAACGAGGGGGATCGGTAAATCCCTATAATTTTCAATTTATCGGATACGGCGACCGAGAGACAGTTTGCGTCATCGAATGTTGGTTCCACAGTAGAGACAGAAAGAGAATCTTTTATGTATATCGCTATACCACCACTTTTATTAATATACTTGGATGTATGAAAAACATTATACCCTGAAAGACGGTTGATTACCGAGTGCTCGTTTATCCAGCATTCGGTAAGTATGATGGCATCGAAAACAGTGTCCATTCGTTTTAGAGCTACTTCAAATGCGGTGAAGTTTCGTTGCAGACTTCTGATGTTAAGGGTCATAAACTTCAGAGAGTCGACACTTCCAAAAAAAGGTTTACACTGTTCCAGGGATTCGAGCCTCTGGCAACTTATGGCAATGGATTGGTCAATATCACTACCTATGTCAAACGAAGCCATTGATGATTGAAAAGAAAGGGAAGTATAAACCTATTAGATTAAGCCATGAAGAATGTGTGTCGATAAATTGTTTCAGCAATGTAAATAATGCGATACCTGCAGTAATATGTGTGTTTACCATGTATGTGATGGTGTATGAGTTTTTGTGTGGAAAGTGAGTTTGTGTATATTTGGTGGAATAAAATAAAATGAAATAAAGTCGATTACGTCCTTTAGAGAAATGGGGCTACTTTGATAATTTAGAATGAGGCATAAAATCAGTACTATTCGCAGAGTTAATCAAGTAAACAGCAAGATAATGTACTAATATTTTTACTGCCGCGTTTCACGCCAAAATAGAAAAAAAATATATTAAAAACCGGTTTTTAAATTAAATCAAAAAGTCCCTCCTCGAATAGTCCACCGTTCCAAAATAGTCCATCCTATACTTAAAACACAATAACATAACCGAGCATCTTTTGGATAAGAATTACAAATTTACAAAGTCTCTTTGCGTTATATGCTATGGCAGCAAATTGATTGAAACATGAATTATAGATCGTACAGCCTACGAAGGCGCGCCACATCCCCCCCTATGGCTAAGGGCAAAACAGGTACGCAACGAAAAGGTAAGGAATCGTAAATTGAACTATATACTGAAACAAGTATTAAAAATCTTGCACACGGCATAAACACTACCGTAAAATGGGGTGAGTAGGGTCAAAACTGAAATTCACACCTCGAGAACATTTTATTTTTACATATGAAAACTGAATGGTGTATATAATAAGTGTTCCGGACGTTTGTATTTTAGTTTTTATTTTATTTTGGGTTGTTCCATTTCATAACTTTGAAGATAAAGAGGAAAACCCACCTCACCCCGTAGTGCCTCGTATTTGGGGGTGAGAGGGGTTTTCATACAAAGGTGATTTTGGAAGATTTTTGGATCGATTTTTTTTATTATGCGTATTACTATAGCTCCATTTTAAATTGGAATACATTATTTTTGTAGCAGTAGCCTTAAAATCCCTTCTCACCCCCCTTTCAAACCTTCTCTCCCCATTCATAACCCACCTCTCCCTGAAACCTACTCACCCCGTTTCACGGTACTTAGAGTATTTAAGTACTGATTTACATTGAGCCCTTGCGCTGCATAACTACACAAGTGTGGCCACATTCAACAAGAAACCATTCTAAAACCAACCTAAAAACCCTAATCTATATCCAACTTCTTGAAACTCTTGTTCAAGGCTTTATCCCTCTTCTTGTCAGGGTGAGCCCTAGCCCTCTGCTCCTCCTCGGCTGTAAAGTAGGGCTCCAGGGCGTGTAGTTGCTGCATGCATTTTTTGTGGAGTGTCTGGACGTCGGGTAAGGTGCCTCCGTAGTCTGGAGGGAGGGCTGAGCGCGGGATGACCGTCTCGTAGAACTTCTCTAGGTCCTCGTTCTTGCTGTGGAATTTTATCTGGAAATGAGAAGTTTGTTGTTAAGACTTTAGTTGCTTTTAACACTTTTACTGGTAGACTTAAATATTGAATGTACGCTAGAAACCGATGTAGTGACCTATCTATTGGCTATGTGCGAAGTAGGTGGTGGGGGTAAGCTAGGCGATCGTAGCGCACACCGTGGCAGAAATGTGTACTTACCGGGGACCACTGTCAAATTTACTTTCACGTTTTCTATTGGTTTCTTAACGGTTTCCTACGAGTCGTTTCGTTTGTATGTATTTATTTATTCTCTTATTTATTTCAGTAAAATTTCCAATACGGGGACTTTCTCGTTTACTAAAGTAAATAAAATATTCAAGTGTCATTATTTGACATCTCTGAGTTTTGACATTGTCTCGGGACCTTTGACGTTTGACGTTTCTGACGTGCACATAGCCAATAGCGTCCACCCGCCTAGCCCGCTAGGCTTTCCGGCAGGTGGGAAGTAACGCAGCGCCCGCTAGGCGGGTTTCTTGTGATTTGTGACTTGGTCACTTGTGATTGGAAGCGCAAGTGTCATTAGGCTATGGTGTCTGCTTACCATCAGGCAGACCGTAAACTTCTTTGCCTCCGTCGTAGTATAAAAAAATGTATGTTCAAATGTGTAAGCTACATATATACAAAGTGGGCCCTGTAACTGGAGCAAATATTTAAAAGGACGCTTCCTCAGAGCATCTGCAGTAACATCTGGTATACAATTTCTGTTCAAAAATGTTCGTTTCGGAGAAATTTTGATCTAAAGTTATGATCTTGCAAGAATATTCCTGGTACTTTTTTAATTATTTTCAATTTTATTGACTTTTTAAAATAAATTGTCATTAATTTCACTTCAGAAAAGTAATAAAAATACACGTAAGCCATCATATAAAAGAAAAAAAATCATTTTTTTTTTTAACTGAGACCACTTGGAAATAGTTATTGGCCCGCTAAATAGTCCACCGTTTGATTTTTTGCTCCTGTTACATGGCCCACCTGTATATAACTCATTCCTTTTTTTTTTTCCAAAAACCGTTCGATACTTTAGCACGTAGGTAAGTAAAAGTATCTCCTCGTTATACTTAAAAATATTTCAACACACATTCTTATAAGAGCATAATGCATTTTGAATATGTAACATGTGAATTGACTACGATATCACTGCAATGACGCAGTAGTTCGCCATATAGCGATCGATCTAAAGTGTATTCCAAACCAAAAGGTCGAAGTCGTCTTGCCCGTCTTGCTAGCAGCACCAACTTCGCATGCGACGGAAGCACCCGACGCTGTCACATATACGAACTACCTATGCTGAGTATACCTATATACAGGGTGATTACGGGGTCGTGGAGCAAGAGAGCAAAGACATACAGATTTCAACGATGAGCCTAATGGTGTTGTTATTTTATTGTTTATCACCAATAACAGGGTACACATGGTAGGGACAGTGCGGCCGTTAGGAGCAGTTGTGACGTCATCGGTAATAAGTAGTTGTTCGGACGCAGGGTTGTACAAAACGTCTTTCTTTGTTTTGACATGTGATTAGCATCATTCCTATATTATTCGTTTGAATAGATAGATAAAAATGCGTGTCTAAGTAAATTAATGAAAAAAACCGGCCAAGTGCGAGTCGGTCTCGCGGACGGAGTGTTCCATACAAGTAAAAAAAACTGATTTATTAATGTACTAGTATTTTCTGGTACAATATACGTAATGATAAACAAATCACTAAATTTCAAGTTCATATGTCAACGGCAATTCAAAAAAATCTTCGGAACAAAATGTTTGACAGACGAACACGCAAGTGACAGCAATAGGGTTCCAATTCCTCCACGTCCCAAACATTCATGATCTAAGTACATATATTCTATTCAAGAAAGAGTTGTTTAATTTTCTAGTTAAGAAAGTATATTATTCCATAAAATAGTATTTAAATGATTACGACATAAAATAATGAACTACTATATTACGCACTTCATTATTAAGTATATATTTTTCATTATTATTATTATATATTTATTTATTTCGAATAACAAAGATCCATTATGATTAATTAAAATTAAAATTACATACATTAATTAAAATAACATAACATAAAATACAATACACAATAAAATTACAAATGAAAAATATTATTATCATTAATTTCTATTTTAAAAATAAGTACTAAGTGTTTTAGGTATTCAAGGTACAACGTGCTCTTACTTGATCCGTTCCTATGTAATTCATACCTAATATTACACACTATCATAAATAGACTCAAGTTGTCGGCAATATTTATGAATTGAAACATCCATAAACATAACAATGATGGTCGTAACTTGACTTAATTTGTCGCGCGAAGTAATTGCCGGCCTGACTTTACGTTAAACGTGTTACCGCGACGGCGAGGCGGCCCCGACTGAGAACGGCGGAGACCGGCCGACACGTCAATCATTTAGCGCGTAGCACAAGTGGCCGCGCACACATCGCCGCGTCTATGTGTGCGTGAACCGCGGATGTACCTTTTGTATGGAGTGTCCTTACCCGGTGTACCCTGCCAATAATGTTGATTATTTTTCAGATGACAAATAGAAAAAAAAACATGTTAGAATACAATTTGGTCACCCTACTCAATGTGACGTCTTTTCGCTTCCCATACAGCGTATGTCAAAAGTCATAGGGTGACCATGATAAAACTTTCGGGGGTTTTTTCGACTTTTCTAAGTTGTACTTATTTAAGGTATGAATACATTATTTATATAATCAAACACCGAAAACACTAAAAAAGACATTGCAATATAAAACTAAATACTAAGAGTTCCCGTAAAAAATATCTTCTAAATCAGTGCCGATGGGTAGTGTTCCCAGAAGGCTGGCCGCATTGCCACGTTGTATAGCGACACTTATACGTTGTGCAAAGTATTGGCCAGCCCTCTGCCTCTGGTCACCTGTGGTTTCTATTAGGCGCGCCGCTAAATCTTGTAAATGCGGCGCGCGCTTGGTCCCCACGGCGTCTCAACCCCAAACGCCTCAAATATGTAAACACTGCCGAGGGTGGCGTATTTGCGGCGTTTGAGTTATTCTGCTGTGGACACGCCATTGCCATTTTGGCTGGTAATTGGCGGATGAGACGGTGCGAGGACCTTTTGCATATCGACTGGCTCAATGGTTGGAGCGTTCGTGGCCCAGCGGCGCCCGCGTACCGCGTGCTGTATGCGAGGTTAAGCAACGTGGGCGCAGGTCGGTTCTCGGATGGGTGACCGCTTTGAGTGCTAACTGAGCGCTCCCGTGCTTTGGAAGGCACGTTAAGCCGTTGACCCCGGTTGATGTTTACGACAGCAGTCGTTAAGCCAAGTTAGAGGCCTTCGGGCGGCTTCAGAACTTCTAACAATCAAGTTGCCCACTCACTTGACAAGGGGGTCGAAGTTGCACCACGTCCGTAGGGAGAGTACCCGCCGTTACCCTACACGTGACCCCTGGGTGGTGCTAAAAGTACAACAAACTGGCAACCGTTACTTGTCTTCTCGAAGATTTCACGGTTCGAAAATAAATGCCATACGATTAATATTTTTTATGGTTTGTTCACTATGCATTTGCATATAACATACATACATAGACTAAAATTATAACATGGCTGTGTTACTAATGGCAGTAGGCGTAGAGGGAACGACTAATGACGATAATAATAATCTACTACTAGTTACTGTAGTACTTTTCTAGAACACTGCCTGTTATTTTATTATGATTCCAATGCCACTCTCAAAGGTCAAGATAAATATTTTCACAACCGACGCATCAGCCTCGTGACTGCGTGAACTCCAACTATATCTATAATTAGTATTATAGTTTGTACAATAATTATCACGAATATGTTTATTTTCTTTTCCATTAAAGGCCAAAGTGAATGGTTAAAACCTACAATTTAGTCGTCAATAGTAGCCACATTTACATATCTGTAATTTTCCAATGGGCAAATTTACACTACCGGGCAAAGGGTTGGATTAAAACGATCACGATACAATTACATATCCATGATTTGTCGGTGGTCAAACTTAGACTAGGCCAAATTAGAGGTCTACGTCATAAATAAGAAATGTCTTATTTTTTGCGTATTTTACAAGATCTGAATAATATCGATATTAACATTACTACCGTTTAATATATACGGTGTACGGTGGAACATCACTTCTAGTATTCTCCGGTTGCGGAATGAGGAAGTGAGAGTGTGAGTTCAAGAAAGGACTGCGGTCATCTATAAGCTGCGGTTACCGCTCAGCATCGCTCGCAGCAGGCGAGCCGTACGCTTGTTAGCCACCGACGTGGTACGTATATAAAAAAAATCGTACGCCTACATGGCCTATATGGCTTGTCGCTCGCTTTCTGCGTTTAACGATTCTCGCTACCATATTAAACAAAGTGAAAATATTGCGCAAAGCGCATAGATTGATCAAACTGTGCAAATAATGGCTCGACCTAGTTACGACCTCAGTACTAAGGGGTCGATTAAAGGCTGACGTTTTGAATTTAAATGAGATACCAACGTGTTGCTTAGGTACGATCTACAGTAAGCCAATGAATTGCTTTGCCACTTTGCGGCTCTATTATTTGTTATTGGCTGTGGTATTCTGTGAGGTGGAGATACTTCCACAGTTGGTCTGCTCCAAATATGAGCGAGACGACGTATGCCCTAATCTCTTAGGCTGAGTTGGACCAAACCATTTGTAATCGTAAGCGCTGTTCGTTAAAATCTGAATGTAGAGAAAGTTTGTCAAATTTCTATGGGATGACAGCTGCCGGCGCCATATTCAACGTTGGTCTTAATCTCTTATTTATGAATTGCGTCAAAATGGTCCTAAAATCAACAAAGCTGAGAGTTAGATCATTAAATAGGTCTTTAAATCTACTATTAGCTGGTATTTAAAACACAAACACAATAATTGTAATGTTGAATTGAATTGATTCACTCAGACTAAAATACGAATTGCGTCAAAATGGTCCTAAAACCAACAAAGCTGAGATTTACATCATTAAATAGTTCTTTAAAACTATTTCTATATACAGACTAAAATATGAGTAGTCATATAAGTTCTGCAATGGCATTCAGCTTGGTACCCATATGAAGTAGATTTAAAGACCTATCTAATGACCTAGCTCTCAGCTTGTTGGTGTTAGTTTAGGATTAGACTCCATACAAAGTTGCGCATGGTCTTTTGCCGTGGTCTATTCCGTTCCGAGTATTTCGGCCAAGTAACCACCGAAAGCCAAAACCGAACCACGACCTTCAGTTTCGTTCAAACGTTATTTAACAACTATTAAGGAGTGCTGTAGAATTTCTTGATATTTAAAATCGAGCCGTGTATAGTTTTAAATTTGCATTGACGAATTCATTATATAAATATTAGGGGACATTTAAATATTAGGCGACATTTTTTACACAAATCGAACTAGTCCCACGGTAAGCTCAATAAGGCTTGTGTTATGGGTACTAGACGACGATATATTTAATAGAGATATACGTAAATACATAGAAAACATCCAAGTCTCAGGAACAAATGTCTCTGCTCACCACAGAAACAAATGCCCTTACCGGGAATCGAACCCGGGACCTCTAGCTTCGGAGGCAATGACACTACCAACTAGGCTAAACAGGCCGACAAAATCATTATATCCATAATCATCTTGCTGACGGTATATTTTAAACAAAATACTAAAATAAAAATAAGGTTTTGTATGAAATGAGTCATTCGTTCATAATTTAGTTTTTAGCTCTATAGATAGTTTGTTACCGTCCGGAAACTGGTTGGTTAAATTATTTACCGGTTTCAAAGTTGGCATAATTTTAAGTTCGCAGTTCGCACGCAACACGACTTAAACATAATTTCAATAAGTTTGCAGTGACCGTATACGACTATAACTCCGTAATATATGCACAGCTGCGGTCAGCGATCGATCAATGTTGTCATCATCTTATCGGTATCCCAGTACAGTTGCATCCTGAAGGATGCCCGGAGACCGCTACCAGTGGTCAGTTATAGAATCAAAAATCGGTAGTATGACTCCACTATGACTCCAACACTAAATTAGCTACCGAAATGTAATGGCTAGCGACAAACGTCGCCATTTCCTTAACGACGCACTCAAAACTCATCCTTATTGACATGACAATAGACCTTTTGCTTGAGTAAGAATTACATAAATAGTTTTAAATTATATTAAGAGTCAATATCTGTTTTTTTTTTTAAGATAAGGTGATTACTTTCTAATTTCTTTCTCATTCAATATGCAAGCCTTTGTTAAAGAACACATCCCTAATTTTAATATGTAAACACAGCTACAAACAAAATTTTCACAAACATAATCAGTAGGTAACAAGAAGGCAAAGCCTAACCACATATATTGCAAAGTGAACCTTGCAGCTTGTAGTACGGGAGCCGAAGAACCGGAAGAAATCGAGCGCACATTTTCTCCGTCTATAAACCCACAATTGCTAAAGTAGCACTGTAATTAATTTTTCGTGTTCTCTGCCTACCCCTTTGTATGTGATTTCTGTATGTACTCGAGCGCGGCAGATTATCATATGGGGGATACATAGACATAACTTGCACTCTGTTGAGAACCTCCACCCATTATGAGCCCTCTATATATGATCGCCCGTCTAGGGCACGTCTAGGCAAATACTAGCGGCTCTGTGAGTTGCAGAACTCGCGATTTTTTATTCCTTTTTAAAACTTTACAATAACTGACTCGATAAGTATATAATTGTCAAATCTGCTCACAGAATTTCACGAGAAACGCTTGAGTAATGCGACCTGTAGAGGAGAATAGCCGGAAATACCAAAGCATTTTCCCGAAGCTGAAACTGATCAAAAACCATCACGAGCTTGCGTCACGCACCAATCGTCAGATTATTGAACGGGGGGTTTTATCGGGTCCTAAGTCTGGTATGAATATCTGGCGCGTTCTAATTTTATTTTCCCCTTCAACACCACTAGTTTGTATCGTTCCGTAACGGCCATCCTCGCCATCCAAACCGGCAGATTTACATACGTCCATTATTTATTTTTATTTATTTATTTATTTATTTTAGGGAACCAAACAGCTGACAATTACACATATAAAAACAATGAATTTAGGTGACACATAAGCCAAAACAGTTTCCACTTATATCTAATTACATTTACGTTGCATAAGACATAGAAGATATGTGTGCCGGATTGGCACGTTGAAATTAATAATAATACTAATTTATAATATTGCGTAGTGAAGTGCTAGGTACAATTAAACAAGAGTAAAAAATATCAGATGGCGATTAAGTTTCATGCGTTATTTTAACTTATTTCAATTACGTACTTATCTAATATCTATGTTATGTTATATATATTTAAACTAAAAGTAACTTTATGTATGTACAACCTTATTTTTTTGTCCTTCTATGAGTTTAATTTTTTGCTTATTGCTGAGATAAATTGTTGCAGGGTCAAATGGAATATATCGGTTTCGCAGAATTTTTCATTAATTTTTTTACAAACTCTAACAATTAATCTATTTCTTGCATATGCTGTACGATTAGAAGGAATAGCAAACAAATTTGAAGAACGTGTTCGTCTGTCCGGACATCGTAGACCTATGGTTGAGAGAATTTATCACACAGAAGAGAGAAATTATCACACACGTGTCTCCAACACGTGGGGCGTATACACTATTAATATCTGACGCACTCGAGTGAATGTTTTTAACAATGTTTTTTGCCTATAGACGCTCATCCGACCGACGGAGGGGTAGAAATCGTATAACCTTTTTTTCATTCTACCATTCAATTGTCAAATACCACCTAGCGCGCTCGAATAAATCCATATTTAGCATTCTGGGTTCCCCAACTATTGGTGTTTTAAACCACATCGTAAAAATATTTTCCGTAAAAAAGGTATGTGGGAAATGTACGTCTTTCGTTTGCATTCCAAGTTTGGTTGCGTTAATCCAATGGCCAATGGTTATATTATAGAATATACAGCACAACTGCCATAGCCCCTCGATCAAGCCTAGTCTCATCCCAGCTCACCATGTCATACAACTTCTTCTCCATAAACAGCCGGATGAGTATGAGGAGTTTGTCTACAACTGGCTCCGCCTTTAGAACGTGGGTACCTTTCATACGGATCGGCTGAGCTTATTATACTTCCAAATAACTGGAATGTCCTACAAAGTGTTAAAACCAGTTTTGTCTGTCATAATGCCTCCTTTTCAATGTGGCACTGGCCCCCAATGGTCCCTCATCAAAAACGCCCCGTCTTCCTTAACCTCTCACCAAAGTTTCATGACCCCTTAGGGGCACTGTCCCTCAAGCAAGGACCCGTCCTCTAGGGCCACTGAACTGACCCTCAGGTAAACTGTCCCCTCTCAACTTACCATATCATAGAATTTCTTCTCCATAAACGGCCGGATGAGTATGAGGAGTTTGTCCACAACTGGCTCCGAATTGAGGACATGAATGCCCTTCATGCGGATAGGCTGCGACTCCTGGATGTACTGGAAGAACTTCCGGAGAGTTCTGTAACAGACGTGATGAAGTTACAGATGACGTCATGGCGAAGACTTGAAAAGCGTACGGTACGGTTTCAGAGGAACTTTCTCTATCGGTTCGAATGTGCGACGGAGTACTAAAAAGGATTGTACTCATTTTGTAAGGGGTTGGATTGCAATGCGCATGTGACACCTCTGGAATTGCAAGCGTCTACAGGCTGCGGTGCCCGCTTACCGTCAGACGGGCCGTACGCCTGTTTGTCACCGACTTGGTTTTAAAGCAGTCAATGTATATTATTGATTTAAACTGGCACGATTTTCACACATTCTTATTTATTAATCGGGACTACCTATGTAAATCGCGTATAATTAAATTTATATAGATACATCTTCGAGGTCACTAGATGTTTCAGATGACAACATGCTTGGTAGCGAGCAGACTCACAGACATCCGAAACGTCGAGTGGCGTCAAAGATGTAAACATTTTTTTAGTGACTTGAGGAAGTTAGGTGCTTAATGAATTGTACCCCTATGATGATGCACTACAACTACATGGAATACTACTAAATTTAATGTGAAATTAGTGCCGCCAAAAGTCCATCGATCTTTTTATTTGCCGATCGTATTTATCGCCATCCCGATAGAAAAGCACATTTAAAGTCTCGAAATGTCATTAAAATTCAAACATAGTCGCGATGTGGACCCGGGTATGTCCTAAAACTACGACCAAGACCACCGGGGGATGGCAGTAGCATCCCTGGAGTGTGGTGGAGATACTGCGATGGCGAATCCGTATGCCAAGCGTGGCGATTATGGCATTTACGGGGGATGAAATTGGGGGAAGCCTATGTCCAGAAGTGGACGTCCTTCGGCTGATATGGTGGTGGTGGTGGTAGATTCGCCATGTAATCGGACCTAAATCGTTTTACAATTAGTAATGGCGTCAATAGAAGCGAATTTAATGGAATAGGGGTCAATAGAATCGTGCATACACTGAATACGTAATAACAATAACAGTAGGTGTTTTAATTTTATTTCTAACCGCTTCAAAGGTTTGTGGAATATTTTACGACTGTAAGTAAACAATATAAAATGTACCTAATGGCATGTATACCTCATGTTTAAACATGTGTTTACTTTATAAGGTATATTATATGTAAATATATGGGTGTAGTTTGCCAGATGCAAATAAATACATAAAACTTCTCGAGAGATTTTTTTTTAATTAAAAATGGGATTGCTCTTGGCCAGTATCTAGCCAGGGGGCAAAGATGAGGTCGACGATGAAGCGAGCTCACCCAGAAGATGCCTATTCACTCGTGCCTTAAAAAGGTCCAGGTTATATGAACAAAGGTCCAGGTCATATGAAAGAAGTGTCAATAGTTTAATTTTAACCCTTTATTTGACGAAAAAATGTAAATGCCCCCAATTCAAGCCACTGTGGCGCTAGGCGCTACAGTTAAAACAATTTCAGTAAAAAAAAATACAATAATATGGTCAAATAGTTTGTATATCCTGCCTTAGATTGCCACATAAAGGGCCATAAGGTTGGCAGGGAATGTGTTAAAATGAAACTGTGGGCAACTCAGCCCACACACCGCTCAACCCGCCGGCTCAGTTGACCATTTTTATTTTTTCGGGGATGACTCAGCCCACTCATTTTCCAAGGGGTCTAACTTTGTACGTAGTTCACAGGGAACAAGCATTTTCACGAGGAGTTTCACAGCTTGGCTGTTCTCACAATAAAAGTGGAAGCGACACGCTTCTTACCTGTTTTTGGAACTGCCACCCGTAAAACAATGTCGCCTCGCCGTATCCCTGCTCGTCCCATGGTAGAAGGGGGCGGGGGGTAATTAACTGTGTCTTACGGCTCGAAATTAAAAAATAAATAATAATTCACCACCGCATACGTAGAAAGCAAGTGATGGTGTAATTATGGTGACGGTCTTCTGTACAGTACGATTACTTTGAGTTTACCACTGACATACGAGGGCTGTTCCGAAAGTTTTTAGCTGCTCTCACTCTATTCATGCGATATATTTTTTATTTACACCATTATGTGGGTAATTTCCCCACATAAAGACCACCGGGGGATGGGCAGCAGCATCCCTGGAGTGCGGTGGAGATACTGCGATCGCCAACCCGCATGCCAAGCGTGGCGATTATGGCAAATACCCCCCGTGAATTTGGGGGAGGCCTATGTCCAGCAGTGGACGTCCTTTGGCTGATATGGTGGTGGATGGTGGGTAATTTCAAAAGTTATGAGCTGAGATAAAATCGTTAGTAAGCAGCAAGTACTTTTTTCACAACATTTCTTTTACCAAAAGGCCTTTTGTATGGGCTTTTAAAAAATTGCGAAAATTGTACTATTTTAGATACCTAAAAATAGTTTTGGCATCGAAATCCCTAACAACTGTGGTGGAAAATGCCCGGGATGACTTCCTAACTTAGTTTTGCTGATTTTAATGTAAAATCACTAAATGATTTTATTTTATTTAAGTTTTTTTTGTGATGATGACCAGTCCCTAGTCTCACGACCTAGACTAATATTCGACACACCTGCTCATTGTCGCTGATTTTCATGCAATCGAAACAGATTACGTGGGTAGAGACAGGGAAGATTCATAGTTTGCGGTGTATAAAATTCCGTTTAGTTGTGGTGACGTATTAATTAATATTGGCCCGCAACACAAAATTGGTATTGTGACCCGTTCATCGCATATTCGATAGGGCTGTTGACACGTACTTAAATCACAATAAAAAAAACCAAGCGATTTTCATCAACAGTTTCACCCCAACACATATGTATCGAAACTACCCGCATAATGGTATAATTAAAACATATATCGCATGAATAGAGTGAGAGCAGTTAAAAACTTTCAGAACAGCTCTCGTATATACTCTTATTCCATTGGATAGTCTACTTTAACGCTTATGTAATAGAGTTTCTATTCCAAACATACGATTTTAAGACAGTGTCTATGTAATAGAAACTCTATTACTTTAATACAAATACAAATAAATTTATTGAGTAATATTTGTACAAATGTTATAACTATAGACTAAAATTTACAGTTAGTTATGTATAAAAAGGAGCCTGAGCTAGGGATTCCCTGTGGTTCAGGCAAAAAGGTACCGATATATGTCTATTAATATTCATCTAAATATAACAAATAAATTATTTCTTGGTAACTAGTACAATTACAGTATTTATAAAAAAAAAATTAAAATTAAGAGACTAATAAAGCAGTAAAAATACAATTATATAACATCAATTTAATACAGTCAATAGCTTCTCTGTATCATCAAACGTCATTTTTAATAGGGCATCTCGAAGCCTTTTCTTACAATTTGCGAAACTTAGCGGATATAGTATACTCTAGTTTAGCATTTAGCCTGTTATAAAGAAAAGGGCCCAAAAAAACAAAAAATCTTGAGGAGAAAGCGTGTTTTTTCTCTCTATATTGGGGGCAAACAATATCTTTACGTCGTTTGTTAGTATAATCTGTGCTGTAAGGGATTGCGGCGTGCTGTTTTAAAACTGTACTCATTATAAATAACTGCCGTACCGTAAGGACTTCACATACTTTATACAGGTGGTCAGTGGGGTAGAGGAAAGGTAGGAAATAAGAGACTTTCAAAATCGCTCTTTGTGCTCTTTCTAGTTTGATAAGTGTTGTTTTGGCCAGACCACCCCATGAAGAAATGCAGTAATTTAATACCGACTGGCATAAGGCAAAGTAAACTTGTTTGATTAGCATTGAATCCGCAAAAGAACGTAGTTGTTTTGAATACATATATTAACTTACGCACTTTACTGCACAAAGCCTCGACATGATATTTAAAAGAGAGCGACTCATCAATTATAATTCCTAAGTACTTAATTTGATTAGTTATAGATATAATTGGACAAGTGCATTGTATATTTGTGTTATTATTACAATTGTGTGCATACAGGTTTTGATTATCTGGCGGTAAATTTGATTTGCGCATGAAAGATTTTATGTAATTAGTTTCATCTGGGTTAAGGGTCAGTTGGTGAAGCTGAAGCCACTGATTTACAAGGTTAAAGCCTTGTTGAGCATATTTGTAAACTTAGCCTGTCGATTTTGCAGAGAAAAGTAGGACAGTGTCATCAGCGTAGGAAATGATTCGGCCACTGTCGATTTTCAGATTACAAAGGCTTCCTTGTGGGACCCCAAAACAGGCATTTTTTAGATCAGAACTGATGACATTATCTATTTTTGTGCACTGCGTTCGGCTGTCTAGATAATCTGTGAATAATTTGAGCTGAGTGCCACTAATTCCTAAGGTTTCAAGCTTGTGCAATAGGGTGGGAATAGAAACGGTGTCAAAAGCTTTTGCGAGGTCCAAAAAAAGGCCTATTGTTTGGTTGCCCTTATCTAGCTCCTGTACTAAGTTTTCTTGAACAGCGTCGGCGGTTGATAGTTTAGGCCGAAAACCAAACTGGTTTTTCGAAAAAATATCTTGGCTGTCCAAGTACTTAACCAGCCTATGATTCATTATTTTTTCTAAGATTTTGGATATCGAAGGTAGTAGTGAAATAGGTCTATAGTTCGATATTTGGGTTTTATTTCCATATTTGTAAATTGGTACAACGATGGCTTTTTTTAGGCACTTGGGGAAAATTCCCTCAGAGAGACACTTTTGAAAAAGATATGTAAGGGGAGGAACTAGGATATGCTTGAACTGCTTTAGTATTCTATTTGAAATACCATCCCAGCCAACTGCAGAATCATCTTTTAATCCCGTTATGATCCCTCCCACCTCTTGTTCATCAGTATTAAATAATACAAACGAATTTGAGGGATTGCTATGATTTGTCGGACTGGTAATACGGGGTACCGGCGAATGTATAGGGACTTTTTCAGCTAGATTTTTACCTATGTTAACTAAACTTGGGCTAACTTGGGCTGTTGGGCAGCTCCAAACATGACGAGACGATCTCCCGCTGTGCCCTACCTTTCTTCAATAACAATATTTTAGGTGACTCTGACTGTACATTATAGCACTGAAGCTACTGAATATGAATTCAGTCGCCCTTTGACCATTAACCTAAAGTTAAAATAAACAACGTAAACGTATAAAATATATTAGGCCTCCCGTTTGATGCGGTACCGTAGACTGGTAGGTTTAGGAAAAATTGAGGCTAGTTTGATCATTTGCAAAATCAATTTGTTATAAATTTTTAAAGGGTCGGCAACGTGAATGTGACACCACTGGAGGTGCAGGCGTCCATAAGCTGCGTTAACCGCTTACCATCAGGCGGGCCGTAAGCCTGTTAGCCACCGGCTTGGTATAAAAAAAAATTTGCAATGGTCCATCAAAACAGTACTAACAGTCATTAAGTAGATTTAATTAAGTTAACAGCAAGGCGCTGTACTATTTTCACTGCCACAGTCACGCGTAACCACTTTGTTCAAAGTCACCCCATGAATCAAATTAACCCCAGTTTACCGCTACCAGTACGGCTAGCATTATAAAGTTTATGGTCACGTTTTACGGCCAAAATCGACTTAAACTTCACCTCACCTCACTCACACCTCACCCGTTTTTATATGGAAACAGACAAAACTTGACAAATGACATTTGACAGTTTCAAAACCAAAAAGGGGGAGATGTGAGGTGTGGTGACAGGTGAGGACCTGTCGGTTTGTGAATAAGATTGATGTTGTATAAGTACTGATTAACTGTTTTGATCGCTTCTAGAGATCAAAACCTGCGTCATAAATCGATATGACGTCTTCGATTATACAGGTTTGATCTATTGCGTTGATTTACGTTATTTTTAACTCATACATATACATACATACAGTCGCGCATATATCAAAATGCGGTAGCAGCAAACGTTCGTAATCTGAAAATAATAAAGATATCCTCAATATATTGTAATACTGTGCCTCAGAGACGTATTCTGAGCGTCAGTCAGAGCGAACACTAATAGGTAAGAATATGAAGTTACTAATCTCTTGCAAACATGAACAGACCGGACCCCACAAACAGCGTAAGTTCACGAGTATGACGCGTATATGATAATTTAATACGCCCAACAATAATATACCGTATTATTAACACACCTAATGAATATCGTTAGATGGGACGTATCTACATTGTATTTGAAAGCCGCCCCTTCCATTGCGCTGTTCGCTAAAAAATTTGACAACTGTAAACCCTAGATTGGCATCTGTCAAAAGTGCTCATAGTTTTTATTAATTCCAATTATAATTGGCATTACAATTCGTCGGATTAAGTTTTATTCATTATCATTGTAATACGAATAATCATATATTTGGGAGGAAATGGCTAACTGTTGAGTGTGTTTTAGCGTTTCTTCTCAACAGTGGTCTTCCTTTTCTAAAACACTACTAAGTAGATCTGGACTTGTAAAGGTGCCATTGCGGCTTATTTGCAGAATAAATTATATTTATTTAATTAAAACTTTTACTCGCGGAGATCACAAGTAACTTATGGCCACAGAATAAGTAATAGTACAAGTACAGAAGTTTCTCTGTTAACAAATGCCCCGTTTAGGTATGCCGAACGTACCTAAACGTGGCCATCTCTTTCTATCGCACGCAACGCGCTCTTTCGAGGCCCCGCCCTCAGCGCTAGGGTTACCACCAGCGAGAACCTATTTTAATATATAATAAATAAATAAAAATAAATATTGGGGGACAATCTTACACAAATCGACCTAGTCTCAAACTAAGCAAAGCTTGTACTATGGGTACTAGACGACGATATACATACTTATATAGATAAATAAATACTTAAATACATAGAAAATATCCAAGGCCCAAGAACAAATATCCGTGAAAAATGCACAAATAAATGCCCTGGCCGGGATTCGAACCCGGGACCTCTAGCTTCGGAGGCAGAGTCACTACCAACTAGGCTAAACAGGTCGTCAAGTATGTTCTTTATTATTAGTAGTGTTGTTTACAATACAATTACGAATAGTACTTTTAAGGTTCCGTAGCCAAAATGGTGAAAAACGGAACCCGTCCGTCCGTCTTTTCGTCTGTATGTGACAGCCGATGTACCTACTCGGAGACTATAAGCACTACAAACAAGTACAATTAAAACATTTAGCAGGAAGGTGTGTTCTACTCGTATGAACCGCTACGTAAAAGTGATGTGAAATGACGAAAAAATATTAAAGTAGGGGGAGGGGGGCACTCCAACATTTAACCAGGGGATACAAAGTTTTAGATAATTTTTAAAGGCATCACTTTAAAAAATAAAGAGAGGATTCTTAGAACCAACGTTTTCTTTTATGTCAACCGTTGGTGAATACCAAACTCAATGACTGTCAGTTTTTTGAGTGATAACTGTCAGTTTTTTCAACATTTTAAGATAAAGACACAGAATTTGCGTAACTATATAAAGATATTTTTTATACAATAATGCTGTGGTTTTGACATTATTTTTTAACACAAAACGGATTATTTTATGATTGTACAGCGGTACAGCAGCGCGTGCGCGTGCGTTCCGTAACGCTACGCCGCAACCATTGAATAGTCACACGACGTGTGAGCCGACCGCATGTACTTTGCGCGGCGCGATGACGTCACGGTAGTAAACCATCCCTGACTATACCTTTTAGAACTACTAGGCTACCAAATAGTAGTAGATCTAAACTTAAAGTACCTACATATGTTGGGATTATAACGGATCGGCCCAAGAGCGGATAATTCAAATTTCTACTAATCGAGAGATTTGCCAATTGCTGACAAGAAGCCTGCTTTATGACTTCTTGTTTACGCCCCCCACCTCAGTCAGTCGCATGACTTCAAAACGACAGATTGTGTGCAGCAGCGTTAAATATCAGAACAGCGTTTTTTGACGGGTGACTAAGAAATCCGATCATTCTCGTGCCTGCGTATCTCAACATTCTCAACAACCAAGTAATTTTGGCCCATTTTTGTATATTATTTATGCATATTATAGTTATAATACTTGATTAATGTAAGTAAAGAATAACTGCTAGATTAGGCTGTAAGATTTTATCCGATCTTTGTCTGTCAGGTTAAGATCGTATCCGGTATCGACCCGTTTTAAAGTGTATGGAAAAAAGTACTGAATATACTTTTATTTTGGAAGTTACGAGAAAAAACGGACGTGATAGACCTTTAAACAAAAATATTTTAAGATTTCTCGTTTGGTTTTGAAGTATGCTACAAACTGTTTAGCTTGTAGCCTTAACAGGAAAAGAGCGGATATTTGTTTTTATGAACCATTCGCGAAAACTGCACAGTGTTCTTTTTAGAACATAGTCCGTTGTTATAACCAGTAAGTCCGATGGTTTCACTATGCAAAAAATATACATATACTAACTTAAGACATCTATTGAATAAAAACGACTGCTACGTATAATATACGGGATTTACAAATATGTGTTGAAAATATGTGTAATACTTATTTATAACATACAATAACAAAAAGAGTTAGTAAATAAAAATAAAACACTAAGAGCTTACCAAAGTGTCGAAAATTAGACCGATGTTTTACCAACATACTTACATAAGAAAAGTATGGGAAATTCCGAATAAAAGTATACACGGAAAATGCCAATGCTATCAAATACATTAATATCTAATCAGAAACGTTAAGGATCCGTTCGAAATAGTCCAATAATGAAAATACGTAACATATATAATGACAATGGCTGTTATTGTTGATTTCCAGGAAACCGCGTCGACCACTAATGGACAAGAAACGTTTAGAGTTATTGTCGATGTCGTGCTTTGTTCACATTTGGTCCGACATCTTGAGATTATAGTCAGTTAGGTACAGATGAGCCATTTTTAAGAAATGTGTGTCGGATCACGCTACCGCTGAAAAAAAATAGCTCAACTAGTTTAGCTACTTGAGAAATTGCCAAATTGTGCTTACTAGTAACCAAAATTATGCTTATTTTCAATAACTAATTTTGATTACTAGTAAACTCTCAGTTTGCCAGTCCTCCGATTTAGTTACTAGCAGCTAACATTTGGGCTACTGTAAACAAATCTTTTTTTTTTTCAGTGTATACCGACACCTACTAGTGCACATTTTAAACTACTATACAATACATTGAATCATGAAAGCTCGTATCTTCATAGGAAACTCCGGAACTTACGTCCTTTTGTTTGGTCAATACAGTTTTAAAGCGATTTTTGAGTGTTATTGTCTGAAACAGAATAGAATGGTTCCTGCTTTTGACAATACTTATATTTAGAAACTATAAACCATGCCAATAAAAAATTGAAAAAACTAAAATGGCGGCCACTCTCGCGCTTACACACCTACTAACTATGTCACTCAGTCTATAGACGGTATTAGTATTAGAGTCAGACAAGAAAACAGTTTACTACTCTTGAACCTTAACGTGTAAATAATAAAGTCGAAAAGTAGTAAGCCACTTTCTTGACGCACTGTACATGTACAAGCCGTAATTTGAAAATCCATTCTTTATTTGCACGGGTTATGATATTTTTTTTTATTAAAAATGGGATTGCTCTTAGCCAGCATCTAGCCAGGGGGAAAGATGATCCCGAAAAAAAAACATAACACAAACATCAAGCGACAAGGTACTAAAATGATCAACTACTTTCGTGCGCTTGTAAAATGTAGAGTCAGCAGCGTCAGAGGCAGGTTTACGCATATGAACAGGTCAAAAGCCCTCATTCCCTTATATAATTCAATAATAATGGGGGCATATATTAGCACCTTCAGTAATAAATTAAAAAACCAGCCAATTGCGAGTCGGACTCGCGCACCGAGGGTTCCGTAAAAATATTTTTATTATATAATGTAACTAAAAATTTACCGCTTTCGCAATTTTTCCTTTATCTGTGCTATAAGACGTTGCTTCGTACCAAATTTCAAGATTCTGAGTTCACGGGAAGTACCCTGTAGGTTTTGATTCCCTTGCGAGTGTCGAAAATTTGCGGCATAAACTGCTGTAAGATTTTTTCACAGCTTCAAGGGACAGTAGACCTGAGTATTTGATATAAATTCCAGCTTGATACCTCCACGCGTTCCTGAGAAGAAGGGTCTTGACAGACAGACGGGCGGATAACAAAGTGATCCTATAAGGATTCCGTTTTTTCCTTTCGAGGTACGGAACCCTAAACATGGTTACCTACTTGGAAATGCCTTTTATAGTGTGAATGATTAATTATAATTAACTTATTATTTTAATACCTGACATGTAATATTTCTGTAATATTATTAATAAATGAGTATGAGTATAAAGAATCCCATCAAAAACATAAGTGTCAAAAAGGGAACCAAGTTCAATATTAAGAATATGCGATGCTTGGTTGTCGTCTTCACCGACAAAAGAATTGAGATCTAAATGGGTGCCAAGTTTCGTAGATTCTCTGAAATGCTGCCAATTATTGAACTTGGCTCCCTTTTTCACATTTATATTTTTGATGGGATATCATTACTTTTTGTCAATCTTCGCCAAATGGTGCTTTTTAAGAGCGAATGCACGAGTTACTATACAAAACACCCAAATCGCTATAGGTGGACCTCAAATATTTGAAGAGTTCCCTCGATTTCTCCAGGACCCTATGATCAGATTCTTACCTGATAACTATGGGGCCACCCCTGAAGTATTTTCCAAATCGGTTAATAAATGACGGAGTTCTGAGGTAACTAGCATAAATAATAATAATAATAAAACTAATAAAAAAATCACTGTTTTCTGTTTTTTTCTGGTGTACACACACAATCATCAAGCTGCATGCCAAATTTCAGCTTTCTAGGTCATCTGGAAGTGGGTTAGGTTTTTGATTACTAGTCAGTCAGTCAGTCAGTGGTAAAAATGCCGTTTTTGCCCTCGAGTGAGGTACCAAAATAAGGGCGAATACAAAACTGTATACAATACAGTCGAGTTTAAAATAAATATATTTTATCTAGCTGTTGCCCGTGACTTCGTCCGCGTCTTCGCTCCTATTGGTCGCAGCGTGATGTTATATAGCCTAAGGCTCCTTGATAAATGGATTATCCAACACAAAAAGAATTTTTCAATTGGAACCATTAGTTCCTGAGATTAGCGCGTTCAAACAAACAAACTCTTCAGCTTTATAATATTAATCTAGATTAGGTAGACTTGTTTGATTTGAGAAGGTACAAGTAAATTTTAACAAAAAAAAACACCGACTCCAAACTTTGCCAGACCCCATCCGCTTGGTAATTTGATTACCTTATTTTTTGCCTTACCCCGCATCATCTTGGCTCATAATTAGAGGAGTTCCTTCGATTTTTCCGAGATCCCGTCATCAGATCCAGACTTGGTGACAATGGGAACAACTAGAAAACACACACTTTCAAACAAAAAAAGATTCTTTTTTTAAATCGGTCCACTAGTCTCCGAGTAATCGGTGAACATACATAAAAAAAATATTCCGACGAATTGAGAACCTCCTCCCTTTTTGAAGTCGGTTAAAAATACTTTCTGTGTTGGCTGCCCCAAATAGGTATAAGCGAAGCGAAATGCCGCTGTGTCCCATCTCTCATAACTTGCAAATAAATACTTGTTTGGGTTGGTTGATTAATTATAATTTATGCCAATCACAGTGTTTACTAGTAAGTGTTACGTTATGTGTTTGCTAGTAAGTAGTAGTAAGTTTGCATTTTAAAGGTTAGGAGCCAATTCATTAGACATCTGGTCGGCCTTGTGGAAAGTAAGCCTGCCTCCGAAGCTGACGAATGGACAGGGCGTGTGATGAGAATCAATATTGGTTTCTGAGACTGCGATATTTGCCGTGTATTTAAGTATTTCATAATCATCATCGTTATTACAGCCGAAAGACATCCACAGCTGAACATAGGCCTCCCCGAATGAGTGCCACAATGGCCGGTAATGCGCCACCCGTATCCAGCTAACTTCCGGGACCTCGATTTACCAGGTCATCAGTCTACCACCAGAGTCGGAGGGCTATATCGGTTAGTTAGCTTTACTGGGCATGTTCCGCAAGTCGACATGCAACGTGCCTATTTTGCGTGAAAGGGGTAGCATCCCACACCCTATATCGGTTATTGTTCTATTAAATGATACCTACCAATCTGAAGTTGTCTAGACACACGTTCATTAAGATCACATTAAGATATAAAACAGATTAACACCAATAAGAAACATAGAGAATGAACAACTATATGATTATGATGAGGGAAGGACATCTTTTAAATGATTAGTCAATGATCATGAGAATGATTTACGAAGGTTTTTACCTTTGCTTATCCTTTTGAAAGCTAGAACATTTGAAATGTTAATACAACAAAGTATTTTATGGGCATCTCGTGTGACATAAAACGGTTTCCTTCTAAGTTATAACTATCGGAATGCCGATATTATGGCAGATACGGGTGTTACAATAAAAACAGTAGAACTATTACGTATTAGGCTACCTAGTATATCCTAGTATAACGGAAATGTGTGTAATCCGTCATTGTATACAATTCCTACAAAAAAGTATATTCCTAAAATCGGCCGGAAATGTGTGAAATAAATTAAATTAGACACATTTCCTAAGAAATATATACATTTCAAAAATAGCAATCGGAAATGTAAAACTTTTAAGATATAAATTTTATTGTTATAACAACGTTCGATTCTCTTGGGAAAGCAACTGTGATGTTGAGCAATTCTGACCCACCAGCTAGTCGACGGAGTCCCGCTCCGCGGGGCTCCTACTTTCCGCTCTGAGGGTCACAAGGTAACGAACGAACGTACCTGGGAAAAACGACAGTGATGTTGGGCAATTGTGACCCGCCAGCGAGTCGACGGAGCCCCGCTTCGCTTCAAAGTCCCTCTTAATCAATTTTGATCCGGCAGCAGGGTCAGCCCTGGGATCGTATCCCAGGCCTCCTACGGGAAGGTGGCCGGAGGAGGCCTGGGATTGCATTAAGTGCATTGTATACTTAAAATTATTTGAATTGGCCGTTAATTAACCAAATTAGTCCGTTCAATATGCGACTGTCATTATCTATGGCGACTGTACTGGCCAAGCAAGAAATCGAATCGCAGTCTTTTTTAAAGGTGGACATTTTATAATTTTAACTATAGCGACACGTGTCTGTGTGTTCGCGTCAAATCGAATGTTTGTATGGATTTCTTGACCCTAAGTTAAGATATACTTATACTCTTATTCCACAAAAGATCACATTGGGTCGAAGTGCATCCGCAAGAGCTAGATAAGATAAGATGCCTATGGGCAGCCGGCCGATGAAAGAGCGATAGATTGAACTCGATCAAATGTATTGAACTGCCGCTCGTCAACCCCGCTGCCCGCTGGCATTCAGACCACAGCCTAACCTATTGCATGAATAGTCGACATCTAAAATACACATTCACATTCATTTATTTCATGATAATAATTACAATATATGTTTGCATTTATGTCAAAAATATAAGAATTAGCATCATGATCTTCAAATAGGATATAAAAATAATAATAATAAATATAAATATCTCCCAAAAGGGATCGCCATTACACAATTAACATAGAATATGAGTAATTTAACAAATTTAAAATAAAAGCAGCATCGAATCGTATTGAAACACATTTAAAATATTCGAGTTGAATTTCACTAGGGTCAATACTACATACATACAGCGATCAATTCGAAGACTAAATAATACGAAAAGAGTGACCAAAATATGCAAACATGACTAATGACGAGGACGAATGTAACAAACTGATTAAAATTATATGAAGCAGATTCCTTTAGTACCTTGTCACTGTGCCAATTTCACAAATTTGACTTATTAAAATTATATCAAAAGTTATGAATTGGTTTTTTAAGGTTACTTCTGTAATTAAATATAGGTACTCGAATGGAATTGGTTATTCTTTGCTCTGAAGTAATATAATAAATATGCAAAAGTGGTGATTTTTATCGAAAAATGCCGTGAGATTCGGACATCTCACGGTGTTATACGGTTTTTAGTCAATCTAAGTTATATTTAGATCACGTCTAACCTGTCAATTATGTGATGACCGGTTTTATCGTCAGATTTGTGACGACCTCGTATCCCTCCGTTAATGTTAGTTTAGGTTACATTAATGAAATGACCTTAAAATTAAAATCAAATAAGTAAATAATTATTTATACCCACACCTAAATATTATAAAAATTTGAAAGAGAAGAAGAAGAAAAAACACAACAACAAGAAATCCCAAATAAACTTAAACTTATCAACTTAACAACTATATAACTGAAATTAAATATATGGTGAGACAAAGGGGCCCAATCTCAGTATTTGCAGTGCCAGAAGGCTCGGCGCTGATTTTCAGACTGGTCCCGGGAGGGTTTGGACTTTGGAGGACCTTGAAAGACATATTTTAAACACGTTTATTGGCATGCATAATTCTGAAATGAAAGTACCTTTTGGCGACGTCAATACAGCGCCAATTTACTGACGCAAATTATCGTCCTTATAGACATCGACTAAGGACCTTTTACCTTAAATCACTGATATTATTATTGTAGACAAGAATACTCACGATAAGCTGACGCGCGTCAGATGCCCAAGCCGGACGCCTCTCATGTCGAAGAGGAATATGTAGCCGGGCGTGGGTCCCCGCTTGTTCAGACACGCATCTGTGGAGAAAGGTCGAGTTAATGTACTGGTATGATATTTTCACGTTGCACTTAATCTTAAAAACTTTTCCGTGCAAATTTCCAATAAAAATTAACTTTGTCAAAATCTTTAAGGCCACCTTAGACTTAAAATTTGCTTTTAAGTACTTCTGAATAATTTATTATATCAAATTTCCGCGCGTTCCAAATTCTGAAACAGGTATTTTCTTTTACAATATGATTTTTTAATAAAGTTTTTTTCTGTGCGCGGGCGAAAGCTTATTGATTGGCATATTGAATGTAATCATCTCTTAAGGGGGTAGAATGGGGGATGGAAGATTGTATAGGAAAGCAACAAATTAATCCTGCTGCGCCTCATACAATATACAGTGCGTTACCGTGTACGTTTCAGTAGCCATTGTTTGTATGTATTAGCAAATCATAATTATTAGAATTAACTGTACAATTCAATTTCTTAAATGTACTAGGTGCACTGCTTAAGATGACGTTCGTAATAAACAGATAAGGGCTGTCGTTTATACTGTCCTGCCAATATACTTTGCTGTACATTGCTGGCAATTTCAATTTTGTTAGAAAATTTTAGTCGAAATTAGTTTTATAATAAAATCAAGCTCATGATTAGATTGAGGAATTAAATTTCTATACCCTAAGCCCGCATGCCGGTAACACAATAAACCTGACTCAATAAATACCGGCTTCGACATATTTATATAACATTTTATGGACTAGTAAAGGCGAAAAAGTCGCTCTTGGGTAATTGTATCAAATCTACAATAAAATTCCTAAACACATTACTTAACTTAGCAATTCGAAATTCAAATCTGTAATGAAAGAAACAGTTATTTCAAAAGCATATTATAAGGTAATCGTTACATCATGGATAGGGATGTTAGGCAGTGATAGCGTCATGCACGGGTAATGAATCGCGAAAATAGGTTTTTCTACTGTAGCATTGTAATTTTGTAGTACCTGACACTGTAATTTTATATTTTACATTAAATCATACGATGTATATTGTTTTGTAAAAATGACACCTCGCCGAGTTTCTTACGCCGGTTTTTCTCGTGGCAGAGGTTTATTTTTCCGAACCGGTGGTAGCTTATTGACATTCATACATAGGTAGGTGCATATAATATGCCTAAGTTGAAGAATAAATAACTTTTACTTTTTGACCGCGAGAGCTAATTGGAAGCCATAATATAACTATTTTTGGAAACTTCGTGTGCTCCACTTATTAGACTGATTCTTCAGTTTGGTTATTGGCATTTTCAAAATTAAAGTTATTTATTGGAATTATGACTCTATAAAGCGATGACGTGTTCTAGTACGCGGACGAAGTCGCGAGCAAAAGCTAATAGTGAATCATTATCTCAGACACGGCCGGTTTTCGATCACGTGTCGATCAACATTCATCTATTCACGTTATTAGTGGAATTAATTTCATATAATTAGTCGGTATAAATTGTTCGAAGGACGTATGACGCATTTATACAGGGCCTGTAATTGGATCAACAAATTTAATGTACGCTTCCTTAGAGCATCTATCTGCAGTAACCTCTTGTATCCGGAAAAAAAGTATCTTTTTCAATTGGGAGAAATGTTGATCTAAATCTAAAGTTATGACCTCCTAATAATGGATCTTGGCACCAATAACACGACAGTCAATGTTGATTTTGAGGTAGCATCAAGATATGACTAATAATAGTTGTTGCATTTTTGGTTAAAAAGGATGATTTGTTGGGATTTATTAAATTTTGTTTATCAATTTATTGTGTTTTTAGAATAAAAAGTTATTTATATCACTCCAGTAGAGTAAAAAAGTACACGTAAGCTATATTATGGTAAAGTAAGCACCAGTTGAAAACGAAAAAAAATTAAAAAAACAATGTATTGAATTTGACATTTAATATGTCACGTATGTGCCGTATGCGCTTACCTTAGAGAAAAAGTATCGACCGCCATATTTCAAAATTATTTTTACCCATCCCTAAGAATGTCCAGCTACTTTTTTTTTTTTTTTTTGATATTTTGATTTTATTCTAGAAACTGTCTAGATTTCTATTTTTTATATATTTTTTATTATTATTATTATTTATGTTTTGACGATCCTATTGTGAATTTTACTACAAAATAATTTCTTACTTTGACATGTCTACAACAATACAATATTTATTTTGAAGAATAATAATAGCATCAATAAATTGCTCTAAATAATTAATTAATATATATGTTAATACATGTTATAACTGACGATTCGAAAGTGCTTGTTGCTAGGCCTATTTGAATAAAGAATATTTTGACTTTGACTTTGACTTTGACTTTGACCAAAATTGTACCTCGGATACCGAGGTCTAGTCACATGCCGGCCACTAGCAGATTTAGAAGCCATAGACCAAAGCTAGTTTACCTCAATATCTCATTTTACTGCAACCTGCCTGAGCCGACGGCCTTGGGTTTGCTGCCGCAGTCTAATAATATGTATACATTTACACGCTTATGTCTGGGGAGTAAAATTCGAAATTGTATCCATCTTTCTGGAGTTGGCTGAGAAGGATTTGTGTCGCAATCTCGGCTAGACTTGTTCGACTTGTATTTATCTTGTATAGTTATTCTGCATGGATTCATACTTATTTGAATTTATGAATTATCTCTGTATAATATTCATGAATATGAATTCCTTTTACTTCTATTTGAAAACCTTGGCGAAGTATTTTATAAATTTCTCGTCGTCTGTATCTTTAGTTATCGGTCAATCATTAAATTGGCAAATTTGTAACAGAATTCGTAAGACAAAAAGGTTCGTCTCAAATTCTCAATTCGACCAAACTCAATACGTGACGTCTTTATTGTTTGTTAATGTGAGTAATACAGATATTATATAGGAATTATATAGCTCATTATAACCTGCCTTTAAGGTGTAAAATATTCTTAAATATAAAAGTATATGTTTATAATTTGTCGGCCTGTTTAGCCTATTTGGTAATGACACTGCCTACGAAACTGGAGGTTTCGGGTTCGAATCCCGGTAAGTGGATTTGTTTATGTGGTCGGCATAACCATTTTGTTCCTGAGACTTGGATGTTATCTATTAAATATATCGTCGTCTAGTACCCACAACAGACACAAGCCTTATTGAGCTTTGTATGGGACTAGAGTTCGATTTAGTATAAAAAATGTCATTAAAAATATATTTATTTATTTATTATATTATATATAATTAAATAACACAAAGCAGACCATCTAGCCTATTACAACAACAAGCACACTACACACTAGACAATTATAGAGAGAGAATGCGCACTGAACATTAAATTAAATTTAATGTGCTCTGGCTGCCTCTTTTGTGAATCCTGGTGTTAAATTATGTATGTGTGAAACAATAGAGTTCATTATAAGATTGAGTTCATACAATTTTGACGTTTAACCACGGATTAAGTGTCCGTGTTCCAATACTGCCTTGTATAACAATCTTCACATATTCCCTCATTTACAACCCCTTATATAACTTTCGCAAATATTTTTATGAAGACATAAAGGCTTGTGCCTAAATATATCCCTACAAAGAGAGGACAGAATGCGGCTCAAGAGAAAGCTATGCTATGAATTTTAGAAGCCCTTTACAAATTGTAAGGATAGTTCTCTAATACCAACGGTAAGCATATTCTCAAAACATTTTACTCCTATTTCAGCTTGTCTCTGTCTAGTGTAATTGACCTATAACTTCGTAACAACTAAGTGTAATTTAAATTACTGTTAAATACGGGGTATTTGGGTACCATTATGAATATTCGTTTTGTAGTGTTTCCGATATTTCGGCAATGTTGCAAGCACCATTTTCAAGGATCAAGATTATTTTCAGAACGAATTAATTAATATACATACTTATAGTAAATAATGCCTCAAGGGCCTGTTTTAGATTTAAGTTAGTTTTAATTTTATTATGGTTAAGCATTTTTGTATGTATTTTCAGGGTACGTAAATAAATGTATTTCGTACATAAGTTATTTTTGAAAATCCTGTGGTACGGACATGTTTTAATCCTATTTTAATGTTAATCTTGTCTTGAAAGTATAAGTAGTACCTACGAATTATTTACAAGCCGGGGTTCTACCGGCCGGCAACCTTGGCTTTTCATTCCATCCTTTTATTGTAACTAAATTTCTACCGTTATTGCCTGCTAACGAAAATTCTAAATTTCTGATTAAAGCGACGCCCAATAATTCCTTCAGAATGCTGATGGGACTGCCCTAGAGTAGCAGCGCTTCGGGTATCTTCGTGAGCGCGCGCGTCGACGGCTCTCTCACGCCATCATGCGCAAGAAGTACGCGTCGCTGCAGCACTTGCAGCAGCGACTGAGAGGTACTCGTAACGGGGGCCATCCACATATTACGTCACCGCAATGGAGTCGGGGGGGGGGGCTTACTGAACGTGACAGTACATGTTAAAGGGATAGGAAAAATGCGTGACTAGGGGGAGGGGGGGTTCAAGTAGTCAAAATTTTGCTTGTCGCAATATGTGGACGGCACAGCAATCTGAGAGTGCTAGCGGGCAGAATGTGTAACTGTCACATTCAAAAATGTTGGGTCGAGGGCCTTGGGGGATAAATGAAATAATTAATAATAAATGAAACAATGAAATATTTTTTTTCTATGTATTTATGTATATCGTCGTCTAGTACCCATAGTACAAGCTTTGTGCTTAGTTTGGGACTAGGTCGATTTGTGTAAGATTGTCCCCCATATTATATTATTATTATTAATGAACTTTATTCTGCAAAATCTACTAGCGTTTCTGCAAAAGAAGACCACTGCCGAAAAGAAACGCGGAAAGAAACTCGACATACATACGACAAGTAGGTAGTTAGTTATTTTAAATTACTCGTACTTTTAGTTTCATTTTATTTTTGTAATTGTGTGTGCCCAATATGGATCTTAGTTATCTGATATAAATGGTTATTATTATTGAGAATTACCGTGTTAAATAAATAGGAGCTGCATAAACTAACATAACGCATCCGCTAACCAGCGGTTTAATTTTTCTATCAGAACAGAACAAAAACACGGTGTGTATACTATATTATACTACCATATTATTGTTCGAACTATGAAATATGATCGTTATAGGTGCACAAGGCACTCAACTCCCGCGCATTGCAGCACCGTTCGAAGGTTGCGTCACTCGGCGTGCAATATTGCCGAGATGACTGTTATGACACAGTATTTGCAGTATGGGGCAGTCACCTACATGACTGGGTTATACACATTACAAGCTAGATTTGTGTGAACTTTCACACTGACACTGACTGACTAAATAAAAAGAACATTCAGCTACGGTGTGGTTCAGTCGTTCAAGCAAACGGCGCCCATCCTTACCCATCAGGTTCGTACTTCGTAGGCTGGGCTCGTTTACGACCAGCACAAACGCCCTAGTTATGGAGGCTTATATGAAACTACAAGATACAAGTTTACTGGCCCAATGTAGACTTCAAAATTTTCTGTCGCTCGCTGCACTGTTATCTCGATATGCTGTGCCCGTCGACCGTGCGCGGAAACTTTCGAAAATTTGTATCATCTTTTTTCAAAATAGTAAACAATGAAGTTTGAGTAATAATATATTTTTCTCAAACATGCAATGAAATATTGATGTTATGTTCCTTATAATGGGCTGCGAAGTATGATGTTTCAGGTGCGGCTAGGACAAGAGGTAGTTAATGGGATTTCATACAAATCTAGGCCTGCAAAGTCCTCTTTTTTAATTTTCATTCCACATAAATTTGTGGGACAGGCATCATGACATTCTGCCACTATGCGTATTAAAAATAAAACTTTGATTTTTTTGTTGTTTATTTCATTGCATGTTTGAGAAAAGCACGATACATACCTCGGCGGGAAATATGGGGTTGCCGGCCTTAGACCTATCCGGCCAGGCTTCGCTCAGCCGTCTATATGTCTTCGGCCGGCAACCCCTTTTGTCCCGGCCTCTGTAGTAATGTACTATGGATTATTTTCCCGAAAGAACAGTCAAAATATCACTTGTAGTTTAGAAACAGAAGCGAATTAAGTAGAAAACAGACTTCCAACTCAATCCAACAATTCGTTGGTAATAGATAATGAGGTACCAGTTTCAGACACATTTTTTAGGGTTCGGTACCCAAAGGGTAAAACTCCGTTATTACTAAGACACCGCTGTCCGTCCGTCTGTCTGTCTGTCTGTCTGTCTGTCCGTCTGTCACCATCAGGCTGTATCTCATGAACCGTGATAGTCAGACAGTTGTAAATTTCGCAGATGATGTATTTCTTTTGCCGCTTTAACAACAAATAATAAAAACAAAAAATATATATTTAAAGGAGCTCCCTTACTAAAAAACTTTTAAAAAGTTGCTCATCAGGCGCTGGATCTGTATGGGAAAAGTAAAATCCGACTCGCACTTGACCAAAATTCTACTTGATATTATTTAACGTTCTTATTACTGATAAAAAAAATATTATTATAAAGTGTCTAATGTTGTATAGATAATAATACGAGACCTATCGTGCGCGAGTCCGACTCGCACTTGGCCGGTTTTTTCAGTCTTTGGCCGCTTAGTTTAATGTGATGCCTCGACTCTGTAAACCACATCCCCCACCCTCTTCGGGAATGGCAATATTTGAAAAATAAAATCGATTAATATCCGATTTCTGTGAAGTTTTATTCTTACTTTTCTTATAAAATTTTAGAGGTAAAATTTTGTTTTTTTTTTTAATTTTATTTTAACTTGGTGCTATATATTAATAATGTATAGTTTTAGTAGGCGGTGCAAAAATAAAAGAATATAAAGATTCCACTTTGGATTTTTTTTCTATTGGGATAATTTCAAGCGATCATGTTTCGGCTCATTAGAGCCTATACGGACCCATAAGGATTCGAGAAACAGTTGTATAGTCAAGAATTATGGGTGAATATTCAGCATTTTTTTTTTTTCGTTATTGTCGTCTCCATACATTTTGTTAAAAGAGAATGATAAATTTTGTTAAAAACCAAAACCAATATCGGTTCTGAGTCTTAGTTGATCCTTTGGTTGATCAAAATCCACGCGGTTTGTTATACCCATTGAATATATAATCTTGTACCCGACAATGACGTTAGAAACGAGCGTTTAAAACGCCGAAGAATCGCCCTCGAATACATATTAAAATCAGTCCTTAATCCTTATTGTTTACTAATCTGTTCAGAACGACGTGTCAAAAACGTGATATTTTTTATTGCACGCCCTAACCGTTAGGCTCTCAAAATCACCTTCACCTTACGATTTTAGAAGTCTAAAACTCTAAACTGCTTAACCAATGACGAGTGACCTTTTTGGCCAGTGTTGCCCGCATAGACTTGCAAAAATTCTGAGTTTTGCGATTTCATATAAGCCATATAAGTTTTTAAATGGCGAAGCCATGGATTCTTGCGAGGGCTACAACTTACAGAACCACTATTATGTACATTCGCGGGAAAAAAGGTTCTTCACTTTTCAACTCTATTTAAGGCGAAGGGTAGGGCAAGGCATTCTCCATACAAAGGTTGTGCAAGTTTTTATCGTTAGTTTTGGCACTACAGCATTTTAATTATATTTTTTGTTGGTACATATTGGATATACGCAGAACTTGATGTTGAAATTTTGCTTAATTTAAAAAAAAAGAAAAAAAAATACAAAAAATAATTGAAATTTAAAAAGAAAAACATCAAGTCATAGCTAACAGAAAAATGAGCATATTGACCAAAAATAATAACTGTAGCGCCAACACAAACTAAGAAAAACGTGCACAAAGTCTAAAATACGCCATATCGTGCAAACTCGGAATACTGGACCCGAAGTGGCTATCAATTATCGTATTAAATGATCGACGTTCACGTCTGTTAATGTGAAACTTTATTAGTCAATGTCAAATGTCAGAATGAAAACTAGAAATGGACCGTGATTATGATGATGATGATATTTCAATTTTCAGTTTATTAATTTTTTTCAAGTAGGCCTTATAAAACAGCACTTTTGAATAGTCTATACACACATAAAACAATTGAAAAAACGATACACACATACAACAACCAAAAAAAACTAATCATTACACAAAACAAATAATACATGTCTATGTCGTGAAAAATACCCATAATTAATAAAAAATAACAACACAAATGAAAACAATAAAATTAAGTACTAATCGTACGAGTAGAATATATGTCAATTGATATGCAAATAGATTATATAACTAAAACTAACAGGTCGATAATTAATTATTATGCTACCACAAGAATTAGAGCAATTCAGTCCTATGCGTTTTTACCAAGGATCACTTACCCACAGTCATGAAGAGTAGCTTGCAGCCGGGTTCCAAATGGTACTTGGAGGGTTCTGTGTAGTGAAGCCGGTGGTAGATAATGTCGTAGCCATCCACCGACTTCTCGGGGAGGAACGAGAATTCTCTGCAAGGATAAGACAAGACATATTCTTTATTGCACAAAAAAACATTAAGTAGATATACAAAAGACGTGCTGCACTATATTTAAAATTATAAAAAAATATATTTAATCCATCATCTTCACCCAATTGATACGATTATTTTATGATAGACTGACCAGCGATTGGCCTTAGTCTCACCTGATGGACAGCGATGACAAGGCCTAAGATGTTGCTCACTGATTCAGTAATAGCCTATTCACTCTTGTCTTGAAGAGACCCAGATTGTATGTATCAGGAAATACAGACGGCGGCAGTAAATTCCAGTCCTTAGCTGTTCGCATTAAGAAAGAAGAAGCAAATCGCTTCGTGCTAATAAAAGGTAGGCTAACATCAGTAACGCCTACTAAAGAAAATTCTAAATTTCAAATTAAGAAAAATTTTGCTCCCGTGTCTTCTAGGTAGATGTCGCTGTACGCCTAAGGCTTTGTATCAGGGAACGAGTGCTCGTTCGTTGGTTGTTCCGACAGCTCAGAGGCTAGAGCGATTGGCCGCGTATGCCAGATGTCGCAGGTCCGAATCCTGCTCGGAGCATTAAATTTTTCAATTTTTCCCTTCTATTTGAAGTGTTAACTTACTTTTGACATGTAAACGTGCCCTTGTGGCCTATTTGCACAATAAATATTTGATTTTGATTTTGCTTCTGACTGTACATATGTATGGACCCGGGTATGTCCTAAAACTACGACCAAGACCACCGTGGGATGGGCAGCAGCATCCCTGGCGTGCGGTGGAGATACTGCGATCGCCAAACCGCATGCCAAGCCTGGCGACTATGGCATTTACCACCCATAAAATTGGGGGAGGCCTATGTCCAACAGTGGACGTCCATCGGCTGATATGGTGGTACATATGTATGTACGAGCAACCCGCCCTTACGGGCAGTCAGATCGATGTAAAATATGGCGCTGATAGCTGTCATCTCATTGAAATTCGTCAAATATTCCGACACAGTCAGATTACAGTTACACACAGTTCTGCAATCCACCGTGAATATATTTTTTTATGATAGACTGACCAGCGATGTATGTAAGTTTATTTGATCCGACTGAATATCAACGTCGCTGCACTCAATCGAGACTTTCTTCGTCTAAATTGTATGTTCTATGTATTTCAATGTTCTCTTTATATGTTCAATTTATATTCTAATTCTGGACATTATCCCTGCATACCAACTAACAAAGGCATATTTTACGCTCACGGTCCAAGGGTTTCCCGGAGCTTTGAGATGTGCGTGAAACCGAACTACCAAAAGAGCACGCATCGCCAACACGTTGAGCCCTCTTCGACTTTAATGAAATTCAGGGGGTACACTGAGCGGGTGCTGTCCCTGTCCGTGTCATGGAAATCATGGAATGCACGCAGAGACACCACCCGCCAGGGTGTACAGGGACTCTGGTTGATGAAAATCAAATGAATTTCGTAGAATCCGTATGATAGGCCCCGACGGAAGATCAGCGCCGGCTGTAAAGCATGCCGAGTAGGTTCCTTTTCGTAACTTACACTTTGTTTGGTATCTATGATTTTGTTTACTGTTATTATTGTGCCTGTTGCGAATACATTTTTAAATCTGAATCTTTATGGCGTGAATGATGGACTGTCGTTAAGAGGAAACACTAAGGCCGTTTTTCCATACAAACGTAGTCCCCTGTTTCCTCCCTGGATAATGCCACTAAAGCAATATTTTTTACATAAAATCTATGGCCACTCAATAGTGGCCATGGCCATGTCCCTATATTTTCCTTTTTTTCATAAATGAATTATTAAAAGAGATATTTATAAAATTTGAAGAGATTATATAAAAAAAGATAAACATAGGAACACAGCAAAAACCTTCCTCTAATTTTTAATGAAAAAATTAATTAAATCGGTCCAGTTTTGAAGAAGGAAACAGGGGATTACGAAACGTTGATTTTGTCTACTTTTCATAGGTAATTTCGGCCCGTGCTGCAGTTGTCCCTATCGCACTCTATACGGGGGGAGGTTCGAGGTTGGGAGGCGGGAATAGATTTTATAAATACCTAATTTTCAATTCTCTCGCTCGTGGTGTTTAATCTTAAATTTAAATATCTTGCAGCATATGTCTTTTGTATAACTCCTTTATCTGTCCTAATGTGTTTTGTTTATATACGTCGCGTCTGTTAATGGGAAACTATTAGTCAATGTCAAACGTCAGAATGAAAACAGGTAGTTATTTGCCATTTAAGACAGTTTTTTTTATTAAAAATGGGATTGCTCTAGATGTTAAATATTGTTTGACCCTTCTTCGGGTCTAATCGTCTTCCGAGTTTTATCGATGGGAACGGATTATTCACTCAATCTCTATATACAGTCGCGGAATGAAAAGGTTCATCACTTTTCAACTCTATTTTAATGTCGTTAAGAGGGCGCAGTACGCTCGGTTATCCATAGAAACGTATTCACGCTCTTATTTTAAAACGCCATACTAGAATAACATGAAACTTTGTATACACAAAGGGATCTGGCATCTCTAGGTCGAAAATTAGTTTCTGTTGCTAGAAATTGTCAAAGAAAAAAAATACAGCGGTTTTTGGAGTTTTTTACGGCTTGTATGAAAACCTTAATAATCGCTGTATTTTTTCTCCATTATAATTTCAAGCAACAGAAACTAATTTCCGACCCAGATATGCCGAATCCCATTGTGTATACAAAGTTTCACGTTATTCTAGCGTAGCGTTTTAAAATGAGAGCGTAAATACGTTTGTATGGAGAACCGAACGTACTGCGCCCTCTTAAGGTCGAAAAGTGACGAACCTTTGCATTCCGCGACTGTGCAAACACTACAGCAACTCAACCACCAAACCAAATGTATTGAAATGAAAATAACTGTAATTATATTTTTTTTAAGTATTGATTAATTATAGGTCCTATTGAGGTAGACTTTTGTCCAGCAGCAGTGGAACCAGCACGAAAGGAAATACGTCCAGATGCTCGAGGAAATACAAAATAAATTTGTCAGGCATCTGTACTTCAAACAATACGGGATATATCCATTTTACCCCCTAATGTACCCAACACTTTTCGCATTAGGTATGGTAAGGTATGTTAAGATAGAAGTAAGAAGAAATATAGCGCTGGCCAGATATATATTTAGGGAATTACGGGGAAAGCTGCATAACCCTAGACTGCTGGAGTTGCTTGGACTGGCGGTGCCGTGCGGGCCGCGGGGGGCGCGGAGCGCCTGCTCGCGCGCCCGACCGCGCGCACCAACTTACTCGCCAATGCACCCCTTGTTAGGGCCATAAACATGCTCAATGAAATTTCTACCAAAACTGACCCATTTAACTGCACTCTGACTGAATTCACAGATGTAACCAAGCGCTTTGCATCTTCTTTTACAATGCGCACTTCTAAGGTTTGGAATTCTCTGCCGGCGTCTGTATTTCCGAGTTCATATAACCTGGACCTTTTTAAGGCACGAGTGAATAAGCATCTTCTGGGTGAGCTCGCTTCATCGTCGGCCTCATCTTTGCCCCTTGGCTAGATGCTGGCCAAGAGCAATCCCATTTTTAATAAAAAAAAAAAAATGTCGTATGTAAGCATTTAAGTTTTTCGTAATTATTATTTTGTAGTTTGTATGTATTTTGTTTGTTTGTTTGTGTTATTTTTGTAAATGATTGTTTATTGTAATATATATCACGTTTTGGTATATCTGTAAGTGATATATAGATTTTATAAATAAATAAATAAATCTTTCTGCTGATATCTGATATGATGATTGATAAATAAATATTCAGCCTGCCAGCAACATACATCTCTTGCATGAAAAAAAGTCAAATAAAACATAAAACAAAATTACCTATACCCAGACAACACAACCAGTTTTTGCGTACAGAAAATGTATTCATTTAAGCCTAGCAGCTAAAATCTACTATCATTGAACATCCCAGACAATTTTTTTAGTATGTTACATAAGTATGTTTTTTTAATACACATATTATTATTATTCATTAAATTATAGATATTTTAGGTACTCACAGAGCTTCTGTAGACGGTTTCAACTCGTCAGAAAAAACTAAACGATTATCGAACAACTCCGGCGAATTTTTCTTCTGTGCGTAACATTTCTCGATACATATTTTTGTTTTCTCCAAATTACCGTAGCAAGCGTGGTAAAACAACACCAACTGTTGGTCCGTAAGATCTTTAGGCACACATTTACTATTATCCAAAGTTAAAATCCATTCACGCAAATGATCGATATCTGCCTGAGAAAATTTGTCCATTAACGCAGTTGCCGCTTCGTAATCAAACTCCATTTTGAGTGACATTATATTATTTAATTTACACAGCACCTTTCGTAAATATTCACGATCGAATAATTAAACACAAAACAAACATCCAACCATCAAAACCGTAATTTGACAACTGATTAGTGATTGCGAAAATTTCAAGGTTATTTTGCTCAACTGACGTACGACCAGTTGCCAGTTAAATATTTTTTCTACTATTTACTACCAATATTTGGTAGAATTTAAAAACCATCTTGATTAATTTGGTGACTGTCAGATGAAGCGTTGTTATGCGAAAACTGTGTGAAAATGGATTCAGAAACCTCGTAAGAACAATTTTTTATGTTCATATATAGTTTCATTAACGCATTGTGTTTTAAAACGATATTTTGTTACAGTGAAACGAACCTCATAATATGGACAAAGAAACATCGAGTATTTTTGTTTTGCAAGTTGTATTGGAGAACTTTAATAATTATAATAACGCCTCTTCTTCTACTGCCGATTGCACTTGTTGGCAATAATCAAGTCTGTTTACTTTAATAATTTTAGTAAAGGATATTACCCTACCAATTTGTCACGACAATAACTTACTCGAGTTGGTATGAAAAGAGTATTGCGTGATTGCGGTCTCATTCGAAACCAAAGCCGTGATCTGCCGATTGCCGTAACAAATTGGGACATGTGTATTGTATAAAGATATTCTAGATTTAAAGCATTAATTCCATTCACGCTTACGGCACTTACCTTACCAGCCTAGCTAGCATCAGCTTGTACCGTCACGTTTTATGTTTTGTTAGGTGTAACGTTTTGTATTTCGACCATATAACGTAACGGTATAAGCTACCGTGCTAGCTAGGCAGATATGAATATTATGAGTATGTAGGTACTCATGCTTTACGGGCAGATTTAATTTTGTATCTTAATATTTATACCACTACAGCGTCATCTTGTATTGAAGATTGAAGATAAATCAGTTTGATATCGCGCTACCGATGTTTCCTATTAAGAGCCTGGGCACACTGCTGCGTTGCGTTGCGTTGCGTCGCGTTGGTGTCGTCGCAGCGTCAACGCTGCGTCATACAAATGTTCTCTGTGGCTGCGTCGTCGATACGACAATTTTACATATATTTTTTATGACATGCCACATTAAATCCATCCAATTGACAAGCCTAATCCCAATAAGGTCTATTTTCCCCCTTGGGTTGGAAGGTCAGATGGCAGTCGCTTCCGTAAAAACTAGTGCCTACGCCAATTCTTGGGATTAGGTAGCGGACCACAGGCATCCTTCAGGATCTGGGAATAACGCTAGGATGATGATGATGATGATGCTGTGTGATGATTACACTCATACCACCACCAATATTGAAACAAAATTCATACTACTTTAAATACCGTGATAATATTGACACACCAGTATTGTGATAATATGATTAAGTATGTAAAGGGCCCCACTGATATAATTTCTACGGTGATTTTTGCGGCGCGACGCTGCAACGCAGTGTTGTGGCCACCCTGTAACGGTTTTCGCTCTGCCACGATTTTGAGCGGCAACGGCGTGCTATGCTGCTTGAGAACGTAAGATGCTGCGCTCTGATCTCTCTCTCCCACGTATGGCGTATCGGCAGAGCCGTAAAGAGGGTGCGCCGATAACTGTATTTTGGATTGCAGATGCTTTTTATGCTAAATTTGTGACCAGCAGGCATATCCATGTTTCTACGTATTCTTGGTAACGGGGGTGTACTGGATAGCTGACGCACTGCACCCTGCTGCTATTTCGCTCATCCCACTGGCATGCTACAGTATCCTGGGCGGCGCCTACATTCAAGAGGTGATACCCGTCTCTATCTAGCTAGAGTAGGTACGAAAATCATGAGTGGTCTACTGGATATCACACGCGCTCGCTGCATCCCGCTGCTATCTCTCTTATCCCATTCCGCTGGCCTGCTACATTGTTTTGGGCGACGCGTACATTTAAGAGGGCTTACTTTCTGTATACCCCTCCCTGTCTACTAAGCTAAGCAGTAGGTACCTATACATCCTGTCCGAGAGAGCAGGCTGCCGCTATCTGACAAGACGAGTACGTACCTATATAGTGTAAAACCTGGCGATCCCTGATCGTTCGAGTCTCCAGGTATTATATGAACAGGCGCTCTACTCCCAGTGTCTATCTCGCTCATCCAACTGACCTGCTACAGTATCCTGGGCGGCGCGTACATTAAGGAGGCTCTGCCAGTCTAACTAGTACGAGTATGTTGTCTGATAGTGATAGTAGTAGATGAGCTCAGTCCTAAGAGGTGTAGCTAAGGATGATGGGGTGGTCCGCCTCGGGTGATCAACTTCCGCTACCAACGGTGCGAAGCCCCGTTAAGGAGGGCCGCTGGGTAACTGAAAGAAGATCTGGGCTGGCACGACGACCCAAAATGAATCGGCCTCCGACACAAAAGCACGTCACTTTACTCGGTCCTGCGCAATTTCTCGCCAGCTTACACTTGCTCCGAGCTCACGTAGCTTCGCGTCCACCAAATCCTTCCAACGATAATACTTGGGGCGAACCAGGACGTCGATACCTTCACGATTTTCGGGTGTGTTACCCGTGTTACCTATTATACCTACGCCACTGCTCTGTCCGTCTCACTCATGCCATGACTCAACTAATGATGTAAACAGGTCTACTCATGCAACGAAGTTCTGGACTGTCTCGGCATCATGATGTTAATGGCGGCGGTAGAACATAGTCTAGTCCACAAGAGACTGGCCCTGAAATTGCTCATCACTGTCGGCTGCTCGCATTACAGGTGACCACTACATATAATCAAAATCAAAATCAATCAAAATCAAATATTTATTCTGCAAATAGGCCACAAGGGCACTTTTACAAGTCAAAGCGTGAATTTATACAATAAAAAAAAACTGACAATCTTACTTAATAATAATGATTAAAAAATATACTGATTAACAATTAAATAAAAATAAATTTACAAATATTAAGGACGTATTGAATACGATCTGTCCGAATAAACAAAAAGAACATAAAATTAATTTAATATCTCAGAGATGTATATGGTCTATAGGTAGTAGTAGTAAGACATTTTTTTACGTATTGTTTAGAAGTTGCTATGGCCACCTTCCGACTCCTTCGTCAGATTAGCTCGGTGGGGCCAAGGTATACCAAATTTCAGCACAATCGGTTGTGGATAGTAATCCACAACCGATACTTACTACGTTACTTATTACTGTGGGCAGTAGCCCACAGTAATAAGTAACCGCATTGCGCAACGTTTTCGAGGGTCGTAAGGTAGATAGATCTAAATGTCATTTTTCATGGTAAAGATTACAGATTTATGCATCTTACGTTTGATCAGTTATGTGTTAGATTTGTCCCACACACATACACATAATTACTAACAGCCTGGCTAGCACGGGCATCCGGATCAATTATTTGTTCCTACCTCAGATCATAGAAAGAATTTTTTTTCTATGATCTGAGGTTCCTACACATGTAACACGTCATGCTCATATGTGCGGCGGAGAGTTACGTACGTCATCGTACCTAGATTATTAACCGACTTCAGAAAAAAGAGAAGGTTCTCAATTCATCGGTTTTTTTTAATATTATTGAACGATTACTCGGAGACTATTAGACCGATATCGAATATTATTTTTTTATTTGTCAAGGGTATGCTTTCTTGTTGGTCCCATTGCCAAGTAAGGATCTGTTGATGATAACCTGGAGAAATCGAGTGAATTTCTCATTTTTTATAGGCATACCTACATTACCTACCTGTTGGGGCCATTACTACAAGAACACATCAATAAGGGGAAAAAATGTTCTAGCTCACCACATATCACTTGAGTTAAGTGAACCGATATTAATTAAGTAGGTCCTACGTATGTACAATATATAGGTCAAGTTACGGGATCCCATTACAACTATGTACCTTATCGCCGTGTTTCACGACTAATCAGCCGTGTACTCGTGCTTATTTTCCCATACAACGCTTGGTTCTCTTGCGTGTGACGTCATAAGCTAGTGTCTAGTGTCTATTATGTGGGTATGTGTAGGAGCAGCGGTGGCCGCTAGCGTCGAGCTAGGTTTGTCCCTATTTTTTCCCTTTATTGTACTCTACTTGTAGATGATCTCATACACACATTTAATTGTCTCTAAAAACTGGTTCGAATGGCACCATAATAAATAGTCAAATACACTACCGCTCATAAGTATTTAGGGATTATACGAGGTTTATGCCATTATTGTTTCTTCCTATTCGAGATTCTGCACAAAATAAATTCCACACAACTGAATTTAATCACATGCGTTATGCTTCACAGTCTTTATTTCTACGCAAGGCACCCATACCTTTTTCCATACATCTGTATACAAAAATGACTTACATAATTAACACTGCCAAGTCTGAGTCTTTTGACAGTTTTGCGTGCATTTAACATTTTTGAATTAGCTCACTTATTGAGCCTTAAATCGATGCCAGAGACCCCCCTTTTAAAATGGTAGTTTTCTTTTTGCAATGACTTAAATAACTACTAATTTATATTTTTTATAGAAAAGTGTAGTATGGTTTATAGAAAAGTGTAGTATGTTTGTATGAACCAGCAATTAGTAGTAATTGCAAAATGCACTCTAAACTCTCAAGGGACTCTGACTTGGCAGTGTATTTCTGAAAGTCATTTTTGTATACAGATGTATGGAAAAAGGTATGGGTGCCTAAATAATTATGATCGGTATTAGTGTATCTAAGCGTATTGTGTCGACTGATTATTATGGTTATTAAATACAATTTTTAAATATGTGTGGCAGGTTAAGTTTGGTGCTGTTCTTCAGTGCCATGTTCCTTTCGATGTGGATGTCTAACGCCGTGGCCTGTGGACTTCTAATGCCCGTGGTTAAAGCTCTATTGCAGGAACTAGAGAAGGTTAATAAATTAAATTTCAAATTAAAGGGAAAAATTTAAAAAAATTGTGCTTAGATTTCGTGGCTAAGCTTTAATGGTTCCGATAGTTCAGTGGCTAGAGCGACTGCCAGTATGCCAGGCCTATGCCAGATGTCGTAGGTTCGAATCCTGCTCGGAGCACTACATTTTTTATTATTTTCCCTTTAATTTGAAATTTAGAATTTACGGTAGCAGCGTTACTACTACTGCTTAATTCAAACTTATAGTAGCCGGCAGTGAAGAAGTCAATCCTGAAACCTGTCATTTCCATACGGTTTATAACCTCAAAGTGACTTTTAGGTTATAAACTGTATGGAAATGACAGATGTCAGGATTGACTTCTTAACTAGGCTAGAAATTTAAATACACTTCTAACTAGACTCCGCCAATGGAAAGCTTACTATGGGTAGGTATACTTAATTAAACACTAATTTAACAAAGACGAAATACATTTTTAATAATTTTCTACCTAACAAATATACAATGTAAGTATTAAGTTTTATGACCTTCTGCAGTCTTTTTTTGAAGTCTGTTATTAAAGAAAACTGTCACATCTAAGAAGATTGCTAGTCAACGACGTCAAACGCAATAAAAATATAGCTTTAACGTAACGTAACGGGTAGGCATCTGCGGAACCCTACATTGCGCGTGGCGCGACACGCACTTGGCCGGTTTTTATATGTTGGTTAAAAATATTGGTTGTTTCAGATGGGAATAGTCGATTTGTATCAAACCATTGACAAAACTGAGCAAAAGTCCCATAAGCACGAAATAAGGTAAAATTTTATTTTATGTAATTAAGCACTAGTCCCACCGCCGGCGACGAGCGATAAACGGGTAGAATTTAATACTAGAACGAGTGGGCGAGCGGGCGAGAACAGAGTGTTTTTGTATGAGCTTATCGCTTACTCGCCGGCGGTGGGACCAGTGCCTTAGTTACCATAAAATTATCAGTGTGAAACATGATGGCTAGCACAAGACGGCACTCGAGCTATATCGCACGCGACATACACTATCCGTCTCTTTCCGTGTGCACCAATCAGATAGAGACTATAAATAAAGCTATACCATGCTCGCGCGCTATCTTGTTAATCCCATTGTATTGTTAGATAGATTCCCCCCCTCTACCAGCTAAACGGTTGCTACTGGTAATGTGAAAAAAAATCAATGGTAGTAGTACCTACAAATAATAAATTTAATAGGAAAACTGTCACAGCTGAATAGACAATAGACTAGAACCTTTTTAAAAGTAGAAAGCTAGAAACAAATCATGTAACAGTTGGTGGGTAATGTCACGGGTGGACAGCTACGGAACCCTACATTTCGCGTGGCCCGACACGTACTTGTTCCTCACTACTTATTCGTTAAAGGCCGAGCCACACCGAATGCGTGCGTGTATCGTATGAAATTTCATAGCAGAAGACACACCGCTTGCGTGCGCAGCACGCGTGCACGCCACGCAAGCGGTGTGTCATCTACTATGACATTTCATACGATACAACGCGCACGCCACGCACACGCGCACGCGCACGCAACGGTGTGTCTCGGCTTTTAGTATGTGGTGTTGTGTACCTGGTGCTGATGGTCGCCACAGCTCCCGACGATGCGCTGTGTAGAGTGAGGGGCCTGCAAATTGCAAGCTGCCGATACACCAAATCCTCAAGTTAATAAAGATCGGCATCGCGCTTGTGATTCTTATGGAGTTGCAAGCGTTCACAGGCGACGGTGTCTGCAGGCAGGTCGGAAGCTTGTTTGCCATCTACTATGTAAAAAATACCCAAATGCAAAATTTCATCTTAATCGGTTCAGTGGTTTAAGCGTTACAAACAGACAGAGTTACTTTCGCATTTTTAATATGTAATATGGACTGGGGACTAGTGTGGATGAGGATACACCTTTTCCTGCATTGATTGTTATGTGTATAGGCACTTTTCATTTGTTTCAGTAAGCCGAAACCTACAGATTTTACCGTGTTTTACTTTCTTGGCATCGCCTATTCTTGTTCCATAGGTACGTAGAAATAAATAAATATTCGGGATAATATTACACAATCGACCTAGTACCACAGTATAAAGAACTACTACCAGTAGGCAAACTTCATTCATCTGTCGAAATTACGCACGCACGTAGCGTAACTGCTCTAGGGTAAGGGTTGTCAAAAAAAATTATTGTTTTTTAATTTCACATTCATATTCATCTACTTTCACATTCATCATCATCATCATGTCAGCCGAATGACGTCCACTGTTGGACATAGGCCTCCCCCAAAGACTTCCACAATGACCGGTCCTGCGCCACCCGCATCCAGCGGACATTCACATTCCTACATGTTTAAATTGAACTAATTTAAATTGAACTTATTTTTATTTTAGAGTTCTCTTAATACGGCCATGTTGATTTTCTTTAAATACATTCTGATTTCGTTCAAAATCGATATCTGAGTGACCAAGAGGTCTCTTAATACGAATCCAAGGTCAGATTTGAAAAGGTGGCGGCCATAATGATTTTCTTCATTTACGTTCCGATTTAGTTCAAAATCGATATCTGAGCGTCCGAGAGATCTCTTAATAAGAATATGAGAAGTCAAAGTAAATCAATATGGCCGCCACTTTTTTCAAAATCAAAATCAAAATCAAAAATTTTATTGCTCTCTTAATGTGACATAATATTACAAAGAAGTAATAAAATGGACCCCGTAAGGGCACAGCAATACTAACTTATATCTAATTATATTATTAATAAACAAGATATAGGTAGAACTTAAAAATATTACATTTTGTATACAAATCCCTCGCTTAAATTACAGACAGGATGGTAAACTGAAAAATGAACAAAAGAATACTATGTTTTTTTACTCACATTATCAAAAAATTCCTGTAGCGTGTAAAAGCTTCTTTGCACTAAATATGTACTTAATGATTTTTTGAATAGGTGAGTTTGCTCTAAAGATTTTATAGTTAGTGGTATTTTATTATATATTTTTATACACATCATATGTGGACCAGAGTGATATATTTTTAAGCTAGATGTAGGAAGGGCAAGGTTGTTGTTATGTCGTAGATTTAAAGGTTTTACGTGACGGTCTTTTGCTTGTAAGAAAAAATGATTATGGGTTTTGACAAAGGTACATGCTTCCAGGATATATAAAGATGTAAGTGTTAGAATGCCAAGTTTTTTAAAATGAGGCCTGCAACTTTGAGTTCGTTTTATATTAACTAGGATTCGGATGCATTTTTTTTGTAAAATAAAAAGGTCATTCGCATTTGTACTGTTGCCCCAAAGCAGTATGCCATATCGTAATATAGAGTGAGCATAAGCATAATAAGCGGATGTAGCGGTTTTTAAATCTGTTGTCTTTTTTAGTTCGTACAAGGCATATGAAAAGCTGGATAATTTTGAGCTTATTTTTTTAATGTGGTCCTTCCAATTAATATGTGTGTCGATATTTAGTCCTAGCAACGAAAAGGTGTCAATGCATTCTAATTTGGTTGTATTAAAGGAATAGTTTATATTTAAAGGTTGTTTTTGGTAAGGTCTGAACTGCATTAATTTAGTTTTAGTATAGTTTAATTCTAAGTTATGGTCAGTTAACCAGGAATCTAATTTGTGTAGGGTGTTGTCAAGATTGAGCTTTAAATCAGTTTCGTTTGAGCACGGAAAAACTACGGAAATATCATCTGCGAATAGAACGCTTGGAGTTTCTAATATATTAGGCAAATCATTAATACATATAATAAATAGTAAACAGCCTAACACACTTCCTTGTGGAATTGATCCAGTCACGTCAGCTTTATTTGATTGTATGTATGTAGTGTTTCCAGTTTGGTTATTATAATATTCTACCTCTACATATTGCACTCGGTTTTTGAGATACGAGTTAAACCATTTGTGCGCAGTTCCTCGCACTCCAATACCATGCAACTTCCTCAATAGAACATCATAAGAGACCCTGTCATACGCCTTGCTCATATCTAGTAAAATACCTACTGCATATTGTTTATTATTGATTATTTTTAATATTTGATCGATATATTTGTAAACTGCTAAAGTTGTAGAGTGGTTTTTCCGGAATCCATTTTGATTTTCGTTGAAAATTGAATATTTTTCGCAAAATGCATAAAGACGTTTTGACATGGCTGTTTCGATTATTTTAGAGAAAGTTGGTAAAAGAGCTATAGGACGGTAGTTGTTACAGTCGGTTTTATTTCCTTTTTTGTGTACAGGTTTTATAATTGAATGTTTTAGTGGATCCGGGACGACACCATCAGCGAAGGATTGGTTTATTAAAAAAGTTAAGGGTTGGGTCAATTCGTCTGCACATTTTTTAATAAGGACTGGTGGTAATTCGTCATGACCAAAGCTGTGTTTATTTTTAAGGTTACGTATAATATTATGTACTTCGCTTATAGTAACTGGTTGTAGGTAGAAGGAGTTGGGAGTGGGGTTAAGCACGGGGCGGCCGAAAGCGTGCCTGTACGGGGTGCCGGCGGCATCGCCGTCCACGCACTTACCTTTCTGCGCACTAACAGATATAAAAAAGTCATTGAAGTGGTTTGCAACTGTATCAGGGTTTTCAGTTATACTATTATTAATATTTAATTTTATATTACGCCTGTTTTTTAGCGGAAGTTTATTTGATCGTTCCTTTACTATGTGCCACATAGTTTTTGTAATATTATCTGAGGCTTTGATTTTATTGATGTAATGTAATTTTTTTGATTTTCTTATTATCTTTTTTAGCAATTTTTCGTAACTCTTATAGTAATTATTTAAAATTGTATTATTTGTATTTGAAATCAATAATTTTAATAGTCGTTTATTCCTACATGACATTTTAATACCATTGGTTAACCAAGGCTTCTTTTTGCAATGATTTACTATTTTAACTTGATGTTTTGGAATACATATATCGAGAGTTTTTTGAATAGTGTGTGAGAATGAATTAAAATTTGTATTAATAGCATTCCCAACATTAAATATAGAGTTCCAATTAATATCTGATAAGTTGGATTTTAAGTATTGAATATTTTTTTCTGTAAATTTTCTTTTGTTTGTAATCCATACATTTCGTTTATGCATTTCATTATTATTATTAGGTATGGTATACATAACACCTTTATGATCGGAAAAGCCGTATTCATTAACAGAAACAATATTATCTTTGGAATGGAAATTAGAAAAAATTAAGTCTATACATGTAGAGCTCGTTTCCGTGACTCGTGTAGGTTCATGTACAATCTGCTGAAAGTTATAGCTTTTCAAAAGGTCTTCTAATGTTGAAGTCGACGAGGACTTTTCTAGAATGTTTACGTTAAAGTCGCCGCCTATAACAATATTTTTCTTCTTATCTTTTATTGTAACAATCTGTAAGAGATTTTCTAATGATTCATAAAACAGGTTTGTATTTCTATGACTATTAGGCCAATATATAACTATCACTAACAAATTTAAATGAGAAATTTCAACAGCACAGGTTTCGAATGTAAATTCTATCGACAAAGCAGTTATATCTTTACGTTCAACAAATGGTATATCATTCTGAAGAAACACACACACGCCGCCTCCTCCGTGGGTGCTCCTGTTAAACATGGAAGTTACTTGATATCCTTCTAATTGTAGTAAGTCTATTTTTGATTGTGTAATCCAGGTCTCTGACAAGCAGATGGCATGTATATCTTCGTCTTCTGTAGCAGATTCAAGTAAATGTCGTTTGTTGCTAATACTACGAATATTTTGGAACAAAATTCGGAATTTAGAGACGAAAAGTATGTTTGGGTTTGGTAGGTCGAGCTCGTAGATTATGAGGGTGACTTCGTTGCCGAGTCAAATCTGTACTATAAGATTGGTGTTGTTCTGTGCTTTGGTATTCATGGTTATTGTTGTTGTTGTTGTTGTTGGACTCGCTACTATTTTGGCTGGGTATTGATTCTTGGGTCGAGTAACTTGATATTGTGGTGGATTTCGTTTCAAAGTTATGAATGTGCATCTTTCCATCTATTAATAATTTATTATTTTTAATTACGGCGTGATGGCCATTTTTTCGAGCGTCTATGAGTATTTCTCTCAACCTTCTTTTCTCTTGCATGGATTTTTCGTCTAGAAATTCAGATACTGCTAACCCAGTGTTCTTAAAGTAGCGGTTGTTTTCGAGCAGATATTTTGCCATTTTTTTACTTAGTAATTCTATTACTACAGGTCTCTTCGGTCCCCTTCTCCCTATTCGGCCTATTTCTTCTATATAGCCCGCAAGATTAACATGCAGTATGTCTTGGAAGATATTAATCACCCGTTCGTACAAGTTGCGCTCAGTTTCCCAATAATATTCATCTAAACCAAAAAGAATGATTTTTTTACAGGTTTCGCTGTTGGGCGTAGATGTAGGAATAAGCCATTCTTTTTTCTGTGTTTCTTCAATGGGATTTAGTAATTTTTTCTGCACCTCGTTTAATTCGTTATGGAGCTGTTTGTTTTGGGTCTCAATTTTTTTTTATCTTTTCATTTATTTTAGTAATTTCGTGTTTTAAGCCTTTTTGTTCTTCAGAAACGGTATGATTATTTTGAACTATCTCAAATTTTAGTTTGGATAACTCAGTGGTAATTTCTGCCATTATTGCCTGTTTTATTTCTGTGATCAGTGATATTCTGTTACTTGCAAACTTTTCATCTAGCAGTTTCTCGAATTGCTTTAGATATATCGTATTACTTCCCGAAGAAGTCGTCGCCTGTTGGAGAGTGCTGTTATGGTCGAGTGTTTCATTGTGTAAAGTATCGCCTAATATAGTATCTTCGCTGGTCGATGTTTCATCGAAATTTAGCGCTGGCTTTGTTTTCATAGCTTTGCAGGTCTTCCTTTTTGGAGTAGGGAGTACGTAGAGTGGTAGACTATCCCGGGAACAAACTGGTGTATTCGAGTTATCTTTTTTGGGCATTTTACAGCGACATAGTTGACATATCCACGATTGTTTGTGGTCTGCGGTCATTGTATTATAAAATCGCTGAATAGAGACATTTGCACAGTCTAGGTCATAGTGATGTTCACATAGCATACAGGTAAGGAAGCATCTATCATGGATTTCTTGAGAACAGCCTGAACATGTGTAATGCATTTTGAATAACAGCGCCCTCTTTTGCACTATAGTGGCGAACGTAATTAGACTGAGTTTTTACTACAGTCTCAAATTGTTAATAGCGCCCTCTAGTACCAGCTGGCGTCACGTTCGATAATGTTTAATTGTTCGCCTCTAGCTGTTCCTTCTAATGGTTAGTGATAGAACTGTTTTACGCTAGATGGCGATAGCGTTGTATTTATTTTAAGAAAAGTCATTTACTTTTTTGCTTATGTATATAGTATATTTAATAACTACTTATCAACTTGGTCAACTTGGTTATACCTTGGTTATATCTTGAAGACATATGTTGTTCAATAAGTTTTATATCCTTAATTTACAGTTACTTCTCAGTTTTCCGTGTTTGCTCACGACGAGCTGTGATTGGTCAATAGGTTTGTTTACATTCACTCGCGCGTCTTTTTTGAATTTTTAACTGGCAAATTTTTGTTACACTGTATTTATGGATATTATATTCATTTAATGTTTATTATATAAGTATTCATTGTTCAAAATGTCTGCAGAGGATAATGTATGTATCATATATTGAACAATATACACATTTTAAACACTGGGACACTGGCTGGATATGGTGCACTATTTTTATCTCACAAAGTCCTTAGATCGTAATAGTTTTTGGAGATAACACTTATCCTTAATATTTATAGTTAGTTTCATTGAATTAATAGGTTTTTGCACATTAGAAAACACTTTAACAAATTTTTAATAATTAATTTGCACGAGCTTAATGTTATTGTGACGGCAGCGCCATCTACTTTTTCTTTTTCAAATTATACCTTAGATTCGTTTTGAGAGTCCTCTCGGACGCTCAGATATCGATCTTGAACGAAGTCGGAATGTAAATAAGTAAAATCAATATGGCCGCCACTTTTCCAAATTTTGCCTCGGAATCGTATTAAGAGTCCTCTTGGACGCTCAGATGTCGATTTTGAACGAAATCGTTGGGACCTCCGAAAACACTATGGGGATATTGGGGATGTATATTATCTAACCTAAGCACGGTTTGACAAAAACATATTTTTGAAAGCTCTGAAATAAGCGACCAAAAGTTCCAATAGAAAAAAATCTGAAACTTCAGTATCTCAAACATTTTCATTGTTTGAATTTCAGAACCATACCATAATTTCTACTTCAAATTCGCTACTGCTTCTAAACTACAAGCGATGTTCTGACCACTCTTACGGGAAAAGAATCAAAATAGTATATTAATTTAAAAGTATACTAATTATTTTAACGCTTATTTTCTTTTCTTGCTTAGGAGGCATGGCAACTCTTCACGGAAGTCAGGCGAATCTAATATTCAAAGAATACAGTGAATTGTAAGTACAGTCGAGATCAAGAACAATCGTACGACTTCTTTCCGATTCCAACATGCAACATATAATGGCAATACGAGGGTAAAACTGAAAGTTTCGGGAATAGAAGAAAATATGCAGTATAAGTGAGTTTATTTATTTTTATTGTTTTTCAAAATATTCTCCTTTGTATTTCATGCACTTATGCATGCGTTCAAACCAGTCCATAAAGCACTTTTTGAACTCTGAAGTAGGGGTCGACAAAATGGCTATTTTATAGGCCTCCACTGCTTCTTCTGGCGTCTGAAACCGCTGACCACGCAGTTTTTCCTTGATTCTGGGGAATGTAAAAAAGTCGTTGGGACTTAAGTCAGGGCTATATGGAGGGTGGTCCAATATTTCGACTTTTTCACCGTCCAGGTACTCAGTTGTTGTCCGAGCGGTGTGTGGGCTGGCGTTGTCGTGGTGAAGGATGATGCGACGACTAGGGTTTGTTTTTCGGAGTTCAGCAAAGACGTTCGGCAAACAAATAGTGGTGTACCAATCAGCATTGACTGTTCTACGATCCTCAAGAGCCACAGTAGCTACGTGACCAGATTTAGAGATAAACGTAGCCACCATCTTCTTAGCCGTACTGCGAGAACGAACAACTTTTGTGGGTTTGAGCTCGTCTTCGAAGACCCATACTCGGGATTGGTTTTTAGTTTCAGGCTCATAAGCGTATATCCACGACTCGTCACCTGATACTATGCTAAAAACAGCATTTGAGCGTCCCTTGTTAAATCTTTTCAAAGTTTTGCGGCACCAATTGACACGGACTATTTTCTGCTCGTCAGACAATAGGTGAGGTATCCAACGGGAAAATAACTTTTTCACGCCTAATTCTTCTTTTAAAATAATTTGTATTTGACTCATTCCAATACCCAGGTGCTCTTGAATTTCCCGATATGTCACATGTCGGTCTTCATTTATCAGACGACGCACAACATCGACGTTTTCTTGCGTGACTGCCGATTTTGGTCGACCTTCACGCACTTCGTCGGTGAGGGATACACGGCCACGTTGAAATTCTGAATACCACCTGTATATTGTAGTCTTTGAAGGAGCTTCAATATTAAAAGCAGCAACCATCCGCTCTTCACATTGTTTTTGTGTTAGTCCACTTTTAAAGTCATAATAAATCATAGCTCTGAAATTTTCACGGCACAATTCCATTTTAAGCAGTGACTCGACGACTTCAATAAACAATTGAAACCGAACCATACTTTTTTTTTTCTAAGTGGCCAGTGTGTTGAGATAAGGAAACTTCAGAGATTATAAAAAGGTATAATACATGTTAAAAATAAATTAATAAGTATTCGATTCCCGCCACTTTCAGTGCAAGCCTCGTATAGCCGGAAAAAGTGGGGCTTAATCGAACACAGATAAAAGACTGGGTGATAATTGAATCGTTGTTGAGAGCTTGATAACGCCCGGATTCTTTTTACCCGACTGCGCCAGAAGGAGGGTTGTTTTTCGAGAGTATGTATGTATAATTGTTTGGCACGCTCTGCGGCCTGAACGGCTCGATAGATTTTATCTTTTTTAGATTCGTATTTACTGTGAGAGTGACACTAGGTATACCAAAAAATCAATATAATTATTAATTGTGTGTGTATGTGTGTGTGTAAATGATAGTAGTTTATTAGTATGGAACTCCAAAAGCAGTCGAGTTTTTTTTAATTATTTTAATTTTTCCTGTTTACGTCTGTTTTGTTGTATTTCAAATAAATATGTTTTAAAAGTCGCGAGCCTTCTTAATAAATTGTTATATAATTGATTGTAAATACATAAGAAAGTATCTTTCGTTGAAAAGAAAGTTGTGTTAAGCTACGTGCTCACGGTACTATTGCGCAACCGAGAGTTAAATATTGACGTGTCTCACTCTCACAGCTGTGTCCTGTTCTAGAAGGACTGCAAGTAGAGCAAATATGAACCTTAATACATAAAATTCAAGAGTTTGTTTACCTTGCAGGCTGTTCCCTAAGCTGGGTAAGATCATATTCCCCCAGTTTATGCTGCTTACACTACCCGGAGTGCTGGTGACTGAGACACTTCTCTACATCTGGATGAACTCCTTCTTCTTGAAAATATTCCAGTAAGATTATTTTCTTTTAAAAAAACTAGTTTTAATACCTACCGAGATGCTGATAAATAAGCGACCTGCCTGGAAGTACCTATAGAAGCGGGAATTCGAAATCATTGGACCTCTAGAGGGCAAAATGCATAGCGCGATGGAAACCGAAAACGATGCACGTTTGTGGGTCTCCCTCTGTCGTACTTGCCTTCGAGTGACAGACATCTTGCTGATCCTTTAGGTATTGATTTGAGAATACTCTGTGCTCTTTGTCCCAAAATCTTGGAACTATGTTTACACTGAGATTTACACACGATTATCTAAAAAAATATTAATGTCTCAAAAAGCAAATAAACAGACAACTAAACAATATCGGTGCCACAATAAGTTCGGACTCAGCGTTTGCTGCGAGCTCGGTCGGCTGTACAGCGCTGATTTTCAGCCCGCACCTACTTCGCAGCTCAAAAAAAGAAGGGAATGGCGTGCTGGAAGGGGAGCATGAGGGGAGCATTCGCTTGACTGTTCGACCAAACAGGAACTTTATGTTGGTATTGTCCCAATCATACAGTAAAATCAGATGGAAATAGCATCTCTCTTCAATGTGTATACAGTTGATACTGTATCACGTGTTGAAAAGGTTATTTTTATGATGCAATTGTTATTTTTTCTAGTCATAGGGCTAGTAACGTGGCGATACCCACTGGCCTGACTGAGGAAGAAGCCCGCTACATCAAGACACTGCTGATAAGCCAGTACGATCAGCTAGGGAGGATCAAATTCCATGACATTGTGAGTCATCTTCATAATCATTATCCTAGCGCTATTCCCAGTACAGTTGTATCCTGAAAGATGCCCGGAGTCCGCTACCTCATCCCAAGAATAGGCTTAGGCACTAGTTTTTACGAAAGCGACTACCATCTGACGTTCCAACCCAAGGGGGAAACTAGATCTTATTGGGGTTAGGCTTGTCAATTGAGTGGGCCACTTGATTGTGAGTACTCGAACATGAGTAATGAGAAAACCTTTTCCGCACGCTGAAAATGAAATCCTTCGATTCCAGTCCAGATCTTTATTACGGTGAGCTAAGCATCGTCATAAAGATCTGAACTGGTAAAAGCTTATATAATTTTATCGGTTGGTATCCTCAGCTTTATATCATCATACATCCTAAAGTCCTCAGGCCGATCTACTGCTATTTGGGGATGCAGTAGGATAGTACACACGCATTACATCCACATACACATTTCAATTTATTCGATTTTTTCTCTGGTTTTCTTACAAATATTATGCAAAATTACAATGTGTTTCCCATCGACAAAAAGATAATGGTAATTATTACTTATATGTTCGTACATCAGTTTCAAAGAGCGCATTCGCACGGAGTATGGTTTGTAGTCCTAAGAGCGGCTTGCTAAGCTGGAGATTCACAGGATTTTCGGGAAACAAGGTCCAAACTGGTCCCGAAAATGCAAACCCAGTACGGAAAACTTGCGATCTCCGTTTGACAGTTGTACAGGTTTTGGAGTTTATACATAGAGTTCCTTTACGGCCGAAATTATCTAAACTTACTCAAGTCGTGACCATCAAACTATTTGTGCTAACTGGACTGGTGGTACGCCTGAAATGCTCAGGTACCGTAGTTTTATGTAAGTCAGAAACGACCAAAGTAATAATGGTGTCTAGGCTAGTCACGTTTTATGTGACGTTTTGATACATTTCGGCCATAAAACCTGATTGTATAAGTGCTAGCAATGATAACTGAAAATTGTGTTAAACAGGTGGTGGCTTCAGCAGTACTGTTGACAGTAGTTCTACAGGTGACCACAAGCTCCGTGAGACTCAACAGCGGGGCGCTTGGCAAAGATATTTCAGTGTAACGTCCCTTTACTACCTTAACACCTGCGAACCACTAAAAACTCCACCGTACATCTGCACTCTCATGCGGAGGACTCCAGGATCACATAAATGAACGCAAGGGAGCTCCACTCGCGCTTTGCTACTTCACCAGCTCGTGTCCCTGGGATTGATAGGCAAGTGGTGTGGCCCCCGCCACGTGGAGCACTCCCATTACTCTCAACCCCAATGACGCCGTTTAGTCGCGTTTTACGACACGCGGGGGAGACCGTAGACCGTAGTGGTTTTAAATGTGGACTAGCAGGTGTCGGTATGGAAACGTTCTTTGTGCGTGATCCGACACGCACTTGGCCGGTTTTTCTTTACCCATTTTGTATTTCACTTTCAGGCATTTCAGAGTATCAGCTCCAACCATCTTTTCTGTATTGCTCCTGTTCATTATACCTTCAGATTTGGAATTTCTGAAGTATTTCAAGAAGCGTAGTAGTAGTAAGTAAAGTGTATACGTAATTATGTTATGTTATGCCATGCTAACTTAATTTTACTTACTATTTGTATATAGTAAAAAAGGAGTCGGAAGTATCCACAGACAGACCACAGTTAAACTGTGGAATGAACTGACGCCTACGGTATTTCAGGACCGATACGACTTTCAAACCTTCAAGCCGGCAACGCACTTACACTTACCCTCTGGTGTTGTCCATGCGCGGCGCTATTCGCTTACCATCAGGCTATTCGTCTGCTCGTTTGCCTCCTATTTCTTAAAAAAAAAGTCGATTACGCCCCCTGGTGGCTGTTGTTAGTTGTTGCTGATTATAGTAGAGAAATGCCTTAATTAATTATGTATTAATTAATTATGTATTAATTAATTATGTATTAATTAATTATGTATTAAGCAGTAACGCTGCTAGCGAAAATTCCCAAATTAAAGGTAAAAATTGAAAAATTTAATGCTCCGAGCAGGATTCGAAGCTGCGACATCCGGCATACGCGGCCAATCGCTCTAGCCTCTGAGCTATCTGAACAACCAAGCTCGGCCACGAAATTCTTCAATAGTTCCCTCTTACAACCCCCCCCGACGCCTCCCTTAGGCGTTGTAAGAAGGAACTCTGCTCGGAACATTAAACATTTCCCTTTAATTTGAAATGCCTTAAGTCCTTCTTTCCGTAGCCTCATTACACGCTCCTTTACCAACAACGACCAGTAAAGCTTGCCTCAACTGGAAAATTGTACGTGATAACGTGATGTGGAGCGTTCTCTTCACCATTGGTTAGATATTTACAATTGTTTATCACCGCACCTATTGATACTAAGAAAAAATGAACTGGCAATCGAACTGTTTGTCTGGAAAACCGGTCCAGTTTACTTACACTTACAGACTTTATCCTTGCGCTTTATGTGACCAATTGACCATGTTTTGTACCCGTTTATTTTTGGAAGGCCTTTAGCCTCTAGTAGCGCCATCTATCTTACTTATTATATAACGCATAAGTTTGCATTCTTTACATCAGTCAGTGTTTTCTTTGTCACCGAAACAACTCTTAACGGCTCCATTTTAGAATAGAACAGATCTTTGTTATTATACCTCCATCAAATGCATTTCCGAATCGCGCGAGTCAAGATCGTAACGTAACCGCTATAAATAGTGTTACGTATATTGAGCTATCACCGTTCGCTGACCGACCCACACTTGTGGTTGTTAGTCGGACGGCGCTCGTCTGAAAATCGGCAATAACTTAACTGGTTTTTCAACCGACGTACTATTGATTCTCTTGTTCTTGCCAGACTAGCCGCGGTGTACCAAGTCATGCTTATTTACTTGTTTTTAATGGTTCAAACAAAACTTCCCATACAGGCGGCAGCTGCATGTCATTCGAGGCCCTGAAGCGTTCAGGAATGACGGCAGAATTCGGAAAGTTTCTGCAGCTGATGCAGAACTGGCCGAGTTCCATATTGGCGCTAGTGGTTATTCTGTTCTGCAAGCTGCTCACAGAGTTTGCCGGCAACTCCTGTGTAGTGTATGCTCTGCTGCCGCCGGTTGCTGCACTGGTTAGTAACTATCACGGATCTAGCTTCGTCAGTTGCGGATCTAGCAGGAGGTGCAACAGGGGCAATTGCCCACCCTGAAGCAGGTTCTAGGTGCCCTTTTCAAGCATTCAAGCAATAAAAAACAAATAGGGCCCTCTTCTCTCCATGAACAAATCGGGATCTGCGCCTGGCTTCGTTTAAAGCTGTTTGTAGTACTCTTTTTTTCCGCCTGTAACCTAAAGCCTGTAAGCCGAAGGACCAAGGCAAGGCTGATCAGGTTCAATCAAACTATCCTTTGGCATATGTGTAATTGACGCTTTGCTTCCGGAGATTGCTGCGCTGGTTAGTGTGATGAATTAGTTTACTTGACGGGCTGTCAAGCTAGCCGTTCGATTTACAATTCCCGGTAAAGTTATACCTAAGAACAGCTTCAAAGCCGTGAGGATGCCCTGAAGAGTTCAGGAATGACGGCAGAATTTGGCAAGTTCCGCTGACAGCTGATACAAAACTGGCCGAGCTCCATATTGACGCAAGCGGCCAGTATGTTCTGCAAGCTGCTCACTGAGTTTGCCAACAACTCCAGTATGGTGTATGTATGCTCTGCTTGCTGCACAGCTTAGGCTAGTCAGTTTGATAAGTAAGTTGGGTATCTACCTAGATTGGTGGTAGTCTCAGATTCGATTTCTCCGAAATTTTTGTGATTCAATAACAGCAAATATTCAGCAGTAGGAAGGATCTATATCCAGTACTAAAACTCAACTGAAAAGAATGGTGGCAACTTCCTAAGTCCTACTGCTCCACTTGCGTTATTGCTTACCTAATAATTGGAGTTTTCGCCTTTCAACCTAGAAGGTAATCTAGAGGCCTTATATTTGGATTAAGTTATTTGCCAAGTGAATGGGCAACTTTTCTGTATTTCACAGAGCATCAAGGCCCAAATGCATCCACACTACTTAATGCTGGCTGCGACCCTGGCCAGCTCGATGGCGGCCCATCTGGTGCCTTCCTCGCCGTGCCTAGCAATGGCCAGCCAGTACGTCCACATTCCGCCCTGGAGAATGGTAACTAAGCGTTCTCTTCTCTTTTATGCTGAAAACTTTTCAATATTATAATGGCCGCCGTTATTTTTTTCGGTGGATCGGTTAGAATATATTTTGACAGACGTATGGCGTTGCCTCGGGGCCTGGACATGGGTCACGCAGGTGGGTATATAGGCAGGGAGCTGCCGGCCGCTTCCCTTTGACGTCTGCCCCTCCCGCCATGCGACTGTCGCATCAGGCGCCGTCTCAGGTAATCATGGTAGCTTTAAGTCCTAATTATTTCCCCAGATGGCAGCTGGTGTCGGGCCGTCAACGATCGCCGTGGTGGTCACCTGGTTCACAGTAACCCTCTGGTCTAAAGTCATCATACTTGAATAAAAATTGATTAAATAAAACGTATTTGTGCCTTTCGCAAAGATCAGAGTTCGTTCATATTTAAAGTTCACTTTATTCTAAGATGTAAATGGAGACTTGTATTACAGTTTTCGAGTAGGCATACTAAGTACTTTAACTAGTACAATAGAACTATGGCACTGTGAGCGTCCTCCAAGCGAAATCGTCTAATTAACTCGATACTAACTGGCTTATCTACTACTCTGGACTCCAACAAATATTAGCACTTTAAAAAATTATATCACGCAAACCAATAGCAAAATCACAAAATGACACAAGAAAGTTCATATTCTTTTTTGAAAAGCTCATGATACTCATTCATTACTTACTAGCCATTACAATGGGTTATGAAAGAAAAGAAATCTATCCCATTCCCCACTTTAACTGTAGAGGAGGTACCTTAAAAGAATGTTTTTCCATGATTTTATTATACCGTTTTGTTGGCGTGTTTGATATGTATACCGTTACCAAATTACAGCTTTCTAGTATGGAACCCTAAAAAGTTACGTGAACAAAAATGCGGCCTCTTGTGCTACTTAAAAATGTAAGCAATAATATTATATTCCCCGGTTTCGCTACGATTATTTGACGCTACGCTTCTGTACTGGAACCACACCGTGCATCAATGAAATATTTACGTATAATAGGTTCTTTATTGAAAAAATCACGTATAAAATATATTCAATTGAATCAACAGCAAAATTAGGTAACAGTAAAGTAATGTCAAACGAAACTAAACTTAATACATGATTATTTTTAAGTTACTTTACTATTATAATACGATACAATAAAAGCTACAGATTTGTAATAAGTAAATCTTATATTTTTGGCAAGATTGATTTGATACTGTATTAATGGTTAATTATGACATTAGGAACCATGGGCCGGGTAGAATGTAATCAATCATGGCATAAATGGTCCTTTCTATACTCATGAAATATAATTTAATACGCACCGAGAGGTCGGTGCATACTAAATTATATTTCAACATGAAGTTACATTCAAAATACCACTGAAAATAAAGGTTCTTAGCACACCTCCAGCAAGGGCTGTAGCTATGCCGCATCACATGTAGTCGGTGTCATATATCTAATGTATTCATCGTGCCCATGAACTGATTTAAAAAAATGTAAACATTAATGATCACTTAGTATTTTTTTAGTATTAATTTAAGGATAATATCCACCAAACGGCTCGCATCGCATCGGAACGGTTTTTACAATCTTTAAACGATATTAAATCATGTACACAGTATTTAAAGTCTATATTAGCAAGACGCACAGCAGCTTACCCGCGGGCGGGTTCCGCGTCACGCAATCGTAGCCGAAAGTATGCTGCCGTGTGCGGCTTGCAAATATACTCGTAGACTTTAAATAGTTTAAATAACGTGTACGTGATTTATTAATATCGTCTAAAGATTGTAAAATCCGTTCCGATCCGAGACGTTGCGAGCCGTTTGGTGGAAATTATCCTTTGTGGTACACGTTTATTCCTAATAATGCTTAAAAAGAACGATACAAATCAAATTACGATTAGCACGAGTATATGGTAAGATATAGCCTTCGGACAACAGGGCCCATTCTAGGCCATGGCCCGTGATGGCCTGCATGGTTTAGAAGCGCTGCGGTCCGCAGTAGCGGCCGATTGCCTTGCACTTTTGGCAGAGCTCCTGAGGATGTGGCTTCTCAATGTCGCTCTTGTCCAATCCATCGGGTTTCTGCAGTGGCGTCTGAAATTAGTACACATCACACTTAGTAAACTTAAGAGTTAGTAGTTCTGTAAACTTTAGAGGCCTTTAACGTGTCTACTAGCGCTACTAGTAAATAATTGTCATTACTTAAATTTAACGATACACATTGAAAAAAAGAGGCCGCCATGTAATGTATTTTGTTTTTTTTTTATGACATAGGAGGGAAACGAGCAGACGAATCTGATGGTAAGCGATTAGCGCCGCCTATGGACACCCGCAACAACAGAGGGGTTGTAAGTGCGTTGCCGGCCTTTAAGATGAAAGGGAGTACGCTCTTTTCTTGAAGCTATTTATTTAAGTACCTTTTGAATACATCAAACTAGTTTTCACGTTGCTGGATTCATCAACCTATGCGTTCAAAGTAAAAACGGCCGTTTTATGTTTGAACTCATAGATCTACGAATCCAGCAACGCAAAACCAGTTTGATGCATTCAAAAGGTACGTAAATACGAAATACAATACATAGTGGCCTCCTTTTTTCAATGTGTATCGTTAAATTTAAGTAATCACAATTATTTACGAGTGGCGCTAGGGACACGTTAAAGGCCTCTTAAATAATATATTAATAATAATAATATAATAATATTGGGGGACAATCTTACACAAATCGACCTAGTCCCCAACTAAGCAAAGCTTGTACTATGGGTACTAGACGACGATATACATACTTATATAGATAAATACATACTTAAATACATAGAAAACATCCAAGACCCAAGAACAAATATCCGTGAAAAATGCACAAATAAATGCCCTGGGCGGGATTCGAACCCGGGACCTCTAGCTTCGGAGGCAGAGTCACTACCAACTGGGCTAAACAGGTCGTCATATTAAAACTAACTTAAATCTAAAATAGACCCTTTAGGCATTGTACCGAGGATGCTGGCGGCATGTCCTCGCTGTATCGCAATATTCGCAATACGATAAGTTGCGCGAGGAAGTCACAAGCTCTTCGGTCACCAGTTATAAGTGTTTTTCTTATTTGTACTAAATTTTCTTTTTCTTTTTGAATATTTTATAAGTAATTTCAAATTTGATGTAAATTGTACTCGATACTTTAAATAGCTTAAGAAATAGCGGTGTCTCCCAACACAGACAAATATTTGCTTACCGGGAGGCACTATCCCTTAGAGATCATAACAACAGTACATTTTAAGAAATAAAATATTTTGTATTTTTTTGTATTTGTATTTTTGTACCAGTTACGTCAACCAGACGCTTCGCAATTTCAGTATATATATAATTTGTCGCGCAGGGACCACATGGACATGGCGTTTCGACGCCAAAAGGTACAAAATTATACTCTCTGCCATGGCCTTTAATATTTATTACGCTTTACAATTTCGGCGTTTTCCGCCGCTGCACCCGCTTTTACTGTAGTCCGTTGGAAGTGGGACGGCGCCAGTGTGTCTAAACAGATAGCATTCACTAATACACCATAATATTTTAATAATAACCAACCTATAATTAGACACGTGACAAAATCACGAAACTCCCTGCAGAGTCCCTCTGCCCGGGGGCAGGTGGTATTTTGCCCGCTCCACTCCCCTCATGGTTACGCCATGGAAATACCTATGTAATCGTTTAAAATAAATTAAAGTGGGAAAATACACATTGTGATTCGTCTCTCTTTACCTGCTTATGGGCAAACACATTGATGTGGCAAGTGGTGCACTCCTGGCCGTAGTTGGCCCAGGAGTTGGCCGACATCCACATGCGGCCACATTTGAGGCACCTGTACTCGCCGAAGCAACGGCCGTTGCCCTGATATGGGGTGTTTCCCTGGAAAGAAATAAATTGTGGCTCTATCATTTCTATTTATTTATTTATTTTATTAACAGATAAAAATGTGACAAAAAAACACGTTTATGAAAATATAAAATCATTTTAAAGGAACATGGCGAAACATGATAGACGCTAGCTTGCACATTCCGTTTGATAAGGAGACTGTTGTGTGTTCTCGGAACTACGATGATTATCATTTCCCGGGCGGGATTTGAACCCGCGACCTCTGGAATCCATCCATCGCTCTTTCCAACTGAGTTTTTTTCAATAAGGAATGTATGAAATTTTTAAAAGTCCTTGATTATTTTTCTAATGGTAGGAATAACCGTCGCCATTAAAAGAAAAAAGTTTCAGATTGTTTGGTTGCGCCATATATTTTATAAAAATACAAACATTTTATATCACCTCGCGTCTGCCCCGTATCGGACTACTAAGACATTTCTAAGTCCGTCAAATATTAAAAAAAAACCACCTGTTTGAATCTGTGGTACGCAATGACATTGACAGTTCAAGTCATACGACCAACCTATGATGAACTGTCAATGTCATTGCGTACCACAGATTCAAGCAGGTGTTTTTTTTTTAAATACTTGACGGACTTAGAAATATCTTAGTAGTCCGATACGGGGCAGACGCGACCTGATATAAAATGTTTGTATTTTTACAAAATATACGGCGCAACCGAAAAATCTGAAACTTTTTTCTGTTAACGGCGACGGTTATTCCTACCATTAGAAAAATAATCAAGGACTTTTAAAATTTTCAGGCATTCTCATTGTTCATTTTCGACTGGAAATTATAATTCCACTAAGTGGACGTTTCCGCTTGTAAAAATATTTACATTTACGATGATTATCAGCTTAAGGGGCTATTTAGTGCATTTTGCGTCGTAACTAGTTCATGACGTTTTAAGTTTTCGCATCCAAAAAAAATGTTACATGGTGGTCTTTTATTAACACTTTCGTCTGTTAGAATTGAAATGAAAATGAAATGAAAATGTTTATTTAGACTTCAACACATTTACAGGGTGAGTCACTGGATCCCAAACTAGGCCGATTAAGAAATAAGTCATGGTCACTTCACAAAAAAATCCCCGGGTAGGCATAAAAAACACAAAAATCGTAACTCCAAACTTTTTGGGACTACTTATCAACAAGATAAGACCAGACAATTTCCCGTAATTCCATCTGCGGTTTTTTTATTTACTTATTATTTATATTTTCGACAAAAGTACATACAACTTGTTTTTTTTTTCGTAAAAAATACAAAGTTTGATTTGATGGCGTAGTTCTTGGTTTCAGTGAGTCTTAGTTTAGATTAGATTACTTCACCCCTTTAAAGTTCAAGCACTATTTTGCGAATTTAAAGATATAGGTATGTGGCTTTTACTTGCAAACGGCACGATTTCATTGTATTAATATGTAGTATTTAGGTACTTCAACGTTTCTGACGTGGCACAACATCTAACTATTTCATCTATATCTAATGTCGGCAATACTATATGTCAGTGGTAAGTACCTGCGCTGCGTAAGAGTAGTTTCAGGTCACGTTTTACCGTCAAATTCGGATTTAAATTTACGTGTTTTATCTTTTTAACCGACTTCAAGATTTCGAAGGAGGAGGTTATCAATTCGGTTGTATGTTTTTTTTTTTTTTTTTGTTTTTTTTTAATGTTTGTTAGTCCATAACTGCGTCATTTCTTAACCGATTTGGAAAATTCTTTTTTTGATTGTAAGTATATATATCCAAGTTGGTCCCGTTTTTGTCAAAATGCAGTTCTGATGATGGGATCCATGAGGAATTGAGAGAACTCCTCAAATCTTTAAGGCAAACATATAGTGATTTTTGTGTTTTTATCAACAAGTCAAACATTTGCATCTAAAAATGTGACATTGGATGAAGTGGAACTGCTGATGATGATCAGAACAGAACTCTTCAACGACGAAAAGTTCACGTTTGGCGATTTGTCCTCCTAGCTGTGTTTGTTAAGCAAGTTCTATTTTCACGATTAATTTTTGTCATGCTTGATTTCTGATGATGGGATCCATGAGGAATTGAGGGAACTCCTCAAATTTTAAAGGCAAACATATAGTGATGTTTGTGTTTTTATCAACAAATCGAGCATTATCATACAAAAATGTGACATTTGATGAAGTGGAACTGCTGATGATGATCAGAACAGAACTCTTCAACGACGAAAAGTTCACGTTTGGCGATTTGGCCTTCTAGCTGTGTTTGTTAAGCAAGTTCTATTTTCACGATTGATTTTTGTCATGCTCGAGTTCTGATGATGGGATCCATTAGGAATCGAGGGAACTCCTCAAATGTGAAAGGCACACAAATAGTGATTTTAGTATTTTCATGAACTAATCAAGCATTTTCATTCATAAAAGTTACATTTGATGAAGTGGAACTGCTGATGATGATCAGAACGAAACTCTTCAACGACGCGTAGTTCACGTTTGGCGATTAGTTCTCTTCGTTTTGTTTGTCAAGCAAGCAAGGTTTTTCCATGATTCCATGAGGAATTGAGGGTACTTAGTCTTCTACCATAATAAACATACTTATAGCCATTTTTATTTTATTGTATGGAATCTAAGAGTGCACCATCTGAGTATAATAATCTTTCACCGGCCTCCGCCATTGAAGTCGGTTTTTTTTTTCTTAAAAATTATCCAGTACCTATTCAGATTGAGGATTTTTTCCCAACAACCGGCTCGTAAAAAAATAGAATTATCTAACCTGCTTACAAAATTTCACGAGATTCAGTTGAAAAATGCGCCCAGTAGAGGAGAACAGTTGGAGATACGGGACAGACACACGAAATAATATTTTGCCAAGCTGAAACCGAGACGCTTCAGTCGCTCGCCAAAAAAATGCTTTAGTATGTCCGGATTTTTGGCTGTTCTCGTAGGTAGCATTTCTCAACCGATTCTCGTGAAATTTTGTCAGCAGGTTTGATAATAAATAATAATAATATAGATTTTTTGACAAGTCAGGTTTTGAAACGAAGTACAAACCTGAAAAAAAAATAGCCTACTTTTACTTATACGTAGTAACTACTATCTCTATGTTGCTACCCTTTTACGTCTCCAACCTTACGCTGCGCGCCGCGCACACACCGTCAGAGGTAAGAGGTAGGTAGTAGTCGCAATATTACGTAATGCGGTGCAACAAAGGATCGCCTATGAACCCAAAAGCTTGGAAGTTTATTAATATGTTTCCGTTTGTTTATGTTTCTAATTATTGGAATTGTTAACACTTGCAAGTATAATTTAAACCTTAACACTTAGACCGAAGGTGGATATTACAACCGGTTATTTAGTTAAAACATTGTTATAATAGCAAATAGGCATAGTCAAATCAGCAACTTTTTATGAAACATAAATACACTTTGAGTAACAAGTAACGATAACGTCACGATATTCATGGCCAAACAGCATACACCTATCTTTAGGTATTTAAAAATCTTTAAATAGGAAAAATAAGTATTGCAATGCAACTGAGGGCTGGCGCCTATCTCGCGCTACGGATCGCTATTCGCCACTTGCCACACGGCAAAGACCTGGCCGGTATTTTTATTTGTATCACTGGGTGTCGATTATTGGAGTTTGTATGTCGATAACTGGAGATTTCAGGATACTCCATCTTTTCTATAAATCTATGTATCTGCGGTTAAACCATGATTAAAGATATATTTAAATTGTTTTACTATTGTTGTAAGTATATTTTTAAGTATTGTTTAAACAACTACATGACTTCCTGTGTCGATTATTGGTGCCAGCACGTTACCTAATAATGAAAGGCTATCAACTTCAGTAAAATACTAATAAGTATTTTCGTGATTCTGTTGTCAACTACCGTAATAGTATAGCCAAAACATAAAACATACGATTTTATAAGGGTCCCTAATTTTACTGCATTTTTACAATATAATACCTTTTAAAAAATATTTTAAACACTTACCTTCGGAGGAGCCATGGCTGTTCGTTTTATAGGCTGGCTAACCAAAATACTCAGAGAATACAGCGGTTTTGTAAGTATTCGTATCTACACAATCGTAAGAGCACTTATTTTCGACTCCGACTCAAGAATAAAACGAACGATAATGACAGTAAACCGGGACTTAACCGAGCATAGAGAAAAAAATGGTTGTCTATGAAACGTTTGACGAGTGTTCGACAATGCTAAATGATTCGCTAAGCGCCTACCAAGCCCCCGGAGACTGTTTAGAGCGCCGATAACGTTATTTATTTACTTTATGATTCGTTAACAGGAATATCTGCGATATTTAACATAAATAATAAATAAGTATATAAATATTATGGGGCAATCTTATGCCAGGACCGCACAAAGGGCCATGATGATGATGACCCAACGCACAGAAAGCTGCGCCCGCGAACCGAAAACGAACGAAGTTCGTGTATCTCCCTCTATTATGTCGCACTATTCGCATTGCATATAGCAGCTCAGGACGCAGTTATGCGTTAACGAGAGAAAGACATATTTTCATCACGTTCCACCACACGTTAAGCATCATGGCCGTGTGGTCCGTCATTATACAGATCGAACTAATCCGACAGCATGCTCAATGGGGCCTTTTACACAGTGAATATTATCACGTGATACACATCCGTATCATGTGAATATTGAAGTAAAATCCTTACAATTTTAAAACCGCGATAATATTGACATTCCAGTGTTATGATAATATTAATCGTATAAAGAGCCCCATATCACGATTCGTATCACGTGAAAGTTGATGAATATTTAAGCACCATAAGATACTTGCGTAAGTTGCGTAGAAAGTATCAAATCAAATCAAATCAAATCAAAAGGGACGGACTTATGTTAACCTGAATAAATTGAGATGTACCATAAGACAGAGAGGGATATACATGAACTTCGTTCGTTTTGGTTTCTTGTCTGTCGCACTTGCACGTTGCACATAACTTTTGCATTTATTTTATAATATTTATAGATTAAGTGGAACGTACCAGTCAGCTGCAGAGTAAGACAAATTTGAATTCTTTCACTATATAAATGTTTATAAACGAAGTTTTCAAGTTTCTCGTTTAAAAAATATTTACCACCAAACAAACTTTCAACCCCTTTTTCACCCCTTCAGAGGGTGAATTTTCCAAAAATCTGAAAGAGGCTTTCTTATACTTTAGTCTATACTTAAGTATATACACGAATTTTCAAGTAAACCGTTTAAAAAAATATTTGTTCCCCTAAACAAACTTACAACCCTCTTTTCATCTCTTCATTTTTAAAAACCAAATACATAACTACGTCAGAAGTGTTTAATTGATGCCGTCAACATTTTATTAGTACTATAAGAAACATAAATAAACAAAAAATATCCACGATAATTGATTAAATGGTATTTTTTCTTATCATAATACAGGTACTTTTACAAAGTTATTTATTATGGCTTACTTACGAAATAGAAATAGAATAGAAATAGAAAAGCTTTATTCATGGCAAACAAACAGACAAAATGTTACGAAGTTTTACAATTTTTAAAGTTTACCATGAAATGGTCCCGCCTCAGCATGGTGCTGACTCAGGAGTCAGCGCTGGTCTTCCGGCAGGACCATTGATGGGTCACGATCTGTGCGGCACAGCCAAGTTCACACACATGTACACATTCCATAAACTATAAATAATAATAATAAGGCAAAAATGCGTGTACGTGTAAGCGAACCCGACTGTACCACACGGCCTTATACAAAAATTGAACGCATCCAGGCGTCTAGCTCGAAGCTAGTCTGTGGCTTAAAGTACGATTTTTCAAGGATGTTAGTTTAACTTGTTTGTATCAGATGTCACTGGGTGCTATTTCTGTCGCACGTATTTATTGGAGTGACAGAGATGCAGCGGTCGTGCGCGTGCGGTTAGTTCTTACTATATAGCGCTACGATCTATGTGGAATATTTCACTGACATCTCTGTTTATTTCTTTTAAATAATAATAATAAGCAGAAACCTATACATATCTTGGTATGTCACAGTCTTTGGGTATCGAGAGTGGGGACATCAAGCAAGCGGTGAAGGAGCGCTTCTTCTGTCGCCTGACAAAAGTACTCAACAGTTTTTTGTCGGGCGGCAATAAGGTGCGCGCCTTCAACGCCTGGGTGATGCCCTTGCTCACATACTCATTTGGCATATTAAGGTGGACTCAGACTGAGCTCGATTTCCTGAATCGAAGGGTGCGTGTATTGCTCACTGCGCACCGTATGCTACACCCACGATCGTCTGTTATGAGACTGTACATCCCGCGGAAATTAGGAGGTCGCGGCTTCTTAAATGCCAAAGACCTACACAACCGCGATGTGTGTAGTCTCAGGGATTATTTCATAAATAGCAATTGTGGGATGCATCGTGACGTAGTGGCAGTAGACGCATCTTTCACCCCGCTCTCCATGGCTAACAAGAACTGGCGCAGACTTCAAGTACTAAGCACCGAGGACCGCAGGGCGGTATGGAAGAGTAAGGAGCTACATGGGCGGTTCTACAAGGCTCTTACGGGGCCCGACGTAGACCTGCTCGCGTCGGTGAACTGGCTACGTTTCGGGGATCTCTTTGCAGAAACCGAAGGTTTTGTCTGTGCAATTGCGGACGAAGTTATCATGACGAACAACTACCGGAGGTATATCCTGAAGGACGGTACGGTCGACATTTGTCGGGCATGCCGCCGTCCCGGAGAGTCACTCAGGCATATCATTTCCGGCTGTGGTCATCTTGCTAACGGTGAGTACTTGCACAGACATAACTTGGTAGCCAAGATTATTCACCAGCAGCTTGCTCTTCTGTACGGTCTTGTGGAGTTCGAAGTGTCGTACTATAAGTACACACCCGCGCCAGTTCTCGAAAATGGTCATGCTACGCTCTATTGGGATCGATCTGTCATCACAGATAGGACTATTATAGCCAACAAACCTGATATCGTGCTGACAGATCGATTGAAGCGCCAGGCAGTGCTCGTCGACATCACCGTCCCCCATGATGAGAACCTCGTGAAGGCCGAGAAGGACAAGGCTAGCAAGTACCTAGACCTGGCACACGAGATAACCGCCATGTGGGATGTTGATTCGACGATCATTGTCCCGATAGTCGTCTCTGCGAACGGTCTCATTGCGAAGAGTCTCGACCAACATCTCAAGAGACTCTCGCTAGATGGTTGGGTCAAGGGTCAGATACAGAAGGCGGTACTCCTGGACACGGCGCGGATAGTCCGGAGGTTCCTCGCTCTATCGCCCTAACCACCGGTAGCTTAGGCCCCGCCTCGCTGCCGGCGGCACTCTAGGTTAGGTTTTTTATAATGCTTTTATATTTTGTATGTGTATTATTATATTTTACTTTTATAAATGTTTTGTAAAAAACCTAACTTAAGTTGAAAGAAAAATAAAGATAATAATAATAATATTGGGGGACAATCTTACACAAATCGACCTAGTCCCAAACTAAGCAAAGCTTGTACTATGGGTACTAGACAACGATATACAAACTTATATAGATAAATACATACTTAAATACATAGAAAACATCCAAGACCCAAGAACAAATATCCGTGAAAAATGCACAAATAAATGCCCTGGCCGGGATTCGAACCCGGGACCTCTAGCTTCGGAGGCAGAGTCACTACCAACTAGGCTAAGTCGTTTTCTCTGTAATCTCTGTATATATATTTTACTTCGTGCTATTCTCTTCGAAGATAGTAATATAATAAAAACATACACAAGAATTATATGTCATAGTTTTTAGGGCAAGAAGAGTATAATCACTATGTTTTAGGGACAGGAAACACAGGTAAGTAACACTTATAAAACAGATACATGATAAAATATTGCGTCACTTATCTATCGTCAGCCTCTAACTTTAAACTTTTGAATTCTATAGGTTCCCCGCAAGGCAACAAAAGTAATTAGATGAAGAATACAATCAAGACACAAAATGTGTTAAAAATTTTGTTTTCTGGTTTTTTTTTTTAACATTGACGCGGAGCCTTAAAATGTTTAATTCTTTTTATTTTAACGCACATATTTTCTAATCTGAAAACAAAACAAGGTATAATGTTATGTAGTTAACTAAAAAATTAGATTTACCTAAGTTTGTAATGCCGTGTCAATATTTTGTAGTTACATAAATAAATATATGAATGGGGGGGGGGCTATCAAATTTGAGGAGTGTCTTCCTGGATCCCATCATTAGACCCATGCCAAATTTTATACAGGACCAAGGAACACATAAAAAAACAAACATGCAGACGAACTGAGAACCTCCTTCCTTATACATATAAAATATAAACAAGGAAAATTCATATCACGCCCGATGACGTAAGTACCTACTGAGAAGTTATTCCCCTTTTTATGCTAATATTAATATTAATATTATTCAGCTAAGTGCGCGTTCGCATTGACGCATCCTACTTCTCGACTCTCGACGGAGCGTCGTTCGTTACATACAGTCGAGTCATAAAATATATGTATGTACATTACGTACCCAAAGTGACAAAAACATCTGTACGCTCATATATTAATAATACGGGCTAAGAGGAGAACTAACGCAGTAAAAAAGCCGGGGAATTTAATAATCTATTTTCTAAAATTCCTTTAGTCAGTACTCAAAGTTTGGAATCGTCTAACATAATAGCAGAATTCCTTCTGAATAAGAACGTAAAACAAGAGATTTTAAAATATTTTTTAAAAACCTGACTACTTTTGGAGTTTCTTACCAATAAACTACCATCACACACACATACACATAATTAATACGAATCTAACGACACCTTTGAAGCTAAAATCCATCGAGCCGTTCAGGCTGCAGAGCGTGCCAAAATTAGCGCCAAAAATCCGCCATTCCGTTTTTTTTATTTTGATATACCCAGTGTCACTCTCACAGTAAATACGAATCCAACGACACCAGTTCATTCGCTGAACGACACCTCTCAAGCTAAAATCCATCGAGCCGTTCAGGCCACAGGGCGTGCCAAACAATTATTCATACATTACGAGTATGTATGTATGAATAATTGTTTGGCACGAGCATACTCTCGAAAAAAATCCCTCCTTCTGGCCCAGTCGGGTAATCAGTCATTAAGAATTTTCAAATTACATCATATCTCAACTCTAAGTATATTGTGAGGCTAGGTGTGTTCAATAGAGCGAAGCGATACTTCACCCCGTCACAGAGACTTCTATTACATAAGTCACAAGTCCGTCCCCACATGGAGTATTGCTGTCACCTCTGGGTGAGAGCACCTGGATACCAGCTTGGGCCTTTTGACTCGCTTCAGAATCGCTGTGAGAATCGTGGACTAATCCCAAACGCACGAGCGATATTGAACCGTTAAGTTCAAAGAGAAACTTTGCCTCCTTGTGCGTGTTCTATCGCTTGTATAATGGGTTGTGCTCCGAAGAACTGTTCGACATGATGCCCACGGCCGCTTTCTACCATCGCACCGCTCGCCATCGGCAGGGCATTCATCCTCACACCTTCGAACCTAAATGGTCGCGTACGGTACGGTTTCAGAGGAATTTCTTCCCTCGAACGATCCGGTTGTGGAATAATCGCCCTGCAGAGGTTTTCCCGACGGACTACAGTATGGGGTTCTTCAATAAAGGAGTGTATAAATTTTTATAGGCTGGGGTGACCGCTTACTATCAGGCGGGCCGTAAGCTTGTTTGCCACCGACGTGGTATTAAAAAAATGTTTATTTTAAGTAATTTAAATTGAATAATTAATTTCGTCTCAGTTTTCAGTGTGCCTAAGTAAATAGTGAATTTCTGATAAAAACACCTAAACAAATATCGGAATGAAACTAACAATGGACACTGACTCAGATCAACACATAGCAACAAACTATAAAACTCGGTTCATCCTCGTGTAACAGACATTCAGAGCTACGGACAAACACAACTTGCACGAAGGCAATTTTAACATTTTTAACTATTTAAAATGAAATATATATTTGTTTTCTTGTGCGCTCTTGTAGCCGTGTTCTGTGTCAACGGGCAAGGGATACCAACCAGTAAGTTAAATGTCTTCTTTTCATCACACTTGCTCGTAAAGGGTCTTATTTTACGCAAGCGTATATAGCAGTTATAGCCGATTTACCTCCCGTGGGACTTATGGATTTTCATAACTACTGAGGGAGTTATGAGTCTGTGTGTAATCTGATTGGTTTACAAAAATCTACTTGGCCGCGCTCCACAAGAATACTGCCCTGTTATTGGTTAAAATATTGAAAGTGAAAAAAGTACTTAGTTGGCCGGGCGCCGCAAGAACACTGCTTTGTGATTACATTGTTTGAAATATTGAAGCTGCGCAGTCCTCTCGCAAGGACGCCCCAGCGATCATGGACTGATACTGGAGGTGATGTTTTCGGTTTTTTCAACTAGGATTGGTGCTGGAGTTATTTATACTTCTTATAGACTCTCGTTCGCAATTTTTCGCTTACGCCCCTCGTTAAGCAATGTACTGTTTCATCACACTTGCTCAGAAACGGTGCCATTATAAGCAAGCATAGTGAGCCTATAATCGTCCAAGGGCGCATGTGGGGATTTTTGGTATAAAAAGGTACCTATGGAGTTTAATTTTTTTACTCCGCTTAAATTTTGAATACTGGCCATTGATCCACAGTAATCAACTCTCCAAAAATTCAAATGAACATAAATATTAGGTGCAGGAATTATATAACTATATCAAACACGAGTGTCGGCACACGTTGTTATCTCTGTCTTGCATTGGGTTAAATTACTATTGTTTATAATTTGAGCTTAGCAAATTGCTTCGGTACTTTTCACGTTGTAGATTGGTTGTTTTAATGGACATAACATGTGTGTTTCGTCGATTGTTGACCATGCATGTAGCTGATCAGAATTCATGGTTATGAACTTGTCCTTTCTTAGGATCATTTGCTACGTATTCTGATGTAGGTATTATTTCTATAATACATGCATTCAATAATAGATGCATTTCTATGCATCTATTATTTCTCTGCTGTGAAATCGGGATGATGTGGTGAAGCTCGTATCGGTTAATATTGAGAAGTGGCAATTTTACCTCGAAAATAAAACTCATCTGTCAGTCTTGAATGCACACGGAGAACCTTATATATTTGTCTGAGAGTTTGTTCGTTGTTATAGTTAGGTAGTGACATATCGCTCGGTAACTGACTGGTGATAATGCGAACCCTCCGACGACGAATCCGGTCAAAAGTCCGACTCCAGCTGGCTTGCCGCGAGTGTTCGCGCACGGCGCGTGAGACGCGCACGCATTTGAGCAAAAAAGCCGTGCGTGGCTCAGCTTGAGGCTACCTCTAACGCATACGCTCTTCTCCTAATCGACATTGTTTCTATGTATTGTATCTATATAGACGTCCATCCAGTGTTTCCAATAAGATCTAACGTAAGCATAATGTATATTGCATGGATACACACTTCAGTTTAAAAATAATTTTGGTTACTCTACCTTTAGATGTGAATAATGGATGAAGAAAGATCTAAGTTTACGATTGTAGTACATATCTTAATTACGTTTTTTTCAGAAACGTGTCCTCCCGGCGAGCACTCAGTCGTCTACTGCCCACGAAAAGCCGAGCCCGACTGCGACAACCCGACTGTACGACAAAGAACAGACGCCGCAGGCGGCATGTGCAGCGTCCCCGACTGCTTCTGCGACGTGCCTACCGTACGCGACCTTAGCACGGGCAAGTGCGTGTCGATGAACATGTGCCCACAAAGCCTGAATTATTAGTAAAATAAAAGACCTCTTGACTACGCCAGTAATGCCATGAACCATCATGTTTAAACGATAAAGTTTGAAACGCACAGAGCGGGGCGCAGCGTCGTTGCGTGGCGGAGACGGGTTTTTGGTAAAGCGAACGCGGTCCGGGGGACGTCGTGCCAAAAATCCGCTCAGTTTTCGGTAGCAGGTTAGAGCAGAGACGGCGTATGAAGCAGTAATGACAGTCGATAGTTTCGGAAAGATCAAAAATGCATCGCAAAAACCGCCTCCGCGCTTGCACCACGCCGCGCCCGCTCTATGCGTTACATTAAAACGTAATAAAGTCTTTCTATTATTTACAATACAATACAATACAATATGCTTTATTGCACACCTCAAAAAAAGAATTACAGATATAAACAGCATAAAGATATATATAGATATTTATAGTTTGTTTTTATGATGCAACGTACTTACCCTCAGAATTCGCTAACTTTTTTACACGACGGCGGCAAAAAAGCGTGAACCTGCCTGATGGTAAGCACTGTAAAGTCTGTAAGAAGAAACACAAAAATAAGAAGAATCACAAGTCCGATAGTAGAATTTTTATTGTTAGTTGACCCATAGCTGTTTTGCAGCGATACGTGTACCTTAAAATATGACTTTTTCTCTTAATAGCATTTCAGTGAGACTTTACACTTTTATTTAAATTTTATACGTAACTTATTACTTACCTCCGCCCGAAAATCCCTGTCTTCGAGGCAAAGGGGTTTTCCCTCGTTGCCTTGGACTACAGCCCTGCAGACAGTGCGGCTCCCCCCACAGCCGTAGGCATAGATCGATCTGCACCCTAGAGTTCTCCCGAGGCCGTGGGGCCCGTGGGGTTCACCTCCTCGCACGCCCAGGACTCCAGGTTCCCCTAGCCGAAAGGCGGCGGGTTTCCCATCGCTCAGACCCAGGCTACCGCATTAACTGTCTATTCTGCAGCTAACAACGCCGTCCATGGAATTAAATCAGTCGAGCTCCGCGTTATTATTTCCGTGCCTTAGTTCTCTAAGAATTGAAACGCACAGAGCGCGGCGCAGCGTCCTTGCGTGGTGGACGCGGTTTTTCGATAAAGCGAACGCGGTCCTGGGGACGTCGCGCCAAAATACCGCTTGGGATATCAGAGCAGAGGCAGCGTGTGTTACATATGAAGCAGTAATCGACATTATCGGCAGTCGACAGTTACGGAAAAATCTAAATATCTAAATCGCCTCCGCCCCGCACCGCGCCGCGCCCGCTCTGTGCGTTTCGAGCTTAATAGATATAAGGTTTCAGATATCAATAAAACGGGCATAAGAATAGAATACCCTTAGTTGTTACGATTCAAATCTGTGTTTGATTTACAGTCATTCTCGATCCCTAGATGACTCTAACCCTCTGAGGTGACCGTCTGAGCTAGTCAGCAGGCCTATGATGGTTGCCATTTTATCACTTATCGTCGTGGATAAGACGCCCGTCACTCTCGCACTCGCATATACGTATGTCAGAACGTGACGCATGGATGGAACGGTCGAGGGTTATCCGTGTGTTTTTTTTTTAATTAAAAATGGGATTGCTCTTGGCCAGCATCTAGCCGGGGGGCAAAGATGCGGCTGACGATGAAGCGAGCTCACCCAGAAGATGCCTATTCACTCGTGCCTTAAAAAGGTCCAGGTTATATGAACTCGGAAATACAGACGCCGGCAGAGAATTCCAAACCTTAGAAGTGCGCATTATAAAACCCTGTCATGTGTAATGCTAAAACCTCACATCACAGGGCCATATCCCTCGGACAACTGATCGTCGGTGGGGCCAGGGAGTTCACGAGAGGCAACCACGTACCGGACGTTGTAGAGTGGGAAGGCCCCCTGCGAGGTGGGCTGAATGACCTGGTTAAGTTCTTCGGTTCTTTTGGAGTGGACTATGTCCAGCAGTAGGCGTCTTTCGGCTGATGATGATGATAACGATTCAAACTATATAGACAATTAACTAGTGTTTATTCTTGTACATATATTTTTGTACATATATTTTCTTATACATAAATAAATGCTTTTAGGAAAACTAGTGTCTGTAAACTATTTCCAATGCGTTTTGTACTTTTTTTATTATATTAGTTCACACCTCACTCTCAACACAGTGCATCCCCACGTCAATAAAGGGTGGGTAACGCACTTGTGATTCCTCTGGAGTCGCAAGTGTCCGTAAGCTGCGGTGTCTGCTTACCATCAGGCAGGCCGTAAGCTTTTTTGCCACCGTCGTAGTATAAAATAATTTGTTTACCATGTTACTTTTTAATTTGGGTGGATAAACAAGTACATTTTTAACAAAAAAAACACCGAACCCAAACTTTTCCAGATCTCATCCTCCTGCTAGATCCAAACATACCCTTTCAAAGATTTCAAACAAATAAAGAATTTTTGAAATCGGTCCACTAGTCTCCGAGTAAAAAAAAATTCAACGAATACAGAACCTCTTCCTTTTTTTGAAGTCGGTTAAAAATAAGCTCTTCGTGTGTTCTTGTTTCAAGTGTTTTTCAAACAAAACACGACTATATCCGATTTTTTTAACTTAATTCAACATATGACCCGTAAATCGATTGGTGTTTAAAAATGAATGTAAGGTTTCTCAGTGATACTTGCTCCGAAAGTCAACAAAAAAAATGGACTACTTATTCAACACTTTCACAGAAAAATGTTTTGAGCAATCTTAATCAGAACTGTCGGACTTATATCAGTCCTACAGTTTTCAAATTATTACTGAAAAACTGCCTCGCTCAGACTAAAAAACGTGCTGAGTTTTCTATGAAAATACGACGATTCTTTTTTAATTCACAGTATTGGATAGTGGTTTTAAATTAGGACTAGTAGTAGTAGATGCACTTGGCCGCTTTTTGTTTTGTATACTTTGCTCAATGTAAAATTCACTAGACAAGATTTTTACTTGAACGCTGAATTTGAACTTTGCTATGACTTCTGAACTGCTTGAGATATATTCGCGGTTAAATCAGTAGATCATTTATCTAAAATCTAAATGTTTGTTATTGCCAAGTAGGTGCCATTCGTTTGGACAATTTTTTTTTATTAAAATTTAATCCGTGCGCGCGCTAGAACATGGCAAATTGAATGTAATAAAGACTAATTAATTAAAAAACTAAAAAACCCGATTGCGTTTATGTGTAATTTGGAATTTGGCGCCAAGAATCCGCCATTTTCTTATTTTATTAATTTTGATATACCCAGTGTCATACTCACAGTAAATACGAATTTAACTATACCTCTCAAGCTAAAATGCATCGAGTCGTTCAGGCTGGAGCGCGTGGCAAACAATTATACATACTCTCGAAAAACATAACCGTCCTTCTGGCGCAGTCGGGTAAAAAGAGGTTGGAAGATTGTATGGGAGAGCAATAATTAAAACTGCGTCTTGTACAATGATACCTATTGCTTATTTTTCTAACCTCCTGACGACACATAGTACAATTTTCAATTTGACAGAGTTAAATTTATTCTGGGGAATTTTGATACCCATGCAGTCGTCAGGAGACTAAGTTGACTTCCTGCCTTGGCGAGGCGGGGGCGATATGTCATAGGTATTTTGCTCTTTGACGTAAGCTTACTGCTTGATCAAAGCAGTCGGGCCGTATTGTTCGTAAGTTAAAAATTGTGTGAAAAAGACAGTCATTACACTCTTATTTATGCTTAATGGTGTGAGATTTCCTCACTTCACGAAATACTGTCAGTATTAGTACTACGTTTGCGCAGTAGTAATACCATGCGCAGAAGCGGGGCAGTACTGTATTATTGGTATCGGTTGACACTGACAGCTGACAGTTTTCTCATATCGTACCGCCTCCGCATCGATGAATCAGGAAGGCGCTAAGGCGATAACAAGTTCTACCCGGTCAACGTCGATTTATAGTGGTCGGCGGTTAAGAAGTCAATCCTGACACCTGTCATTTCCATACAGTTTATAACCTCAAAGTGATTTTTAGGTTATAAACTGTATGGGAATGACAGGTGTCAGGATTGATTTCTTAACCACCGATTACTATATTGGTAGAAAACGTTTGGGTAGCGGAGATAAATTATTTACCATTTTTTATTTATTTATTTATTTACAATAGAAAATTGATAAATTGGTATAACGGAAAAGTGTCGTTAAACCCTATCGGGTTTGTATCGACACCGAAATCGTGAACAATATTGTTAATAAGCTTACTTACGACCTAATTGTATGACACATTGGAAAGAAAAAAAGAACTATTATAAAATTGTTGTTACAGTGTGAGTGATTTAATTGTGTTGGGAGGTAGTGTTACGTAGTTATAAATAACTCCCATCCGGGTACTGCAACCGATCGTGTGTATGCATCGCAAGTTGTGCAATTGGTGACCCATTACGGCTCAACTCTCTTCTGGCACCAGTGCAAATTCCCTCGAGTCTCATAACACGAAATAACGAGTAACATTACATTAGTAGTAAGTCATTAGACTTTATAAAATTTTTATCGTTTAAAGATACCTTAATTGTAACTGATTATTCGAGCACGTTCTGCGGGCACTTTTTCAGTGGCACGCACTTGCCCGTGCGCAGGTCACGGACAGTCGGCCGGTCGCAGAAGCAGTCGGGGGTGTCGCACGCGCCGGCGGCTCTGTCGTGTACAGTCGGGATGTCGCAGTCGGGCTCAGCTTTACGGGGGCAATAAAGGACTGAGTGCTCGCCGGGAGGACATTTTCCTAAAAAAAGTTTTAGTAGGTAATAGGCTAGTTTCCAAAAAAATATTAACGATGCCATTTGAACCAGCTTTTAAAGGACATTAAATGTGTGTATGGGCGATTAAAGCATAACAAAAATCTCAAATGAGGGTCAAAAGCGGAAATTGTTAACGGACACCAACAAAAAAAATACAGCGATAATTAAGGTCTTCAACAAGACCTAAAAAACTTAAAAACTTGCTGTATTTTTTATTACAATTTCTAGCAACAGAAACTAATTTCCGGCCTAGATATGCCGGGTCCCATTGTGTATACAGTCTCATTATAATTCACGTCACGAGCGCGTGGCCGAGCCGTTTTTGATTTTAGCATTCGAAGAAGAAAGTGAAATTAACTGTGAAATCACCAGCATTAATATCTGCCACGTCCTGACCGCCTTAGAAATAGAGACATCTCAGATAATATATATAGGTATTTCAGAATTAAAATCTTATATTTAACTACATAGGCCTCCCCCAAAGACTTCCACAATGACCGGTCCTGCGCCACCCGCATCCAGCGGACACCGGCGACCCTTACCAGGTCATCGGTCCACCGTGTGGGGGGCCTGCCAACACTACGCCTTTGAAGGAAGTCTTTGGGGTCTTTGGTCTATGTCCAGCAGTGGACGTCTTTCGGCTGACATGATGATGATGATGATTTAACTACATCTTACACTTAGCTAAATCTTTATCTAAGATCGTGATGCTAAGCCTAATAATTTTAGTTTTCTAGGGTTCCGTACCCGAAGGGTAAAAACGGGACCCTAATAGGTACTAAGACTTCGCTGTCTATCCGTCCGTCTGTCTGTCACCAGGCTGTATCTCAAGAACCGTGATAGACAATTGAGATTTTCACAGATGATGTAGGTACTCGTATTTCTGTTGCCACTGTAACAACAAATATTAAAAACCGGCCAAGTGCGAGTCAGACTTTGCCGTTTTTATAGATAATGGTACGGAACCCTCCGTGCACGAGTCCGACTTGCACTTGGCCATGCGCGCCACGTTGTAGCAGATATTGATGCTGTCTCTACCTACTTCGCTAATACAAACATTTTTAAAAACAATAGTTATTTGTTCAACAAGAGAGCAAAGTAGATTTTTGCTGCGAGTGTTGATGTTGAGTCCCGAGCAAGTGAAAGATACTATAATTGAATCACGAGCGTAGCGATTGATTCAAAATTAGAACCTTGAGCGTAGCGAGGGACTCAAAGACACGAGATGCAAATATCTTTGCTCTTGTGTGATACATACAACTTTTCACCTCAGCGGCGAGAACATATAACGCAAAGGAATAGTGATAGAGAGAATGACGTTACTTAAACTTACCGACGATATGAAAAAATAAAAAGCAAGTTTTTTTCACGCTCGCAGCAAAACTGCATTTTGCTCACTGGTCTCAATCAGGAAAAGTCGTTTTCACGCTCGCAGCAAAATTGGATTTCGCTCACTGGTTTCAAGCAGCAAAACAGCCATTTTCGAGCCGCTCAGGTGAAAAATTACTTACTGGTTGGTATCCCTTGTCCGTTGACACAGACCACGGCGACAAGAGCGCACAAGAAAACAAATATATATTTCATTTTGTATAACTTCAGTGGCCTTTGTCCAAGTTGTGTTTGTCCGCCAGGTTAGCTCTGAATGTAAGTTACATGAGGATGAACCGAGTTTTATAGTTTGTTTAATGACTTTCTGACTCAGTGTCCATTGTTAGTTTCATTCCGATATTTGTTTAATGTTATATATCCATACTTAATATTATAAATGAGAAAGTTACTCTGTCTGTTACCTCTTCACGCTTATACCGCAGAACCGATTTAGCTGAAATTTGGTATAGAGATAGTTGGAGTCTCGGGAAAGGACATAGGATAGTTTTTTATTCCGGAAAGCATTCCTTAAGAGGTGAAAAGGGGAGTAGAAGCCAACGTCTACAACAATTTAATAGAAATTGTTTCTGTAATTAACTACTTGCACGCGGACGGAGTCGCTGGCAAAAGATAGTATATACAGGGTGTGGCCTGTAATAGCAGCAATAAATTTAAAGGACGCCTCCTTAGAGCATCTGCAGCACAGTATAATATTCTATGTACTGTGTCTGCAGTAACCTCGTGTCCAAAAAAATGTTTCTTTTTTCAATTGGGACAAATTTTGATCTAAAGTTATGACCTCCAAGTAATGGATCTTGGCACCCAGAGATTATAGCGCGCCATGGTATTTGAAATGGACATAGCTACTATTGATGCTGACTGTGCGTACGGATAATTTTCTCACTTTGGGAACGTACTGTAGTGTAGGTACGTACTCGTATATTTATGAATGAATGAAACATTGAAACATAACCGGGATGTCCTAAGACTACGACCAAGACCACCGGCGGATGGGCAGCAGCATCCCTGGAGTGCGGTGGAGATACTGCGATCGCCAATCCGCATGCCAAGCGTGGCGATTATGGCATTTACCCCCCATGAAATTGGGGGAGGCCTATGTCCAGCAGCGGACGTCCTTCGGCTGATATGGTGGTAGTGATGGAATGAAACATTTTATTTCAGACCCAGGTCCATATTGGTTGGTAGATAACAATTTTATCTTAGCTTATGACTTGACCGTATGTGACGACCACAGACATCAGAGAAAAGCAGACTCGCAGTATTAAGCCAGATGATTTTCCATATAGTGTCTCTTTAATCCTTATGGTGCACCAAAATGAGTTAGAATGCGACAGATAATACAATCATTTTCGGCTGTTAACAAGTTGTCTCGATTTGTGAGCACACCAGGATGTTAAATCCCATATAAACTTAACACACCATAACGTCAGTTCAGTACAATTTTCAGTTATAAAGACGGAGACACTGACAGATGAAGACGTGTCAGGTGTCACTTGTCTGCCTCTCTCAAACTTTCTGATTCGTACATTAGTGAGAATAGATCAGACGTACAAAAATCGTTCAACTTAAATGAGCGGATCTGCTTTACTCTGATATCTGTGGTGACGACGCTCCTTAGTCGAGAAGGATGTGGCTATGCGAACGCGCACAGCTGAATAATATTAGCATAAAAAGGGGAATAACTTCTCAGTAGGCACTTACGTCATCGGCCGTGAAATGAGTTTTCCTTGTTAATGTATAAAATGAAGAGTTCCCCGATTTTATTGTAGAGGTACACGACAGAGCAAGCGGCGCGTGTGACACCCCCGACTGCTTCTCTGACCAGCCGACCGTCCGAGTAATGTCCGAACTCGCCGGCAATTTCCTATACAGATCCCATTACCGACCTGTAAATCCGCGACCCGCAACGGTTAGGTTTCAGAAATAGTTCAGTAGCATGTTTGAGAAATGGTTCAGTATTGCAGAGGCCGAGACAAAGTAATTGGAGGATAAAGTTGATTTCCATCAACGTCGGTCGGTCGGGTCGAAAAATATTAATAGCCAACCAAAACATATTCCGATGGCCATGGTCTAAATGCAATAACGTTGCTGCTTAGTTAATTAAATTACTATGTTAACCACATACCTAATATTAATACTATTAACACATAATAAGTCACAGTCACATAATATTAACTGTGGAATGAAGTATTTCCTTGGCTGCACAAAAAACGTTATCAGGATCAAGTATAACATAAATATGTAGTTTAAATAGAAACCAACTAAATATTTTATCATTCATTTTCAGAAAATTTGACTTTCAGGCAATAAGGCAGCCACAATTGTACAATTACTTATTTTCATTCAAACATTATTTACTGTAGTTGGCATGGGAGAAATATAATTTAATTTTATAGGTACGAGTTTTTTTATCACCGATAAAAGTGCTCACAAAACGTGCCTTAGAATAAGTTTGTTGCAAATGATGTTGACTTGTTGATGTCATTTACTCGTAGTGTTTGGATCAAAGATTATATAATAATAACTTCAATTAAATTGTAAAAATTTTGACTGCGTAAAAGCGCCAAACTGACTATTATTGGTCGAAATGTCTCTCTCTTTCATTTTGAGGTATGTTCCAATTAGTAATCATTTATACAAACTATTTTGCAGTAGACGTCTTTCGGCTGACATGATGATGATGATATCAAGTTACAGATGCAAAAGGCAAACTATCTCATAAGACATCTACCAGACCAATCAACCTTCGGGCCAAACAGACTAATCATATTTATCATTATTTATTAGCGTATAAGTTGTTTTAATCCTTTGACGATGCTGCGATGCGGGCTGTAGAATAAATGTACAAAAGTACAAGGTTGGGTATATACGGGAAAGGTACAACTTATATACAAATATACAATAAACAGGAGACAGGAATTCGGCCATAGAGATCTCTCTGGAACCTCTCATGATTGTTAGTTCATTCCCAGTAGCCCGAAGAAGTTCGATGGTGGAACTTTTTATAGTGAAACTTTTTTCCCAATAGTTCCATTCCATCAATGGTACAGAGTGCAAGTTAGGTACAACGACGAGCACCCGAAATGATGATACTTCGCAGCCTATTATAACAAACATACTTCATACCTTTGTACTTCTACTTTTTGTTTGTCGTTTTGCCGAGTTTGATGTACAATAAAGCAATACATACATACATACTTCAATACTTCATTGCATGTTTGAAGAAAAATAACGTTTATTCCCAGTAGTCCCGTGGAAGTAGTTTCATGGCGGAACTAATGAGATTGTTTCCCAATAGTTTCGTTCCCAATGTTGTGTTGTGGCGCTTCGCCGGCCGCTGCCGCGTCACGCTCTCATCGTTCGCTCGGCTCGCGCGTTGTAGTGTCGCGGTTCTACTAACACTCCTCCATCTCGGGTGTGGTGAGACGAGGTCCATAATGAATTTCATACAAAATTGGAGGCCTAGATCGGCAAACAGTCCTTTTGCTTCAATATCACGTTTAGTGACATGTCTCGGGCTCATAGAGCGACATATTTCGATTTATTGCGCACCTCAATTTAAACGGTATCATTACAATAACTAGATTGCAAACAACAGACAGTCTTATCGCTAAAGACCGATCTCTTCCAGACGGTTGTCTGCAATAGTTTACCTTATTTTCAAATTCTGACACTGGGATCCATAGCAGCCAAAGGATCTTCTTGGAACGCAAAGAAATGTATAAAACGCAACAAAAATTTCAACCATTTATTTCTTAAATAACAACAATACAAATCTGCTCTACTATTTACACAATTCTTATACACTTGAAATTATTTGAAATGGTCAGACATCAACCCGTTCTAATACAGATTTTATTTTCTGAACCACAAGATTCATGTTGCAATACAGGTCCCATTTATTTGAGCACTTCAAATAATTTCAACCATAAGTACTACACCCGAGACAAAAAACTTATGAGCACAATATAGCTTTTATAATACAAAATATTAGATATATGTCCCAAGTCGTTAACAATTAGGGGCACGGTAGTGGCATGACCAAGTTCCACCGTTGTTCCCGTAATTTTTTGGTTTTAAATATATCTGCGCATTTACTCCCATTTTAAATGAGGGTGATTGATTATTGCCACAAAAACTATTTGTACAATTTTCACAAATACTAAACATTTATTAATCGTCTCTTTTCTACAATAATTTTGAGACATCTCGCCTCCAAAATACATTTATCTCACTCACACATCAGTCGCTAACTAAAATATTTAAAAAATAAATTCACCGTCAAATGAAAATGCATTCGTCGTTTCGTGTCTGACTAATTTTGAACCCACCAAATATAACAAGGCGGCAATATTATTTGTGATATTAACCTTTTCGCCGCCATAGCACTGGACACATAGTCAGTACATTTAGTGCCCAAACGCCATGACTTCATGTCAAATGATGTAAACGGGTCAAATTATACATACAAACGTAAATTCGTTCTAATTTTAAAAAGCCGTACTATAATAACATGGAAAAAAATACAGCGAGTTTTTGTGTTTTTTTTTAGGTTTTGTATGAAAATATTAATAATCGTTGTATTTTTTTTAAGTATTACAATTTCAAGAAACTTTTTATTTCCGGCCTAGATATACCGGATCCCATTGTGTACACAAAGTTTCATGTTATTCCAGCATATGCCGTTTTACAATGAGAGCGGAATATAGCACTAACAACATTTTTTTGACAACAATAAAACATATTTTTTTCTCTTTTTGTAAACGGATAACATCCTTTCAAAAATTATAAATAATATAAATAATATCCTTTTGTTGAAGGTTTTTTATTGTAATACGACCACTGAAAAATACTTATTTATATGTAATCGCCTAATTTTAAATGTTTATTGTTTTTTACCCGACTGCGCCAGAAGGAGGGTAATATTTTTCGAGAGAATGTATGTATAATTGTTTGACACCCTCTACAGCCTGAAGGGCTCGATGGATTTTAGCTTGAGGTGTCGTTAGATTCGTATATACTGTGAGACACTGACACTGGGTATATCAATATAAATAAATAATCAAAATGGCGGATTTTTGGCGCCAAATTCCAAACTAAAAAGAGACGCAGTCGGTTTTTTAGTTTTATAATTAATTGCTCTTGTTATGGCAACATTTGCATCAGCATCTAATACATTTATTGAGTAAAATTCTACAATTTTTGAATAAAATTAATCTGTCAGCTTCAGGATTAGTCTGTATATAAAAAATATATCCACTGAAACACAAAATAAACTGTTCATTAGCTAAAAAAATAGAATATACTAAAAGCACTTAATATTTAATGTTACTATACAGAAAAGCATAGTTAAAGTATCACAATTACGCTACCACACTGTAACATATTCTTTTAATGACTATTTTGGCTCAATTATTTCTACAATAATAAAATTATTTTGAAGTAAAAGTTTTTAAAATGTATATTTTCTTATGTTCCACAGATAAATTAGGACTCAAACCTGATTCGTATCATCTTAGATGCTTACATGACACAGTACATTCGTTATTGTTGATTATATTATTCGTTATATTCAATCAATCTTTGTGTTTTATGGCCCCATCGATATTGTCGATGATTCCGCCAACGTCAAGGTTTTTAAAAGGCACGTGTTTATTAAGAATTTGACCGGTGACATCAGATTGCCAGGTTCACTTAGAAGGGTATCTAATTCGTTACATTAACGGATATAGTTAATGTTGTGTGTCGGGCGAGTGACAACCCTAGTGTAAATGTGAATAATAAAGACCACGTGCGGGTAGTTCGGAAAACCCGCGCGGCTAGAAGATGTTGATGCCCGCTCAAGCCAGTCAGCTCGTGACCACGGATGTTGCGATACATTCGAAACGTCGGGCACACCTCAGGTGAATAATTTTCAGTCGTACCCGATTAAGTCCCGTTTACCAATGATAATGTGTAAAAATCTTGCAAGTTTAAATCAATATACAGTACCACTTTTCGAATGTATTATTTGTATTAACCTTTAACTGACGTGTAATACGTCTCACAGACGTCATGCCAATATTTTGCTTTTTGTCACCGTGGCGTAATTGTTACTTTGACAGTGTTCTGACCACGTCGTCAGTTAAAGGTAGGCTCAAAGTTTCTCTCTTGCTTAGCTGACTGTTTGTATACATACAAGCACTTTCAGGTATTCCTTCTAGAATATCAGGAACCATAACATATATAATGTTAATAGGAATATATCGCATTTCAACATTCAATTCATTTAATTTTCAATAAAATCGCCATTTGAGCATACACTTGTAACCTGGTTTCGGCACCAAAAAGTCAATAAAATCAATACGATACAGTTCACCATTTCCTACCACCAGCTCCATTCATAAAATTTGCTTAAAAACATTCCCTTCGCACGCGAACGTTTTCATACAAAGAATATAAATTCTTCGATTTTTTTCTTGTGAAGATAAAAAGTACCGGGCAGTTGCGTACGCGGCCCAAGGGAAACCATTCACAGATCATTAAAAACCAACACAGATTGTCTGTTTTCAATTCAACCATGTTAAACCATGGAAAAACCGTTCATCAGATCTCTTGAAATATATAATGCATAAAAGCAGTTGCAGATATACTTGTATAAATGTGGTAATACGAGTATAGCCGTCCTTCACAGCTCGGCATACAAATATAAAATAATGTAAATTGGTAGCATATATAAAAAATATATAAAAATAACCAATATTCGGCTATTAGATAAGTGCAAGAATGTATGAATTGCTGAACATGCTAGATGTAAATCGCCAATAACTGGCTACTTAAGAAAATGTTATTCAGTGTCGTTGAGTTTTAGTCTTGTCCAATCCACTTAAAGGAACCTTTATTTACTAAAACCGCAAAACACCAAAATGACCACATTGTAAAAAGTCGTCACAACCACCTAGAAAGATCAAATGATTATCGACTGTATCTTACGGTTGCAGTAATAGAAGTAAATTTTTAACAAAAAAAAACACTAACTCCAAACTTTGCCAGAACCCATCCTCTTGGTATATAATTTGAGGAGTTCCTTATTTTGCCTTACCCCATCCTCTTGGTATATAATTTGAGGAGTTCCTTCGATTTTCCAAGATCCCGTCATCAGATCTAGACTTGGTGAAAATGGGACCATCTAGAAAACACACCCTTTCAAACAATAATTTTTTTTTGAAATTGGTCCACTAGTCTCCGAGTAATCAGTGAACATACAAAAAAATATATAAAAAAAATACAAAAATATGTCGACCAATAGAGAACCTCCTCCTTTTTTTGAAGTAGGTTAAAAATGGAATGGTTCGTCACTATTCGAACTTATCGGTATAAAAAAGAGTTGAAAAGTGACGAACCTTTTCATTCCGCGACTGTACTCCTCCATTATCAGGTGTTCAACTGAATAGCGGCCATAAAATACAGAATGCGTCTAACGTTACATTTATATCAAAGCAATTTATGCTTTTGGCAAAGGCCCTAGAGTTGATAATCCGGTAAAATGTTAATACATGCAGTCTTTATCTACGAAGTATGCTTATCTTTTATGACGGACGATAATGAGGTAGCACAACCGCACAATAGGACAATGGATTGGACAAACCAAAACCTGCCAACTATACTAGTCACCAAGGCGCGGAACCGATTCAAAATAACCCGGTAGCCACCTAGGTGGTCCGAAAACAAACACGAAATTTTGTGTTGTGATTAACCGAATTTTAGCGTTCTAAACCGGTTAATCGAATAAAACCTTTATATAAATCTCTTCCAAAAATTGATTTATGTCACAAAACCGAAAACTAAAAGGTTTTGTGCCAATTTCCTGATACTGGTTTGAAAATTTAACTGGTATCCGAGCCCTCCTAGCCACCAATGTGCAGACACCTCTAATAAAATACATGATACTAAAATAATTGATAGAATCCGGCGTTACTTTGCGGAAATCCATGACAAGCTTCTTGAACAATATTTCTTTGCTATTCCGCTAAAAAACGTGTAGGTCTATTAATGTTAATGTATGCACTTGCGTATTAGTGTTAATGTAACCGCATGCAAAAATACGCAAGTGGATACATTAACACTAATAGACCTACACGTTTTTTAGCGGAATAGCAAAGCAATATTGTTCAAGAAGCTAGTCTGCTAAAAGTTAGGTCCGCATCTAGTTTTTTCTAAGTGGCCAGTTATTGAAGGGTGCCCAGCAATGTAAAAATTACCCTGTATGATGTTTGATTAATGAACCAGCTGTCGGTGGGTCTGGTATATATTTATTTAAATGCTGTATTTTAGGGTTCGGTACAAAAGTGAACTGTGAAGGTAGCAGTAGTCAATTATATAGTAATCGTAACACATTTGACTGCTACCATCTATACGCTGCTGAATATTTTTCAATAATAAATAACTTGATTTAACATTGTGTGTATGTTTCCTGTACAATATAATAATTCACAGAATTAACAGATAGCTAGAAATACTACACCAATTTATCGATTATCCAAAATCATTCGATTATAGTAAGGTGTACAAACAAACACCAAGGGTGTTCTAACTAGCTTTGACAAGCTATATCAAACTACAAATAATAATTTGTGTATAATCTTCTTTCCTGTATAAAATGCTTGTTCAATATTATTATAATAGTTATTTCGTAACCCTCAGAAAAGGGTTTGTTAAAAATTCAGTTAAAAGGCAGACTGGTTCTATTTTTTACTGACTGTAGGCGTGTTTAAAGCATATAATGACAGGCATCTAATGCACTTTTATAAGCGGCGTGTAGAGCGCTCAGTGTCAGTGTGTCTACCTACCATTGTACCAGTACAAATCATGTAAACAAATCATGCTTGAGAAATTTAAAGGGACAATATGTACCGTTTTATTGATTACGACATCATCGATTAACACACGCGGATGTCGCGGATATTTTAGTCTTAAACTGTTATCTTGATGAGTTTTAGGCAATAATAGGGAAGTATTATTGTAACTAACATAATTATGATATGGATCACGTGCGAAATAAATAATTTCTATTTCTATTTACTAATTCTAAACAGGGTAATTCTATTTCTTTCTTTCATGTACTTGAAGTTATCCATTTAGAGTTGGTGATTTGTTTACATTCATTGTAATGGTATAGAGGCGCTGCTATTTTGATAGAATTAAATATACATTTTTATGTATTAATACATATCTTTGAACCTTTATCTTCTAGCAGTGTAGTTTGGTGGTAAAATAAAGACAACGCTTTGGACGTATTCGGTTCATAATTAAATTACATATCGTCTAATTATGGCGGTTTTATATCGAAATTATACTATGGTTCAAATTGATCGACGTCATTGACATTTTTTGATAGATTTTTTTATTTAAAATGGGATTGCGATTGACCCTCGTCTAAGTTGATGAAGAGTTAAGACAAGGTCTAAGATGGAACAAGAACATTATGTATCCACCTTGCTTAGTAGTAATTATTTAAATAGTGCAATAATTATCTAGAATTTCGCTACGGTTTGATATTCACTGACTTTTTTGACGAACAATAATGAACCTTAACATTATGATCATACATTTACAATTCTCTACTATAATACCACAGTATTAATGTCCATTATTGCTCGACCCGATTTGCGCGGCGAGAATATAGGTCAATAACCAAATCAATTTGAAACCCCCTTTTCTAAATTATCTCTTAGCGAAATATTCGCATGCAACCCGACCCGGTAGCGTCGAGTTACCTATAGTAGGCAGAGTGCAACCAAACCTGTTCGTAATGCCCTCTAGAACGGCGGCAGTTGTAGTGTTACAAGCCAAATTTAAGGCGGTTTCCTTGGGGGCGACGGTAGTGGGCACGATGGCGGGGTTCTCGTTGAAAAGGTTGAGTTCCTTGATGTCTTCTCGCTTGAAGATGAGGGTGTCTCCGTAGAGGGGGTAAGAGCCCCAGACTACAAGGGTGGTGATGATTTTGGGGCCGATACCGCCGATCGCCTGGAAGAGACACAATCGTTTAAGTATATTCAAATTGGCTTTTCAGAACCCGGGACCCGGGTTTCATGGACCCGGATATGTCCTAAAACTACGACCAAGACCACCGGGGGATGGGCAGCAGCATCCCTGGAGTGCGGTGGAGATACTGCGATCGCCAATCCGCATGCCAAGCGTGGCGATTACCCCCCATGAAATCGGGGGAGGCCTATGTCCAGCAGTGGACGACCTTCGGCTGATATGGTGGTGGTGGTGGTAGCTTTTCAGAATGTCATCTAGGACCAAGGTGATAAAAAATTAAAAATGTTTATTTGTGACTTTAAAAGTCATAAATACATACGAGTATACGGTCGAAACCTCGTTTTAAGTATAATGGTAATGAATGATTGTCTTAGGATACTTAGGACTTCACTAGACTCTTCCATTAATAAAAGAGGTTTAACGAAACACAATATAAATATAGTACATTGTTTAACGAGGGGAGTAAGCGGAAAATCGCACACGAGAGTCTATCAGAAAGCTTTTGATGACTCGAGTTTGCAATTATCTTAAGCCCGAGTTAATCACAATTATTTTTATCACATTTGCGAGGAACCGGTCATTGTGACACTCTTCGAGGGCCTAAGGGTGTCTTTCCACCAGAAATGAGCCATGCTACGTGGCTATGGATGCGTTTGAATCCACAAATCATATTCGTTGGTCTACATAAGTGGAAATAGGTTTCCTTAGCGTAGCTTTCACATCCTCGCAGCACAGCTGCATAGCAAATCTCTGGTGGAAAGGCACCCTAAGTCCAGTGGGCGGGGCGGCGACGACGACTCACCATCTTGGAGGTGGGGATGTGCGCGACGCCGGCCACGATGGCGTTGGGCGGCGTGCCGACGGGCATGTGGAACGCCATGGAGCACGCCAGCGTCGCCGGGATCATCAGGTAGCGCGGGTCCATCTTCAGCGTGCGAGCCTGACAAACAAATACCATTTGAGAAGGTATATTTAGTTACTTGTAAGAAAGAAAGAAGAAAGAAAAAAACATTTATTCGTGACATTAAAAAGAACACAACAAAAATGGTCCCAACTCAGCATGAGCTGGCATTGCAACCAGCGCTGGTCCTCCGTTGGGACCATCAGTGAGACCACGGACAGTGCGCACATTTAACATATATACACTAAATATAAAAGAAACTAGGACTAACAAATAACGATAATTTTAAGGTATAATGATGCAACAAGTACAGCGTGTGCGCGGCTTGAATCTTATAAACTATCACTATTTCTGAACGCAACCATCTCCTTATACAGAGTGTAACAAACATGCCGTGGGTTCGTTAAATGGACGATCCACACCAAACGACCGGAGACGGCGCGCACGCCGCCAGAGTCAAAGGAATTCGAACCTTCCATACAGAAGCTAGACTTCGTGTTCAAAGGGCCAAAAACTAGTGACCTTGGAGCCTTTAGCTAGGGTGAAGCCACAGCAAGCGCCGATGACGGCCGACAGACCCATGGCTTGGGGCCAACTCTACTCACCATATTAGCGAGCACCGGCAGGATAAGGTTCGCGATGGCGACGTTGCTGGTGAACTCTGTGATGAACTGCGTGACCAGCACCACGACCAGCAGCACCACGTACGGGGGCAGGCCCTGGAGACCGCTCAGCGAGTGGCCGATCATGGACGAGAGGCCGGTGGCTTTGGAGCCTTCGGCTAGGGCGAAGCCGCCACCTGGAGGACCAGTTCGTCATTAAAACACAGTTTCTAGCGACCCGAACATGATACAATAATACAAGGTATGCCACTCGGGGGATAATTCGTTGTGCGAGTGACACAAGCCTACGCCATCACTGCTATCAAGCCTATCGGTGGTTGGCGGTCGTAGTGTGAGTTCGTGTGTGTACAGACAAGGGGCTTGCAATGGGTGGAGCGCGTCGCGTTTTATGCCCACCGCTTGCAAACCCCGGGGTGAAAAGTCACGCGAGGGCCGGCGCTGCGCGAGCACGTGTGTCGTGTCGCGATCCGCCTCCGCCGCCGACTTGAATTACGACGAACCGCGCGTAAATAACTCCTATTCATAATGTGGATGTCTTTACAGAGAATCAAATATAAACAAGTCACTAATTGTACATAAACTTTGTTATTGTAAAAGGCAATCATATTAATTTCCAATTCAAGTATATACATTCATTTTTAAAAATTATTTTTTACTCCTGTTTATTCGACTAAATTGTTAATGAATTATTTGTAGCCTCTCTTGTACCTTCTTATGTAAGTAAATGCAGGACATTACCAAATAATGTGTACCTTTTTACGTATCCTCATAAGAAAACTACGGCACTTACGTCGTTTTGTGTAAAGAGGAGTCTTCCGGTGATAACGTAACCTTTGTAAGCCCTATACTCAATGGCTATACGGTTCAAAATAAACTTCTATAAAAGGGGGTACGAAACCCTAAAAAGAGTATCTTAATAGAACCGTAGGTATACTTTATTAACTTATATTTTCTACTGTAGCATTGTTATTTAAGTTATTTTGTAGTAATGTAATTTTATATTTAACTATATAATGTATATTGTTTTGAAAAAATGACACCTCGCCGAGTTTCTTACGCCGGTTCTTCTCGTGGCAGAGGTATATTTTTCCGAACCGGTGGTAGTTTATTGACGTTCATAGGTGCATGTAATATGCCTAATTTGAAGAATAAACTACTTTTACTTTTTACTTTTACTTTTTGGGTTACTCACTTTCAAATTAAAGTTACAAGACATAAATGGAATTTCCGTTCACGAGATCAGTTTTATTATTGGTGTTATTCATAATGAGACTGACATACCTACATGTGAAGTAATATTTACTTATTAATGTATTCTTGGAGTGACAACCTCAACGCTACACGTGCAGCGCGTGAATGAATACAAGTTATGCGATACACAGAGATACAGAGAGTAGGTACGTTTCTTATGCCTAAACGTCATTTTTGTTAGGAAGTGAAATTTCTGTATGTACTATTCCTTATTCTGCTACAGACTGTACAGTGAAGTAGGCTTGTGTCACGATCCGGAGCAGCAGACCTGGTTTCCTTAGACCATGGACCCGAGTGGTTCGTGCCTTGTAAAAGTATCAGCCTATGCCTATCACTGCATTATCACATTTTTAACCGACTTCAAAAACGAAGGAGTTTCTCAGTTCGTTGGAATATTTGTTTTTTAGGGGTCCGTAGCCAAAATGACGAAAACGGAACCCTTATAGTTTCGTCATGTCTGTCCGTCCGTATGCCACAGCCGATTTAAACGAAGACTATAAGCACTACAATTTTAAAATTTGGTAGGACGGTGTATTCTATGAACCGCTACAGAAAAATGACGTGAAATAACAAAAACATTAAATTGAATGGGGAGGCCTTAAAAATTATGTTGAGGTTTGTGAAAAAAACTTTTCTATTAAAGTCAACCGTTGGTGAGTCGTAAAAGGTGCCCCCTCCCCTCTTCTAATTTCCAAACTATAAAGTTTAAAATTCTTAAATAAATGAGGTGTTGGTGGTCTACATAACAATTACTTTTTAACAATTTTTGGTTTGAACAAAGTAGGTGTTACTGTTTTTGATTTATCGCTGAAAAACCGTCTTGCCGTAACATATACCCACAATATAAATTTTTAAATGGTCTGCAACGGTCATGTGACACCCCAAGCTGCGGTGACCGCTTATCATCAGGTACGCTTGTTTGCCACCGACGATGTATTAAAAAAATATATAAATTTATATAGTTCGGGTAATAGTGTTTTCAAAAGAAAATATCTTACCCAGCAAAAAGAGTAGGCCCCACGGGATTTTCTCCTTGAGAATGTTCCACGTCACCACACCAGCAGAGGGTTTAGTAGCAGCCAGCTCTTCGTCTGAAAATCCAAAACAACATACTAAGCGAGTCCTTAGATATTCATACTGATTTCAATAGCAAATATTTACAAGCGAAATTGTCAGTTTTGCAAAACTATAATTTCCAACCGGAGTGAAAAATTGACGCCCAGAGCGGGATTTGAACCCACGACCCCTGGAATCCGTCCATCGGTCTTTCCGACTTAGCTACCGCGGGTATCGCTCGTGGCAACGAATCTTGCAATCAGTTCACTCTTCTAATACGATGAGCTAAGAGTTTAAGTTATTAATTGGCAATAACTGATTTTGCATGTCATTACATGCAAAATCAGTTATTAAGTGCATTCACTTAAAATATTATTATATTAATTGTTATAGTTTAAATAATAGCCGTGTCTAATTGTTGTACCCTTGTCGGGCGTCACAAGTACTGTATTTATCGCCTGTTCCATCTAATGTAAAATATGATACGCAATAAAAAATTGACTTTGATCTTGACTAATTACGCCTAAGGGAGGTATTCCACTCATCCAATATCTTTGTCCAATATACATTTGATCAAAGAAATTGGATGATTTCATCCAACTTGGATGGGACCCCGATATTTGATCAAAGATTCCGATGACAGCTGAATCAATATGGCGACGCATGAAAATAGATATTGGATGACTGGAATGGGCCTCTGTCAAAGAAATTTGATCAAAGATTGGACAAAGATATTGGACGAGTGGAATACCACCCTTAGGGAGGCTTGTAGCGACATCTACCGCGATGTCGCTACAACTTCTGAAATGCTATACAATATAACCAAAAATGCCACCGGAATGAACAAAAACTCCGACAATATCGTAGAAAGACCATCCTCTCTATATCTAGTGGCTCTGTGAGCTGTAACCTCACGAACTTTATTTTAAATATTCATACTAATATTACATTAATTTCAGTGCTACTTTTAGCAATTGTAGGTTTATAGATAGAGAAAATGTGATATTGCTACTGGTTTCCAGCCCATCGCCCACAACACACTTCAACCTGGTTCCCATAGTCGACTCTTACGACACCCAAGTGAAGAAACGGAGTGGTGCTATTCTAACCTGAGGGCCTACTCCGAACTTCGAAAATCGAACTTCGTGTCGTGCCGTCCCTTTCACTCTCGTTTTATACAGTATATGACGGAAAGGGACGGTACGATACGAAGTTCGATTTTCGAAGTTCGGAGTAGGCTCTCTGGCATCACACTTCGTTATACTCGGTCGATAAGCTGATGTCGTGCACTTACATGATGAAGAAGCGGAGAAAAACTTGAGGAAGTCCACGGACATGGGAAGAATGAACATGAGGATCACGATAAACATGGAGGTCACGCCGTCCTTCACCTTCCTGCAAACAGAATATTAATTAATAAATATTGAGGATCTACAAGTAAATTTTTAACAAAAAAAAATACAAACCCCAAACTTTGCCAGACCCCATCCTCTTGGTATACAATTTGAGGAGTACCTTATTTTTTGCCTTACCCCATCCCTCTTGGTTTATAATTTGAGGAGTTCCTTCGATTTTTCCAAGACCCCGTCATCAGATCCAGACTTGGTGACAATGGGACCAACTAGAAAACACACCCTTTCAAACAAAAAAAGAATATTTGAAATCGGTCCACTAGTCTCCGAATAATCGGTGAAGATACATAAAAAAATAAAAAAAATAAAAAACTGACGAATTGAGAACCTCCTCCTTTTTTGAAGTCGTTTGAAATAAACCTCTGTCCTGCCACGAGAAAAATCGGCGTGCAACTAGGCGAGGTGTGGTCTTTTCAAAACAAAATACACATCTTATAGTTTTATATTAATTTACAGTGTAATTTCGCGATTCATTACCCGTGCAGGACGCTATCACTGCCAAACATCCCTACATCAATATGCTTTTGAAATAAGTGTTTGTTTAACTACAGATTTGAGTTTAGAATTGCTTGCGACACAGAGGGAGATATCATTTCTTGTCCTTGTTATGGTTCCGCTTTTCTTTATTTGCCTCAATTTCATGCCCACATCATGTCAAATAAGAAATTACAAGCCCAAATTAAAGAGGTTGATTATGGTAAGCCACCACTCGCCAGACGTTCTCAATTTAGCTGCGTAAGAGCTTTTCTGTCCCTCTTGGTGGAACTTCTACAGGACCTCTATAGAAATCCTTGCTCTGAGGATAGAGGTTATAGGTGTCAAAGGAATTATTAGAGAAATGTGCTTACATGGTGGTCACAACGTCGGCCCAGCCAGGCATGAATCCAGGCTTCCTGAATATGTACATGAACACGGCCAAGATGAACAGGCTGCCGGACATCTGCAAAAAAATAGTAGCATTTAGTAGGCTGAAGCATTAGAAGCCTTGAGAAATAATAAATGAATATTAGGGGGACAATCTTACGCAAATCGAACTAGCCCTAAAGCACAGAATAAGTAATAGTACTACGTACAGAAGGCCCACCGTTAACAAATCTCCCGTTTAGGTATGCCAAACGTGCCTAAGCGTGGCGATCTCTTTCTATAGCACGCAACACGCTCTTTCGGGGACGCGGGCCTTAGCGCTAGGCCAGTACTTCCAGCGAGAGTAAGCCGCGCCTGCCTAAAGTAAGCTCACCGTCGTTAGCCGTGACCGCGAATTCGCGGCTAAAATGGCGCCCCCGCATCTCCCATTCCCCGCATTCTAGCATACTCTGTTGTCTTCCGGGACCGCGATCTCGCGCGCGCGGTTGCGAGGAATCTGTAGCGGCGTGTGCGCTAAAATTGGCCGCAAATTCGCGGACCCGGTAAATAGAGGGCAAATAGGGAGGCAAAATTTCGCGACAAACGGGTAAAGAATACGCTAATCGGGGGTTTTAATGTCAGCGAAAATAAATATACCTTTTCATGGAAGGTGGTGGGCCCGAGACTCCTGTACTTCTCGTTGATGACCTTCATTGTGGTTGTGGATCCGGAGGCTCGCTGTACCTTCTTCGCGGCCTCGCTGTTAGGCCTGAAAAAACATTCCTAATTGAGGCTATTTTATTTTAAACAACTTATACACGATAACAACTAAGGGTCTCCCCAAACTTATCGACGCGGAATCGGCAATAGCCGACAGAAAAAAAGCTTTATTTCTACGCAATAAGAGCGTAAACCACGTCGACGCGTCGGCCGTGCCGATCCGAGCCGAACGATGCCTTTGTAGCTCTAATTGCGTGGACATAAAGCCTTTTTCTATCGGCTATTGCCAATTCCGCGTCGATAGATGTGGGGAGACCCTAACAAGTCGAAGAATGACAGTGTGTGTTGCCAGTGATGACATATGGCACTGAAACGTGGTCACTTACTATGGGCATCATAAGAAGGCTCAAGGTCACCCAAAGAGTAAAGGAGAGGGCTATGCTGGGAGTATCTCTGCGTGATCGCATCAGAAATGAGGTCATCCGCAGTAGAACCAAAGTAAACACTAATAATAATAATAATAAGCCCGCGGGGGCAGCTTGTGGCGAGCTGACGGTGAGTGGCGACACCGCGGACCCCTAATCTCCTGAGGGCCCTTTCCATCTGGCCCTCACCTCTGTGCTTGCCTTAATTGGCTGGCCAGAGTGGAGTCGCAAGAGCGAGACCTATGCTCCAGGTTGGAAGTGTAAAATGTCATAACGCCGGCGGCCTGCTGATCGGATTACCGGGATCTGGCTACCGCAGACTCACCTCTCGACAACCTTACAGCCGCTCAAAGAGATGTTGCCCCACTGTCGCACTGTGCGTGCGACTGTTATGTGGGGCCCACTCAGCGAGCTGGCGAGTCACCGCCTGCCTTTTACAATATTGAGACTGATTGTCACGGCAGGTGTCCGCTAGTCTCCTCCAATAGCCCATTATCCAGCCCATCCAACATTCAACACAATAGCCCATGACGTTAGTTTCCATCGCAGCACAGTGATGCACTGCAATAGTCTTTGCACCTGGCGGGGACCATCTCCGGATGTATCACATTGTGCGCTCGGAGATGGTATCCGCCATATGTATCCCTCACTTTTTGATTATTTTTGTCTTAAGGGGCCTCTGCGCTGTTGGCTTCGGCCCCCGCACGCCTTCCAAAGGTCCGGGACCCCATGGTCCCGAGATGTGGAAAAGACGTACAATAATAATAATAGCCGAGTGACATTTATTTTGGAACCGTGAAATCCTAATCACTGATATGACATACGATAAATAAATAAAAATCAGGTGAGACTAGGGCCAATCGCCGGTTACGTAGTCGAATGCCAAGAGAGATTCTGCAGCGCCCCAATGCAAGGCGGAGCTGGACTTTGTTGGTGGTTTTAGACAGTAGTCCAAGGCTTTAAGCCGCGGTTAGTCCGTCATACCCGTCCTCCCCGACAGGACGGGAAGCGTAAACACATTTCCCCAACGTTAAAAAAAAGAAGGGCCAATCGCCGGTTAGTCAAACATAAAAAATGGATGGAGGTTTACAAAATATTCCGTAGGTGTACAGACCTGAACATGCCCATGAAGGTAACCTGGAGGGAGACCCACACAAGCAGCTGCATCAGCAACATGGGCGGAGTGCTGTACGCCATGAAGTAGAAGAAGTTCACAGCGTGGGTCACTTCGGGGAATTCACTGGGAACAACAAATATTATTACAAGTAGGTATCATCATCAGCCCATCAAAGGAAGAGACATAAAAAGAATTGCAAATTTTGATGATAACTGACATGCGTACATACATACTTACATTAGTATACTCATATACTAAATTTAATTTGAGCGACATAGTTCCGCTTTTCTTTATTTGCCTCAATGTCATGTCCAGGGAGCGAAACTTTGGTGCCGATGACAGACGTATGACGTCAAGCTACATACAGAGTGTTTTTATCTGGATTATTGAAAGAATCGATTTTGATGATGCAAAGTTAACTTACAACAATAATTTTGTTTTAGTTGCGATTACAGGCATTATGTACAGTATATGTATGTAGGTATGAATTTAAATTAGAAGATGCGATGGTGTGTTTGAATTCCAAGCGTTCTGCCTATTTTTCGACAACCCACGAAATTTAATTTGTTGTTTTTCATTTATCCGAATATATTTTTTACAATTACTTACTTAGTAAAATATTTTTTTCTTATTGTCTTTGTAATTATTTTAATATTTACATTATTTTCAATATAAATAGTCATTTCTTATTAATAAAAAATAAAATTTACATTAATATTTATGCATTATTAATAATCATTGGCGCAATGTTGCTTATATAAAATCATCCTATATGTGAATTTGCGTCATAATGATGTCACCAGCACCAAAGTTGCGCTCCCTGGTCATGTCCACGTCATGTCAAATAATTTGAGGCAAAGAAACGATTACCCGCCCAAATTAATGAAGTTGTTTATGGTAATCCGCCGGACGTTTTACACCGGTTCTCAATTTAGCTGCGTAAGAGCTTTTCTGTCCCTCTTTGTGGAACTCGCACAGGCTCTCTATAGAAACCCTTACTCAGAGAATAAAAGTGTGTATAAATAGATAAGAATTTGATTTTTACCACTACAATGTCAGACTACTATGTATGTGGAAGTCCGGAAAGCTGACACACGTGATGGGTCCGACTGTCTCTAATAAGTTACCAGTAGAGGTCACCTCTTCTTCTCTTCTTGCAATTTTATAAAACTAAACTAAATGGCTTATCGAGCACACATTTTATAGTTTTGACTAATTATTAAACATTAAATTATAGTTAGAGATATAGGTAGTAAATAAAATATAAATTGTTAATTATACTGAATGTATTATTTACCAACCAAAACTGGTTGCACTTAATATATATTTACTTAGATATATTTTTGACATAAATTGACCCGTAATATAATATGATATGAATTATATTAATAATAAAAGAAAATGGTACTAGAAGAGTGAGCGACTGTCCTAGGAGGTACAAGAAGAGAGAAAAATGAGGGCCTACCAAAAAGCTTCTAAAGATGCTGTGTGTCAATAGATGTGCATTTGTCTGCTGTCAAGTCAGCCAATTTGGAAATACCGATGACCCTTACCTATCGAATATTCCCTTGAAGGCAGAGTTGGTAGCGGTACCGACCAGAGTTCCGCAGCCGCCGAGAGTAGACGCGTAGGCTATGCTCAGGTAGTAACAGATCGTGATGTCACTAGGAATGGGGGGCCTGGAAAAATAAGTACAATTTGGAATGCTTAGTCGGGGTTACTTTTCATTGAAATGTTCAGGGCAAAATGTTAACACGAAATGTAGAAATGTAGCCTCGCTCTGCATTTTCTAGCGCATGTATTACGGGGAGTGCTCGGAGGAATTGTTCGGATTAATCCCTGCCACTTTATGTCGCCATCGCCCATCGCGACAGCATTTCCATTCTCACCACTTAAATGGTTGGCAGTTCTCAACTGTGTGTTTCTCCAGAAACTTCCTGCCTCGCACAGTTAAACTGTGGAATGAACTGTCGCCTGCGGTATTTCTGGACCGATACGACCTTCAAACCTTCAAGAAAAAAGCGTACTACCAACTTACAGGCCGGCAACGCACTTACAACCCCTCTGGTGTTGCGGGTGTCTACGGACGGCGCTAATCGCTTACCATCAGGCGATTCGTCTACTCGTCTGCCTCCTAATTCATGAAAAAAAAATTCATTTAAAAATACTGCTCTCTTTGATCGTAGATACAATCATATAACATATAGGCAACCAGACGTATTCTAAAATTTTCCGTGAATATTATATTAATTGCACTCAGAATCACTATCTGTTTACAATTCTGATAGGACAAAAAGGTCCCAGTTTTTTTTTCCTATAGTGTAACCATTTTCCATATACTTAATGGCAGTAACTTAAACACACAAGACCCAGAGTATAATTTTGTTTTTAAATCGAGAACTGTTGGTTGTTCAGGTAGAGTTCGATTTTTTTAATTATGCAAAGCTTTGTACGCGGTTTCAAGGAGGATAAACGAAAGTTTCAAAGTATGGATATTATGGGACACTGTTTATCTAGTAAAGAATCGCGCTTGTGATCTTCTGGAGTCGCTGGCGTCCATAGGCGAAGGTGTCAGCTTACCATCAGGCAGGCCGTAAGCTTGTTTGCCACCGTCGTAGTATAAAAAAGAACAATATCTAAACTCACTCTTCCTCGGTCTTGTCGTTAGGCGGTGCTTTGACGTCCTTCCCGTTTTCCTGCTTCTTCCTGTTAATGTACACCTCCCCAAGTCCCTGGGACTCCAGCACTTCGAGAATGGCCTCCACGATGGGCACCATCATCGTCGTGGCGGCGGCGTTGGACACCCACATCGAAATGAACATGGTAACGAAGGTTAGACCGAAGTTCAGCCTGGAATTAAATTATTAATTATTTGCAGGACAGATGGGCAATCACAAAGAATTGAAATAGCAGTTTCGTTAGGTGGCATTGTGATACGCCCATACATCATCATCATATCAGCCGAAAGACCGAGTAGTCGCTACAGTCACGACGTGCATTGGGCGCCCTTTTATATTTCATTAACTTTCTGAAGGAACATGCTGCCAAGACGCGTCGCTCGGGAATCAGCGGCTTTCTCACTCGCACTGTGTTACAAAGAGAAAGGAATTTTTTTCTCAGCTCCGCTGTACACCTTTTAGCGTAGCGCACCGTACACTACGGCTTCTGGGACCGCAGGCGACCTAATGCTCCTAAAGCCCTGACTGGGAGTGGGAGTTGTATCACCTAGTACAACAGCTCACCTCTGCGAACAGCCGGCACCTGAACAGCGCCATTATACATCTCGCCCGCTATTCACCTCGCACCCCACCCAAAAGCTCCTAAAGCCCTCACTATGAGGGACAGGAGTTTCAGCACCCAGTACACGAACAGCTACACAGTTTCTATCGCCCCACCAGGCGTTCCCGAAGCCCTGACTGGCGCCAAAATTCCTGCACCCAGTACGCGGACAGCTCACCTTCTATGCGAACGACCTACACAGTCCACAGCGCGACCCGCTTCGTCAGCCTCGAGTGCTGCACCCCGGCGGGGATCATCGCCCTGTACACCGCGGCATCTGGCTACTCAGGCGCCCCACCAGGTGCTCCTGAAGCCCCGACTTGCGCAGGGATTCTAGCACCCAGTATAAGGACAACTCATCTTCTATGCCAGCAGCCGACGACCTGCACAGTCCACAGCGCCACTGTACACCTCGAAGCGTAGTGTCTTCTACACCTCGGCGCCGCACCCTAAAGGTCCTAAAGCCCTGAATGGAAAGGGCAGGAGTATCAGCACCTATTACATGGATAGCTCACCTTCTATGCGAGCAGCCGACGACCTGCACAGTCCACAGCGCGACCCGCTTTGGCAGCCTCGAGTGCTACACCCCGGCAGCGATTAACGCCCTGTACTACATCTCAGCGTCTGGCACCCCAGGCGCCCCACCAGGACCAGGCGTTCCTGAAGCTCCAACTGGCGCAGGGATTCCAGCTCCCAGTATGACAGCTCACCTTCTATGCAAACAGCCCACAACCTGCACAGTCCACAGCACCACTGTACACCTCGAAGCGTAGCGACTTCTACACTTCGGCGCCGCACGCTAAAGCTCCTAAAGCCCTGGCTGGGAGGGACAAAAGTATCAGCACAAGGATAGCTCACCTTCTATGCGAGCAGCTGACGACCTGCACAGTCCACAGCGCCACTGTACACCTCGCCCGCTGTACACCTCGAAGCGTAGCGTCTTCTACACCTCGGCGCCGCACCCTAAAGCTCCAAAAGCCCTGAATAGAAAGGGCAGGAGTATCAGCACCTATTACAAGGATAGCTCACCTTCTATGCGAGCAGCCGACGACCTGCACAGTCCACAGCGCGACCCGCTTTGGCAGCCTCGAGTGCTGCACCCCGGCGGCGATCATCAGCCCGCCCATGAACATCATGTTGGTCTCCTTCATGTACGCGGCGCAGGTCTTGTCAGAATCCAGGATGCCCATGGTCGGGAAAAGGACGATTGGCAGCATAGATGTGACCGGGAGTGGCAGCAGTTCCAGCACCCAATAGGTCGCCATTATGAGGACCACGTACATGCATTTGTAGGCCTGGAAGGTAAGAGTGAGTTAACACCATCTATTGAAATTTTCATTGGTTCTTTGACTTTAAATTTTACTTTAACGTATAGAAGAAATTAAAGAGTATATTCCGTCAAACGAACGCATACAAAAAACGACGAAGGTAGTTTATATACAGGGTGTTTTTTTCTCCGTTTCATCAAGCATATAGCCGTGCATAGCTATAGAAACGACGTAGCATATTTAGTTTTTAAAAATTCGAGAATTTTTTATTTTTTATTTTCTTATCTATATTAATAATTTCGTGCAGGGGTACGGTAGACCCGAACGAGACCTGTCTCAAATTGAAGAACGTATAAAAATAACGATTTTTGAGTTGAACATATGTATCCGCAAAATTCGGATTGTCGCGTATTTTGCATTAAAAAGTGTTAATTTTACGACAAAAGGTCCGCCATATTAAATTTGTTGGTTGACAGCACAGACTACTAAGAAGATACTGTTGACAGCATCGGGTTGGGTACGTTCGGAAATTGTAAACTATGTTTGCGTCCGGTGTGTTGGCCAGGTTGCTGGGCGTGGATTCGGCTAGCCGCGTCTGCAGCGTTTTGTTTTTTGTAGTTTTCAAGCGTTCTATACACCTATCAGCCTAGCTAGCACGATAACTTATACCGTCACGTTATATGGGCGAAATGTATTAAAACGTCACATAAAACGTAACGGTATCATCTATCGTGCTAGCTAGGCTGATTGTCACAACAACCGCCTTCAAGCGAATGTATGGGGCCTGTTACATGGTTATTATTATCACGTGATACATTCATATCACGATAAGTATCACTTGAATATTGATGCAGAATCCATACAAATTTGAAAACTGCGATAATATTGACACACCAGTATTGTGTTAATATTAATCGTGTAAAGGACACCACTTGAATGTTTGCTGAGTCTGTCCGCCATCTTAAAGCTGCGTCTCTATTTTGTTGTGACAAACTACTAGATGACTTATGGCTTTTAAACGTCTAGCAAAATTCTATCCCTAGCTCGCTCTATCTTATAACTTAGTGGTACTGGGGGTCTACTCCGAAATTCGAAATCCGAACTTCGTATGGTGCCATTCCTTTCACTCATATAGTCTATGACAGGAGAGTGAAAGGGATGGCACCATACGAAGTTCAGATTTTGAATTTCGGAGTAGACCCCCAGCTCATGCCGTTCGCCGCGCTCGGACGTTAGAGGCGCTACCGCGAACCGAAAACGAAGTAGGTATCTGCCTCTCTCTTGCACATGTATATTCGAACGATAGAGAGGAAGATAGTTCGTTTTTGGTTCGCGGTAGGCCCTCAGGCATCAACTTTAAAACGAATAGGGTATTTTACTATAAGAGAAATAAAATTCAAAATGTAATAAAAACCAGCCAAGTGCGTCGGAGTCGCACACTGAGGGTTCCGTACAACTAAAAAACAAATGTGATTTATCAATATATTGATATTTTTGGTAAAATATACTTCATAATAAACATTATCACCTAATTTCAAGTTATGGTCGATGGGAAGTTAAAAAATTATATGTGTGACAGACAACACACGGAATGTTCTTTGACTTTCTTCGACCGTCCGCCGCGCTCGGACTAAAGTGCTACCAACCGAAAACTAAATATATATGCCTCTCTGTCGCACTTGCATATTCGAGCGCGGAGAGGGAAATACTTCGTTTTCAGATCGCGGTAGGCTCTCTGGTCTGACGGCTCCTATTCCTGGATGGTGCGCGTATCGGTATGTGAAATACCTTTGACAAAACGGAACAAGTTGTTAAATAGCTTCCATTAATTGGAGAAAATATTACCAACTGTTATTATTATCACGCGAAATACTGCATATTGAAGCAACATCCATAGGGGCCTGTTACATGGTTATTATTATCACGCGATATACTCATATCACGATCCGTATCACGTGCAATGAATATTGAAGAAAAATCCATACGATTTTGAAAACCACGATAATATTGACACACCAGTATTGTGATAATATGAAGCGTTTAACAGAGCCATACAATTTTAAAAATCGCGATAATATTGACACATAATATTGAGTGTAAAGGGCCCCACTTAATAGAATTTGGCGGAGAATAGAGAGCTGCTACCGCGAAACGAACGAACATCGTGTATTTCCCTCTGTGTCGCTGGATTTTGCAAGTTCGACAGAGAGGGAGATACACGAACTTCATTTGTTTTCGTTCGCCTTAGCAGCTCTAACTTCGCACCAAAAATACTGACTGGCACATCAATATTAACAATTGCACATCTGAACTGAATTTTAATGAACAATTAGTATTTTAGCTATACAAATCAGTACTGATTACGGTGTCAAATTTTTTATGTGCCTTTAAATACTACCCTTATAAAAATGCTTAGGATTAACTTGCAAAGATACTAGCCTTTGCCCGTGACGTCGTCAGCGTAATCTTTTAGTCCCTATTCCATATTTTAATCCAGACTACAGACTATATTTCTATACGAAGTTTCATCATAATTCGTTGTTGTAATGTTTTTATTTTATACATTTTTGTACACAATTTCTTTTGTCGTTTGCATAACTGTCACGAATAAATGTTTACTTTATTTATTTCACCCGAGCGAAGCCGGGCTTTCATCTAGTCTATATTAATAATTTCGTGCAGGGGTACGGTAGACCCGAACGAGACCTGTCTCAAATTGAAGAACGTATAAAAATAACGATTTTTGAGTTGAACATATGTATCCGCAAAATTCGGATTGTCGCGTATTTTGCATTTAAAAATGTTAATTTGATGACAAAACGTCGGCCATATTGCCCACAGACTATATTGCTATATTAAATTTGTTGGTTGACAGTGTCGGCTACGTTCGAAAATCGTGAACTATTTTTGCGTCCGGTATGTTGGACAGGTTGCTGGGCTGCGTTCTGGGTGATGGGCCATCATCGCCCATTGTGTGGATTCGGCTAGCCGCGTCTGCAGCGTTTTGTTTTTGTAGTTTTCAAGCGTTCTATACACCTATCAGCCTAGCTAGCACGATAACTTATACCGTCACTTTATATGGGCGAAATGTATTAAAACGTCACATAAAACGTAACGGTATAATCTATCGTGCTAGCTAGACTGATTGTCACAACAACCGCCTTCAAAGCGAATGTATGGGGTCTGTTACATGGATTCATATCACTATAAGTATCACGTGAATATTAAAGCAGAATCCATGCAAATTTGAAAACTGCGATAATATTGACACCCCAGTATTGTGATAATATTAATCGTGTAAAGGACACCACTTGAATTTTTGCTGAGTCTGTCCGCCATCTTAAAGCTGCGTCTCTATTTTGTTTGTGACAAACTACTAGGTGACTTATGGCTTTTAAACGTCTAGCAAAATTCTATCCCTATCTCGCTCTATCTTATAACTTAGTGGTGCTGGGGGACTACTCCGAAATTCGAAATCCGAACTTCGTATGGTGCCGTCCCTTTCACTCATATAGTCTATGACAGGAGAGTGAAAGGGACGGCACCATACGAAGTCAGGATTTTGAATTTCGGAGAAGACCCTCAGCTTATGCCGTTCGCCGCGCTCGGACGTTAGAGGCGCTACTGCGAACCGAAAACGAAGTATCTGCCTCTCTCGCACATGTATATTCGAACGACAGAGAGGAAGATAGTTCGTTTTTGGTTCGCGGTAGGCCCTCAGGCGTCAACTTTAAAACGAATAGGGTATTTTACTATAAGAGAAATAAAATTCAAAATGTATAAAAACCAGCCAAGTGCGTCGGAGTCGCACACTGAGGGTTCCGTACAACTAAAAAATAAATGTGATTTATCAATATATTGATATTTTGGTAAAATATACTTCATAATAAACATTATCACTTAATTTCAAGTTCATAGGTCGATGGGAAGCTAAAAAATTATATGTGTGACAGACAACACACGGAATGTTCTTTGACTTTCTTCGACCGTCCGCCACGCTCGGACTAAGGTGCTACCAACCGAAAACTAAATATAAATGCCTCTCTGTCGCACTTGCATATTCGAGCGCGGCGAGGGAAATACTTCGTTTTCAGATCGTGGTAGGCCCTCTGGTCTGACGGCTCCTATTCCTGGGTTGCTACCGCGAACTTCGAAAATCGAACTTCGTATCGTACCGTCCCTTTCCGTCATATAGTGTATAACACGAGAGTGAAAGGGACGGCACGCTACGAAGTTCGATTTTCGAAGTTCGCGGTAGCACCCCTGGATGGTGCGCGTATCGGAATGTGAAATACCTTTGGCAAAACGGAACATGTTGTTAAATAGCTTCCATTAATTGGAGAAAATATTTCCAACTGTTATTATTATCACGTTAAACACTGAATATTGAAGCAACATTCATAGGGGCCTGTTACATGGTTATTATTATCACGCGATATACTCATATCACGATCCGTATCACGTGCAATGAAAATTGAATAAAAATCCATACGATTTTGAAATCCACGATAATATTGACACACCAGTATTGTGATAGTTAGACGCTTAATGCGTTTAACAGACCCCATACAATTTTAAAAATCGCGATAATATTGAGTGTAAATGGCCCCACTGAATAGAATTTGGCGGAGAATAGAGAGCTTCTATCGCGAAACGAAAACGAACGAACATCGTGTATTTCCCTCTGTGTCGCTCGAATTTGCAAGAGCGACAGAGAGGGAGATACACGAACTTCATTTGTTTTTCGCGTTAGCAGCTCTGACTTCGCACCAAAAATACTGACTGGCACATCAATATTTAACAATGCACATCTGAATTGAATTTTAATGAACGATTAGTATTTTAGCTATACAAATCAGTACTGATTACGGTGTCAAATTTTTATGTGCCTTTAAATACTACCCTTATAAAAATGCTTAGGATTAACTTGCAAAGATACTAGCCTTTGCCCGTGACGTCGTTTGCGTAATCTTTTACTCCCAATTCCATATAATTCCATTCCATACTTTTATTCCCAATCCAGACTACAGACTATATTTCTATACGATTCGAAGTTTCATCATAATCCGTTGTTGTAACGTTTTTATTTTATACATTTTTGTACACTATTTCTTTCGTCGTTTGCATAACTGTCACGAATAAATGTTTTGTTTATTTCTTTCTTATTTATTTCACCCGAGCGAAGCCGGGCTTTCATCTAGTATAAAATAATTAATTATCACCAAGGGTGAATACAAAAAGGAGGTATTCCACTCAACCAAAATCTTTGTCCAATATACATTTGATCAAAGAAATTGGATGATTTCATCCAACTTGGATGGGACCCCGACCCGACATTTGATCAAAGATTCTGATGACAGTTAAATCAATATAGCTACGCATGAAAAAAAAATTAACTTGGACACACATATTGGATGAGTGGAATGGGCCTACGTCAAAGAACTTTGATCAAAGATTTGACAAAGAAATTGGACAAAGATATTGGACGAGTGGAATACCACCCTAAGTCAATACTGCTCCGCCGTTTGGCGAAGTTTTGTGATAGTTTTTAAGTTTATCATTCGTGAACAATAAATAAAAAAATGTTTTATAAAATCGGTTTTTGAGATATTCACCTTTGAAATAAAAATTTCGGGGGTTACTCAACTTTTCTAAAATTGAGAGCTAATTAGACCAATTTTTTATCACTTACCGGCTCATTATTAATAATGGGTATCGGCAACAAAACAATCGGCGTAAACACAATCAACAGCGACTTCCAATAGATAGACAAGAACAGCCTTATCCTCTGGCATAATGTTGCGCTAGACCTTGGTCTGGAAAAGAAGTAGGTGGTGCCACTGAAAACAAAAACAATATTGTGAACCGCCGCATGCTGTTAATACTGAAAAAAAAAACATGCATAGTTGAGATGGTTGTCTGTGGGTGCAAAAATGCTGTGAAAAAGTTGGTGGGTTGATTCAACAGTTTGTAATAGGTGGTCTATTCCGTATGGGATGTCTGATGTCTTTAATACCGCATTTACACATTCCTGTGAATTGCGAGGCGAATAACGAACACGCATATGTAAACGGTGCGATCGCTATTCGCCTCGCGATTCGCGCGCTCGCGTTGGGAGCGGTTATTCGGACACGAATCAAAGGGCACGAATGGCGAACACGAACATACTGTTAACCAATTCGCCAGCGCCCGACCCAACAGCACGTGTAGACAAAATGGAGTGGAGTGAAGTGCAAATTTTAGAAATACATTTTCAATCTATCAAAAGAAAGAGCTCATTTGGATAATGAAGTGCGCATGCCGCCATTATTTTCACTTCCTCCATATTCGTGTGCGAATGTCAAAATAATTCACCCCGCGAATGTCTGAACAGTAATTCGCAACAGCACTCGTATATGAATGTTTCGTCGAATGGCGAACACGATTGTGTAAATATGGTGTATAAAAATACTATTACGGTGTATAAATGGCAAATAGTTAGGAGTGAGGCACCTGCATTGGCCGCATTTGTCTCTAGCTGTCAATACAATGAACCCTCAAATCAATAACGGGTTGGCAGCGTGCTTGATATTGTTCTGCAGTCGAAGTATCCATAGGTTATGGTGTCAGCTTACCATCAGGCAGGTTGTATGTTTACCATACCACCATTGTAGTATATTTAAATCTATTTCACTCACTCAGAATAGTTTACAAATTGGTGCAGTTGAATCTTGGCTGATGTGGTTACAATGTCATACCTGTGTTATATAGAAACCTCCCGTTACTTTCAGACATATAAAAATATAATGATGAGTGCAGACTCCCACACTGAGCAGCCAAGCGGGCAGGGCACGGGCGCGCAGTGCTAACTGTGCCGTCGCCAGAACAAGTGCTCATAATTTAGAACCACATACCGGTTTGAGACATGTCGAGCGGTATTCAACCTTAAAGACGTGTGACCCGATTCATTATATTTTAAATGCCTTTTTATAAAGTAATAAGAGTTTCCATTGGAATACGAATGAATGTGCAATTGTGCATTGTGCATAGTCAAATTAATTGTTTTTCATGAAATTTGTGCATCTGATCAAATCTCTATAAATGATCAGTTATTTCATAAATTATTATGAACATTGAAAAAAATATACCATGGCTTTATTCTGTATTGTGCTCTGATGTTTTTTTAATGAATAATGATGCAGTGTTTTAATATTATTATAGTGATGGCTAATAACTAATAATGTCTGTTAGTTCTCGGCAGGTTTACAATATTTGTCATAGGTTGCATACATACATCCTTTAAAGTTTATGTAGAGTTAATATTAAAAACCGGCCAAGTGCGAGTCGGACTCGCGCACGAAGGGTTCCATACCATTACCATAGATGCGGCAAAAAAATCATGTCTGTTGTATGGGAGCTCCACTTAAATATTTTATTCTGTTTTTTAATATATTTTGTTATAGCAGTAACAGAAATACATGATCTGTGAAACTTTCAACTGTCTAACTATCATGGTTCATTAGATACAGCCTGGTGACAGACGGACAGACAGATGGACAGACAGCAGAGTCTTGTAATGTACATAATCTTTTGGGTACAGAACCCTAAAAATATATATAATATATCATTACTTTTTTTTACATTCTGCAATTTTTATCAAGTTAATCGAATATTTTTTTTTTTTATACCATGTCGGTGGCAAAAAAAGCGTACGGCCCGCCTGATGGTAAGCGGTCACCGCAGCCAATGGACGCCTGCAACTCCAGGGGTGTCGCATGCGCGTTGCCGACCCTAATTATTATATACAGGTTGTTTTTATTAATTTCTGTTCCTTCAAGCATATATCAGAGTATACTCAATTACTCATAGAAACAATGTAGCATATTTAGTGTTTCAAAATTCAAGAAACGATTTGTTTTTTCATTTTCTATCAAAATAATGAATTATATCACCGAGAATGAATGCAAAATGGCCTTTAACCCAGATATAACTATTATTTTGCTAACACAATGTGATACTTTATTGTAACTGCATAAAGTTCATGTGGAGTGTAACAATAAACATCTCAGGAATATGCCCTCGCAATTATTGGGATTGAAAAAAAAACACATGATATACTATATCTCTAAGCAATTAGCAATTTATATTGTAAACCTAATTTGCTTTTTACCATGTTGTGTTAGCATACTAAATATTTTATTTATAGCCAGATATTAATCACATATCCTCTAAGTAATTAAATTCAGAGCAGTTTGCAAAAATGTCTTATAAAAATAATTACTTAGTTTCGGCACACTGAAGAAAGGAATGGTAGTTTTAGAGCCAGAAAGCTCTGACTATATATCCGGAATCCTTGCCACTTCTGCCTGCTTATGAAGGAGGGTAGGTAGATCTAAGCCTGAGTCTATTCATATATCTTATTCTTAGGTAGACATTTCTTACGATTATTTCTCACAACTTCTCAAGTTTATGTTGAAGTGTCAATAACGTACCGATTTTCATCATTGATGCCGTTTTCCACGCGATTCGTGACGTCTCCTGCGTTGCCGTTGGACATTTTAGCAGCTTTAGTATTCCGATGTGAAGTATTAATTGAGAAAACCCGTAGAAATATCTTCGGTTACATTCCCACCAACATCTGAAAAGAAGAGACGACTATTTTAAAGGAATGAATTATAATAGTGACGCAAAGTCAAGAAAACAGAAAAAATACAAGTTTTATTACATTTACACTAGAGTAAATACATATGCGATAAAGGATTTGTGCGAACAAGCTAATACTTGTCGCAAAAATTCAAATAAAACGTGTTGAAATGCAAACGTCATATTGACGCACTCTTTGCTGATTATGTCAAATTCATGACATCAAATGTACTGAAAAAAGTCTTATTTAAATCATTGTTGACAATGTTTCATAGAAAATATCTATTGACTCTATTAAATTCTCAGAGGTTTCTTCCTTTCAAGATTGAATTTAAAATAAGAGTAAGACGCCGCTCATTTTTAATTCGCAATGTAAAAACTTCCAAAAAACCTAAACGCGAAACTTACTTTACAAACGTCTTTGCTGGTGGCGTTTGTAACTAGTAAGTTTCGAATAAGCATTGTTGATAAATTACACGCGTAATTGCTAGTTTTTTGTGTATATTAAGATTATCAGGTTTGATGTAATGCGTATAAACTTTATTTGTTATTATAAAATTCAATAAAATGAAACTAGATATGACTTTCTTGTTATTTATTTATAACTTCTTTTATTTTAGTACAACAATAGCAAGCCCTTTAAACGCATCGTATAATGCCACAACAATAAAGAAAAACGTCATACGTCACCGTCACCGCTGTCACTACAGATTATTGAAGGAAAAATATATAATGAAAACATTACATGAATTTCTACTGTTTTAACGATATTTACGTATCAACAACTTTGGTGAATTATTGATAAATAGTGTTTCAGTACTCGTGGATGCCATGGGGAAACAAATTAAGTCAGACGCGGACGGTAAGTCCACTTACATTATGTAGTTTTATAATGGTTACCTTTATCTCAGAAATGTCTATAAATCAGTTGAGTCCTTTAAGATATCTTAATTAATCATGGGAGCTGTAGTCATACCGGCATTTTTAAGCCTCGTATTTTTAGTACAGAGGTGTAACTAAATGTATTTTTAGGTTATGTTTTCAAGTCCACTACTAGATAGACCACAGAGATGCCTCGGGTAACCTCGGGTAAAGGTCTATCTATACTAAAAGTATGGAATATTGTGTAAGCGTTATCGATAGAAATTCTATTCTTCTAGCCTTAAGTTATGAGATTTTTACATTACTTACCTTTAGACTGGATGGATCTTGATATTTCTTTAAGCATACTCAGGATATGCAAAACATATCGTAATCCTATAGTCATGTTACGTGGCTCTGACAATGCTAGCAATAGCAGTTTGGCAAATAAAAGCTTTTATTTATACCATAAATCTAATAACAATAGGTGAATGAGCCACAACAAGGACCAATTCTGACTGAATATAATATATTTAATTCATTGCCATGATGCGCAACCTGTCAGGCAGAGCTGCCGCAGAACTAAAACGATTGAAGTTCATCTATCTCCCTCTCTGTTGCTCGAATTTGCAAGTGCGACCGAGAGGGAGATAGACAAACATTGTTTGTTTTCGTTTTACGGTAGCTCAGACTGGCTGCAGTGGAGGTAGACATCATTATAGCCAATTTTCATCCTAGTACACTCATAATCATTTCAGTTGGCCATATTGTATCAAATTAGTTTGTTCAAAAAGAAACTTAATCGTTAAAGCATTAAGACTCAAAAACTAATGTCAATTTTATAAAAACTGATATTTTAAATAATGTGATGTAGCTATCAAATGTGTACTCTTCTGGGTGCTCAGAAATATCTAAACATGCACTCTCATATATCTGACTTTGACTGTACATAACTTACCATTATAGTACCTATACTGTGGAATGAATCACTGCTCGCTACATATATTGTTGTATGTGGAAGCCATACACAGTGATGAGTTAAGACAAGAATTACATATCTATAGTTATATCACCATGCTATTGTTTGATAAAGAGCTTAAGTACAATACCACTAAACAGATTTCCCTTTTTACAAAGTTTTGTAGTGCATTTGGCATGTAAAAGACATCTAAAATTGGGTATGTTTTGAATGTATGTAACTTCACAAAAGTGTCACCAGTGTCACATGTCTACCTAGATAGTGTTTTAGAATATCTGCTTACAAACGTTTTTAGCTAATAGCAATATTGATATAGTCAATTGCTAAAAAGAACTCTATTTAAATTATTATCTGCATTTGAAAAATAAATGCTTATGTTACTACTACGGAGTGTGTAGGTTAGGTTAGAGGTTTTTTTATAAGTAAAACTTAGTAGTTGAATCTTAACGTATACAATTATGTGATATTCTAGCTTTTTAACACACGCTTTCAACAATAAGATATTAACAAAAAGGACATAAAGAATAGTCAGGGTCCTACAGACTTGACTTGTTAGTAATGGGTGACAATTGTTACTTTTATAATATTTGGTATATTCCTACTTAGAGTAAAATGGCATCCACATTCTGTTTTTAAGAAGAATGTTTTTTAACCCTTAACTACATGACATATTAATATATTTGTTTAAATGAACACCACTTTGGCTTAATTAGTATTGACCCTATGAAGCCGGTGGTCCCGGGTTTTTAAATCCCGGTCATTATTTGTGTATATTAGCATGAATTTGTTCCTGAGTCTTGGATGCTTTCTTTGTATTTATCTATATTGTTCGTCTAGTACCCATAGTATACAAGCTTTGCTTAGTTTGGGACTAGGTCGATTCGTGTAAGATTGTCCCCCAATATCTATATTAATAATTTCGTGCAGGGGTACGGTAGACCCGAACGAGACCTGTCTCAAATTGAAGAACGTATAAAAATAACGATTTTTGAGTTGAACATATGTATCCGCAAAATTCGGATTGTCGCGTATTTTGCATTTAAAAGTGTTAATTTGATGAAAATACGTCGGCCATATTGCCCACAGACTATATTGCTATATTAAATTTGTTGGTTGACAGTGTCGGCTACGTTCGAAAATCGTAAACTATTTTTGCGTCCGGTATGTTGGCCAGGTTGCTGGGCTGCGTTCTGGGTGATGGGCCATCATCGCCCATTGTGTGGATTCGGCTAGCCGCGTCTGCAGCGTTTTGTTTTTGTAGTTTTCAAGCGTTCTATACACCTATTAGCCTAGCTAGCACGATAACTTATACCGTCACGTTATATGGGCGAAATGTATTAAAACGTCACATGAAACGTAACGGTATAATCTATCGTGCTAGCTAGACTGATTGTCACAACAACCGCCTTCAAAGCGAATGTATGGGGCCTGTTACATGGATTCATATCACGATAAGTATCACGTGAATATTAAAGCAGAATCCATACAAATTTGAAAACTGCGATAATATTGACACCCCAGTATTGTGATAATATTAATCGTGTAAAGGACACCACTTGAATGTTTGCTGAGTCTGTCCGCCATCTTAAAGCTGCGTCTCTATTTTGTTTGTGACAAACTACTAGGTGACTTATGGCTTTTAAACGTCTAGCAAAATTCTATCCCTATCTCGCTCTATCTTATAACTTAGTGGTACTGGTCCGTCCCTTTCACTCATATAGTCTATGACAGGAGAGTGAAAGGGACGGCACCATACGAAGTTAGGATTTTGAATTTCGGAGTAGACCCTCAGATCATGCCCTTCGCCGCGCTCGGACGTTAGAGGCGTTACTGCGAACCGAAAACGAAGTATCTGCCTCTCTCGCACATGTATATTCGAACGACAGAGAGGAAGATAGTTCGTTTTTGGTTCGCGGTAGGCCCTCAGGCGTCAACTTTAAAACGAATAGGGTATTTTACTATAAGAGAAATAAAATTCAAAATGTAATTAAAACCAGCCAAGTGCGTCGGAGTCGCACACTGAGGGTTCCGTACAACTAAAAAACAAATGTGATTTATCAATATATTGATATTTTTGGTAAAATATACTTCATAATAAACATTATCACTTAATTTCAAGTTCATAGGTCGATGGGAAGCTAAAAAATTATATGTGTGACAGACAACACACGGAATGTTCTTAGACTTTCTTCGACCGTCCGCCACGCTCGGACTAAGGTGCTACCAACCGAAAACTAAATATATATGCGTCTCTGTCGCACTTGCATATTCGAGCGCGGAGAGGGAAATACTTCGTTTTCAGATCGTGGTAGGCCCTCTGGTCTGACGGCTCCTATTCCTGGATGGTGCGCGTATCGGAATGTGAAATACCTTTGGCAAAACGGAACAAGTTGTTAAATAGCTTCCATTCATTGGAGAAAATATTACCAACTGTTATTATTATCACGTGAAACACTGAATATTGAAGCAACATCCATAGGGGCCTGTTACATAGTTATTATTATCACGCGATATACTCATATCACGATCCGTATCACGTGCAATGAATATTGAAGAAAAATCCATACGATTTTGAAAACCACGATAATATTGACACACCAGTATTGTGATAGTATTAAGCGTTTAACAGACCCCATACAATTTTAAAAATCGCGATAATATTGAGTGTAAAGGGCCCCACTGAATAGAATTTGGCGGAGAATAGAGAGCTGCTATCGCGAAACGAAAACAAATGAAGTTCGTGTATTTCCCTCTGTGTCGCTCGAATTTGCAAGTGCGACAGAGAGGGAGATACACGAACTTCATTTGTTTTCGTTCGCGTTAGCAGCTCTGACTTCGCACCAAAAATACTGACTGGCACATCAATATTTAACAATGCACATCTGAATTGAATTTTAATGAACGATTAGTATTTTAGCTATACAAATCAGTACTGACTACGGTGTAAAATTTTTTATGTGCCTTTAAATACTACCCTTATAAAAATGCTTAGGATTAACTTGCAAAGATACTAGCCTTTGCCCGTGACGTCGTTTGCGTAATCTTTTACTCCCAATTCCATATAATTCCATTCCATACTTTTATTCCCAATCCAGACTACAGACTATATTTCTATACGATTCGAAGTTTCATCATAATCCGTTGTTGTAATGTTTTTATTTTATAAATTTTTGTACACTATTTCTTTCGTCGTTTGCATAACTGTCACGAATAAATGTTTTGTTTATTTCTTTCTTATTTATTTCACCCGTGCGAAGCCGGGCTTTCATCTAGTTTTTAAAAATTTGAACACGCACACTAATAAATGATATCCGCCATATATGGCTTTGTATGCAATACCGTTTAAAGGTTGTTATTTGTTTTGTTTTGAAAATCTGACTGAAATACCGATGGACTATAAGGGAGTGTAATGAAAAACGAATTTAATCATGCAGGATGCATATTGTGGAAATAGCATTTTACTCCATTTGTAATATATATTTGGAAATACTGGGATTAGATGCCAAAGTGGATCCCAGGGTTCATTAGGGTACAGTCAACGGCACCAATATGTATACATTATTTCACCATATTCCATTGAAATATGGTCCAAAAATGTGTACATATTTATGCCCTCGACTTTACAACCGGGATAACGCCAGGAGGATGAAGATTATGTATGTATGAGACTTTGTTACTCATAAGAAAACATTTACAAAAGGAGCAAAATAACAAAATATAAAAGTACAAAGGTGACCTAACCCTGTAAGGGATCTCTTCCAGTCCAGCTAACCTTCATAAAAATGAAAATAAAAATATAACGCATAAAGGCGACAGACAAAGTAATTACGCACAAATACGGATATTCAAAGAAGCAATGTCAAATTTTGAATAAATGTGAAAATAATACACTTTTACATGAAAGTACACAAATATATATGGTTATAATATAAGAAATGTTTGATTCAAAGACTCCTTACTCCTCAATCAATATTTTCTTCAAAGACGCCAAATAATTGTAACACGACCGAGCGAGATTGACATATACTAAATTGAATAAGAGTGACAGAGAGATATATCATTTGTTGTCCTTTCCATAGTTCCACTTTTTATTGCCTCAAACTATTTTATATGACATTGAGGCAAATAAACGATTACCCGCCCAAATTAAAGAGGTCGTTTATAGTAAGCCACCAGCCGTTTAAGAAATGTTCTCAATTTAGCTGCATAAGAGCTTTTCCGTCGCTTTTAGTGGAACGCGTATAGGATCTCTATAGAAATTCTTACTCTGAGATTAAAAACCGACGGCAACGGTAGCAATAGTGTTAATACAATTCCAAACAACCACCACGACAACACACGCAACCTGATATAACCGGTGTAAAGTGACCTCCGACTAAGTACAGTTGTTATGAGACTCGAGATAATTTACACTGGACTCAGAAGAGAGTTGAACCGTAATGGGTCGGCGATTGCACACCTTGCGATGCATAGAGACGATCGGTTTCCGTACCCGGGTGAGAGTTATTTATCTTGCAAGGGCAAAGTAAATACCTTAATACTAGTGTTATTTTATTGTATGTAGATTGACGAGAGACATAATCCTGTTCTGGATTAGTTTTATTGTTCTTGACGTTTAGAGACCTTATACATCTCTAACAATATTAAGTTTACTTATTTTAATTTTAGCGCTTAGAGATCATTTACATCTCTAAGGACTTTTAAATAATTGTTATTAATCGTATTTGGACGCTCAGAGACCATATACATCTCTGAGATATTATTTTAATTTTATGTACTTTTTGTTTATTCGGACAGATCGTATTCAATACGTCCTTAATATTTGTAAATTTATTTTTATATAATTGTTAATCAGTATTTTTTTTTAATCATTATTATTAAGTAAGATTGTCAGTTTTTTTTAAATTGTATAAATTCACGCTTTGACTTGTAAAAGTGCCCTTGTGGCCTATTTGCAGAATAAATATTTGATTTTGATTTTTTGATTTTATCTATTTAATACTACCTCCCAACGCAATTATTAGTAGGTACTTCCATTGTAACAGTTTATAGTGGTCGGCGGTTTACTATAGTTTAGTTTCTTTTTACTCTTCAATAAAAGGAAGGAGGTTCTCAGTTCATCTGCATGTTTAATTGACAACATTTCATTTTTTTAAGCAGGCTTTTTTAAGCAGGCTTTTTTAAGCAGGCTTTTTTAAGCAGGCTTTTTTAAGCAGGCTTTTTTAAGCAGGCTTTTTTCCGATAAAATCAAATAGAGGATAAAAAGTTAAGTAGTACCACATTTTTAAATTCTCGATAATATCCCAATTTCATATAAATAAATCAATTTCAAAAGTTTCTCATTCTAAAAGAGAGTAAGTGACAAGTAAGGCGTTACAGCGTAGCAAATCATACAGAAGCACTGTAGCAAATCATACTAACGTAAACTAAGACAAATTTACTAAAGAAAATGAACTGCTGTTCTATTTGTGCGCTGTGACTGTCACAATTTCATAGTAGTGACGTCATTACTACGATATGGGCTTTCTTCACATTTTCGTGAATATTTAGAAAAGTAATAGTTATAAAAAAGCAAAAAAAAAATATTTTGGAATTTCTTTTTACTAAATTAACGAAATGAGTTAAGATTTCATACTACTTAAAATTTTGAAATGTTGTCAATTGTTCTTTTTTATTATGTATGTTTGTTCCCCGATAACTCTTGACCAAGTTGGCCGATTTTGATAATTCTTTTTTTGTTTCAAAGCAGGTACCCCGACATTGGTCCCATATAAATTTGGTGAAGGTCTGATGATGGGATCTAAGAGGAATCGAGGGAACTCCTCGAATTTGATAGGTACGCATATGCCGATTTCGGTATTTGCTGTAGGTTAACCAAGCATTGGCTCACGGAAACCACAAATTGTGGCATAGAAAGTACAAAATTGGAGTCGGTTTTCTGGTATTAATTATTCTAATGTAAAAGAGCTAATTGTAGCTCTTTTAAGTAAGTTTATTAACTTTATTGTCCACGATTGCTGTTTCGATACAAACCCGATAGGGTTTAACGACAATTTTCTGTCAAACCAATGTAAACATAAAAAAAATATATTGCAAATTCAAAAAAAAGAGAATAGAGTAAAGTTCAAACGCACGTGTACATTTGCGTGCGCATTTCCTACACTCACACACTAGTGTTCACTTACACAAGAAAAATCTAAGGCCAGACACGCTTGTTGATATATGTAGAAGAAGTGAAGTCAATACGGTTTTTATATAGTTTATGTCGTTGTTACAAGCCAGCCAATCAGGACTGGCTAGTTAGCATACAATAGCGTATGACGTCCGTACAAGGAACTTGTCTAGTGAAATGTTTTGCTAAGGAAATATGAAAGATGTAAAACTTTGTATAGGAAGGACTGCAGGAGTTTAAACACAAAATTAAATGTATTACGGTAAAGAATCCGCTGCACACTTTAAAAGAATTTTATGATAAATAATGTAAAACATAGAATTTTAAGGACTAGACAAAATAAGTATTGAAATATATTGAATATATTTATCAACATGTAACATACCTACACTACATCACATTTATCACGTTATACAATAACCTGTATGACGTGATAAATGTTATGTATGTTGCATGGTCAATAAAGATATTATATTCTATAATAACCACTCACTGGTTTTCAGATTTTAAAAAGTACTCCAAAATGCTGTGTATAAATTTTTAAAGGGTCGGCAACGCGCATGTGACACCCTTGGAGTTGCAGGCGTCCATAGGCTGCGGTGACCGCTTACCATCAGGCGGGCCGAACGCTTGTTTGCCACCGACGTGGTATAAAAAAAATGCTACTTTACAAAAAAAACTTTTTTTAAATACCACGTCGGTGGCAAACGCGGGTACGGTCCGCCTGAAGGTAAGCGGTTACAGTAGCCCATGGACGCTTGCAACTCCAGGGGTGTCACATGTGCGTTGCCGCACTAAACTGTAGTTGCTTGGCAAAATTTGGTATAAAGATAGTTTGGGAAAGGACATAGGACAGTAGATCCCCTAAGGAATGATTTCCGGAATAAACCCGAAAAGCGGGTTTGAAGTTTGTATGAGCGAGCGATACAACAATTTGATAGCAATTATTTCTATAATATAACGAGGTGCACGCGGACGGACTTGCGGGCAAAAGCTAGTTTCTAATATTCGGTGGAAGTTTGCGCATGTACAGTCAGCTGCAGAGAAACCTGACCCCCCAGCATACAAATTTCTATGCAGGTGGGGTCACGTTTCTCGACAGCTGACTGTACTACCCGGTCACAATATATATGCACATCGCCGTGACGTCATATGTGCGAGATGCTCGGCTTCGCATTCCAGCGGAGGTGTAGCTAGTGTGAGTTTCCGCTTGCGGCTATTGAAACAAGTGTTCATTCGAGACAATGACAGACATTGTACTTACCTATAAAAACAATGCTTTGGTATTATATAAAACCAACCGTGTAATCGCATTATTCACTTTAATTTGTCCCAGTGTCTCTAATCGATTGCACAAAATAAATATATTATTATGTTGTTTATTTATTATGTTACCCTTGTCTTGTTAAGTATTATTTTTTTAATTTCTTTATACTTATACTGATGAATGTGTCACAATAGAATGAGGTGGAAATGTGTAAATATGTTATATGACGTCGACTGTCCATGTTTAACGGCGTAAACGCACGTTCAGAACTCACGCAATTGCATAAAAAATACGTACAAACCGTATTAAAATTGCAATTAAAACTCATTATACAACATTTCATTGACTTGTGACTAGGGTTGCCAACCGTCCCGTCTCAGGCGGAACGTCCCGTCTCCAGCACCCTAGAGGATGCGTCCCGCACAGGGTGCGTGCGGGACGCAGATTGTCCCGTTTTCAGGTCTAGTCAGAAATATGAGAACTGGAGCGAATATTTTGTTTCATTTGAGTAAAGATCACGTGTTTTGGTATTCACACACATACCTCGCGCCGATTTTGTGTACTGTTCATTCGGGTCTTCATAAAATTGTAACAGGCAAGTTCGTATGAGATCTTATCAAGTGAAAATCTACATACGTTTTTTTAATGTAGCTAAAAATATTAGCAATCTATGCTAGATTTTTCTGAAATTATACCCCGTCATTTAGATCTTTATTGAAAAAAACGTGCTGCTTTTATTCCCTAGAAGACTATCAATGAAAAACATTATTTCTTTGCATATCAATAGAGTGGCACACTTATTCCGACAAACTTGAAAGAATCTGACATTATAATGCATTAAAATTGGTATAAATGTAGTTCCTTTGTGAGAAAAAACGTTACTAAGTTTAACAAAATAGTGAAAAAGGGTTATACGGATACGGACTTAAGCCAAGTGTGTCTCGCATTTTTTAGCCACGTCCCGCAATTCTACCACAAATGTCCCGCAAATCTGGGCACACAAGTTGGCAACCCTACTTCTGACTCAAGAAACGAGAATATGACCGCTAATATAGAAAATTTACAAGGATGATCTGAAACTATTGCAACGTTGTGTAATATTACGTCAATAGCAAAGAATTTTAGCAAATATTACGAAACAGCACAATGGGGCGTCTCGATGCATCTATCTAAACTAAACTAAATTCTTAGCTAATAGATCATCATCATCATCATATCAGCCGATGGACGTCCACTGCTGGACATAAGCCTCCCTTAAAGAGTGCAAAAATGACCGGTCCTGTGCCACCCGCATCCAGCGGACTCCCGCAACCTTTACCAGGTCATCAGTCCACCTTGTGGGGGGCCTACCCACGCTGCGCCTTCCAGTACGTGGTCGCAACTCGAGAACCTTCCCGCCCCAACCAATGCCCCAACGGCCAAAACTACGAGTACGTACTCGAGTGAAAACTAGTTTTCATCGTTTATCGTGTAGATAAATAAACGGTGTACGTTTAGGTTCCACCACCACCAGCTCAGCTGAAGGACGTCCACTGCAGGACATATGCCTCCCTAACTAGCTAATAGATATGAATTTTATTTTTTGTACAAAAATGATTAAGTAATTTATTCATTCAATATCAGAGGTAACTTTGTAACAACGACTCCACAGCTATCTGTGTTATAATTGCTACCAACTGTCCGCCTCTAGAAATTAATTGTGGTTCCTGAGTTATGTATGTTTTCTATGTACAAGTTTTGCTTATTTTGGGACTGCTACACATAGGGACAAATATATTTCTTTTTTTTTTGCAAAAATCGTTGGCAACGGCTCACCGTGCCAGAAACGACGCCTCTGCCGAAGTCCAAGGTGATTTGAAGAGGATTCTCATTACGTAACTATGGGACGTAAATAGTCGAGGGCGTGGCTTGACGTCACTGAAAGTTTTGGAAACACGTGTACACATTACGTCAGGGGACGAGAGGTAAACAACGGTTTTCTGGCGAAGGGGGGGGGGGGGAGTCGTGACTGATATGGGGTAATAAATAACCGGCAGTAGTTTCGCGCGAGTTTTATCTTGCAAGGATACGGCATTTCCCGTTAGGGCAATTTGATCAAGGGAAAATAGATCGGATCGTTGGTTCTTTCATGTAGTTATCAGTCTTTTGAGATTCGTCTGTCGATCCTTTACTAAACCGACTTATGATTTATATATACTTATATATTTATTCATCAAGTTTTCATTTTATTAGGGTTCCGTACCCAAAGGGTAAAACGGGACCATATTACTAAGACTCCGCTGTCCGTCCGTCTGTCACCAGGCTGTATCTCATGAACCGTGATATTTAAATAAATTTTCACAGATAATGTATTTCTGTCGCCGCTATAACGACAAATACTAAAGAACAGAATAAAATAAGGGGGTTTTAAAGGGGCTCCCATACGATAAACGTGATTTTTTGCCGTTTTTATAGATAATGGTACGGAACCCTTCGTACGCCAGTCTGACTCGCATTTGGCAGGTTTTTTTTTGTCTATATATACTTTTTGTGGCATAGATTAGGGGGCGCAGTACGCTCGGTTCTCCATACAAACGTATTTACTAGGGTTTGCAGTCCCGGTACTTATTGAAGTCCCGAAGGTTTCGGGACCGGGGCTGGGTCAGTCCCGGGAATTCCCGGATACTTTCGTGACTTTCGGGACTTTGTAGTTTTTAGGGAGTATGTATGAAAAAACCGGACAAGTATGAGTCAAACTCGCGCCCGATAGTTTCGTTCCGTACTCTCATGATTTGTAGCTATAATAAACTATTTGGCGCATGTATATTGTCTAGTGTAACCTGTATCTGGATGTCCCTTTACGTTGCTTAAATTGAAATAGTACTTTTATGTACAAGTTCAAAGTTATTTATTACCTTACTTGTAATGTAAGACCATGCTTATTATATTACCAAATATCATGATTCTAGGTCAACGGGAATTACCCTATAGGTTTTGATTCCCTTGAGAGTGTCATTATGCGGTATTACAGCCGCATATTTCGATTACGATAACTTAGAAGTTTGATTTTTTTCGCAGCTTCAAGGAATTGCGGTTCGAAGTATTTTATTTTTATATCAACCTTGAAGTACGGAGATCAGCCTGTAAGAGATTAGAATGGCTCTTAAACAGCTCAAAAACAACAATACACCCGTTGAATATGGTATTACAGCCGAACTCCTGAAGGCGGGTGGAAAACCGGTCCTTACGGCCCTCGAGAAGTTGTTCAATTCAGTCTTACTGGAAATAAGAACGCCAAAGGCATGGAGCGGGTGTGAGGTGTAGTGGTGCTTTACTTCAAAAAGAGCGACAACGCTCTGCTAAAGAACTACAGGCCCATCTGACTTTTGAGCCATGTATATAAGCTGTTTTCATTTCAAGAGTCATTACGAACCGTCTCGCACGCAGGCTAGATGGCTTCCTGCCTCCCGAACAAGCCGGTTTCTAAAGAGGCTTTAGTACCGTATAGTATACCACTTTCCTACGCTTCGCCAGGTTATACAGAAGACTGGGGAGTATGACTTGCCCCTCTGTTTAGCGTTCGTGGACTACGAGAACTTCGATTCGATTCGATCGAAACCTGGGCTGTGCTAGAATCTCTGCAGCGGTGCCAAGTTGACTAGCGCTATATCGAAGTGCTGAAGTGTTTGTACGAGAATGCCACTATGTCAGTCCTTCTCCGGGACCAGAACTCGAAACCTATTTAGTTGCAGCGGGGAGTCCGGCAAGGAGATGTTATTTCTCCTAATTTGTTCTCCGCTGCACTGGAGGATGTTTTCAAGACTCTGGACTAAAAAGGCTAGGCATCAACATAAATGGCGAGTACATCACTAACCTTCAGTTTTCTGACGATATAGTAGTCTTGGCTGAGACCATGGAGGCTATGCTATAAGTACAATGCTCAATAACGTCAGTAAAGCCTCCGAGCGAGTTGGTCTTAGGATGAACATGGACAAGACGAAGATCATGTCAAATGCTCACGTAGCACCAACTCCCGTAACAATCGGACACTTAACGCTCGAAGTTGAAGACGACTACATTTACCTAGGACAGACCGTCCAATAAAGTAGGTCAAATTTCGAGAAAGAGGTTAATCGTCAAATCCGAATCGGGTGGGTAACGTTCGGGAAGCTACGGCACATCTTTTTGTCCAATATTCCGCAGGGTCTCAAGACGAGAGTCTTTGACCAGTGTGTGTTGCCACTTGCCAGTGATGACATATGGCACTGAAACGTGATTGCTTACTATGGGCCTCATAAGAAGGCTCAAAGTCACCCAAAGAGCAATAGCGACGGATATGCTGGGAGTATCTCTGCGTGTTCGTATCAGGAATGAGGTTATCCGCAACAGAACCCATGTAACCGATATGGCCCGCCGAATCGCTAAACTTAAGTGGCAGTGGGCTGGGCACATAGCACGTAGAACCGATAGTCGTTGGGGCGGAAAGGTTCTCCAGTGGCGTCAGCGTACCGGTGGACTGATGACCTGGTAAGGATCGCGGGTGCAGGCTGGATTCAGGATTAGCGCAGGACCAGTCATTGAGGAAGTCTTTGGGGCATAGGTCCAGTAGTGGACGTCCTTCGGCTGATATGATGATACCTCTACGCGTTCACGAGAAAAACACATCAGAGTTGATGAAATGAGCCCGAAAAAACAACTCATTTTGCCATTTCACTAGAGAAGTTCAGTGATATATATGAGTGTTATTCACCACAAATAATGAAATCCCGAAAGTCCCGATAGCAACGGGAATTACAAAATCAGTAACGGGAAAAAATTTGAGTTTCATTTCCCGGGAAATACCGGGATTTTCGGGATCGGGATTTCCCGGGAGCACACCCTAGTATTTACGCTCTCATTTTAAAACGCCATGCTAGAATAACATGAAACTTTGTATACACAATGGGATCCGGCATATCTAGGTCGGAAATTAGTTTCTGTTGCTTGAAATTATAATGGAGAAAAAAAAAGCGATTATTAAGGTTTTCATACAAGTCGTAAAAAACCCATAAAACTGCTGTATTTTTTTTATTTTACAATTTCTAGCAACAGAAACTAATTTCCGACCTAGATATGCCGGATCCCATTGTGTATACAAAGTTTCATGTTATTCTAGCATGGCGTTTTAAAATGAGAGCATAAATACGTTTGTATGGAGAACTAAACGTACTGCGTCCTCTTAAGATTGTTTTAAGTATTTAATTTCATCACGATGCTAAAACTTATTATGCAAAAATATTATATCATATCAAATATTACGCACACAATCAAGTATACTTGCGAGGTTTATGTCTGTGGAATGATCCATGCATATTATTAGACGTAACCGTACCAATATCCAAGGTCATGGCATGGCTAACATTGTTTAAAAAAAATGGCTACTGCGCAGCTGGCCACATCAGCTGATATAGTAGTAAAACAAACTTATCTTTTGCGGTTACAGAATTATTGAACTAGTAGTATTTTACTGGGGACAACGGTAAATGTAAGTTGGTAAGGTTTGGTTCATTAGCACGCTTCATTTGTTTCGTATTGTTATAAAATTGCAAAGAATACTGTAAGCAAGCAATTTTGGTTCTTATGTTTAGTGTTGTAGAACTGTAATGGGTTATTTTATCGTGGTTTTACGGTACTAGTATGTTATTTGTTGTACGATTTGTGAATGAATGATGTGAGTTAATGAAGTTACTCATCATTCTCCTAGCGTTATTCCCAGTACAGTTGCATCCTGCAGAATGCCTGGGGTCCGCTACCTAATCCCAAGAATTGGCGTAGGCACTCATTTTTACGGAAGCGACTGCCATCTGACCTTCCAACCCGAAGGGGAAATATTGGGATTAGGCTTGTCAAGTGAATGGGCAACTTGACTGTTAGAAGTTCTCAAGCCGCCCGGACGCCTCTAACTTGGCTTCACGACTGCTATCATAGACAGCAACCGGGATCAACGGCTTAGCGTGCCTTCCAAAGCACGGGAGCGCTCAGTTAGTAACCACTCAAAGCGGTCACCCATCCAAGGACCTCGCCCGACATTGCTTAACCTCGCATACTGCACGCGGTACGTTGTAGTGTTGTGTGATGAAGTTACTACGGAAGAAAACTCATAATTTCGAATACACAAAGCAAGCTTTTCATAATTTTAATTGCAAAGGCTATCTCATAACTTTGGATTATCTTAAAGTTTATTACTTACTCTATTAATCAGTACGTTTGTTTCGCTTTCCCTTTATATCATAATAGAAGATGATAAATAACTAAATAATATTCAAATCACTACCTAGTATATCTTAAACTTTACAACAATGATCTCTATACTTATAGTACAAAGCAGACACATAAATAACATTTGAATGGCTATTCTTCGCATGATATATAAAATCTTGTTATTCAGGTTTAGAAATTCCTAAAGTCTAGCTTTGCTAAATGCTCGTGATTGACTCATATTTAAATATAATGTTATTAATAAGATAATGCAACGAAACTACTTAAAGTGTTAAGCGTTCAGTCATGATTTTTTTAGTTTAGATCTGGATGTATCAAAGTGCAAAATATGTTAATATTTTGTACTGATGGTGGTATGGATGGTTTGTTTTGACCTTTGTCGAACATGGGTACAGTTGACGTCAAAGATATGTATACATTCGCCTTATTGGAAAGTTACAAATGTAAACATAGTTCTGCAGCCGACTGTACATGGATTGATGGCATCGACTTTCTTACTGCGCAATTGTTACACATGGCCATGTAGAAACAATCTTATAGAGGTTTAATGTAACATCCGATTAGAAATAGTAGTTACTAACTAAGGGCTCTAATTTTTAAATAGGAATTCAGATAAAGAATAAAACACGTCCACATACTGTATAGGTGAATCAATTAACCCTTTTTCAGGCATGCTTTGAAATGGTTTTGTGGTAATGCGAACTCGATCCGGTGGACGTCGCACCAATAAACCGCGCGTGAGAGCAGAGGGCCTACTGCGAACTTCGAAAATCGAACTTCGTGTCGTGCCGTCCTTTTCACTCTCGTGTTATGCACTATATGACGGAAAGGGACGGTACGATACGAAGTTCGATTTTAGAAGTTCGCGGTAGGCCCTCAGAGCGGATGTGGCGTGTGTGACATATGAAGAAGTAATGGACAGTCCACATGTCTACAGTTTCAGAAACGTCAAAAATGCAAAACAGCCTCCGCCCCGTTCTGTGCGTTTCTTATATGTCAAACGTTATTGACCGAGCGAGCGAAGCGTCTCCGTTTCAGGTTTCGACAAAAATTCTTTCGTATGTTTGTCTTTCCGGATGTTCTCCTCTACAGGTCGCATTTCTCAACCGATTATCGTGAAATTTTGTGAGCAGGTTCAATAATTATACAGTTTTTTTTTGTCACTCAGATTTTGGAAATTTTGAAACTTGAAAATAAAAAAATAAAATTTTTTTTTTCGTTTGTCTGTCCGGATGTCCTCCTCTACAGGTCGCAATTCTCTACCGATTCTCGTGAAATTTTGTGAGCAAAAAAAAACAATATAATTATCGAATTATATAGTTTTTTTTGTCGTCAGGTTTTGTTTTGTCATTCAACTATCAGCCTGCAAAGGGTTAAGAGCTGTGTATAAGACAGTGACATACGAATAACAACCGCTATTGTCATATAACTTGAGATATAAGTGACAACTTGAAAATATTGAAAAACCCCCGACATTTTCGTTTCAAAGTTTAATATCTCTCTTATTTATTCAATTAGTTTTTGTTGCCTTTACCCAGCATCTTCGTCAATGCGGAGGTATACAGAAATTTATACTAACGTGAGACATATTAACACTTAAGAAAAAATTCAATTGTAGTCCGAAACATGTCGCAAATAGTGAGTTTCAACCGTGTTTATTTTTTTTGCGGAGGGATAGTTCAGACAACGACTTACACACACACTTAAACTTGTTTAGACCTTACACTGAAAAAAAAAGGATAGCTCAACTAGTTTGGCTACTCGAGAAATAGCCAAATTTTGCTTAGTAGTAACCAAAATTATGCTAATTTTCGACAACTAATTTGGTTACTAGTAAACTTTCAGTTTGCCAGTCCTCCGATTTAGTTACTAGCAGCTAACGTTTGGGCTACTGTTAACAAATCTTTTTTTTTTTCAATGTAATATTGTTTCGTAAACCGGTCACTAAATTTATTTTCCTATTTATAGGGCAGACAAATAAACATATATAGTTAAGAGTCCCCAGTACGCTCGACCGAACTCGATACTCCATACAAACGTAGTTTCGTTCACATTTTAAAACGCCATGCTGAAATAACATATAACTTTGTACACACAAGGGGATCCGGTATATCTAGGTCGGAAATTAGTTTCTGTTGCTTGAAATTATAATGGAGAAAAATACAGCGATTATTGAGGTTTTCATACGAGACTATTATATTGTTTTTCTCTTTGTATATACCGGATCCCCTTGTGTATACAAAGCTTCAAATGATTACCGCATGCCATTTTAAAATGAGAGCGAAACTACGTTTGTATGGACGTAGTTTCATTCTTATTTTAAAACGCCGTGCTGAAATAACATGAAACTTTGTATACACAATGGGATCCGCCATATCTAGGTCGGAAATTAGTTTCTGATGCTAGAAATTGGAATGGAAAAAATATACAGCGAGTTTTCGAATTGTATGAAAACCTTAATAATCGTTGTATTTTTTCTCGATAATGATTTCAAGCAACAGAAACTAATTTCCGACCTAGATATACGGGATGCCCTTGTGTATACAAAGTTTCAAATTATTCCAGCATGCCATTTTAAAATGAAAGCGAAACTAAGTGTGTTTGGCGAACCGAGCTTACTGCGGTGTATTTTGGGTGTGACTGGAGGAGAAGCGTGCCATGAGAGAGGCTTATGCCCAGCAGTGGGCTGACGCAGGCTGCTGATGATGATGTAGAATTTTGCGTTTAAATATATATAAGGTAAAAGATACGTGTTCAAAAAAACTGAACTTGTATGAGAAAATAGCAAAATGACTAAATAAAAGTCCATGAGATCTGCTTACCCGTCAGTAAAAGATGTTATATGTATGTATAAGATAGATAACTTTATTATGTGTCGCAGCCAAGCCCCCAGGTCAAGTAAGTCTCAAACGATCCATTATACACAAACTACTATTTATGCGTTTGCGTCATTGCCATTATATTCCCTGTGAATGTGATGTGCGTTTCCCGTTATCATACATTTTCAATGTCAGCACAGCAATAATACACGTCCGGAACTAGACGAGCAATTAAAATGATACTGCGTTTCTGGAATGCGTGTTATTAATTTTACTGTTAAAAAAAAACTAGAAGTCCAGATAACTACTACTGTTTTCGTTTATGAATCATTTTTGAGATAAGTACTTTTAGAGTAAGTATGTGAGTTACCTATACATTTAGATATGGTTTAAAAATAATACCTAAAACTTTCCTTTTTGTTTTTTTTTTTTATAATTGGAACGCTTTACACAGACGTAGATTTTGTACAGAGGATTCTTTCTAGCCGTATTTACAACAAAAATATACAGTTTCTTTTTTAATTTTAACATTGGCAAAAGTACAACGTGGAAGTGAAATAATTCATTATTTAAAGAAATGTCTCGTTTGTTACTCAGGTTGTGGCCAACTCCACCCATTCAGTTCTATTTTTAAAAGAAAAAAAGTGACTGACGATTAACATGGCGCGCGTTTGCGGCGCTTTGTTTTTTTTTACGATGTGCGCAATTGTTGTTTACGAAAACTGATACCTTAATATTGTTGGATTTGAGGTTCTGAAATAAAGACTATGTAAAACAGTATTTATTAGGTTAAAAAAAATTTTTTTTTGTTATATTGACAGCATTTACTCCATACTTTGTTCATGTAGTGTAGGTAGCGCTTGAGGAATGCAGGGCCAGCAGGCCTATGGTAGAGCGGATGGACTGTAACGGCTGCTCAAGGCGCCAAGTATCTAGGGGCGCATGAATGACGATTGAGAAAAATCTACAAAAAAAAAAGTAGGCACTTAGGGTTAGGATAGGGCTGGCACTAAAGGAATGTACTCGGATTATTAAGACTGAATTAACTTTTACCGCAGTAAAATAAAAACACGGACTTTCATTCTCACCAAAACGTACATTCTAATATGTATTACTGATCTTACAATCCTTTAATTTGTAATTTACCAATGGGAAATAAGAGTACATGAACGGGTTATCTGAGTAGGAAAACATGCTACAAAATAACTTTACACACAATAAATATTAATTTATCGCTTTGTAGGTTACCCTAAGTACAAAACTCCGTACTTCTAGAGGTTTATGAATACGGTATTTCACTGACGATAATCAAATCAGCAACTTTTTATGAAACGTCAAAAAACGCTTGATTAGTATGATGTTTGTAGGGAAATGAGCTTAATTACGTCACAATTTTGACGACCTGTTTAGCCTAGTTAGTAGTGACTAGGGCATGCAATTTCCCGGGAAATCCCGGGAATTCCCGGGATTTTGAATAGAAATCGGTGCCGGGACTGCAAACCCTAGTAGTGACTCTGTCTCCGAAGCTAGAGGTCCCGGGTTCGAATCCCGGCCAGGGCATTTATTTGTGCATTTTTCATGGATATTTGTTGTTGGGTCTTGGATGTTTTCTATGTATTTATCTATATAAGTACGTATATCGTCGTCTAGTACCCATAGTACAAGCTTTGCTTAGTTTGGGACTAGGTCGATTTGTGTAAGATTGTCCCTCAATATTTAATTCTGTATGTTAAAACTGCGTCCTTTTTTCATGTTTATGTATTTAAAAGTCTTTAAAATTGTATAAATAAGCTCAAGTTTTTTTCTGAGTATTTTCGTATTTGTTTATTATAGGTAATATTTTTTTGTATTGTGAATTACCCAAGTATAAATATTACAAATAAGAATATATATATATACTAGCATTTGCCCGCGGCTTCGCCCGCGTACCAAGCGTAATTTTTAACCGTCTACAAAAAAGAGCTTCTCTGTTTGACCCGTATTTTCATTTCATTCTGGGGGTTTCGGTATATGAAGTTTGGTGATTGTGATTCATTAACAGATGAAAAGTCAGTATACATTCTGAGAACCGGCAAACCGTTGAATTTCATTTGATTTTGGCAAAAATAAGGATCGAAAACTATTATCATACATTTCCGAGAGGCCGAAGGGGAAAGGGCCGATGAAATAAAAGCATGTCTTAAATGGCCCTTAGTAAAAGTATCTGTGTACTACAGTAACACCAATAGGTCTGATAACGACCAAGCTGCGCGCAGCGGTCATAAACTGTGTTTCTTTGAAGTACAGAAATACGGCTAATTCAATATCACGTGTATAGGATGATTTACAGTAGGCCGTTCCGTGTCCGGGCCGGCCCGTTTTCTTCTAGAGAAATACGCCGGCCGTTGCGTTTGCTGTCATAGAAAACGGGCCGGCCCGGACACGGAACGGTCTACTGTGAATCATCCTTAACCCTTATTTTTCCTAAGATAAAATTTATTAGGTAGGTTTTGCCAGTTCCCATTGGAGCATCCAAAAAGAAAATTTGGCCTCACTTCCATTCGCACTCCTCACTGTCAGTCCGTCTGTTCCAACCGAGTTGCTTTTACTGGACCGATTGAATTGCAATTTGGCACAAAATATCAAAAATTTAGAGCGCTCGTGGCCCAGCGGCACCCCGCCTACCGCGTGCGGTATGCGGTGTTAAGCAATGTGGGCGCAGGTCATTTCTTGGATGGGTGACCGCTTTGAGTGGTTACTAACTGAGCGCTCTCGTGCTTTGAAAGGCACGTTAAGCCGTTGATCCCGGCTGCTGTCTACGACAGCAGTCGTTAAGCTAAGTTAGAGGCCTTCGGGCGGCTTGAAAACTTCTAACAGTCAAGTTGCCCACACACTTGACAAAGGGGGGTCGAAGTTGCACCACGTCCGTAGGGAGTATCCACCGTTACCCTACACGAGACCCCTGGGTGGTGCTAAGAGTGCAACAAAAACTGGCAACCGTACTTGTCTTCTCGAAAATCTCACGGTTCGTAAATAAATACCAAACGATTAAAAAAAATCTAAAGGTTGATTTAAATGGCAAAAAATATCGAAACCTCTATGTCTTTTTAAAAGCAATCCAAAGATACCCCGCACGCCAGTTTAGTAACATTAAACTTTTTATGGCATGTGTTGAGTGCCAAATTTTACCTCAGAATCGTATTAAGAGACCTCTCAGATATCGATTTTGAACGAAATCGGGACGAAAAAAAAAGAAAATCAATATGGCCGCCACTTTCACAAATTTTACGTCGGATTCGTATTAAGAGACCTCTCGGACACTCAGATATCGATTTTGAACGAAATCGAGACGGAAATGAAGAAAATCAATATGCCTGCCACTTTTTCCAAATTATACCTCAAATTCGTATTAGGGGACCTCTCGGACGCTCAGATATCGATTTTGAACGAAATTGGGTTGGAAATGAAGAAAATCAATATGGCTGCCACTTTTTCCAAATTTTACCTCGGATTTGTATTAGGGGACCTCTCGGACGCTCGGATATCGATTTTGAACGATATCGGGTTGGAAATGAAGAAAAAACTATGGCTGCCACTTTTTCAATTTTTTATCTCGGATTTGTATTAGGAGACCTCTCGGACGCTCGGATATTGATTTTGAACGATATCGGGTTGGAAATGAAGAAAAAAATATGGCTGCCACTTTTTCAAAATTTTATCTCGGATTTGTATTAGGAGACCTCTCGGACGCTCGGATATCGATTTTGAACGATATCGGGTTGGAAATGAAGAAAATCAATATGGCTGCCACTTTTTCCAAATTTTATCTCGGATTCGTATTAAGAATTCTCTCAGACGCTCAGATATCGATTTTGAACGAAATCGGGAAAGAAAAGAGGAAAATCAATATGGCTGCCACTTTTTCAAAATTTTACCTTGGAGTCGTATTAAGGGACCTCTCAGACGCTCAGATATCGATTTTGAACGAAATCGGGACGGAAATGAAGAAAAGCAATATGGCCGCCACTTTTTCCAAATTTTACCTCGGAGTCGTATTAGGGGACCTCTTGGATGCTCAGATATCGATTTTGAACGAAATCGGGACGGAAATGAAGAACATCAATATGGCCGTTACTTATTCATAGTTTAGGTACCTCTGATTCCTATTAAGAGTCCTCTCGTACGCTCAAATATGGATTAATGTCGAAATCGTATATAATCAAAAAAGGTCGTATCTTCATAGGGAACTCACGGCACTTCATGCACCTTTAGACCTTATAAGGAACCTACATGCCAAATTTGGTATCTCTCAAACCAGCAGTTTGGGCTGTGCGTTGATATGTCACTCACTCAGTCAGTCAGTTTCTTCTTGCAATTTGGCACTTTTAAAAGTTTTCCTGTCCGCAATATTAAATTTCAAAATCAATGCCATTTTCGAAATTAACGACCCAAAAAACCATAAAAATGACACCCATATTCAGTCTCGCCCCGCACGCCCCTGCGGTTGTACGTGGTCATGAGAAATTTGAGTGTCTAAATGCGCTAAAATGGCATCAAATATTGTGAAGTGTGCGAACTGTAATGTAGTGATTAACGAAGTATTGGCGTTTATAAGCAACAAAATTGATGTGATGAAGGAGGACGGCATTAGTCAAATATGTATAAGTGCGTTTTCCGAGATCGAAATTAAATTGGCCAAGGACTTGCTATTTGAATCTCTGCCCTCTTCACGACGCAAGAAGATAAGGAGGAGGAATGGAAAGTCACTTCGAGATATTGATGATATCATTACCGTGCTAAAGGAAGAAAATCCAGAATCCTTACCCATTTTTGTGGCTCGAGATTTGCACAAACTTCCTCCTGTTTATTTTGACCATGTCGACACTACTCGCCTTCTAAAAGATATTCTAAAAATGCAGCAGGACATTCAGAAAATAACAGAGGAATACGCAACAAAGGAGCATGTGAATACATTAGCTTCTGACTTAAATACGTTAAAAATGACGTCACTGGTAAACGTTTCAATACCAACGAAAGTAAATAACAAGCGCGGTGCTTTCTTAGACAGCTACGAGCACAATAGTGGCCCCATGGGTCTGCTCCACATGTCAGAGGCCAGTTGTTATTCAGAGGCCCACAAATCGCACAATGTCGAAAACACTTTCAGAGATATTGTCCATCCGCAAATTCCACCGCACATCCCAAACAGATCACAACGGGCATCCTTTAGTGTAAACAACGTCGAATCAGCTGCGAATATAACTAATGTGCCGGTAGAATGCAATCTGTTTAGCAATACCGTGATGACTCATTCCTCACCGGTCGAGCGGCCGCCGGCCGCCTCGCCGGCCGCTGCGCCTGCGGCTCCGATTCGACACGCGTCTGCTTCGACTGAGAGTATGATAAATGAAAACATAAATGTAAAACAACAACATAAAACTTTCGCTGAAATGGCGCGCGAAGGGGAATGGAAACCAAATCAAAAGGAGAAAGTCTTGAAAATTGGCCCAAAAAATAGGTTTGAGGGCAATAGAGGAAATGCCCACAGCGCCCACAAAAGTTTTAAAGCCGCCGATAGAACAATTCCCATTTATGTATACGACGTAATTAAGTCGGCGTCTGTCTGCGATACGATTGATTATATTAGGGAAAAATCGGGTCTAAATGTCAAGGTGGAACGGAAAACAATGAAACACGATAAAAACTATAGTGCCTTCAAAGTCTTCGTACCTAGACATAAGCTGCATATTTTTATGAGTGACGACTTTTGGCCGGAGGGTGTAGCTTATAGGAGATTCTTCGACTTTGAGACCAAACCTGAGGTACGTACTGACAATACTGTGAAGAGACTGATTGTAAATAATAAAGCAACATGAATAATACGACTAAGTTTTTATCTTTCAACTGTAAAAATATAATGAGATCGGTTGATTGTGTGAGGAAATTGTGTCGAGTAGCCGACGTAATCGCGCTCCAGGAGACTTGGTTAATGCCGCACGACCTGGGCTATTTGGCAACTATTGACGACCGCTTCGCCGTCACGGGCACCTCTGCTGTCGACACTTCAGCCGGAGTACTTCGTGGGCGTCCGCACGGCGGGGTGGCTCTGTTATGGAGGAAGGACTTATTCACTACCGTATCGGTGATTCAGTGTAAAAGTGTCCGTCTGACCGCAATAAGAGTGACTCTGCAAGATCGCGCGTTGTTATTATTTTCAGTTTATATGCCAACAGACTGTAACGAAAACTTAGTTGAATTCACGGATTGTCTCGCGGAAATCGGTGCCATTATTGAGAGCCAAGACGTTGAGACTGTGTTTTTATTAGGTGATTTTAATGCTCATCCTGGTGAGCCATTTGCTATTGAATTGTTACATTTTTGTACTGAACAATCTTGGTCATGTGTGGATTTCGATATTTTACCTAAGGATTCGTATACGTTTGTAAGCGAGGCACATGGATGTCGGCGGTGGCTTGACCACTGTGTTGTCACAAGTGCTGCGCGGCAAACTATAACGAGCATGTTGGTGCTTTATGACACTTATTGGTCCGACCATTACCCCATCTTAGTAGAATGTAATATAAAAATGATCAAACCTAAAATTTCATCATCTGTTTTTAACAATCACCGAGCGATTGTGTGGGGAGATCGTGATTCTACACAAATCAAATTGTATCATGACACATGTAATTCTAAGTTAAGAAATATTGATTTTCCGGTTGATTTTACTAACTGTAGTGACGGGACATGTTGTGATAAGCGTCATATTCAGCTTTTGCAAGATATGTATTTAAATATTATATGTATTCTGTCTGATGCTGCAAAAAATAGTTATAATGTTAAAAATAGTAGTAAAAAGAAACATGTAACAGGGTGGAATCGTTTTGTACGTGAGGCTCACGGGAGGGCTAGGATGTGTTTCCAGAACTGGGTTTTGCACGGCAGGCCATCGTTCGGTCGTATTTACGAAGATATGTGCCAGTCGAGAAAGGTGTTCAAGGCCAAATTGAAATGGTGCCAAAACAACGAGCAACAAATAAAATGTGACATTATAGCTGAACATCATGCTAGTAAAAGCTTTGGCCAGTTTTGGAAAGCCGTAAATAAGCAGAACCATAAGCCTGGCCTGCCCGCGAGCGTCGCTGGAGCGCATGACCCGAAAGACATAGCGAACCTCTTCCAACGTCATTTCAGGGTAGAATCACCCCTGGGGCCGTCGGAGCGGGTTTTCAATGCTGAGACCAAGACGTCGGAAGAAACCATTACCATAACGGCGAGGCAAGTGGCTGATATAATTAAAAACATGGTAAGGGGGAAGTCTCCTGGGCATGATGGTCTCAGCATTGAACATCTGCAGTACGCTGGTACACATTTGCCCAGAGTTCTGGCAATGTTTTATACATTATGTATAAAACACTCATATCTGCCCGATGACCTCATGCGCACTATTGTTATACCAGTCGTGAAAAACAAGACTGGTGACTCTTCTGATGTGTCAAATTATAGGCCAATATCCCTAGCGACTATTGTAGCGAAGGTGTTGGACAGTGTGTTGGATGGTCACTTGGATAAGCATTTCTGTCTGAATGATGCGCAGTTTGGATTCAGACCAGGGTTGTCTACGGAAAGTGCTATCCTGTGCCTTAAACACACTGTCCAATACTATACATCAGGGAGAACACCGGTCTTCGCCTGTTACCTTGACTTGTCAAAAGCTTTTGACCTGGTATCGTATGATGTCCTCTGGGGTAAGATTCATAAAGAGACAACATTGCCAGGTGAAATTACATCTCTTATGAGATATTGGTATAACCACCAGAAGAATTATGTAAGATGGGCTGGGTATTTGTCAGAGGATTATGGATTGGAGTGCGGGGTGAGGCAGGGGGGTATAACCTCACCTCGGCTCTTTAATCTATATATTAATGGATTGATTGAGAAACTCAGCAGTACCAAAGTCGGATGCCATGTGGATGGCGTTTGCGTAAACAACATCAGCTACGCGGATGACATGGTACTGCTGAGTCCCTCGATGGGAGCCCTCAAGCGCCTTTTGGCCATTTGTGAGAGCTACGCGGCGGCCCATGGACTTAGATATAATGCTACCAAAAGTGAAATAATGGTTTTCAAAGCTGGCACCAAAACTTACACTGTGCCTCCTGTCACCCTGGCAGGCGCACACTTGAAACAGGTTAGCAGTTTTAAATATTTGGGTCACTGGGTCACCGATAATTTGAGCGACAACATGGACGTTGAGCGGGAGCGAAGGTCGTTGGCCGTTCGGTGCAACATGTTGGCCCGCAGGTTTGCAAGATGCACAAAAGAAGTCAAAATTACTCTATTTAAAGCCTTTTGTGTATCATTTTATACTTGCAGCCTGTGGGTCAATTACACGCAGAGGGCGTACAACGAACTTCGCGTCCATTACAACAATGCGTTCCGGGTGCTGATGGGGCTGCCGCGATGGTGTAGCGCGTCCGGTATGTTTGCCGAAGCGCGGACGGATAACTTCGCGGCCGTGATGAGGAAGAGATGCGCCTCACTTCTGTCTCGTTTGCGCCGCAGCCCCAATAGCATCTTAAGCGTGTTTGCTAATCGCTGGGACAGTCCTATGTATGCCCGTTGGACGTCCATGCATGTTTTAATAAAAAAAAAAAAAAAAAAAGTAAATTTAATTTAATTTAATTAGGTATTAACACTATAGTTTTATTCATTCACTAACAAATTTGTATGGACATGGTCTGAATTAAATTATTATTATTATTATTATTAATATTTAGACATTCCAACCCCCTCGGACCCCAACAGAGGGGATGACATTTCACGTCATCCACGTGGGATTTTAAAATCATTGGTGGTTTCGTAATCAGCGACCCGATAAACCATGAAAACAACACCCATATCGATTTTCAGATATTGTCACCACATTTCCCCCTTTTAGGGGTTGATTTCTCAAAAAACCGGAAACACATGTTTACTCATTTATCGTTAGAAATACTCCTGTGAAGTTTCGAATAAAATAATCCAACTAATCTTGATTCCCTATACAAACTTCAGACCCCCATTTCACCCCCTTAGGGGTTTAATTTTAAAAAATCCTTTCTTAATGCACCTCAAAACCTTATATGGAACCTACATACTACATTTGGAATCTCTAGAACCAGCAGTTTGGGCTGTGAGGTGATATGTCACTCACTCAGTCAGTCAGTTATTTCTTGAAATTTGGCACAAACTTTCTAAAGTTTTTATGCCCACAACATTAAATCTCAAAATCGATGCCATTTTCGTAATTAACGGCCCAAAAAACCATAAAAACGACACCCATATTAATATTTAGACATTTCATCCCCCTCGCACCCCAACAGGGGGGATGGTATTACACGTCCTCCACGTGAGATTTTAAAATCATTGTTGTTTCCGTTATCAGCGACCCGGTATATCATAAAAACATTACCCATGTCGATTTTCAGAATTTGTCACCACCTTTCCCTCTTTTAGGGGTTGATTTCTCAAAAAACCTGAAACACGTATTTACTCATTTATGGTCAGAAATACTCCTGTGAAGTTTCGAATAAAATAGTCCAACTAATCATGTTTCCCCATACAAACTTCGGACCCCCATTTCACCCCCTTAGGGGTTGAATTTTGAAAAATCCTTTCTTAGTGCACCCCTACACTTTATAATGAATTAAAATTTGGAATCTCTAGGACCAGCGGTTTGGGCTGTGCGTTGATATGTCAGTCAGTCAGTCAGTCAGTCAGTCAGTCAGTCAGTCAGTCAGTTTCTTCTTTTATATATTTAGATATTAGTATTTGACTGGTAGTCAAACGAGCATTTTTTATGAAACACCTAAACCGCTTATCTACTTAAATATGAAGTTTGTAAGGAAATACAGAATAGTGTTTTCTATGGTCAGAGAGCGTCCCTTTGGTTGTGTTTACGTTAACTTTGTTGGTTGGTAATGTATAAATACTAGAGTTTCTCTTCGAGAGTTCTCGAACCGAGATTTCCCGGGAAATTTTGCCTTACTCGAGACGAGAAAAAAGTGGTCGAGAAATCGAGAAATCGAGAAATTCAGTCAAAAAATTTAAACTTTTTAAACTAAAACAGGCTATTGAAATGGCAGCCACAGACACTACGAGCAATATTGAAACTGTTTTAACAAGAGGCTTGATTAAAAAAGAGTTTCAGTTATATGAATCAACTGGCAAAAGAACACCAAATCTGGAAAACTTGTATAAAGCTGTTATGTCAGTAAAGCCTACGTCGACAGAAAATGAACGGGTTTTCTCCTTGTCTGGAAACTTTGTGACGAAAATACGAAACCGATTGTCAGATGATGCTATAAATGCCCTCGTATTTTTAAAGGCTTATTTCCTTAATAACAAGACATAGTGAGCTAGCTTTTGATTTTGAAGCAGTTTCCGCTTTAAATTGTGATTGTAATTAGTCTAAGATTATTAATTATTTATTAGGTTCTTATGTTTACGTACGTAGTAACGAAAAGACTGTCCATTAATAACAAATATTGAAAAGTTGATACAAAGACTAAACTAAGGTATCTTACTCGTAATTATTAAGCTAGTCTGATTGTTATTTTTTATACCTAATTGAAAAACTGTCATTTTATGTTACATACTTAAAAATTTGGAGTACAGACAGAGACTAAAGTAAATTATTTAGTATGTAAGGTACTAAGTTTTATTGTGGTGACATGATGACATTGTTTTTAGAAGATATTTTATTTGTTTATTCCAAAGAAAAAGACTATTTAGTTCTAATTGTTTGTAGAAATAATGATTAAAATATCTCGCTAGAGTTTATTTCGCTTTATTAAAGTTTTCTATAGTTATAGTCACATGACATTAAAAATAAACGTTGTTGATTAATAAATGTTGTTGAATATTGCATAAAAAGCGAAGTTTTATTGTTAAATCACACATATTTTTAAAAATTTCCGTATTTCTCGACAACCCGGGAATTCCCGGGAAATAGTGGTCGAGAATTCTCGTGCTCCGGGAAATAAAAAAGGTCGAGAAATGAGAAACCCTAATAAATACTAACTTAATTATTTTTACTTTAATGTGCTTAATTGAAAATATAAATATGTATTTCAATCAAAGCAAAGTTTCAGACCTAAAGTCATGATAACTTACTTGCATCATATCTTAATTCATTTGACTCGCATTATTTCTCTAACTATCTTAGTTTACATCAACATGTGTAAGTAATTCTATTCTCCCTACCATATTACCATCCTATAAGCAATAAAGTGAAAATAATCCGCATTCTATATGCAATAAAGATAAGAATAATCCGTCTATCACCTGTAATATCCATGAGAAATATTGTCATCTTATACTATGTTTAAGCCGCGTTTCCCTCTAATTTTATGTGAAAGGCGTCTTTTTTTTTTCTTTTTTTTATGACATTTTTTTTTTTATTTATTTAAGGGCCACCAACGGATAATACATCTAAAACAAAACATATGTCTTAAAAACAAAAATCTAGCAAAGATGCTTAGCCACTTATAGGTGACCACAGCTCACATATGATTGTAACAAAGAGTTAACATTTTTAAAATTAATAGCTTATTTAGGTTAGGCCAGATTCGACCAACCAGGAATAATAATTTAAACAGAGTCTATTCCATTTCTGTTTGGTCGAATATACCCACACTTAATACTTAATATACACATAGGTGGCAAACGAGCAGACGAATCGCCTGATGGTAAGCGATTAGCGCCGCCCATGGACACTCGCAACACCAGAGGGGTTGTAAGTGCGTTGCCGGCCTTTAAGATGGGAGTACGCTCTCCACGGAATGCGGACATTCTTTCTCGTGTCTATTAATATTGTGTTGCATGGGCAACTGAGAATGCGTTTTGGAGGCGGAAGCAAGTGCAACACTACCGGACACCACGATTCTAATGGCTGTCACTGAAAGCAATCATCGTCATCTAGTGGAAAAGTGTATAAGTGCCGTACAATTGTATAGGACTTGTACCCCTTTTCACTAGAGCCACAGAGTTGCATCCTGAAGGATGCCTACTGGGGTCCGCTACCTAATCCCAAGAATTGGCGTCAGAGAAAACGGTATAGTTTCGGAGCAAATTGGCTGTGATGCCTGTGACAGACGGACGGACGGACAAGACACACGAGTGATCCTATAAGGGATCCGTTTTTTACCCGACTGCGCCAGAAGGAGGGTTATGTTTTTCGAGAGTATGTATTTATGTATAATTGTTTGGCACAACCTGCGGCCTGAACGGCTCGATGGATTTTAGCTTGAGAGGTGTAGTTAGATTCGTATGAGTGACACTGAATACATAAAAAAAGACGGATTTTTGGCGCCAAATTCAAATGTTTGGCACGCTCTGCAGATTGAACGGCTCGATGGATTTTAGCTTCTAACGTGTCGTTATTCATTTCCAAATAACACAGAAACGCAGTCCGGTTTTTTCGTATTTTAAATTATTGACTTGTTCCTTTATGGGCCCTACGGAAGATCAGCGCCGGCTGTAAAGCCTGCATATGCTGAGTAGGTTCCCTTTCGTAACTATTACGCCTTTGTTTGTGTGTTGTCTACGCTTTTGTCTAATGTTAATATTGTGCTTGTTACGTTACGAATAAATGTTTGAATCCTAATCTTGAATCTGAATCCTCTTGAGGTACGCGGGGTCCTAAAAATTGGAAAATGTAGGTATTCCGAGCTAGTGGCCAGGCGAAGCCGAGTCCGAGGTTCACGGAATAATATGTTTGTTTACTTAAAGTTACCCCCGAATCCTTGTTTTCTTTGGCTCTAATCGGGATTCTAAAATAGACCACCAAGATGGAAGTTACAGGAGAACACAATTAATATGGCGCGCATCAAAGCGCTTATGTACTTGACCGAGAGGCTATTATTGCTTAATCCGCGCGCGTTATTACTTGCGTCTTGCTAAAACAATGTTGCAGCCAAATTTTCCTTGGTCTCCCTTTCGAGTATGTTTAGCTTACCTATACAGGATGATTCAGGACACGTGAGCAGGACCTACAGTACATACATAGTGAATCGTAATGAATCGTTCACCATTGTAATTAAGTGAAACCACCACCACTACCACATCAGCCGAAGGACGTCCACTGCTGGACATAGGCCTCCCCCAATTTCATGGGGGGTAAATGCCATAATCGCCACGCCTAAGCATTAAGTGAATAACTTTTTCGTTTTTTGAGTGAAATACGATCGAACTTGACTGTAGAGTGTCCATGCATTTCGTAAATAATTTAAAACTTATTGTTTTCAACACCAAATATAAATGAACGTTAATTTCACTGATAGTGGTACGAAAGAGTAGCTTATGATCTACTGAATCTGTAGTGTTAAAATCCTGTTCCTGCCCACGTCTCCTGAATCACCCTGTATATGGTATAGACTAATTAGTAAGAGCAAGTATCAGACGCTTTATACCTACACCAATTGATATAATTTTACTCTCATCAATTATCAGTACGTTGATCTAAGTTTGTCGTTCTTAAGATTGTCTTTTCAGAAGATAACAATCCTTCAAAAAATGTCAAAATAAAAATGAATATCGTCGTCTAGTACCCATAACACAAGCCTTATTGAGCTTACTATGGGACTAGTTCGATTTGTGTAAAAAAATGTCTCATATATATAACTGGGATTCTTCCGCTTTTGGTGACTTCTGGTCCGACCTTTATAAATGTCACGATTGTTTGTGTCATTTGAGTTAGGTTTTGTTTATCAAAATTCATTTTCGCAATTCATTAAAGTACATTTAAATACATGTTTACATCATTTCACACTCATACAGTCCACAACCAACCACAAAATATCCACAGTAATTTTCTTTGTCTTCCAAAGCTCTAACATCGGCAATAGTACAATCGGCATCATTAACATATACCTATACACTTTTCAACCGTATCTCGAAACAATAAAGCGCTGTGATCTGTGATGTATACATGTTGTGTATTGGTATTCATTGGCGTGTACCGTGGTCCAGAAATAACGCACTGAATCAAGGTTCTCATATTCACGGCGAAAAGCACCGATATACTATGTTCCTGTACAACACTTTCCAATGATTTATTTTACATTTTAGTATCGCTATGTCTTCTTAGTCATTACTGACGTCTTTTGCGTCATGTTTTATTGTTTTTAATTGATCAAAATACGGGACGTAACTTGCCATGCAAAGTTAAACGTCATCTGTTCATTATTTTTAGGTATTTAGAGTTCCGTACCAAGAACGTAAATAAGGAACCCTTATGGTGCCGCTTTGTCTGTCTGTCTGTCATATTGCTAAATATCTCGGGAACTACTATCGATTTGAAATTTGGAAGAGTTAAGTATAAAGCGAACCCAGATTCATTGAACATGTTTATTAAAAATATATATTTTTTATTTCTGTAAAAAATTACCGATACAGGGGAGGAACTATGTCAAGTGGGGCATATCATATGAAAAGGCTTGAATTGCACATTTTGAATCTTATCATTTTTTTTTACGTTGAATAAATTACGATTTACGAAGGAAAATGTAAAAATATAAAAGCATTATAAAAAAACCTAGCCTAGATTGCCGCCAGCAGCGGAGGCGGGGCCTAAGCTACCGGTGGTTAGGGCGGCAGAGAGAGAAACCTCCGGACTATCCGCGTCGTGTCCAGGAGTACCGCCTTCTGTATCTGACCCTTGACCCAATTAACCTAATGACGACCGGTTTAGCCTAGTTGGTAGTGACACTGCCTCCGAAGCTAGAGGTCCCGGGTTCGAATCCCGGCCAGGGCATTATTTGTGCATTTAGCACGGATTTTGTTCTTGGGTCTTGGATGTTCTCTGTGTATTTAAGTATGTATTTATCTATATAAGTATGTCTATCGTCGCCTAGTACCCATAGTACAAACAAGCTTTGCTTAGTTTGGGACTAGGTCGATTTGTGTAAGATTGTCCCCTAATATTATATTAATATTAATGACCTCTTATTATTATTATACCATGGTGGTAGCAAACAAGCGTACGGCCCTGGGATACAAGGAAGAAAAAGCATAGTATGATTGTCTGACGAGAAATTGTCCGTCATTGGCAGTCAAGGAGATGACATTGAATAGTATTAATAGTTTTTTAACAGCTATTCGTAACCCAGTTCGTAATTGAGGACAGATATAATAAACTTTTACGTCGGAAGAATGGGATATGTCACACTGTGTCTGTAGTATTTTCACTGCCCTTGACACATTTGAGAATGCAATACAAGGTTTTGGATCAGTGTATTCGACACTAGGTTGATAAATGCCCCAGAGATCGCTGGGACTTTTACCTACTTCACTGAAGTCAAAGTCAAAATATTCTTTATTGAAATAGGCCTAACGACAAGCACTTTCGGATCGGTCAGTTAACACATTATATTAAGTTAATTATTTACAGCAATTTATTGATGCTATTTAAAAAAAATATTGAATAAATTAAGTAATTATTATCTAGTTAAATACACAATAGGATCGTCACAACATAAAAATGTGAATGTATATAAAATAGAAGTCTAGACAGTTTCTAGAATAAAATCAAAATGTCGAAAAGACAATAATAAGTTAATTATATCTAATGTCATAATTATTAGAACATTGTAAATAATTCATTAATATTTCAGTCACAATCAATCCCACGGTGTTTTATCATTCATACTCGTATGGTCGTGTGATATGCTTTCAATATGAAATTACGCTTTACATAATTGTTGAATTTAATAAATAATATGATAATAAAAAGCCTCTTTATTTCCTTTTCAACTACTTACAAACTTAGTGTTATTTATGTATAAAGTATAAGTTCTTAACGTATTACATATATATATATTAGCTAATATTATATTTTTCTTCTTTATTTTATATATATTATTTATAATGGTTTGTAAAATTAAACTTATTGTTCTATTTATGTAGGTAGGTATATCTATTAGAAGTTGATAGGAACCCCACTTTATTGGGTAAAGCCCTCCTCCAATTTGTTCCACTTGTCTCTGTCCTTTGCCTCATTTAGCCATCTTTGACCGGCCGTGGCTACTATGTCGTCGCTCCATCGTTTTCGTGGGTGTCCCGACTTTCTTTTTACGTCGGGGCCTTTCTATGTAGTAACTTCTTCTTCTTCTTCTTTTGTCCACCTGTTGTTGAATTTATTAACTGAGAATTCAGTTAATTTCTTCGAAACTTATTATAAAACTTCACACCATTACCCATAAATGATTCTCTAATTTTCCAAATAGTGCCCAGGTTCACTATACGGCATAATATGGAAATAGCGTCATGCTTGTCTGTTTTCCGCATGCTATGGTAATAAAGATCCAATCTTGGATTGGAATATTCATTGAATATGTATTGTGACCGTGAGTCAGTGATGCTGATGTCCGGCTTCGTTGTTCCTTGTTTATTGTCTATGACAGGGATTCTAAACCTTTTCAGCGCTCTGTCAAATACAAACGCTGTCACTCACACGCCATGACATGTGAATGTTGAACCCTATATAATAATAATAATAATCATTTATTTGAGGCATCTGGACATACCCGGGTCCAACTACGACCAAGACCACCGGGGAATGGGCAGCAGCATTCCTAGAGTGCGGTGGAGATACTGCGATCGCCAACCCGCATGCCAAGCGTGGCGAATATGGCATTTACCCCCCATGAAATTGGGGGAGGCCTATGTCCAGCAGTGGACGTCCTAGGGCTGATATGCTGGTGGTGATGGTGAGGCATCTGAGGCCCATATTACAAATACCTTGACTAACATGCATATTATTTTGCTATATGTCTGTCTGTCACAACGTTAAACATCTTAGGAACTACTTGTGCTATCAATTTGAAATTTGAAATAGTTTTAACCAAGGCTAATCCACGTGTATGGAAAATTCAAAAATAAACATTTATTTGAAAACTGACGGATACGAGGGGACGCCAACATCAAAGTCTAGTCATTCGGTCAAGTGGGGTATCATATACAGCGGAAACTAGATAAGTGGAATCGCAAGGGACCGGCTGTTTAATTCCGCTTATCCAAGTTTTCCATTTATCCAGTTTTCCACTTAACCAGATTTAAATAAAACGTTTTTTCACTTACAGAGGTCGCTAACAGAGGTTGTGGATGCTAAGTAATGTCGCTTATAGAGGTCACGTATAGTATGGTCAAATAAAAGATCAAGACTTAAATAATCATCTTTTAGTAAATATGTATGTATGTAGATATGTATGTATTAACAAAAAATAGTCAGACTCACACTTGTCCGATTTTTTATATTCCTCGTAAAGTGACGTTGACTATACGATACGTAATCACGTTAAAATTAAACACTTGTATGTTAATTATCGGACTTTGTATTATGCTAATTATTGTATCGAGTTCTTTGTGAGTTTTAGTTTTAAATTATTTGTTAAACGCAACTGGTGCATGTTCATAATATTTGTTTATACTGGTATTATTTACTTTTACCACCCGGTTGCACCCGGGGGCCGCGGGTCTGCCGCGAACATGACCGGTGCAAACCGTGTCGAAACGTCGGTAATTATGGTATAGTACATTGTTTAACGAGGGGCGTAAGTGGGAAATTGCGAACGAGAGTCTATCAGAAGGCTTTTGATGACACGAGTTTGCAATTTTCTTACGTCCCGAGGTTATCACAATGTTTTCATCACATTTACGAGGAAATAAATAACTCCAAAACTAATCAAAATTGAAGAAATCGACCACTTCATCTCCAGTATGAATGCATGGATGCCTAGAGGAGCGCGCGCGCGCTGCGAGCGCACCTTCAATATTGCGACCAATCAGAGAGCAGTATTCTTGTGGAGCGCGGCCAACTAGATTTTTTAAACCAATCAGAGGAACTCGGAACTCCCTAGGTAGTTATGAAAATCCATAACTCCCGCGGGAGCTAAATCGGCTATAACTAGAGCAAGTGTGATGATACGGATGATAAAAAATATCGCGTTAGACCCGTTAAAACCAAATATTTAAGTATGTGTGTAGTCGCGAAATGAAAAGATTCGTCACTTTTCGACCTTAACGGCATTAAAATAGAGTTGAAACTGACGAACCTTTTCATTCCGCGACTGTACAAAGCGCAAGAATTTAAATTGTTATATGTACCTACAACAGGTATTGATTGATCAAAGTAAAACCGTAATAATAATAATCGTATGGCATTTTTTTTCGAACCGTGAGGTCTTCGAGAAGACAAGTTACGGTTGCCAGTTTTTGTATAGCACCACCCAGGGGTCACGTGTAGGGTAGCGGTGGGTACTCCCTACGGACGTAGGGAGACGACGGATGTAGTGCAACTTCGACCCCCCCCCCCCCTCCCCCCCTTGTCAAGTGAGTAGGCAACATGACTGCTAGAAGTTCTCAAGCCGCCCAAAGGCCTCTAAGCTGTCTTAACGACTGCTGTCGTAGACAGCAATCGGGATCAACGGCTTAAGGTGCTTGGAAAGCACGGGAGCGCTCAGTTAGTAACCACTCAAAGCGGTCACCCATCCAAGAACTGACCTACCCCCACGTTGCTGCCACTGCATTTCCAGACTTACTTACTAAAGGTTTCTATTATAAAACCTATCCATAAAAAAGGTGACCACAGTGAATGTAGTAATTACCGGCCTATAGCTCTTTTATCTACCTTCTCAAAAATATTTGAGACAGCAATGTCTAATCGCTTGTACTCATATTGCGAAAAATTCAACATTTTCAATGATTCTCAAAATGGCTTCAATCAATCTATCTATCAATTTATTTGCCGAGAATACAGTCTTATAAGATATTAATTTTTTTTGTTTCATGTATTCAGCCATGTAAGGCGTGCAAATATTTTACAAATCATATTAATTATTGTAAGAATTAAACATGTTTTTTTTATAATATTATATTAGAATTGAATTTGAATGTCACAAAATTAATTACAAAAATATAATCTAATACTGTTGTTCGAGAAAATAACGAACCCGATAGAAGCACTTCTCCATGAGCCAGCTATTTAACGTTTAACGTGGACTTAAAAATATTCCCTTGGAGCTTTCTCAAGCCTTCAGGCAAGCGATTATACACCTCAAGACACATGTTGAAGACATTGCGTTTATACATGGCCTTACAACTTTGCGGCTTATACAAAAGATTTTTTCCTTTGACTCTCGTTTGCCTTTGCACAGTTTCTCCACGTATTTGGAAGTAGTACATATGAGTATTCACGAAAATACACACTTCTCTTATGTATAAACATGGCAAAGGGAGAATGTGAAGTTTTTTAAATAGTGGAATACAACTCTCATCAGTCCTTGCATTGCAAATGGCTCTGACACACTTCTTCTGTACTCTAAAAACTCTATCAGGAAAGGCCGATCAACTACGTTAGCAGTCTTTAAGTATATTAGAGAAATATTAAATGTAATTGATAGCAAAATGTATGCCATTGGTGCTTTATTTGATATGAGCAAAGCTTACGATCGAGTCTTGTATGATATCTTACTTGAAAAGTTGTTCGGTATAGGAATTAGAGGTCCTCCATATAATTGGTTCCTTTCTTATCTCGCAGGTCGTACCCAATATGTGGAAGTACAGTATCATAACCATATAACAGGTACTATACAAACAATCAGTCAGAAACGGTTAAAGTTACTCGATCAATACATCAAGGAAGTGTTCTAGGCTGTATTTTGTTTTTAATATACATCAATGGTTTACCCAAAACTAGAACATCCTAGCACCCTTTTTGCCGATGACTTATCATTAATTATAGCTTGTAAAAGCGAACTAAAAAACGATCTTTTAGATTCCACGCTTTTAAATATTGTTAAATGGTTAGAAGATCTCAATCTGAAACTGAATTTTACTAAAACAAAAGTAACCTTAATGTAGATTATAAATTTCAAAATAATAAATTAGAATGCGTAAAATGCTTCCCGCTGTTGGGCATACACATTGATACAGCAATAAACTGGAAAGAACATATCTATAAAACTGAGTCGATTCACGTACGCCCTATACGAGATAAAAAAGAACACCGATGTTAAAACAGCCATCTGTGCCTACTATACTTACGCAAATGCATGGCTACAGTACGGCATAGTGTTGTGGGGAAATAGTTCTGATTCAAGCAAATTATTTATACTTCAGAAACAATGCATCAGAATTATTACAAACATTATTAATATGACAAGTTGCAAAAAATACTTCATCAAGCACAACATTTTACACAACTCTACCATCGATTTATATTTTATAAGCAAGCGTCTTTGTCAAAAACAACATGTCAATTTTCCTACAGTACACTCGTCGGGCACATCTACGTCCCAATAGCAGACTGGCCCGACCAAATTCAAAAATGAAAATGATACACTCTGGCCCCTTTGCTGTGTCAATCAATATATTTAGTAAAATTCCGAAGGAAGAAATTAATATGGAGATTTAAAATACAATTAAAACGGCACCTTATCAGTAAGGCTTATTATTCCGTCAAAGAATTTTTCAATGAATAAGTAAGACATAGATGTCACTATTATTTTGTATAATGTATTAGTGCCTAACTTTTTTAGTTTGTAAGTACCTACTCTTAGATTCATTGCTATCCCCTCACAGGGTTCATGTTGAGACACTATATAACTTTTAAGATCACAATGTACACATGAAACGCAAAAAACCATTATGATTATGATTATTATTACCGCATACCGCACCCGGTACGCGGGCTCCGCTGGGCCACAAACGCTCAAAAGTAAAACCGTAAAGTTAAGCCACAGGTGTATTTTATTCTGCTAAAGGAAACCGTTTAATCATCAATTGCCTTTTATTTGTTTATTGATACAATACATTTACCCAGCATTATAGTTTGCACCACGGTACAGATCTGTGGTATGCACTATGGCGCTGGAAAATTGAGTTAAGTATAATAATTTTTTGTAAGAGTACCTATATATACATGTTTCCATTTTATGATAAACAACACAATACAGATTTTTTATGTATATTACTGTAGACTGTAATGTGAAATGTATTCAATACTACGTATAACTCTATATATTATTATTATAACTCTAAATATTACTCTTTATTGCACAACTTTTATAATAAAGCAGTATGTACAAAGAATAAACAAAGATACAGGGATAGATAAAGGTAAAACAACAGCCCGGCTAGTATGATAGCTTATACCGTCACGTTATATGGCCAAAATGTACTGAAACGTCACATAAAACGTGACGGTATAAGCTATCATACTAGCCGGGCAGGTGGTCTTATCGTTTCCAGGCAACCTTTGGGTAGTGGAAAAATGAAATCCAAATTCGTTACTTAAGTTTTACTTGTTCTACTAAATATCTCTATCTGTATTCTCGGCTCCCAAGATACGGGCTGTGCCTAGTTTGGGGCTGACGGATATCCGTATCTGAATTTACAATAATGCATGCTCATAGAAATTTAGTTAAAAATATATTGATGTAACATGTTGTTATCGTAAATAAATAAAAAAACACTTATATTATAATTATTAGTTAATTCATTTTTATAAATATACGATACAAATCTTCTGCTAAAAACTAGTGCCTACGCTAATTCTTGGGATTAGGTAGCGGACCCCGCACCCTGAATGCAACTGTCCTGGGAATAACGCTAGGATGATGATGATACGATACACATCTTGTAGTTTCTGTAGGCATTTAACGCGCGTTGTCGTTTTTCGCCAGACCTTGGGAGTATTTGCATTCTATTTATGAGTCCAAAGGTACAGTACCTACTCAAGGGCCAGAGACATCTTGTAGTTTCTGTAGGCATTTAACGCGCGTTGTCGTTTTTCGCCAGACCTTGGGAGTATTTGCATTCTATTTATGAGTCCAAAGGTACAGTACCTACTCAAGGGCCAGAGACATCTTGTAGTTTCTGTAGGCATTTAACGCGCGTTGTCGTTTTTCGCCAGACCTTGGGAGTATTTGCATTCTATTTATGAGTCCAAAGGTACAGTACCTACTCAAGGGCCAGAGACATCTTGTAGTTTCTGTAGGCATTTAACGCGCGTTGTCGTTTTTCGCCAGACCTTGGGAGTATTTGCATTCTATTTATGAGTCCAAAGGTACAGTACCTACTCAAGGGCCAGAGACATCTTGTAGTTTCTGTAGGCATTTAACGCGCGTTGTCGTTTTTCGCCAGACCTTGGGAGTATTTGCATTCTATTTATGAGTCCAAAGGTACAGTACCTACTCAAGGGCCAGAGACATCTTGTAGTTTCTGTAGGCATTTAACGCGCGTTGTCGTTTTTCGCCAGACCTTGGGAGTATTTGCATTCTATTTATGAGTCCAAAGGTACAGTACCTACTCAAGGGCCAGTGACATGACTGCTATACGCTGATTTGTAAGAACTTCTGGTCTGGTATATAGGTAACGAAATAACTTAAAATTTAATTATTGATTCTGCAAGTAGACATCAAGGGCTCTTTTTATCAGTCAGTCATTAATCTACAATACATATCAAGTTTGTCAAAAAAGACAACGCTATGCACGTATTTCCGGAAAGATATAAAGAGGATCCGATACAATTAACTTGTATGTGTCTTTAAGCTTTAGCCTCTTATTCAAAATGAGGTTTGGGGAGGTGAAAACTCTCCACGGTTAACAAAATGATTTATCATGTTGATCTGATGATGCCAAAGCTCATCCCGGTTTTTTCTAAGACACAACTGGGAAAATTCTAGGAGAAGGATGATGATCTAATGATAGTGATGATAGATCCTGGATGTGGAACTCTTCGATAGTTAATACGTATAGACAATATAACAAAAGAAAGCACTCTTGACGGCTTTCGTTTCAAGGTTTGTAACTATGGGCCTATACCTATGCCACATAAACAGTCAGACAGCCACCGTCTGAGTTACGCGATATACCTTTAGCACGCACTCTTTCATTTTAATTTTAGTACTAATAATCAGCACATTTTAGAAACTGTCACTGCGCACACAAGCAAAGAAAGCGGAAACTGTCCAAGATAGCAAGGGCCACTTCAGCTTGATTGCAATATCTAGTTTTCTAGACAAGCGTTATCAGACTTCCTTATCAATCTTTTGTCGTGCAACATAATTGTCCAGTAATGACCTTTGTAGCCGGTATACGGCCTTGAGTTGGGGAACTTTTCTTCCGTATTGCGATTTATTGGTTACTAGCATTTGCCCGCGACTTATTACATTGTACCTCCATACAAAATTTTACTCCCTTAGGAGATTATTTCCGGAAAAACTGACCTATGTTCTTGCCAGGGTTTCAAACTATCTCCATACCAAATTTCATCGTAATGGTTTCGGCGGAGCCAAGAGGTAACAAAAACAGACAGGTATTTAGTTACTTTCGCGTGTATAATATATTTTCTTATTCATACCACGTCGGTGGCAAACAAGCGTACGTCCCGCCTGATGGTAAGCGGTCACCGCAGCCTATGGACGCCTGCAACTCCAGGAGTGCCACATGCGCGTTGCCGACCCTTTAAAAATATATACGGAGTGTATTCTTGAAGAACCCTACACTGTATTCCCTAGGGAAAACCTCGGCACTCATTCCACAACCGAAGCGTCCAAAGAGGAAGTTAGTTTACAATGTATTATTTTATTTTTTGTTTATTTTTATTTATTTATTTGCTTCAGGCAACAAAAAGCCCATAATTTAACATTACATAACAATTGAACATTAATATTAAATTGTCAAAATTAGATATTAAATTAAATTACTTAATTAATTGTAGCCTAGTAAATGGGGTTTTTATTGGTTCTTTTTACCTCACTGCAGAAGGGAGGGTAAAGTTTTTTCTAGATACCTGTATGTGGGTGGTTTTTGTCATTAACTGCGTGATCAATTTTGTTATACCGAAGAAACGATTGTTCCACGTCGTCGTCTATAATGGTAGCGTATTACGATAATACTGGGAACTGACAACAATCTCCCAGGACGTGAGTTCTTAGAACTTTTGCCGTTCGCTATGTATTACAAATTACAACTTCAGACTGAAATTATCTCAGACTGTTTGTGTAAGTCTTTCTTTTGATGTCTTGTAACTTGAGGCATGGCATATTTACTTATAGTAATGGGACATACACAGTTGAAAAACCGGCCAAGTGCGAGTAGTACTCGCGCACGAAGAGTTCCGTACAATTATCTATAAAATCGGCCAAGTGCGAGCCGGACTCGCGCACGAAGGGTTCAGTACCATTATCTATAAAAACGGCAAAGTAACCGACTCGCTCTTGACCGGTTTTTAATATTTGTTGTTATAGCGGCAACAGAATCTGTGAAAATACTCCACCAAAGGCTTTAATTTCCTACATTAGTAGAAACCACTGTACTGGGAAATTATTAACCAAATGTTAACTGGTAGGGAATGCTTATGGTATTAAGTTATTTTGTACATTAAGTTCTACTTGTACAATAAAGATTACATAGATAAAATGTATGAATATTTCAACCATGTGTTAACATTTCCAATAAACGTCTCCCTTCATAGTATTACAGAAACATTCCGTTGCACTTTGCTTTACGCCAACGTACTCAAGCGGTTGTGCAATCGCCGAGCGCAATAGGTCTTCGCAAATTGCTAGTATGCAATTACCTAGATGCATTCGAGTCGCTGCACTTGACACTTCCATGACTTAGTTCAATAGCGTGAAACATTTTTATGCCTCGTCATCCTTTGAATTAGAAATACTCTATTTGAGAAAATACTCTTAATGCAACGCCTTCAATTTATATTTTACTATTATTAGGGTGGATTTATCAAACAATTCACGCTGCTTGACCATAGAAAATCGCAATGCCACTTGTTTGTATTCTTCTACGAAACAGAGGGCCTACTCCGAACTTCGAAAATCGAACTTCGTGTCTCTTTCACTCTAGTGTTATACTCTATATGACGGAAAGGGATGGCACGATACGAAGTTCGATTTTCGAAGTTCGGAGTAGGCCCTCAGGGCGTTTTCGCTATTTCTTAAAATATTGATAAAAATATAATGAACTAAAAAGCAACCAAGTGAAAATCTGAGGTCTCTCGAGAAACAAGCATGTTTATAAATATTTAGGTTACTAGTATCTTATTTAGAGCATAGCTTTAGAGTTCAGTCTATAAGAAAATAATCTTGTATTTTTCTACACAATACGTGAGGATAACTAGACAGTAACTATGTTGTATTCTAGAAGATACGCATTTGTAATCAATGCCTTAGCGTTTTAATGCGGTTGGATGATCGTCTGACCTTGCCTGCATAATTATGTATTGGAATAATTACAGCGGGTTTTACATAAGATATAGATGAACTTCCCGTTGAGGACTTGAATGGCTAGTGAACTACTTCCTCTAACTTAACTGTAAGGGAGGTATTCCACTCATCCAATATCTTTGTCCAATATACATTTGATCAAAGAAATTGGATGATTTCATCAAACTCGGATGGGACCGCGACATTTGATCAAAGATTCTGATGACAGTTAAATCAACATGGCTACGCATGAAAAAGAATTAAACTTGGACAAAGATATTGGATGAGTGGAATGGGCCTCCGTCAAAGAACTTTGATCAAAGATTTGACAAAGATATTGGATGAGTAGAATACCACCCCGTATTAAACTCATCCAATATCTTTGATCAAAGAAATTGGATGATTTCATCAAACTTGGATGGGACCCCGACATTTGATCAAAGATTCCGATGACAGTTAAATCAATATGGCTACGCATGAAAAAAAACTTGGACAAAGATATTAGACGAGCGGAATGGGCCTACGTCAAAGAACTTTGATCAAAGATTTGGCAAAGATATTGGACGAGTGGAATACCACCCTAAGAGCCATAATATTTTTAAACGAATCTTTTTTTCTTGAATATGCCTCGCTACTATAAGGCCTCGCTAAAGCTCGGCCGCCTAAGCTACTCGACACACAATCTCAATTGTTTTAAACCGTTGCAGATGGAATTTTCATTGTAATTAATTTTCTATTGAATATTACCCGACTAAGTAAACATGTTTACTGATTGTGATCTACTTTACAAGACCGTTTTTTCTAAGGAATTCGCCATGCGCGGCAATTTTCCGATAACATTGCAGTATTATTCAGCGCTACAAAATAACAGCTTAGTTTATGTACAAATGTACAGTCGGCTACAAAAACTACTGTTGTTTTATTAGAGTAAGAGTCTAGATATTTTTAAACTCGTCAGTAGATAAAAATTAAATTCATTGTAAGAAACATTTTTTTATTATTAAAAATGGGATTGCTTTGGCCAGCATCTAGCCGGGGGGCAAAGATGAGGCCGACGATGAAGCGAGCTCACCCAGAAGATGCGTATTCACTCGTGCAATAAAAAATAAATGTTCTAAAATATCTAAAACTTACTATGGCCTGCAAATTTATATGTACTCTACTAGATGCTCAAAACTATCTTAATATATGTGTACTCTAACGCATTGGAAATACAAGTGTGTACACATACCAATGATCACCTTGTTCGTTCCGATATTTTTGATGACGTCTGGTACTGCCTTAAGAAATGAATTTTGCTAGCGACTACAAAAAATGTTTTTTTTTTTATTTTGTTCCGAAAGAGAAATAGTGGTAATATACACATTTAAAAGCTAGGTCTTTAAATAAAGCTTAAACCAACCTAAAACAAACCTCATTAACCGTGTAAGTAAGAAAGAGATGTCCGATTGGGTTTATAAAAGATGCGACGCAGGGTCTAAAAGACCATGAAAGTAAGAAAGAGATGTCATTACGACCTCGCCCGTCTGTCTATGCGGATTTTACAGTCGTGTGGGAGATATATTTAATCTAAACTATCATTATTATATTTTCGTTTTCTCGTTGCCGAGGTCACACGAATCGAAAATAAAAGCGAAATCGATCCACACACGGATTGTGCCCACGGTTATCTAATATCTCTCTTCATACAGATTTTACAAGTTTTACTGGAATACTAAAGTCTACATAGTAACATGCAAGGCTCTAAGAATCTTACCATTGAAATAATTAGAAATATCCTTAGCTGAGCAGTGGCCACAAATTGTCAATTATATTATCGTCGCTACGCCACGCTACGCGCAAACTCCCACTTCCACCACCACACCACCTTTCCTCGCTTAGCGCAGCGCGCATGAAGTGATTCTATTGGTTCTTAAAAACACGTCCCTCGCTACGCATCCTCGCACATGTCTAGTGGATGCAGCCTTAATGTGGAACGAGCCCGTGAAACTGGATAATAGTAAAAATGCCTAATCACTAAAAACTCCACAACGGTCGCCATCACTCAGGGATCTCACGTGCAAAGCCTGCCATTCTTGTGCCAGGCCTTCGTGGTCTCTCGGATCGTTAACCAAGTTATGTGGCTTTTTCCATTGAGAGCACTGGCGAGCCTGATTGCCCCCTTTAGTTGCCTTTAATAGTAGACCTGCGCTGCACTATACACCGAGTCTAAATGGATGCTCTTGCTGTCAAATAAGTGGGGTCTTTCAACTGCGGTGGCCCTCGCCACTGAGAGCACTAGCGACCATTGCTACCCCCCTTGCCTTTAACAGTAGACAGGTAAACCTAGACCTATTCTGCACTAAACACTACATGAATGCACTTCGCTTTTCTTGTCAAACAAGTATCACACGCACGTTGACTCTTTGAGGGCTGAAAGCTATAGTTACCCGTGAGCATATATTACCTGTATTCCTCATGCCCTGTCTCGGATAGTTAGTCCTTGAAAATTCCTAACATTGCCTTGTGATATCACACTCGTCACGGAAGACTTTTATTCTTAACTGGGTCAGAAACCAATGTATTTTAAGCGTTTCCGATGTAAATACTGGGTTATTTTTAACATACAAAGTTTAATTTGCATTAATACAAGTATAACGGTTACAGGTCTTCGTTCTGAATTTCTTTGTCCCTTTATTTCAGTGATTCAGGGCTTGGAGGCCTTCCAACTTTGTGGTACTTAACTTAATACAAAAGAGAGTTACAACAAAATTAGAATCACTTCATTTTGATTTTAAAATGGATGATGTTAAGGATCCATTTAGAATGAATTGAGGTTTTACACTTATTACATTTCAGTAAAGACAAGGTTTTGAGTACTCTTTGTTGATAGCTGTACTGTACATATGTATGAATGAAAAGCTAGAACTAGCTGAACTTTCTGTTATTGTTACTTACCATCAGTAGTGCGTCGGGAATATATCTTTTGAACAAGTAAAGCGATGTATAAAAACTATGATTAAGAGGTGAGGTGCTTATCCTATCGAATCTGGGATGCTACCAGGAACCGAAATCGAATTATCTCCCTCTCTGTCGGCCGAATACGCTAGTGCGACAGAGAGGCAGATATTTCGTTTTCGGTGCGCGGTAGCACCCCAGTCCACTCATTAGTATGTACCAAAACCTTGATTCGTCGACATAATGGGATATATTTTTGAAGACGCGCACACCCATATTTTTGCACTAAACAGGCGACAATTTCGGCGAAAATCAACTGGCTATAAAGTTTTTATAGTCGCCTGAAGTGTCGCATGTACATAAACATGGCCTAAGCCGTATATTAAGGTAGGCATTTCATAAGGAAAACCAGTATTTGTTTATATTGTTGAAGCTACTCATGAGTCAGGTAATGTTATGTACCTAAGCGATTCCATTACCTGTGGAATAATATTGATGACACCAACATCTGTTTCTTTAGTATCTCGGCCGTTCCACTTGCAGTCTCATCTGTGTCATTGACCTCCAGTTATTTAGGAGGATATAGATTTTCGTAACCAAGATACAACAGGAAAAATACTAGGAGGATGTTGACATTTTCGTAACCCTTAACCATGGTTTTTCATTTATTTTATTTGAAAGTTTAATCTCATTCTCTCTTCTTGCGATGCGCGACCGACGAATGTACCTTGCGAAAATTAACAAATAGTACAAAGCGTATATGGCGTTGTGTCTTCAATTAAGAATTTGGTCTTTACAGTATAAACCGTAAATTGATAAATAATTGTGGACAATCCTACACAGATCTACCTAGTCCTAAACAAAGAAAAATATCCCCGAAGACGCGCACTCTTATTGCGCACTAATATTTTGCTCTATGTCCATGGCGTACACAGCTTGTACCTATGTCCCGGAGTAAGACCCAAGCAAGAATAATTCTTCTACAGCCTACAGAGCCTTCCAATTCTTGAAGAATTGGAAGGCTCTGTAGGCTTCAGCCTATCGATTCGGTAACCCAATCAATTTGCTTACTTACTTTATTATGATAGGGTCACTAATTCATTTCTTCTGCAGTGCGCCCTGCGTAATAAAACTAATTAGTATTTAAATAGCAATACAATACAAGTTAACCTTTTAAACCTATCGCCATTTAAAACAAACGATCCAATTGGACGAATATAGACACACCCATCGACGCAATTCATTCAACGCCGGACATTTATCTTTATGTACACAATTGTTTGTCATTTTAACTAATATGGCATGACGTGTGTAATTTGTATCGTAGGTAGTAATTTTATTACTGAAACTGTCTATTATAGTAGTGCATATTGAAAGTGCATAGCAGAAAGTCATCTCACGTGTACATTTGGAGCTCTACTTTATAACCAGGGCTCGCTTCGCAAAGGATAACACCCACAAATTGCGTTTTAGGTTATGCGTCTTGTCACCGGGGCATAGAATACGGCTACGGTATACTCTGCCAGTCGTAAAAGGCGACTAATAGGGGGTCCTTGGGGTCGAAGACGGTCGCAGTTGGGGATTGGGGGCTGCGATCGTCTATGAAAACAGACGGTGGGTACCCACAGAGGTGTGCCTCTAGGGCGGCACTGGTGCGTTCCGACGGAGATCCCAGAGCCAGAATAAATGAATATGAAACTCCTGTCTTCGCTTGTACGCAAGTCAGCTTACATGGAGACAAATAAATGCAACTATAATACGCTATAAATCGACCGTTTTGAACTGAGACCGCGCAGGGAGTAACTGAGACGTTAACCGTTGATGTCTCCCCTATTACCCCTGTCCTGTCACCGTTAACCGGTAAAACCTATAGATAAAAGTTTCTCATTGTTTCAGTTTGTATCAACTATAGTACAAAGACTGCCTTGATTATTCTAATTGTTCAGAAATTTGTTGTATAATTAACTTAATTGCGTTTTCACAACTAATGATGGGATTTAATTGCTAGCTTATCTAAGCGTAAACAATAAATAAACAATAACAACAAAGAGCTCTCGTAGCCTTGCCATCTTAAGTTGACAAATATGGCTCTTGTTCCTTTAGCGGTTAACGACACGCCACTTGAAACAGGCATTTGTACAAAACTAATTGCGCTTTCGATATTTCAAAGCGTTTATTACTTTTATTAGGGTTCTGACAGCACTGACAGAAAGCCGAATAGACTTTTCAGACATGTCGACGCCGTCACAATATTACAATATTTTCCCTAACGACGTGTCATTATTACAGGCTTGTGTACGCGTTTAGACTCGTCCTGTGCCGTCCTCTCAAACCAAAATACAAAAGTGTGGACACTGTTATTTGACGACTGGTTACCTTTTTAGGGGACGAGCTCGCATGAGGCACTGCGCAAGAGTTGCAAGCGACATTACTGTTTCTTAAAATTCTTATTTTTGTGGACCCAAAAACCCATTTGTCATGAAGTAGCAAATGTATATTTTCAAGCACAAAGAATATTGCAAACTGGCTGAATCTCCGGAAACCGGTATCTAATCTGACCCATGTAAGTACAGTAGCACAGTCCACGTCAAAGCTCGTTTACATTATTCGCCTTATTACAAGGGAATATGGTGCAATCATGTAAACATATCGTCGACCGTACCTTCAGTGACATAGTTAACTGACAATTTGAACTTTATTGTGATAAGATAAGGTCTACATTTACCACAGGTATTTTGTACGCTTGTAGCCATAACATAACTTCTCGTTTATGTTCAAACATTGACTGTCCGATAGTGCGTTTACTTTTGCGTCCTTTGTTCTTTTCCTTACAGTTCTCTTTTGAGTTCATGTTCATACTTTCTGGTATTGTTTTATCTACTTAGCCCTTAGTATGTAATGGATCGACCTTGATTTGTATATCTACAGTCGACTCATCATCAATTTAAGAGTAAAACTCTTGTCGGTGTAGTTGATGAAATATGCAGTTCTCTCCAACTTATCCTATCCAGAACCAATTCCTTGGTTTCCTTATAGGTACGACACGACTTCTATTTTCTCTTTTATTAGTTTCATGTAGCTTATTCTCGGTCTTCCTCGTCCCCTCTACAGTCGACTAGAAAAAGATAATTGCGTTGCAACTTTCAAGTATGCAACAAGGTGAAAATACTAAAGTACTCTTTTTTGTAGTTGATTTTACTGTATTCCCTAGAAATATTGTAAAATCTCACAAGGATGCCTAAATACAACTTGCCGTTAGTTCGGTTGTAGCTTATAAGTAAAAAACATGCAAAACATGAAAGAAAATTATTCATTCCATGAAAATGCCGAACGACTTGACTGGCCTAAAACATATTTTCCTGTCTGCGAATATGTAAATTGGAAAATATGATGTATCGATAAGTTTTCCGTGACGATAACCAGTATACGCTAGTACTAGTTATGTATAGGTATGTATTACTTACGCTGTAACGCGTTTTAACATTCGAAACAGAGGTGCTAATGTGACCTGTGTGATTAACACCTTTAGTTTACCAAAGTATTTTGTCCCATCCTCATGTCGAAGCACAAGGTCGTCATACATATGTATATCTACCGCTTAACTGAGACGGTGCCTGCCGCGAACGGGAGAGACGTCTAGGGGTAGCGGAAGTTAGACGGGTGGCAGGCATCTGCCCCGCTCCTCCGTTCCCTACCCATTAACAGGGTACACCCCTGCCATTAACGTCTCCACTCTTACACCAGACCAGTCCACAGGATAGTTTAATAGTATTCACCAGACTCTTAAACGGTACACACACACATGTTGGGCACTGGTTGGCTGGTAGTTCTCTAGCTGTACCTGAACTTAATGGGATTTGGAATACTCGTGATCGGGTGCTGTTTGTGGAGTCCAGTCTGTTCATGCTTGCAAGGGCAAAGTAAATACCTTAATACTAGTGGTATTTTATTGTATGTAGATTGACGAGAGACATAATCCTGTTCTGGATTAGTTTTATTGTTATTGACGCTTAGAGACCTTATACATCTCTAATTTAATTTTAGCGCTTAGAGATCATTTACATCTCTAAGGACTTTGAAATAATTGTTATTAATCGTATTTGGACGCTCAGAGACCATATACATCTCTGAGATATTAAATTAATGTTATGTACTTTTTGTTTATTCGGACAGATCGTATTCAATACGTCCTTAATATTTGTAAATTTATTTTTATTTAATTGTTAATCAGTATATTTTTTAATCATTATTATTAAGTAAGATTCATAAATCATAAAATCATAAATTTTTTTTTAATTGTATAAATTCACGCTTTGACTTGTAAAAGTGCCCTTGTGGCCTATTTGCAGAATAAATAATTGATTTTAATTTTGATTTTTTTGGAAGATCAATTTCCAAGTGTCATTAAAATGCCAATAGTGTGTCTATATAATTTGCGTGCATGACAGTAGTAGATCTTTTGCAGTTGACACTACTAGCGTATACTTGAAAGGTTGCATTAAAATATCAATAAATAAATATGTATGTATGTATGTAAATACTTTATTGTACACTAATAAAAACGGTTAAAAATACAGACAAATTCGGTTATATCGGTACAAAGGCGAACTTATCCTTTAAGGGATCTCTTCCAGTTAACCTTATAAATAAATATTAGGGGACATTTTTTACACAAATCGAACTAGTCCCATAGTCAGCTCAATAAGGCTTGTGTTATGAGTACTAGATGACGATATATTTCATACATATATATGTAATTATGTATATATACTTCCAAGTATCAGGAACAAATTTTTCTTGCTCACCACAGAAACCAATGCCCTTATCGGGATTCGAACCCGGGACCTCTAGCTTCGGAGGCAGTGTCACTACCAACTACAAGTGATCAATAGTGTGTTAATATTTGCGTGCACGATGGTACTAGATCTTTTGCAGCTGACACTACTAGTGTATACATACTTGAAAGGTTGCATCGCTAGCGTCATCAACCAGGAAATAGCTACGCAAGTGGCAATTGACGTACGAAACAATCGAAAGTCATCGCCCGTGTCAAGTTGTCAACCCGTTAATTGTATGGTAAACGATTCGACTACGGCCGACTAAAAGCGTCGTTTACGTATGTTATGTACAGTCAACATAGGAAATATCTATACCAAATCAGTGACAAATTGTGCGCATGGCTTGACAAGGGCGTTAGAACCTACATATATTTATGCCTGGATATATATGTCCGTAATAGAAAACCGCGTAGAAAGAAATAAACATTTCATAATTGTGTATATGAAAAATGGCACGAGAGATTTAAACTATCTTTAAATTTTGAAGCCGGAGTCAAGAGCCAGCCTCCGAAATTGTCGTTTTTGTACTGACCCGTTTACTTACCTCTTAAAGTTTAAACTAATAGATTTTAAATACTGAAGTACTTGTTTTATGTATTCCTATTAGACCGGGTTTAAAAAAAGATATGTTAGACCAAATATCAGATCAAACTATGGTAACTCGGTACACTCTGTTTTAACCGCCGAAGCTTAACGCAAAAGACGGGTGTTATATATTTAACATGTGTGTCTGTCTGTCGCATTGTAGCTCTCAAACAGATGAACCGATTTGGGTGCGTTTTTTTCAAACGCAAAGACATGTTTCCAGGCATGCTTCTTAGCTATTTTTGTCAGGGGTTTTATATTTTTTTATTCAGGTCATCATCATCATCATGTCAGCCGAAAGACGTCCGCTGCTGGACATAGGCCTCCCCCAAAGACTTCCACAATGACCGGTCCTGCGCCACCCGCATCCAGCGGACACCCGCGACCTTCACCAGGTCATCAGTCCACCGTGTGGGGGGCCTGCCCACGCTACGCCTTCCGGTACGTGGTCGTCACTCGAGAACCTTTCCGCCCCAACGGCCATCGGTTCTACGTGCTATGTGCCCCGCCCACTGCCACTTAAGTTTAGCGATTTGGAGGGCTATATCGGTCACTTTGGTTCTGCTGCGGATGGCCTCATTCCTGATGCGATCACGCAGAGAAACTCCCAACATAGCTCTCTCCATTGCCCTTTGGGTGACTTTGAGACTTCTTATGAGGCCCATAGTAAGCGACCACGTTTCGGTGCCATATGTCATCACTGGCAACACACACTGGTCAAAGACTTTCGTCTTGAGACACTGCGGAATATTGAACGAAAAGATGTGCCGTAGCTTCCCGAACGCTGCCCAGCCGAGTCGGATTCGACGATTATTGTCTTTCTCGAAGTTGGACCTACCTAACTGGATAGTCTGTCCTAGGTATATGTAATCGTCTACAACCTCGAGCGTAAAGTGTCCGATTGTTAAGGGAGTTGGTGCGACATGGACATTTGACATGATCTTCAGGTCATAATGACACAACAGTATGCCGGTGACATACCAAAAGTCTAACGGATATTTATAACACCGGGCCTTGGTGTAGTCTTAAAGTTTAAACAAAGTTTGAAAGAATTTAATAATACTAGTCAACTAAATTGAACATTTCGCATAATTTTTCAAATACAAATTACACGCTGCGACACACGTCACTTCACTATTACATATTCTGTGCAAAAAATAGACACAAAAATAACACTTCACTATGGTTTTATATTTAAATGTATACATATTTTAAAAGCAAATATCCCCGGTGTAGAGCAGAATCAGCATAGGTAATGTATTCGAGTGTTTTGAAGCATCATGACGCTTGCTGGCCAGTTTAGCTCTGCTTTGTATCTATCTATTCAGCTTTCAAACGTTTAGATTGTATAAGTAGATATATAGATTACCAATCTTTATTCTGAAGAATCGTGTAAATATCTCTTCTAGTTTAGAAGAAGGAGTAGTGAATTTTATGTTGAAAACAGCCTTTTTCAAGCTTGTTTTTGACATAGTATTTAAAGTCATAAAAAATTCAAACGTTCAGATTGTTAACGAAAGATAACATTTATTTTTTTCAGATATTTTCATCGGCTAGTTTTAGTGACTTAGCATTTCAAAGTCAATCGTAATTTTCCTAGGGTTTGTGCCAACCTCATAGACCGGTTACTTTTCTTTCGGCAGATATCGTCAGTCCATCGCTGTGGTGGTCGGCCCGCTGACGGCTATGTATTTATACTTAGGTATTTTTAAACATATTTGATTATACTATAGATGTAGTATCTGGCTATGTCATTTTTCCCATAACAATCCCTTTCGCGCTCGCCTTTGTACAGTCAGCATCAATAACAAGTATACGAATTTGAGTCTTATCCCACAGACGTAAGTGCCGAAATGTTTACATATTTTTGATGCTGACTGTACATGTGTCAACCGTCTTTTGTTCTACTCATGTACAATAAATTTTACATAAATACAATTGAGAGCAAATTAGAAAATCTCGGTTGTTTAAAACCCGGCGGTAAGGTTACGTCCGAAAAATAGTATATGCTACAAATAAATTACTTTGACTTTGAAGTTCCAGTGTTCTATGAGATGCCATTTACAGATGACATAAGTATTTAACGGTTACCACTGTTACCATTACCAGTCAGTGAAGTGTGGTCAATGCAACGCCAGTTTTCGAAAAACTGTTTTTCATCGTTGGGTATGTACGTAGCGTACTGACGATCTTTTAACTGTTCAAGTGACAACTGATCGAGTATACGATACGAGCTTCCAAACGATTACCTTTTATATATAAGTACGTCGTCTAGTTTTGTATTCAAGCGTGTCCCGTTAGTACATCCGACACGTTTATTGGTCTATTGTCCATAATATAGGGACTTGTCGATCGATGGTTATGCTAAGTATCCCTCTATAGAAATGCATCCATAGGTCACAATACCTATATTCGCAGGTCTCAGATTTATCTACACTGTCACGTGATACAATATGAGCGTTTAGCTTTACAAATCGGTATATACAGATGTATAGAATAATCCGTTCCCATCGTGAAAACTCTGGTTACGTCTAGACCGGAAGCGGGAATCTATTGGCGTATTAAATGATTCAGATTCAGAATTAATTTATTTGTTCAACATAGGTATATTACAGCACAGAAACTCTTTCGGGAATTGGCTAAACGGCTGGTCGACGTAACCGGGGATGAAAGAGCCGGCGGCTTCCTCGCTCAACGCCTAAGTATTGCGATCCAGCAAGGAAATGCTGCCAGCATCCTCGGCACCATGCCACAGGGGCCAACTTTAGACTTCGATTTTTAGATTTGTAAGGGTTTCGTTTAGTTTATTTAATAATGTACATGATGTTTATTTAATAAATAAATATATAAATGTAAAAAAAATATTTGTTTAACATAGGTCCATTATAAAGATCTTAAGACTAAAGCATGTAGCGAACACTATGTTTTGCCAGCAGGCGTACAAATATTTTCATGTTTTTATTTGGTAAATTGAATTTTATATTTTCATGCATAGATAATGGATTGACACGTTCACGTTTGTTAATGTGAAACTTTATTAGTTAATGTCAAATGACAGAATGAAAACTGGTAGCCATTTTGCCATTTGACATGACAACTGTTAAATTATACGGTAATTGTCGGGGCTCGAACATTTCATGCCGATGACGTAAAATTGACGTCACTCTGCATATAGGTGATTCCAATTGGTTTTATAGTAATTATCAACCTTTAATCATCAATCATTTAATCATGCATATATGATGGTATTTTTTTTAAATAAGCCGTATTTGAAAAAAATACCATTATAAATGTAGAGGATTTACGATCATATTTAGATTCAACATTCATATAACCTGTTATAAAACTTGAAAGAATATGAGTTCCTACCTGCATATAAATTAAATTTCTACATAGAAAGAGAAATCCTTTATAATCTTCGGATGCAATAGGCCGTATTTGATAAAAGACAATTATAAATGCATGATTAAATGATTGATGATTGATTGATAATTACTATAACACCAATTGGAATCATGGGATATGCAATTTTACGTCAGCGGCACGAAAAGTTCGAGCCCTGCGGAAGCTTTAAGGCGAACGGGTGGGCAAGTTCTTTCCATACAAACTTTGTGCAAGTTTTTCTTCGTTTGTGTTTGCACTACAGTTACTATTTTTGGTCCATATGCTTAATTATTTGTTAGCTATGTCTTGATGTTTTTCTTTTTTAATTTTGATTATTTTTTGTACTTTTTTATTTTTATTTTTTTTAAATAATGCAAAATTTCAACATCAAGTTCTGCGTATATCCAATATGTACCAACAAAAAATTAAATTAAATGCTGTAGTGCCAAAACTAACGCAAAAAACTTGCACAACCTTTGTATGGAGAATGGCTTGCCCTACCCTGCGCCTTAAGACACGCACATTTGTAAAAGTACTAGTCGGTCCGACTTACAGAATTAAGTGCATTTATTTTGTTGCATTTAAATATCAGTAGTAACTATTGTACAAGCTTCTTAACTTCAATTTTAACTAAAAGCTAGCTATGTAACGTAGCAGTTTAATTGTTTCCATCCACATTTCATTTTTGGATTGACTTTATCTTGGTCTAAGGGCTATGCACTTTTTTATTTCAATATTTTTCCGTGCCTTTTAGGGCGAAGAAACTACTGAGCTCAAGGAGCCGAGTTCTAAAATACGCCTGTGCTTAATAAACCCGACGTGTTTGTAAAACAAACTGACCAACAGTTATCTTCAGAAACAAATATTTAATCGTGACATCAGCTAAGCTTTGCAAATAGCTCAAATTCAAGGTGTCTCCATAGACTTATCTTGTCTTCTCGTGTTTCGTATCTGATTCTCGGGTGTTGGGTTGAATCTCTAATTACGAGCTTTAGAATATGGTCAGCCATCTTAGACTATATTTTTTCATAAGACTCACCTGGCCAATAACTTTTTTTCTTTAAGTTAGCCTTGTTTGTTTATGTAGATATGTAATCAAAACACATACAAAGGAAAGTTTAGTGTAGGTAAGTAGGTATGTTCGTGATATATTCTGAAACGACAGGATCAATTTTGACGCGGTTTTTAATAATATTTAAATACTTGATCAATTTGAGAATTGTTATACAGGGTAAATTTTAAGTCGTGAATCGTAATAATAGAATATGATACTTTTCATGATTCTGATGAACTTTTGCTATGGTAGCAACCTTGTCCGTGCCAAAAAAACAGCTATTTCATACATTATTATCTCCAGACGAAAGTCGAAACCTATGAAACAGCCGATTTTTGTGTTGGCATGGACAGCGTTGGTCCCATAATAAAAATTGATCAGATTTATGCAGAGTATCATATTCTATTAATTTATTACGTTTCACGACTGTATGTATAGAGCAAATTTGCTGCGTTTTGTGTGCGAAGCTTAAAGCGGGTCGCTAGTTAGAAATAATCGGGTAATTTTGATCGGTGAAATAAATAACAAAACACTATTGAATCCCTTTACTATATTATGTATTTGTATACTCCGAGTCTATAAAAATACCTAAAAGGAATAGTTTACCATACATCTAAACTTTTGATAATAGTTTCAATAGAGCCCCTCTGTCAAATCTAGCATTACTAGTAGTCTGCATAATAATTGAAATGACCTATTCATGTCATTTTACTCACGATTACTGCAAAACCCGTGTTTCAAGCCCTTGAAATGCTAAGATCCTAGCTATACTTGCAATTAACCCGCCTAAAGGAATAATAATAACCGTTCCCAGCTTGTTTCATAATTTAACAGTCTGGTTATATTATCAAGCGGCCAACATATTTAAATCAATTTCAGTTGATAATAACGTACCTAGTTTGATTTAAACAAGTTATTTTCTCGCGCAATAAAATCCCCATGAAAATGTACGATATTCGATTTGATACGTTATCTTCATCAAAATGCGGGGTTTGGTATACGCAATTCCTAAAGCTAGTATATTTATAAATGCAACCAAAATCATAACATAGTTAACCCTCACCGTATTTCCGTTTACAATAAAAAAAAACTCACCGATACTCTCTAGTATTCCTTTGTTCTTTATTCAAAATCACAAAGCACAGCACAGAAAAATAATAAAGTTTCAAAATTCGAACACTGGATGGCGGGAAATTCAGCACGCGCGTTCTGCGCGCGCCGCGGCTGTCGACTGACCTGCCAGTTCCTCCTCTAGTTCCCGCATAGGCGCGTTGTCTCTGGCGCTTTTTTATTTTTAATTTTATTTAGTGAAGTGAACCAACACGTGATGGCAACAGGTTTGTTTTTATAATCGTGTGCATTCGGCGTGGATATTATCGGTCGACTGTGATATAAGTGTGGTAATGTGGTGATGAGGTTTACAGGTTAGGTTTATAATTGACTAGGTAACGATAATGATAGTTGAGCGTATTGATAACATGGGCAAAGTCGCGAAAGGTTGTGGGTTCAAATTCGGTGACATCCGATGTTTTTACCGCTTTAGGCTGAATATCCTTAACTAGGTGTGTTTTTATAATTTATTAGGACTATATTTATTTAGAATACCTCATTAATAATATTAATAACTACATTTAAACTTAAAATATATTTAAAAACTTGGGCCCCTCAGGCATGGTTCCTGTAATTTACAATTACAGCGAGATGTCAAATCCCAAACCTAATATTGCATATGTGCATCTCTGGCAGTTGGGGGATAGGTACTCTCCGTTACACAGAGGACTATTTTGGGCGAAAGAGTCGTCGTATTCATTAAAAGATGTATTTATTTTCTCTTGTATCGCTTAAAATACGCGGTTTGCAACAAAAATACAGTTACGGTAATCACGCCAGTTTCCGAGACGGGTAATTAGAAATCACGGGTTTCACTTTAGACAACTGTATCCAATAAATATTGTACCTATATAAAAGACCTGTGACAAAGATGTGAAGTCTGTTCAAATCTGCTCAATTAAACATTATCAGTAAAAGACAAATAAAATTCATTAATTAATTCAAACACAAACTGTCACATCACTATTGTATTTGATTAAAATCTAAGAGAGACCCAGTTAACGAACAGCTTGGAATTTTTAAATTAAGAACATGTATAAAGCTTTCTGACGCTTCAATCAATATACAGTGCGTTACCGGCAAGCGGACTTTTTTCAAAACGGACAATAGTATGTTTCGTTAGCAACTGTTTGCATGTATTAGCAAATCATATTTATTTGAATTAACTATACCTACAATTAAACTTCTTAAATCTGCACCCTCTATGTATGTATACTAGGTGCACTTGGTTAAGATGACGTCGTAGTAAACAAAACATTAAGAGCAGTCATTTGTACTGTCTTGACAATTGACTTTGCTTTACATTGCTGGCAATTTAAATTTTGTTCAATAACAAAGGAAATTTAAATTTTAGTACTACAATAAAACTAAGTTCATGGTTAGGTTTAGGAACTAAGTTTCGATACATTTAGGTTGTGCAAGTTTTTTGCGTTAGTTTTGGCACTACAGCATTTAACTTTTTGTTGGTACATATTGGATATACGCAGAACTTGATGTTGAAATTTTGCATTATTAAAAAAAAATACAAAAAATAACAAAAATTAAAAAAAAAACATCAAGACATAGCTAACTAAAAAATAAGCATATGGACCAAAAATAGTAACTAGAGTGCAAATACAAAGGAAGAAAAAACTTGCACAAAGTTTGTATGGAAAGAGCTTGCCCACCCCTTCGCCTTAAAGTGTTTAATGTAATTAATTTTGATGTATTTTGACATGTAAATTGGTTTTATAAAATAAATGACTATGACTATGACTAAAGAAAAGCCCGCATGCCGGTAACAACTGTAGATAAAAAGAACTAAGCTTCACTTCCACCAACAGAATTGTTTATTACCAGCCTAGCTGTCCTGGCGAACTTCGTTCCGCCCCCGGCCCGTTCCGTAGAAAATGTTTTTTATTTCTTATATTTCACTGATATTTTAATAATTATTCTGTAATTCGCTCCGAGAAATCAAATGCAAAAAATCAAAGATCATTAAAAATCGGGCCAGCCGTTCTTTGGTCATAAAAAATGGTGTAACTAACACGACTTTGTTTTATATAAGTATATAGATTACTCATTACGAAGGAACTACATATACAACTTACAATAGTAAATCTATGCGATATTTTTAAACACTAGGCAAAAGATTAAAGACTGAAACAAAAACATATACCTATGATAAAACTACTATTAAATTAAAATAACTAAAAAAAACCTTAAACTTAGAAAATATAAATAAAATAATTAATTAAAAATGAGACCTGGGCCTCTTGGCAGTGTGCCCATCACGCAGGCAGCATTCCCGCGCTGAACTGCTATCGCGATTCTTTGCGCGAGAAAGCCACCGGCGCGAGGGTCGCCTGTCGTCTCCCTCAACCTTCTGCTGATTTCCCTGTGGAGCTCCAGCGCGCCCTTACCCCAAGGACCCAGTGTCTCGACGCCGAAAGCAAAGAAATGATATTGGGCGCCGAGACACCTGTATTTTGAGACCTTCAGGCGTTCCCGTCATTATTAGGTAGAACAAACCGCTAGAATATTGATAAAAAAACAAAGAAGGGTTCCGTACCGACCGACACCTACTAGTCCACATTTAAAAGCACTAGAATACAACTCACGGCACTTACGTCCTTTTGTGTGGGCAAGACATCTTTCAGCGATAACTCAAAAACCATTGAAATGAAATGATTGAAATTATTTATTAATGTACACCACCTCAAGTTTTTCCGAATTTTAAACTTCATTATTTGGAAATTAGAGGAGGGGGACACTTTTTATGGCAGCTAATATCTCACCAACCGTTGACTTAAATAGAAAAAAGTTTTAGAAACCTCTATATCATTTTCAAAGGCCTATCCAAACACGTCTATGTGCACTAATTTAATATTTTTTCGTAATTTCACAACAGACAGCACTTTCTGTAGGAGTTCATAAAATAGGTACACCTTCGTACCAAATTTCATAATAGATAATTGTAGCGCTTATAGTCTCCGAGTAAATCGGCTGTGACATAAGAACGGACGGACAGACATGACGAAACTGTAAGAGTTCTGTTTTCGCTGTTTTGACTAAGGAACCCAAAAATCAGCGGTTTGTGTGGAAGGTACAGTCATCAGCAAATGTAGATGCTCATTTTAGTACTTTGTCGCACTAACGTTACAATACTGCGATGTTTGGGATGCGACAAAGGAGCGAAAGTAACAAGGTAAATGATCATCTACTTTTGCTGTTGAGTGTACAAATACAACCGTAAATTTTAATAAGTGTATACTTCCATAATACGTTTCATACCTGTTTATTTTCGTGACTAACCATCAACATAAAATAAACCCAAACGTAATAAGTATAGTATTACTTGTATGCTTTAGTATTTGGTAACTTGATTGAAATTTATAAACTTGTACTTTATATCATTTATTTATTTATTATAACTTATTCATCGCACTTGCTCGTAAAGGGTCTTATTGCACGAAGGCTAATACAGCAATCATAGCCGATCTATCTCCCGCGGTAGGTATGGGTTTTCGTAACTCCATCTGATTGGTTTAAAAAACCTAGTTGACCACGCTCCACAAGAATACTGCTCTGTGATTGGTTAAAATATTGATGCTGAAAATGTAGTTGACCGCGCGCGCAGCAAAAATACTGCTTTGTGATTAGTTGAAATATTGAAGCTGCGCACTCCTCCCGCAAGGACGCCCCAGCGATCATGGTACTGGAGGCGAAGTATTAGATTTTTTCAAATAGGATTGGTGCTGGAGTTTATTCCTCGCAAATGTGATGAAAAACATTGATTAACTCGGGCGTAAGAAAATTGCAAACTCGAGTCATCAAAAATAGACTCTCGTTCGCAATTATCCGCTTACGCCCTTTGTTAAACAATTTACTATCTTTGCCATCTATTTCTGCGAATAACCACCGAAACCATCACTTTTATGATGCTGCCAAGAAAGAAGCACGCATCCACTTCAAAAAGGCTAAGAAAGTTAGAAAGGATATGGGTTTACGTTAACTCTGGTATTCATGTCTCTTATTAAATTATTATAAAAATTAAACTGTATACTATTGAGCTCTCCAGCAATTATTTCCAAATGATTTTAATTGAAAATAAAAGTTTTTTTTTTATAATTTTTTTCGCAAATTTAGCTTACTTATATATGTACTTTTTTACTCTACTGGAGTGATATTAATAACAATTTATTCAAAAAGCACTAAAAATTTATTAAAAAAACTTTAAAAAAATCCCATATTCATTCATTCATTCAAAAATATTCTTTTAAACCAAAAATGCGATAACGATTATGAGTCAACTTGAAGCAGCGTCAAAATCAGCATTGACTGCCACGCTATAATCTCTGGGTGCCAAGATCCATTACTTGGAGGTCACAACTTTAGATCAAAATTTCTCCCAATTGAAAAAAGATAAAAAAATTTAGACACAAGAGAAGTCCTTTAAATTTATTGCTCCTGTTACAGGCCACATCCTGTATAGGGTGTGCGGCACATGAACCGTCAAACAAACAAAATGTATGTACTAAATTATCTACATATCTAAATTCAATAAAAAAAACAGCTATTCAGAGCTTCTTTTTAATTTTAAAAGTTATTTGGTTAATGTTGTTTCTAACGGTATGCTTAACACTTCAATAAATAAATTTAAAAACATACTCGTAAAAATTTGGATCACAATAGATCAGAGATGGTCGCAGTGATACGAGGGCTCAACAGCCCGGAATAGCCACAAACTGAAACTACTCGTAAAAAGGTTTTTGCGAGAAGGGTGACGAATCATACAAAAAAGAAAGTTATGGAGCTAATTTAGGAAAAAAATATCTTAGGTTAGCCTTGTAGGCTCTGGCAAGAAAAGGTCATATTAAGAATACAATAAAATAAGACAAATAAGCGCAGGGGTGGAGCTCCAGTGCGTTCAGTACTGAGATCATAGAGTCCTCCGCATTAGAGTGCAGATGGTCACCGTAGATTTTTTAGTGGATAGAAATACCACATAACCCAGTCATCCCCGATGACTGGGTACCTGGATCGCAGGTTTTCTCCACGTAAAAAAACAGGTTACTACCTAGGGTCCAAGGCTGGAAAGGTAGCAAATGACCCTACCAGCATCCCAAAAAATGGTGACGGTCCATGTACCGAACAGCCTGTATATTTGATTAGACGATAACGAAAAAAACGAACGCCGTATAAACGCAGAATATTCGCCCCTTGATGGTAGTAAAGTTATTAATCTAGCTCTAGAACCTTTCTGAGATTCAAGGTAGGTAGCATGTGGCCTAGGCAGCAGCCGCAGCAGGTGTGGAGACAATTAGCTGTCCTAGGTCAAAGTCAAAGTACTTGGCTTGAATTTAACCTTTCTAAAACAGTACTTTTTTTTCTTACGGTGGATACATAAGATACATTTAGATTTATGAAGGAAAATGTTAAAAAAAAATCCGTGACAGGCGCATGGGACTCCAGAAGAGTTACAAGTAATGAATTAGCTATAAAAGTATTAAAAAACGGGTTTCTTGTTAACAAATTATCGCAATGAGTTAAGATTTCATGCTACATAGAAATGTTGTCAATTACATACAGGTGATTTCGGGGTCATGGATCAAGAATTAGTTTTTGGTTCAGACTTGGTATCTGTTAGCAATTTAAAAAAAAAAATATTGACACGAAACAAACGCAGTTCATTTTTAATTTATTTTGATGACAAATAAACATGGTTAGTGGTTACCCTATACTCTCTTTGACGGATGGTATAGAGAGTTGACAGTGGGGTAGGATGACCAAGTTGTATGAAAAAGTATTATTTCCCATAAAAATTAGGAAAAACAGAGAATTACCTATTTGAGTTATAAACCTTCATACCGACTGTGATTTGTCTACTTTGAATTCTTGACCATGTACAATGGAAATCCGGAATGATTGTACAATCATTCCGGATCACGACCCTAAAATCACTGTTATAGCATAAAAAAAAATCTAATTAAGTAATGTGGTTTGAAAAACGTTTGTATGTAAAGTCAACGCTGTCGCTGCATCTAAGACACCTAAGTAGTTAAAAGAGAAGGGTTCAAACTTCAAGTATTTTTATAGTATCATTGAGCTCGATGACGAATTTTGGTTTTTTTTAAGCGTATGAGACTGGTGCTCGGAGACCTTTAGAGTTTTTTTCTTCCCAGCGTGGATCAATTCTGTAATCTTTATTGTTTATACTCTGGCTCTCGCTTATTTGTCTTTTTTTATTGTATTTATCAAGTTTGTGCCATTGCTACTATAAATATGAATTTCTATCGCGAAAAGCTATAAAATTCATGCATACATGCTATCAAAACGCAAAGTTAAACACCCAATAACGATTTTGTGGCAATTAAAAATAACTACAGATTTCGTTTTATCAATACATACATACATACATAAACTGACGCCTATATTTCCAGGGTGATATTGTAGTGACAGGTTGCTAGCCCATCGCCCACAACACACTTCAACCTGGTTCCCATAGTCGACTCTTACGACACCCAAGGGAAGAAAGGCCGGCTATTCTAGCCCGGCACCACACGGTGGACCGATTTATTATTGTATTTTATAATGTTGACAATTTATCCGATACATAATAAGATTAATTTTACTTTTACTTAGCAATTAGCATCAAAAATCCAATTGGGGACATGGGGACTCTTACACAATCTTACATAAAACGACCTAATCCTAAACTATGCCAAGCTTTTACTATTAATTGGGTGCTAGACCACGTTATGCATACGTATTACTTGATATTACATATAAATAAATAAATACTTAAGTACATAAATAACATCCAAGACTCAGAAACAAATATTCATGCTCATAAAACAATTTAATGCCATTACCGGGATTCGAACCCAGGACCACAAGGTCCACAAGGTTCGTAGGCAAAGTCACTACCAATTTAACTAAAGTGGTCGTTAAATAAAAGTAATTTATTCTTCAAATTAGGCATATTACATGCACATATAACGTAAACCGGAAGGCGTGGCGTGGGCAGGCCCCCCACACGGTGGACCGACGACCTGGTAAAAGTCGCTGGTGTCCGCTGGATGCGGGTGGCGCAGGACCGGTCATTGTGGAAGTCTTTGGGGGAGGCCTATGTCCAGCAGTGGACGTCTTTCGGCTGGCATGATGATGATAACGTAAATAAACTATCACCGGTTCGGAAAAAAAAATAAACCTCTGCCACGAGAAGAACCGGCGTAAGAAACTCGGCGGTCGAAATTATATTAGTCACTTCTCATGCTCGAAAAGTGAGTCATATCAGACTTATCAACCGGGGCTAAAGTAGTACATTTTAACCCCTAGGGAAAATGTGTATTCATATTTATGATTGACAAAACATTTTAATTGGACCAATCAAAACACTTCACCATATTAAATCCACTTTTTTCAGTTATTCAGTGAAAAAAAATGTTATATTTTTTTACCAGCGTGCCAGCGGTACCAGCTGTATTGTAATGTCTCATTTCCACATGTGCCGTACATTAAGGTATAAGTGATACTTAGTATGCGCGATATCATGCGCCCGCGGTCACGGTCAAGGCGCATGCGTATAACCGGTATAACAGACATAAAAGGGCGTAAGTCAAATAGGATATCTTATCAATATCAAAACATGCCTAGAATGAAAGAAGTGTGTGGTAACTAGAGACCAAGTTCTTTTAAAGGTCCTTGGATCACATCACGGCTCGTATCTTGCATAACGATTTTCTATTGTTTAATTTTTATTTATGTTAGTTGCTATTTAATAGTGCGACTTGGTACTCGAGAGAACAAGAACTTAGGACTAAAATTAAATAAAAAATAATCTTTTGACGCCACTGCTCGGAAATTTGACGGAAGATGGTCTGAAATGAAAGTGAAAGGCAATATGTACTGTCGCAAAAAAACAATTTAATGTTGTACATTGGTCAAGTAAACGTTTTGAATAAAAATAAATAAAATAAAAATAAATTTAAATATAATGAAATGGGTCACTCACGTCTTAAAGGTCGAATATCGCTCGACATGTTTCAGACCGGTTCGCGGTCCTTAATCATGAGCACCTATCGCGTGCTAAGAAAACCGCCGCCGCGATAGGTGCTCATGATTAAGGACCGCGAACCGGTCTAAAAACATGTCGAGCGATATTCGACCTTTAAGACGTGAGTGACCCGTTTCATTATATTTAATATGTCTCAAACTCACGGGAGTTTTCTATATAAAAATAAATTTATTCAATAACACAAACAAGTTACAAAATTAAGATGAAACATGCCCAAATATAGTATGTCTGCGTATTGAAAGGGTTCGAGACTCAGCGAGACCGCTGATTTTCAGTCTCTACTTACAACTAAGTCTTAAGCCTAATGATAACTAACGAAGCGAGTTCGCTGTCATGACGAGAAGATATATATGTAACTAAATTTAAACGGAAGTGCGTAGGGCTTTGTTTGTATTATAAAATTGTATGTTCGTCTCATAAAATTGGTCGCGAAAACGTAAAATTAACGTTTACAAAACGCGAATTAGGCCCAAATTATACGACTTTATAGTCGTATAGTAGTTATATACTTATTAATATAGAAGTCAGTCAATTACTACGTATCGTTATATAAAGGTAAAATAAAAGTTTTATATTTTTTTTTTATGTCCCCTAATATTTAATACTTAAATAATAGTACATTACGATACAAGTGCAGAGAACAGGAAATTCGCAACGAGTGGTGATAAATTAAAACACTCCCTTCGATCGTGTTTTAAATCGGCACGAGTTGCGAATTGCCTATTCGCACGTGTATCGTACAACGTTTTACAGTACATATGGCTCTTTAAAGTTTCGACATATGCACGTAATCTGCTCATTACTGCACTCGTGCGGTAAAGTAGCACCATATGTACTGTAAATAATTTTACAAACTTTTATTTACTTTTACCTGTCCCGTTGTCTGTCGGTCTGTAATCAAATCTTGCAAGTTAAATTTCATCCAATTCCCGGTTTCCGATTAAGCTGAAATTTTGCATGCATGTATAAATCGGATGACAATGCAATAAGTGTGTAAAAAAGTACAGGCAATAAAAGCTTGTACCAAAAATGAAATTTTAGACCAAAAACTTGTTTTTTACACAAATCTAACTAGTCCCATAGTAATAGGGTGACCAGATTTCAGGAAATTTAGACATATGTCAGGAATGCGGCCGGAAAAGGGAAATGTCAGGAATTTTCGACAAATAAACGAAACAATAAAATGGTAAACACTGAATTTTTTTTAAATTTTGAATCACAATAACAAAAAAAATAGTAAACCCTTTTCTTCTGTAAGTATTTCGATGTTTATAATTGAGATCCGCTTTTATTCATATTATACAAATAGTTAAATACGAATAACTTCTATATAAGTCTTTGTACGCTATTTTTTGTAACCTTGTATTCATTAATCTAAAATTGGCCATGATAATCAAAATATCAAAGGCAAATTTTCTTCTTCTTAAGGACAGGACACGCGCACGGCACTGTTGCAAACCGGACGCAAGCGCGGTAGGCCCAATAATTCCTCTCGATTCAAGCTTGTGTCAGGAATTTTGACCAAAAATCAGGCATTTTGTCAGGACCTTACATAGTAAGTTCAATAAGGCTTGTGTTATGGGTACTAGACGACGATATATTTAATAGATATACAGGGTGATTCGGGAGACGTGAGCAAGATCAACACTACGTATTCAGTAGATCATAAGCCACAGCTTCGTGCTACTATTAGTGAAATTAACGGTCATTTATCTTTGGTGTTGAAAACAAAATGTTTTAAATTATTTACGAGATTCATGGTCACTCTACAATCAGAATACTTCAGTCAAGTGATACGTGTCAAATTGAATGTCATCTAAGTCTGATTACTTTTGAAATATCGTATCTCACTCAATGTGACAATTTACTTTCTTCGTAATCAAAGTGCTGTCATAACAGTTAGAGGTTTATCTTTATAAACCAATTGTTGTAGGGTGACCATGATTGTAGAGAATTAAACTTTAACTTAACAAAAATTAAAATACAGGAAAAGGGTATGGGTGTTTCACTTAAATACAATTGTGAACGATTCATTGCCATTTACTGTGTATGTAGTGTTGGTCCTGCTCACGTCTCCTGAATCACCCTGTATACTTAAATACATAGAAAACATCCAAGTCTCAAGAAAAAATATTTATACGACAATTTTGCTTGTTGGGTCACCAGCACCAATATCTGATGAAACAAATCGCTTAAAAATATCTGAACAACTCTATTCATAGCGCTATAGAGCGTGTGAGATAATTTTAAGCGCTTTGTTTTATTAATTACATATTATTGTGTTATAAACTGATTTTGAGTAGAAATCCTGAAAAGCTTAAAGTAATACCTACTTGCTACACCACGACGACGACACATAACCACTTTTGTTATTCTTTAATGCCAAATCAGTATTTCCGTCGCCATTAAGTTCAGAATAAATTAATGAAAAAAAAACTTGCCAAGGACTTTTAGATTTGTTGCGACGGCGCAGACTCAATGCCGAAGACCTTATGACAAGGGGTCAAGAGCGGTTTTCGTTTGGCGGCTGTGTTACCGAAGCATAGCTTCCGCGTTTGGTTGTAGAAGTATTGACTTAAAATAGTTGACGTCTTGCAAAGTTTGTTTTTGTTGTCATAGCCAGTGGTCCCAGCAATGTATAATAGCTGGCTCTGTGATATGTAGACCTCGCAAGCACCCAGCCCCCGTGACTCCGCCATTTTGAAAATTTTTGGGGGACTTGTATGATCAACCGAGTTGGAATTATATTTCGCAAATAAAAATGAGCCTCCTTATTGTACAGTCAACAGCAAATGAAGATGATAATTTTAGTACTTTGTCGCACTAACGTAACAATTGCGACAGTTGGGATGCGTCAAAGTAGTGAAAGTGACAAGGTACTAAAATGAACATTTACTATTGACTTACTAGACAGATAAAATCTTTCATATCAACACAAACAGGGTTAAGTCATACTGACACACGAAGCGTGTCAATTGATCCTCGAGAATTCAAATTAAGAAAATGCGATTGCATTGTATAGCAATAGGAAAGTCCAATAAGGCGGGCGCTATGAATGAGGCAACGTGAGGTGCATCTTTAGTTCTTTAGTCATCAAAAGGTTTTTTTACACAACACCGGTGGCAAACAAGCTTACGGCTTGACTGATGGTGAGCAGACACCGTAGCCTATGGACGCTTGCGACTCCAGAAGCATCATAAGCCCGTTGCCGACCCTTTATTGACTTGACGATTGGTTCTATTGACAGCTGGAGACATAACATATGCAGGTCTCTCGTCCTCAAAACTGGCCTGGTTGAGAGAGATTAAGAGTTGAGCTTTCCCTGAATTAATAGGAGTCTCAATGTTTTGTGCGAATTGATTTAACCCCTTTAATATATTTATGCCGGCCTGTTTAGCCTAGTTGGTAGTGACACTGCCTCCGAAGCTAGAGGTCCCGGGTTCGAATCCCGGTCAGGGCATTATTTGTGCATTTAGCACGGATATTTGTTCTTGGGTCTTGGATGATTTCTATGTATTTAAGTATGTATTTATCTATATAAGTACTTATATCGTCTTCTAGTACCAATAGTACAAGCTTTGCTTAGTTTGGGACTAGGTCGATTTGTGTAAGATTCATCATCTCCTTTCCCGTATCCCGCTTATGCAGAGTCGGCGCAACATGTTTTCTTCTTCCATTCCTGACTATTATTCGTCACTTCAGCGCTTACTCCTTTCTTTCTCATATCCTCTCACACATCCATCGCTTTTTGGGCCTTACAATCGCTCTTCGTCCTTCGATATTCAACCCTATTATTCTTGTATTGGTGTAAGATTGTCCCCCCAATATTAATAGGAAATTCGTTGTAATAGCGTAGAATCCGCTTCATTCTTTCTTCATTCATTCTTCATCCTAACTCTTTTTTCTGAATAACTTATCCAAGCGCACCGACCGCACCGTATACTGCGATTGTGCTTTATTTACCTTAGATAAAACACTATAATAAAACAGCTTAAATTCGTCTGTTGCAATTGTTGGACTGAATTGTCTGATCCACGTCAAACAATAGGATTATATATCCACTTTATTGTACTGCGGTCACAGGCGAGACGAGACAAATATTGTTAAACTAAATTGTTGTTATGGTAATTTTCCATATTTTAATGATTTTTTTTTCTTTAATCTTTTTCTATACCTAGTATGTTTTCAAAAATATACCTATTGATATATGGACAGCTACCATATCTCTTAATATGGTTATTTTCACTAATATGGCAATATTATGGCCATGTAACGAGCTGCCATTAAAACTTCTCGAATATGACCTAAGTTTATCTATCAAAATTAGGCGGCGGTTGCGCGCGTACCAATGTATCAAGATTAATGTAAATAACTTAAACCTTATTTAGCGACTATGGTCTCAGAGAAAATAGAAGTCCATCCTGATATGTGGGCTGCGATTCCATTGGTATTCATTGCCAGATAAGGATATCCTTAGGATATCGCTTTCGCCTCAGGTCGCAGTAATTCTGATTTTAAAGGGCAGGAATCGAACCTGGTCGAATCAAACCGAGGACATCACATATTGTGGTCTCAAATCGAGCCCCTGAAATTTCAGTAAATATATTTTAAAAGGTCACAAATACCCGAATAATTGAAGATTTCAACAGAAATAAATATTTACGTACTTATTTCATTAAGTATCTCTATTGATGATACCATAACTTTTTGTCTAACTTAAATAAAATCAAAGGCTGTTATCAAATCGTCTATTTACGTTTTTGTTTTTCAAGTCAAGTACGCGTTGCAAAGTTCTTTGGCAAATAGCTACTCGTAACCTGTAGAAACCAGCTTAGCTACGTTGGAAACCGGCTGTACATGACAATTACAAGTATACACAGATACGTAAAGTGTGACGTCACGGTGAGCAAATTTGTACATGGCAGACAAATTGACCGAAGCCTTAAGGTTGATGCCATTTTAGTCTATGGGCTTCTAACGATTAGGAGTATTGTTGTTTCAAAGTGAGTGGACTTAAGTCATTCTGGGTTTTAATACAGAAATATATGCTATATGCCTGTAAATGGTAGGTACGAGTAGGTGGTTAAAATAAAAACGATCATATGTCTAGCCGCATATTGAAATAATTCCGCTTGATCTAATCTAATTTGGAGCTTTGCAGAAATAAATGATTAAAATAATCGATCATCAAATGCGTGCCTTGAGGTATTGGACACTGTTAATTATGTTTGCCAGATTTTCGAATCAGATATACATATCAAATTTCGTACTGTCTCCGAAGAAGAAATATTTATTTATGTACCATGAAAATATATACAGGAATACTTAACCAAAATAATATAAATAAAATTAAAACTAACTTAAATCCCCCCATGAAATTGGGGGAGGCCTATATCCAGCAGTGGACGTCCTAGGGCTGATATGGTGCATGGTGGTGGTGGTAAATCTAAAACAGGCCCTTGAGGCATCGTACCAAAGAAGTATGTTTTTCCAAATTTTTCAGAAGGTTCTCGGATTCTCTGTCGAAAATATTTTTGGCAATAGGGTAGTTGCTTAATGACGTCATATTATGTATGTATGCAAGCACTTTATTGTACACAATTACAGGTTGAAACATAAAGAGGTCACAAAGCGTTAAAGTACAAAGGCGAGCTTATCCCTATAAGGGATCTCTTCCAGCTAACCTTATATGGTATAATATGTTTTTATTTGTATTAATAATTATACACTACCGTCACAAAGTTTAAGACCAAACACAAAATATATAACTAATCAACATTGATTGATTATCCACTTAATTTAGATTCATCTGTCCGTAGTACTCTCAACCAGTTTGCAAAAATCCAATCCTTGTGAGAAATAGCCCACTGCAATATTTTTGCCTTGGTTTGCGTAATAACTATTGAAAATTAATCTAAAAATTGTGGTTGGTCGTAAATTTTCTGACGGTAGTGTACATAAATTAAGGAGTGTAAATGTGTGCGTTTCATACTACCTATACCCTTTAAGTTTTCTGAGTTTTTATACAGAATTGTTTAGGCTTAGTACCTTGGATCTAATATAACCTATTTAGATCAATCAAGAATCTTAAAGACCTCCCAAGGTATCATAGTAAACCGCCTTCACACCTAACCTACAATTTTCCCTTATCACTTAACATCATATATCTTAACGACAGTCATTCGATATGACCATATTATACATCTTCATATACGGAAAGACTTAAGAGACGCGATGGCTCTATAGCGTTAAGTCAGTTTGCTCTGAATTGAATCTAGGACATTCTAGAAGTAATGACTGGCGCCTTGTCCGATATAAGAAGCTTATGTCACGTGTCCATTAGAATATTAAATGAAATATTGTATTTTAGTAATATTAGCAAATAAGTAGAGTGTAGAGCAGTGATGGTTCCTATTCCTAACTTGTTCAATATCGTCATGATATATTTCATCATCATAGCGTTATTTTCACTACAGTTGTATCCTAAAGAATAACCTGGGGTCCGCTACCTAATCCTAAGAATTGTTACATTTAGCCCGAGAGCTATACGGTTTCATTGTATGAAAAAACAACAATATATCGGTATCAGCAAATTTTGTGCATCAAAAATTAGGTTAAGTAATTATACTAAGTATTCTTTAATAATACACCTACATTTATTAACGCGACGGTAGAAAATATTAAAAACAAATCCATAAAAAATCCGTAAAAATCTAGCGAAAACACTATAAGAATTATTTTCTTTACGATATACTACTTCTATTTATGTTCTTTGTAATATATGAAAATCAACTTATTTTTGTTACGGTAACTTAATAATACAATCAATTATTAATATCGTAAACCATAAAAATGCATTACGCTAATGGCATATAAGGTATCATTACAGTTAGGGTTTTTATATGCCTTTATTATATTTCTTGACACTTTTTATACTGAATCAACCCAAAATACCTAAAGCTGTAATAACTTTTGGAATTAATGTGGCAGCCAAATGCATTCTGTAGACTATTCATGAAGGTCAAATTGACTACTACTACTACCTATTAGATATTTTTTTTCTCATTTCCGTTGCATATATTGTTCGATTCTGGTCGTAAGTATTAAAATAGACATAAACATAGAAGTACTCATCATAAAAATACTGATACCCTGTTTGCTGCAAAAATTCACCAGTTTTCGGGCACATCATTTTTTTCCAACTTCCGGTCTTCAGATTCGGAAATTTTAAAAATAAAGGTTCTTAAAATCACATAATAGGACCGTATAACAAAAATTGGCCAGTTATTGAATTATTTCCAAAAAAACCGTATCTTTCTCGGGCTAATTTCTAAAGTATTTCGATTAAAGCTCCTAAACAGCGTGATCATTAGCAAACATCATCATATTTCAGCCAATTTACACAAAACATTAACAAATACATACGTATGCTGGTACGTAGTCTTGGTGGGTAGTTTATTGCGTAATGATAACTTGATTTTTTTAGCTTAAATTACATTAGTATAGTAATTATATCACTGGAGTTGTGAAAGGAGCGCACTATTCGCCAACAAACTGCCGAGTAGTTTTGCGAAAATTAATGTTACTTACGGCTTAAGTCACTTTTTTTGGAATAAATAAATAATGAGAAATTATACACCTAAACGTTCCTCGAGAATCACTCTATTGGTAGGCGAAAACTGCATAAAAATCCGTTCGGAAGTTTTTGAGTTTATCGCGAACATACAGACACGCCGAAGACTTTGTTTTCAAAGGTACAGTGATATAAGTTTGGACCAAGGACACTGCCTGTGTGTAGAAATATTAGAATCCAAAACATTAACATGCATCGCATTACTCATATTATGTTTGAGCTGCATAGAACTGTGGTATGCACGCATTGCAGTGACGTCGCCATGATAGGGTCGAGAGTCAAGTGACCACACGAGTGCGAATTGAGATCAATTTACGCGCATGTTTACGGGCTAGAGACAAAGTTCAAGTTTTTTCTACGCTTTAGTTCATGTGTGCATTGATACCTTTTAGAAAAATGGCATAATGTAACTCATTTGCTCAATGGTTAGCTGGAAGAGATCCCTTAAAGGTATAAGCTCGCCTTTGTCCTTCTACTTTTGTACAATAAAGCAACTCAATTACATGAATTTTAAATTAAACATAATGCTGGAGTTGTAATTTAAAAAAAAAACAGCCAAGTGAGAGTCGGACTCGCGCACAAAGGGTTCCGTACCAGGAAAAAAAAACGCCAACAACTACTCTGTTGCACGGGAGCCCCCCCTTAATTATTATTATTATTATGATTTTATCTCTTTCCGTAGAAAGCTGCCTTTGAGTCCTTAAGAGGGCGCAGTACGCTCGGTTCTCCATACAAACGTATTTACGCTCTCATTTTAAAACGCCATGCTCGAATAACATGAAACTTTGTATACACAATGGGATGCGGCATACCTAGGTTGAAAATTAGTTTCTGTTGCTAGAAATTGTAAAAATACAGCGGTTTTTTTAGTTTTTTACGGCTTGTATGAAAACCTTAAATAATCGCTGTATTTTTTCTCCATTATAATTTCAAGCAACAGAAACTAATTTTCGACCTAGATATGCCGGATCCCATTGTGTATACAAAGTTTCATGTTATTCTAGCATGGCGTTTTAAAATGAGAGCGTAAATACGTTTGTATGGAGAACGGAACGTACTGCGCACTCTTAACTTCTGAACTATTATTTTTATAAAATAACACCACCCCTTCCTTTCTTGTCTTGAAGCCACCGAAAGTATGTTATAATTATCCTATACGTTCAATTAGCTAACAATGGATTGGACGTGTGAAGGTGATCTGTAAACATTCTTTGTATCAGTTTGTACATACCATGTAATAACAGCGGAGTTCGTATACATTCGTACGTGAAGTGAAGACACGTGTTTACCCACACCCCACACTCATATAGACACATATTTTCTAATAGGCTTAGTCACCATTAAATGTGTTATGTGCGTGTGTAAATATGTGTGTGTGTATGTATGTTATGTTATGCATCGTGTCAAGCAACCCTTCTGATGTACTAGCGGCATGTTCCGTGGGTCGGGTGCCAGTTCGTCTCAATTGTTATCTGATATTGCCGGCACTAAGTCTCGTCTCATTCGCTATTTATCACTGATTTTGCTCTGGTCACGTGTTAGGCGAATGAGACGGAAAACGAAAAGCAAGTGACCAGATAATCCGGTATCTTCAAGTGTTTAAAAAAGTAAAAAAAATAAAAGTAGTTTTTTCTTCAAATTAGGCATATTACATGCACCTATGAACGTCAATAAACTACCACCGGTTCGGAAAAATATACCTCTGCCACGAGAAGAACCGGCGTAAGAAACTCAGCGAGGTGTCATTTTTTCAAAACAATATACATTATATAGTTAAATATAAAATTACATTACTACAAATAACTTAAATAACAATGCTACACTAGAAAATATATTTTCGCGATAGATTACCCGTGCAGGACGCTATCACTGCCACACATCCCATTTATGGGCGATCGGTTCCCTCTAGCGGTATAATTATAAAAAAAAACATACTGCTTACCATCAGGCGGGCTTTACGCATGTTTGCCATCAACGTGGTATAAAAAAAAGGATTTACCTTACTATTCCTTCTGCCTCCTAACTACAGGTCTAACGCTTAACCGAGTCTGTTCCTGAGGTATGGGAGCGGTCTGGGAGGGGTGACAAGAGTCTTTTCACCCCTCCCATACCCAAGTCTGACGCCCGACTGAAGTTACGCGTCGTTTGACGTTCCGTAAACGCACCCCTCCCATACCGCTCCCATAGCTCAGGAACAGACTCAGTTATGAGTTAGGCCTGTAGTTCGCTCAAAATGATTGGTGGCTGTGTACAACGAATTCAGAGTAGTCCGACTAAACGAATGATATCCCATGGTTGTCTTCTCAGACTCGTTTCAAAATCTGATTATGTACGGCTTGTTTTACTGGTTTCATTACAGAATCGAGCCGAATGTGGGCGAGCGCGTCCTTCGTAGGCGTGCTCATCATTATCGGCCTCCCGCTCTGGTGGAAGACCACCGAAGTCTACAGGTAAATCAAAATGTACTATTTGTATTGCTAGTCGCTGTATCGCTATCTGAAGGCTATCTGGTAGAGATCGCTTTTTAGCGAGTCCGCCTGTTGTTACCTACTTACCTAAGTCCCATTCATGGTTTTACCGTTGTAAATATTTCCGTGTAGTGCACAATAATAGTACATTACTACAGAGGCCGGGACGAAAGGGGTTGCCGGCAAGACATATAGATAGGTCTGTGGCGGGCAACCCCAAATTTCCCGCCGAGGTATGTATAGTGCTTTTCTCAAACATGCAATGAAATAAACAACAAAAATAAACAAAATTTTATTTTTAATACTCATAGTGGCAGAATGTCATGATGCCTGTGCCACAAATTTATGTGGAATGGAATTAAAAAAGAGGGCTTTGCCGGCCTAGGCCTGCAAGATTTGTATGAAATTCCATTAACGACCTCTTGTCCTAGCCGCACCTGAAACATCATACCTCGCAGCCTATTATAAGGAACATAACATCAATATTTCATTGCATGTTTGAGAAAAGTATTTTATTATTATTACCGCTCATTTTTAGAAATCATCGCGGTAAATTAGGAGAACGGTTTTCTTCGCAATCTTAACCTTCTTCCAAAGAGTTCCACATACGTGGATTTTTCAATGATTGTGTTTACAAAAATTTTACTTAATTTTCATTTTATCTTATAACTGCTGCTTCTGAATAGTTCTGGATATCGGTTCTGCTTATTCTATACTCATAAAAAAGATTCCCATTTGTTCCATAGAACAATGACATCATAGGACAAAATGATATTTTAGTTCTATATAACTGTTATGCCATGGAACAAAATGATATGGCAGTGTATCACGTTGTTCTATACAGGGTGATTCAGGAGACGTGAGCAGGACCAACACTACATACATAGTAAATGGCAATGAATCGTTCACCATTGTATTTAAGTGAAACACCCATATACCTTTTTCCTGTATTTTAATTTTTGTTAAGTTAAAGTTTAATTTTCTACAATCATGGGGGTGACCATAATTGTAGATAATTAAACTGGTTTATAAAGATTAAATTTCTAACTGTTATGACAGCACTTTGATTCCGAAGAAAGTAAATTGTCACATTGAGTGAGATACGATATTTCAAAAGTAATCGGACTCAGATGACATTAAATTTGACACGTATCACTTGACTGAAGTATTCTGATTGTAGAGTGACCCTGAATTTCGTAAATAATTTAAAAGATTTTGATTTCAAAACCAAAGATAAATGAACGTGAATTTCACTAATAGTGGCACGAAGCAGAAGCTTATGATCTACTGGATCCGTAGTGTTGATCTTGCTCACGTCTCCCGAATCACCCTGTATAATATTCATTTTCATGTGTTACTAAAAAAATATCATTACAAAAATTCATTCATCACAATTTAAAAAAAATGTTTGTTAACATTCCCTCGCAAAATTTACAATTGTTTTGGTGCGAGGTTGTTAATACAATAGAATTTTTTTTTACGTCAGGTAAAATACTAAAAATGTTTTCTGATAACATAGAACAACTAGGACATATGATTACTATTTTGTTCCATGATGGAACAATGTGGGAAAAGAGAAGTCTTATTTTGTTCTATTGCGTCACTGGTAAGTAACCTGGGGTAAAAGCTATTATGTAGTTCTATAGGACTATTTGGGAAAATATATTCTATATTGTCCTATGAAGTCATTGTTCCATAGAACAAATGGGAATCACTCATAAAACCATGAATTTAAGGTTAAAAAAAATCCGCTCAATATACCAAGAGTAATCTGTAGACAGCTGATAATGCAGCTAAATACCTCTCAGAATATCGAATTTTAGGTTTAGTAAAGATGCCTTAGGAGTGGAGATTAGCGTAGAACACAGGTTCTCAACCTTTTTTTACTTAATTATACACAGAAATATTTTTATTAGTGTGAAGGTTGAATCTGATGCATTTTGAGTAATTTGTTTTACATCAGACTCAATTTTACTTAAAAACAACCGTAAGTCGCCGCGCTCAGTAATAAGGAAACTCTTTCCCTTTTTGGCTATCGATGTTGCTATTACAGCACTAAATCCACGTTCCGCTAAGTATGACGATGGGATTGCTATCAGAAATCGTTGAACAATCGACCATACAGATGCGGAATCGGCTTCTGTAGCCAAAATTCCCGATAACATTTGCCCACGCCCCCCTTCGCCCTCTCAGCGCCCCCTGTTTTTCTCTGGGTCTTCTACTGCCCCCCAGGAAGCTTCCAGCGCCCACTTGGGGGCGTTATCGCCCACGTTGAGAACCTATGACGTAGAGCAAAACTTAAAATTAGTCCTGAGTCCTGACGGAACCTGGAGGTGCTTGAGTCAAATTTGCGTGGACACTAGTTTCTGCGGAAGCGACTGCCATGTTATCTGACCTTCCAACCTCTGGGTGGGTAACTATATAATCGAGTAGTTTACTTTGATACCTGCTAGTAGTATGTCTAATTGTCTATCATCCACTCATCACATGTTAAGCTTAAGACCAAAAGGTCACCAACTCACCGCGTGATACAAGGTCATGAACTGTACCAACCAAAATATCTCTCACTTCATTATATAAATATAAAACACATTAAATAGCGCGGTTTTTGATAATCCAGTCGGGTGGTACAGTACGCATTAAAAGTTGCTACGCCTATGAAGGTGCCTTAAGCTCTTATGCCCTTGTAATAAAGACTTGAACTTTTCAAATGCGTAGCGACTTATGATGCTGGCTGTACAATCGGCTACAGTTAACTGGCCAATTCTGAACCTTATTGCAACAAGATAAACTCTACTAGTGGCCAGTGTTGCCGGTTGTACTGATATCCGCAGCGATACCATACCATGGTTGATAAGGTATTTACGCATAACCATGGGGTTATCAAAGACATGGCTTGCGATATCGGTGTTTATGGGTAAAATTATTAATTAAAAGTTAAAAAAAATACTGCAATGGATAAAAGTGAATTAAAAAGTTATAAATAAGATTTTATAATAAAGTACTTAAAGAAATGCCTGAATGACCTGTCACTGCAGCAATATCACATTCTCTCCATCCATAATCCTGCATTTGCTCAAAGTAGCACTTGAAAATTAATTTTCATGTGCTCTGCCTACCCCTTTTGGTTTTGGGAATATAGGCGTGAGTTTATGGATGTATGTACTTTTTATTTAATTTTTATTTAATTTAATCGTATGGCATTTATTTACGAACCGTGAGATCTTCGAGAAGACAGTACGGTTGCCAGTTTTTGTTGCACTTTTAGCACCACCCAGGGGTTACATGTAGGGTAACGGCGGGTACTCCCTACGGACGTGGTGCAACTTCGGCCCCCCTTTGTCAAGTGAGTGGGCAACTTGACTGTTAGAAGTTCTCAAGCCGCCCAAAGGCCTCTAACTTTGCTTAACGACTGCTGTCGTAGACAGCAGCCGGGATCAACGGCTTAACGTGCCTTCCAAAGCACGAGAGCGCTCAGTTAGTTTAGTAACCACTCAAAGCGGTCACCCATCCAAGAACTGACCTGCGCCCACACTACTTAACGTCGCATTCCGCACGCGATACGCGGGCGCCGCTGGGCCACGAGCGCTCTAAGCGCTCTAAGCTCGAGCGATGTATGTACTTAAGGGAATCTTTGAATTATATATATATGTATAGTTGTATCTGAACATTCTTCTTTTGTGTATTACAATTTGTTTGCAATCGGGTGACTATACCAAAATATTAGGAGAGAAAATTCAAAATTTTTATAATCGCGCTATCGAAGTTCTATAAATCGTCAGGTCAAACGCGGCGCTTACGCTCTATTTAATAAAATTAAAAAATATACTCATAGATTTTAGGTCAAATGACAGTCGTTTCTGTAAAAACAAGCCTACGTCAATTCTTGGGATTAGGTAGCGGAACACGGTCAGGAAGGTGTACTTGGATAATGCTAGTAGGATGATGATGATTCATAGATTTTTATCAAAAGGGCTGAGATCATACTACAAAGTCAAACAAACCCGACATCACGAGTATTTACATAACCTTCAATATCGTATTAATTACTTAACTTTAAATATTTACATTAAGATACGACTTGCATTTAAAATTGGGGTCGGGAGGTTATCATGGGAGGCGAGATAGTTCATGTCCTCACCAGATTGTCAATTTGAAGATAGCACCCTAAAGGTCATTGCAGGCGTGACGTGTGATAAGACACGTGACAGTTGGTGCTGTTAAATACGGTCTTTTTTTAATACCACGTCAGCTGCAAACAGGCGTACGGCCCAGCGGCCACCATAGCCTATGGATGCTATCAACTCCAAAGGTGTAGGATGGCCATTGCTGACCCACCAGAGCACTGGAGAAACTATTCTCTGAGTCTATATTTTGTAAGTCAAATTTCAATAAATATCCAACCTTGTGAAGTTTTATTCATATTTCACCCTAGGATATTTTTGAATACCACACCGTCTGTATTCTGTTGCGTTTCTTAAAATCTGATTGTATGGAAAGTTTGTCAAGTTTCTTTAAGATGATAGCTGCTGCCGCTATATTTAACGTTAATCAGTGTGTTACCATAAATTCGTACATACTACTAAGGAAAATATCTTAATAATTACGGTGGTATACTTGAACGCATTTCTGTTTCAGGGTATCCCTGCCATACGACAAGATCGCGTCTTTCGATTCGCTGTCTCACACCATCGCTACAGAAGTGATTGTGATGGCGCATGATGATGCCACCGCGTCCGAAATAGCAGGGATCATTGAGAAGTCCTTTGAGGAATCACGTTAGTATATCTCTATATATGGAGAGTAGAAAATTTAAAGGGTAAAACCGTTAAAAAACTTGACATTAATTCGTTGCGAATACCAATCCTGTCCATCATTGGCTTATCTTAAAAAACCATTATTCAATTCAAAATGAATAATACTAAAGTATGTGAGGCACTGCTGCAAGTATTGTTCCTCCATAACAGTGTGCCATACGAGTGTCAGATGCAGACATGTGCGTAATACGTATTAGGGGCAGATTCAATATATGTTTTCGTCACCGCAAAGTATATGTAGTAGTATATCGCTGCTATACTACATCTTCTCTCTTTTTGAATTATCACGGAAAATGAGTCTGAGCCCAACAAAAGGTTGTAAGTGCCGTAAATTTCTTTAATGGTTTTAAATATAGAGTAGTATTAGTACGGAACCCTTCATTGCGCGTGGGCCGAAACGCACTTGACTGGTTTTATTTTTTTAATACAACGACGGTTCGGTGGCAAAGCAGGCCAACAAGCTTACGGCCTGCCTGATAGTAAGCAGACGCCGTAGCCTATGGACGGTTGCGGCTCTAGGAGAATCACAAGGGCGATGCGGACCCTTTTTATTGACTAGAGGATTTGTTGTTTTGACAGCTAGAGACATATGCAATTATGCAGGTTCCTAACTCTCAGCACAGCGTATAGTCAGGATCTCTGGCGCACCTACTCACCACCAGAAACACAACACCATATACTACAGTCAGCGTCATATAGTACGTAGCAGCCAAAGTGGCCAAATAGTTCGGTACACCATATGTTTTGTATGGTGTACCGAACGAACTATTTGGCTACTTTGGCTGCTACGTACTATATGATGCTGACTGTACCTACCTAAGGAACAAGTAGTGGTGTTGTTATGGCTGCGGACTTCTGTCAGATGGAGGTACTTCCCCAGTTAGGTTGCTCCAAATATAAACTAGATGACGTTCCGCTGTGCCCTAACCTCTTCATTCATTCATTTCATAGGAACTTCCTAATTCCCGCGTCGATTTGCACATGCATAGTCATTACATTAAAGACGCATTCCTCCGCCGCTTGTACACTCTGTAACACACTCAAAAGCCATTGACGATAATGATGGCTTCCAATAAACCAATCACGACCTATTCTATTTCCAGCGATGCTAAAACTCAAAGTGACCAAGACCATCCTCACGGACTCTCTCCGCAACACCCTGGACTCCGTTGCCGACGAGTCAGACGCGGTGGATGAGATGTCCGGCGTGCCCTTGTCACGACATAACACGCTGCACGTGGTGCAGAGAACGCCGCTGTACCAACACGTCTGGCTCGCCGGGGAGCGGATCATGTTCTTCAGGGACTCTAAAGGTAGGAAACCCTAGAATTCACACCGAACGGCTGGAGTCGGCGAGCACCTCACTAGAGTCAAAGGAATTCGAAAACTCCATACAGAAGTTAGATTTCATATTTGAATGGGTTGCGGGCAGCCGGTCCGCTGCCGCCGGCTCTGCCGCTGCCGTTTGGATACGAAGTGTAGCTTCTGTATGGACGGTTCGAATTCCTTTGACTCTGGTAGCGGGCGCGCCGACTCCGGCCGTTTGGTGTGAATCGTCCATAAGAATCAGATGCCCAGAGTAGGAGACACTCGCTCCGCAATGTCCAGAACAGAGGCCAGAGGGAAGCGAATCTTGTTTTTCAAGCACATCAAAGATACGGTGTAACCACTTCTTGTTCTCTTGGTTGCATCCTCATGTAGTCCCCTTGCTACTCAATCCCGAGAATTTGCGCCAGCGCACGTTTTTGCAGGAGCGACTGACAACCACTCGACCCAGAGCGAGAATTGGAACCCAAAGATACGATGCTACCTTTCGCTGACTAGTACATTTCGTGGGTAACGTTAGTGGTGGCGGAAATATTTAAACTATCAGTGTTCTGTAAGTCCTCCCTCTTATTCATGAGAAGAGGCCTGTGTCCAGCAATGGGAAGTATATACGACGGTGGTAATGATCCTTAAAGTGTGTAAAATTCGGACTATCCCCGCAACACTCTGGAGTCGGACGCGGCGGAAATGTCCGGCGTGCCCTTGTCACGACATAACACGGTGCACGTGGTGCAGACGACGCCGCTGTACCAACACGTCTGGCTCGCCGGGGGGCGGGTCATGTTCTTCATGGACTATAAAGGTTGGGACTTGGTAACCAATACTCAAGAATTAAGAGGGTCCAAGAGACGCTCCGAATGTTCTAGATAGTGGTACTGTACCAACAGTTTTGGGACAGTAAGGAGTATCGTTTTCTTCGAGGACTTAAAAGATAGTGTGCTAATACCACATCGCTCTCTAATATAGTCAGATGATGACGGAAGTCGTGAAACCAATTCATTTTCCCCAATACCCTTTAAGTAAATAATACCTAAAGTCACAGACCCGAACTAAATCTGTCAAAATAATAGCCCATCACAATCGAATAGATGCTAAATCACTCAATAAACTACGATCGTAAAAATAAAAACAAAACCATGCGAAACCTTACTTTATCACAGCGACGATAAGACTCAAATTAGTGAATTGTGTGAAATTATCTTCATTAGCGTCAACTGTGTCGGGTGTCATGTATAAAATGACACGTCTTTGACACGCCAATGCTAATGACAAAGAGAAGCTCCGTATGTTCTAGGTAGTGGTAATGTACAATACAATACAATACAAAAACTCTTTATTGCACACCTCAATTAATAACATAGCTTATTAATACAGCGTATTAAACTTAAAAACTAGAAGTAAACAACAGACGGTCTTATTGCTAAAGAATAATCTCTTCCAGACAAAGTAGCGGGGAAAAATAGCAACAAACGTATTAAAAATGGGTGGCAAACAAAAGAATTACTAATGCACGAACAGTTTTGGGCCAGTAAGGGAACGACATGCATTAGGGGCCATATGAGAAAATACAAACAAGAGCAATTTTTTTTTACTTTCCGCAAAAAATGATTAATAAATTATACTACGTGAAAACTAGAGGGGGAGGGTGGGGGTCTTGGCATATACCACGCTTGGTACCGGAGGAGGAGAGGGGGGTAAAAAAAGTAAAAAGTTGATCACGTAGTTTGGGTATGCTCCCTAAGGAGTATAATTTTCTACAAGGACTTAAAAGATAGCGTGTTAATACCATATAGTCAGATGATGCCGGAAGTCGTGAAAGCAACTCATTTCATCAACACCAACTTAGCTATGAATCTTTCTTTTGTCACAGCTGGCCCAACGGTCGTCCAAGCTCTCAAGCACTGGATCTACCAGACCTCGGTCCTCCAAGGAGCCGTCTCCGATTCGGATGAGGCGCGTCGCACGCGGTTCCCGCCGGGCGGCGGCTACCACGTCACGCTGTCGGTCGCCGTGCCCGAGCCCAAGACGAGGCTTCGCTTCCCCGCCACGGAGGCTATGGAAGGTAACTTTCACACCGAATTGCCATACAGTCGTACGCCTGAGATAAAGCTTCACTTCCAGCTTTATTTATTTACTATTTATTTCTTTCTTTCTTTAACAATATAACATTGTGTTAGAAAACTTACAAAAGAAACTTAAAAACTAATTACATGCACACATTATGATAATAAATAGCGATCTGGACATGTCAGCGAATAAATTTCCAAAACTTAATTAATCATAACATTAATTAATAATAAAATACAAATAAAAATGACAAAAATAAAAACTTAAAATTGATACTTTGCGGATGAAGAAACATTTGATAACGCGTCAATCCATATAAAAGGGAATAACCAATAGAAATAACAAATAATTAATTTACGATATACATGTCAAATTAGATTCACTTATTATTGCGCTAGAAAAACTGAATAAAAACAATTTGATTTTTTGATAATTAAATAAGACCTTAATTTATTTATAAAAAGTGTGCGGGTTGGAAACAGCTTTCAGTTCGATCGGTAGCTTATTAAAAAAATTATAGCTTAGGAACGAGCACAGTGTTCTGCGACTTTGAGCTTTGGAGTAAAGGGGTGGTTTAAGTTTTAGGAATCTATGGAAGGTAACATGTTCGTTTTAGATCTGAAATGAGATATAGCAGACATGCAAGATTAGCACCATTGAGGATACAACGCGACGCGAAACAACAAAACGTAACCCCACCTACAATTTTAAAGGGTTGGCAACGCGCATGACACCCCTGGAGTTGCAGGCGTCCATAGGCTGCGGTGACTGCTTACCATCAGGCGGGTCGTACAACACGTCATCGTAAATAAAAAACTAGTTCGATTTGTGAAAAAAATATCAATTTGTACATAGCTAACTGGACACCCTACAGTTTGCCAAGGAGCCTTCTCTAACTGTCACGATATCTGCGACTTTATGTGATTTGTTAACGTATTATCAGGGTATATGGGTATTCAGCGTTCGTGGCCCAGCGGCGCCCGCGTACCGCGTGCGGTATGCGAGGTTAAGCAATGTCGGGCGATGGGTATTTACTAACTGAGCGCTCCCGTGCTTTGGTAGGCTCGTTAAGCCGTTGATCCCCGCTGCTGTCTATGATAGCAGACGTTAAGCGAAGTTAGAGGCCTTCGGGCGGTTTGAGAACTTCTAACAGTCAAGTTGCCCACTCACTTGACAAGCCTAATCGCAATAAGGTCTAGTTTCCTCCTTGGTTTTTAAGGTTAGATGGCAGTCGCTTCCGTAAAAACTAGTGCCTACGCCAATTCTTGGGTTTAAGTAGCGGACCCCGGGCATCCTTCAGGATGCACTGTACTGGGAATAACGCTAGGATGATGATGATGGTTATTCAGATATTGCAACGGATTTTAGTGATGTTAATTATAATTATAAAAATAAATAAATAAATATTAGGGGACATTTTTTTTACACAAATCGAACTAGTCCTATAGTAAGCTCAATAAGGCTTGTGTTATGGGTACTAGACAACGATATATTCAATGGATATATATGTATATATACTTAAAAACATAGAAAACATCCAAGCCTCAGGAACAAATGTTTCTGCTCACCACAGAAACGAATGCCATTACAGAGATTCGAAGCCGGGGCCTCAAGTTTCGGAGGCAGTGTCATTACCAACTAGGCTAAACAGGCCGACAACAACAATTATTGTTGCAGACTACATCGGCACGTTTGTGGACGAGCTCAGCGTGCTTCACAACTTTACGCTCAAATCTCAGTGGCTGTATCTGCTGGACTTCGATTTTCAAGCTAAAGAGGTATCTAATCAAAACCTACGAGTATAAGGGAGCTATTCCACTCATCCAATATCTTTGTCCAATATACATTTGATCAAAGAAATTGGATGATTTCATCAAACTTGGATGGGACCCCGACATTTTATCAAAGATTCTAATGACAGTTAAATCAATATGGCTACGCATGAAAAAAAAAACTTGGACAAAGATATTGGACGAGTGGAATACCACCCTTAAGATTCAAGTCTGTGGATCTGCATCAGGCTGCGCTTCCACTGACACGGAAAGCAAGATATGTTATTAACCTTTTGTCCGCCATTATTATATAACACGCAATATTAAACCTCTTTGGCAATGCACGAAGGTTCATTTTAAAATTCAGGTAAATTACTTTTTCTCAAACATGCAATGAAATATTGATGTTATGTTCCTTATAATAGGCTGCGAAATATGACGTTTCAGGTGCGGCTAGGACAAGAGGTCGTTAATGCAATTTCATACAAATGTTGCAGGCCTAGGCCGGCAAAGTCCTCTTTTTTAATTTCCATTCCACATAAATTTGTGGCACAGGCATCATGACATTCTGCCACTATGCATATTAAAAATAAAACTTTGATTTTTTTGTTGTTTATTTCATTGCATGTTTGAGAAAAGCACTATACATACCTCGGCGGGAAATATGGGGTTGCCCGCCTCAGACCTATCTATATGTCTTTGGCCGGCAACCCCTTTTGTCCCGGCCTCTGTAGTAATGTACTATTGAGATGTTTTTGCATTTAGTATTTGTATATTTACAGGGACACACGTACACGTTGACGTATACAGACACACGTCGACGTGTGTGTGACGCTGGCTACAGAGGTCACAACTACAAATGCAAAAAGTCTCGAAAGTAATTTACCTGTATCTGTTGTCATGTATAGAAGACTGGCGGACAAAAGGTATTTTAGTCCGTTCCACTGCCAACCACAGTGGAACCACATCCAAAGATTATTAAGTGTATGTTTACTCTGTGAAATTAGTAACTAACGTAAGCATGTGACTGCAGAAGCAGACCATTGATTTAAAATTTATTCTTGATGCAGGTTTGCGTTACTTTACATACAGTACCTGGGCGACCGTGCTCCCTTGTTACTCGTCGTCGTCGTTGGCGACGTTGCTCGTGTTTTCTCGAAGAAAACGAGTTTTCGCGAAAACAAGACTTAGACTAGACTAGATATTTTTTCGTTCCCGGAAACCCCTAAATTATAATATAATTTAAATTAAAAAATTGTTAGAGCAGTTTTTCGAGGTTTCTACAAAAAAATAATACACAAATGTTGCTCGTTTAACAGTATAGGATAGGATACGATAAGTTAATATAACCTGGACCTTTTTAAGGCACGAGTGAATAGGCATCTTCTGGGTGAGCTCGCTTCATCGTCGGCCTCATCTTTGCCCCCTGGCTAGATGCTGGCCAAGAGCAATCCCATTTTTAATAAATAAATAATAAATAAATAAGTTAGGATGTATGACCCACATTTAGGTATGTAAAGAAAATGTTTAAGAGTCCCCAGCACGGTCGATGCTTCATACAAAGAAAGAGAAAAATAAAGCGTTTAAACAACACCTAAAAAAGTCAAAAACTCACTGTATTTTTTTTCTATAACATTTTCTAGCAATAGTAACTAATTTCCGATTAGTCATGACAGAGCTCATTGTGTATACAAAGTTTCATGTTATTCCATGCTGGCATAACATGAAACTACGTTTGTATGGAGAATCGAGTTCAGCCCGGCTAGTATGATAGCTAGATAGCGGTATACCGTCACGTTTTATGTGACCTTTTAGTACATTTTGGCCATATAACGTGACGGTATAAGCTATCATACTAGCCGGGCAGTTAACCTATTTTGTTCCAGGTGAAAGACACAAGCGAGTACGGGCGCCATTTTGCCGTCCGCAAAGACCGACTACACTTGCTGCTGACTCGACTAGAAGAGCGCGCGGCGACCCACGTGTCCGAGTTACCCACCATCAACCTAGTGTTGTACGCCGTGCCCTGGGAGAGGGCGCCACTAGCCATATACGATGATGGTAAGACCGTCTATACTTTGACTCGACTAGAGCGCGCGGCGACCCACGTGTCCGAGTTACCCACCATCAACCTAGTGTTGTACGCCGTGCCCTGCGAGAGGGCGCCACTAGCCATATACGATGATGGTAAGACCGTCTACACTTTGACTCGACTAGAGCGCGCGGCGACCCACGTGTCCGGGTTACCCACCATCAACCTAGTGTTGTACGCCGTGCCCTGCGAGAGGGCGCCACTAGTCATATACGATGATGGTAAGACCGTCTACACTTTGACTCGACTAGAGCGCGCGGCGACCCACGTGTCCGAGTTATCCACCATCAACCTAGTGTTGTACGCCGTGCCCTGCGAGAGGGCGCCACTAGCCATATACGATGATGGTAAGACCGTCTACACTTTGACTCGACTAGAGCGCGCGGCGACCCACGTGTCCGAGTTACCCACCATCAACCTAGTGTTGTACGCCGTGCCCTGCGAGAGGGCGCCACTAGCCATATACGATGATGGTAAGACCGTCTACACTTTGACTCGACTAGAGCGCGCGGCGACCCACGTGTCCGTGTTACCCACCATCAACCTAGTGTTGTACGCCGTGCCCTGCGAGAGGGCGCCACTAGCCATATACGATGATGGTAAGACCGTCTACACTTTGACTCGACTAGAGCGCGCGGCGACCCACGTGTCCGAGTTACCCACCATCAACCTAGTGTTGTACGCCGTGCCCTGCGAGAGGGCGCCACTAGCCATATACGATGATGGTAAGACCGTCTACACTTTGACTCGACTAGAGCGCGCGGCGACCCACGTGTCCGTGTTACCCACCATCAACCTAGTGTTGTACGCCGTGCCCTGCGAGAGGGCGCCACTAGCCATATACGATGATGGTAAGACCGTCTACACTTTGACTCGACTAGAGCGCGCGGCGACCCACGTGTCCGAGTTACCCACCATCAACCTAGTGTTGTACGCCGTGCCCTGCGAGAGGGCGCCACTAGCCATATACGATGATGGTAAGACCGTCTACACTTTGACTCGACTAGAGCGCGCGGCGACCCACGTGTCCGAGTTACCCACCATCAACCTAGTGTTGTACACCATGCCCTGCGAGAGGGCGCCACTAGTCATATACGATGATGGTAAGACCGTCTACACTTTGACTCGACTAGAGCGCGCGGCGACCCACGTGTCCGAGTTATCCACCATCAACCTAGTGTTGTACGCCGTGCCCTGCGAGAGGGCGCCACTAGCCATATACGATGATGGTAAGACCGTCTACACTTTGACTCGACTAGAGCGCGCGGCGACCCACGTGTCCGAGTTACCCACCATCAACCTAGTGTTGTACGCCGTGCACTGCGAGAGGGCGCCACTAGCCATATACGATGATGGTAAGACCGTCTACACTTTGACTCGACTAGAGCGCGCGGCGACCCACGTGTCCGAGTTACCCACCATCAACCTAGTGTTGTACACCATGCCCTGCGAGAGGGCGCCACTAGTCATATACGATGATGGTAAGACCGTCTACACTTTGACTCGACTAGAGCGCGCGGCGACCCACGTGTCCGAGTTATCCACCATCAACCTAGTGTTGTACGCCGTGCCCTGCGAGAGGGCGCCACTAGCCATATACGATGATGGTAAGACCGTCTACACTTTGACTCGACTAGAGCGCGCGGCGACCCACGTGTCCGAGTTATCCACCATCAACCTAGTGTTTTACGCCGTGCCCTGCGAGAGGACGCCACTAGCCATATACGATGATGGTAAGACCGTCTACACTTTGACTCTACTAGAGCGCGCGGCGACCCACGTGTCCGAGTTAACCACCATCAACCTAGTGTTGTACGCCGTGCCCTGCGAGAGGGCGCCACTAGCCATATACGATGATGGTAAGACCGTCTACACTTTGACTCGACTAGAGCGCGCGGCGACCCACGTGTCCGAGTTACCCACCATCAACCTAGTGTTGTACGCCGTGCACTGCGAGAGGGCGCCACTAGCCATATACGATGATGGTAAGACCGTCTACACTTTGACTCGACTAGAGCGCGCGGCGACCCACGTGTCCGAGTTACCCACCATCAACCTAGTGTTGTACACCATGCCCTGCGAGAGGGCGCCACTAGTCATATACGATGATGATAAGACCGTCTACACTTTGACTCGACTAGAGCGCGCGGCGACCCACGTGTCCGAGTTATCCACCATCAACCTAGTGTTGTACGCCGTGCCCTGCGAGAGGGCGCCACTAGCCATATACGATGATGGTAAGACCGTCTACACTTTGACTCGACTAGAGCGCGTGGCGACTCACGTGTCCGAGTTACCCACCATCAACCTAGTGTTGTACACCATGCCCTGCGAGAGGGCGCCACTAGTCATATACGATGATGGTAAGACCGTCTACACTTTGACTCGACTAGAGCGCGCGGCGACCCACGTGTCCGAGTTATCCACCATCAACCTAGTGTTGTACGCCGTGCCCTGCGAGAGGGCGCCACTAGCCATATACGATGATGGTAAGACCGTCTATACTTTGACTCGACTAGAGCGCGCGGCGACCCACGTGTCCGAGTTACCCACCATCAACGTAGTGTTGTACACCATGCCCTGCGAGAGGGCGCCACTAGTCATATACGATGATGGTAAGACCGTCTACACTTTGACTCGACTAGAGCGCGCGGCGACACACGTGTCCGAGTTACCCACCGTCAACCTAGTGTTGTACGCCGTGCCCTGCGAGAGGGCGCCACTAGCCATATACGATGATGGTAAGACCGTCTACACTTTGACTCGACTAGAGCGCGCGGTGACCCACGTGTCCGAGTTACCCACCATCAACCTAGTGTTGTACACCATGCCCTGCGAGAGGGCGCCACTAGTCATATACGACAAAGACAAAGTATTTATTTGCTAAACACAGGTTATACAGATGTTATAAAATGCAGCTTGGTGTCACTATGTCTTACCCGAAGGTGTAACAAAATATAGTAAGTACTTAAATTAATGTTATATCCAATTTTTATGCAACGGGCTTTTCCTAATACATAATAACATAATTAGTGCGACTTTAAAAATCACCTTTTCTATATTCGTCAATTGAATAATATGCCTTTTCCGCTAGAAGAGCAAACAGTTTCTTTTTAAATAGCATTTGATTTTGGTAAGTACGATGATGGTAAGACCGTCTACACTTTGACTCGACTAGAGCGCGCGGCGACCCACGTGTCCGAGTTACCCACCATCAACCTAGTGTTGTACGCCGTGCCCTGCGAGAGGGCGCCACTAGCCATGTACGATGATGGTAAGACCGTCCATACAGTATGCGGTGTGCCGTTGGGGCGCGGTTTTGTATAAAAATATATGAAACCACAACTTTTGATTTGATCCACACATATCACATCTTCTCCGTCTATAAACCTGTAATTGCTAAAAGTGGCACTGAAATTCATTTTCATGTGCTCTGCCTACCCCTTTTGAGAATATAGGCGTGAGTTTATGTATGTATGTTTTGATCCCCAACGCACTCGGCTAGCCGCGAATCGCATCAGGCCAGCCGCGTAGTGCGTTAGCCGGCTAAGACGCTCAAATTTATAGACAGTTTTGGCAATTTGCAGATACTCGCGTACCAACACCAGTGCAAGCCTTCATGTCCCCCAAATGGGGTGGGGTGGTGCTCGCCAACCCCACTCCCGCTGAATGCAGAGACGAATGGGAGATGGAACCTAATGTGCCCAGAGTCATGGGAGCGTTCCTAGCGCAGCTGCGCCCACTGCTGGGGATACCCGACAAGGTACAGACTACAGATGTATTGAATCATCCGTTCCCATCGTGAAACCTTGGAATACGACTAGATCCCTTGGTGCATCATCATCATCATTATATATATTTTTTATTATTAAAAATGAGATTGCTCTTTTATCATTCTAGCGTTATTCCAGTACTGTTGCATTCTGAAGGATGTCCGAGGTCCGCTATCTAATCCCAAGAACTGACATAGGCACCAGTTCTTTGCGACTGCCATTGACCTTCCAACCCAAGGGGGAAACTAGACCTTACGGGGCAACTTGACTGTTAGAAGTTCTCAAGCCGCCCGAAGGCCTCTAACTTGACTTAACGACTGCTACCATATACAACAGCCGGGATCAACGGCTTAACGTGCCTTCCAAAGCACGGGAGTGCTCAGTTAGTCACCTCTCAAAGCGGTTGGATGGGTATCCAAGGACTGACCCCGCCCGACATTGCTTAACCTCGCATACCGCACGCGGTACGCGGGCGCCGCTGGGCCACGATACATAAAATAAAATAAAATTTGGTTTATTTACAAGAAAAATTAAGTACATTTACAAATTATCTTGCGGACCCACACTAGGCTAAGCCTGTATTGTGGTGACCAGATTCGAATTTTAAAAATTGGTTGTTTGTAAAGTAGGTTTACGATCGAGATGTTTACGTGATAACGTCTTACTTCACTTGCACTTCACTTATACCTGCGATCGCGCTCGTGAGGTTTTGGTGTGACACAAGTTTCTGAACATGTCACCCGACTAAAACGATTTTAAAGACGTTATCACGTCAATAAGTTAATTACAATAAGTTCTAGTATTTCTACGGTTACATACGTATACAGTTAATATAATCAAAGATCACCGATTTAAAAAAGAAACCAGAAATATATATATATATATATATATATATATATATATATATATATATATATATATTATGATGACCAAATAGTAACTAGAAAGTAGAAACATATAACAACTTAGAGTAAAAGGTATGTGAGTGCAAGTGTGTGTGTGTGTTTGTGTGTGTATGTATTTTTGTCTGAGTGTGTGTAAGTGGGGATGCACGACGTGGGTGTGAGGCTACAAGATTAAGGTAGTGCCAAGACTAAGTAATGATCTTCAGGAGTTGCTCGGTTTGCCTATAGTTAAGACTTTTAACCAACTGAGAATCTTCGCTTTTGCTTCACGAGAAGAATTTCCTGCAATCCTACAGATCCTTACCACCGTGTTGTAAATATACGGATGCAAAAAATTTGGGAGACGCCGTGCAAATGCTGTTCTTGTGCGGGGGATAGGGATTTTAAAAACTCTCTTACGGATTAAAGCAGGGTACTCCTCCGAATTAATAACTTTCGCGTGTACTTGAGTTGCGACCCGTAGAATCATCAGCTGCCTCACACTGAGGACGTCCGCAGTTTTATAAAGAGCAGTTGTAGAGAAAAACCTGGGCTTTCTAAGCATGACCTTAAGTACAAACCTCTGGGCCCTTTCGATGGGCAGAAGTGCAGATGAACTGGTGCCACCCCACACGCTTATACAGTACGATAAAATTGACTCGCACATTGATGTGTATACTAATTTCATCAAGTCCTTCCCAGCAGAGTTTCTTAGTATTTTCATTATGTAAACCATTTTTCTGACCCTTCCAGACATCACTTCAATGTGCTGTTTGAAATTGAGATTCTCGTCCAACGTAATACACAAATACTTTATGGTGGAACAGTTTCCGATAATATTACATACACTATTAGTATTGGTAGTTGTGTTGTCCATAGAGCGATTGAAGATAAGTTGAATATCTGGTCGCGTAAGAGGAGCAGAAGCAGCAGTTTTGTGGAAGCAGAGATATTTTGTTTTTAATATGTTAAGGGAGAGTAGGTTATCTGCCAACCATTTAGCGATCATTAACAGCGGGTTGTTACTCCACATCCTCGAAACAACGCTCCCAGGAAATATCATGAAAGACCAAAACAGTGTCGTCTGCGTAGCAAATTATTTCTGCCTGTCGGAGAGGCAGAGATATCATGTCGTTGAGGTAGACTAGGAAGAGGGTGGGACCGAGAATGCTTCCTTGGGGTACACCAAATGGTATCGGTGCTGGATTACTGACCAAGGCGCCCAGTCTGAGGCTCTGCTTCCGATTTGTAAGGTAGCTTTTGAACCAGCTCCAGGCAGTGCCTCTTATCCCTAAAAGTTCAAGTTTTCTTAACAAAATCGGGAGTGAGACTGTGTCAAACGCCTTGGCCTGGTCCAAAAAGACGCCCACGCATGACTCATCGCTGTCAAGATAGGAAGAGACAAGTTTTACTAACAAGGTGGCAGCCTGCTCCGTAGACCTGCTCTTTCTGAAGCCAAATTGTCTTTCGGAAAGCAAGTCTCGTGATTCGAGAAAACCGATCAACTGTTTGTTAATGATCTTTTCCAAAATTTTAGAAAGACAGCTAAGCAAAGAAATTGGGCGGTAATTACTGGGACAGTCCTTAGCACCTCCTTTGTGGGTCGGGACAATAGCGGCTAATTTCCAGCTCTCCGGAAAAGTGCCAGTTGATATGCTCAGATTGAAAATATAGACGAGTGGCTTGACAATGTAGTCTTTCAAATCTCTAATAAGACGAGTACTTATTTCATCGATGCCAGAGGCGCTTTCCGGATTCAAACCAAGAATTATTTTCTCTACCTCACTTTCGTCAGTCGGAGATAGGAACATAGACATTTGGGGTGAGTTCGGGAGGTTTGCCTTGGATGAAAGTAAAACCTCGGTTGTTTAATTTGGTCAAGAATATCATTTGCTAGGTTTTTTCCTACTGACGAGAAGAGCTCATTGGCGTGATTTAGGGAGTCGGTCATGTTAGGCTTAATGGAGGCTAGTTCATGTGGTGTGTGCTTATCCCGATTTAGATGGGTAATAGATCTAATGGTTTGCCAGAGCTTCCTGGGGTTATGTTTATTTTCTACAAGTTGTGTCCTATCATAGTCATCCTTGGTTTTACGAATGATTGCTATATAAAATTTCTGTATCTGGTGTATGTAAGTTTAGCGACTTCACTATGAGGAGTTTTCCGGTAGAGGGCATGTAGTTTATCCTTGACTCTAGAGCATCTAATAAGGCCTGGAGTCATCCAAAGTTTTAAAATTAATTTTGAGCTACTTACAGTTGTGCGTACTGTGTTTTTTGATATTACTCTGGTGAGTACTGTTGTGAAAGCATCAGCAGCTTCGGTAGCGATTATTTTACTAGTGACCATCTGCCAGTTTTTTCGTGTTTTAACTCTGCTGTGATTGCTTTATAATTCTGTTTGATAACTGTTCTCGATGGTTTTATAATTTTAATTTTGTTTCGAGCTGTAATGCCAACAGCAACTAAATCATGGTCGGTAATATCGGAAACACAGACGACCGATGCCATATCCCTCGCCGACCTCACAAAAACGTGGTCCAAACAAACAAACAAACATACATACATACATACATAAACTCACGCCGTTATCCCATGGGGTAGGCAGAGACCAAAGAAGGCCAAATACTACGGTCCTTATTCTTACATACTTCTTTCGCTTCAATAACATCCATACATGCTCGTCGGTTGCGGGTACTTCTGACCTGGCCCTTTTACAGTATCGCCGAAATTTGATCTAGATAACCTCGCCTTGGTCGTCCCCTTCCGACCCTACCACTCATCTCCTGAACGTAAATCCTCTTAGTCATTCTACTTTCACTCGTTCTCTCTACATGCCCAAACCACCGAAGCATACCCTTCTCAACCCTAGTCACCACATCATCTTCTATTCTACATCTTTCTCTTATCACACTATTTATTATCCGATCACACAAACACCTACTTCTTACCGCTCTCATTTCTACCGCATTCAGTCTACTCTCTTCTGCCATACCCAAGATGGAAGCGAGTCTTGGGTATGGCATGGTGTGTACATGAGTGTAGGAACAAACACTCCTCTGGGCCACGATCGCTCCTATTGATTCAATTATGACAATTATCGTATTAAATGATTGACACGTTCACGACTATTAATGTGAAACTTTGTTAGTCATTGTCAAATGTCAGAATGAAAACTGTTACTATTTTGCCATTTGACATGACAGATGTTAAATAATGCGAGCATTCACGATGGGAACGACTTATTTACTACATCTGTATGATAACATACATACAGGGTGACATCGGAGACGTAATCAGAAGCTATTTTTTCAGAGTCTACACATGATCGCATTTTCCATGCAATAGTTGTTACATCGAATAAAACAAGTTTATTTTTTCAATTTTTTACTAGAAAAATAATAACGCCATACTTAAATCATGGTCACCCTATCACTTTTGACACACGTTGTATGAGGGATGACAAGACGTCGTGTGGTGTAGGGTGACCATGTTGTATGAAACATTATTTTTTCTGTTAATAATTTGAGAAATAATAGTCATTATTGCAAGTAGTAATTGTGATATCATCTTTATTGAGTTTGTCTTTCAATACTTTATCGAGTCAAATAATTTCTGATCACGTCTCCGATGTCACCCTGTATACGTATATGACAAAGGCTGTGTCGAATACATCTCTTCCTTCTCTTTATCGATAAGATTTGTTGTTTACTTATCTCTATTTAAAGCTTTATGTTCTGTATTATGTCGTTTTTTGTGTGCAATAAAATGTAGCGTCGAAACTTGTAACTTCGCCCTTTCTTCACCTCCACGGCTGCCACGGCGCCAGCTTTCAGTTCAACACGACATCAACTAAGATAGGCAGTACCAAGCGAACTAATAACGGGATTTGAAGGCACCTTACGATGAAAATATAATCAGGCAAAATAAAGATTACCTAAATTTTTTATTTTAAATTTGTTAAATTACTCAATTTTTATGTAAATTGTGTAATGAAACTAATGAATAAAATATATAATGAAAAAAAAGCATTCACGGCCCAGCGGCGCCCGCGTACTGCGTGCGGTATGCGAGGTTAAGCAATGTCGGGCGAGGTCAGTCCTTGGACCCCCCTCGAGGGTGCTCGCCTTGTCGGGGCGGGGGGGCTTAGTAACCGTGGACTGGTCACCCACGGTGAAGCTAAGAGGCACCCAGGGCCGGCCTGTTTGCGCTGCCGGCTGGCCCGAGGAGGGCGCTCCCAGCGGGCTTGGGTAGCCCACTGAGGATGCGTTAAGGAGGGGCCGCAGAAGAAGAGGAGTGTCGGTATTGCGGTGAGCCGCTCTCCCTATCTTCTGTGGCCGAGGCGGGATCTCAGGGGGAGAGGAGTGTTGGTATTTCGGTGCGCCACTCTCCCTACCCCCTGCGAACTTGGCGGAGCCGTTCCGCGAAAACGGCATCGGTGGGGCCGCAGAGGAAGGTGAAAGCTTTCCCTATCCTCTGCGGCCGAAGTGTGGTTCGTGGCGGAACCACCGACCTGCTCCACCACCGGGTGCCGAAAGTTTTTCGGCACCCATGACCTCCTCGTAGCGGACTCAGGGGGGTCCGCTACTGTACAAGATGGAGGTCGAGGAGGAAGGCACCTCCGGGCATTCGCGGTGGAGCCGCTTGGGAGCGGCTGTCGCCGGCGGGGTCGCGGATGTGTGCGCAAGCATTCCCGTGACCTCGCCATAAGGCGACGAGGCGGCAGATGGCGGGGTTTTTAGTGGGTATACCGTGGGTCTCATCAGCCTATACGGGAGTCCCACATACACTCGGGTCATCCCCTGCACCCGGGTGGTATGCGTAACGCATTTTCCCCCTCCTAAACAAAAAAAAAAGGTCAGTCCTTGGATGGGTGACCGCTTTGAGTGGTTACTAACTGAGCGCTCCCGTGCTTTGGAAGGCACGTTAATCCGTTGATCCCGGTTGCTGTCTATGATAGCAGTCGTTTAGAGGCCTCCGGGCGGCTTGAGAACCTCTAACAGTCAAGTTGCCCACTCACTTGACAAGCCTAATCCCAATATGGTCTAAGTTTCCCCCTCGCTCGGGAGCTAAATCGGCTATAACTACTCTATACGCCTGCGTACAATAAGACCCTTTACGAGCAAGTGTGATGAAAAATAAATTATTTTCTCCGGTCCACTCCACTCCACTTCGACTGGTAATTTAATTGGTCGACTCGGCACGTTGCCGCCCCGAATTAGTGGAAACGCACCCTTAACACATTCGGTGCCGGTGACACGAAACCGTGTCATTTTTGTATATATAATTGCCTTGTCGGCGCCGAATGTGTTAATGGCTTTATTATTGCCCGAACACCTTTTAGATTCCTAAACAGGATGATAATATTACAAGCTTTTATTTAACTTGTATGTGTGATCGGGGAAAATCTTGCAACTGAATTTTAAAGCAGTTATCGTTTACCGATTTAGCTAAAAATTGGCATACTTATGTAAGTTGGGTAATAATACTAAAAATGCAATATAATATTACTACCGAGCTGCCTAGCTAGCGCAATAACTTATATTGTCACGTTTTATGTGACGTTTTACTACATTTGACGGTATAGGCTATCGTGCTAGCTAAGCTGATCTTATGACGGAGATAGAAGGTGGCCATAGCTACTCCTAAACTACAAAAAATAAAAACCCGTCGTTGGAACTGTCTCAACGACCATCTGTGAGAAAAAAGGGTACAGACGCCGTACCGAAAAAGCGTGTACGAAAAATTAAAATTTAGACAGAAACTTGTTTAAATGTTAATATTTGTATCTCAGGTTCACATAGAAGGTGCATATCTAGAGCCCCTGAGGTCGGTGACCCCGCGCCGCTGGGAGGTAGACGCTTTGCTGCGCCTGCGCGTTTTGGAACAGGTCGCTTCAGCCGAGAACACTCTGCAATCGCTTGCGCAATTACTAGGTAAATATACTTATCCGTTTCAAACTCCTAAAATACCCGGTGTTGGCACCACTGGCAACATTACAACATGAATGGCGTTAAGTTGGCATACCTGACCTTTAACTTCATTTATACTAATATTATAAAGCTGAAGAGTTTGTTTGTTCATTTGAACGCGCTAATCTCAGGAACTACTGGTTGAAATTGAAAAAATCTTTTTGTGATGAATAGTCCATTTATCGAGGAAGGCTTTAAGCTATATAACATCACGCTGCGACCAATAGGAGCGAAGACGCGGACGAAGTCGTGGGCAACAGCTAGTTATAATATAAGCAACAATTCGAAACATGCAAAGTTTTTATTATCTGTCATCTCTCTCTGCTAATATCCGATCCAGCGTACGGACGTATAATATTGTTAATATATAAACTTGCCTCTGACAATTAATAAAAGCTGTATGTGTTAATGTGTGCGTGTTTGCTGCATATATATTCAATACAGACCAGTGTGTGTGTGTCTATCTTTTCTTTAAAACTACAGTCCACTATAAATGTAGACCCAGCCTTCCATACCCGGCACTTGGTCATAAGACCAAAAGGAACACGCTTACTTCCCTCGCCTAGCGAGCATGACATTAGGACTCGAGTATTTCGTCTGCCTTCGAGTCCTTTGTCCTTTTGTGTAGTAGAGTTCTGTTTAGCAGTTTTGTTTTTAGCCCACTATTACCTTCAACGATGAAATGTACAGTCAACCAGTTTGATTTCCGGTCCACTTCGTACCTTGTCACATACACAGATAAATATTTGGGGACAATCTTACACAAATCGACCTAGTCCCAAACTAAGCAAAGCTTGTACTATGGGTACTAGACGACGATATACATACTTTAAATACACACTTAAATACATAGAAACCATCCAAGACCCGGGAACAAATATCCGTGCTAAATGCATAAATAATGCCCTGGCCGGGATTCGCACCCGGAACCTCTTCAGAGGCAGTGTCACTACCAAACCAACTAGGCTAAACAGGACGTCAAAGAGAAATAGTAAAAACAGTAATAATGGGTATTGCACGAAATGGTTTCATGTGTGCGTGGTGCTGGCGCGATTACCAGCGCTGATCTTCCGATGGAACCATCAAGTGATTTCCCAGCAGGTAACACATAAATATAAATGAAAAACCAAAATATTTAGCGTTAACATTCCTATTAACACGTAATTGCAGGTGAAATCTCCAACATCGTGATAAACGACGAAGTAGGTGCGTCAATCAACGCGGCAGTCGACGGCATAGCCTTAGCCCGCGAACAACTAGCCCGAGGGGATCTCGTGGAGGCCTACAAGAGTTCTCGCGCGGCCCACCTGGCCGCGGAGACCGCCTTCATGTCGCCCAGCCTTCTCGCGCTGCTCTACTTCCCTGATGACCAGAAGTGAGTACAGTATCGTGGAGGCCTACGAGTCCTCGTGTGTATAGAGACCGCGCTCATGTCGCCCAGTCTTCCCGCGCTGCTCTACTTCCCTGATGAGTCACTCACCAGAAGTGAGTACAGTATCGTGAAGGCCTAAAAGAGACCGGTTATTGCATTCCCCACTATGGACGCTTGCTACTCCAGATCCAGACTTGAGAATTCGTTGCGTAGCAGTCAACGCAAGCCGGTTTTTGTTATCTATGAAGTACTATGCCACACAAATTCTATGTAAGAAACAAATGAGCGTATCGTACATTTTACTAATAAATTGGCAGTACTTTATAGATAATAAATACCCAAAAAAAACCGACTCCAATCTTGGACGGAATCTGTGAAGTGCCTACATCATTGAGGAGTTCCATATATCATCTGTGGTCATCAATTCATCATCACCAGTTCCGCTTCGCCAAATTTGTGGTATCCGAGAGCAAATGCACGGTTAACTACAGAAAATACCGAAATCGGCAACTTAAGAGTCCCCAGTACGATCGGCTGAACTAGATTCTCCATACAAACGTAGTTTCGTTCACATTTTTTAAAATGACGTTTTAACGCCTTGCTGAAATAACATGAAACTTTGCATATACAGTGGGAGCCGCCATATCTAGGTCGTATATAATCTCCTTCCTTCTATTGAAGTCCGTTAATAAGAGCACTATTTTTGCAGATACGCAATCTACATTCCCCTGTTCCTGCCGATAATGTTTCCCGTCGTGCTTTCTCTGAAGACACTGCTGCTGTGGCTGCGAGGTAAACCTCTGCATAAGGAGAAGGCTGATTAACCAAAGTATTATTTATAGTGTAATGCATTTTTCAATAAATGTGTAAGTTTGTAATTGGTTTTTAATATTTTATGCCAGGTACAGAGTTCATTACTGCATGGACAGATGTCGACCGTATTGCTGTAGTTTTTTTTTTTTAATTATAAATGGGATTGCTCTTGGCCAGCATCTAGCCAGGGGGCAAAGATGAGGCCGACGATGAACAGAGGTCAGCCAGAAGATGCCTATTCACTCGTGCCTTAAAAAGGTCCAGGTTATATGAACTCGGAAATACAGACGCCGGCAGAGAATTCCAAACCTTAGAAGTGCGCATTATAAAAGAAGATGCAAAGCGCTTGGTTCGAATTAGAGGAATTTCGACCAGGTAAGGATGGTAGCCAGCCGTACGTCTGGATGTCCGATGGAAGAAGGGGGAAGGCGGTATGAGCTCATGGAGCTCCTGAGCACACTCACCGAAGTAGTTTGTAGAAGACGCACAGACATGCTACATTGCGTCGATGTGCTAAGCTCTGCAGCTTATTTCCCACTACCGTACTGCCGCCAATGAGCCTCTTGGCTCTGCGGTCCACCGAGTCGAGTGCGGCAAGTTGGTACTTAGCCGAGCCATCCCAAAGGTTACTACAATACTCCATGCAAGACCGGACTTGGGCTTTATATAAAGATAGAAGCTGTCCAGGGATGAAGTATCGCTTGACCTTATTTAGTATTAGTAGTTATGAACGAGAAATAATAAACCAGTAGACAGAAAATCTGAACTTGCGACTAAAATACTATTATAACTCGCTCATGGAGTATTCGCAGTTTGTATTTTAGTCGGTACGTTTAGTTTTTTGTAGGTTAGGTTAGTTTATGTTCGCAGTGTTTATTACTACCCCTTTTGAACCCCACTGTATAGCCGGCGTCATATAGATAATAGCGGCGAAAGTATTAGCCACGTCATTATCATCCCAGCGTTATTCCAGCATACTGAAGGACGCTTGGACCCGGGTATGTCCTAAAACAACGACCAAGACCACCGGGGCATGGGCAGCAGCATCCCTGGAGTGCGTTGGAGATACTGCGATCGCCAACCCGCATGCCAAGCGTGGCGATTATTGCATATACCCCTCGTGAATTTGGGGGAGGCCTATGTCCACTGTCCAGCAGCGGACGTCCTTTGGCTGATATGGTGGTGGTGGAAGGATGCTTGGGGTCCGCTATCTACCTATTCGTAAATGGCGTACCCACTAGTTTTTACGGAAGCGACTGCAATCGGGCCCTCCAACAAAAGGGGGAAACTAGACCTTAGGGCCAAAGTAGTAAGTACTTATATAGCGTGTGCCGTAATTTCTTGTGGCGGATTTACCGATAAATAGGCTTAATAGTAGGCTGGCAAATTTGGACCCAGAATTTCGTTTATGTCTAAAATATTAGTGGTATACTGGAATCGAATTGTCGGCGGTTAAATTTGGATAGCCTAACGAGTGACAAATAAGTAAGTGGGTGTTTGTTAGTGGTAGTTTGTAAGTCTGTCTCTGGCAGTAAGGATATGCTACGAAATACATTAACTGGCTATCTTGGCTGTCTATATTATGCTGACTGGTCAGGGAACTTTTAGCATCCTACCCTCTAAGTCCGCGTACTTGTAAATGTACAAACTGAGTTTCGAACTATTAGAAAATAGATGACGGTTCCAAATTCAAAATCGCGAAATCCACTCGAGACCAAAGACTACAATCCATATCCATACTACTATTATAAATGCGAAAGTAACTCGTGTCGATCTGTTTCCTCTTCACGCTTAAACCGCTAAACCGATTTAGATGAAATTTGGTATACCTAGAGATAATTTGAGTCCCGTTCCGGGAAAGGACATAGGATAGTTCTTATTCCGGAAATCATTCCTTAGGGCGTGATAAGGGGGTGGGGGGTTAGAAGTTTGTATGGGCGAACAATATTTAAGCCTGCGCCTACAACAATTTAATAGCAATATTTCCATAATATAAGAAAGCGATTGGTCCTGTATACCGAAAGGTCACTAGTTCGAATCCGGGTCAAAGCACTTAATTATTCAAACATCGAAACGGACATTTTTTTGTATTAACCTTTTCAACGTCACGACATCGATATGTCAAACACGAAGTTGAACCCTATAGAAATGCATGTAAGTTAATATCGCACTGCACGCCGTGACTGATATATCGGTCGTTGGCTTTGAACCGTTGGCGTCCAAAAGGTTAACTGCCATGTGATCTATGTTGTTATTTACCTAATTCCTACTCACAACATCAAAAAGTCGACCGCTAGCTCATTTTAGATTCGTAGATCTATTTATGATAAAATTATACAGACCTTTACATAGTTCCATATACTTACGTAAAATGGGGAATTGAAACCCACGGTTTGCTTCACATTATAATATATTAATATGTAATACTGAGGTACTCTGTCACAATCAAAATGTAAAGTATTCTAACACCGTGCAGTTATATATTTTGTGTGTACGCTATAACGAACAACTTAGTCTAGCGGCAGGCATCTGGACAGCTTAAGTTTGCAGAAATATGTAAACAGCACTGATGTCGCATGTCAAATTGTAAAAATACTCAATGCTCAATACTTTATTCACATCTAAATTGATATTTTTACCAATAAACACTTGTATTGTATTGATGATCGCGTTTACGTCAAACATAAAGCAGTCGTCCCTGTCCCATTTACCAACTTATAATAGTACATTGTTTAACGAGGGGCGTAAGTGGGAAATTGCGAACGAGAGTCTATCAGAAGCCAGACGCCGTAAGCGGTGGGTTTTTGATGACTCGAGTTTGCAATTTTCTTACGTCCCGAGGTAATCACGAGGTAATAACTCCAAAAATAATCAAAAAATGGAAGAAATCGACCACTTCATCTCCAGTATCAATGCATAGATGCCGAGAGGAGCGCGCAGCGCGCGCGCGCACCTCCAATATTGCGACCAATCGGAGTGCGGCCAACTAGATTTTTTAAACTAATCAGATCACAGAGAAACTCATAACTCCCTAGGGAGTTACATAACTCCCGCGGGAGCTTAATCGGGTATAACTATACACCTGCGTACAATAAGACTCTTTACGAGCAAGTGTGATGAAAAAGTTTAAAAACCCTCGGACATTTTCTTTGTAAAATTCAATAGGTACCAAGAAATAATCTAAGTATTAATCTTAGTTTGGGAGATCATTAATGCCATAGCAGTTTTGGGTAGAGCAAATGAAAAGTGTGGCCCAATTAGAATGTTACGAACGTTCTACACATACATGCCTTTTGTAATAAACTATGGATGTGATAATGTCTGAACAAAAAAATATGATTATCAAATTTTGAACGAAAACTATCTTCCAAATAGTTCTTAAGACAAAAGCAAGTTAAGATCCGTGCCGCTAGTGTACTTTTAATTATTTCAGATTTTATATATATAGTCTCATAGTATTAGGTATTATAGTGTTTCATCGCCAGAGAGTGAACGATTAAATGCGGGAGTAGGAAGTGTTATCTTAAGACCGCAGTTAGTTTGAGATTGGATAGCTATTCATTTATATAAGATTTGACATAAGTATAATAATAAATAATAATAATATTGGGGGACAATTTTACACAAATCGACCTAGTCCCAAACTAAGCAAAGCTTGTACTATGGGTACTAGAAGACGATATACATACTTATATAGATAAATACATACTTAAATACATAGAAAACATCCAAGACCCAAGAACAAATATCCGTGAAAAATGCACAAATAAATGCCCTGGCCGGGATTCGAACCCGGGACCTCTAGCTTCGGAGGCAGAGTCACTACCAACTAGGCTAAACAGGTCGTCAAATATGTTATAAGGTTGTCTGGAAGAGATCGCTCTTTAGCGATAAGGCCGCTTGATGTTTTACCTCCGTCTCCATGTATCTCTGGTTTCTTTTGTATATGCTTTTTATGTGAAAGGTGCAATAAGTATTTGTATTGTATATGGAAAAGCTGTAATTTCTAATCCCATTGTAATTGCGGTCAGGTAATATTGCTTAACATATTACTCATAAATTCACAATAATACAATACCACGTTTATCTTTATACCCGATCTTTACTGAAATGAGAACAACCATATGACGAGATCTAAAATTGATCGATAAATGGACCGACTCTTAGCGAATGACATTTAGGCCTAATTCCAGCGTTCGTTTTTCACTTACTTAAATCCCCTGTGGGAAGTACTACGTCAGTCGGCCAAATAAACGTGGTATCGATGCGTTTGTTCCATTATTTAATATTAAGTCTTATGCTTATATGGATTAGGTATAAAATGGAATGTGATAAGATGCTACATGTGTCGATATGTATCAACAATTCAGTCTATATACGCTGCAATGACTTAACCATATGTATATATTTCGAAAACGTTTATAATACGTATTTTTCAGTTAGTCTAATTTGAGAAAATCGTCTTATAGGTAGTGCATGTAAATTATGTTATATAATAAGTACATATCTTGATCAATCTTCCCCATGTTGCCAACACACAGTGTTGCCAGTTTTAGCCGCGAAGCGCTACTGGCTCAAGCAACAGCTCCTTATTCAGTTCAGTATTTTATAGTACCCCATAATTCTTAGCGAGTTAAAATTAACTTTTATACCACTACAACACCGAAAGAGGAAATTCGTAATTTACGATTCGACCCAGTCTGTCTCAGTTACCATCGCTACATTCTCCCCCTTTCCGGGTAAGTATTCAAACTCCCACAGCGAATTAGCCAAGACCAGGGTCTCGCCCTCACTCAACTCAAAGTTAAGAGTGAAGCAGTCATCTTCGCAGGGCGCTCTAGGTTTCAGCTGCAACCAAGACTTCCCCTTCAGTTGCGACATAATAATCAAGCCTACATCCACTTCCAAGTACTTGTATCTGTGCGTGTCGTAGTTTTTTGACAGCAGCAGCCAGTTAAAATGGGAAGGAGGTATGTGGGGGGACAGGAAATAAGGTCTAGGAGCCAGGATGCGGAAGGACTTCACCGCTCTTATATCGCAGTTCTGGAAATGGACGAACCAACTAGGGATGTTGGTGTTGGTTATTCGGGATACTATTTCCTCCAAGTCCATGGGTTGCCGGCCGAGTCTGATGTTGGTGAGGACGCGGCAGGGCACGGAGCCGCGGAGGCGGTCGTCTCCGCTGATGAGAGTGGTCAGGTTGAGTTCTGTGCGAGAGACGGACCAGTCGTAGTGAGCGTCTGTCACAACCACGGGCGCGCCGCGAAGCAGGTGGTGGTTGAACACCTCGTTGTAGTTTGTGTCAGATACGCGCGCGATGGATTCTGGAAATGTGGAATAGTAAAGATTATTTCCCTACTTATTTTATTTATTTAATCTTTATTGCACAATAAGATATCTTTACGCAAAACAGAAAGACTGTAAATAGGCAGTGGAACTATATAATAGGTACCAGAGAATAAATTTGGTATATTTTCTGTATCATATTCTCAAAGAACCGTCGTTCTTCGGGTTATTATGAATTATGAATTAGCACTAGTGATTAATTTTCAACGAATATCGCACACAACAAACACCTCACTAGAATAATATATATAGCGAAATCAATCCAATGTCCATGAACAGATTGGACATTCAGTGACAGAAATATTTACATAATAAACTACACACGACTCTATTTCAAGAATATGCCGTGTGAAGAGTGAGGGACCCCTACATTTGCTAGCGGGCTGGATATGACAAAAGCTTTCTGGCCAGCCATTATCATTGTATTGAAAAAAAGCCTGTTTTCATCATTGTATTGAAAAAAAGCCTGTTTTCATCATTGTATTGAAAAAAAGTCTGTTTTCATCATTGTATTGAAAAAAAGCCTGTTTTCATCATTGTATTGAAAAAAACCGGCCAATTGCGAGGAGGACTCGCGCACGAAGAGTACTATTATTTATACAACATTAGACACTTTATTATAATATAACCTCTTTTAATTTAATTTAGGTAATTATATTTTTTATCAGTTAGAATTTTGGTCAAGTGCGAGTCGGATTTTAGTTTTCCCATACATTTTGAGACCCAGCGCCTGATGAACACAACAAGCTACTTTTTAAAAGTTTTTTTATTGGAGCTCCCTTAAATATTTATTTTATTTTGTTTTTAGTATTTGTTGTTATAGCGGCAACAGAAATACATCATCTGTGATAATTTCAACTATCTAAATATCACGGCTCATGAGATACAGCCTTGTCACAGACGGACAGAAAGACAGACGGACGGACAGTCTTAGTAATAGGGTACCACTTTACCCTTTGGGTACGGAACCCTAAAAAGATCATTATAATTGTGCAGAATAGATGTAGGTAGATTACCTATATAGTCGTAGGTTAGGTATGGGATCAGAATCCAGAGTTGTTTTAAGAAAAGGAAAGCATGACCTTGTGAACTCGCAAATTAGCATAGTCAAAACTTCATTACCGTGTCGTATTCAGACTTGTTAAACTTCGAAACTGTTTAACTTGATTGGACTAAAATCACAACTGTGCCAGCAAACACTGTTTTTTGGAGGAAAATGAAGGCTGTTTGCTGTGAACTAAACAATAGCTTTCAATGTCGTTCAGTATAAGGTTTCCCCGTGTAGTGCTGGGTTAGAATAGCACCACCCCCTTTGTACCCTTGGGTCGTAAGTGTCGACTATTGGAACCAGGTTTGAAGTGTGTTGTGGCATACACTTCAACCTGGTTCCCATAGTCGCCTCTTACGACAACCAAGGGTAGAAAGGGGGTGGTGCTATTCTAACCCAGCACCACACGGGTTTCATTACAATAGGATGGTTGGGAGCTGGGACGGTTTTTTCTTTCAACTACTCGCAAAGAACTCGATGCAGGGGGCCAATTCTCGGGTTCGATCGAGATGATCTCTATTCGAGATTCCATATACGTGACTACTATTCTATACAATGTCACGATAGACATGCATCTCGCTCGGACCGAGAATTAGCCCCCTGTACCCATTGTTATGGGTGAAGTGCTAGCAACTTGTCACTGCAATATCACATTTTCTACATCTATAAAACAAGAATAGCTAAAAGTGGCCCTGAAATTAATTTTCGTGTGCTCTGACTACCCCTTTTGGGAATATAGGCGTGAGTTTGTGTATGTATGTAGTATAAGTTTTACATATGTGTTGGTATGTTCTTTTTATTGGCTATGTGCGAAGTAGGTAGTGGGGGTAAGCTAGGCGATCGTAGCGCACACCATGGCAGAAATGTGTACTTACCGGGGACCACTGTCAAATTTACTTTCACGTTTTCTATTGGTTTCTTAACGGTTTCCTACGAATCGTTTCGTTTGTATGTATTTATTTATTCTCTTATTTATTTCAGTAAAAATCCCAATACGGGGTCTTTCTCGTTTACAAAAGTAAATAAAATATTCATGTGTCATTATTTGACATCTCTGAGTTTTGATATTGTCTCGGGACCTTTGACGTTTGACGTTTCAGACGTGCACATAGCCAATACCACGACGGTGGCAAACAAGCCTACGACCTGCCTGATAGAAAGCAGACACCGTAGGCTATGGAAATTTGAAACTCCGGAGGAGTAGGCGTTGTCGACTTTTTATTGAATTGTCAATTCGCTGTGTTGACAGCCGGAGCTGTAATAGCCTATCACAGGGATAGGTATTAAATAGGCAGTAGGTATTAAGTTTGTTATGTTTATGTTATATTATACGCCCTTTTCTGGGAGGGGTAAGTGGAAATATGCAGCTGGTATGTAATGATAGCATTTTGTTATTAGTTATGTGGGTATGTTTCTATCTATGGTAAATCGGAACACCACTTCAGATAATAAGAAATTAGCAGAAGTGAAATAAGTTCGCGCAGAACGGAGATCTGATAAATAAGAGATTCGCAGAGAGTGGATGTATGCTAAATAGATTACAGATAATAATGGTTTATCTTATTAGGGTTCCGTATTTTTATCTTTGAAGTAAAAACAAAAGGCCCTTCTCTTCCCTGAAGAGGTAACTCGTGCACAAAGCTTACTAGGTCAAGCACTACGCTAAATTAGGTCAAGTGCCTAAATTACTTCGATATTATTTTATGGGGAATGAAATACTCACTGATAGCTTCGCATGCGATACAGTCGGTAGAAGATGACAGATTCTCCAGATTCTGGGGCTGAGACCTCTCGATCAGACACTTGTTGTAGTACAGCGGGGTCCAATCCCATATTGGCAGGATTTTGATCATCGCGATCCTCGCCACGGCTGAGGCGTGCCATTGAAACGTTTCCGTTTGGCTCACAGTGTAACAGATGGCCAGAACCATTACCAGAAATAAAAAAACCCTCGTCCATCTTTTAATAGACGCCTTTCGCACGGCATTCGTCAGCGGTCGGCAAATTATATCCATCTCCTCGTCAGTCATGCCCGCTTCTTTGCAGTATTCGTAAAAAGAACGCACTTCTGAGTTAATTAACTCGAATTTCTCGCGCTGGGACATTTTTGTCCCGGTTTTCAGACTCATTTCGAGTGTGACCTATTAATTCTCCCACCACGATCAATATGAACTCGCGAAGCATTTATCGATGGATGGAAATTCGCGCGCGCGCGAAGGTAGCCGTTTTTTTGCTATGTTGCAAGCTTGATTTTTCGGAGTCAATGACATTGCAGGAATGGCAAATAATTCTGTAAAATATGGGAATACAAATATGTGAGCAATATTACAATACTGTAAACAGAGAGAGTACAACTCAAAAGGTACGTACATTAAAAAAATAACACGTAATATTGAAGAATATAATTTTTCTTCTCGGAATTCCGTTCGGATACACCTATTCTGAGATCACGGATTAAAAACTTTTTGCACTGCAAGCTTTCTAAATTATTACACAGCTTTTTATGTAAATATAATTATTTAATTATATGCAGGAAGCACTACAAAAAATCTGTGATAATATTTTTTGTATCAAATTTTCAACGCTATATTTTTCTATTTGTGTATGGAGTTTTACGTTTTTTTATAGCAACACCAAAAGTCAAATACCTTTCGTCCGCCATATTGGATGTGTTATAAGTGGAAGTCACTCAAACGTTGACCTTATAATTTATTTCTATCCAGCGTGTGATAATATTTATCTTTTAAAATATCTTAAATTTAAGATATATTTTAAGTGATTGTTGCGTGGCAAAAAGTATTCATAAGAGTGTGATTTTGTTTTTTTGCAATTCTTTTGATATACGTCACAGCGCCATGTTGTATTCCTGCGCTGATTGCAGGCACGAGAAATCTGCCAACCCGTTTATTTTTCGGGATTAGTTCCCGAGAATAAATCGAACCGCGATTTTGTACTCAAATATATTATAATTTATATTTGTTGGCAAATGTAAACCAACATTAGTGAATTCGATGAATCCTTGTTGTCTCCTTTCAAGTGCTAACTCTTAGTTTCAACTGCAGTTTTGTGCATCCGCGAAAGTTGAAAGGACTGTGTTGTAAAAGAAGTGATATTAATTAGCCAAAATTCCGGTCCCTACGCGCAGACGAGAAGGTGCCTACCCGCCGGGGCAGTCGGGCGAAGGAGATATGAACAACAAACGCAAAAATCGCCAAGGGCCGCCGAGGTAACTATAGTTTTACGTTCAGTTCGAACGAATTGACATGTCTTTGTTGTTCGCTCGTATCGCCGTTCTCACGTTGCGAATTTGGTGTTTTGGTGTTGTCAGATTGACAGTTTTTGGGTGTCTGGAGACTTTGGGCTGGTGGTAAACACGGTCGCGATGTGTTTTGTGTCTTGGGTGCTCGGCGTGTCGCGAGGCGTGCCAGTCGGGCGGCCGCGCGCCGTGCCGACCGAGTCGTGTCCGACGCCGCTAGTCTAGATGTTTGCCCTACTTTACCGTGTACTCTTGATTAATATAGACGCGTGCGATCAGCTGATCCCTGAGCCTGGGATAATAATTTCGCTAATTAATCACGTTTTATATGCAGATTACGCGTTCGCGAATCCGATTGCAAATATATAGTGTTAAGACCAGTCTTAGCTGTTAGTGGAAGTGTTGTGTCTGGATTCTTTTGGAGTACTTCCCGAAGTATAAGTATGTATTATGATCATTAACCCCTTTCACTATTGTTTGGCCCCGTAGGAGCTAAATGACGGTATTTGGCAAACAGCCAAAGATGTTAATTAGATCACTTTCTTATCTCTAGTTTGGGCTGGACAAATTTAAACTTTGGAGTGTTTAAAGGTCTATTTTTGTTTTTTCGGAGGATGTGATTGACATGTCTGCTCATCAAGACCAGCTTAGGTAACTACTTTAGCGATGCCTTTTCTTTGTTTCTGCATTTGTATTCAAGTCACAATGCTTGAGATCAGACTAGACTTAAATGAGATTAGGAATTATTATGACAATTGTGTATTAGTAAATTGAGCTATAGATTCAACTGTGATAGATTTTGATTATGTTATTTTATTAATAAAAATAAAAAAATAAGAGACACTTCCTTGACTATATGTGTGGTACCAAAATATAATATTGGTTAATTTAATCATGCATATACAAGATAAATCAATAGACATTTCCTGTTACTACAACCTGAAATGATAACGCCAGTATTAAAAAGTTTGTTTAAAAGTGAAAGTAAGCCCTAAAAGGTATTTATGCACATAAAGTCTCATTTCTAATAGAAGTTAGGAAGAGAATTTATTTACATTTAGATGTTATGTTTTTTAAATAACAATACTTTTTTATAAAATACATCCTATTATTACCATATCCTGATGGTGGCACTCCAGGGTACTCACAAGCGCATGGCCAGCATTTTATTCATCTGTAAATTAGTTGTGTCAACAGCTAGTGAATCTGCTCTCAACACAGCACATTCTTAGCAGTTTAAAGTCTTCCCAAATATTTTTATTGTTTGCTTGCAGGTTTTTTTCACTTTGTTTTGAATATCAACATTTACACATGCAAAAATCACAGTATGCATCTTTAAATAGTGTCCATAACTGAGGTATCAATCAAATGTTTTATTTCTGACCATATTATGAGATCCATATATTAATAGCAAAGCTGGGTTTGATGGGAGCAATTGTGTACTGATGTTTCAATAGTGCAAGGGCACAAAACTTATTTTATAAATTGATGTTGATAAAAAAGTATGAGGTATCTTGATGTCATTCTGAATAATTTTAATTATACACACAATAAAAATAAACTGCATGTGCCTTTGACTTCTTATACATATGTTATTGTTCAGAAAACTACTTTCGAAACATTTTCTTATGCATATTTTAGAAAAGAAAGTAGCACCATCCTCATCTATATATTCTGCATAACAGTAAGTTCTTGAGAAGTACTAGCTTATAAAATAAAAACATAACTTTCAAATATAAGTTTAAAATTTACCCTTCTTAAAGTATGATGGTCCAATAATAATATTGATGTCAATATTTAATTTATCATTAGCACAAGTGCATTTTTGCTCCCATCAAACCGGGCTTTGATTATTGATTATTAGTTACAATAAAATTTGTGTTAAAAGCTTTTTCAGCAGTTGCAGTTACTTTATCATAAGAACTACTTAACAAAGTTCGAAAACATACTTCAATTTTAACTTGACAATGGTACCAAATTACAACTCACTGGATGTAGGCATCATCAGTTGTTCAACTGCATGCCTGATTAATAAATAATAATAAGTAGTCCTGTCATGATGTAGTCGAGATTTGACTGACAAAATATCATCATCCTCCTAGCGTTATTCCCAGTACAGTAGCATCGTGAAGGATGCCTGGGGTCCGCTACCTAATCCCAAGAATTGGCGTAGGCACTAGTTTTTACGGAAGCGACTGCCATCTGACCATCCAACCCGTGGGGGAAACTAGACCATATTGGGATTAGGCTTGTCAAGTGAGTGGGCAACTTGACTGACACAATATGGGGCAGTCAAATCTCATAGCAATCACTATGATCTATGATGAATAAAATTGATTTATCCCACAATGTAGTGCATGCGATTCTTGTAAGCTTAATACTTGATTGACACTATCAGTCCTCAAAAGTCACCTTCATTTTAAACATTACTTCTCTCCTGCTTCTCATCTGACCATTACTGCTTTTGCATTCTAATGGGCCCTGGCCTGGCTAAGGCACAAATTTTAGCAGAAGCGATTACAACATTCTTGTAATCTAGCCCAAAGGAGAAACTAGACTGGGCCTTGTTGACTTTGATGGATTGTTGGAATTTTTCCAGACACCCAAAGGCCATCACATCACCTAACCTAACTGCTATCATAAACAACCACCGTGATCTACTGCTTATCATGACTTCTACAGCATAGAAACACGTATTAATTACTCAAAGCTGTTTATTTTGCATAATTATCATGCATGACTTAGCAGGTACCACGGTAAATATCAAATCCAATGATATGTTTAATACATACATTCAAAATATTTATTGGTCCAGTCAACAATGGCAGCATAAACATTTTTCAACTTATTATTAAAAAGGAGTATAGTGTAAAATTGTAAACACATCTGTAACACCGACTTAAAACAAAGCGCAGTATGCAGGTTCTGTCAGAAGAAACAGCCATTCACATCCTCTGCTCGTGTGGACCACTTATGCGCAAAAGAGGGAGGCACATCATGCAACCAGAGGAGATACAACAAATTGCAGCCCAAAGAGTCTGGAGATTCTTGGAAGCAGAATGAACTATAAGGGCTGCAACAAAAGATCAATTACTGGTCGAAGCGGCGTAAAAATGGCCCACAACTAACTAATAATAATATTAAGAACGCCAATTGCACAAGCCAGGATTCAAGCCAAGGACTTAAATACATTTTTTTTCCATCCAAGCTCGGACAGGGCAACCTATAGAGATACAGACAGACACATATTTATAATATTTTTTTATTATAATGTTTTTTTATTAACTTTGTCTATGTGCCAGCTTGTTTAGCCTAGGTGGTAGGTGGTAGTGACACTGCCTCTGAAGCTAGAGGTTCCGGGTTTGAATCCCAGTAATGGCATTTGTTTCTGTGGTGAGTGGTGAGCAAAAACATTTGTTCCTGAGACTTGGATGTTTTCTATGTTTTTAAGTATATATCTATTAAATATATCATCGTCTAGTACCCATAACACAAGCCTTATTGAGCTTACTACGTAACTAGTTCGAATTATCGAAAAAAATTAGCTATAATATTTAAAATATAACTTTAAAAAAAGTTTTTTAATACAGTTGCTCAAAAAGTGCTACTTTACGTAGCTGTTTAGCGTGCGGAAAGTTGGTTTTCGCGCACTAGTGCTTTTCACTTTTCCAATTTTTTTTAAATTTATGCTTGTTCTAATGCATGACTCCTTATTGCTGGGTGTTAAATATTAGTTTCCTTTAAACGTCGTAATCAACATAAAAACCTACTGTTAATATCAGAATACGAAAAATATACACATTTCATATTTTATTACTTACCTGTTCATCATTATAACACGTTTATTTTTTAATATTGAATATTGAAAAACCGTTCTTAATAAGTTGTCTGAGTGGAACGGAATAGCTGCCGAAACGCCTGTCAAAGAAGAGGCGTTTTTACTTACTGCAAGCATGTTTTAAGTTTCTAAAGGCAACATTCGATATTGTTTTTATAAATATTACTTGTTGTTTTTCTTATTTTTTCGTAACTGTATTAAAAAACGTCGTTCAATACACGTGCGGAAATGTCATTCTTCACTCGTCCGGAGTCTTGCCACTCGCCTGCGGCTCGTGGCATCCCTCGGTACTCGTGAAGGAATGACATACTTTCCGCACTAGCATCGAAATGTACTATTTTTTTCTTGCAAGCTCTTTGCCATAGTACCGATTTGTATACTTATACACAAATTGAATTCCTAGCACCTTGGGACCTGTTAGTTGTGCCCACGCTATCACACGTGATAAAAATCATGCTGATAACAAGTTAGCTGTTAGCTCCCCATGTATCTTATATCAAAAATGGAACTGTTTGCTCTTGTTGCACAAGATTTTTTTTTATCATTGGCACTTGTTATACGAGTATCATGTTAGCTTCACGTTTAACAAGTAGGTATGCAATACAATATTTTATTGTACATGTACACCTCACACAAAGTAATCAGTTACAAAGAGAAACAAAACAAAACAGTGACATGAAGGTAGAGGAAGACAACAGGCAGTCTTATCGCTAAAGCGCTATCTCTTCCAGACAACCTTTGCCTAGTGGTGGTTGGCATTGTAATCAATTCTTGCAAATAATTTTCATCTGCATTTTCATTAGTCATATTGGGGTGACTTGTGACTTCTCTGGAGTCGCAAATGACCATAAGCTACGGTGTCTGCTGAACATCAAGCAGGCTGTATGCTTGATTGCTACCTGTTACTCAAAACATATATACAAAAAAATACTTACAGACGAACATAGAACCTCCTCCTTTTTTGAAGTCTGTAAAATAACAACATTTGCGGACAATTCATACTAAATGCGATAGTGTGTCAGTATTTCTTTTTTTAACGCTTGAATAACTGACACTAATTTAGATTAAATCTGGCATAGAGATATTGTGAGACCCGGTACAGTATACGATTCATCCTGGAAACGATTCCCTATAGAGGTGAAATGGAAGCTAGAAGTTTAGGAATTAGTGTGATTACTATGATCTCGCAGCTAGTTAGAACACTGTGTCTTGTGACAATGATATTAAGGCACAAAGCGATCTATCTATAAATTCCGGTAACGCACATAATTATAGAATGTCATTGAACTTGGATCTATTGATATTGATAGGAATTTTATTAATTTATATTAACGGTAATAACCGTGAATGGCACGTGTTCGGACATCTCCAAAAATAAGTCAATGCTCTTAAAGAAGACGAATAACTTTTTTATTAGAGAAATTGTGATCATCTTCTTATTTGAGAGATTGTGAGCGCTCGTGGCCCAGCGGCGCCCGCGTACCGGGTGCGCTAAGCGAGGTTAAGCAACGTGGGGGCAGGCCAGTTCTTGGATGGGTGACCGATTTGAGTGGTTACTAACTGAGCGCTCCCGGTTACTGTCTACGACAGCAGTCGTTAAGCCAGGTTAGAGGCCTTCGGGCGGCTTGAAAACTTCTAACAGTCAAGTTGCCCACTATTTGACAAGGGGGGTTGGAGTTGCACTACGTCCGTAGGGAGTACCCACCGTTACCCTACACGTGACCCCTGGGTGGTGTTAAAAGTGCAACAAAACCTGGCTACCGTACTTGTCTAACAAAGACCTGACGGTTCAAAAATAAATGCCATACGATTATTATTATTAGAGATAAGCCGCAAAGTTGTAAGGCCATGTATAAACGCAATTTCTTCAACATGTGTCTTGAGGTGTATAACCGCTTGCCTGAAGGCTTGAGAAAGCTCCAAGGGAATATTTTTAAGTCCATGCTGGCTCATGGAGAAGTGCTTCTATCGGGTTCGTTTTTTCTCGAACAACAGTATTAGATTATATTTTTGTAATTAATTATGTGGCATTCAAATACAATTCTAATATTATATTTAAAAAAAATATGTTTGATTCTTATAATAATTAATATAATTTGTAAAATTTTTGCACGCCTTACATGGCTGAATACATGAAACAAAAAAAAAGTAATAGGACTGTATTCTCGGCAAATAAAATTGATTGATTGATTGAGAAATTGCGTATATTAATTCACTATTGTTATTTTCATTACAAACAGCATTGACAGACAGACTTGACAAGCTTGTTGTAGGAAAACTAGAGGGGACAACGACTCGCACTAACTGCCTAACCGCTGGTGCAACCATGTTACTAAGTTCAAAGAGCTTCCTGTCCTCATCATCCTAGTGTTATTCCAGTACAGTTGAATCTTGAAGGATGCCCGGGGTCCGCTACCTAATCCCAAGAATTAGTAGCCACTAGTCTTACGCAAGCAACGGGGCTACCTGTAACAGCCGCAGACTGGAGTAGTTGGAAGCAGCTCGTTCGCAAAGCTGTGGAAAGCTTTCATGGACACGAGTCTCGACCTTCAGCAATGATGAATAAGACTGAAGAAGAAACACTTTCACTCGTGACGCGTTGAGCTTGTGCTATGTGCTATGGTGTCTTCAATTGTGTTTTTTTTAAAAAGTTGTTACAAACGTGTGACCCGCCAGTGCCTGCGCTTGCGACTTCAGTGAGCTCAGTGGAGTCACGACTACTCACGACTGTCACAAGCTCGTTGCTGCACTTTTATTGACTAGAGGATTCGAGATGTAGTGATCTAGATAGATTATATATATATATAATATATATATATATATATATCTCTCTCTCTCTTTCTCCTCCGGACTTACGAAATCATTTTTGTCGAAGCTGAAGCGGAGACCTTCGTGTCACTCAGTCCTCAGTCGACAACCAAGTAGTGGTGTTATTGCGAGCTGCAGGTTTTTCCAAATACGATCACAAGGGACTAAATCGGTTCTGTTATTTTCTCGGACCATATGTTTATGTTAATTTTAAAGCCGAGACACACCGAATGCGTGCGCAGCACGTGCGCGTGCGCTTTGTATCGTATGAAATGTCATGGTAGATGACACACCGCTTGCAAATCACGCGCACGTGTACGCCACGCAAGCGGTGTCATCTACTATGACATTTCATACGATATAACGCGCACGTGCTGCGCACGCATTCGGTGTGACTCGGCCTTTATTTTGCCATGTCCGTCATATTAACACTGGATAGATATTATATTAGATATATGACGTCAAAAGCAAGTGAGTCAGCTATTCCCTAGTGTTGCCGCGATTATGCATGCACATATTGCACGTGAATAAATTTACTGGAATGCAGAATTGCAACAATAGGCAGGGAAATACATCTTCCTATGAAGTTTTTTTTTAGTCTACATTTGTGGTATCATGTCAGTTTTGTCTACTTCTTAATTTCTTACTTGAAGGAAAATCTATAATAGACTCATCATCATCCTAGCGTTATTCCCAGTACAGTTGCATCCTGAAGGATGCCCGGGGTCCGCTACCTAATCCCAAGAATTGGCGTAGGCACTAATTTTTGACGGAAGCGACTGCCATCTGACCTTCCAACCCAAGGTGAAAACTAAGCCTTATTGGGATTAGGCTTTGTAAAGTGAGTGGGCAACTTGACTGTTAGAAGTTCTTAAGCCGCCCGAGGGCCTCTAACTTGGCTTAACGACTACTATCATAGACAGCAGCCGGGATCAACGGCTTAACGTGCCTTCCAAAGCACGGGAGCGCTCAGTTCGTAATCACTCAAAGCGGTCATCCATCCAAGGACTGACTCCGCCCGAAACTGCTTAATCTCGCATACCGCACTCGGTACGCGGGCGCCGCTGGGCCACGAACGAATAGACCATGTGATGGAAAATATCAAGTTCTTTGAAGCGTCCTTCTATTCTGTTCTGATCAGAAATAGAAAAGTTATTGTATAAAACTGTGTTGTTAGAAACGTTAGGTACAGGTAAAGTCACGGAATTTCATTGTCGAGTCATTTAGAGCTCACTTTATACTGGACACTTTAGCTGAGGGAACATACCCAAACTACGTGACCAGTTTTCTAACTCTAAATGGTAGTAAAAAAAGTAGCGGCTGGGTCTGAAGCACTCTCCTTTATGTACTTCGTGTAGTATATCGGGTAGTTCTACAGTTAAAAAACAAAGGACGTAGGAGGACCCCGGCGTCCACTTTGGCTCTTTAGCCCAAGATTTGAAACTTGCTCGCTTGAATGACGTTTAAAAAGTCATAAAAACTGAAATGCGAAACGCGTCGGTATTCCTGGAATGTAACTGCGACCTTGACATCCCCGAGTCTCGTCTCGCGGACTGACTACCGGCGGGCCGGCGGGGAAATAAGGTACGACATCGGGGATAGTACCTGACTCGGCATAATTGAGTATTACCAACAAACACATGGGGCATGTGCAAATAAGATTAAATAATAATAATAAAAAAAAAAATTACATTTATTAATAGCACATAACATTTTTGTCGGCCTGTTTAGCCTAGTTGGTAGTGTAACTGTCTACGAAGCTAGAGGTCCCGGGTTCGATTCCCGGTAAGGGCATTTGTTTCTGTGGTGAGCAGAGACATTTGTTCCTGAGACTTGGATGTTTTCTATGTATTTATGTATATATCTATTAAGTATATCGTCGTCTGGTACCCATAACACAAGCCTAATTGAGCTTACTGTGGGACTAGTTCGATTTGTGTAAAAAATGACCCCTAATATTTATTTTTATTTTTTATTTTTAACATTTTCGGTAACAGCCGAAAGAGCCGGTATTTTCCGGATAGCTCTACAGACTGTTCGTGGTTCGAGTTTTTCGGTTCACAAAACCTGTCGGCATTGTACTTCGGTTTTGGTATGTCTGGTTAGCAAACATAAATGCTGAGAGGTTTTACTCAAACTCACCCCCAGGTCAACATCGTATTGTCTGTCTATCAGCCCTCAGATGCAACAAGATGTAGTACCTCTACCTTCCTCTATCTCTTCCACACTAGTATATTCGAGCGATAAAGACAGATAATCTTCGATTTTGTGGTAACTCGGTGACATGTGCGGCGGAGAAATGTGTTTACGTTGCGGCACGGGGATTCCCCTTGCGTCTGAAAGACCACTGATTACCAACGAAGTTTTTCGTATCTGGGGCTGTACCCGAACGTCAAGTATAGTATCATGTGGAAAATATGTTTAAGAAGCTGGTACATATAGTGAGAAAAGTTTAAAATCCCTGTATATATGGATTGACATAAAATTGTATTTTATCAGGCTTGCGGACAAGGCTTTTTCACATTACCTTTAAGTCTATATGAACGCCATTCAGGGGACCGCACATACAATTGCACTAGGACTTGGGCACAACAGCAGAGTCCAGATAGCCACAATGATTTGATGACTCACTTCATTTTACCCATTACCCTATTAGCCAAGGCATCTGCGAACAGATAAACGGACAAACGAGTGACTCAGAAATGTTTGGTTGGGAACTTGGGCATACCTCAAGCAACAAAAATACGGATCCTTAGCACGGTAAAATTATCACCATCATTATAATATTCTACTTTTAGGACCTCTCTGTAACCATATAATGCAATAAATGATGATTATGATTACTAAAAATTTGTTGATTCAACTTTCGTTTTCATTCACATCTCCATTTCCGCAGGTCAGATGAAATTCAATCGTTATCAATGTCATGTACAGGGAAAATCTTCTCACTTTGTATTATGCTCTTTTGGGTTTTCTCAGACCCGTAAAATGGAAGCGGAAAAGCTACATTATCCAGATCATGTTTCATCGCAGTTTCTACGAAAACCAGTTTTAAACGCATAATTTATTTATTTATTTATTTATTGATAAATAATAATCGACATGTTACTCTCACACTGGCCGCTTGCATACATTTTATTTGAGTTTTATCTTATCTGAAGTTTAACTTAATATGTGTGACCTAATTCCATTTTAAATGCGAATTTAATAATCGATGTGGATGAAGCTGATTGTGATTTATAACAGGCCCTTTGAGCTTCTGTTTATGAAGTCACGGCTAAAGCTTCGGGCTATAAAAGCGGTAACTACACAATAAAAACGCTTGATGACAACTACTATAACATAATGTTCCATGGTTAGTTGTTGTAGGCGATGTGGAAATTGTTAGCAACATGTTCTGAGAATCGAATAAGTGCAGCGCAGATACGCCGAAGTCGCACGCGTTATCAGTAAAAGATTTGTCATGGGGTTTTTCGAGAAATTTACAGTCTTTACAATGTTTATGTATACATTCGTGTTTTATAGCAGTCACTCAGTGTAGAGCTTGAAGTGGCTTAATAATTATAGAAGTATTGTTTTCTAGATTTTTTTTTATCCACCCAAGGACGATATTTCTACAGTATTTTGTTGGAGCTTGTGAAATGGTTAAAATAATGTTTAGTTATAAATTACACAGGAAACTAGCAAAAGTGAGTTTTAGAGCTAAGATTATCAATCCAAGTCCATGCATGAATAACTTGAAAAGTCCGGGTTTATAAGATTGAATATAAGCTTTACTGGGTTATATGAAATGCAAAATAACTTTTTTCACTACCATTTAATGTTTTATCAACTTATATAAACTTAAACAAGCCCAGCTCTTGAGTCATTCAGCCAATCAAAGCGAGCTTTTGTGTGTGTTGCATCACCGGTTGAATTTATTTATTTATTTATTAGGAGAACAAACAAACATAGATGTACGTAGGAAAAAAACTTACAGATTAATTATTACTAAACATGCATCGTAAGTCCTAAACAGTTCCCACCAAGAGATACATCGCTTATAAATGTACTACATCACACAACACAATTGAGAACTAAAGATACTAAATATAAACAATTTAGAAAACAAAAGAGATTCAGGACAAAAAAATATTTCAGACATTATGAAGAAAGTTCCAACATACTAACAATCAATATTAATGTAACTAAAAATTAATACACTTATGCATGTACTTATAATTTCTTTATTGAGATTTTTTTATCACCAATCATCATCTCGGATCAACTTCAGAACTTGGCTTTTGTACTGGACCAAAGAAGTGTTGAATATGTCGACTGAGACCAGGCACTCGGCCGATAAATTATCCTTAAAACTATATTTTATCATATCTTCATATAGGCACACTGTTTGCACTAAGTCCTGTGGTAGTTGGGTAAGCCAGACACCAGCGGGTAGTAGTCTGAGCTCTTAGGTCATACAAACAGTCCGCCCGCACTGCATATTTGCCATATTTGGCTTGTCAGTCAACTAACCTATTTACCTACTATCACGACTGATAGCGAAATTCCGTGTTGGAGTGTCCGAACGAACATTCTCTGAATACTTCACACTAGTACTATTTACTCATGCTAGTTCTGCGAGACATGTTTTGAGTTGAGGCAAATAAACCGCGCTAACTATATAAACAAAATGAAAATTACACGAGGTAAACGTCCATATGTCAGACACCTCGTTACCCAATATTAGGCACCTATTGTTATGACTAGGGATCGGAACTTTCGGTGCAATTGAAAGATGATACTCTTGTATCATGGAGTCGAAAACAAAAACACCATTACATTTTTTGATGTCGTTTAATCGATCGATACGATTCATTTGTCGTCACCTGTATCGATCAAATTATAAACAATGGGACAAGCCAACAGCAATAAAAAAATCGTATAAATAAAATAAATAAATAAATATTACGGGACATTTTTTTACACAAATCGAACTAGTTCCATAGTTAGCTCAATAAAGCTTGTGTTATGGGTACTAGACGACGATATATTTTATAGATATATACTTAAATAATAGAAAACATCCAAGTCTCAGGAACAAACGTCTCTGCTCACCACAGAAACAAATGCCCTTACCGGGATTCGCACCCGGGACCTCTAGCTTCGGAGGCAGTGACACTACCAACTAGGCTAAACAGGAAGACAAAGCCAAGGGCAAGTTATAAAATTTAACAAAGCATATTTGACCTTCGATAAAAGATAGTTAATCAACGATATTAAGTATTGATCCAATTTTAAATCGCACGCCATTTTTTTACGTTACCAATAAACAAAACATACATAATAAATTGTCGGAAAAAATCAAACTCCAGTGTATTTATGCAATTTTAAAGAATTTTAATTAAGTACATAAACATGAAAGTGGACACAGTTTGACCATAGAAAATTGTGACGTCATTAGGCACATTTCCTTTCATAGTAACCGAGCGTTATTGATGTTTCGTAAAAAGTTGCTGATTTGACTATCAGTGTAATACCGTATTTAGATACGAGGCTTGCACTGAAAGTGGCGGGAATCGAATACTTATTAATTTATTTTTAACATGTATTATACCTTTTTATAATCTCTGAAGTTTCCTTATCTCAACACACTGGCCACTTAGAAAAAAAAAGTATGGTTCGGTTTCAATTGTTTATTGAAGTCGTCGAGTCACTGCTTAAAATGGAATTGTGCCGTGAAAATTTCAGAGCTATGATTTATTATGACTTTAAAAGTGGACTAACACAAAAACAATGTGAAGAGCGGATGGTTGCTGCTTTTAATATTGAAGCTCCTTCAAAGACTACAATATACAGGTGGTATTCAGAATTTCAACGTGGCCGTGTATCCCTCACCGACGAAGTGCGTGAAGGTCGACCAAAATCGGCAGTCACGCAAGAAAACGTCGATGTTGTGCGTCGTCTGATAAATGAAGACCGACATGTGACATATCGGGAAATTCAAGAGCACCTGGGTATTGGAATGAGTCAAATACAAATTATTTTAAAAGAAGAATTAGGCGTGAAAAAGTTATTTTCCCGTTGGATACCTCACCTATTGTCTGACGAGCAGAAAATAGTCCGTGTCAATTGGTGCCGCAAAACTTTGAAAAGATTTAACAAGGGACGCTCAAATGCTGTTTTTAGCATAGTATCAGGTGACGAGTCGTGGATATACGCTTATGAGCCTGAAACTAAAAACCAATCCCGAGTATGGGTCTTCGAAGACGAGCTCAAACCCACAAAAGTTGTTCGTTCTCGCAGTACGGCTAAGAAGATGGTGGCTACGTTTATCTCTAAATCTGGTCACGTAGCTACTGTGGCTCTTGAGGATCGTAGAACAGTCAATGCTGATTGGTACACCACTATTTGTTTGCCAAACGTCTTTGCTGAACTCCGAAAAACAAACCCTAGTCGTCGCATCATCCTTCACCACGACAACGCCAGCCCACACACCGCTCGGACAACAACTGAGTACCTGGACGGTGAAAAAGTCGAAATATTGGACCACCCTCCATATAGCCCTGACTTAAGTCCCAACGACTTTTTTACATTCCCCAGAATCAAGGACAAACTGCGTGGTCAGCGGTTTCAGACGCCAGAAGAAGCAGTGGAGGCCTATAAAATAGCCATTTTGTCGACCCCTACTTCAGAGTTCAAAAAGTGCTTTATGGACTGGTTTGAACGCATGCATAAGTGCATGAAATACAAAGGAGAATATTTTGAAAAACAATAAAAATAAATAAACTCACTTATACTGCATATTTTCTTCTATTCCCGAAACTTTCAGTTTTACCCTCGTAAAATGATAATCCGTCATACAAGTTTAGTTTTCCTTCATCTTTATAGTACGAGTGAACTGCGTGGTTAGCATATTATGTATGTCTCATAATACCACTTTCAAAATTTAAGTACTTTTCACTTTCCACTTTCAAAATTTAAGCTTTTATACTACATTTCTGGTATTCTTTTCTGGACGCTAGTGACTATAAATTTATCTATTGAAAGAGCGACATAAAGATAATCCGTCATACAAGTTTAGTTTTCCTTCATCTTTATAGTACGAGTGAACTGCGTGGTTAGCGTATTATGTATGTCTCATAATACCACTTTCAAAATTTAAGTACTTTTCACTTTCCACTTTCAAAATTTAAGCTTTTATACTACATTTCTGGTATTCTTTTCTGGACGCTAGTGACTATAAATTTATCTATTGAAAGAGCGACATAAAAGTGTGTAAGTTTTCGACTCCATTCCATCTGTAAATTTCACGGAAACTTCCGATCCCTAATTTTGCCATCAAATTGAAAGCGACAAGTGTTGGGTGTGTCTCGAAGACTGGAGCGTTTATCTTATAGGTATCATTGTGATTTTGATCAGATCAACATACGAGGCTTGCACTGAAAGTGGCGGGAATCGAATACTTATTAATTTATTTTTAACATGTATTATACCTTTTTATAATCTCTGAAGTTTCCTTATCTCAACACACTGGCCACTTAGAAAAAAAAAAAGTATGGTTCGGTTTCAATTGTTTATTGAAGTCGTCGAGTCACTGCTTAAAATGGAATTGTGCCGTGAAAATTTCAGAGCTATGATTTATTATGACTTTAAAAGTGGACTAACACAAAAACAATGTGAAGAGCGGATGGTTGCTGCTTTTAATATTGAAGCTCCTTCAAAGACTACAATATACAGGTGGTATTCAGAATTTCAACGTGGCCGTGTATCCCTCACCGACGAAGTGCGTGAAGGTCGACCAAAATCGGCAGTCACGCAAGAAAACGTCGATGTTGTGCGTCGTCTGATAAATGAAGACCGACATGTGACATATCGGGAAATTCAAGAGCACCTGGGTATTGGAATGAGTCAAATACAAATTATTTTAAAAGAAGAATTAGGCGTGAAAAAGTTATTTTCCCGTTGGATACCTCACCTATTGTCTGACGAGCAGAAAATAGTCCGTGTCAATTGGTGCCGCAAAACTTTGAAAAGATTTAACAAGGGACGCTCAAATGCTGTTTTTAGCATAGTATCAGGTGACGAGTCGTGGATATACGCTTATGAGCCTGAAACTAAAAACCAATCCCGGGTATGGGTCTTCGAAGACGAGCTCAAACCCACAAAAGTTGTTCGTTCTCGCAGTACGGCTAAGAAGATGGTGGCTACGTTTATCTCTAAATCTGGTCACGTAGCTACTGTGGCTCTTGAGGATCGTAGAACAGTCAATGCTGATTGGTACACCACTATTTGTTTGCCGAACGTCTTTGCTGAACTCCGAAAAACAAACCCTAGTCGTCGCATCATCCTTCACCACGACAACGCCAGCCCACACACCGCTCGGACAACAACTGAGTACCTGGACGGTGAAAAAGTCGAAATATTGGACCACCCTCCATATAGCCCTGACTTAAGTCCCAACGACTTTTTTACATTCCCCAGAATCAAGGACAAACTGCGTGGTCAGCGGTTTCAGACGCCAGAAGAAGCAGTGGAGGCCTATAAAATAGCCATTTTGTCGACCCCTACTTCAGAGTTCAAAAAGTGCTTTATGGACTGGTTTGAACGCATGCATAAGTGCATGAAATACAAAGGAGAATATTTTGAAAAAAAATAAAAATAAATAAACTCACTTATACTGCATATTTTCTTCTATTCCCGAAACTTTCAGTTTTACCCTCGTAGTATTAAAAAAGTAAGCGACAGGATTGATTATTTTTATATATTTTTTTTAGTTTTATTTAGAAAAAAAAAGATCTAGCATTAAAATATGTTTATTAATACAATAATATTTTTATTCAAAAGCAAGTCTATTCCATAGACAAGTCATTATATGTATGACTGGTGGGAGAATCAAAATTGATTTCCATACATTATTTTATTATACAACTGGTTTTATTTTTATTTTAGAAGAAGCACACGTCAATGCCCGTATTCTGCCACCATATCGATTTTTTATTTAAGTAATAGTTATTTGTTATTTGTTGAACAAGAGAGCAAAGTAGATTTTTGCTGCGAGTGTTATGTTAAGTCCCGAGCAAGCGAAAGATTCAATTATAGAATCTTGAGCGTAGCGCGGGACTCAAAGACACGAGATACAAATATCTTAGCTCTCTTGTGATACATACAAATTTTCACCTCAGCGACGAGAACACGCAAAGGAATAGAAGTGTTGCATAAAATTCTATTTATGGACCTGATTATGGTTAAAAATACATACATACAACCCGTTTACTAAGTTTGGACCTGGCGTCGATGACGTTCCATACTAGCGAGGTCCAATCTTCTAGTAAACGGGTTATAAACATATACTCATTGTATCCGAATGGAATACGCAGAGACCAGAGGATGCCACATGCTACTATATATATAAAAAAATACAAATGCATCAGATCACATGCTGGCTTTAATCTGATATTATTACGCTAATTACAACCGCATGCTATCGCTATCGTTGAAAAAAGCCGTTTCACTATAGCATTATGACGCCGTAATAGCACGTTTTACGTACATTATGGCTGTAATACATGTAATGATAGCTTAATTATATACGCATGTGTATCTGTGACGTCATCCTTTTAATTATTATTTTCGTTTCATATTTTATGTGGCCATTAACCGCCAGTAGGCCGTTGTAATGGCTTTGAGGTGACGTGGAGTTAATAAAATATACAGATATATGTTGCTAGTTCCCGTAACATGTTAATGTTTATAGCACTCGCTTCTTAGGCACAAATGCCCTTTTTAGTTTAAATGTCGTTAAATCGATTTTGTGTATGGGTTTGTAAGAAAGAGAAAATCACTTTTGAACATTAAATTCATACCAATATCTACGAGGAATAAAAAAAATGAGACATTCCAATATATTCTTAGAATATGGTCTTTTTGCGCTTATGTGGTGTAGGTACAATATTTTTCGAAACTTGAGTATCATAATATTTTATCTCAAACATGCAATGAAAATATTGATGTCATGTTCCTTATAATAGGCTGCGAAGTATGACGTTTCAGGTGCGGCTAGGACAAGAGGTCGTTAATGGAATTTTATACAAATCTTGCAGGCCAAGGCGGGCAAAGTCCTCTTTTTTAATTTCCGTTCCATATAAATTTGTGGCACAGGCATTCTGCCACTATGAGTATTAAAAATAAAACTTAGCTTTTTTTATTCTTTATTTCATTGCATGTTTGAGAAAGCACTATACATACCTCGGCGGAAAATATGAGGTTGCCCGCCTCAAACCTATATCTATGTCTTCGGCCGGCAAGCCCTTTCGTCCCGGCCTCTGTAGTAATGTACTATTGTCTTTTTGTTATTTACACTTCGTTATGATAGTTTTAACACATTACTATTACCAGGGGTCGTACATTTCGTGCCGGGTGACGTCACGCCTCCATATAGGATGATGTTAATTAATGTTATTGTAATCACTTAATCATCATTCATTATTCAATAAATATGTATACATATACTTTTTACAATTATGCCCCTGTAACAACCGCAATTTGCCTGTCTCATCACAAGTTTCATTCAAAGTACAACACTGAGTATTACGGCAAGTTTATGTGACTGGTGCATATGTAATACCTGTTATTACCAACAATTTAAGAAACCTCGTCGTCATAGAGAATTTACGTTCATATTTAGAATCAACAGAGGAAAAGCTATTAATTGGCTCAAAAGTTATTTATTTGAGCGAAATCAGTACACAGAGCTTACTGATATAGTAGATAATTTAAAAATAACCTACAAATCATCACCAATGACTACAGATCGTGGCGTTCCGCAGGGGAGCGTTCTTGGACCGTTGCTGTTTTTAACGTATATCAATGACTTCCCAAGTACACTAAAACATACATGTATTATGTTTGCAGATGATGCAACCCTACTTATAAAATCTAACAATAATATTGATCTACAAAATGAAGCCATTAATGAATTACATAATACTACTAGATGGTTAAATAACAACGGCCTTCAATTAAATTTGACCAAAACTAAAATAATTCAATTTAAAACTCGTAATTTTGTCCCCATTAACATTAATGTCCACTGCGACAATACAAAGGTAGAGCTTGTAAATTCAATCACTTTTCTCGGAATCACTATTGACGAGCATCTGAATTGGAAAGCCCATATCGAAAATGTATGTTCGAGACTAGATAGATTCGTATTTGCATTGCGACGACTTAGGTCCATAGCATCAAAAGAAGCTGCAATGTCTGCCTACCATGGATATGTCTCATCAATCCTCCGTTATGGACTTATAATTTGGGGCAACAGTACCGACATTCAAAGAGCATTTGTAACCCAAAAAAAATGTGTTAGAGCTGTATATGGTAGTGGCTACCTTGCCCATTGTAGGCCTATATTCCAGGAACTGAGAATTTTGCCTTTACCTTGTCAATATATCTTGGAAATTACTAAATTTGTAAAAAGACATCCTCTGCTCTTTCCACGTCATGATGAAGTGATCAAAAAAAGTAGACCTAGCAGGAAGCCACTTAAGCTTTTCCAACCTGCACAAAAATTTAAAGTTTCTTGTTCAAACGTGTACTCTATGGCTATAAGATTATATAACCGTGTGCCAGAGGACTTCCAATGCCTACCGACGAGTCAATATGAAAAAATAATGTTTAAGTGGCTCCTTGACAAGTGCTTTTATTCAGTTACCGATTTTCTGAACACATGTTAGTAGTGATAAGTTATAATGTAAATTGATTGATGATATTTAATAGTCTACTTATAATTAGTTTTAGGAAAATATTTCTACGTCGATTTTCGGCAGAATATGTTGAACTAACACAGTCTACTAACCAACATTGTACCATATTCTCAGAAATAAATATTATCTTATCTTATCAACATTCCTATAGCTTGTTGTAAAACTTGAAAAATTATGAGTTCCTTACCTGCTTATAAATTAAAATTCTAAATAGAAAAAGAAAACCATTTTAATCTTCGGATACACTAAGCCGTATTTAAAAAAAGACCATTATAAAATGTATAAATGCATGATTAAATGATTGATGATTAATAATTACCATAACAGCAATTGGAATCACCTATATGCAATGTGACGTCAATTTTACGTCACCGGCACGAAAAGTACGACCCCTGACTATTACTATCCATATGGGGGCACTGTGTTGTTAATTTTATACACTAGGTACCTAATTTATGGTTGCGGACAATAGGTCCATTTGCTCCTCTAATTCTTGCTTCTCTTAGATGTTCAACTGTTACATTGTTAGTAACATCGGACACAACAGGATGTATCTATTATACGGGGTGCATCTATTATGCTTAATTAAGATTCCTCTCTGAATGGAAATTAATTTCCAACGGCGCTGACCATGTAGGCTAATGCTCGGTGCTCTATTTGTATACTATTGTATCTATTTAAGTTCACACGAGATCATTAGTACAGTTATTATTAGTAAACGGGACATAATTAGGTATATTCACCGTTTTGGCCAAAGATGTTACGACACATCCGAAAAGTCGGGTAAACCTTAAAGATGTAAGTAACGAAAAATAATCGTTTACGAATGTGAGTAACGATTTAATAATGTGTGCATTTTATGTTAATACTTCTAAAATTATTTAACTTCATGTTTTTCTTTCACTCACTGCGCCTACTTATACAAGTTTCACTTTGGCCCTATGGTTGACTGGTAGAGAATGCCTCATGGCATTAAGTCCAGCCTTTGTACTTATATGATTTGTGCAATAAAGTTTAAATAAATAAATAACACAATGTCAGTTTAGATCAATATGTTATAGTACTTCTATAGTTTCTTGAGGAGGCAATCTTATAGTGTTCCTGTATTTCTATGAATCATAAGTTATATTAATACTACAACGGTTGCAAACAACCTTACGAGTCTTAAACACCCGCCTACGCTTGCGAGTCTAGAACAATCAGATGCGTACTGCCGACCCTTTTTTATTTGAGGATTCGTATTAATAACATGAACGGCGGCGCATCCCTAGTACCTCTAATAGCGACCTCAACTGAACACCACAGCAAGTAGTGATAGTGAATGTAGTGATGTTATTATGTTTGCGGTGTTCTCTAAGGTGGACTTCACCAGTTAAGCTCTAAATATGAGCGGGATGAGATGACATTCCTCTGTATCCTACCTATTGCTATACTGAAAGCGAGGTAAAATGACTAGGTTTGGGTAATGAGATGAGTGTGATACGCATATGAAGATGTAAAAACTCTTATTACCTTACAAAATTGTAATATAGACTTCACATCTTCATCTGCGTAGCTACTTTTGTAGCTCGTACAGAAAACACCAACACCACCACTCCGGCTTGTGAGAGCTGGTTCCCACTTGTCGGATGTCGGGTCCGGATTTTAATCGGATGGTCCAGTGGCAGAACATTTTATATGAAGCTGTTCACATTTGTCGGACACCAATTTGTATGAGCCGCCGACACCCGATAAAAATCCGGATCCGACATCCGACAAGTGGGAACGAGCTCTGACTGTGGAGCACCACAGCAGACAGTTTCTCACATCGTGGAGGAGTGCCCCAACCGATGCTTTGTTGGTGGCATCAGGGAACTTAGCGAGTGCTCTGGGGCGGCAATAGACTGGCTGAAGAACTTAGATTTAAATTTGTAATACGCAGGATTAATTATCTCCAGGCCGAACGATAATAATAATAATATCACCATATCAGCACAGAAATAGTATAGTATTGGGGGACATAAACTAGTTACAGAGATGGCGAAATGTAACATGTAAAATGTGATACACCTTTAATTCCAGAAAGAAATTCCAAAAATGTATTGTTATAGCAATGAAATAAAAATAAAATGAAAAATGCCTGATGTCGATTGGTGGCATACCTACACACAAATGAATTCGAAGGAAAGCGCAACTAACATGCATAAAAAGATCCATAAAATCTTTAGTAAAAAATTCTTAAACAATCCTTAATTGACAACATTTCATTTTTTTAAGCAGACTTTTTTCCCATGAAGTCAAATAGAGGATAAAAAGTTAAGTAAAACCACATTTTTAAATTCTCAAAAATATCCCAATTTCATATAAATAAATCATTTTTAAAAGTTTCTCATTCCAAGATCATACAGAAGCACTGTTACTAAGACAAATTTACTAAAGAAAGTGAACTGCTGTTCTTTTTGTGCGCTGTGACTGTCACAATTTCATAGTAATGACGTCATTACTACGATATGGGCTTTCTTCACATTTTCGTGAATATTTAGAAAACTAATAGCTATAAAAATATATAAAAAATTATTTTGGGGTTTCTTGTTACCAAACTAACGAAATGAGTTAAGATTTCATACTAGTTAAAAATTTGAAATGTTGTCAATTAAACCTAACCCGTGGTTGACACTTTGAAGTGCTAAAGACAAATTATTGCCTTCACCCAAGAAAGTTTTTGTTTAAAACTTGACTCTAACATTGGCCCTTAAGTACTTAACCCTCCGGGCTACACTCTAATCTGCTTCCTTTGTCTTTAGGATAAGGTTTACAATCGCCTACATTTCCTCTCGCTGAAAACCATTGTGTTTAAATGAATATGTATATGTTTTAAGCGTATTGGGTCAAGGTATACCTACGCACGTTGTGTGACGTTCGTATCATTGGACCCATTTGTGGGCCAGAATTTTAGTGTGAAGAAATAATAGAAAGATACTTACTATAGGTGAAATATCAGTTGATTTGTACCCCAAAGACCAGTCAGTCGGCAGTCGCTTCTGTAAAAACGAATGCATATTTATATGGAGATTTCTGGTATTAGGTAGCATCCCGAACCCGCGGTCTGTCGTGGAATCCGAGGATGCAACCGGGAAATCACTGGTGATGGGTTCGTATTTGGCCATATTGTCAAATATGTACTTAATATTTGTGCAAACACGGCCCAATTGTAATTCTAGAAACAAAGAAGGCAAATGTTTTTGTGTGATAACTCGTGTTTGTCATTTACGAAACCAATGTCTTGTAACGTGTTTGCAATGACATCAAACCAAAACGCAGAGTATCTGTCAACTTCCAGTCCACAGCAGGTCCACGTGTGCGCGACTTTTCTTTTTGGTTGCTGAAGGTCGTGGATGTTTTGAGCGGTTCTAATTTCTGTGATTTCCTAGTAAAAAAATGTGTCTTAAGGGAGAAATAAAAAGCGAAGCGTTGTTCTTCGTCTCTTCTGCAGATTAGGGATTATAACTATGTCATTTTTTCATTAAGGTATGAAATGTCCTTTTTTGCCTTGGGTTCCAACGCGGAAGCACTCTTCAAACAGTTCCCGTAGCCATTCCTTAAAAAACTCGGCAACCACGAATATTAGGCGTCCCGGAACTCCGTCAGGACCCGCGGCGGTTCGCTTGCCTCAAAGTAGGCATGAAATGTCCTGCGACAGGACTCTCCTGTGCAGCACAGTTTCTTTCTAAACCCTTCTGAACAAATTGCCTAATGTTTTTTTTTGTCGCAGGTCGCCGCGAGGTCGCGTGGTGGCTGAGGGTGTGTATAACAACGCCCACTTCATGCACGCGGCCACGTCGCACGTCGGCGACATCGTGCAGGTGCTCACCCAGTCGGGCAGCCTCTGGGAGGGCGTGTTCAAGACTTTCAGCGCTACGTTTGAGGTTAGTCACTCCGCTGACGAGGCAGGTTGTGCGACAACGACCACGTCGCAGATTGGTGCTGGTGCTCACCTAGTCGGGCCGCCTCTGGGACGCGTTCAAGACTTTCAGCGCTACGTTTGAGGTTAGTCACCCCGCTGACGAGGCAGGTTGTGCGACAACGACCACGTCGCAGATTGGTGGTGGTGCTCACCTAGTCGGGCCGCCTCTGGGACGCGTTCAAGACTTTCAGGGCTACGTTTGGGTTGAGGTGAGTAGCCCCACTGATGAGGCAGGACGCAGTGAAGTCGCGTGGTCACATGTCGGCGACATCTGTGTACTCACCCAGTCGGGCAGCCTCTTGGGAGGACTTCTTAAATAGATCTCCATTCGCTATAGATCGTTCAATCCACCAAAAGGCGCCCTATTCCTATCATGAACCAAAACACAAGTCCTGGACTACTAATGTAACTTGCTGCGCGTGACGCAGCGACTCATATCTCACACGCACTGCGAAAATTAGAAAGAAGAGGGTAGATTTTCTTGTCCCGTCACGTCGCGTCGTCGGTTGCGCTAACCCAGGGGTCGTCAACTTTATAACCAAAGAGCCAAATTCAGTAAAAATATTGCGGGTACCTTTTGGGAACCTCAGAGAGCCAAAAATACTCGTTTCATTTTTCAGTGGGGGGTCAAAAGTGACTCCAAACGGTTCGTGTAAAATAACACTCGGCTGCTGTCCACCAGTTCCTGGGGTGAACTTGGCTGGACACGCTGGCGCGTGTCTAGATCTTCAAAAATACAATAAATAAGGCTGAATTTAGTTTACCTGCTATATTTTTAGTACCTATTCCACTGTCTTCCATTATTTTGCACTATACCAGCTATAGCGGCTAATTTTTTGCGTTTTGCGTTACCAGTTTAGAAGCTACTACCCCAAAGACAAACAAGCCGTTGGTGGTTAAAAATACCCCCAATGCACTCGCGTTCTAAATATAGCATTCGCAGAACTTATGGCGCATGGCAATTGCAGGATACGGGGCTGTGCCCTGACCGAGGTAGCCTAGCCTAGGCGAATCGATCGTGTCTCCCGTGCATTCTACGTTGTAAACAAATAACGTACAGCGTTTTCAGTGAATGGTTAAGTTAACGGTTAGAGGTGGTTACGAAACTGACGATTCGATCGTCACAAAACTGACAGTTACGACATGAAGTATATACAACTTAGTTTGACAACGCAATTATATGATTTCTAACGTGCCTTATTATTGTGTTGTTTTTCAGTAAAAATAATTTTGAAAACGATCGGCGGGTTAGTAAGTGGATGAAAATAGACTTAGATATTTGACGTTCAAAGTGCATATTGGTGTTATTATGTGTCTTGGAACCCAAGGGATATGACTTCATTATTTTACATGCTATAGTATTCCTTATTACAAGAACTTTATGTATTGAAATGGCGTGGATTTAGGCCGCATTGAGTGCAGTATACGAATTCTACATCTGTCATTGCGACTGTGTAACATAAGATTAATACAGGTAAGTTTTACTGCCAAGCACTACTATAGTTCTGTATAAACTGCATTGTTTTTCGGAGATGTATCGACAATCCGCCGTAGAAAGCGCACGTTGAGAGTTAACTGGCCATTGACACGTCATTTTATGATTCTTCAAAATACGCACGCGGTTAGTAAAGGGTGGAACGAAACTGCAGTAAATTCTGTCTAGCGAACGCAAGCAAATACCGACGGTATGCCTTGAGGGTATAATTTTTATTCTTTTTGTGTTTTGACAGAATTTACGCTACTGAACATTATATTGATTGACGTTTATTTGCATAGCGAATCGTTAAAGTAACTCTGACAGTTAAAGATTTTGACGTAAAATCTCCGAGCTCCACACGTGTGTCAGTGTATATGTCTATCACACTTGCACGCGTTGTTATTAGGTTGTGTTTGAGAGAGAGGGCAACCCACCCTTGACCTAGGGCAGCCTGCTAGCGCACATTGAGACGGCACGATTGTCTGTCGCGTGTGTTTATGTATTTGGTAAGTTATATTGTGACTGCACCATCGCGAGCATATATAATTACTGTTAAGTATACATAGGAAGACTATAAAGTATCGCGCACAGTTTCTAGAGCTGTTAGGACGTGCCAGATGTTCGCTCATACATACTTTGAATTAATAAAGAACGAATCTGAAAACTTCTTTGTTAAAACGTGCCAGCACGTCCAGACGCTGCATTTAGCTGCCGAAAAGCGCGTTTCGGGGTTATCTGGCTCGCCAAATGTAGGTCGAATCAATGATGGCACTGTAACGTCTTGCTTCCGTGCACTGGCTTGAATGCAGTACGTTTCCGGCTTCATGTATGCGAAACAGTATTTTTCTATTGTGTGGATCGACCATACAGACTTACAATACTTATGTACATACAATATTTCACTCGATTCTGCTCGTCTCCCCGTCTGTGGAAAAGCTTCCTTAGAGTATAATTCGTCTAATCTACTTGCGTGGAAGTCTTACTCCTCATTGCGTAGCCTTAGCTTAAGTTCTGGTAACAAACTTTAAGCAATTGTCCTTTTTTAGGGTTCCGTAGCCAAAATGGCTTAAACGGAACCCTTATAGATTCGTCGTGTCTGTCCGTCCGTCCGTATGTCACAGCCGATTTACTCGGAAACTATGAGCGCTACAATTATGAAATTTGGTAGGAAGGTGTATGCTATAAACCGCTATAGAAATATGATGTGAAATTACGAAAAAATATTAAACTGGGGGGGGAGGGCACCCCATACATGTCAGCCCATACAACAGCGGGGTCAAATATATTTTTTTCAGTGCACATAGCTTGTGAGGTAACTATGGATAGGCCCTCGAAAATGAAATAAGTAGAGGTTTCTAAAAAACTTTTTCATTTAAGTCAACCGTTGGTGAGATATTAGCTGTCAAAGTCGTAAAAAGTGTGTCGTCGTCGTCGTCGTCCCCCCCTCTAATTTCCAAACTTCATAAGTTTAAAATTCTGAAAAAATTAACTTCCCTATAACTTCCCTACTAAACTTCCCTATAAAGATCTACCTTTTTTATTTTCTGTATTTTATAGTGGTTTTAAAAATGTAGGAGGTGTCGGTACGGAACCCTTCTCTGTGTGTGACCCGGCATGCACTTGGCCGGTTTTTTATTATTTCCATGATTTATATTTCCGCGTGCGGTATGCGAGGTTAAGCAATGTGGGCGCAGGTCAGTTCTTGGATGGGTGACCGCTTTGAGTGGTTACTAACTGAGCGCTCTCGTGCTTTGGAAGGCACGTTAAGCCGTTGATCCCGGTTGCTGTCTACGACAGCAGTCGTTAAGCCAAGTTAGAGGCCTTCGGGCGGTTTGAGAACTTCTAACAGTCAAGTTGCTCACTCACTTGACAAAGGGGGGTCGAAGTTGCACCACGTCCGTAGGGAGTACCCACCGTTACCCTACACGTGACCCCTGGGTGGTGCTAAAAGTGCAACAAAAACTGGCAACCGTACTTTTCTTCTCGAAGATCTCACGGTTCGTAAATAAATGCCATACGATTAAACTAAACTATTATTTCCATTTATACCATATCGGTTAGCCCTTTCACAAACATAAAATTCAAGCTATAGTAATATCATTGTTACATAAAAATAACGTTTAGTTAAAATACTCCTATTAAAAATAATAGGACTTCCGCTAACGCATCTCTTTATATCATTTAAATGTATAACATTATCTACGTGTTTCGAAGTAAAGTAGGCCTTAAATACAAGTATATTGGGTACTTATTTAAATGTATCGCGGCGGGAAATGGCTGCGTATCGACAGATAGAGTAACCACCTTAAATAGAGCGTTGGTACTCTAGCGAGATGTACATACGTACAAAAACTCTGCCCATGCCAGCTTATAACAAATATTAGATGATTCCTGTTGAATCGCTCGGCTGTACATTGTTTGTGGCGTAGTATACGCTTACCATTTCAAGCTAACATGGTCACTAACACTAGAATTACTGTTCAAAACGGGATATTTACCATGTATATTAATATTGTTGAGTTTCCGGATATTTCGGATATTTAACAGTGGCGAAGTGAAACCCTGGCATGAGACGGTCTCTATTGGACACTAACAGGCGAATTAACCAGTAAATGAAATAATAGTACATTACGATAAAAGTGCAGAGAACAGGAAATTCGCAACGAGTGGTGATAAATTGAAACACGACCGAAGGGAGTGTTTTAAATCGACACGAGTTGCAAATTACCTGTTCGCACGTGTATCGTACAACGTTTTACAGTACATATGGCTCTTTAAAGTTTCGACACATGGACGTAATCTGCTGCTACTTTACCGCACAAGTGCGGTAAAGTAGCACCATATGTGCTGTTAATGAACTTTATTCTGCAAGAAGGCCGCTACGGTACGTTTACGTGTCGAAATCTACTAGCATTTCTGAAAAAGAAGACCACTACGGAGACGAACTGCCGAAACAAACTCGACAGACAAACATCATCATCCTAGCGTTGTCCCCAAGCCTTGAAATAGCGCTATTTTCGCATATCGTTATAATTCATAACGCTACTTTGTCAATAAAACGTTTTACCTAAATCGATATTTGGCGCGCATTTATAGCGGTATCCATTATTGGCTATGTGCACGTCAGAAACGTCAAACGGCATGGGTCCCGGGGCAATGACACACTCAGAGATGTCAAATAATGACACATGAATATTTTATTTATTTTAGTTAGCGAGAAAGACCCCTTACTGGAAATTTGACTGAAATAAATAAGTAAATACAAACGAAACGAATCGTAGGAAACCAATAGGAAAAGTCGAAGTAAATTTGACATATATGTCCCCGGAAGTTGCACATTTGTGCCATGGTGTGCGCTGCGATCGCTTAGTTTACCCCCACCGCCTACTTCGCACTTAGCCAATATCGTTATAAATAAAAAGCAATATATATATAGCGATATTTTGTGAAGCGCTATAATAACGTTATAGGCTATCTCTGTCTCGCACACAGTCTCGCTCTTACGTGCGCTGTGACATTTACGTCAAACTCGAGCACGTCATTGTCGCCACCGCCACCATTTTAAACGATATTATAACGTTACAATATAATATAAGGTTATGATTTTCATTTTGTTATGATATGAAATATCGTTATGAGGAATATCGATTATGATTATAACGAAATGTTAAACACTAACGAAATATATCGCTATAATATCGCTTATTTTCATAACGTTTTAAAGGTCTGGTTATCCCATTACAGTTGCATCCCGAATGATGCCCGAGGTCCGCTACCTAATCCCAAGAATTGACATAGGCACTAGTTTTTACGGAAGCGACCGCCATCTGGCATTCCAATCCAAGGGGAAACTAAGACCTTATTGGGATTAGGCTTTTTTTTATATCACGTGGGTGGCAAACAAGCCTACGGCCCGCCTGATGGTAAGCGGTCACCGCAGCCTATGGACGCCTTAAACTCCAGGGGTGTCACATGTGGTGTTGCCGACCCTTTAAATTTATACACTCCTTTCTTGAAGAACCCCATACTGTAGGCTTGTCAAGTGAGAGCGCAACTTGACGTAACTTGACTGTTAGAAGTTCTTAAGCCGCCCGAAGGCCTCTAACTTGGCTTAACGACAGCAGCCGGGATCAATGGCTTAACGTACCTTCCACATACGGGAGCGCTCAGTTACTAACTACTCAAAGCTATCACGAGAGTTTACTACGGCTGACGGTGCTTAACCACGCATACCGTACGCGGGCGCCGCTGGGCCACAAACGCTCAAACGTTATGACAATATATCACTGCTACAGTAGGACCTCTTTAAAGCCGAGACATACCGAATGCGTGCGCAGCACGTGCGCGTGTGCGTGGCGTGCGCGTTGTATCGTAGTATGAACTGTCATAGTAGATGACAAACCGCTTGCGTTCTACTATGACATTCCATACGATACAACGCGCACGCCACGCACACGCGCATGTGCTGCGCACGCATTCGGTGTGGCTCGGCCTTTAATCCGAACGCCCTCAGCCGCCCACTTTTACGAAAAATGTGAGACAAAGCTCTTTATTTGTCATTAAACACCACCCGACAAACTAAAATATTAGATTTTTAAAGAAAGTTGAATAAATGTTAGGTCTACAGAAGGAATACACATTTAAAATTTCACAATATTGGTCGTTTTTCATAAAAAATGCCCTATAAATTCCCACCACCACCACCACCACATCAGCCGAAGGACGTCCACTGCTGGTTAATGCCATAATCGCCACGCTTGGCATGCGGATTGGCGATCGCAGTATCTCCACCGCACTCCAGGGATGCTGCTGCCCATCCCCCGGTGGTCTTGGTCGCAGTTTTAGGACATACCCGGGTCCCTATAAATTCACTATGCTATAATCCGAACGCTCCACAAATCCGAACATGGGGTAAATTTTCGGGGTTCGGATTAAAGAGGTCCTGGTGTATATACCAGTGTTCCAAATCCATCATGAATTCTAGTAGTTACAGGGCCGAGTGCGGAGTGACACAAGTGAATCGCACAGGAAATCTGCAGCGAGCGATACGCTAGCTGTGGTAGTGAAAGTGCCACATTGTTCGAGCAAGGACGCTCGTGTATTATACAACTAGCGTTTCCCGCGGATGCGCTCGGATCGCATTCCATAGGGCATAAAGCAACAATGTGGGTGGCATTGATCACTTTCGAGATCCACTAAAGAAATACTACACTAGTTTGGTCTGGAAATATTTGGGGCCACTCTGGAAGATTAACATGTTCGTATACTATCACAAATTACATGAACAAAACCGTTTTAAGTTGGCAATTTTATGTTAACTAATGAAATTTATCTACAAAAGTAATAATGATAAAATATAGTACCCTAAATTTCATTACTACACATTTAATAACGTTCCCTTTTACGAGGCTGTTAACTGTCTTCATCCATACCAAATTTCATAAAGATTGGTTTAGTGGAAAACTTGTAAAGGTAATTAAGAAACGAAGTCGCTTTCACGAATTCGGCATGTCAGCCGAAAGACGTTCACTGCTTCACATAGGCCTCCCCCAACGCCTTCCACAATGACCGGTCCTGCGCCACCCGCATCCAGCGGACACCCGCGACCCTTACCAGGTCATCAGTCCACCGTCTGGTCACGAATTAATTAGGACCGGTCATTGTGAAAGTGTTTGTGGGAGGCCTATATCCAGCAGTGGACGTCTTTCGGCTGACATGATGATGATGATGATGATAGAACTAAAACATCTACACATACATAACTCAATTCGTGCGGAAGAAACGATTGGTTCCGAAGTATTCATGTATCTAAAATAATACTATGACCCGATTTGATAAACAAACATTCAAATGTATGTGCACCATTCATTCTTCGACCGATAACGTATTACCTAATGTAACCAGTTAGTTGACCTTTTCTGAAAGTGTTCAGTCGGTATCTCGTATCGAAAGGTCATGAGTGCATGCTTTATCAGACGGTGGCTAACACACAAAATAATCGTTCGTTTTAGGATATTTTGAAAGCTATACTGTTGAATGATGATGATGTCATACCCTTCCTCCCTAGGACAAATTTTATCCGTGCCACAAAAAATTCTGTCTGACCATTTATTGCTCGGGACTTTGGGATGCCAAAGTCCTGAAGTAGCTGCAAACATCGCGCGGCGCGGCCCACACAATAATGTTCAGAAACAATAACACAAGTAAAACAATGAACGAGTGCCGCTGACCGCGCTTGTTTATGTTTGCGAGCGAATAACAAATGGTTGGCTTGAAGAATCGGTGTAGTTACTAACTATACAAATTCGTGGGTCTTACATACTTCCCTACGTTTGCTAATCTAAGAGCCAACACATATGGAGGTAACCCTAAGTTGGCGAACTTCGGGCGCAAACGCATTGCCGACGGCGATCTCGGTACATCAAATCGCCCAAGTTCTATTGGAATCGCCGTTGCGTTGCCTATCGCTATCGCCCCTTCAGGGAATAGATTTTGGGTCATTTGTTCATCTACAATGTGCGACAGCTTTTATATCGACGCAAATCCGCGTCAGTTTTAGGCGACAATAGATAACCACTGAGATTTTATATCATGAATTCGTGTTAAAATCTTCTGTGTCGTGTTATTTACACCATTTATAACAGCAACCATGACACCTAGTACGTATAGGTATGTCGTCATATTTGAACTCTAATCCAATTAGTGAGAAGGTGACTCTCTCGTCAGCTATAGATTGATTGATATGATATATAACGGCCAGAAGGCTGTTGCGTCCATCTCGCAGGCGATCTAAATCACGACATACATTTTCTACTCTTACTCGTAACTAAGAAGCCTTTGATCGATCGACTTGAAAGATCGGTTACTTATTCTTAATAGTTGTATTATTTCAGAGATTTTTAACTAAAACCGTTGCATGTGCTATTTACCCTTTCTAACTTCTCTTTTTCCAATTACAGGTGGTATTAGAAGTGGCTCACCGCGTCGATCAAGAGGGCGTGGTGGCGGTCGACTCCGTGGTCGAGAGACTCATCTTCAAGCCGCAGGATGTTGTGTCCATCCGGGCAAAGGACTCCGACCTCGAGTACGCGACCACAGACGTGTTCCAGACTGATGGAGCTATCTCTAGCAAGTTTAATGGTGAGTACAACCAGGACAGTCGTTCGTGTAGAAACTGGTCTAGCGGCAAGATGCTTCATCCGTCTATAGGTTGTCGCACATGGATCTGCGCCGCCTCAACTCGCCGTCCAGTATTCTTTGTAAGAAATTCCATACTGTAACGCACACATATCGGCATCGGAACAGCATCGCCTCGCCTCGGCGCAAGCTAGTAATCCGCAGACGGCGCGCGGGCAACTCGGCAGTCGTCGAGCTTACGTCGGGACGCCGCGGTGTCCTTATAACGGCACCGAGGATCAAGGTTGTCTTCAAACAGAAGATTGTGAACCGGGCATGGAATCCTTGGAGTGCGGCCCATCCATCTCCACCAAATGATGAGGCTCATTCGTCCCTGATTTTTTTTGGCAAAGATAATTTTTAGGAGTACATTTGGACAGTATCTACCGCCCTTGACCAAGCATGGAAGACCCGGAAAGCGCGTTTCCTTTTCCAGCTATATTAATTAAACTACCTAACTGGCAACGCATTGCTCTTGAACGAAAAAACTGACAAGCTTTGGAAGAGGCCTTCACCTGAGAGGGGTTCCTATTATTTATAATTTTAATATTTTACTGAAAATATTTTTATCTTTATAAATTTAAATAAACTAACACAGATATAAAAGCAGAATTTCGACTAATATATGATCAGAATCTATCCATTAAGAAACTGTGAATATTATATTTAATGGGAAATAAAAGGCTTTTTATTTACAAGAAAAATACCGTACAAACTGTGTTCAGGATATTTTTTCCTCTAACTTACCGTGTAAGTACAGTCAGTTAGCTGCAGACAAACGTGATGCCCCTGCATAGAAGTTTGTAAATTGCATAGCATTTATTGCCAAAGGCAAAAGTCCCCGACTTTATAAGGGTAGATCCGTTATAATAATGATAATAATATAGTCTTATTTAAACCACGCAAATTAAATTACCAATGGGTAAAAGCAGCTCAAAGGAGGTGTATTGGATGGAGCGTAATTATTTAGGAATGTGGAAGGATGTAGAACCTTGTGCAGATCTGAAACGTCACAATAACGTATGCCTTATGTAGTCTCCTGACCTTTTCAATTGATCAAAACAATCACCCAAACTTATGATCCCAACAAACAGCCCCCTCGGCAGTTTTAACCCGATACTCAGTGATCTTATCAGGCAACGGGCGCGCCGAGGAGCGTCAGCTGGAGCCCTGGGACTGCGACGGGGACGCCGGGGACTCGCCCTCCGTCAACGGCTCGGCGCGGCTCTCGGAGCTCGAGCTCGACCACAGGGCCAACGGGTGGGACGCCAACGACATGTTCAGGTAGGCATTCGCGTCCACAGCACGCCCAAGATCGTGAAAGTGCGTGAACGGACCCTGTCAAAACAGACATAACGCTAAGTAGAAGATGAAGTAACAAGTAAATTTTTAACAAAAAAACAATGACTCCAAACTTTTCCATACTCACACTCGGCCCTTCCTGCTATATAATTTGAGGAGTTCCCTCGATTTTTCCAAGATCCCGTCATCATATCCAGACTGGGTGACAATGGGACCAACTAGAAAACATACCCTTTCAAACAAAAAAAGAAATTTTGTAATTGGTCCACTAGTCTCATAGTAATCGGTGAACATACATAAAAAAAAGTATTTCGACGAATTGAGAACCTATTTTTTTGAAGTCGGTTAAAACGAACAAAACAAAATATTGTTCAATAACAGAGATAAGTCGCATCTTACCCTTTTATTGTATTATAGTTTTACTTTTGTATTTTATAAACAAGATATTTAATGTTGTTACTAGCATATTTTAGTAAGTAAGGAGTGTAGGATTCGCCAACAAACTGCCTTGCAGTTTGGCGAAGTTGTAAGTTTGTGCAATGTAACAATGTTTTTGTATATTCATAAAAAAAGACAATGGAGTACGATTGTTTTAGTTAAGTTTCAAAAAAAAAAACAGAATATTTGCTCTAGAGTGGCGTTTCTCTAATTATAATTCCCGGTCCACTGTTGACTGTGAGCGAATCTTTAATGGGCCCTGATGAATTTGAACAACGCTTTATTCCTATTCTGTCATAAGCTTTCGTTCGTCATGCATGACAGTCCAGCTCTGGAGTATAAAAGTAGTAGTCATCACTGTATTTTACCATCATTCATGTTATTTTATTGTATTGTTTAGAAAAAATGAGGAGGTGTACGGGGTACACAGTACTTACGACCACTCGCTGGCCGGCTACACACTCCCGCTACAGAGAAAGGACACACAAGACTACAGGTGAGCAAATATTTTTAAAAATATTCAAAATAATAGACTCCCAAACTCTTACTATAAGCTAATGACATGCCTATAAAGTTTGAGAAGTTCCCTCGATTCTAAAATTACCTCGCTGTTCAACGGTTATTTTTTAGCTTTTTTAAGCCTTCCACGGCTTAATGAATCGATTTAAAAACACAATCCGTATGGAGGTTTTAAAGCGTAAACAGGAGAATACCTGCGTCACAATTAACATAAATCTTCAAATTACAGAGACGCCGAAGCCAAAGCGGAAGAAATTGCCGCTGAAATAGAGAACGCAGCCTCATACAAGGCCCGCATAGAATTAGAGAACGGAGATGAAGAGGAGCGATACGCCGCCGTAGTGAGGCCTACGGGACCCGCAGACGGAGGGAAATACGTTATACCTAACAAGAGAAAGGGTGTTCAGCAGGTATGTACTTACGTCCATAGAGGCAAAGTATATAGTTAAAAAATGCCGACGTATAAGGGATCCGCCGACGGAAGGAAATATGTTTAGCAGTAATGTCGCACTTACGTCAATAATGGCAGAGTATAGTGTAATATATGATAATTAATATTATAACGCAGATAAAGCATGTTATATAGTTATTTGTTCAACAAGAGAGCAAAGTAGATTTTTGCTGCGAGTGTTGATGTTGAGCCCCGAGCAAGCGAAAGATTCTATAATGGAATCACTCGCTACGCTCGTGATTAAAAATTAGAATCTTGAGCGCAGCGAGCTACTCAAAAGACACGAGATGCAAATATCTTTGCTCTCGTGTGATACATACAACTTTTCACCTCAGCGGCGAGAACATATAACGCAAATGAATAGTGATAGCGAGAATGAAGTTACTTAAACTAACCTACGATATGAAAAATTAAAAAGTTAGTTTTTGTCACGCTCGCAGCAAAATTGCATTTTGCTCACTGGTTTCAAGCAGCAAAACCCGTCATTTTCGAACCGCTGAGGTGAAAAATACTTTGTGCGGCCCAAGGGCGTTGGGAAAAGCTCCCTTAAGCGACACCAGGTCATCAGTCCCCCTTGTGGGTGGTCTACTCACGCTGCGCCGCACGGAACGTGATCACCAATCTAAAACCTTTCCGCCCCAACGGCCATCGGTTCTACGGTTCATCGGGATAGTCTGTCGGGTTAACGTTTGTGTTATCCTTCCCAGACGGGCAAGCTGACCGGCAAGCCAATGCCGGGCAGCAACAACGGCGCGCACCCCCCCTCCAAGCCCGGCCCCGCGCCCGCGCCCGCCCCCGCGCCGTCGCCCTACCACGCCAACAACACCAGCAGCAGCAACAACGGGAACAACAAGGAGCGCCCGCCCAGACACACGCTCACGCCGGAGGAGCGCCGTCCACAAGAGGAACCGGTAACAACCATTTATAAACATCTCTTATATTCAGGTAGTAGGTTAGAGCTTTTTTCAGTTCTACTCTTCACATTTTTATAAACGTTTGTGCGGTAGTTAAATCTTGTGTATCCATATCGGGACGTCAGTTTGTGCCGTGAGCATGACCGACAGTAAATTTCGCGATAGACCCGAAAACCCTTTCGACGCATAGTACCAAATACGCAAGGTGCCATTTGGCGCATTGCGAAATGTTTTTTTTTTATACGCAATGTACCACATTCTTAAAATACCCGTTAAGCTTAGTGCCAATACGCTTAACGCCAAATACGCAAAGTTCCATTTGTCGTTTCGCGATATGTAAGTTTTTTAAACGCAAAGTACCAACCACAAAGTACAATATATATACTGAGATAGAGATACCAGTGAAATACTCCACATAGATCGTAGCATCGTAGTGTATTTAGTAAGAACTAACCGCACGACCGCTGCATCTCTGTCACTTCAAAATGCAAGTGCGATAGAGATAACACCCAGTGACATCTGGTATAAACAAGTTAAACTAACATTTCCATAGGAAAATTAGTACTTCGAGCTGAAAGGCCCCTGGTACCAACAACCAAGCAACAGAAACTAATTTCCGACCTAGATATGCCGGATCTCATTGTGTATACAAAGTTTCATGTTATTCTAGCATGGCGTTTTAAAATGAGAGCATAAATACGTTTGTATGGAGAACCGAACGCACTGCGCAGTCTTAAGATCCACGCTCTTTTCGTTGGAGTAATTGCCATTCTTCTCTATTTTCCCGCTTGTCTCTTCACCTCCCGATACAACGCGACACCAATTTTCTCCTTTACTTCGTTCAAATACATTAGTCTGGGTCTTTGAAATTCGCTATTCGTGTATAATTTTATAAGGATCTTAATACGTTTGCCTTGTACGGTTGATCAATGTTGTATTGCAATGCAGCAGATAACTGTGGTGTCGAAGTTAATGCAGTAGTTTTCATCGTATTCTATTATAACTTGTAATCGATTGTTTGCAGCCGGCGGCAGTGGTGGGTCCGGCGACGGGCGGCAAGAGCTACGCGGCACAAGCGGGGGGATACCACGCCCCCCCGCCCTTTCCGCCACACCAGCACCAGTGAGTTCATTGTAACAAGGATCCAATTTGAACTTGTTAATTGTAAAAATAGAAAAAAAATTGCATAGGCACACAATACAAAATTAAATGGAAAATATAGGTGGTATGGCAGTAAAAAGGATCAAACTCGGCATCGCTCGGCTGCAGCGCTGATTTTTAAGCCTGATCCCTGTGGGTGACAAGTCATCCAATAAACACGCATAGAACATTAGATAAGAAACTATGACTTGTGTTTCGATGACGGTGCTGCCCTGCCACACATCGATTGAATTTACTTTTTATTATTGTTCATAGTGTCCATATATATTTTTTGTACCCACCTTTTCATTTAAATAAACTATGTAGCATAAACTATGACTGCCGTAAAAACAAAATCATGAGAAATAAACTACGGCTAATTACGACTGTTCCTTAACTATGTTGTTATTCATGGTTATTTTCCAACACAATCCAGGAGGAAGAAAGCTACCATAATGGTGGTCCAATCACGTACTTTAATTTGACAACCTTCATAAGTAGTGCTTACAGTTTTTATTGCAAGTTTTGATTGGTCAATCGACACAAACAAATCGAACTGTTTGAATGTTGTTGCACACCTGTTATTGGTGCATAAATATTACACGTGTCTACTATACTTATGTAACTTTATTTGCTTTGTTTATGTACTGTTGGTGTGTCTTATAAAATAAATAAATAAAAATAAAAATAAACCCGTCAAAGTATCACGTTTCAGGCGGAACTACTCTGTTATTCCATACAAAATTGAAGGCTGGGAGGGGGCTTTTTTTTGAAATTTAAATGTCAAACACCATCTCGTCTGGTAAATTGGTTTTTTGAGTGGGGTATTTTTTTATTTCATTGCATATGTTTGAGAAAAGCGCAATACAAATCTCGGCGAGAAACATTGGGCTGCAGGCCGCGTATCCCTATCCCTTGCCCTGCTACCCTTCGTTTCCCGGCCTCTATTGTAATGTACTATTATTAAATAATCAATGACTAACAAAGTATTTGTTTAGCAGTACTTCTAGTTTTTTTTTTTCGAATCATAAACAGGAACGGACGCGTTTGCGTTTAGTTTCAATTTGTATGGCAATGCGAACAGCGTCTCTGGCGGCCTTTGGTGGTAACTATTTGTTGCCATATTGTGAAAAACGCAGACGCGTTCGTCTGCGTTTAAGTTTCGAAATAATATATACGAGAGGTACAGTCAGCCTCATACGCAGCTAAATTTGGGATTTTGTCGCATTGACTCGTTGGAAATATAGTATGACAGGTAAACAAGACTTTAAAGTGACACGGTACAAAGGTGTTCGGCCCCTCGTGAGGCCGACCGTACAGAGCACGCACGAGTGCACTACATACAGTGGGGAAAATATCCAAGTTGGTTTTTACAGGAAATGGTAAGCTCGTCATGAATGATGTACTGAATGTGGTTGCAGGGTCATACCCGGTGCCGGCGCCGGCGCGGCGGGCGCCAAGCTCAACGGCGAGCCGCGCGCGCCGCCCCCGCGCGCCTCCTTCCCGCCGCACCACCACCACGTAACTATCCTACACACTTCACTACTACCCGAGCAGGCCGGCTCGCACCAACTTACGATTACTGTCCGATTACATTGTATTGTGGCTCCGGAAGCTGTCATTCCATAGAATCCTGTCAAAATTTACGTACAATCAGATTTTAGACTACGGAGCTTGAACTAAAATTGGCGTTTGTGAATATATGCATTAGTAAATTGTCCACAACGGACAGTAATACAAATTAAAAAAAAATACATATAAGAAGATATATGGCTAGATTACAGTCGAAAAATATATGTACAGTCAGCATCAAAAGTAGCTACGCATATGAAAATTTCAAAAGTGTATTACAAGGGACCCTTCTTCCATCGGACATCCAGACGTACGGCTGGCTAACATCCTTACCTGGTCGAAATTCCTCTAATTCGAACCAAGCGCTTTGCATCTTCTTTTATAATGCGCACTTCTAAGGTTTGGAATTCTCTGCCGGCGTCTGTATTTCCGAGTTCATATAACCTGGACCATTTTAAGGCACGAGTGAATAGGCATCTTCTGGGTGAGCTCGCTTCATCGTCGGCCTCATCTTTGCCCCCTAACTAGATGCTGGCCAAGAGCAATCCCATTTTTAATAAAAAAAGGGAGTAAGAGCTCTTGATCCGTTCACATGCGTAGCTACTTTTGATGCTGACTGTACACATCATGGCTATGAGTTATATATTATTTTTGTCTTCTGCGAAAAACTAACTCTGAGACTGGAACTGACCAGGAGGCCAATTCTCGGGCCTTTAAAGATGATGTCTATTAGACATATCTCGATAAAAAAATGGCGGATGTCGATCGAAAACCCGTTTGCGTATTCTCGAAATCTCACAATCGAGATATGTCTACTCCCAGCGTTCGAGATGCAACGAATGGTCCGTAGCGATCGAGATGGTTTATCAAATTGTTTTTGACATTTGATCTTCCAGTGGCGGTAAATATAGTTGATTGACAGTTTACAGCAGCATAAAATGAACATATTTGCGAAAAATATGTAGATTCATTTAAATGATTTAATGGCTAAAGACTTAAATATTTTGATACGTTCAGTGGTGGAATGGCGGTTGGCGGAAAATATTGACAGCTCTCAAATATTTCAAGTAGTCTTTAACTCAAAACTGACAAGTCAAAACAGTTTTTATGCTTTCCATTTCACGTAAGTAAATAAACGTGCAAATACTCGTATGTTTGAGGTGTTAAATCACTATAATTATGTATAGATTAATGAAAAATTCTTTTTTGATACAAGATATATTTAATTAAGTGGAAAAACTTATAAAATGATTTATTATCATACACTCGATTGTAAACTAACACAATCGAAAAAAACGGAACGCATATTACAATAGACATTGAGATCCTCGTTCGGCATAATCTCGATTGGGCCCTAGAATAAGACATTTCGCTGTGTTCGACATTTAAGTGAGATTTTTCAAGAGACATTGCATCAATCGAGATCATTTTGAATAGACATCGTCTTGAACGGCCCGAGAATTGGCCTCCAGTCTTTTACCGTACAGAGAAGACTCGTCTTTAAAGCTCAGCCGAGCTGCAGTTCACAACACTAACTTCAGCATTCATTGATAAACGAGTTTATGACAATCTAAATTTGACACTGTCGGTGTTTTTTTTTTATACCACTTCAGCGGCAAACAAGCGTACGGCCCGCCTGATGGTAAGCGGTCACCGCAGCCTATGGACGCCTGCCATTCGGTGTAACCCACATTTATTACTGCAACACGTATATTATTTGCAGAACCCCGTACCACCGGCCGAGGGCCCGCGGCCGCGGCATGTGCCGGAACCACGGCGACAAGACGAGGTGCAGGTGAGAAATTAACTAATAAACTTGAAGATAGAAAAACAACGGTCTAAAACATATACCACCTCCACCATATCAGCCGAAGGACGTCTACTGCTGGACATAGTTCTCCCCCAATTTTTATGAAGGGTAAATGCCATAACCGCCACGCTTGGCTTGCGGGTTGGCGATCACAGTATCTCCACCGTACTCCGGAGATGCTACTGCCCTACCCCGGTGGTCTTGGTAAAACATATGCAGATACAGATATTACAGATACATTTTACAGAATGTGTAAGAATTAGAGAAACGCCGAATACGAGTTTCACTGAATACAAATATTTTGTCGAACCGAATACTCAGCCGAATTAGTTGATGTTCTAAAAGTAAACAAAATGGAACAAAGTGATAAATAATTTGTTTATTTTCATATATTTTGTTATAATGTATTTTCTTCCGTGTTGAATACTCCCGACTTAGCGTTTGGGCCAAGTCGAGGTCAAAAAGGAAATGACAAATTAAGGAAAAGGGAACAGATTTTAAGGAAGATGAGTATAAAAAAAGAGAATATCAGAGAAGAAAAAAATATTTTCATAGTGAAATATACATATACAAAAAAAAGTAAGTTTACAATAATACGAGGTTGACAATACTAAACAGTATAAGGACTGTACATTCTTGTAAATTGTTGAATAAAACCTCTCAAAATTGTTCGGTAAATATTCAGCGGTTAAACAATTCGGCCGAATACCAAACATTTGGGAATTTGCCGAAATACCCAACGTTCGGCGCATCTCTAGTAAGAACCGACCACTCAGACAACATTCAAAATTCAATTCAAATTCAAACATTAAGGCTGGGTTGCACCGACTTACGACCACAGCCTGATCAACGTTAAATATGGCACCGGCAGCTGTCATCCCATAGAAACTTGTCAAACTTTACATACATTGAAATTTTAACGAAGACAGCTTACGATTACAGACGGTTTGGTGCAACCCAGCCTTACTCTGCAAGTAGGCCTCAAGGGCTCTTTTACATGTCAAGCATTACAATATCATTTAGTGACATGAATACAAAGCGGCATAAATAAACCAACAAATAGAAACCTGGGCACACTTTCGATGAACTTGTCCTATAATACAGAGATGTAAAGAGTGTCTATGGTCAAAAATATAGATAAAAGCGGAGGTGTAAAGAGTCCCCATAGTCCAGGGGTCGGCAAACCGCGGCTCGCGTGCCGCATGCGGCTCTTCGAGGTCTCATCAAAAATATAGTGAAAAACTGAAACGAGTATTTTTGGCTCTCTGGGGTTCCCAAAAGGTAATATTTTTACTAAATTTGGCTCTTTGGTTAAAAAGTTTGGCGACCCCTGCCATAGTCAAAACATTAGGTTTTAGAGATGTAAAAGGTCTCTAAAGGTGAAAATGAAAATAAAGTAGATATCCGAAATAAAAATTTCGTGTAGCAATGTTGTCTGAATGTACATGTTGCTGCGAATGAGATGGTGCGTGGTGTTGCAGGAGCTGCGCAAGTTCGGCGCCGAGTTCAAGCTGGTGACGTCGCCCGCGCCGCCGCCCGCGCAGCCGCCGCCGCCGCCGCAGCCGGTCAGTTACTACTTCTTTTGAGTGAATTATAGTACATTGTTTAACGAGGGGCTTAAGTGGGAAATTGCGAACGAGAGTCTATCAGAAGCCCGACGCCGAAGGCGGAGGCCTTTTGATGACTCGAGTTTGCAATTTTCTTACGTCCCGAGGTAATCACAATGTTTTCATCACATTTGCCAGGAAATAAATAACTCCAAAACTAATCGAAATTGAAGAAATCGACCACTTCATCTCAAGTATCACAAAACAGTATTCTTGCGGCGCGCGGCATACTAGATTTGTCAGCTTCAATATTTGAACCAATCAGAGAGCATTATTCTTGTGGAGCGCGGCCAACTAGATTTTTTAAACCAATCAGATCACAGATAAATTCATAACTCCCTAGGGACTTATGAAAATCCATAACTCCCGGGGGAGCTAAATCGGCTATAACTACTCTATACAGCCGTAAAGAACGTAAAGGGCCTTATTGTACGCAGGCGCGTACAATAAGACCCTACGAGCAAGTGTGATGAAAATGAATGAAACATTTTATTTCAGACCCAAGTCCATATCGCTTAGTAACAATTCTCTTAACCTAGTGTTAATAAATTAATCATTACATAATTTCAGTTTAATAAAATATAATGAAATCCGCATGTCAAAACAATGTTGTCTTTGCAAGCTTTAAGGTTCCGTAGTCAACTAGGAACCCCTATAGTTTCGCCATGTCCGTCTGTCTGTTCGAGGCTTTGCTCTGTGATTGTTAGTTCTAGAAAGCTGCAATTTGGTATGGATATATAAATCAATGAATCTGAGAATATCGTACAATAAAATAAAATAAAAAATTGATGGTACCTCCCCTACATGTAAACTTGGGCTGCATTTTTTTTTCTGCTTTTAAAAAAAAAAAATTATAAATAAATTACGCGTTTATTCACAAAAAACAGTACTCTTTAACAATTTCTTTAACTTCCGCCAAACTGTATAACAGTTTGTTGGCAGAAATAAGCTCCCTTTCCTTACATTACTGTTTTAAGCAAGCTATATTTAGTTAAGTGTATAAACTATTCTGACTACGTTAACTAATTAAGTATATTTTATTTTCTAATTCTTTTAACATAAACTTTTTTATTTTCGATTTAAAAACATTTTTGCTGGTGCTTTTCCTAATATCTAACGGTATATTGTTATAAGTTTTAGGAACGAGATAGGATCTGGTTCTCTTACCATAATAATTGACTACTCTAGGTACAATTAACACTTCTTTGGTCAACTTTCTACGCAGAAGTGTATTAGTCACAGGAACCTTAAACTCACTCAGATCATATTGTTCTAATGCAATTTGGAATGACACCCTCTCAAAGACTGGCAACAGATTACATTCAAGAAACAATTGATTGTAATCATTTCTACAAACTTGTTTTGTCTTTTTATCTACTAGAGCTTTCATAAACCTAATTTGTAGGTGTTTAATTTTATCAAGATAGGTTTTAAATGTTCTGCCGTTGGTTTTAAATGTTTTACTCTATGGTGTGGGGTGTTGTTGGATAGGTCTTACATATTTAGATAAAGTGAATATTTTCGGAAATAATCACTCCAAAAGAAATAAAACTCCTAACTTTTGAACTACGGCTTCCAAAATATGAAAAAAAAAAACATGAAAGTAAAGCCTAATAAAGACTCAACGAAAACTATGGCGGACATGATCAATTAAGCCATTTTTGATTTATTTTAAAAAGTCTTTCCTTAGGAAAAGACCTATGAAACGCTGCGAAGGTATTCCCTTTTGCCTGTTATTGTTTTTTTTTTATTGGGTTCATTGGGCAACTACAGAATCCTACACTAAATATGGCCCGACATGCTCTTGGCCGATTATTTTAACTTGCCTTTAGTATGTATGCACTATCGCAAAACGCCGCGAAATCCACGATATCACTTGGTTCCAAGAGCTGGCCTAAAGCGCGCTAAAATCAAAGTGGAGAAGTTTGCTTTTTAGGGTTCCGTACCTCGAAAGGAAAAAAACGGAACTCTTATAGGATCACTTTGTTGGCCGTCCGTCCGTCCGGAACGCGAGGAAGTATCAAGCTGGAATTTATATCAAATACTCAGGTCTACTGTCCCTTGGAGCTGTGAAAAAAATCAAACTTACAAGCCAACGCAATCAAAAGATACAGCCCTTTATGCCGCAAATTTTCGACACTCGTAAGGGAATTAAAACCTACAGGGTACTTCCCGTGAACTCAGAATCTTGAAATTTGGTACGGACCAACGTCTTATAGCACAGATAAAGCAAAAATTGCGAAAACTGTAAATTTCTAGTTACATCATATAATAAAAATATTATTAACGGAACCCTCGATGCGCTAGTCGGACTCGCACTTGGCCGGTTTTTTTTTGTATGCTTATGTAAGTTTGTTGACAATACTATTATTATGGTACCACGTACGATGATCTGATGATAGGAACAAGAAGGTGGCCATAATAACACCTAAAGTAAACAAAATAAACCCGTGTTTGGGCTCATAGAAAACGTCTTAACGAGTATTTGATGACTGGAAAGAAGACATATTATAGTCGGCAATAAAAGATGTACCAAAGTTGGGATTAATCTGAACAATTCCTCGGAGCACTCCCCGTAATAAAGGCGATTTGTCTGCGCATTTGCCTCCTATGTCATCAAAAAATAGTCCTTCCAAGCTAACATTTTAGTATTTTTTTTCATTCTACTAAACACAATAAAAGCAAATATGGGCCACTATCTAAAGCTTAAGTAAAAGTATCGTATCCTTTATTCAGTTAATTGAAATTATCATTACTTTTGACATAATTTGAGTTCCAACATTGTTAATTTCGGTAAGGCATCTTAACAATAAGAATATTACAGTACATATGGTGTTACTTTACCGCACGATTGCGGTAATCAGCAGATTACGTGCATATTGAGCCATATGTACTGCAAAACGTTGTACGACACACGTGCGAACAGGAAATTCGCAACTCGTGTCGATCTAAAATACTCCCTTCGGTTGTGTTTCAATTTATCACCACTCGTTGCGAATTTCCTGTTCTCTGCACTTGTATCGTAATGTACTATAATGTTCGCATCGCCCTACCCACGCAATGGTTAAAAGATGTGCCTATTTAGTTGCAGACGGTCCCGCCGCCGGCCCCGACCACCCCCGAGGTGTCGGCCAACGCGGGCGCGCCGTCGGAGCCGCACGCCAAGCGGCCCGGCCTGCCCAAGCACGAGCCCGTGCCGCACCACAAGGTTCAACTATCAACTATAACTTAAGGAGCATACCCAAACTACGTGACCAACTTTATACAGTTTTTACCCCCCTCCCCCCCTCCGGTGACCAAGCGTAGTATATGCCAAGACCCCCACCCTCCCGTTCTAGTTTTCACGTAGTATAATCTATTAATCATTTTTTGCGGAAAGTTAAAAAAATTGCTCTTGTTTGTATTTTCTCATATGGCCCCTAATGCATGACGTCGAAAGTGCATGCGTAGTTAAATTGTAATTGTATTTAAATCGAAACTGGGGAAGTTTTAGTGGTGGGGTAAACCGTGGCGCGTGAATCTGCATCAATTAGAATGTTTCTCAAAAATATTCCACTAGCTACGTGACGCGAAGCTACCCTCCTCCCACCCCCGGTGACCAGAAGTGGTATTTTGACGACCCCCCTCCCCACCCTAAACGAGTCACGTAGTATGTATGTATGTATGTAAGCACTTTATTGTACACAATTACAGGTTGAAACATAAAGAGGTCACAAAGCGTAGTTTGGGTACGTTCCCTCATACACGTAGTGGGCAACAACCTATCACTGTTCATGCTTTCGGGCATCCACTGGGGGCTGCAACACAGTCAATGCTAATACAGTCTCCTGGGCTTCAATTGTATAAAATTGGTTTTTTCAAACATGCAATGAAATATCGTCATTACATGCGTTATAAACACTTCAAAGTATTACGTTGCAGGCGGTACGGAGAACTGTAAAGGAATTTCATACAAAATTGAAGGCCTAGGCCGGGAAGTAATTTTTGTTTTAACTTTTAATCTGTTAAATTTGTTTTTGAGTGGTAGTATATTTTTTTTATTTAAATGAATAAATATTAGAGGACAATTTTTTACACAAATCGAATTATTACCATAGTAAGCTCAATAAGGCTTGTGTTATGAGTACTACACGACGATATATTTAATTGAACGAGCGAGCGAAGCGTTTTAGCTTTCGAAAAAAATTCTTTCGTATGTCTGTCTGTCGGGACCTCCTCTACAGGTCGCATTTCTCAACCGATTCTCTTGAAATTTTGTGAGCAGGTTCGATAATGATATAGAATTTTTTTGTCGAGTCAGTTTTTGGAAATATTGAAATTTGAAAAAAAAACAGCTCACAGAGCCACTAGTATATAAATATTTTTTCTCAAACATGCAATGAAATATTGATGTTATGTTCCTTATAATAGGCTGCGAAGTATGACGTTTCAGGCGCGGCTAGGACAAGAGGTCGTTAATGGAATTTCATACAAATCTTGCAGGCCTAGGCCGGCAAAGTCCTCTTTTTTAATTCCATTCCACATAAATTTGTGGCACAGGCATCATGACATTCTGCCACTAAGCGTATCAAAAATAAAATTTTGTTTTTTTTTTGTTTATTTCATTTCATGTTTGAGAAAAGCACTATACATACCTCGGCGGGAAATTTGGGGTTGCCCGCCTTAGACCTATCCGGCCTCGCTTCGCTCGGCCGTATATATGTCTTCGGCCGGCAACCCCTTTCGTCCCGGCCTCTGTAGTAATGTACTATAATACATAGAAAACATCCAAGTCTCAGGAACAAACCATCTTTCACTACACCACACCACAACCACCACATTTCATTGTATATGTTTGAGAAAAGCACTGTACAAATCTCGGCGAGAAACGTTGTGCTGCAGGCCGCGTATCCCTATCCCGACCGTCTATATCTACTTGGCCTGCAACCCTTCGTTTCCCGGCCTCCATAGTAATAATAAATAAATATTAGGGGACATTTTTTTTACAAAAATCGAACTAGTCCCACAGTAAGTTCAACAAGGCTTGTGTTATGGGTACTGGACGACGATATATTTAATAGATATATACTTAAATACATAGAAAACGTCCATGTCTCAGGAACAAATGCCTGGAACCTCTAACTTCAGAGGCAACGACACTACCAACTACGCTAAACAGGCCGATAAAAACCAAAATTGTACTATTGCAGCCGCCGTCGGTGCCGGTGGAGCCGCCGGCGTCGCCGGGCGCGGGAGCGGGCGCGGGCGCGGGCGCGGGAGCGGGCGCGGGCGCCGGCGCCGGCTCGCCGCCCGCCGACCGCGGCTCGGTGAGCGCGGCCACGCTCAAGAAGTCCACGCTCAACCCCAACGCAAAGGAGTTCAACCCAACCAAAAGCTTCGCGTCCCGAAGCCCCTCCACGCCCAACAACAGCAGGTCACTCTCCTTACATTCCCTACTAGCTGTCCCGGTACAGTTTCCGGGACCTAAACTTCACAACCTGAACTTGACGTTATTTTTGCATTATTGTTAATTTTTTTTCACTTCTCAAGTTCTCATGCTCTAAAAGTTCGCGACATAAAGTGATTTTTTTATGCTCTAAAGCATAAAGTAAAACCCGCCCGCGGTCGCCGAGCACACAAGTATACATTTGATAACATTATACCACACATTGCCAAAAAGCGCGTTTTTCAGCCTTTTTGGCCAGACAGGAACGTATAAAGCCGGACCTGGCGATCCTATGTCCCGTCGAATTTCGTTCTGCCCCCGATCCGTTCCGTACAAAATGTATGAGAAAATTAATACCGATATTTTAGTAGTTATTCTGATATTCGGAAAAAAGACAAATCCAAAAAACTTAAGATCATGAAAATCAGGCCAGCTGTTCTTGAGTTATAAATCGTGTAACTACGGCACTGGTCTCACCGCCGGCGAGTAAGCGATACAAAAACACTCGCTTGTAGCCCGCTCGCCCACTCGTTTTTATATTAAATTCTACTCGTTTATCGCTCGTCGCCAGCGGTGGGACCAGCGCCTATCACCACTTTGTTTTATCTCTTGCCCTCGTCTATGTCCGTTTCGTAATCGCCGTACACCAATAATTGCTATTAAATTATTTGAACCTTTATGAAGAAGGAAACGATTTAGTGACCACACACGTGAACTTACAGAATCAAGCCCCTATTTTAAGGTTAAAATGTGATATTATTTTCGTGAAACATCACTCATCTTCAAATGAATTACCAACACGGAACTATTTGATACATATATTTTTAGGCGCATAAAATTAGCAAAACCTGGACATAATTCGATAACTGTAATTTTCTTTTTCTATGATTTAAAGCATTGTTAGTTATGGTTAAAATAAAAAGAATTAAACATTTTATGCGCCTATTTGTTTTTCTTAAGTCTTTTAGCTTGGAATACAAATCTCAATAGGAATAATTCATTAAATAAAAACGTCAAATATGATCCAGAACGCATCGCATACTTTTAATATTGAACTTAGTTCCCATTATGTTTTTGATATGATATTTTGTACACTATAATAATAATAATAATAAAACCATTTATTTCAGGCATTGCCCATAAAGTGTTAATAAAATTACAAATGACTTACAAAACTACTGTTAATTGGTACAGAACACAAACACAATAACCTAAAAACCGGATGAGCATTCAAGTAAAATCAAAATATATAACATAGGTACAGGTTAAAAACTGGTAACTCATAATAATCATAAAATAAAAACATCCTACGATAAAAGCATCCTATGATGTTCTGTTCGTTGCGGATGCGAAACGTATTGTTTTGAGGCGGTTTAGTGGTCGTTGTAGAATGTATTGTGTTGTGTTGCAGGCCTCACACGCCGGGCACGCCGGTGGGCGCGCTGGGCGTGGGCGTGGTGGGCGCCGGCGTGTCCTACGTGCCCGCGCCGCACCCGCCGCCGCACATGGTGCGTACACACACCCCCACCCCACCTCACCCCACCATTCCATCGAACCCGATCATACACTATTCACTTGTATTTTAAATCTTTGAAAGTGCTCACTCATCACTATTTATATACGAAAGCGCTGTTTTCGTCCAAACGAATGCCACTTTATTTAGAAGAATAACAAAGTCCCGTAGTAAAAGACTGCAAAATTAATTAAACTTTCACATAGAAATAGCTAACACCGCATTAAAGCTAAAAAGTGTGATTTGTTTGGCATGCAAAATATATTATAAACTACCTGGTTATATAAAAAATTGAAACATAGTTGAATTTAAGCGATTTTATTATGCTGTGGGCTTTATTCTTTGAGTATGTAATAACTGTAAAAATTCTGTCTGAAATATGTACCTATGAATAAATGTTTTTGCACGCCTTTCAGTAAAATATAGCGAATCTGTTAATAATAAAGACCATCACTATATACCTATATTTGCAAATATAGTATTGTACATTACGATACAAGTGCAGAGAACAGGAAATTCGCAACGAGTGGGGATAAATTAAAACACGACCAAAGGGAGTGTTTTAAATCGACACGAGTTGCGAATTATCTGTTCGCACGTGTATCGTACAACGTTTTACAGTACATATGGCTCTTTAAAGTTTCGACATATGCACGTAATCTGCTGATTACCGCACTCGTGCTGTAATGTAGCGCCATATGTACTGTAAAAATATTTTGAGTTTGTATACTTTTTTACCTAGCAATAAACGAAATAATCGCCAGTTTTGCGGCGCGTTCAATTGACAACAATTCATTTTTTAAGCAGGCATTTTTCCGATAAAATCAAATAGAGAAAAAAAGTTAAGTATATCCAAATTTTTTAATTCTCGAAAATATCCCAATTTCATATAAAATAAACCATTTTCAAAAGTTCCTCATTCTAAAAGAGAGTAAGTGATAAGTAAGGCGTCACAGCGTAACAAATCATACAGAAGCAGTTACTAAGACAGATTTACTAAAGAAAGTGAACTGCTGTTCTTTTTGTGCGCTGTGACTGTCACAATTTCATAGTAGTGACGTCATTACTACAATGGTAGGCTTTCTTCACATTTTCGTGAATATTTAGTATATTTTGGGGTTTCTTGTTAACAAACTAACGACATGAGTTAAGATTTCATACTACTTAAAAAATTTAAATGTTGTCAATTCGCAATGAATTCATAGAGTCGCGGAATGAAAAGGTTCGTCACTCTTCAACGCTATTTTAATGTTATTTCTTAATTATACATAAGACACACGCGATATCACTATAAAACAGTCATCACGTCACATAAAACAAAACTTCTGTCATCGTTCACTAATAACTCTTCACCAGCCGGAGAATAGAACTAACAAGTCATGTTCATCGTTCAGGTGGCGGCGGTGCCCGCGTACGCAATGGTGGCGGCGGCCGCGGCCGCCGCGCAGCAACCGCCCGCCTACCTGCCGCACCCGCACCCGGTTAGTACTCCATTGTTTGTAAACACCAATCAATTAAGGAAAATGCTTGTTTCAGAATTTGTTTATTTAAATATTCTCAAAACAACATAAGACAATCTAAAAAAAAACTTAAAGGTAAAAAAATTGTCTCAGGTCGCCATAAGTTTGCAAATCAATTTTGTTGTTTTTTTTTAACAATAGTTTCAGTTCAAGTGTTATAATGTAATTGATGTAATAAGTGACTTGAAAGAATGGGTCAAGAGCAAATAAAATGAGTATACTATGTATAGAATTTCCTTACATTCCCGTTCGCTTGGAGTTGGCAGTTTCTTCCCGTCCCGGTATTATACCACAGCTCAGCTTCGAGCAGGATGAGGTTAGAGGTGAAATCGTCACAAGGGAACGGCTAACTCGAAGCGAACGGATTGTATAGTACACTCACACTTAGGGCTGCCATCCGTCCGGGTTTCCCCGGATGTGTCCTAGTTTGGAGGGAGGGGAAACCCGGACGCTTTTACTTAATGGGTAAAGTGCGTAACTCACCATTTATCGAGTTTTTTTTAACTCTATATTTTTGTAGTAATATTATTTTTGGACACGTCCGAGGAAAAAATGCTATTTACGCCGAATGTCTGGGATTTTTTAAGTCTTTGTCCAGGTTTGGCAAATGTAGAGATGGCAGCCCTACTCACACTTTAATTGTTGAGCCATTTGGAGCTCACTTCATACTGGGCATCATAGTTTCCAGTATAAAGTGAGCTCTAAATGGCTCAACAATTATAGTCCGTGACCGTACAAGCTGTACTTAGTTCGGGACTACGTCGATTTGTGTAAGAAAATCCATAAATATTTATATATTTTATACTAATCCATTTTAATTGCTCCTAAGTGTACATGAAAACGTATCACTCGCGATGGCGACAGCGAAGTGTTAACTTCATTGGGCGTTAATTTTTTGATATACTTGCGATTTTACGCATTTTAAATAATAAAAATAGCCATATGTATAACTCCCGAGGGGACCCTCTTAATGGGGGGTTTGAATCAGGCGTGGACAACCAGTCAACCCCCCCTGAAGGCGGCCCTAGGGCCTTTTTTCTAACTATAAAAAAGTGCCCCCAATCGCCTGATAGACCCTCCCCCCCTGGCCCACCCCTCGCCACTTTGATTGTTATATGCCCACCTCTGAAGCAAATCCTTAATCCGCGCCTGGTTCGAATAGTTTCGACGAGTAAGTCTTCAATAACTATAACAGAAAAGTTGAAAAACCCCCGACATTATCATTTCAATGCTCAATATCTCAAAAACGTCTGAACAGATTTTCATGAAATATGGCTAAGTACACTGGGGATAAAATTATCTATGACACAAAAAAAACAAACTAAACGAACATCTGTTCATCCGTTTGGGAGCTACGATACCACAGACAGACACGTTAAACTTATAACGCCCCTCTCTTTTTGCGTCGGGAGTTAAAAAGGTTCCGAATCATGTCACAGTCATAGGCTGGGTTGCACCAAACCGTCTGTAATCGTAAGCTGTGTTCGTTAAAATTTTTATGTATGGAATGTTTGACAAGTTTCTATGGGATGACAGCTGCCAGCGCCATATTTAACGTTGATCAGTCTGTGATCGTAAGTCGGTGCAACCCAGCCTTAGTGTAAGTGTAGTGAAGTATGTAGCTACAAGTAGCTCATGGACAGATGGAGATGAGCTGCGAGTGCCGGCAGTACGCGCCCATACTCGTCGTCGACAAGCGGGAGCGCGCCGACGCGGTGAGCCCCGGCTCGGTCGAACACGTGCCAGTGGAATGACAATCTCGTGGCAGGGGAATGACAATCTCGACGCTATTTGGACGTAGTGCCGCGGAACATCACCAAGAGTCGGTGTTAACCCTTAATAAGGGAGGTATTCCACTCATCCAATATCTTTGTCCAATATACATTTGATCAAAGAAATTGGATGATTTCATCCACCTTGGATAGGACCCCGACATTTGATCAAAGATCCTGATGACAGTTAAATCAATATGGCTACGCATGCAAAAAAAATAAAACTTGGACAAAATATTGGATGAGTGGAATGGGCCTCTGTCAAAGAAATTTGATCAAAGATTGGACAAAGATATTGGACGAGTGGAATACCACCCTAAGGCACCAACAGTCTAGATGGTTCTACAAAAAACTAAATGTATGAACAAAATAGTTACGTTTTGGTGATTCATTTTAAGACTAGTCACTTTTTAAGAAAATGCAATCTAATTTGAAACTTAAATCAAAGAACTAAGATTTTAATTCCATTGACACGTATGTGGACGCTAAATCGCCTCTGCCTTATAAAGGGAATTGAGGATTTCTGCGTTCCATTTAGTCCAACGGAACGCGATCCAGTCATCTAATCTATCATGATCAGGGGGTTGGAAATTCCGATGCCTATTTGCCTACAAGTGGCAAAAATATTGTTTCTATGAAAAATCTTCTTGTTTTTTCTAACCTTAACATTAAATACTAGCTATTTTTCCTTATTTTATATTTTAGGATAAAACTTTGCGTCTATTTGCTCCTCATACTTCGTCGATTTACATAAGAATTAAATAATATTTTGTGACTTTTATACGTGGAAAATAACTTATAATATATGTTATGTTAATAGAAATACTTATATATGCATTCATATTGGCCTGTTTAGATTATTTCAAAATTCCGTGAATTATATTAGTTAGTTTTTAATTTTTCACACAGTGGCGGCTGCCATCAAAGGTCGCCGCCAAAGTGTAGGCATTCGAATTTGCTATCCCTGATCATGATCTAGTCAGATGGATGGATGGTGGTCAGATGAGATGGATCTAGTCAGATGGATGGATGGTGGTCAGATGAGATGGATCTAGTCAGATGGATGGATGGTGGTCAGATGAGATGGATCCAGTCAGATATTTCCTATTATTTTTTGCTCTAATCTTGACATTTCATCATCATCCTCCTAGCGTTATTCCCAGTACCATAGAGAAAATAAGTAAGAATAGAGAGCTAACTCCGTATGACTTCATACATCATTTTTTACTTATTATTTCGTAGTTGACATCTAGCGTCAAATAGCGGAATTATCAGTACTGCTACTCGACAATAGACGCCGTGACGAACGAACAATCGAATGCTCAACCATTTTTAGCTAATATTATAACCGGATTAACCGGAACTCTGTTTTGAACTCATTCTGCTTTAAGTATTAGTAGTAAATTGTTGAGAAATACTCTTTTCGTCAGTAGCGACATACGTGACATCTAGTATCTTTATAGCAGTACTGATAATTCCGCTATTTGACGCTAGATGTCGACTACGAAATAATAAGTAAAAAATGATGTATGGAGTTAGCTCTTTATTCTTACTTATTTTCTCTATGCCAGTACAGATGCATCCTGAAGGATGGCTGGGGTCCGCTACCTAATCTAATCTTGACACTTCATGGAATTGTATCTGAAAAAAAACGGCTGACTTGTTTATTTTTCTTATTAAAAATGGATTTTCGTTCTATTCTAGTCTAACTTGATTAAAGGTTTAGACAAGGCATGTCAGAGTATGCCTGTTGACTCTTACCTTGAACACATCGAAGTTGTATTTTTCGGGAAATACAGACGCCGGAAGGGAATTCCAATTTCATTCTGTTGCAATGCAACTCTATGTCTATTAAAATATAATGGAAGAAAACAAAATAAAAATATCAACTAGGGAGTCGCTAATGCCTACTGAAATTTATACCGAATATTGAAATCTCTATAGAGGGACACGGGAGGAACTAATTCAGTTCATGGAAAAATACGAGTTTAAAAAATTTCGATTTCTTCAGGTTAGCCGTCCATATTCTGTGCCGTGTTCAATTACTAGTTGAATCACCTACCTACTCTTTCAAATAATAATAAAAAACTAATCAAATATGCTCTGCAGAGGACATATCATAATATTCTCTCATTTTCTCTTTTATTATAATCGGCGTCCACAGTCGGCCGTGTCATTCCCCTGCCGCGCTGGTATGTGATCCCCGAAAAGCGTGCGAGTGAAGTGTTGCACCTGTGTACGTAACCGTGTTGAGAGCCTTGTCACGTAACATACGCCCGTATCACAACCATACAATCATGTGGACAGTGACATACTAACCCGCAAATCATTCCTATAACCATATACAGTGTGACAATAGTGGTGGCGATCCGTTGAAGACGTTAATTGGTATCGCCATCTGACTAGAAATAAATAGGTTAACATCTTTAGACACAAATAAATAGTTTTTTTTTTTTAGTATCAAGTTCTGGTCAGAGAGTGACGCCATTTAACACGTTAAAACGGATCGCCGCCATATTTGTTACAACCTGTATACGCCCCACTGCTGACTTCCTCCCATGGATGAGTATATTCCTATTCTTGTACTGTTTCTCAAAGTGTGATCTGTGCCCCTCGGCTTCATCGAAAAAAAACAAAGCCTGAAGCTGACAAATCTTGTATCATAGGGAAAAATGTTAATGAATCTGTAATTTATTTACACTTATCAGTATCACAGTGTACACGTGTGTTTTGTTTTTACACTTGGTGAGTGCACCACAATTAAATAACAAGAAAAATAATAATCTTGAAAAATAATCGAAAAAAAACAAAGCCTGAAGCTGACAAGTCTTGTATCATAGGGAAAAATGTTAATGAATCTGTAATTTATTTACACTTATCAGTATCACAGTGTACACGTGTGTTTTGTTTTTACACTTGGTGAGTGCACCACAATCATATATGTCTTGATGTTTCAACAAGACATTTTAATTTCTTACAATGAATATGAGAAACAATAACTCTCCAGTAAAGTACAAATTAATAAATATGTTGCGGCTTTACACTCCTACATTTATTCATAATTTAAAAATATCAACAAATTAAAACATTGAATAAGAAAAATAAAGTGTGGTATCTGTCTAAAGCTATTTCTGGGAGCCCTTAGAAAGCTGCGGTTATTTTCGCTCGGTTGAAATAAGTCAGGATGGCCGAGCGGTCTAAGGCGCTGCGTTCAGGTCGCAGTCCACTTCTGTGGGCGTGGGTTCGAATCCCACTTCTGACAGACTTTTTTTGTTTTTTTACGGTCTAATAATATGTCATTCAGACATTAGATTTTGTTGTGTAATTTATATTATTAGAAATAAATTACATATTTCTATCTTTGAATACAGTCGAACATGTTTTAGTTTCATTTTTTTAATACTTTCTGACTGAAAAGACAAATCTAGTAAATAGTTTATATTCAATCTTTGTCTCACCGTTAGCATATCTTGTTTGTGTTATGTCACTAATATGTTTGCTGTGTTTTTTTTGCTAATATTTGTTGTTTGAAATAGTTAAGTTTTAAACTAACAATTAACTATATTGTCTTTGTACAGAACCGACATGCAATTGATGTTATGAAAAAATGTAATACCTATTATAGTTTTTCATTGACAACTATTATAGCTTTTTTATTTTTTTTGACATATTGACATAATGAAGACAAAAAAAAGTAAAAGTGTTTTAAGCAGGATAGTTCCACGTTAACTTATGTTCATTGGTTTATATTTTATTTCATTAAAATAATTGGTAACTCGATTATATTTCAGATTGATTCTTACCATCTATTCAGGGCTAACAATTTAATCCCTACACCGTACACCTCCGCAGAGGGTGAATGGGATAAAGAAGAGAAGAAGAAGCAATTTAATTATAATTGTGAAATTTTAATGCTTGCGAAAATGTAACATTAACATTACCGTGGATTTTTTAACAACAAGAAAAGAGTTATGATTTACTTTATAATGAATCATATTATTTTAAATATTTTTTTAGTTGTATTAATTTAAAGTGATGGTTACCAAAATCTATTTTTTTTATCCTAACAATACAAATCAATAAATCGAAATTTTTTACAAATAAAAACCGACGTCAACCGAGTTATTTGTTCATTTGTCGTGCACATACTAATAATGAAAATTTAAGACTTCTATGGTTTTCTCATGGATGCCATTATCAGGACTGGGCCGAATTGAAATTGGACTACTCTTACAATAAATAGCTGATTATTATTACATGGCTGAGTATCGCAACCGTTTCTTAGAGACACGTGAAGTGATACGTTACTGCGATAAGACGCCAAGTCTGCCGCTGATCAAAGGTTGGTCGCTCCGACTGCAAGCAACAGTAGGATATCTTGAAGCACCTTCAACTGATTTCTTATCGATACTATATTCGCATTAAACTAGCAACGTTGCATTTGTAATTGGGCTCTCAAACGAGGCTTGTTTTTTTTTCTTCCGTTTGAATAGACTGGTTTATTATTTCTCATTAACACAACACGATACATGCCGAGGAAAGGTTGTTTTCAGATATTCTAGTACGATTAAGTACTATATGTTGTTTACCTTTTGAGTACTGCCACACATACCACAGATACAAATGACGTCCACAATCGATCATTGGCAATTGAATGAAAGCAACTTATATCTGTTTTTTGTTTTGTATTCCGTGTTTTATTTTTGTTTCGAGCTATAATTCATTTATTGGATATGATTTGATATATTCTGAATGTCCTTTGGCCGAAACAAATAAACATAAATACTAAAATGATGACTAACAAAATAAGGAAATAGTTAATAAAATACTCACTCTTATTTAATAAATATAGTTTAGGATCTACTTTATATTTACTATCTCTTTCGAAATTACAATATAACATTACATAGTAATTTACCAAAACAATGTTTAGTCAACTTGTTAAATCCACTAATAACAAGCGTAATAAGTATAATAACTTTCAAATTAAACACCTTTCTATTGTTAACATAGACTTTCACTGCTGATACCATTTTTCTAAGTATATCAATATTAACATCTGTGAACCAGTAATACGAATTTACTTTGTTAATAATTCTAACTACGTTTATGTACCTTTAAACTACATTAAATGATGCAACATTTTATTATATTGTAATGATTATCATTTGCCACGAATTATATAATATTTCAATGGACAATTATCAGATAAAAATGTCATTATTTCTCTCTCGTGACAATTTTACGGTGATATATACACAATAAAACCGACCGACAACAACTGATTCATATAGCTTCCTCGGGCCTCAGTTTCACTAATTCCTCAGACATCTTCCATAGCCTCATACCGTCTTCTTCATCCGTGGCTTTGAACGACATCTTGCTCTCTTCGCAATCCATAAAATACTTCCCCGTCAGAAAGTCGCAATCGTCAGAGATTGCCAGAAATATCGACGTCTGCGCACCCTCCCAAGGGCTCTTGAAGAACGTGAACAGTATCATACTCCTTAACTTCTCCAAGAACTTTGCGTTTTTGTAAAACGACGTGTTGACCTGCCCTGGGTTAAGACTGTTCACAGCTACATCCGTATCTTCTAGTCTTCTAGCTAACTCATTGCTGAAGAGAACATTACACAATTTACTGTTAGCATAGATTCTGTAGAAGCTATAGCGTCCCTCCTCGTTTATATCCTCTATTGTCCCGAATCTATGGAAGTAAGAGGATACGTTGACGATTCTGCTTGGAGCACCTCTCTTCAACCACGGTACAAGCAGTAGAGTTAATAGAAACGGTCCAAAATGATTCACTTGCATATCTCTAACTATACCATCAGCTGTCTTCCTTCCGCCCAGCCCACTCGCTCCCGCATTGTTTATTAACACGTCTAACTTGGCTTCCTTCTGTTTAAACTCTTCAACAAACTTCCTTATTGACGCTAAAGAGCTCAAGTCCAAGTATTCATACCTAACCAGGTCATTCTTCGTTACTTTTCTTATCGACGCCTCAGCTCTCTTCCCTTTGGCATCATCACGACACGCTAAGATCACCTTCGCTCCGCGTTTAGCTATCTCCATAGCTGTTTGGAAGCCTATACCACTGTTCGCTCCAGTAACTATCACCACCTTCCCAGTCATGACAGTGTCAGAGTAGCATATCCCTGAAGTCAGTCTGTTGTAGATTTTCAAGAACACGAAAAAGCCCGCAAGCCAAAAGTACCACATGTTGGAATAGATTAAAGTCACATGTACGGGCACCGAGCACGCGGTTTGTTGGGTGACTGAGCGTTGCTATCTGGTAGCAAATGTCAAACTTAATCGTTCTTGTGACACATGGATTTTGATACGGCTTTACTTATTATCTCAAATATTACATTTAATTGGATTAATAGATTTACTCTGCTCCGCCCGTGTTCTAAAAGGAGCCCTTTTAATAGAAATGTCTAAACTAAACGTGAAATATCAATAAAAGTATTTGGTTTTTGAAATTAGTCCATGCCATTCACATAATGTTATTTGTACTTCTTTATAACGTTAGTTTAGATTCATGATTCATGAACTTTTCGTTCGATTTAGGTACAATGAATAAACAAAAATCTCCAGTTGCTTTTGAGTTTATATCGAACTGATAAATTAAGAAAATTTCGTATTTTTTTTACAAATCCTTTTTAAAAACAATTGTTTTTTAACGACAAACTTCGTTAACGACATACGTGTTACAGATATTGACCGTATAATAATGTCTGTATTGCACCTTGCATATGCATATGAACGACCTTTCATAATGCATTGTTTTAAATTGTTACTTCAAACTGTGTCATTGTATTAATATGTATATATTAATTCATAATCCCTCTAAGCGCTACATTATTCTATATACCAACACAGAACATAACACAGAATAAGATTTTTATGTGTATGCGGCATACTAATTTATAGATATATTATCTTTAGCGTGGCTTGGTGCAAAAAAACTGGCATTTCAGCCATTTGCACAAAGCTCTCGTGCATATAATATTAATATAACATCATCAATATCATCATCCTAGCGTAATCCGAGTACAGTTGCATCCTGAAGGATGCCCCAGGTCCCCTCCCTAATCCCAATAATTGGCGTAGGCATTTGTTTTTACGGAAGCGAACTGCTACCTGACCTACCAACCCAAGAGCGAAATTAGACCTTATTGGGATTGGGCTAGTCAAACGAGTGGGCACATTGACTGTTACAAGTTCGCAAGCCGCCCGAAGGCCCCTAAATTGACTTAACAACTGCTGTCATAGCCCTTCCAAAGCTCGGGAGCGGTTTGTAACTATTTAAAACGGTTACCCATCCAGGAGTTGACCTGGGTCGTCGCTGCTTAACCTTGCCTACCGCACGCGGTACGTAGGCGCCGATGGGCCAGGAGCGCTCCGTGAAAATAATATAACAAAAATACACATATTTACTGCAGCCAGTTACGCATATAACTGGCTGCAGTAATCCCTTCTAAGATTGATTATGGTTATCTTTATCATAATAGATTTCTAGCCATACAGACACACATACACACATTATATCAGGTGGCAATAATCAGGTCAAGAAGCATTCCTTATCTAAAGCGAAGTTATTCGCGACCTTAACTGATATCCAAAGGTTATAATCTATATAACCCAATTATCTTGCCACGGAAATATAATCAAGCAATTATATACCTTATCGTTTACATGTAAGATTTAAAGTTGCTCACGCCGGTCTGACGAGGTATTACAAAGTCAAAAGTCCCGTTTGATTTGTTTGCGGAAAGCAGATGTTAAATAATATCGTGTCAAATGAATCAAATTATTATTATTTATTGTCGAAATGTGGCATCTATCTATTGTCTTGGCGATATGGACTTTGATTGGTACGATAAATGTTATGTGATTATGCCGTATAAATAGGCAATTTTTAGTATGCGAATGAAAATGTGTGAAGCGAGGCGAGGAACAGGTTACGCCGCAGTATAAATAATCATGATGTAAATAAACCGAAAGAAATAAATTTGGGGCTACGTAGATCACTTACCAGGGGTTATTTTAAGCAGCAACACGGCGATAGCGATAAAGGGAATTTAGGATTCAATATAATACAGCGTAACCATTATGAATACTTGTTGGATCGAGATAGTAACAATTTATTCATTTATCAGCCATAAAATCTAATAAAATGTGCCTACAGTATTATCAAATATCTATTAAATAAATATCCGAAGATAACGAAAGATGAACAGCTCGTGGCCCAGCGGCACCCGCGTACCGCATGCGGTATGCGAGGTTAAGTAATGTCGGGCGGGGTCAATCCTTGGATGGGTGACCGTTTGGAGTGGTTACTAACTGAGCGCTCCCGTGATTTAGAATGCTCGTAAAGCCGTTGATCCCGGCTGCTGGCTATGACAGCAGTCGTTAAGCCAAATTAGGGGCCTTCGGGCGGCTTGAGAACTTCTAACAGTCAAGTTGCCCACTCACTTGATAAGGGGGGTCCGAAGTTGCACCACGCCCATAGGGAGTAGGGTAACACTACACGTGACCCCTGGGTGGTGCTAAAAATGCAACAAAAACTGGCAACCGTACTGTCTTCTCGAAGATCTCACGGTACGAAATACTTTCCACGATACGATAAATAAATAAATATAACTTCATTAATTTTGGAATTAATCAAGTTTGGAATTGTTCCTAACATTTTTATACCTAGAGTAGAACGTTAGGCAGCGTGTACTAACGTGTTTTCCAAGACTGGTTTCAACGGCAACCATTGACTGTGGCTGGGGCCTATACCACAAAACTTACAAGCGTACAATATGACAAAATTTGCAATTTTTTCTAGGAAAATTATACAATTTTGTCGAATAGTACGCTTGAATGCATTGTGGTATCAGCAGTGTGTACTAACGTGTTTTTCGAGACTGGTTCCAACGGCAACCATTGACTATGGCTGAGGCCTATACCACAAAACTTACAAGCGTATAATTTGACAATATTGACAACTTTTTCCAGTAAAATTATACAACCTTGTCGAATAGTACGCTTGAATGTATTGTGGTATAAGCACTATTAGCAGCGTGTACTAATGTGTTATCCGAGACTGGTTCCAACGGTAACCTTTGACAATGGCTGAGGCCTTTATACAAAACTTACAAGCATACATTTGACAATATTGACAAAATTTTCAACGAATATTCCATTTCGTCGCTTGTAGATTTTTTGGTATAGGGGCCAGGCCCTAGTCTTTCCCTTCTTCACCTCTCTAGTGCACTGTTCTAATGAAGTGTAACGTTTCAGCTGGCGTACGGAGCGATGGGGGGCGGCGCGGGGGTGGGGGGCGGCGCGGCGCAGCACGCCCCGCTGCCCGCGCAACCACAGAGGAACTTCAGAAAAGGTATCTCATCATAACACTTCGTATTCACAGTTGATTTGCTTACTTACTTGATAGCTCGCAGGTTGCTCAGTTCAGTTCAGTTCTTTATTTGCTCATAATTAGACAATTAGTCATGCAAATACAGTTTACACACAGATTTAACAAAAATACATTTTTCAAAAATTCGACAAAGCTATTATTATTAATTTCAAATTTAGTTGTTTAACAAAGCAATCAAGAATTACGCGGTACATAATAAATCACGAATAATTAAAGAACGATCAAATATAAAATTTTAAAAGAAAAAGAATTACCCTACCCATATAAATATAAATCAATATCTTGTCAAAATAATGAGTATATTCAATATATGTCAATTGGCTAAAAACTAAACAATGTTCAAGGTCAGTAAAAGATAAAATAGAGAATAAAATTGTTAAGTATACATAAATAGGAGTAGGTCAATTAAAGATTCTGGCATAAAACTCCTTTAGGCTGTAGAAGGGCCTAGTTAGTAAGTATTCTTTAAGAAGTTTACTAAACAATTGTACATTTTCAGCATTTTTAATGTCTTCTTCTAATTGGTTAAAAATTTTTAGTGATACCCAGGTAATACTTTTATTAAAATGAAAATAATGGGACGTCGGTAGTGCTAGCTGTTGTTTACGTCTTAATGGGTAATTTATTCCTGTACTAGCAGATTTAAAAGAATCTTTGTTTTTGTATACATAGATGCTAATGTGATATATATAAAGTGATACCACTGTAAGAATTTTATGTTTTACAAAAAGATTTCTGTGAGTCGCTGGAAATTCTATTCCAAGGAATTTCACAGTCGCAGACTTGTTAATGGGTAATTCAATTGAATAATCAGGTGTCTGTACGGCTCTTCTAAATATTATATAATTACTTTTATCTAGACTTAGTTGCAGGCCATTTGATTTAAACCAGTCACTTATACATTTCCAACATCGATTAGCATTGCAAGATAGTTCTTCATATGTAGATGCACTGATAATGATACTGGTATCATCGGCATATAAGTAAGGGATGCCACAGGGTAAGCAGTCAGGTAGGTCATTGATAAAAATAATAAATAATAATGGCCCCAATACTGATCCCTGAGGTACACCGCATTTTATCAGACAATTTTTAGACCTACTAAGTACTTCGTTTCCAGATTCGTCAACAGCTTTGATCTCCACAAATTGAATACGATTAGTAAGGTATGACGTAAACAGATCAAGAACCGAACCACGAACTCCATAGTACTCGAGTTTACTCAGTAGTATTTTATGATCAACGCAGTCAAATGCTCTACTTAAGTCACAGAATAAGCCTGCACATTTGTAGCCTAGATTAAGATTTTTCATAACCTCAGTAACTAAGCCTACCATTGCTGTCACAGTACTTTTTACTTTACAGAAACCGTGTTGAAAATTGGATAGGAAATTATTGTCATTGAGATGTTTAGCTGGCCTCACTGCCAGGCATTTTTCGAAAATTTTGGAAATAATTGATAGTAAAGATATAGGGCGATAGTTGTTGACATTATTCTTGCATCCTTTTTTATGTATCGGAATGACCCGGGCCACTTTGAGAGCTTCAGGAAAAGAACCTTCATTAATATGTTCATTGAATATGTGGCAAAGAGGAATACATAGTAGATCTATGTTATTTTTAAACATCGTTGTTGTCAGGTTATCAAAGCCATATGACTTACTATTTTTTATTCTCTTGACAATCTTAATGATTTCAACTTCATCTATGGGAAGCATAAACATTGATTTACTATTACATATTTGTTTTTTATTAAGAAATTCTTTATATTGAGTAGTGTTCATATTTTTGTCTCTTAAGTTGTGACCAACGATAGCGAAAAAATCATTAAAAATGTTACATATTGTGGTAGGATCACGCAATTTTGTTTTACCTTCTGTTAATTCCCACTTATTATTACTTATGGACGAATGTTTACCAGTGTTTTCTTTGATAAGTCGCCAGACCGTTCTAGACTTATTTTTAGATCTTTTGATAATGTTTTTGATATGTAAACTTTTTGCCGTAGTGAGTGTAGTTTTTAGTATTGATTTATACAGGTTAAAATATGCACTAAGGTTTTTATTAGGCGTAGTATATTATTGCCTTTACATCAACTTGATATGAAGCCATGGCGTGTGGGGCACTAAGGCTGAGTTGCACCAAACTGTCTGTAATCGTAAGCGTTGTTCGTTAAATCTGATTGTATGGAAAGTTTGACAAGTCTCTATGGGATGACAGCTGCCAGCGCCATATTTAACGGTGATCTGTCTGTGATCGTAAGTTGGTGCAACTCACCCTTAATGTTCTGACTTTATATCAAGTAAATGGCGGCGAAAAGCATAATAATTTGCAATTGACGTGTGCTGTGCGGACCCTCAATGAGATAGCAGAAAACATCGATTTATTTTCGTGTTCTCTGTATGAATTCACAAAGACTGCATTGTTTGTGATATGTTATAAGCGTAATAAAATAGGAAAATAGTTATAGTATACAGGGCGGAAATAAAATACGGGCCCTAGAGGGAAACTACCGTAAAACGTTGAGGTAGCTCTATTTGCTGAAAGGAATTATTATTTAATGAAACTGCATTTACAGATTTTTGGAAAATTAAAACTTTTTTCAGGACTGATTGTACATAATTTCTTTTTTACAAGCTTTTATTTACTTTCACCTGTCCCGTTGCCTGTCTGTAATCAAATCTTGCAAGTTAAATTTGATCCACTTCCCTGTTTCCGATTGAGCTGAAATTTTGCATGCATGTATAAATTGGATGACAATACAATGTTATTATGACATAGAGCTGATCTGATGATGGAGACAGAAGGTGGTCATAGCAATTCCTAAACTGCACAAGATAAACTCATCGTGTTTGGGCTCATTCGAACCGACTCAACAAGTACTACAAGTAGTTTATGATTGTGGCAAAAAGTACAGTTGGAAATAAAAGCTTGTACCAAAAATTAAATTTTTCACCAAAAACTTTTTTTATTTGTGGCCTCTCGTATAGACTAGGTCGGTCTCTAATAAGTTTTTGTTCCTTGATAGAAAAATGATCGATTGGCATCAATTGCCATGAAACTTTTTTCTGACAAAAAAATGGCTTTGTTTTGATAGAGCAATAAATGCAGTACAGACGTAGTGCATTTATTCAAATACCTGTGAATGCAGTTTTAATGCTTAGGAGACCAGGGCCCGACTTGTTTTTTCCACACTGTATAAATACGAGTAGTTACACTATTGTCTTAGGCTTACCTGTACAAATGGTTGTCAAATAAATAACTAATAAAATAGTGTGGCTAATAAAATAACACTCATGTGGCGAATACCTAAAGGTCGGGAAGTGATGCATGAACTTGTGTTTGTCCCGCAGTGGGCGTGGGCAGCGGCGTGGGCGTGGCGGCGGCGACGGGGCAGCCGCTGCTGACGCCGGCGCCGATGCAGCCCTTCGTGCCCGCCGTGTACCCGCCGCCGCACCACCAGCAGCAGCCGCTGCACTACCCGCATGTGGTGAGTACCCGCTTCCCCACTTCTTTTAACTCGACACTAGAATAATTTATACCAAAAAAAACCGACTCCAATTTTGTACTTGCTATGCCACAATTTGTGATTTTCGTGAGCCAATGCTTGGTTACCTACAGATAATACCGAAATCGGCATATGCGTGCCTATCAAATTCGAGGAGTTCCCTCGATTGCTCCTAGATCCCATCATCAGACCTTTTTCCAAATTTATATGGGACCAATGACGGGGTACCTGCTTTGAAACAAAAAATGAATTATCAATATCGGCCAACGTCGTCAAGAGTTATCGGGGTACATACATACATAAAAAAAAGAACAAGCAAACATGCAGACGAACTGAGTACCTCCTTCCTTCTATTGAAGTCGGTAAAAATCCATGATAATGATCTGTCCGACCGCTTTCGGCCATGGCGACCACTCCGACTCCGATCCAGCGTTTTGGCGCTCATGCGCTCGAAGGTGGCTTATGTAGCCTATCCTTGCGGCGAAATTCCGTGCACATTGCGGGCACGTAAGAACGCCGTTCTGGTAATTATATGCTATGGCAGCATCCTTTGGGGGTGAAAAGGGGGGTAGAAGTTTGTATGGGCGAGCGATATTTAAGCCTGCGCCTACGTTCCATTTAAGCTTTAGAAGCTATAGTTAAAATCTGTCGGGTTACTGAAATTTGCCGTGTATAAACGAGTCCCACGCAGGCGAAGTTGCTGGTAAAACCTAATGTTGTTATATGGGTCAATCCTTGTTGTTATTCGGTTCCGTCAGCGAGGAGACAGCGGTTATCAATAAATCAATCAAAACGTTTATTTGTAAACATAGGCGTTACAATAAAGGGATGGTAGGATATTATAGAGGTTCTGCTATGCTTTGCCATAAGGTGGAAGCCGAAGAGGAAATATGTTGGGGCACCTGATACGACATGACTATTACATAAAAACTATAATTGAAGGAAAGATAGAGGGGAGCAGAGGCAGGGGAAGACCGAGACGTGCGTTTATGGATCAAGCCAAAGAGAAGGTCAATGTAATGTCGTATCAGGAGCTCAAAGCATTGGCAGAGAACCGAACAGAATGGCGATTACTCCACCGACAAGAGCTACACTCTTAAATATATGATGATGATGATGCTATGCTTTGCCCAAAGGCGTACAAAAACTACTTATTGAATAATAGTAACCGGGTTTCTTAGAAAAATCTTATAACATGGACTTCTAGCATACTCCAGAGTGTGAGTACGTGGGTCATCGTCACAATGGGTTAATAATCATCGCTAAAAATCATGTTTGGTAGATTATAACTCTATACAATCTCGGTTTTAAAGAGTGACTCAGGAAACGTAACCATGCTAACGAGCAACAAGGAAAAGTTGATTGACCCATATGTATAGTCTATTCTATACTAATATTATAAAGAGGAAAGATTTAATTATTTGTTTGTTTGTTTGCATTGAATAGGTTTTGAAACTACTGAACCGATTTGCAAAATTCTTTCACTGTTGGGAAGCAACACTATCCCCGGGTGACATAGGCTATATTATATTTAATAAAAAATTAGGGATCCTTACTAAAACTCCAATAATGTAACCCCAATTGTAAAAAAATACCTAAAATATTCTGTATATCGCGGCCACTGCGAAAACTATTAATGAAATAGTAATTATTTGTTAATTATTGTAATGTATTATAATTATACTTTTTAATTTTGTATTTTTTGTTACGAAGCCGGGGCGGGCCGGTAGTTATTGACTGAGCAAAGCGTCTCCGTTTCAGCTTTCGACAAAAATTCTTTCGTATGTCTGTTCGTCTGTCCGGATGTTCTCCTCTACAGGTCGCATTTCTCAACCGATTCTCGTGAATTTTTGTCAGCAGGTTCGATAATTATACAGATCTTTTTTTGTGAGTCAGTTTTTGGAAATAAAATAAAAATTGCGATGTCTACAGCTCACAGTGCCACTAGTGTAATAAAGATGAACGATAGTAATGTCGTGTGTGTTGTCCGCAGCCGAACTTCCAAGTGCGCATGTACCACTCGGGCGGCGTGGGGTCGATGCCGATGGCGGGCATGGGCGAGTACGCGCCGCAGGCGCCGTCGCCGGCCGCCGCGTCGCCCGCGCTGTACCCGCCGCCGTCGCCCGCGCACACGCCGCACAGCCACGCGCACACGCACGCGCACTCCCACCCGCACTCCATGCAGCACCCGCACCCGCATCCGCATCCCCACCCGCATCCGCACCACCACTACCAGCAGCCGCCTTTCCAGGTCAGTACACTAACTTACTACTCTACGATTTTAAGCTAATAAACGTTAACTGGTGCTTAATATAGGACCCACTTCGCATTTTTTTTAAATCACTATACATTTTGACAAGCCTGTCAACCTTAAGGGGCGCTCACAAGTAGTCCACCGAACACCGCTTACGTTTACAGATCGTTTTGTGCAACACCTTTATTACACTTCAAATAGCTGTTATCAAGAATTCATATCTGGACCAGTTTACGATTTAAGCTAACATGATCGCTAACATTAGAATCTACAGGGTGGGAATGAGTATACCGACAGATTCTAACCATCGATTCTAGTGCCTATTTGGACAAAAAAACTAATATAAACATTGCTGGATAAATCCTCAATTTCGTGATATTAATTTTATTCAGTAATTAACAAGTTAATAAATCTCAAGGGTAACACGCCTTAATTATGTGATGTCACCACACAGACAAGCACACACGTAATACGGAAGTGGTAATATCAGTCTTACCTGACATCTGCCATAATTTTGACTACGAATATTTTTTAAATAAAAGTTGAGTTTGTCTAATGTTATGTCTAATGGTAGATAGCGATTGCTGTGTAACAAACTAAGATACAATTAAACACTAACCCGCTTATTCATAAACTTCCATCAAGTCTCTATTAGTTAACAAGCCGCTAAAGTTGGTTTGTCCTTATCTGTCACTTTGACATTTATGTTTGTGAGAAAGGGACAAAACAACTTTTAGTTAACAGAGGTTTGTTAAGTTTTATGAATAAGGGGGTCATACTTTTGCCTAAGATATCTTTAATCAGAATCAGTAATACTCAAAAGTGATTAACTTATTATTACTAGCTTGGTCGTTAGTTTTACTTCTGTTCTCTACCAACGAGTCTGCAAGCGTCCAAACTTTTTTTGGTGAGTAACGTACTGGCCGTTAATCAGATTTCAAAACGTCGGGAGTCGTTCGTGAAGTGTGAAGTTTTCTTTATCACTCTTTAGACTAAGGTTTCGTTTACAAGAAAGTACTGTCGTTATTTTTTTTTGTTCCAGAAATAAGTAAATTAATTAGACAGTTTTGGACCCATGTTGATATAACATTATTTACTCGTAATAATAAAATCGTCGTAATCTATGGTTGAAGTTTGTCGGTATACTCCTTCCCACCCTGTATAATAATAGGATATTTACTGTATATATCTGTTTTAATGAATTGCCAATATTACCAGTTTTTAAGAATTGCCGATAATCCAATCACCGCCAGTACGAGTTATAAATAATGTTTTTTTTTCTCCATCCTCATTCCATTTTATAATAGTCTCCAATCTAAAGATTACTTGAAATATCGGATCGGTCCACAATCTAAAAAATACAAAATGGCGGCCATTTTTCTCTACACCCAAGCTCCTATAGTAGTTTGAATGTGAGCTAACGGTTGCAACGTCCCTTAGGTGCTGTGTCCACTGATGGGCCCGGGCGGCGGGCAACACCACCACCACCACCACGTGGCGTACCTCAACCACGCGCCGCCCACCGCCTCGCCGCCGCAGCATCCCCACCAGCTGCAGGTGTGTACCACACCTCTATATCAAACCCATTGGCGTTGGACCAAGCATTTATAGGCCTGCCGTTTCACTGCCGCTGCCGTTGTAATACGAAAATCTAAGTTCTGTACAGAAGGTTAAAATTTCTTTGACTCTAGTAAGGTACGCGCTTTGCTCTTGCATTGCACCGAACAAATTTTTTTTTGCTGACGGAAGACATTGATTTTATTATTCCCCAATGTAGCAAACCGTATTTCAAAATAGAGGAAACGTACCCATGATATGCACAAAGAGCAGCATCTTGCGAAGATTTCAGCGATATTTTCCTAAGGGCATAAACATATTTGCTAAGGTTTTTACAAAGTATGTGCCTTATCCAGTTTCCGTGGCAGTTTAATATCGGGCCAAGAAATTTTATTTCCTTCACTTGTTGTAGAGAAAGGTCTTTGTACTTTACTGTGATATCTTTTGGATTTGATTGCGGCAAATAGAATTGCATATACTTTGTTTTATCTAGGTTTACAATGAGCTGATTAGTATAAGACCACTCCATTACATTATTTAGCGCTAAATTAAGTTTATCCTGATAGCTATTGTCATCATTGCCGACTGTACTTTTTTTCTTACCTTACCTTACTCGTTGAGACGGTTCAAGCGAGCCCAAGCAAGGCGGGTATATCTAGTGTAGTTTAGGAGTTGCCATGGCCACCTTCCGTCTCCATCAGATCAGCACAGTGGTACCATAATATTAAATTGTCCCCAAACTTAAAAAAGTATGCCAAATTTCAGCTCAATCAGATACCGGCAAATGGCTGAAAAAGGGATTGCAAATTTTGATGAACATTTTCATACTTACATATTGACATACGAACAGTGTACGTTAACTAAAAGCTTGTAATTTCAATCTCGTCTTGAAAGCCGTGATAGTTCAAGAAACAAGGATTCCGACAAGGACTATACAAGGGATATATTATACTGACACAGTATTGGCTATCACTTCAGAACGCATCCGATGGATGTGAACCTAACCTACCATCAACCACCAATATCGTTTTGCTGCATCACGAGTGTCATGACACGTCACCTCATTTTTCACTCCTGTTCTAAATTAGAATTTCGCTAAGAGAACGATTCCGCTTGTTATTTACCCCAGTTATTTCTCCACCACTTAAGAGGGCGCAGTACGTTTGATTCTCCATACAAACGTATTTATGCTCTCATTTTAAAACGCCATGCTAGAATAACATGAAACTTTGTATACACAATGGGATCCAGCTTGTCTAGGGCGGAAATTAGTTTCTGTTGCTTGAAATTATAATTGCTTGAAAGCCGTAAAAAACTCAAAAAACCGCTATATCTTTTTCTTTTTCAATTTCTAGCAACAAAAACTAATTTCCGACCTAGGTATGCCGGATCCCATTGTGTATACAAAGTTTCATGTTATTCTAGCATGGCGTTTTAAAATGAGAGCCTAAATACGTTTGTATGGAGAACCGATCCACACCGATCGTACTGCGCCGTCTTAAAAATACAGCCAATAATGTATTATCTTATGGTCTAAAAATGATCCTTTGATGTGACCAAATCTCTTAGTGTTAAATGGAGTCCACATTCTTCGCTCTAACTTTATCTTTCAGGGAGTATTTAAAAAAGTGAGTCAAAACATTACAACAGATACAGAGGGCGCTGTCGACGTTGACAGCTAATTTTAAACTGCTCCGTATTTAATTGTTAATTTTATTATAAATACATAGTTTTTAAGTGACGTAAATAGATAAATATCAAGTTTGACATATAAATTTCATCGACATTGTATATTTGTGAGGAAAAATGGCACCGGCGAAGGCAAAACCCACGGCAAACACCGCAGCAGTTAACAGGTTGGTGGACGTTATTTTAAATCTGAAGACAGAGATTACTGAACTAAAAGTTGACGTAAAGAGCTGTCGTGATATTATTAAGACGCAACAAAGGATGCTGACTCACCTGATCACACAAATATCTCGACACCAACCACTGCCACCAAATGTTCAGCACTCACAGAACGTTTCACTCGACGAATCTGGCCCTCATGGCATAGTATTCTTGGGTGACGATACTACATCTGTCCTTACTGACACACTGCCGCTGCCGTCGCTGCTCTCACCAGCAACGCCAACGGGTTCCGTGATCCCGGCGCCAGCACCGGTGCCAGTGCCGGTACCAACGTCACAGCTTGCGTCTCAATCTACGCAATCGCCTCAGTCACAGGCTACGCTACAGTCTACGCCACAGCCTGCATCACAGACTACGGCCCCACCACCTGCACCACAGCCTGCGCCACCGTCTGCACCACAGCTTGCACGACAACCCCTGCCCCTGAGACATCGGTCAAATCAGGCTACCACTGCACATCCGCAATCTGTACCAAGGACCACCTCGCATAGATCTTCACAATCCACGGGGCTCCGTGCGGCTGTCTCCCGAGTTACCAGTTTGCACGTCTTCAACCTGAGCGTCGAGACCACAGCCGAGGACGTCGCCCGACACGTGCAGACCCGGATGGGCATCCCGGCGCCAGTGTGCGAGCAACTGATTGTCACTCGAGGCAACTATGCGTCATTTCGACTGGAAGTACCAGTTCACAAGGCTAATATAGTCAAACGTCTTAGTAACTGGCCCGAGGGAGTATCTGTGCGTCCTTTCAATATCGTGCAGCCAAAAAACTTAACACCAGATTGCAGCACAACACAAACAATATAGGCACTAAATTAGTCATAATCCACCAAAATGTTCGATCTATTTGTGGCAAATTATCGTTGTTAGAACTACTTTGTAACACTGAAAGACCCGATATTCTTGCATTAAGTGAAATTTGGTGCAGCAAAAGTGAGATTGAGCGAGTGCGAATATGTGGGTACACCGTCGCTAATTATTTTTGTAGAACGCGTACCGCGGCTCACGGTGGGACCGCCTTGCTTGTGCGGGACGGACTAACATTTAAGCCGCGTAATGATCTACAGTCTCATTCTGTTCAATATCACTTTGAATGCTCAGCCATTGAAATTCCCAGTTGTAAGTTAGTAATTATATCCATGTACAGAACTGGAAATGGCGACTTTGATATATATTTGATGAAATTGGAATTATTATTACGTAAACTCACTGACGAAAATAAAAGGTTTATTATGGTTGGCGATCAAAATGTGGACTATTTATCTGACAATAGTCTAAGACGGCGAGTTGACGACGTGTTAGGTACTTATGGATGCATAAACACTATTTCTTTCCCTACTCGCGTAACAGCCGACTGTTCGTCATCCATCGATTGCGGTATAGCAAACCACTCTCGTGACTGCCTATCTGTGTCGCCCGTGGACACTGCTATTAGCGATCACAACGCCCAGCGATATGAATTCGCTATTAATGAATATATGTGTTTAAATGCTGTCGCGCATGAGATCGAACGTCGATTATTTAATGACGAATCTATTTATTTATTTTATTGTGATATTTGTAATTATGATTTTAATTTTATTTATGATAATACCATTGACATTGATACTAAATTTTATAAATTATTTAACATTTTGACATATTATATTGATATACATTTTCCAATGAAAAAAATTAAATTAAATAATAAAAAGAAAAAGTTGCCTTGGGTTACAAAAGAATTAATGGAGTACATAAGAAAACACAGAGACCTCCATGAAATCCAACGTCAATATCCTGGTAACCCGGTTATTGCTGAATCTATTGAAAATTATTTTAATTTAATTAAATCCACAACGCTGCGTGCTAGGCAAGACCACATCGAACGCAGGTTAGGTGAGAGCAGAAATCCCTCTAAGGAGATTTGGAAAGTGGTAAATGAGGAGATAGGCGCCAACAAAACGTCTCTTCAAGATATTCGCCTTAATGATTCCAACCAAACTACGATACCGCCTAGCGAAATTCCCAATGTGTTTAATTCACATTTTTTAAATATAGGTGTCAAACATGCCATCCAAACGAATCCCACTTTGAGCAGGCGTTATCTTTATAATTATCTCAATGACCTTGACGTACCGACGATGACGTTGCCGACCGTCACAATCGACCAGCTGAATAAGGTAATCCAGCACATGTTGAAGACACGCGCAACTATTGATACTTATGACATTTCTCTAAATATTTTATTATCTATATGGCCAATTATTTCTGACATTTTAGTTTTTCTTATTAATATTATTTTTAAAACAGGTATGTATCCAGAAGTGCTAAAGAGTACCAGAGTGTGTCCAGTGTATAAGGGTAAGGGTGACAAGGGCGACGTTAACAATTATAGGCCAATAACAATAGTTCCCACAATTTCTAAAATTGTGGAGTCCATTCTCTCGTCGCATATAATGGCCCACCTAGAGAAAAATGACTTACTGACTGACCGCCAATTCGCTTATCGGCAAAATATGTCCACAACCACAGCTGCGCTCAAAATATTTGACTGCATTGTTTCCGGGCTGGATGACAAATGCAAGATGGCTGGTGTATTTTGTGACTTGTCCAAGGCATTTGATGTAATTAATCACGAACTGCTCTTGGATAAGTTACATCACTACGGAATACGAGATTTGAGCCACGAATTGATCTCATCATTTTTGTCCGACCGGAGACAGGTTGTCAAGTTATCCGTGGGCGGAAAACGACTGAAATCTAGTGCTGGCAGCGTGAATATAGGAATTCCTCAAGGTTCAGCGTTAGGAAATACCCTCTTCCTAACGTTTATGAACGACCTTCCCGCTGCCATCACGGCTGGCCTCTCAGTCTTATTCGCGGACGATACCACGGTGGTAGTTAGTGCGCGTACATTTGAACAGCTTGGGGAAAAGGTTCATGACGGGTGTGATCAACTGCAAAGGTGGTTTTCTACCAATGGCTTACTATTGAACATAGCTAAATCCAGCATCATGGTCTTCACAGGCCGCAAAATTACAATTCCCCCGTGTGTAGCGAACAGCCCTATGCCGATAAGTGATGAATGTAGGTTCCTTGGCTTCACTCTGGACTCTAATCTTAACTGGAAGTGCCATGTGGACAAATTATGCGATAGATTGAGTAGTGCAGTCTTTGCCTTACGTAAGTTAAAGCCAATCATCTCCGATGATGCCTTGAAGCAGGTTTATTTTGCCCATTTCCATTCGCTGATGTCGTACGGCACACTTATCTGGGGAAACTCAACGGATGCCAACAGAGTTCTGCTCATGCAGAAACGTGCCGTGCGTGCGATGATTGGAGCAAAATCCAGAATTTCATGTAGGAACCACTTTTCAAGACATGGTATTATGACACACTACTCTCTCTATGTATTCGAAATTATAATGTTCGTAAGGACCAATCTTTCTGATTTTAATAGAGTAAATGTGATTGGCAAAACACTCCGCCGCACAGGGCGTTTGAGAACAGTTCCCCGTCGCATGGCACTTGCAGGCAAGAATCCACGTGTCATTGGGCCTACGTACTACGAGCGACTGCCCGCTGATCTTAGACTTGAACCATCTGACGAAGCATTTCGACGCCGCCTGAAACACCTTTTATTGGAAAATCCATTATACTCTGTTAAAGAGTATATGGATATGGACATGTAAATAATAATTACTGATGTTTGTATCGAATCAATTTAATTTTAAATGTATTTATATGGACATTAATTATTTTTTAACTGGCTTGACGATTCCAAATGGAAGATGCATTTGATTTTCTTTTTACTTTTTATCGTTTATATTATTTTACCTATGTTGACATTGTGCTATTATTATCATTATTTTCCTTGTTATGACGATCATGATAGCAATTCGTATAATTTTGACATGTATGCAAATTTATATTGTAATTCCTTATCATGAAATAAAATAATCTAATCTAATCTAATCTAAAAGCTGTAGGTGATATATTATTGCTCGGTTCTGTTATGTATCCGACTTCAACAATTACTGTTAATAATTATGATACAAGAAAATAAGGTATGGCAGTCTGGGGAAAAAATCGTTGTGCGAGTGGTACAAGCCATCATCATCATTGCTATTGAGTCTATCGGTGGTTGGCGGTCGTAGTGTGAATTCGTGTGTATACAGGCTGTACAGGGACGTAGGCTTGGTGTCACGATCCGGAGTGACAAACTTTGTTTCCTTAGACCAGGTTAAAAATAAAATTTGCATCACACTTGCTCGGAAAGGGTCTTATTGTACGCAGGCGTATAGGGTAGTTATTTAGCTCCCGCGGGAGTTATGGATTTTCATAACTCCCTAGGGAGTTATGAGTTTCTCTGTGATCTGATTGGTTTAAAAAATCTAGTTGGCCGCGCTCCATAAGAATACTGATCTCTGATTGGTCGCAATATTGAAGGTACGCGCGCGTCATACATTGATACTGGAGATGAAGTGGTCGATTTCTTAAATTTTGATTAGTTATGGAGTTATTTATTTCCTGGCAAATGTGAGGAAAACATTGTGTTTACCTCTGGACGTAAGAAAATTGCAAACTCCGGTCATCAAAAGCTATAGACTCTCGTTCGCAATTTCCCACTTAGAGCTCGTTCCCACTTGTCGGATGTCGGATCCGGATGTTTATCGGGTGTCGGCGGCTCATACAAATTGGTGTCCGACAAATGTGAACAGTTTCATATAAAATGTTCTGCCACTGGACCATCCGATTAAAATCCGGACCCGACATCCGACAAGTGGGAACCAGCTCTTACGCCCCTCGTTAAACAATGTACTATTTCCGGCCTAAAAGTAAATGTCCATTGCAGCTTCTCCCCGGCGCGCACGCGCACGCGCACGCGCACGCGCACTCGGGCGGCGGCGCGAGCACGCCGGGCCTGCACGCGCACCCGTGAGCGCGCACCGCCCGCGCCCGCCGCGCTCAGCCGCCCCACTCTCCTACATTCACAGTGTTACTTAACGTGTGCTGAGCAATGTCGTTAATGTGACCAGCGCTGCCGGTGTCCAGGAATAGGTTCTACGTTAACAAATGTGTGAAATGATCGCTTCGGTTTGAGCTCGCGACGTGTTTTATATAAGACTGTGTAGAAAATACGGGTGATAGATATTCTTCTGCCTTTAAAGTAAAGCAATAACGAGTAGTTGTATAATTTGATTTCTGGGCCACTTCATACCTTGTCACAGTTACAAGAATATGAGATCTTTAGCAGCTTTCATATTTATTTTCACTGTGACAATGTACCAGAAATTGAATTCCTCAACTGTATATTAAATGTTCATTATCTACAGTCGATTTGAAGTACAGTTGATTGACGAATAAAACCATTTCATCATTTTGTAAACTCCCTTAATTGTTATCTTTGAAATACCGTGTACTATTATCAAATAAATCAACCCGATCTCAATAAGATTAATCATCCGATATTACTTTTCAAACTATATTTTGGAAGTCTCTTTACCAAGTAAAGTAAGACGAAGCATAAATTAATACACTTATCACTTTGTCGTTAACGTGTTTAAAATACGTCCCGAGCTATAACTTTTAAGCGCACGTAATTCAAAGTCATATTTTTGTACCGCTCCGTGAGTAAAAATCTTAGTAGTGGCTAATAATGAACTAATATTTTTACTAACGGAACGATACAAAAGTAATCCTTTAGAATTAACAACAAAGAATATTTGTTTATGAACCTAAACTCTGTACAGAAACTGTACAGTGTGGGTAAACTTTTAACTATTGATTTACTGTGCCCCAAAAATTATGGATCGATTTCTGTGATTATGATAATCAGTTGATTCATACAATTTATTTTACTATTTTATCGATGAGCTTTCTCTCATGTACTTGAAAATAATTTAGAAATAAGATTTGTACCCACGTTTTTCAAAAGTTTGCCCACACACTGTAACTAGACTCGAGTACACTGGCAGCTTGTATTGTAAAATAACTTTAAAGTTAATTTGCCTAAATATTTGTTTTGCAAATGGCAATACAGTCACTGCAATAATTAATGTTTAAATGTAATATTAATTCGCGAATTGTTCACTACTGGCAACACTGGCGTTTGCAACGGCGTGATGGCACCGTTCGAAGCGAACGGATTCGGAATGTATTATGTGTGAAATGCAAAGTCAGTGTTGCCATGCCAGTGTGCTATAGTAAAGACGGTTCGCATAGCACGGCGGGTAAATAATGTATCAATGTAACTCCTTCGTTTTTAAGTATATGGCCTGGCTTACAACGAATAGTCCAGCCAGGGGTTGTAATATAGTTAGATAATTTCTTTGGCCGACGCGGGTCGACCGGTCGACTCGCAGCGGCCATCTTGTAAACTCGAATCGTCGGCGACGGTTTGGCGTTTAACAATATTTATTTAGTGCTACTTTAGTGTCCTCCGTATGTTCTGTTTGCGTGGGTCGTGTCAATTATGGCGGCGGGCGGTCGCAGGCTGAACTAGACAGTATGACGGGGATTTAATATTGATACCGTCTTAGGGTGAAACGAGCGTGGCTCTAGTTTCGTTATTGTGCTCAAAGTATAGCAACGAAAAACTATACAATATATAATTAAAACATTCTCATTAGGAAATTAAACTCGAAAGAGTGCCGTGCAAATAATAATGAAATACATGCACTCGTTGAATACTAAATAAAGACAATTGACATTTAGAAACTATCGATATCCAACTTGTGGTCTGAGACCTTTCGAAGCCAATATTTAAATAAAGGATAATATCGTCACATTCAACAAAATACTTGGACTTTTTATAATTTTGGAGTAAATTTGTGTAAAGAATCCACCAACTAAAATTGCGGGCAAGACCAACACTTAAGCAATTGTCAATAGCCCTTATATCTTTGCTGGATTGGCGTCGACAGTAATGACATGTGTATCAATGAGTAAATCGTACGCATCATGTGTCATCAAGGCATTAGCTACTGTTGCGTAATAAAATGTTAGTCACTTTTTTGGACCTAATTACAAACGGTTCCGAAAACCTTGCGAAAAGGAGACAATTAGGACAACGGACATTGAAGCAAATAGCTGAGTATGCAAGCAGGTCATTACACAAAGGTTTGTTACTTATAATTGAAGCGGAAGCCTATTTCTAATAGAATGAGATAAAAAGAGCGAACGCTCAGCGCTCTGTCAAATAAAAAAGATGTCACTCACACGCCATGACATCGGAATGTCAAACTCGAATTTGAACCCTATAGAAATGCATGTAGATTGATATTGCGCTTCCCGCATGACGATTATATCGTCGTTGGCGTCAAACCCATGGTGCGGATATATCCGTCGGCCTCCAAAAGGTTAAAAGCCTTTGTGAAATTACAATTTAACGCTAATATGAGAGACCTTATTATAAAGTTGAAAAAAGTGATTGAAGTGTGTTCGTAGTAACTTTTATTTATACTTGTATGTGAAGCGATCAGCCGCGACCGCCGCCCCGTCTGTGGACTTTGTTTTTGATACTTTTATAGTGCTGTTTGATTGCGCGCGTGTAGGTCGTATATAAACTGTACATAACGTAGGTGGCTGCGTGGACAATTGTAGTCGAAGTGAGATAACGAATTCACCCACCCATCCAAAAGGATGGGCAGCCATGAAATGTAATGAGACACTTAATACATAAACGTTGCCTGTATACCCAAAAGGAATAGGTAAGAACGAAAATGTAATTTCCAGTTATATTAAACTGGGCAATGATAGAATAATACAAACTGTATTCCCTTAAGAGCCATTTCCCCGCGGCGTACGATAATTATGACCTAGGGTCCGGTATAAGGAATATATACCCTACCTATCTGTTATTCGATAATGACATTAATGACAAATATTACATGATAGATGACATATATAGATTGATAAATCGCACAGGGGTTGCCTAGCTTCAATCTCGACTGAACTTGTAAAGTCCATATGATGCCGGATTTTACACTATTAATCGTTTTTTTTTTTAATAGCATTTGGTTATCTAAACTAGTTAAACTTGAGAAACTCGATTTTTTGTATAGGTAGTATTAACATCCCTAAAAGTTAAGAGTAATAATGTGAAAAATAGAAAAGCAAACGGGTTTTTAATTCCATATAAAGTAATTTTTCACTGATCGTTAAAATACTAGTAGAGTTGATTTTATTTAAATATCCGGCTTTTAAAAAAACTGCCATTCAATTTGAACATCCTTGCTTGGACTTTTAATTTGACGTTTCAAATTATTTTAAGTATTTCCTTGAAATTGTAATGTCCGACATTTTATAAACCTGCCATTCGATTTTTTTACTTTTTGCTTGGACAGTACAGTCGCAATTTGAACGGACTATATATTTGATACAACTCAGCTAAGCCCAATGATTTTAAGATATACCAACACAAATAAAAAAGAAATAATTCATACTCTCACTTCGTCTACATTTGTCTGCGAGGATGCGTTCTCATCGATATTACGGTAATCGCGATGATACATTTTACTATAGGCACGAATCATAAATATCAAGTTAAATATATATACACATATTTATTACTAATGGCTCTGTGAGCCATGTTTTTTATTCAAAGTTCAAAATTTCCAGACACTTGACTCGATTAAAAATTATATATAATTATCAAACATGGTCACAACATTTCACGAGAATCGGTTGAGAAATGTGACCTATAGAAGAGGGAAAAGAGTGTTCAATCTAGCGTTCAATCTAGTTCTAGCGTCATCCCAGTACAGTTGCATCCGGAAGGAAGCCCGGGGTCCGCCACCTAATCCCAAGAATTGGCGTAGGCACTAGTTTTTACGGAAGCGACTGCCATCTGACCTTCCAACCCAAGGGGGTAACTAGACCTTGCTGGTGTTAGGCTTCTCAAGTGAGTAGTTAGTAGACAAGTTCTCAAGCCGCTTGGAGGCCTCTTACTTGGCTTAACGACTTGTCATGGACAGCAGCCGGGGTCAACGGCTTAACGTGCCTTCCAAAGCAAAGGAGCGCTCAGTTAGTAACCACTTAAAGCGGTCACCCATTCAAGAGTTGACCGCGGATGCCGTTTTTAAATCTTCCAAAGTATTATATATAAATTGTGAAAGTTAAATAGGTATGGCTCCATTTGAAAAATGTGCTCGGTCAATTCGGTTTTGGATATTATCGATGTCATAAGATATAGTCTTTGATAATTGCATAGCATATCGTTAAGAACGCATTTAAACGCCAATAAAATTCTCTATTCAAATTAATTTCTACTGTTAGTGGAGACAAATTCCATCTCGTTCAAGGAATTTAACCGGTGGGTATCGCGGTAGGAAGACAATAAAAACAAACACATAGATATAGGTTAGCGCCGGGCAATGATGGCAGCATTCAAATACATAAAACACTATATACATACAACTTTACATATTTGATTATTTCCTCATCTTATAAAAATCTAGACAACCTAATTGCACTTCGCGTTTTGATTCATGAATGTAATAAAAAAAAATACTTTAAATTGAAAAAAAAAAGTTCATGCTGGCATGGAACTACGTATTACTTAACTAAGTTTATTCCATAGATATAATTATTTCAACATAAACTGACTAATAATGATTTCACATTGCCCGGTATAGGAGAACAATTTCGAAACGCCACTATTGTATTGTAATATATCTCGATTCTATTATATTTACCGCGACCTAAACCAGATAGATATTTACAAATATACCGCGAATAACGAGTCCACGATAAGTGTAAATATGTATATAAAGAATATATTGAGGGATTCCTCTCGAATACTGTGATTGTACATTGCAGTCGCTCTGAGGGCCTACGTGGCCTGTGCCCTGCTAGGAGCTAATTACCGTCATAGTAGGAAAACAAATGCTGGCATAGAAAGTTCTGGAATCACAGTTAAAGTTGTCGAATGTGTAGACACACTTTCCTTACTAGGCCAGCCGTTTACGAAGGTAGCTCTAGAACACGGTACGGGTCTTTATTATTGTTTTTTTTCCACATTTTGTTTTGATTAAAAGTTTTATTATCGCGTGAGCGCGTGTGTAAGTTTGTTGCTATGAGAGTAAGATATGAGAAATTCTATGTGCGTATGTTATTGTTAAGCGCCATATAAAATTATATAAAACTATATCATGATTTGCCGTGTTGACAGCGCGGCTTTGTTTTTCTTTCTAGTAATAGTACTTCAGAATTATTTCTACAGCCGTGTATTATGTTCGATACAAGTACGATTGTTCCTTTGTGTGTGTGATGTACCGTACACTACACGGATTACTGTGTTTGTCGGGTCGTGCCGTCTCTCTTGCACTGTACAGTGTTAGAGAGGGACGGCGTGCCCGTTACTGTGCGTGCGATGTACTGGCGAACGAAACAGTTCGGCCGCTGTTTGTCGTCGGCACGCACTGTTGATAGCATTTAGTTGATATATATATCGATATATATGTAATGTCACGTGGAATCGATGTCGGTTGGCCGCTCGGATAGAATCGGATCACTGTGCCTTGACATGTTGTCACTGGTCAACCGAATCCTTTTCGAGTGTACAAAAAGCTACTTTAATGTAACGTCAGGGGCCCGAATGACAAACGCTTGTTCAAGCGGAAGTATTTCTAGTAAAAGAAGCAAATGTGACCACCGCTTTCAACGGCAACAGTTTTTGTCAAACGTGTCACTGTTGTATGCAAAACGATCGCAGCAGCTTTTGTAAATTTGGCAATAATATTGTCATTGTAAATAGGCCACCCGTTTGTGGGCGGCCGATGTATTTATATACTTCTATATACACTATTATATGGAATGTATAAAATTGCCTTATAAATGTGTGTGTGCCCGATTGTGGTGCCGACTTGTCAGTGGAGCTGGTCGCGTGGGGACGTACACTCCCATTTTCGGCTATGTACAGTGTGCTAGAAACACTCGCTCGCTCCACTCCAGGGCCGGCCCTCTAATGTAATGTTACCAGCACGTTGATGGTCCCGCGGCGTGCTTTACATTTGTCAAAATTGTCTACAGGCAAAAAATATGTCAGTGCTGTCAAGTTTGGTCTAGCAAGTTTTTTGTGGTCGCGTTTATCGCCACTTATTCGACCCCGTAGATGTGAGGGAGACTATATATTAACTCCGTCACTGTCAAGCTACGCCGTATCATGTCATCAAAGTGGCATAGACCTCAAAAGCGTGTATATATCGCGACATGCGCAGTGGCAGGGTTAAGGCCACCTGACATATATTTTTACCTGTGAGACTTGAATTTGCGCGGGCAAAGCGTCTCTTTCCGATCGGTTTTGCGAGAAAGAGACAGCTGTTAACCTCGCGATAGATTGAAATGAGGTGGAAGAAATACCTAACCTGTGAGACTCTGGCCAAAACAATCTGTTGTTGAACATACTTAAAACAAATACCTATAATTAATATATTAATCGTTTGAAGTGTATCGAAAAAGTGTGTTCAACATTTTCGTAGTCAAGACTTTTGGTTAATGGTTTGGTCACTAAAGCCATAGAATTATAAGACCCGGCAAATAAGTTACTGGTAAATAACAAAAAAATATCTCTTAATATGTAGCAAAAACCAAACTAAATTCACTTAATTTGTTTTCCTCCAATATGCTCGAAAATGATCGCCTTACTGTCGCAAAAATAGTCAGTGTAAAGTGTATGAAATTCTATTATTGAATTCTTTTTACCTTTTAATAACATGATTTGACTAAGAAATGTCACTCCGAACGGCTTCTCATACCATTTAAGTTTTCCCTCGTTTTCTTTATTTTAAAATTGTTTTACTACAAACGCTTTACTTTTACAAGTGGTAGAGAGGACATTTTTAAAAATATCACAAAAGGTTCCAAAAACTTACGAAATAAAGTTAATTGTAGCTAAAATGCGCAAATATTTAAATCACTTACAAGTGTTATTGATTTAATATTCTTAAATTTTAAAATTAATATTACAATTAATAGTGTTATTACGATTCAGGTTAGTTAAACGAATTTCTTAACTGCGTTCAAATAATTGAGTACTAGAGTCTCACTAAGCACGCCGCTTTGCCTCCCTAGCACGGTAATATTTATTCGCGTCTCTATCCAGCTACAGATTAAGAAGATGAAACAAAGCAAGCCGGCAAATGGCAGTTTCACTAAGTGACGTCAGAAATTGATTGGCAACGCCATCTAGTGAAACTACACGACACGATAGATGTACATGTATTTAGTGGATTTTAATTAGTAAATATTACCGTGGCAGGGGTGGGGTTTGTATAATTATGTATAAAGACTGAAAGGAGGGAAGAGCTACAAAGCTCGGGGTGTAAATTGGTTTTTATAAGACACCAACTTGATTTGTAAGCTTGAAGCGTTAGCTCGGTACAGTAGTCTACAAAAGTGTAAAAGACGTGACACTTTTGCAGCCGACTGTACTTTGAAGGTGTTGAGCACGCTGTGCCAAACTCGATGGCAGAATGGTTTTTTTAAATAACTTGTAATTGTCGAGGACACGAACATCTGTGACCGCAATTATTTTTCAATAAAAAAGTAAAAAAAATGTGTTTTGAACACAACAGTCACGTGTTTCATTTATTTTATTTACACAGTGTTACAATAATATACTTAAGATTACAGGAATAAATAGGTATAATATACACAATCGGGCAGTCTGGGACAGTGCATAGCATAGACAAAACTGAACATCAGACAATCGATAATATTTCATTCACTAACATCATTGCTACCAAAAAGTACATCTTGGCAATTTATAAATGTGCCCATGTAAATTTTAAAGACTCCACATAATTACGCTGCACACTCCATGCCATTACCAACAACTCATACGCCAACATATCGGAATGTCAAACACGAAGTTGAACCCTAAGTGCACGTAATTTGATATCGCACCATGACCGATATATCCGTCGTTGGCGTTGAACTGACGGTAAGGATATATGCGTCGGTGGCGTCCAAAAGGTTAATGGTGCGGCAATTGTTGAATAATAGTTTTTAAATTTTGACAACTAATTTGTCAAACCAAGGAATCATTCCAACTCTTTTTTTATCATTGATTTTATTTACTTCATTTATTGCCATCGCCTTGCCAGGATCTTCACACACACACCTAAAAATTTTGTTATATTTTTAACTCACATTTTTCTTTGTAAAATTTTATCATAATGATTTCATGCAATTTCAAGGACGTTATGCAATAATCTATTATGTTCCTCAATGGTAGGTGCATGTACAATTACATCGTCAACATAAAACTCTAGGTACACCTTTCATATTTTCGAACAATTCTTTCTTGAAATGCCTCCTTTGACACCAATAGCCCAAATGGAAGTCTTTTATATCTACAGGGTGTGGCCTGTAATAGGAGCAAAAAATTAAGTGGTACACTATTGAGCTCTTCGGCAAATTCAGCAATTATTTACAAATGGTTTTAACTGAAAAATAAAAAATAAATTTTTTTGGAATTTACTTTTGCAAATATAGTTTCTATGTACTTTTTTACTCTACTAGAGCTATATTAATAACTATTTATTTAAAAATAAAAAATAAAAATATTCAAAAGAGGCTTAATTTGTAATTTGATATTGTGTTTTTTTATTAGAGAAGAGGAATGTTACGTTATCTGTGTCTAGGCAGGGGGGCGACACGGCCTATCGGTGTGAGTCGAGCGCCGGTGACCTTGTAACGTCACGTCTGTTGCATAGGGTTGGCAATGTAGCTGCCTTGGCAAGAGGAAATAATGTTCATTCAATGATCATGATATTCATCAATCAAACACCGGGAAGCTAGTCAAATTTAATCTATAAGTTTTGATTACAAACAGACAGACAGATGCACTGAGTCAGGAGAAAACTTACTAAAAGCTCGTAAAATAGGTACCTACAAAACTTCTCATAATATGGAAACTTACTTTTCTTGTGTAAATCTAAGCTTCACATGAATATTATTGTATGCTAAAATAATAACAATAATATAAAAAATATTTTTTTTGAACCTCAATCCATAGCAATTATGTGACATAAAATGAAGTCATTCACTGCGACCGCGACACCCGCGTTAAGTATAATTTGAAAGACTCAATTGACAATTCATCTATTTCGCCATTTCATTTTTTTTTTGTTTAATTTATTCCGAAGATGTAGGTACTTCTTAATGTATTGCAAGGCAAAATGCATCCATACTCATACCAACCTTTCGTCTTTTTTTAGTCTTTCGAATTGAAAAACGGATTTTAGGTGAAGTCATAATTCTAAATGTAGGGAAGGATACAACATATAAAATGTTATAACTAACTTATCTGGATCGGTAGGTAGCCTAAAGTAGCTTTTCCCTTGGTGGCTTTTGGTATTACTGTCACAACCGTAGACACAGCAATAAAAAGCTCCAGCCATAGTTGATTACATTGAATTACAAATGATAAATTCTAACGAATTTCAAGTAAAACTACACGCCCGCTACCGGCCGATCGATCTCTGTTGTGTGAGCGCACGTCACGCGAGCGAATGTTGAAGCGAGCGGCACCCCTGCGATTCATCTTGCCGCGGCTAGCTGTCCACACACCGCGCGCCCCTCGCGCACCCCCGTTCACGTCGGACACGCACACATAGCCGCGAGACGGGTTTACAGCACACATGCTTCGATGTCGCTTCTTGTTACGTTAGTATATATCTATCTTCTTTGGTCTAGGGGTGGTCTATGGTTAAGCCGCGTATCCTCTAGAGGCAGCCTCAGGGTGAGCGGCTGCCTCGACCCGAGGCTGTCTATCTGTGGATCAGGATGGTTGAAGTGAATACACATTTAAGTAAAAGAAAGTATTTTATTTAATCAAACACCCCGGTCTTGTTCTGCTGGTTTATTTTCGAGGACACTAATGCAGCGCTTATTTGTATTCAGGCTGGGATTTTACACCCACAAGTTTCTTGCAAGGGTTGGGCGGCAGCGGTGTCTCCGACTCAGAGGGCCTACCGCGAACTTCGAAAATCGAACTGCGTGTCGTGCCGTCCCTTTCACTCTCGTGTTATACACTATATGACGGAAAGGGACAGTTCGATTTTCGAAGTTCGCGGTAGGCCCTCAGGCTTGGTAGTCGAGGTAATAGCGGCGGCCACTGTCAGGGATTTGAGATCTGTAAAAATACCCGTGTTATTTATGCAGAATTTTTAGAGACAAACAATGACAATTGGGATGTTGACATCAATAAACATAAATTACTCTTACATCACCAATAAGTAAATCTCACGAAAATATTCAGAAAATATCACGCTTCTACTTATTTTTGCTATTTTAAAGATTTTTAAATACATAAAGATCAATAAAGGGACGATATTTGTATTATTGTTATTTCGCAAGTAGCATTGATATTTCGCAGTAGCTAACACTGTAATTTTATATTTAACTATACAATGTATATTGTTTTGAAAAAATGACACCTCGCCGAGTTTCTTACGCCGGTTCTTCCCGTGGCAGAGGTATATTTTTCCGAACCGGTGGTAGTTTATTGACGTTCATAAGTGCATGTAATATGAATTTGAAAGTGCATGTAATAAAATGTAATTTGAAGAATAAACTACTTTTATCTTTTATCCCCCACGCTTGATTCAATTGTTTTTTTTCATCCCCCGGTTACATGTATGGAGTGCCCTATATTTATATAATTAGTATGTAAAGTGGAGATGATTTTTTTTTGCTGCAACCCTATGGTGTGGGGTGTTGTTGGATAGGTATTTCAAAATGAAAACAGGTCTTCATTAAATATTTTGTTGATAAAAATAATATTTTCGTAAATAATCACTCCATTGAACTATGGATCCAAAAAATAAGAAAAAAATCGTGAAAGTAAAGCTTAATAAAGACTTTCAACGAAAAATATAAGTTTATATTGAATAATCGTAAAGTCTTCCCTTCTTAATAAAATACTCGTACGTATGAAACGCTGCGAAGGTATTCCCTTTTGCTTGTTATTGATTTTTTTAAATAAGTTCATTGGGCAACTACGGAACCCTACAACACTGAGCATGGCCCGACATGCTCTTGCTCGATTTTTATTTATCTTTGGTGACAAACTGCTTTAAACACTTCATCACAAGATCCGTTTTGAGATAAGGAAACAAAACCGGTCAAGTGCGTGACGGGTCACGCACAGAGAAGGGTTCCGTACCGACACCTCCTAATCTACATTAAAAACCACTATACAATACAATACATTAAATAAATAATTTTTATTCAATGGGGGAGACCGGTGAAGGATTATTACACATAAATGGTGCACTCTTAGATTCCATACAATGAAATCAAAATGGCTATAAGTATGTTTATAATGGTAGAAGACTAAGTACCCTCAATATCTCATGGAATCCTCCATCAGAACTCAAGATTGACAAAAATATGTCTTTAAAACCTAGCTTGCTTGACAAACATAACGAAGAGAACAAATATCGCCAAACTCCAACTATGCGTCGTTGAAGAGTTCTGTTCAGCAGTTCCACTTCATCAAATGTCACTTATTTAAATGTAAATGCTTGATTTGTTTATGAAAATACTAAAATCACTATATGTATGCCTTTTTTACATTTGAGGAGTACCCTCGATTCCTCATGGATCCCATCATCAGAACTGCGGTTGGACAAAAACGGGACCAACTTGGATATATATACTTACAATCAAAAAAATAATTTTCAAAATCGGTTCACAAATGACGGAGTTCTGGAGTAACAAACATTATAAAAAAACAACCGAGTTGATAACCTCCTCTTTTGAAATCTTGAAGTCGGTTAAAAAAGGTCGAATCTTCATAGGGAAGTCGCGGCACTTACGCCCTTTTGTTTGGGCAAGACAGTTTTTCAGCAATAACTCAAAAACCGTTAAACCTATTTTGTTCAAACCAAAAATCGTTGAAAGTATTTTATAATTGTACTAGCTAGGCTGATAGGTGTATAGAACGCTTGAAAACTACAAAAACAAAACGCTGCAGACGCGGCTAGCCGAATCCACACAATGGGCGATGATGGCCCCTCACCAGAACGCAGCCCAGCAACCTGGCCAACAGACCGGACGCAAACATAGTTTACAATTTCCGAACGTACCCAACCCGACGCTGTCAACCAACAAATTTAATATGGCCGACCTTTCGTCATAAAATTAACACTTTTTAATGCAAAATACGCGACAATCCGAATTTTGCGGATACATATGTTCAACTCAGAAATCGTTATTTTTATACGTTCTTCAATTTGAGACAGGTCTCGTTCGGGTCTACCGTACCCCTGCACAAAATTATTAATATAGATATCTTGATTTTTTTCAGAATTTTTAACTTTATAGTTTGGAAATTAGAGGGCTGGGGGGGGGACACTTTTTACGACTTTGACATCTAATATCTCACTTCTCGGTTGACTTAAATGGAAAAGTTTTTCAAAAAACTCCATGTCATTTTGGAAGGCCTATCCATTGATACCCCACAAGCCTACGTGCATTGAAAAAAAAATTTTTGACTCTCCTGTTACATGTATGGGGTGCCCCCCAGTTTAATATTTTTTTCGTAATTTCACATTACATTTCTATAGCGGTTCATAGCATACACCTTCCTACCAAATTTCATAATTGTAGTGCTCATAGTCTCGGAGTATATCGGCTGTGACATACGAACGGACGGACGGACAGACAAGAGGAATCTATAAGGGTTCCGTTTTAGCCATTTTGGCTACGGAACCCTAAAAAGGAATTGCTAGGAGCTAATTCTGGACTATACGAAGAAGCAGAACCTCTGTTTAATTTTCCTCTCCGCTGACTCCTCTTAGGCTGTCTCGCTAATGCACTGCCTCGGGCATATTTCTATAGCACCTCCTTGGTCCAGCCATGCAGACCAGCACCAACACCGACCGCGATTTTATTGAAAGGCGCAGATGTTGTATAAGGAAAACGCCTTGCATAAATTATAATCAACTGTATTTCCACTTTCCAAATCTAGTTCAATTTACAAGGATGCGTTGCGTGTAGCGATTAACGCCCAACTCCCCTTTTTTTACATCATGAGCGTAAGACCTTAAATCTACCCACATATAATTCATATGTGCACATCTGTATGAACGGTATCGTACAATTATTTCAATAAAAAAGTAAATAAAATATGTTTTGAACACAACAGTCACGTGTTTCATTTATTTTATTTACACAGTGTTACAATAATATACTTAAGATTACAGGAATAAATAGGTATAATATAAACAATTACGCTTAATACTTTTTTGGGCAGTCAGGGACAGTGCATAGCATAGGCAAAACGAAATAAGTATCAGACTCGAATGCTATAGGTATAGCATCTGTGTTAAGCTTTTTTGCAATCATTCGTACAACACAAAATTTTATCCACACGCTAACAGCATTGCTACAAAAGACTGACGCCTTCATAGAACACATACAACTTATACGTTGACAACAGCTTTACAAGAGCATAATTGCATCCGTACCGTAATTAGTACATTACGATACAAGTGCAGAGAACAGGAAATTCGCAAGGAGTGGTGATAAATTAAAACACGACCGAAGGGAGTATTTTAAATCGACACGAGTTGCGAATTACCTGATCGCACGTGTATCGTACAACTTTTACAGTACATATATATGGCTCTTTAAAGTTTCGACATATGTACGTAATCCGCTGATTACCGCACTCGTGCGGTAAAGTAGCACCATATGTACTGTAAAAAATATTAACCTCTTTACAGCCACACTACAAAATAATTGGCGTGCTTCGTACGCCACGGAACTGACAATCTATTACATAATGGTCATGTGTAGTCGACGTTGGCGAGTGAGCATTTTCATTTGCTGTCACGACTGGATGACAGGCGGTCAACCGACCTAAGCAAGAAGCATAATACGAGCGTAAAGATGAAGATATTCCGTAGTCTTTCAAACGACGCTCAGCCGAGTCGCATTATACGTTGCGCTCCAAATTATGATCAGGTATCTATTCAATTAATGAACACGGTTAAATTAAATTTAGACTCGTACTTAGTTACAAAAGTACACAAAAAATGCTGTCTTCACTCTAATCCAAACCTAGCCTTAAACATTCCTAATATGCCTCGTGTGTATCCTATGCACGCCCTGCATCGCAGCCTTCACCTCCTCGAAGTACGACTCCGAATTGTGTATAGTCGTGCCTCCCAACACCACTCGGACTCCAGGATACGCCTGGTTGATCTGATGCACACACAAGGATTCCTCGTAAGTGGCTCCCCCTACTATGAAGACGATGATGTCTTGGGGCCGTCGGCCGTAGCTGTCATCTCCGCCGAGTGTGGGGTAGAGGTTTTCGCGGAGTTTCCCTTTGATGAGGTCTTCGAGTGTGTCTTTGAGGAGCGGCGTGTGCTGTGTGTAGATGTTTTCGACGCCGTTGAGGCCCTGATAACAAGAGGTAAAGTATGATACAATGATTAGTTAGGACATATTATGAGAATATTGGAAAAATAAAAATAGATAATTAAAAAAAAACTGGGCCCAAGTAATTTTTTTTTGTGCTTTACCACGTAGCAGATGATCTTATCTATCTCCTATATACGTATGTCCATCCATCTGCCAAACACAAATTGCATTTTAAGAGAATGGTCTGGACTGTACACCCGTTCCGGGTCATTCCTGATGCAAAGGCGGCCATTTCGCCAGCGTAATGGGCAACCTTTGCGCCGGGTAAGACTCGGCTTCTTCGACTAGGTTATTTATAGAATTTGGGTAGGTATTTAACTTAATGTATCATAGTGGTAAATAGCTAAATAGTAGTAAATAGTGGAAGGTGTACGCAAAAAAAAAACGAAAATCGATGTACAGTTTAGCCGTTTGGCACACGCATACTAAAGGTCAAAACAAACATTTTTGAAACGCAGTTCTTAAAAAAAAATTCATTAGGAGGGGAGTGCTGAGTCATAATTTTTTTAGTGTGAGAAAAAAAATTTAGAAACTTATCGTGTGTGGTATTATATGAAAGGGCTTTATAAGACGATTCTAAAAATATACCCCATCATTACATTTCAGTATTTTTTTTTTAATTAAAACAAATAATTTTCAAAACATATGAAGTCTGGGCTCCTCCAGATACGATATGGCTAAATTTTTTTGTACCTTTTTTCGCGGCATGCCAGCGCTGGCACGGAATAGAACACGCGCCTAATTTTTGGCGCCAGTACTAGGTACCTCCGCCCGCGTCTCTTCATGACCGGTATTGAAAAGGCACCGTGCAAACGACTAGTGTCTGTTAGCTGGTCGCTGCTGGCGGGGAGGTTTAGGGGACTGAAAAATTGTCATTGTCTAAATGGTCTGTAAGAAGCCTCACCTTGAACAGCCTCTTGGTGATTTTGACGGCGTCCTGAAGTCCGAAGAGATCGCTCTGCCTCGCATGAGCGCCCCCGTGCTCCAACACCAACAGCACACTCTTGACCAGCGGCTCGGGGCAGCCGCGGCTCTTCAGGGCCTCCACGAGGGCCCCCAGCGCGTTGGAGGCGTGCTTCTCGTAGCGGAGGGCATAGAGCGCCACCAGCTTGGCTGCGTCGTGGTGCCGCACCGACTCGTTGGCTAGGAGCGCCTTCAGACGCTGTGGGGACAGAAGATAACTTTTCTCAAAAATGACCCTAAAAGTGGACGTTATACGCTACGTATTTGAAGGCGAAGTGTAAGGTTTATGGTCAACCATAAATTAAAAAAAATCCAACATTGCAGGCTCGCCCCGGGCACTAACAATATTACATATAAATCGCTTTATTTGTCGAGTTCCATAGTTTTGAAAAAGAACTAATAGACTGACCGAAGCGCTATCGAAAGAATAGAATAAGCGCTATAGTCGTAAATCCCTTTTACAATCACGATACAGAAAATTGAAGTGAAAGCCAAGAATTCCAAGATACGCTCCCCCCGACACTAGCCGACAGTACCTGCAGGTGCTTGGCGTGGTCGCTCTGGCAGGCCAGCTCCTGCTCCAGCTCGGAGACGGCCAGCAGCGCCACCAGCTCCCCCCGACACTAGCCGACAGTACCTGCAGGTGCTTGGCGTGGTCGCTCTGGCAGGCCAGCTCCTGCTCCAGCTCGGAGACGGCCAGCAGCGCCACCAGCTCCCCCCGACACTAGCCGACAGTACCTGCAGGTGCTTGGCGTGGTCGCTCTGGCAGGCCAGCTCCTGCTCCAGCTCGGAGACGGCCAGCAGCGCCACCAGCTCCCCCCGACACTAGCCGACAGTACCTGCAGGTGCTTGGCGTGGTCGCTCTGGCAGGCCAGCTCCTGCTCCAGCTCGGAGACGGCCAGCAGCGCCACCAGCTCCCCCCGACACTAGCCGACAGTACCTGCAGGTGCTTGGCGTGGTCGCTCTGGCAGGCCAGCTCCTGCTCCAGCTCGGAGACGGCCAGCAGCGCCACCAGCTCCCCCCGACACTAGCCGACAGTACCTGCAGGTGCTTGGCGTGGTCGCTCTGGCAGGCCAGCTCCTGCTCCAGCTCGGAGACGGCCAGCAGCGCCACCAGCTCCCCCCGACACTAGCCGACAGTACCTGCAGGTGCTTGGCGTGGTCGCTCTGGCAGGCCAGCTCCTGCTCCAGCTCGGAGACGGCCAGCAGCGCCACCAGCTCCCCCCGACACTAGCCGACAGTACCTGCAGGTGCTTGGCGTGGTCGCTCTGGCAGGCCAGCTCCTGCTCCAGCTCGGAGACGGCCAGCAGCGCCACCAGCTCCCCCCGACACTAGCCGACAGTACCTGCAGGTGCTTGGCGTGGTCGCTCTGGCAGGCCAGCTCCTGCTCCAGCTCGGAGACGGCCAGCAGCGCCACCAGCTCCCCCCGACACTAGCCGACAGTACCTGCAGGTGCTTGGCGTGGTCGCTCTGGCAGGCCAGCTCCTGCTCCAGCTCGGAGACGGCCAGCAGCGCCACCAGCTCCCCCCGACACTAGCCGACAGTACCTGCAGGTGCTTGGCGTGGTCGCTCTGGCAGGCCAGCTCCTGCTCCAGCTCGGAGACGGCCAGCAGCGCCACCAGCTCCCCCCGACACTAGCCGACAGTACCTGCAGGTGCTTGGCGTGGTCGCTCTGGCAGGCCAGCTCCTGCTCCAGCTCGGAGACGGCCAGCAGCGCCACCAGCTCCCCCCGACACTAGCCGACAGTACCTGCAGGTGCTTGGCGTGGTCGCTCTGGCAGGCCAGCTCCTGCTCCAGCTCGGAGACGGCCAGCAGCGCCACCAGCTCCCCCCGACACTAGCCGACAGTACCTGCAGGTGCTTGGCGTGGTCGCTCTGGCAGGCCAGCTCCTGCTCCAGCTCGGAGACGGCCAGCAGCGCCACCAGCTCCCCCCGACACTAGCCGACAGTACCTGCAGGTGCTTGGCGTGGTCGCTCTGGCAGGCCAGCTCGGAGACGGCCAGCAGCGCCACCAGCTCCCCCCGACACTAGCCGACAGTACCTGCAGGTGCTTGGCGTGGTCGCTCTGGCAGGCCAGCTCCTGCTCCAGCTCGGAGACGGCCAGCAGCGCCACCAGCTCCCCCCGACACTAGCCGACAGTACCTGCAGGTGCTTGGCGTGGTCGCTCTGGCAGGCCAGCTCCTGCTCCAGCTCGGAGACGGCCAGCAGCGCCACCAGCTCCCCCCGACACTAGCCGACAGTACCTGCAGGTGCTTGGCGTGGTCGCTCTGGCAGGCCAGCTCGGAGACGGCCAGCAGCGCCACCAGCTCCCCCCGACACTAGCCGACAGTACCTGCAGGTGCTTGGCGTGGTCGCTCTGGCAGGCCAGCTCCTGCTCCAGCTCGGAGACGGCCAGCAGCGCCACCAGCTCCCCCCGACACTAGCCGACAGTACCTGCAGGTGCTTGGCGTGGTCGCTCTGGCAGGCCAGCTCCTGCTCCAGCTCGGAGACGGCCAGCAGCGCCACCAGCTCCCCCCGACACTAGCCGACAGTACCTGCAGGTGCTTGGCGTGGTCGCTCTGGCAGGCCAGCTCCTGCTCCAGCTCGGAGACGGCCAGCAGCGCGCGCCGCGCCACCAGCGCCGACAGCTCCCCCACCACCGTCACGTGCTTCGTCACTGTGCCTGACATTTTCTGCAACACCACGTTTTACGTTGTACTGACAAACACTTTAATTTAAGATCCCCGTAAGGTTGGCAGTCCTGTCAAACTTCACAACCACCAGACAAGCATTCAAAGAAAAAAATTGCGGACCCATGCGGCGACACAACTATTAGTGCTGGAAGGAGATTCAGGAAATCAAACCATTGTTGCCCTAATCCTAATGTGCCTTTATTATCATAAGGGTATTTTCAGAAATAAGTGTACCCTATTAGCGTGATATGTTATAAAAAGTTAATAAATGTCAGTTTTATGACGATAGTTAAGCATTCAATTTCGATTAAAACTTATTTATTCGTATTCGTACTACAAATAGTTTATTTTTATCAATTATATACTTTGTCACAAAGCAGCAACGCGAAAATAGTTAATTTTTCCTATACTTCCATGCTTAATTATCGTCACAAAACTGACATTGGCAAACGGTTTTTTACATCTCACGCTAATTGGGTACACTTGCTTCTGAAAATGTCCATAAAGCGTGTAAATCGATTATATGAGGCTAATCCGCCATTTCGAGTCAGAAAATACTTTTTTTATTTTCTTCTTTAGACTTTACAGGTTTATTTTGATGTTCCATGATCCGCTCCTGAGAATGATTAACTTACCTACTATACGTAACAACGGCGGCGGGTATGCGTCTGTATAACATCTCATTTAAAATAATATTTGTGTGAAAACTAATGTTACAACAGTATATATTGAAATAGTAAGTAAATGGCGCAGTCGGTAGGATATGACTGTAATAACCTAAATGAGAACGACTATTAAGGCGAAGGGGTAGGCAAGCTCTTTCCATACAAACTTTGTGCACGTTTTTATTCCTATATGTTTGCGGTACTGTTATTATTTTTGGTCAATATGCTTATTTTTCTGTTAGCTATGACTTGATGTTTTTCTTTTTTAATTATTATTAATTTTAGTACTTTTTAATTTTCATTTTTTGGACATAAAACAAAATTTTTACATCAAGTTCTGCGTATATCCAATATGTACCAACAAAAAATAAAATTAAATGTTGTAGTGCCAAAACTAACAAAAAATACTTGCACAACCTTTGTATGGAGAATGCGTTGCCCTACCCTTCGCCTTAAGAATGTGTTGTTTGCCGCTATGATTAAAACTAGTAGCGGCATCAACAACCATCATATCATTATCATCTTTAGTTTTCTGGCCTTACTGTACAGTCAAAGTCATGAATACACCGTGGGCCGTAATAACCCGAAAGATTTAAACCAACGATTCTAGAGCCTAATTAGAGTATATAATCTGGTATCACATGTAGTCCAAAAACCAATCATTTAAGAGATATTAATTATTTAAAACAAATCACAAGTTAAAAAATCTCAAGTCTAACAGTCTGAAGACATTTGCAAGTCACCGAAAAATTTCTTCACAAAGAAGCGGTCAATTAATTTGATTTATTTTGTACTAAAATAGTAGTTTAATTAAAACGAATAATTGGACCTGTTCCGTATAAGACGGAATCTATTGCCGTCTCTCTCTCTCTCTCGTCATGGCGTCGGTGCCGTGCACATCGCTCCTGCTTGTAAATTAGATTAAAATTATAAAGTGGAAATAAATTCAGTGCTGCTCTGTCTGCGTGTATATTTTAGAACCAGCCCTGCATAGAAACACAAACAGGGCCCATGTTGATATAACATTATTGACTCGTAGTGTCGTCAAAAATACGTGGTTAAAATGTTTCGGGTTATTAGGGCCCGCGGTGTATACGTATGTTCCCAGAGTGTTTTAAATGTGAATTACCTGTTCGCACGTGTATCGTAGAACGTTTTACAGTACATATGGCTCTTTAAAGTTTCGACATATGCACGTAATGTGCTGATTACCGCACTCCTGCGGTAATATAGCACCATATGTACTGTAAATATCTTTTCTCAAACATGCAATGAAATATTGATGTTATGTTCACTTTATCGGGCCCTTTACACTGTGATTACAATCACAATGCTAGGATGTCAATATTATCGCAGATTTAAAAACGTTTCGATATTGCTTGAATATTCACCAATATCCACGTGAAACGTTATTGTGATCCGAATGTATAGCGTGATATTAATCACCGTGTAACAGGCCCCTATGGGCCCTACGGAAGATCAGCGCCGGCTGCAAAGCCTGCATATATGCTGAGTAGGTTCCCTTTCGTAACTACGCCTTTGTTTATATTGTGCTTGTTACGAATAAATTTTTGAATCTGAATCTGAATCTTATAATAGGCTGCGAAGTATGACGTTTCAGGTGCGGCTAGGACAAGAGGTTGTTAATGGAATTTCATACAAATCTTGCAGGCCTAGGCCGGCAAAGTCCTCTTTTTTAATTTCCATTCCACATAAATTTGTGGCACAGGAATCATGACATTCTGCCACTATGCGTATTAAAAATAAAACTTTGATTTTTTTGTTGTTTATTTCATTGCATGTTTGAGAAAAGCACTATATAAGTACATACCTCAGCGGGAAATATGGGGTTGCCCGCCTTAGACCTATCCGGCCTCGCTTTGCTCGGCCGTCTATATGTCTTCGGCCGGCAACCCCTTTCGTCCCGGCCTCTGTAGTAATGTACTATTTCGCTCTTGTCACGTTCGGCGCCGTCACCATTCCGCTAAGCTCTTACGCTATGCCAGTCGAAATGATCGTGATCACATACGCTGTGTTCACCGGCACTGAACGACGAACGTGTTAAAATCAAGCATTGAAGCAGATTAGCGTATTCTTTCATTGAGTGTGTATCGATATTTATGACGTAGGCTGTACAGAAAAGAGGGATGTAATGAAGAATGTATCCGAGTTACCTTGAAGAGTGGATAGGCCTCGACGAAGTTCTTCATGTCGGCGATGCTCTCGACCTTCTCGTGGCTCTTGGCCTTCTTCTGGAACTCCTCCATCAGCGACTTCATCGTCTGCCCGATCTCGCCGAAGTTAGAATACAAGTTCTGCAAATATTCATCATGTCAGCCAAAAGACGTTTACTGCTGGCACAGGCTTCCCCAAAGTCATCCACAATGACCGGTCCTGCGTCAGCCGCATCCAGCGGACACCCTCGACCCTTACCAGGTCATCAGTCCACCGTGTGGGAGGCCTGCCCACGCTACGCCTTCCGGTACGTGGTCGTCACTCGAGAACCTTTCCGCCCCAACGGCCATCGGTTCTACGAGCTATGTGCTCCGCCCACTGCCACTAAAGTTTAGCGATTCGGAGGGCTATGTCAGTTACTTTAGCTCTGCTTCGGATGGCCTCATTCCTGATGCGATCACGCAGAGAAACTGCCAGCATTGCCCACTTCATTGCTCTTTGGGTGACTTAATATTGCATTGCATTAATTCAGTTTTGACACAAATTTAAGAATATATTTTTAATGCTTAAATCTCTTAGCTTCCCACCACACAAAAAAATGGCAACGAATCTACTGTAATAGAAAATAGTTTGTTTTGTTTTAAAATCGACAGAAACAAAACAAATGCAAGTCAGTCCCAATTATGAAAGATATAAATGCCATTGAAAATAGGGATACTTTTTTATTGGCTTTGGGCGGCTCTAGGATAATTTTTTTGTCTTTAGAAATGAAGTACTTAAACAGGTATAGTTAAGGCCGTAGCAGGATAAGGGAAGAAAAATGCCCTTTTGTGATTAAGAGCTGATTTTTCTTTCTACATTTACTTACATTTAGTAGTACTATTGTGCCAAGTTTTGTTGAAAAATTCCCAGTGGTTCAGCCGGGAAAAAATAAAATCCGAATTCATGAAATAGGACTTTTCTCTAAAACTATTAAACATTATCATCATTATCTTTTTTTTCATTTTGGTTAGGTATCTATCTTTAACATTTCTGTAAAAAAACGTAAATGAAAATTTCAAAAAAAAAATGTTTACCTTTCTGAGGAATTGACCACTCTAAATGTCATGTCTAAAAAAGCCTTATCAGTCATATTAGTTTGATATTTAAAAACGAAAAGCAACAATGTCAAATTTAAAAAATATTTTGGTTGTGTTTTGTTACTTTTATTTCTTACACCATTCTAACACCGCCAAAGAACTTAAGCATAAACTTAAGTAACTGTAGAAAAAAAATCAGCTCTTAATCATAAAAGGGCATTTTTTGTTCCCTTATCCTGCTACGGCGTTTTGCAATAATTCTGAATTATTAAAGAACTGCTTTATAAGTTTTTGAAAGCGTAGCATGGATTACATTCGCCCTTTTGTCACAGGTGTTCGACAGTCTTGACTGTAATGTGCAGTGTTGTTGAAGGTTAATTTTGTAAACTTTCAACAATATTGCATGGCATTGTTGATGGCTTAAGCTTCTGCAAGTCAGCCAACGCTTTACAAGGCGCCTATTATTAGTTAGCTCTAGTCTCCCCTAAGGCCTGCGTTTCTTCGATCAGTAATAAACCTAGATACACTATTTGCCTGTCAACGGCGTCCACGCTCAAGAGTGCTTAAATTCCGTTTAAGCACTCTTGCGTTCACAGTCGCGCGCTAGCCATCGGCGAGTCAACATGCCTAAGTGCTCCGTGAAAAAGTGCAAAAACAACACGTTAACGACGTTAAAAAAGGATGGAATTTCGTATTTTCGATGAGTATTTATTTAAAGTTTCATAATTTATTGAATTTGTAGTTATATCAGGCTATAACACGCTTATAAAAAATATTTTATGTAAATATTTGAAATACTCAAACAGCCAACCAGCTACGCTGCTGTCTCTTTCCCTCACGTTGAGTTAGTCGTATATTGAAACGAAACGGAGAACGGACGAATTGGACTATAGTAAAATTTCGAATGAAAGGAGTCGCAGACTGAAAACTTTTTTTACGAAAGTTTACATGTATTGTTTTTATTGTACACACATAATTATGTATGGAGTGTATTTGTATTTTACTTTATCCATATATCAAAATCGGGTGGTAACAGTTTGTTTGTCTGACATGTCGCTCTGCTCAGTATACGTTGTTTAAATCAAAAACTTTTTTACTCATTTTGATACGGTTTTCACTTACATGTAGCTTACTAACCTAACTTACTATTAACCTTGTTACAGTTATCCAAAAAATGAAATTGAGAGAGATAAATGGAGGCAAATTGTAGCTAAAGAAAGAGTTGAAGAATATTTTAAACCAAATGATTCTAGCGTGGTTTGTTCCTGTCACTTTTCAGAATTTAGTTTTATGACAACGCATATAACTGATAAAAATAAACTATGTATTCAGTTTTCATTTAAATTTATTTCCTAATAATTGCCACTAAACTGACATTGATTAACTTTTTTAACAACTCACGCTAATTGGGTACACTTATTTCTGAAAATGCCCTTGTAACATTTAGTTAAAGCAAATTGTTCGTGATGATTTATATGGTATGAAAATAAAAAAAAATATGAGGGTACAATCTTGCACAAATCGACATAGTCCCAAACTTAATAAAGCTTGTAATATGGCTGCTACATAATATATACTACTTATATTTAAATATAAATAAATACATACTTAAATATAGGTACATAAAAAAACATCCAAGACTCAGGAACAAATATTTATGCTCAATTGCTTACCACACAAATAAATGCCATGACCGGGAATCAAATCCGAGACCTCCTGCTTAATAGACAGACAGGGTCGCTATCAACTAAGCCAAAGTGGTCGTGTTGGTATAAATCGACGTTACCACCTGACAAGTCGTATGCTTGTATTCCACCGATGCCTATTAAAAAAAAAACAATTTCGACTCCACGGCACACGATACGGCCTCTGTTCCAATATTGACATCTAATCAGTGGAAAATCAACAGAAACGAAACTGAACCTAATTGCTCTTGATTTACGGTGTAAAATCTGTTAACATAATGCGGACTTTTGTGGAAATTTTCCACAATCGATACGTGCATTTTGTAATGTTATAACCGCCAAACACTATCATTAAAAATAAAACGTTATGTTTGTGACGTACGGCTTAATATCGAATAAAAGGAAATGGTACAAAACGCATTACTTTTTTTTGTGTGTCTCCTATACACGCACACAGTCGCAATGAAATTCGGACACTTTTTCGACTTGAATTTGCAGGTGATAGTGTATCTAGGTTTATTATTGATCGAAGCTGCGTTTACTCTTTCCAGGAAGATTATAGCAGATCTTCATCAAGATTATAGCCTTCAGCCACGAGTTTGAACGGCGTCAGCAGCGTTATGCACATGCACGTTAAGTGAGAGAGACTCGCATACAGATATTTATAAATCGAATAATTTCCAAACGGAATAAAAAAATTAAAAATTGGTCACCCCGGGCGGGATTTGAGCCCACGACCTCTGGAATCCGTCCATCGCTCTTTCCAACTGAGCTACCGCGGGTATTGCTCGAGGCGACCAATCTTTCAATCAGTTCACTCTTCTAATTAAGCCTTAGGGAGACTTGTAGCGACATCTACCGCGAAGTTGGTACAACTTCTGAAACGGCACCACCGTCTCAAGTTACATTGAAAATTGATTGGGTTGTATAGTTCGAAGTCATGGCCGATCCGTTATCAGCCAAGGGCGACCCACTGAGTTCCAAAATGCGTTTCTCTAGCTGTTTGTGTTAGGGAGGTATTGCACTCATCCAATATACATTTGATCAAATAAATTGGATGATTTCATCAAACTTGGATGGAACCCCGACATTTGATCAAAGATTCCGATGACAGTTAAATCAATATGGCTACGCCTGAAAAAATTTAAACTTGGACAAAGATATTGGATGAGTGGAATGGGCCTCTGTCAAAGAAATTTGATCAAAGATTGGACAAAGATATTGGACGAGTGGAATACCACCCTTACCTTGGCATAGAACTCGTCTTGTTCGGCGGACAGCACGACTTCCTTGAAGTCCTTGTGCACATCGGGTAGGTGCGCGAGGGAGACGCGGTGGTTGTGCAGGGTTAGAAGCTCGTGCACCATCGCTTGGTACGTCCACTGCAAACAATACATATTTAAGGTGAGCGAAGCGAAGCTCATTCTTAGGCGACAGATGTATTCCGTACTCCTCCTAAACGCTTCAACCGTTCACGCTCACACTTTGCATGTCGATAGGAACATCATGTCGATGGTTTAGATTAAAAAAAATTGAAAATCGGACATACCACGGAGGAATAATCACCAAAAAACTGAATCTCCGTATATTTCAATGCTAAGCTAGTAACTGTCACTACTGTCAGGGAGTTTGAGACCGGGTAGACTAGCTCAGTTCAACATTTGCATACCTAGTATAAATAAAGTCCCCCGCTGCGTCTATCTGTACGTATGTCTGTTTGTTCGCGATAAACTCGAAAACGGCTTGATGGTTTTAGATGCGGCTTTCACCAACGTGTATCTTGATAGTTCCGGATGCTTTGAATGATTCATCCAATTCATTCATTCATGATCTGCCTATACACGTCCCACTACTGGCACAGGCCTCCTCTCCTAGACGAGGAGACGTTTTACATATGTATAATCATTTCTAAAGTGGCTACATATGTAAACAATTATGAGTTACCTGATTTAGCAACGGCACGACCGAGTCGTTCCTCATATAGAAGCAGTCTCGCACGCGCTCCGCGAGGCTGACGCGTGGTTCCGAACCTGCCTCGAAAAGTAAGTACATGGACGTACTTATGTGTTACCTGGCTCAAGAGTGGAGTGACCGGGTCATCTCTCCTGTCGATAATCAGCAGCTGCGGCGTCGGCAGGTCCCCGTTCAGCGGCACGTTGTTGTCGACGAGCGCTGCCTCGCGGCGGAGCAAGTCTCGCACGCGCTCGGCGAGGCGCGCGCAGGGCTCGGAGCCCGCCTCGTAGCGGACCGCGCAGCGCCGCTTCAGGGAGAGGAGGACGGAGAGGAGGCCTTGCGCGCAGCGCTGGAGGTGGCTCTGGTTCCAGGAACGACCTGGATAATATCGTGAGAGGGGATGTAAAGCCCGACACATCGAGATAATTGCTCTTCGAAATAAGAATGTTAGAAAATGTATTGACGACGTGTGTAGTTTACCTATTTTATTGGTCTCACCATCTGTAATCCGTTATGTGACACGCAATAAACCATTATATTTATAACTACGCGTATTCACACATAGTCGACCGAGTGAAGCGAAATTCCCCGCTTCAGCTTCGACTAAAATGATTTCGTTATGTCCTGATATCCAGATGTACGGATTTCCGGTTGTTCACCTCTACAGGTCGCATTTCTCAACTATTTCTTGTGAATTTTTGTGAGCAGGTTCGATAATTTATATAGTTTTATTTATATCAAGTCAGTTTTTAAAATAAAATCAAATTTGAAAAAATAATAATTTTGAAAACAAGTTTTAATTTCAAAAAACCTTTTTCGCGATATCGTATTTAACCGCTTAGCCGTCGAAATAAATGACTGGCTAATTTTTGGAACCCGTTGAAGCAAACATTCTACACAGTTACGAAAATAATTTGTGCACACACCGAAGTTGCTGGTGTCCATAGGCTGCGGTCACCGCTTACCATCAGGCGGACCGTACGCTTGTTTGCCACCGACATGGTTCAAATAACTAAATATGGCGAGGGTCGGCAACGCGCATGTGACACCCCGAAGTTGCAGGTGTCCATAGGCTGCGGTGACCGCTTACCATCAGGTGGGCCATACGCTTGTTTGCCACCGACGTGGTATAAATAACTAACTAAATATGTCGGGGGTCGGCAACGCGCATCTGACACCCCGAAGTTGCAGGTGTTCATAGGCTGCGGTGACCGCTTACCATCAGGCGGACCGTACGCTTGTTTGCCACCGACATGGTTCAAATAACTAAATATGTCGGGGGTCGGCAACGCGCATGTGACACCCCGAAGTTGCAGGTGTCCATAGGCTGCGGTGACTGCTTACCATCAGGCAGACCGTACGCTTGTTTGCCACCAACGTGGTATAAAAATGTCCTATCTATTTTTATTAATCTTACTATAATTGTACTAATATGGCTTGTAAAAGGATGTACTACTGTATTTATACAATCTACTGTGTGTAGGTACGAACAGTTAGTACTTACCGTATTGCATTTGTTCTTCTACCATTCGCTCTGAGTGCCAACAAATGTTTCAGCCTTCGATCAGTAATAAACCTAGATACACTATTTGCCTGTCAACGGCGTCCACGCTCAAGAGTGCTTAAATTCCGTTTAAGCACTCTTGCGTTCACAGTCGCGCGCTAGCCATCGGCGAGTCAACATGCCTAAGTGCTCCGTGAAAAAGTGCAAAAACAACACGTTAACGACGTTAAAAAAGGATGGAATTTCGTATTTTCGATGAGTATTTATTTAAAGTTTCATAATTTATTGAATTTGTAGTTATATCAGGCTATAACACGCTTATAAAAAATATTTTATGTAAATATTTGAAATACTCAAACAGCCAACCAGCTACGCTGCTGTCTCTTTCCCTCACGTTGAGTTAGTCGTATATTGAAACGAAACGGAGAACGGACGAATTGGACTATAGTAAAATTTCGAATGAAAGGAGTCGCAGACTGAAAACTTTTTTTACGAAAGTTTACATGTATTGTTTTTATTGTACACACATAATTATGTATGGAGTGTATTTGTATTTTACTTTATCCATATATCAAAATCGGGTGGTAACAGTTTGTTTGTCTGACATGTCGCTCTGCTCAGTATACGTTGTTTAAATCAAAAACTTTTTTACTCATTTTGATACGGTTTTCACTTACATGTAGCTTACTAACCTAACTTACTATTAACCTTGTTACAGTTATCCAAAAAATGAAATTGAGAGAGATAAATGGAGGCAAATTGTAGCTAAAGAAAGAGTTGAAGAATATTTTAAACCAAATGATTCTAGCGTGGTTTGTTCCTGTCACTTTTCAGAATTTAGTTTTATGACAACGCATATAACTGATAAAAATAAACTATGTATTCAGTTTTCATTTAAATTTATTTCCTAATAATTGCCACTAAACTGACATTGATTATCTTTTTTAACAACTCACGCTAATTGGGTACACTTATTTCTGAAAATGCCCTTGTAACATTTAGTTAAAGCAAATTGTTCGTGATGATTTATATGGTATGAAAATAAAAAAAAATATGAGGGTACAATCTTGCACAAATCGACATAGTCCCAAACTTAATAAAGCTTGTAATATGGCTACTACATAATATATACTACTTATATTTAAATATAAATAAATACATACTTAAATATAGGTACATAAAAAAACATCCAAGACTCAGGAACAAATATTTATGCTCAATTGCTTACCACACAAATAAATGCCATGACCGGGAATCAAATCCGAGACCTCCTGCTTAATAGACAGACAGGGTCGCTATCAACTAAGCCAAAGTGGTCGTGTTGGTATAAATCGACGTTACCACCTGACAAGTCGTATGCTTGTATTCCACCGATGCCTATTAAAAAAAAAAACAATTTCGACTCCACGGCACACGATACGGCCTCTGTTCCAATATTGACATCTAATCAGTGGAAAATCAACAGAAACGAAACTGAACCTAATTGCTCTTGATTTACGGTGTACAATCTGTTAACATAATGCGGACTTTTGTGGAAATTTTCCACAATCGATACGTGCATTTTGTAATGTTATAACCGCCAAACACTATCATTAAAAATAAAACGTTATGTTTGTGACGTACGGCTTAATATCGAATAAAAGGAAATGGTACAAAACGCATTACTTTTTTTTGTGTGTCTCCTATACACGCACACAGTCGCAATGAAATTCGGACACTTTTTCGACTTGAATTTGCAGGTGATAGTGTATCTAGGTTTATTATTGATCGAAGGTTTCAGCCTCTAATTACGTTTCATTTTATTATTTTTTGATACCCATAATGACCGAGATAATCAATAAATATGGTGTTAATATTATACTTAGCGGCGCGGAGTTGGAGCGACACACGTCCTACCTCGATCGCAGCTCGCTGAGCACTGACTGGCGGCCGCCCACGTGCGCGGTTGGAGAAATCAGTATTATTTAATAATTATTTTATTGGGTCTCATTTAAAAAAAAGTAATCACAAAAATCTCTTAAATATACAATTGTGCATAATTACATATACTTTTTATGTTAATAGCCGATGTAAACAAATTGTTACGATTTTATTAAGGTGCGGATTGGACCCAAGTTTGTGATTTATTTCTATCGAACGAAAATTGCTGAATCGTGTTTTGAATCACAAAAATCCCTACAGAAAGGTCTCAAGATTGTTGAGCATAATTTTTGGAAGCCATATTATCTTCCACAAGCACGTTATGAATTTTCGAAAAGTCTATTGGCTGACCTCACAGCACCTTAAGGTTGATACTGCTGTCGCGTGTGTTGCGACTTGGCTGAAAGTTTTGCCCAATTGGAGTGAAGATGATTCATTAGCTCTCGATTCGCTTACCGTGCAAACAGCCGACAATGTTAAACGAGAAGAGGTGTCGGTCGACGGCGAGGTAGTCCGCGAAGACCTCTTGCACCTCTCTCACCGCTTCCTGCTCATCACACTCTGCCAGTGTCTTGATGTCCGCCTTTGAGATCACGTTGCTGAAGTCTGCCGAGCAAGTTACAATTTTTCATGTCATTTGAATGCATTCAATCAATCAATCAATTGGGTTCGTACCACGTATTTTGGTTGCATGAAAGCGTGTTTAAGAATAGAGTAAATTTACGATGTCAACAAATATAAAGTGTAAACTATTAATTGATTGTATTATCCAAAATAAGTCATAATTTCATCAATAATAATCGAATTGAAGTTTAGTTTGACGTAAAACTCCAACCAGGTCTTGTAACCCGTTTTATTTTCCATACTTACCATACTATCATCATCCTCCTAGCGTTATTCCCAGTACAGTTGCATCCTGAAGAATGCCTGGGGTCCGCTACCTAATCCCAAGAATTGGCGTAGGCACTAGTTTTTACGGAAGCGACTGCCATCTGACCTTCCAACCCGAGGGGGAAACCGACCTTATTGGGAATAGGCTTGTCAAGTGAGTGGGCAACTTGACTGTTAGAAGTTCTCAAGCCGCCCGGAGGCCTCTAACTTGGCTTAACGACTGCTATCAAAGACAGCAACCGGGATCAACGGCTTAACGTGCCTTCCAAAGCACGGAAGCGCTCAGTTAGTAACCACTCAAAGCGGTCACCCATCCAAGGACTGACCTCGCCCGACATTGCCTAACCTCGCATACCGCACGCAGTACGCGGGTGCCACTGGGCCACGAGCGCATACTTACCATACTAAACACAAGAAAATTCACAGGGTGACTGTGACTCAAACCTGAAGTAAAATAAAAATAGTTCTGAACAAGAACAATGAATTATGCGATTGTTCTTAAAAAAATAAAAAAACACGGAAATATATTGGTGAAAATAACATTTTTGTCACTTCCAGGCTACGAAGCAGCGCCATCTAGTTTTAATACGGAATTTTGAGCCTTTTCAGAGTTACGTTTTTTTTAATGAGATTGTCAGTCAAAATTATTCATCGTTCTTGGTTCGGAAGAAAGAAATCAATGAATTATTTTTTTTCTATCCTGAAGCAACAAAAGATATTTTAAATAATTCTGGAGCAACCAAAGTCATACAGTTCAGAATTTACATTTATTGAAAAAATATATTGATAGCTTTTAACTTCAACAGAACTATGTCCAAATTAAGGCACAGTATTAAAAGTATATAGCAAAAAATAAGAAAACAACTTGCATATAAAATACACCCCATATTTAGGGTATCTGAGCTCCCGAGACAGCAACGCAATGTTCTCGGAGGTGGGCCGCAGGAATGCTATACACTTCATGTGCTTGAGGTTGTCCCACTTGGAGTGGCTGTCGATGCGCTCAAACAGGTACACCTCCTTCTGCAGGATTTCCGACTGGCTGAACACCATGCTCACTATACTTGTCTGTGAAATTCAATATAAATATTTGTGGACAACTTACACAAATCAATCTTGTCCCGAACTTAGCAAAGCTTAGCTCATATAATATAAGGGCCCATGCACACAGCGTTTTTCAATCGCGCCGTCAACCACATTCTCCTACTACCTGCCACAACTGTAAACATGGTAGTAGAAGTATATGTGTCAACAGTGCATTTAAAAACGCGGTAGTGGTCGCAAATATTTAAATATATAGAAAAGATCCAAGACTCAGGAACAATTATTCATGCTCATTACACAAATGCGGAGAAGACAGAACTTATAAGATCCTGCATGATTATTATGACCTATCTCACTAAAAGAATCTGTTTATAATGAGTAAGAATCATCATCTAAGATAGGAGATAAGAATTAGCTTGTAGCTGCTAGTGCATAAATAATAATAATAAATAAATGCCCTGAACATGGTGGGTGCATAAATGTAAGTATGGGCCTTGTTGTCTAATAAAATAATACTTAAAAGCATAACAATCCTAAGCTTGTGACCTCGGGCGTGTGTTGTCTTCAGGCTGAATGATATTGTCTTTTTTTTAATGGGTGTTGTAAGATTAATACTTGAATTTCCACAACCACTACCCCTCATCTCCCCGCCCCGGAGATTCGCAACAAGATATCTATGCATAAAAAAATAACCGCGGTAGACGACGGGTCCTATGAGAGTTAAGTCAAGAAAGTAGACAAAACTAACAAATAAATCAAGAAGTGACTCAATCTATACTAATAGTATAAAGTTGAAAATATATATTTTTTGTTTGAACACGCTAATCTCAGGAACTACTGGTTCGAATTGAAAAATTATTTTTGTGTTGGATAGTCCGTTTCTCGAGGAAGGCTATATAACATCACGGGTGAGTCGCGGGCAACAGCTAGTTTTCAATAAGAGTTTTATGGCCTTGGTTGGATTAAAACCACATAATTCTTAATGTCTATTGTTCAGCGCTTAAATTATAAAAACTTGAAGTGCATGAATATAAAATCGTAATAAACAACTATTACTACAACTGACTGTTTCTTTATCCATGAGTATAACTTTCATTCCTGGCCCACTTTCCTCCGTCATTTTCGTTATATACATCTTCACTGCTTGTATCACGTTCATGTTGCTAATTTATATTATACAGAATAATGCAGAAAGTATATTATTATTTTATTTAATTAGATAAATAAACTGTGTTGGAAAATGTTTCGGTGCCACCCCTAGCTGTCAAATTTGATAATTGCGTTTAGTTTCTTCTAATTCTAACGCTGTCGCTCCGTCGCTGTCACTTTAAACGTACAAATACTGACAATATCGTTTTGTTCCGGCTAATACTAGCCGGGCTGGATCATACGATAGCTTATACCGTCACATTTTATGTGAAGTTTCAGTACATTTTGGCCATATAATGGGATGGTATAAGCTATTATCCTAGCCGGGCAGCAGAATCTATCCGCTGTTTGTAATTTTTACATGTAAATAAAATTTATATTAAAAGTATAAGAAACGGAATGTTTAGAAAGTATTGCCTAATACGTTTTTACTGGTTCTGTATTCAGCCATGATTTACGATATTACGATGTGACGTTGCCAGTCGTACCACTGACATTACGTTACGTCACGTCACGCACGTCACGTCATTAGTTATCTTCAAAAGGTCGGCAGGGTCAGTTGAAGTGTTCGGCGAATATTATATTTTTTATATAAAATCCTGACACTTCCAATTTAATACTCACGCGAAGATGTTCTCCCGCGTCCTCAAGCCCGTCGGCACAATTGCCGTTCAAAATGGAGCCAAGAGCTTCTCCACATCTCCTCAGGTACTATATTTCCACCCTTCACGTTCAAATTCCAAGTGATTTCTTATATATGCGGCGTTATAAACTTGTTTCACTTCCTCCTCCATCCACCTTCAAATCGCTGCACCTGTCTTACAAGAATGTGTTATTTCAGAATAATTTCAAAGTGGTGGTGGCGGGCGCGGCTGGTGGCATTGGACAGCCCCTGTCCCTGCTGATCAAACAGAACCCCCTGGTGACGCACCTAGCACTGTACGACCTGGCGCCAGTGACCCCCGGCGTCGCTGTGGACATCTCTCACATGAACACCTGCTCCAAGGTCACGGGCCACAAGGGCCCAGAGCAGCTCGCAGCTGCCATCAAAGGTAAATTTAAATTTGGAATACAATTTTATATAGACAACCGTAACTTCTGAATGGTGATAGTGTGTTACATAATAGCTCTTATAACCTAGTTTTTTTTATGATTTCAATGAGAGCTTTCAATAGTTTTTACTGAAAGTAAACTTTGGTCACTTTTGTTTAATAAAATGTATTCAATAATTATTTTTTGACTGTGGTTGTATGCTCCGACATGGCCTAATTTATAGTGACCTTGGCATTGTCTTGATGGAAAATAACAGGTTATTTTTACTATCTGTTTTTTATAACAAGTTGTATCATCAATACATACTGGACTTTATCTAACTAAAACTGAGTTTTAGGATAAATATTCTTTCGAAGTTATTTGTTGAAAGTGAATGATAGTTTTACTAATGAATATTTGAGATTCAGTTATTGAAATATTCATTGAGTTGCAGTATGGTATCTTATCATAAGTATTTTACTAGAAAAGGGAAGTATATGTTAAAATGAAATCGAACTCAAAAGGTAGATCATGGAAAGAGTGGACCATAACATTATCTTACATCTTAGACATTCTTATTGGTTGTATTAAATTGAACTTAATTATATAGAAAACATCCAAGTCTCAGGAAGAAATGTTTCTGCTCAACACAGAAACAAATGCCCTAACCGGGAGTCGAACCCGAGACCTCTAGCTTCATAGGCAGTGTCACTATCAACTAGGCTAAACTCGTCTAGTACCCATAACATAAGCCTTAATGAACTTATGGGACTAGTTAGATTTGTGTAAAAAATTGTCCTGTAATATTTATTTATTATCTTTATTTTTCTTATAACTTAAGTTAGGTTTTTTACAATACATTCATAAAAGTAAAATATAATAATACACTTACAAAATATAAAAGCATTATAAAAAACCTAACCTAGAGTGCCGCCGGCAGCGAGGCGGGGCCTAAGCTACCAGTGGTTAGGGCGACACAGAGAGGAACCTCCGGGCTATCCGCGCCGTGTCCAGGAGTACCGCTTTCTGTATCTGACCCTTGACCCAACCATCTAGCGAGAGTCTCTTGAGATGTTGGTCGAGACTCTTCGCAGAGATTTATTATTATTATTTTTATGAGAGACGGACCAGCGATATTTATACTAGTTCTAATTAATTCACAATTAAATTAATATTTGATTAATCAACAGCATTTAATTGTCTAGTTGATTGATAAAGTTGATTAATTATCTCTCAATTAATATTAGGCACAAATTAGATAAAAATTTTTAGGGTTTCATAGCCAAAATGGCAAAAACGGAACCCTTATATTTTCGTCATGTCTGTATGTCACAGGCATTTTGCTTGAAAACTATAAGGTGTATTAAAACAAAATTTGAAATGTAGGTTTATTATGTTATGTAAGCAGCTGCATATTTATGTATTAAAATTACAAAAAACATTGAGAGCGGCTCTCTTAACATGTAACTATTTTTTTTTAAATTGTATATAATTCAACATGGCACATAAATCGATAGGTTTTTAGAAACGAATGTAGGGTTTCTCATAAATAAAAAAGATTTGAAAACTACCTCGCCCAAACAAAAAGATATAAGTGCTGTGAGTTTAGATCAAGATACGACCTTTTACAATTCACAGTAGGGATTAATAGGGGTAGTTAGGGATTTTAAATTAGGACTAGGACTCGGACCGGATGAGAAACTCCATTATAAGACGGAAAACCAAAGCAGAGGATATCACCACTATGATAAGGAGGGTGAAATGGAAGTGGTCGGGGCACATGATCAGAGGCGACGGAAAATGGAGCAAAAGAGTAACTCTGTGGCACCCTAGAGAAAACAAGAGGAGAAGAGGCAGACCCCTAAAAAGGTGGGATGATGACATCTGCCAAGTTGTTGGACCAACATAGAGCAGGGTGGCACAGGATAGAAAGGAGTGGAGAAGGCTGGAGGAGGCCTTTGCCGACATGCAAACAGATTTGCAAATAATAAATAAACGTGACATAATAGACAGTAACTAACGATTCTATGCACTGAATTTCTGACAAAAAGATTATATTAATAAAATAAATAAAAAAGTTTCGGGTTACGATAACAGACAGCAACATTTTAAGGAATGTAGAACTATTACAATTGGAACAAAAAATGCCGATGATCAGTTTAAGGCGATTGGTGTCGCATTCTGATTAGAAATAAGTAGGTTATACATTTTTTGACTCAAACATTTTATTTTTGTTTTTTGGGGACCTTCATCAAAATTTGCCCCATACAAAACAAAAAAATAAATCCAGATCATGGGCATTTTTGTTTCAACCTATATAAATATTGATTACCGGGTTGTTACCTACATAGAAATGTTTTGTCCTTCGTGAAGTACTTATACGCAATAAATCTTGAATTTTTGTTACGTGCAAAAATGAGCTTCTTCTAACTGTAATCGTGTAATTTTGTCAGTAATAACGAAAATTAATTTAATCGTTATTCGAACAATCAATCGATAAATATAATCAAGATTCAATTAATCGCGATTAATCTTCTGACGATTGATTGTTCAGTCGAATAATTAGTTGATTAAATAATTAATCGATTAATGCTCAGCTCTGACTCCTAGACACAAATACTATCAGCTGTAAAAGTATTGGTAGGTACCTGATTTTTCAGCACCTTATATGTTTCATTTTGGATGAGTCACTAAAAATTACAGAAAATCACTAGTTCTCTGAAGAGGGTGTCCTTTATTTACGTCAGTTGATTTTGGTGAATTTTCAACCCTCTCTTCCCTTTTTGTGAGATTCGACCTCGCCTCGGCCCCTAACCTCCCTCCTTAAATCTCACGTGAGATTTATGAAAGGTTTATCTTTAGTGTAATTTAATTAATCTGCACGTTATTGCACTAGATTTATAAAGAACATAATTTGATTTATCTGACAAGTATGTAATTTTTTTACCTAATTTCATAGAAATATATGACCTAGTATTCTTGCAGTTTGGCAATAACGTAATAAATAGTTACGTGATATTCGGAATATAGAGGCGTTATAAATATTTTAGCATATTCTTGCCCAAACTCCAAACTGATATAGATAGCGTGGGGGGGGGGGGGGGTAGTCTATAGTTTACTATTAAACACAGTTATGACTTACTCTAAGGCGTCCCTGATCGATCATACATCAAATGGCGAGTCCCTTCTTAATGTCAAAACTATGCGCGACCTTGGTACACTGTTCGATACTGAAATAACATTTAACGAAAATATAACGAGAATAGCCCAGCTATACAAAGAGTCGCGGAAGGCTGACGGTTTTGTTGTTCGTCAATGCAATTTTTTTAACAGTCACCAAGTGACAACACTACTATTTAACTTATTTGTGCGTGGCCAACTAGAGTAGGTAACTGCATTGGTTTAGGCAACAACCCGTCACACCAAAAAGGTGTTATAACTGGTCATAACGCACAAGCAATATCATTTGATTTAATCCGTCACATGTAAATGACCGACATTGCCCTCCGAATCGCTAAACTTAAGTGGCAGTGGCCGGGGCACATTGCTCGTAGAACCGATGGTCGTTGAGGCGGAAAGGTTCTCGAGTGGCGACCACGTACTGGAAGGCGCAGCGTGGGTAGGCCCCCCACAAGGTGGACTGATGACCTGGCAAAGGTCGCGGGAGTAAGCTGGATGCGGGTGCCACAGGACCGGTCATTGTAGCACTCTTTAGGGGAGGCCTATGTCCAGCAGTGGACGTCTTTCGGCTGATGTGATGATGATGATGATGTAAATTTAGTTCTATTAAGTTATGTCTTAGTTTTGTAGCTATCGAACACCCTAAAACTCTGTTCATACTTATCACCCCGTCAATCAGTTCTAAGTGGTGGCAATGACAAGGTTAGGTACAACGTCGAGCGAAGCGAGGAAGAGTGTTAGTAGAAATGCGACCCTACAGCGCACGAGAGGAGCGACCGAGGCGAGCGTGGAGCTGCTGCGGCCGCAGAAGCGCCAGAACAAAACATTATTCTGCTTGTGCTGACCAGTTAGAACTGTTTGACGACTTTGACGGGGTGAGCGATGGGAACAGATTTGCTACAAAACTACGATGTGACTTAATAGAACTGTTGTGGTCCCAGTTAAGGACGCGAAATTAAATGCCTCGTACAGTCGGCGTCAAAAGTAACTGAACAAAAACAAGCTATCAAGAATAATAGTCATGTGTAATGTCTAGAGATACACATCATTTAACAATTCAGAATTATCTGAGATTTTTAGTGTTCATAATAAATGATCATGCAAAAGTAAAATACCAGACATTTCCCAAAAGAATCGAAAACAACGAAATTTCAAAATTAACGGCTAGGGCACAAATTCACAATAGAATGAACGCATTTGACGCCTTACAATATTATCTTTTGACATTTGACATTCATCGAGAAGAGATCAGTAATGTCATGCGATACATTCGTCCCTTTCATTTCGGCTCCGACGTCATGGAGTCTTCATTTGGGCATCGCTTATTACACATTTTTATATGTTTACACTTTACTAGGCCAAGTGTAGTAAGTTGTGACAGATAATTCAATGTAGGTACTAAAATAAAATAATTAAATATTCGCTGAATGTTATGTGACATGATAAGCATGAAATGAGCGTCGTAGTTCAGTTCCTTTGCTAATATGCAAAAAAAAACTTGTATGCGGCGGCATCGGCAGCCCGAAGGTTGCCATAGAACCTCGGAAATTAAAGAAAGCCCTACTTTTCAGATGGACTTGTTTAAATTATCTTGTGTATTGAAATATCCAAAAAATATATACAAAGTCACACGCACAGTCTACAATTTTTCAGAGCTTACAGTTAAACAAAAATATTTCTTTTCTTGTTTATCTGACTGTTCTGTTATAAGCTGTGATAGTCTGTAGTCTGTAGAACTAATTTGACTTGATAATTGTGCACATATTTCTCATTGAATTGGCGCACGCATATTTTTGACTAATAGATCGTACATATATTTATGAACTGAACAAACTCGTTATTTTTGTTCAGTCGAGTTCATAATATATATATTTCGGAATTTATGTGTGAGAGATAAGATACAAAAACACGTACACATTTTTAAACGTGACCGTATCTTGTGTTTGGACTTATAAAAAACCGGCCAAGTGCGTGTCGGACCACGTACAATAAGGGTTCCGTACCGACACCTAATCTACATTTAAAACCACTATACATATAAACACAAAAAGTCGTATCTTCATAGGAAACTTATGACACTTACGCCCTTTAGTTTTGGAAAGACAGTTTTTCAGCAATAAGGGCAATAACGAAAAAACCGTTAAACCTATCTTGTTCAAACCAAAAATAGTTGAAAGGATTTATGTATGTAACATCATCATGATTTAATTCAGAATTTTAAACTTCATAGTTTGGAAATTAGAGGGACACACACACACACTTTTTACGACTTTGACAGCTAATAGCTCACCAACATTTTTGAAGGCCTTTTCATAAATACCCCGCACGCCGCACGCATGTAAATTGAAAAAAAAATTGGACCCTCCTGTTACATGTATGGGGTGCCCCCCCCCAGTTTATTTTTTTTCCATAATTTCATATCATATTTCTAAAGCGGTTCATAACATACACCTTCACACCAAATTTCATATTGTAGTGGTCATATTCTCCAAGTAAGTAAATCGGCTGTGACGTACGGACGGACAGACAGACAGACGTGACGAATCCATAAGGGTTCCGTTTTTGGTCAATTAGCTACGGAACGGAAAAGGTAGAAAGAATAAATTATACAGCAGTCAGCGTTATTAACTTAAATAAAATCACAAATGAAACGTACAAATGATCATGCACGAAATATAAAAACTGACTCGACAAAAAAAACCTGTATTATTATCGAACCTGTTCACACAAAATTTCACGAGAATCGGTTGAAAAATGTGACCTGTAGAGGAGAGCATCCGGACAGACAAACAGACATACGAAAGAAATTTTTATCGAAAGCTGAAACGGAGACGCTTCACTCGCTCGGTCAGTAACCATCAATTTGATTAGTTGGCTTCAAGAAAATGAAATTCAACAAAGTTCTTTTAATTTTACAACAATGATTTATTTGTATGCATTCCAAAGAATTTTTAAAACTTTCAAGCACTTATGAAACAGTATTTTCAGATAATTATGAAATGACACATGGTCTGATAATTATGACAACTATGAACTGATCTATTTTTGAAATTTAAAATTAAGTTTATTTTGAAGTTAGCGCACGTCATATATTTTTGACTCATCGGTTGTGTCAGACAATTCTGGCCATTTAAGCCGTCACAATCATTTCATAATTCATAATTCATTCATTTATTGCAAACCATGGTCATATAGTACAGCTGTTACAATATAAATTTTAGGCACACATGGCACCCTGTTAGGGTATAGCATATAAATCTTAAAACTAGTTTAAAACTGAAACTGTAATAATTTGTTATATATAATAATTATATACGGCCTTAATATTTTCGCTTAAAGTATTTATTTATTAGGCACTTAAAATTATATGGAAAAATTATTAAGCTAGTTCATGCAAAGGAAAGGTATGTCAAAACGATATTAATTAAATTAAGGAGTATACAATGTGATGTCATATTCTGTTATTATTCTCAATTATTTATTTTTTATACATATTCAAATTCATTCCTACTATATTGATCAAAATTTAAATTTAAATGTTTAACGGATTCCATTCCAACAATGTTTCATCATTCAAAAATTCATCAATTGAATAGTAAGACTTATCGGTGAGCAGCATTTTTAACTTACTTTTAAATATTTTGTCATTTCTTTCCTGTTTCAATATTTCGGGTAGTTTGTTCGCTATGATGACGCATCTACAGTAAGGACCGTTCCTGTACATAGCATTACATAATAGCATTTGATAATTTTATATGCTAAGCTACTTTTGATGCTAACTGTAAGTTTAAAGATTAGTATAAAGTATCGCGGCAAGGGGAAGACTCGTTCTCGCTGCGCTTAGCTTAAGTAAATAAAGTTTATAATGTATTAATCTATTCTAATATAATGTAATGTAATGTATTGTATTGTGATATGATCCCAGTTGGTCGAAATAAATGAATTTATTATTATTATCATCTTTATTTTTCTTATAACTTAAGTTAGGATTTTTACAAAACATTTATAAAAGTAAAATATAATAATACACTTACAAAATATAAAAGCATTATAAAAAACCTAACCTAGAGTGCCGCCGGCAGCGAGGCGTGGCCTAAGCTACCGGTGGTTAGGGCGACAGAGAGAGGAACCTCTTGACTATCCGCGCCGTGTCCAAGAGTACCGCCTTCTGCATCTGACCCTTGACCCAGCCATCTAGCGAGAGTCTCTTAAGATGTTGGTCGAAACTCTTCGCAATTATTATTATTACTAGATGAAAGCCCGGCTTCGCTCGGGTGAAATAAATAAGAACGAAATAAACAAAACATTTATTCGTGACAGTTATGCAAACGACGAAAGAAATAGTGTACAAAAATGAATAAAATAAAAACATTACAACAACGGATTATGATGAAACTTCGAATCGTATAGAAATATAGTCTGTAGTCTGGATTGGGAATAAAAGTATGGAATGGAATTATATGGAATTGGGAGTAAAAGATTACGCAAACGACGTCACGGGCAAAATCTTTGCAAGTTAATCCTAAGCATTTTTATAAGGGTAGTATTTAAAGACACATAAAAAATTTGACACCGTAATCAGTACTGATTTGTATAGCTAAAATACTAATCGTTTATTAAAATTCAATTCAGATGTGCATTGTTAAATATTGATGTGCCAGTCAGTATTTTTGGTGCGAAGTCAGAGCTGCTAACGCGAAAAACAAATGAAGTTCGTGTATCTCCCTCTCTGTCGCACTTGCAAATTCGAGCGACACAGAGGGAAATACACGATGTTCGTTCGTTTTCGTTTCGCGATAGCAGCTCTCTATTCTCCGCCAAATTCTATTCAGTGGGGCCCTTTACACTCAATATTATCGCGATTTTTTAAATTGTATGGGGTCTGTTAAACACTTAATACTATCACAATACTGGTGTGTCAATATTATCGTGGTTTTCAATATCGTATGGATTTTTCTTCAATATTCATTGCACGTGATACGGATCGTGATATGAGCATATCGCGTGATAATAATAACCATGTAACAGGCCCCTATGGATGTTGCTTCAATATTCAGTGTTTCACGTGATAATAATAACAGTTGGTAATATTTTCTCCAATTAATGGGAGCTATTTAACAACTTGTTCCGTTTTGCCAAAGGTATTTCACATTCCGATACGCGCACTATCCAGGAATAGGAGCCGTCAGACCAGAGGGCCTACCACGATCTGAAAACGAAGTATTTCCCTCTCCGCGCTCGAATATGCAAGTGCGACAGAGAGGCATATATATTTAGTTTTCGGTTGGTAGCACCTTAGTCTGAGCGTGGCGGACGGTCGAAGAAAGTCAAAGAACATTCCGTGTGTTGTCTGTCACACATATAATTTTTTAGCTTCCCATCGACCTATGAACTTGAAATTAAGTTATAATGTTTATTATGAAGTATATTTTACCAAAAATATCAATATATTGATAAATCACATTTGTTTTTTAGTTGTACGGAACCCTCAGTGTGCGACTCCGACGCACTTGGCTGGTTTTTATTACATTTTGAATTTTATTTCTCTTATAGTAAAATACCCTATTCGTTTTAAAGTTGACGCCTGAGGGCCTACCGCGAACCAAAAACGAACTATCTTCCTCTCTGTCGTTCGAATATACATGTGCGAGAGAGGCAGATATTTCATTTTCGGTTCGCAGTAGCGCCTCTAACGTCCAAGCGCGGCGAACGGCATGAGCTGAGGGTCTACTCCGAAATTCAAAATCCTAACTTCGTATGGTGCCGTCCCTTTCACTCTCCTGTCATAGACTATATGAGTGAAAGGGACGGCACCATACGAAGTTCGGATTTCGAATTTCGGAGTAGTCCCCCAGTACCACTAAGTTATAAGATAGAGCGAGATAGGGATAGAATTTTGCTAAACGTTTAAAAGCCATAAGTCACCTAGTAGTTTGTCACAAACAAAATAGAGACGCAGCTTTAAGATGGCGGACAGACTCAGCAAACATTCAAGTGGTGTCCTTTACACGATTAATATTATCACAATACTGGGGTGTCAATATTATCGCAGTTTTCAAATTTGTTTGGATTCTGCTTCAGTATTCACGTGATACTTATCGTGATATTAATCCATGTAACAGGCCCCATACATTCGCTTTGAAGGCGGTTGTTGTGACAATCAGTCTAGCTAGCACGATAGATTATACCGTTACGTTTTATGTGACGTTTTAATACATTTCGCCCATATAACGTGACGGTATAAGTTATCGTGCTAGCTAGGATGATAGGTGTATAGAACGCTTGAAAACCACAAAAACAAAACGCTGCAGACGCGGCTTGCCGAATCCACACAATGGGCGATGATGGCCCATCACCCAGAACGCAGCCCAGCAACCTGGCCAACATACCGGACGCAAAAATATTTCACGATTTTCGAACGTAGCCGACACTGTCAACCAACAAATTTAATATAGCAATATAGTCTGTGGGCAATATGGCCGACGTTTTGTCATCAAATTAACACTTTTAAATGCAAAATACGCGACAATCCGAATTTTGCGGATACATATGTTCAACTCAAAACTCGTTATTTTTATACGTTCTTCAATTTGAGACAGGTCTCGTTCGGGTCTACCGTACCCCTGCACGAAATTATTAATATAGATTAGCAGTATATGTGTACACTACAGAACTAAATTTACATATGACGGATTATAACAAATAATACTCAATGTGCGTGATTGCCAATGATCGGAAACAAGTAAAGCCCGTTTTTTAGGGTTCCGTACCTCGAAAGGAAAAAACGAAACCCGTATAGGATCAGTTTGTTGTCCGGCCGTCTGTCTGTCAAGACCCTTTTTCTCAGGAACGCGTGGAGTCAGGTCTACTGTCCCTTGGAGCTGTGAAAAAATCAAACTTCTAAGCCAACGCAATCAAAAGATACAGCCGTTTATGCCGCAAGTTTTCGACACTCGCAAGGGAATCGAAACCTACAGGGTACTTCCCGTGAACTCAGAATCTTGAAATTTGGTACGAAGCAACTTCTTATAGCACAGATAAATGAAAAAATGCAGATACCGTAAATTTTTAGTTAAATTATATAAAAATATTTTTACGGAACCCTCGGTGCGCGAGTCCGACTCGCACTCGGACGGTTTTTTATAATTTCATTTAACATACAACCCATTTGATAATGAGAACCCCCTTTTTTAGGCTGAGCTGCACCAACTTACGATCACAGACCGGTCAACGTTAAATATGGCGCCGACAGCTGTCATCCCATAGAACGTTGTCAAACTTTCCATACATTCAGATTTTAAAGAACACCGCCTACTATTACAAGCGGTTTGGTGCAACCGACCCTTAAAGTCCGTTAATAATGGCAACCATGATACGCCCGCAGAGGAGTATCTTTAAATCCCGCTGGTTACCTTCCAGACGCTGACCTGGTCGTGATCCCCGCGGGCGTGCCCCGCAAGCCGGGCATGACGCGTGACGATCTGTTCAACACGAACGCTTCCATCGTGCGCGACCTGGCGCAGGTGGTCGCCGAGCAGTCGCCCAACGCCATCATGGCGATCATCACCAACCCCGTCAACTCCATGGTGCCCATCGCCTCCGAGGTCCTTAAGAAGGTAAGTCATTAAGGTCGAAACCCACAGCGTACGCGGTGAGGGGCGGTTTTGCGTTCTTGATCTTTCCAAAACTGTCGACTGTCGATTACTGCTTTATATGCCACACACGCGGCCTACACTTTACCTGGCTATCGAAAACCGCACGGTTTTTATTTCTTCATTGATTGCATTGCATCCATGGTTTACATTTCGGTCTCACATTAGTAAAGTAGGTTTTTCATGGACCCTGGTAGGGCAAAGCAATTGGAAGTACAATATTTTTAAAAGTGAAATATTTATCGATAGGATAATTACAAATGTCAAATTATAATGTTAGATTAGTAATTTTACAGTACATATGGTGCTATATTACCGCCCTATCAGCAGATTACGTGCATATGTCGAAACTTTAAAGAGCCATGTACTGTAAAACGTTGTACGATACACGTGCGAACAGGTAATTCGCAACTCGTGTCGATTTAAAACACTCCCTTTGGTCGTGTTTCAATATATCACCACTCGTTGCGAATTTCCTGTTCTCTGCACTTGTATCGTAATGTACTATTTGGTGTGACGTGCCCTGGACCGCGTTCTCTTTACCGAAGAACTGCCTGCGCCCCGCAACGACGCTGTGCCTCGCTCTGTGCGTTTCAACTCTTTCAAGCTTCATTCGATACAGATACTAAGTAAGACTGGAATCGAACCGGCGCTTCTACTTTGCCAGACCAGCGGCTTTACACAAGGCTATCAAACCACCACGTCCTCACAGCGAATACAAATAGTGGACGAAGGTGAAGGAAGTGGAATTTTAAGAAAGGGTGGGTGCAGTTCTTTCGTCTTTGCCCTTTTTCATAGGTTCTGAAATTGCCCGAACATAACGGCAATCGGGCAATTTGAGAACCTATAAAGGCTTATAAAGCGTTAAGTCCGCCATTTGTACCAATTTATTTGTGCAATAAAGTTTAAATAAATAAATATAAACAGACCACATCTCTGCATCCTAATTTATTTCTTCGAACAGAGGTTAACGACTGCTCTCAGCCGAACAGTACTTACCATGTCCCGTACCGTAGGACATGGTTGCCTCACCATCATAAATATAATTCTTAAGATAGTTTGGTCAATTATGTTCCCTTTATTTATATATTTACACATTGACATAGGCTATGTTGTGCTATAGGGCTTCAATATAATTACCATTATTTTAAATTAAAAGAACTTTTTACTATAAACAAATGTATATATTCAAAAATATATAAAATATATATCAAATGCCAAAATAAAGGTAGGTAGGAATTTAGATTGATACATCATAGTTTTTTTTTATGACATAGGTAGCAAACGAGCAGACGAATCGCCTGATGGTAAGCGATTAGCGTCGCCCATGGACACTCGCAACACCAGAGAGGTTGTAAGTGCGTTGCCGGCCTTTAAGATGGGAGTACGCTCTTTTCTTGAAGGTATGGTCAATAATACGCAGATAACAATAACGTCAAGTCGGGTCAGAGTGTTATTTATTTCTTCATAAATAGCATCATTTGATAACAATCACAAGCCCACAATTGAGAGGAGAGAATACCAATACACAAAAACAACAAATATATAACTTGGTGCGATGTTAAGCTACTAATATCGTGGAAAGTTTCAAACTTGTTTCCAATACCACGTCGGTGGCAAACCAAGCATACGGCCCGCCTGATGGTAAGCGATCACCATAGTCAAATACATGGAAAATATGGTATATATGTATATATGTCGTACACACAGACTTCGGATCGCGCCTTACGGCTAAAGACCAACAAAGCGAGAGAAAGAGAAATCATCAGCATCACCTTATGTGCCCGTGATAGAAAGAGACAGACAGTAGAGTCTTGACGTGACACAATTTTTTCGAGTATAACCCCATAGCGACCCGCCCGGTTTTAGTGTGAACGCTATTTTGGTCAAATAATTCAGATTAGTACCGATTTTCAAGTAAAGATTGTGTTTTGTAGACATGGTGTCTTGTTCGGTATGCAGTTGTGATGTGACAACTAGAAATAACCCAAAGAACTACACGTTTCACGGGTAAATACGTAATTGTTACTAAATTCTTTGATACCATATTTTGACAAAATACTATGTTTATTCGATTAGGATAGTAATATTAACTAGAGTATATTGATTTTCCTTGCAATATATTATCATATTTTTGATATACAAGGAGAAATAAAGCATATTTTGTATAAAATAGTAAAATGTTAGGTTACGCTAGGCCTTGACAATGTGATGACGTCACGATTTCGACTGTCGATAAAATAACTACAGCACAAGACAGCGCGCGAGTTATATCTTGCTCGAGATAGACTATCTGCCTCTTTCCGAGTTTACCCATTAGAAAGAGACGGATAGTCTATCTCGCGCGCGATATAGCTCGTGCGCCGTCTTGTGCTAGCCGTGCAGAAGGCTTACCGTGAACCAAAAATGAAGAATCTCCCTCTCTGTCGGTCGAATATGCAAGTAAGACATAGAGGCAAATATTTCGGTTCGCGGTAGCGCCCCAGTTGCCAACCAAGTAATATATCTTTGGTAATGTATTAAGAAAATGCAGAGACAACAATAAATGTATTAAAGACTACGTGATGTGAGTGACAAACATACAAAAATAGATATACTATCACATATCCAATACATCCATACTTCCATACTATAGTTAGTTGACCCTATTTAACAATTTAAAATATCACATTTTAGATCAAGACCCATTAGATAACCAAAGATATTTACCAATGAAAAGCATTATCGAAACTTATTTTGATATACGATTAAAGTACGAGAGCAGATCGTTAAAATTTGATAAAGAAACTTTCCGCACACATTTAGACAAAAATGTAATATTTAGAGGCCAATAAAAAAGTTACATGAGTATTTCAGACAGTGTTTTATTTACATAGGTATCTTGTAATAAGAGACATGCGGACATTTTTTTTATTAGTCGCAGGTCATCTTTTCATCTACGGGGTGTAATGTGTAATTCAAACTTGGAACATTTAAATTTCATTCTCTCTGTAACTATTCGTTTGCGTTATATATGTTCTCGCCGCTGAGGTGAAAAGTTGTATGTATCACACGAGAGCAAAGATATTTGCATCTCGTGTTTTTGACTCCCTCGCTACGCTCAAGATTCTAATTTTGAATCACGAGCGTAGCGACGTGATTCAATTATAGAGTCTTTCGCTTGCTTGGGACTCAACATAAACACTCGCAGCAAAAATTTACTTTGCTCCTTGTTGAACAAATAACTATAATAGCATTCGGTATAAAATAATCGATTTCGATAATTTTTGTACAGCACTATTTCACTCACACATATGCATTCATTTTTTGGTAACGCGTAATATTTGACTTTGTTGTTCTTGTACATCCTAATTCTATGGTCGTACACACGCTAATGCACGTTGCGCGCGCGTTAGCATGTGTACGACCAGAACAAAATGTACGAGTATGTAGTTGTAAACGCGCGTTGAGCGCTTCTCATCTGAACATACCCTGAATCACAATCGTAATTTTTCTCATATGTCCCCTTATCTTAATATAGATAAAGTGAAGCAGGCTTACATATTATGCACGCTGGAGCCGCGTGCAACTTTCCACGCGCTATTCTGAGCAGTTTATCTGTGCATACGGCACGTTAGCCACACGAGAAATTGTAAACATGGTGTAATATTGATATGATGTTTACTATAATTATGCGATTATACTACGAGATCTATCAATGGCGTGATTTGATTGTATAATGTCACAGGCGTCACAGCGTGATTATTTTACTACCCATTGATCGACAAAAACGCCGAAGTTTGTCCTACAAATAGCTGTCTCTTAGATCCGACGGCCGGTATATAACCTTGTAGCAATCGACACTAAAAAAAATCCAAAATCACAAAGCACGATACAGTTCTTGTTTTTTAATTTATTTTATGGTTGGCAGGTAATAAAAAAACACATAGTTTAGGTATGACTTAAAACAATAAATGAAAAAAAAGTACCGAAGTTTCGTAATTTTCGCTTGGTGCGCAGAGCTCAAGTTTTTTGATATTGCAAGTTTTGATTGACTCTATCCCAAATGATACACAACGTACAAAAAATAAACCAGTACAATGTTAAAGATACTTTCATGATTAGACCTGTAGTGGCCTTTTGAATGTTAAATGCTGCATGCAATTATCTTTGCTGCAACAAATATTTTTTTACTAAACTACTTTTCTGAAGCGCTTAAGCTGATATACAACTGAACATTCTTTGTGATACGGTAACTAAGTACGCCTAGCACTACGTTATCTTATTTCAATACAAATATCAATTTAAATCCTATTAGTACTTCTCGATTTTCCTCTATTGATATTTAATGAAAGCAAGATGATTCATTAATATAAACATTACACAAAACACAGAAATGTACAAATAGCAGGCAGCATAGGTGAACTAAATTAATAATCATTTTCAAGGCATTGTTGTCAATAAATAGTTGCAGTAGATATTCGTTTAGTTCTTGTAGGATCCCTCCCTTCTCCAGTGGATTTCGGCTCCGTCTTCTTGATATTTATTTATGTAGATAAAAATAAAACGTTAAGTAGTCGTGGAGTCCAGTGGTGACAACATGTTATTCATCAATACAAGTCGCCAATTATCCGTAAACATATTGGTCGTCCATCATTGTTGCAATTCTCCTTGACGGAAAATTGTGCATTCATCGTAACCAATTGCGCTCATTGTCAACAACTCATTGTAATATCTACCGAGTCGAAATGCTATTGTCTCGTTGACTGATACAGACGTTTAAGCACCATGAAAACGAAATATGTCCGATTGTCCACTGCAAATATGCCATCATATAGAAAAATAATAGTTGTTGGTAGTATTATGGTTGTATGGTAATATTTCCGAAATAAATATGAAATAATAATCATTACATATTAATTTACAGTCTTCATGCATCCGAAATGTTTATAAAAAAGTATTTTTTCTCCATTATAATTTCAAGCAACAGAAACTAATTTCTGACCTAGATATACCGGATCCCCTTGTGTATACAAAGCTTCAAATGATTACCGCATGCCATTTTAAAATGAGAGCGAAACTACGTTTGTATGGACGTAGTTTCGTTCTTATTTTAAAACGCCGTGCTGAAATAATATGAAACTTTGTATACACAATGGGATCCGCCATATCTAGGCCGGAAATTAGTTTCTGTTGCTAGAAACGGTAAAAGAATAAAAATACAGGCGAGTTTTTTGAGTTTTCTAGGACTTGTATGAAAACTTTAATAATCGCTGTATTTCTTCTGCATTATAATTTCAAGCAACAATAACTGATGATAATGAAATATCTGGCCTAGATATGCCGAATACCATTGTGTATACAAAGTTTCATGTTATTCCAGCATGGAGTTTTAAAATGAGAGCGAAACTACGTATGTATGGAGAACAGAGCTTCCTGCGGCGGTCTCTTAATCGATGATATATTTTAAGCTTGAAATCATCTTCAGCATGCACCCTAAATTCCACTGCTGGACACATGCCTCTCATAGACTTAGATTATTAAATAGGTACAAAAGGCTTATGTTATATTCCAAACCTGTTCGCAGGCCGGCAAATACGACCCCAACCGCGTGCTGGGCGTGACCACCCTCGACTTGGTCCGCGCGGCCGCCTTCATCGGCGAGATCAACTGCGTCGACCCGCAGACCGTTGAGATCCCCGTCATTGGCGGCCACTCGGGTGTCACCATCATCCCGCTGCTCAGCCAGAGCAAGCCGGCGGTCAAACTGACCGACCAGGGCAAGATCGAGGCGCTCACCAAGAGGATACAGGAGGCTGGCACTGAGGTGAGGATAGTTTCATAACTTTCAGGGCCCGAACAATGCATGCGGATAACGCCAAACCACTCATAGGATGATTTCAAATAATATTTTCATAAACAAATATTTTTTTATTAGTAACATGAAAATACAAAAGACGTGTACCTTAACTACATAATTTCGCCAAACTACGGAGCAGTTTGTTGGCGATGAGCTCGGTCGTTTTATAATATGTAGGTACAAAATTAGCACTGTACCACCGGCCCGACGTAGTCCATTTTTTTGTGCATAAAAGTTTTTTGGTGGGTTTTGTGTCTACATAAACATTAATTAACTCATTTACAAACCCTTCCAAAATAACATTTTCATACAAGTGGAAATAAGATGATAGCTATCGTTGGTGGCGGGACAGGGGTACAGTTACCTCTTCAATTCTATTAAATACAGGGTGGGCTCTGTAACACGAGCAACAAATTAGACGGCGGACTGTTTAGCGGGCCAGCAATTATTTCCAATTAGTGTCAGTTGAAAAACAAATATATATTTTTTTCAATTTTTTTATTTCAAATATGTCTTACGTGTATTTTTATTACTTTTCTGAAGTGGTATTAATGTCAATTTATTTTAAAAAATAAAATTGAAAATAAAACCAAAAATATCCTTCCACCATATCAGCCGAAAGACGTCCACTGCTGGACATAAGCCTCCCCCAATTCCATGGGGGGTAAATAAAAATATCCTTGAATACAAAAAAATCGAAAACAATTATGACACAACTTGATACTACCTCAAACACTGCATCGACTGATGCGCTATAATCTCGTGGTGTCAAGATCCATTACTGAGAGGTCAAAACTTAGATCAAAATTACTCCTAATTGAAAATGTTTGAACACCAGGAGTTACTGCAGATGCTCGAAGGAAGCGTCCTTTAAATTTTTTGCTCCAGTTACAGTCCACCTTGTATATTGCGTCTAGCATCCTTAACTTATTCATATGCATATGCATATTATGCATGTTCATTTATTTGTTGCAACCTTAGTATTACAGATTTAAAATGGAGTGAGTACAATCATGGACCCTACTAGGGCGTAGCAACATTTACATAGTCTTATAAAATAAATGTATAAACAATAATTACAAATAGAATAATAGCCTTATTGAGCACTGGTGTAAGATTTTCGCTAATATTGATGATATAATTGATTGCAGGTGGTGAAAGCGAAGGCGGGCGGCGGCTCGGCCACGCTGTCCATGGCGTACGCGGGCGCGCGCCTCGCCAACGCCGTGCTGCGCGGCCTCAACGTGAGTACTCTCCTCTTTTCTCACTTGTACCTAGGGTTTGCAGTCCCCGGTTCCCGGGAATTTGCATTCCCTACTTGTACCATTGCCACAACGTTGACAACTTTTGATGTGTCATACCGGGAATATACGCCGTTAGGCACATTACTAGACTCAACGGGTAAGCTTCATAAATATTTCGCTTGCCTTTTCCCATTTTTGGGGTCGGCGTCATCTCGTCATTCACTTCTTTCCACACACAATTGTCCACACTTCACGGCATATATCATATCATAACAAAATACTGTCCATGAATCCGCAATTATACGAGATATATAAAGATTAGGATTCAATTTTTTACACAAATCGATCTAGTCCCATAGTAAGCTCAGTAAGGCTTGTGTTATGGGTACTAGACGACGATATATTTACAGGAACAAATGTTTCTGCTCACCACAGAAACAAATGTCCTTACCTTCGAACCCGGGACCTCTAGCTTCGGAGGCAGTGTCACTACCAACTAGGCTAACATCATACTCATCAAATACTTTCAACGTATCCCCAGGGTGAAGCGAACGTGGTAGAGTGCGCCTACGTGAAATCCGACCTCACTGAGGCGACTTACTTCTCCACCCCACTGGTGTTCGGCAAATGCGGCGTTGAGAAGAACCTCGGCTACGGAACCCTCAACGCGTACGAACAGAACCTGCTCAAGGCTGCCATCCCCGAGCTCAAGAAGAACATCGCCACCGGCGAGAAGTTCGTCAACAAGTAGACAGTTGTTGGGCAATATTGTAACTTGATTAATGCATGTAGGGACTGATCACGCCAAGTGTTGAACACGCGTCAACCTATATTATGGGCTATGTGCGAAGAAGGTGGTGGGGGTAAGCCAAGCGATGGCAGCGCCAACCATGGCAGAAATGTGTGGATGCCGGGGACATCTGTCAAATTTCCTCTCACGTTTCCTGCGATTCGTTTCGTTTGTATTTATTTCATCATCATCATGTCAGCCGAAAGACGTCCGCTGCTGGACATAGGCCTCCCCCAAAGACTTCCACAATGTGTTTATTTGTTTTAATTATTATTATTATTTTTATTAAAAATGGGATAGCTCTTCTTTCTTTTTATTCTTATTTATTTCAGTAAAATTTCCAGTAAGGGGTCTTTCTCGCTTAGTAAAATAAATAAAATATTCATGTGTCATTATTTGACATCTCTGAGTTTGAAATTGTCCCGGGACCCATGATTTTTGACGTTTCTGACGTGCACATAGCCAATACGTATATTTTGCGTATATAGCACTGCGTCTCTTTTGTTTTTGTAAAGAAGATGCATTGTGAATATATTGACAAACACGATTTGGATGTGTATTCAGCATCAGCGTTGGTGTGGTCAAAATTGACAATGATATTATAGTACAGTAATGACGTTGACGTTTATCTATCAGATATCAGACATAATTATCAAATTTATTGGAAACTGAAGTCATAGAACAAATTAATCTGTTACAATATATTAAGTAGCGGCCAGGCGGATTCGATTGAAGACTGTCTTTTTTTTTATGCTTCGACCGACATGTACCAACGTTACGTAAATATTTTATAATTTATTTTTATAAATTTTATTATTCTGACGTTGTTATTTATTTATATTTATACACTTCTAATACAGTATTTCATCGTCATAGCATCCGGTCTGGCCATTGGTAGCGTGGTAGCTGAACGAATCCAAATACACACTAGTATTGTATCATCTGCATTTAGATCAAGTTATTTCGATACCCATAAACCTAATTGTCATCAAATAGTTTGGCAAACGCAGGTTGAATCCACTAGATTTAACTAAATGTCATGGCACGCTCGTATATGCATATTGTTTACATAGTTGAATCTAAGGGACTTAATTTTTCCTTTGCCGAAATAATGTGACGTCCTTGTGGCAATTGGGTGTATAATGATATTGTACCAAGTATTCCGGTCGAGGTATTACGTAGCACCTATTGCCAAAGTTACCATGTTTGTATGGAGTGTGGTTGTTATAAGAAATTGTTTGTGTGCCCGGATGTGGTAATAAAAGTTACTACATTTAGAATATGTTTTATTTACTTATCCTTAATGATGATGATGATGCAAGCATTTGTCCACGGTCATGTATGTATAAGTTCATTCCCAGTAGTCCCGTGGAAGAAGTTCCGTGTGGAATTAGTGAAACTTTTTTTTGTCCCAATAGTTCCGTCAACGGTACAGAGTGGTAGTTAGGTACGGCGACGAGGGAAGCGAGGAGGAGTGTTAGTAGAACTGCGACCCTACAACGCGCAAGTCGAGCGAGCGAAGCGAGCGAGCCGCGGCAGCGGCCGGCAAAACGCCACAACTGAACATTGGGAAAAAAGCCTCACCAGTTCCGCCACGGAACGAATTCCACGGGACTACTGGGAATAAACGCGTGTATACATCGTAGGCTACTTATGGACGATTCACACCAAACGGCCGGAGTGAAAAGTGAACCCTCCATGCAGAAGCCAGACTTCGTATTCAAACGGCAGTGGTAGAGCCGGCGGCAACCGACCTGAGCCGACCGGCTGCCCGCAACCCATTCAAATATGAAATCTAACTTCTGTATGGAGGGTTCGAATTCCTTTGACTCTAGTGGGGTGCGCGCCGACTCTGTGAGAATCGTCCATTACACTATTTCGGAACTAATTCCACGGGACTACTGGGAATAAACGCATGTCTATATCGTAGGCTACTTAGAATAATTCTGAACAGATATACGCCAGTTCCGCCACGGAACTACTGGGAATCAACGGATATATACATCGTATGCTACTTACACTGTTTCTGAGCAAATATAGGCATTGATCAATTAGTTATAAATATATAATATAATATATAAAGATTCCGTTTCATTATTGTAATAATTCATGGATTAAACAATCGTCATAAGATAAATCGCGATTAATTTAACCGTAACTGAATTAATCGGAACTTAAACGACTAAGATGAATTAATCAACATTTTTAATTGATGCTCGCGATTAAGTCACAATCATTTCATAAAACTTTCACTAGAAATATAGGCAATTTAAATTTAAAAATGGAAAGTTTGAAGTCCTACGTTAAATTTCCGAAACATTTCGCAATTTTGGAAAGTTTCCTTAGGCACATCAGTAGGTTAGGTATTTGGTTACATTTGGCCCATCTCTTTTTCTGAGGACATACGAGCATCGGTCACAATAGCTAATGATACACTTTCTGAAATTATTTTATCTTTCAATTTTCATGTCTAAACTTAAAGAGTTATAAACACTACGACAAAGTTTCGATTTGTGATCATTTAACGTTATTTTATTAATTCAGTCGCAACCTTGACTTCATCTCACAAATTAACACTTTTTTTTATACCACTTTAAATCTGAAGAATCGTTTGATGAATGAGAGGACTATACCCAGCAGTGAGACCGTATATGATGATAATCGTTCACTTAACCCTTTAACCGCCGAGAATTTTTCATCGTTAGGGATTATTCCAAATTATTCAAAACAGTGTGCACAAAGGCAAAAGCAATGCACTTGAATAATAAAATAAAGTCCTCAGATAACAAAGCCAAGACTGTCTGGAAAATAATAAACACAGAGACTGGGCAGAGAAGTAATAAAGAGTCCACGATTTCTTTGAAAATAGAGGATAATTTAATTACTAATGCACTAAAAGTAGCCGATGAATTTAATAATTTCTTTTCCAAAATTCCTATAGTCACGACTCAAAGTTTGGCATCATCTACCACAATAGCAGAATCCCTTCTGAATGAGAACGTAAAATTAGAGTCACTAAATATTTTCAAATTTCATCATGTTTCTCCTCTAGATGTACTGAAGTCTTTTAAAATGTTAAAAATAAAGAGGACTGAGGACTTATGGGGCGTGTCAGTCATGGTACTGGAATCTATTCTCGAGGTCGTTGCACCCACTCTAGCTCTCATTTTTAATAGTTGTGTAGACAATGGCATTTTTCCAGACTTAATGAAGTGTAGTAAAGTAGTTCCTATTTTCAAATCAGGTCATAGAGATAATCCTTCTGATTATCGTCCAGTTTCTATCCTACCTGCGTTTAGCAAAATATTCGAAAAAATAATGCTTACGCAATTGGTTTCTCATTTTAATTCACACAATATTTTGCACGCACAGCAGTTCGGTTTCACGAAAGGTAGATCAACTACTGATGCAGGTGCAAGTTTAATAAAATTTATTTTGCAGTCTTGGGAAGAGTCATATGACGCCATTGGAGTGTTCTGTGACCTTTCCAAGGCTTTTGATTGTGTAGATCATGGAACTTTAATTTGTAAGCTTAATTTCTATGGTATCAGAGGACATGCATTGGATCTTATGAAATCATATTTAACACAGAGAAATCAAAAGGTAGCGATAACTAAAGCCCTTTCGTCAGAGACAGTGGTTAGAGATGGGAGTACCTCAGGGGTCTATTCTAGGCCCTTTCCTGTTCCTTGTTTATGTAAATGATCTACCATATATGGTAAGCCGAAGATCAGGCATTGTAATGTTCGCAGACGACACCTCATTACTGTTTCAAGGTAAATAGGAAAGATACTGAACTCATTGAACCAAATTAATACCCTGTCCATGATATCTGACTGGTTTGCTGCCAATAACTTAGTGTTGAATCCGAAAAAAAACTAAATGTATGAAATTCTCTCTAGCGAACTCGTCAAATAGAAACTTAGATACAAATATTAAACTTAATGGCCAAACATTAGAATTTGTTACGTCAACTGTATTCTTAGGTATTACATTGGACTCAAAATTGCAGTGGGGTTCCCATATAACAGCGATAGGAAGTAGGTTGAGCTCTGCTGCATTTGCAGTCAGGAGAATAAGGCAGCTTACCAATGTGGCAACGGCACGGTTAGTTTACTTTGCTTATTTTAATAGTATAATTACTTATGGTCTAATCTTGTGGGGATCAGCTGCAGATATTGAAACTGTTTTTATTTTGCAAAAAAGGGCTATCCGGGCAATTTATAACTTGGGGTCGCGTGACTCATTAAGAGAATTTTTCAAAGAAATAGATATTCTAACCCTGCCGTCCCTATACGTATTTGAAATAATAATGTATGTTAGGAAGAATTTGTGCAATTTCCCAACGAACGCTGATAAACCAATAGCCACCAGAAACACTGGGAAACTGAAAATAACCTTCTATAGACTAGTAAAGGCGAAAAAGTCGTTCTTGGGAAATTGTATTAAATTCTACAATAAAATTCCAAAACACATTACTGAACTTAGCAATTCTAAATTCAAATCTGTAGTAAAACAAACACTTATTTCAAAAGCATATTATAAGGTAAACGATTACATCATGGACAGGGATGTTTGGCAGTGATAGTGTCCAGCACGGCTAATCTATCGCGAAAATAGGTTTTCTACTGTAGCTTGTTATTTTTGTAGTAACTGAGACTGTAATTTTATATTTAACTATACAATGTATATTGTTTTGAAAAAATGACACCTCGCCGAGTTTCTTACGCCGGTTCTTCTCGTGGCAGAGGTTTATTTTTCCGAACCGGTGGTAGTTTATTGACGTTCATAGGTGCATGTAATATGCCTAATTTGAAGAATAAACTACTTTTACTTTACTTTTACTTTTACATCGAACATGCCCGCCGGTATGAAGTTACAAAATCTTTATATATCCTGTTAATAAACATATCACACATTTGTCTTATTTATCAGACTGCGGCGAAATGAGGCGGATAAGTTGTGTCTTACATATCAGACTACGACGGTTAAAGAGTTCGACTACCTATATTATATATATTTTTATGTGTAACATTGTTTTTGAATCTTCACTGGCTCTTCCCAACGAGTCCACAAATCGTGTTATACAATCTCAGATGCGACTGGTTCTCAAAGAACTCGATGTAGATCTCCAACATCAGCAGCACCAAGTATGCAGAGAACACCGTCACGCCCGTCCAAGACCGCGCCTTAGGATTGCTGTAGCTGAACCGGGCGCTTCGTTCCATTTCCATCAATACTTTCAACTAATCTACCTCCTTACTATCGATTTCGAAGAGCCTTGGTCTGCATTTTGCGGCAAAATTCAGTTTAAATTCCTTTGTCTCTCAATATCAGTGCATTTTGCTCACACCAACTTGCATTAGGATATTGTCCTTGCATTTGATTCCAGAATTGAGTCCCATCTCCACATAAGAAATAAAATTATAAAAAAATATTCTGACGAATCGAATAGCTCCTCCTTTTCTTGAAGTATATTAATAATAAGTAAGACTACATAGATCTACATGGCAAGTGTCATATACCTATCGAACAGAGATCTACTATGTTCGGGGGGATTACAGGCTGAAATGCACTGCGTGATAAAAAAATCCTTTGTTCCACGTTTGGGTTGAGTACTGGAGAGTACTTCATCCAAAATGCCACTTTCTACACAACAATGCCAGCTGAGAGCTTCATGGCAAACAAATCTTGATTCCTTGTACATTCACGATGTAGTAGTTATTTTCAGAGTTCGAGGTAACACAAAATAACCATAAACTGCGATTAATGTAACCAATTACACTTTACATGTGTAGAATAGCCAAGGCAATTGAGAACTGCACGGCATGGCTGTTTGTTGTTTGTCAGCTAGCCAAGCGGTATATTTTTAGAATTATGTGGATACAATTTGCTAAAATAGAACCAATACTATATACAAACCGAAACTATAACTGCCTGTAGCCATATTAATTTATCTATTCTATTTAGGTCAGGACTAAAGCATTGACATGCTATGGTAACTATATTTTCGACACTTGGTAAATAAAGGGTACTCAACTCTGTACCTACTTTCGTGTTTTACCCGTGGTACCACAGCTTTTGTACCACAGGGGGACCACGGGTAATATTTTTTTACCCGTTGTCCCACCATTCTAAATAGTGTTCGCCAGTGGGTCTACGGGTAATTTATTTATTCCCATGGTCCCACGATGCGATGTGTTTAAAAATGTTCGGTTCTGGCGCTTCGGCGGCCGCTGCCGCGGCACGCTCGCTTCGCTCGCTCGGCTCGTGCACTTTAGGGTTGCAGTTCTACTAACACTCCTCCTCGCTCCGCTCGTCGTCGTACCTAACTATTCTGTAGAAAAAAATTAGTGAAAACAAATATACGTAAAAATTACGAAGATAGACGAACCATGGTGGAACCATGGAGAAAAATAAATTACCCGTAGACCCACTGGCGAACACTGTTTAGAACGGTGGGACACCGGGTAAAACAAATTACCCGTGGTCCCCCTGTGGTACAAAAGCAGTGGTACCACGGGTAATACCCCCCTACTTTTAACCATTTGAACGCCATTCAATAACTAGTAATCAAATAAGGAATAGTGTCTAGTTGTGAATAATAGTTGTGAAGGTGGACTAAAGGTACCTACATGAACGGCAGTGACACTTGCACGTCAACAAATTTTCCATAAAAGACAATAATGATCTGTATAGTACGAAGATTAATTTGACAACGAAGGCCATAGCACCTATATAGTCGTTATTGACGTCGTAGGCACGACAACATGCAACACCTTTAGGTGTTCTTGGGTTTTAAAGGGTTAAACTAGCAAACAGACATACATAGGAAATTAAATTTGACCTTTTGGGATGACAGTATCAAGCCTCGATGAACAGAATGAAGTTCATGAACATTCAAAGAAATAAAACCCAGCATCGATTTGCATCATATTTATTGATTGAGTCCTCCAAAACTTTGTTTTCGCTTTACTGGACTTTTTTACAGATTTATCTTTTCTTTCGGCTACTTAAATTACATTAATATTACAATTTATAAAGAAATCACAATGTCGAGGCTCGCCGCGACGCCCGCCCGGCTTCGAGAGAACTTTAATTTAATCAGTCGTTTTTACATAATATAAAACATTTACAACACGCCGCCTCCACGGACACCGCCTGCTAGCTTATATACAAATAATCCCTAGTACACAACATACAAAACAACACGCATCCCGACCTCTCAACTAGGTCTTTTACATTCATCCAAGTAATAAACTGATTTGATTTACCGGTCTGAAGTTAGCGAGTTCATATAAAGCAAAGCAAAATATTAATTTGAGTAATTATCGAGTCATTATTTAGTTCGTCACATAAAACAGACTTAGTCTTGATTTAAAAAAAAAGTTAATTATTCAAATTAACCGAGTAAAGATTGTAAAAAACGTATAAGAAATCGATTTAAAAATTGAAAAATGAATATACAGTGTAAATAACAAATACGATGGCGGTGTCCGACGAGTGCGGTCCGATTTAAGCTGACGCCACACTCCCCGACGCGGTGTCCGGCGCGAGGCCGGCGGCGGCCCGGGCCCCGACTCCCGCCTACCGGCAGTCGTTAACCCTTCGTGTGCCCTGTCCCGGATCCGTCGACGCGTAAACCTGGCATTGAAATCCCAGTCACTATTTCAATAAAAGAATTTTGACAAGGCATACGAAAGGATAAACAACGCCTTGTTTCACAGTAGAAAGGGCCATTCTGAACCCACTTATGCTGTTTTCAAGAGTTGATCATAGGGTCAACGCAAGTGGATTTCAAGTATGAGATCTGGGCCGTACACAGTTGAAAAAACAAAAATCGTCTTTCCTGCGTCGGCAGCTAACGGATCACGTGCATGGAAGTCTAGTTTTTATTCATAGAAACGGATAGCACGTTTATTGGGGAGAGTCCAACCAAAAATTAGGCACACCAGCCCTTAACTTTAGGGAAACAGGAAACACGCGAAAATAAAACTGCGTACGACCCGGCGGCGGGACGCGAGGGCTCGGTCGGGAAGCGCGAGCGTGGCGGTGCACAGTGCAGGATAGCGGCCGGGCGGGCGGCGCCGCGGCCGCGAGGCCCCAGCGAGGCTCGAGGCCGCCCTAGCTAACGAAAACAAATCTCTATCGTACCTTACCTAAGTATAATTACAAATGCACAGAATGTATACATGATGACGTGTCTAACCGATAACCGTGTACGCTAATATTTATAAATGTATATGTAGCCGGCGCCGCTAGGGGTGCGAGTATGTACAGGGAGCTACGCGCGCTACGGCGGGCCGGCTCGCTCGCGCTCGAGGAATCCGCGCCCGCGGGGCGGGGGGCGGGGCGGGGCGGGGCGGGGCGGGGCGGGGGCGGGGCCTGGACCGACGGAAGACTGGCAGCCGCCGCCACCTCCTACACCGCCGTGTGCGCCTGGTACTTCTTCATAACGATACATACAATAATTTGCATTTGTGAAAAGAACAATATACAATTTTAGCTAAAAGCTAGTTAGCGCCACTTAGCGCATTGGTTTGACGATAATTCAATTTGTATTATTTGAATATACTGGCGGTATAGGAGTCAGAGGCGAGTCTGATAAACGAGTGCCACGGGGCAGTGGCAGGGACGCCGGGGCTACAAGCAACTTTACATTACACCAAAATCGTACGCACCACGAACACAAGAAACTTAAATTTAAAGCCCCTAGCGATGGACCGGTTACGTAATAAATATACACTATCAGAAGCGACCGCAGATTCCTCTTACACTTAAAGCTTGCCACAACTCGATAAATATTCCCTGCTTTAACTTGACCTACACTTTAAAATTTACACTTGTCCGTAACACTCACTAAGTCTGTCACTTCGTATCGTCCGTGACGCTTTAAGCATATTCTATCTTACGTTTAATACCAAGCGGCTTGGCGTAGTCAAAGGTAAAATGTTCAGTTACTATGTTAACTTCGGACGGCTGTTACCATAACGTCCACATCCAGTTACTAAGTTTGCCCTCCGTATAATTTAACTTTCGTAGAGTACTTATTAAGGATTTCGCTTGTCACTATTCAGTTTCAGCTAGTTCATAAGCCATTTAGAACTCTAGGAGTATTAAAATTCTGCAGTCATTGCCATCTGCTTTTAGAAAATTCTGCAATGTCAATGCTTCTTCCTTCAAGATTTCTTTAGCATCCAGTAAATCCATTAATATATGGATTAAGTACGCTGCTGAGTTTATACCTGTTCCGCTTATTTTCCATCCAACGTGGTAGCGGATTCGAGGTAGTAGCGTTTGCCTCTATGAGTTATTATAATGCATTTAAAAGAACAGCGATTTGTCGATTCTGGCTAGCCAGTGTCCACAGCAGTACACTCAGCATGCGTTTTCTTAAAGAATTACTAGATGAATGCCCTATTTATGTGCGGCAGCTTGCGGTGGTGGTCGGATAAGCAGTTCGGGCAGACAGAGGCAGCAGTCTCATTGTTGGTTGCTCACAGCTTAAGCAGTACCAGATGTTCGAGTAGCGGTCTTATACTCTTGCAGTCGCATTTTCCAGCAGCAAATGCAACTCCACAAACTGGTCGAAGTTGACCAGTTGCTTTATTTAGTGTTGCATCGCTTCAGCAACGTGTCTGGTCAACACAGCAGAAGTGCACTTCGGGGCGTTTTGTCGCATTAAGTATTTAGACCGGCCATAAACGACGGTCGTATCGTCCCGATCAGGCCGCGTGTGTCAATATATGTCGTCCGACTCCGGCCGGCCTAGTGGTGACACCGCAGTCACCAGCTTCATCAGCCTTCACGTGACGCGTGGGTCGTCACACCGCCGTGTTCACGAGCGTCACCAGCTCGGCGTGCGCGTGTCACGTGACGTGTCAGTCCTCGTCGGAGAGCGGCTCGTAGCGCGCCGACATGAGCGGCGCCGGCTCCGGCGCGGCGGGCGGCGCAGACGTCGGCGCGATCGACGTTACTGGCGCGGGACCTGCAACAATAAAAAGGACAATTAGTTTACGTGGACATTCTGCTTACCATCAGGCAGGCCGTGAACTTGTTTATTAATTTCGTCATTATCGTTCAAGTAGCGTCCACAAAATCAGATCTCTCAATATAATTTTATCTCTAAAATTAAATTATCGATCTGGACAACTAGATACATATATGGTTAAAGAATAGAAGCTGAAGAAGTTTATGATTTTTCATCACACTTGCTCGTAAACGGTCTTATTGTACGCAGGCGTACATAGTTATAGCCGATTTAGATCCCGCGGGAGTTATGGATTTTCATAAGAATACTGCTCTCTGATTGGTCGCAATATTGAAGGTGCGCGCTCCTCTCGGCGTCCATGCATTGATACTGGAGATGAAGTGGTCGATTTCTTCAATTTTGATAAGTTTTGGAGTTGTTTATTTCCTCGCAAATGTGATGAAAACATCACACTTGCTTCAAACGGGTCTCATTGTACGCAGGCGTGAGCAGTTATAGCCGATTTACCTTCCGCAGGAGTTATGGATTTTCATAACTCCCGGGGGATTACGAGTATGTGTGAGATCCGAGTGGTTTAAAAGATCTAGTTGGCCGCGCTACATACTGCTTTGTGATTGGTTTAAATATTGAAACTGCGCGCTCCTCTCGCAAGGGCGCCTCAGCGATCATACTGGAGGTGAAGTTGTCGATTTCATCAATTTGGATTGGTACTGGAGTTTTTTATTTCCGCGAAAATGTGATGAAAAATATTGTGATTAACTCGGGCGTAAGAAAATTGCAAACTCGACTCATCAAAAGCCCTCAGCCTTTGGCGTCGAGCTTCCGATAGTGTTAGAATCTCGTCTGCCGTTGACTGGCCGGCGGTGGTGGTGGCGGGCACGTTGAGCGCGGAGTAGGGGTAGGCGTAGGCGGTGGCGGGGAGTGTGTACTGACCGTCGCCGGTGGAGCCGGCGGGCTGGCCGGCGGTGGTGGTGGCGGGCACGTTGAGCGCGGAGTAGGGGTAGGCGTAGGCGGTGGCGGGGAGTGTGTACTGACCGTCGCCGGTGGAGCCGGCGGGCTGGCCGGCGGTGGTGGTGGCGGGCACGTTGAGCGCGGAGTAGGGGTAGGCGTAGGCGGTGGCGGGGAGTGTGTACTGACCGTCGCCGGTGGAGCCGGCGGGCTGGCCGGCGGTGGTGGTGGCGGGCACGTTGAGCGCGGAGTAGGGGTAGGCGTAGGCGGTGGCGGGGAGTGTGTACTGACCGTCGCCGGTGGAGCCGGCGGGCTGGCCGGCGGTGGTGGTGGCGGGCACGTTGAGCGCGGAGTAGGGGTAGGCGTAGGCGGTGGCGGGGAGTGTGTACTGACCGTCGCCGGTGGAGCCGGCGGGCTGGCCGGCGGTGGTGGTGGCGGGCACGTTGAGCGCGGAGTAGGGGTAGGCGTAGGCGGTGGCGGGGAGTGTGTACTGACCGTCGCCGGTGGAGCCGGCGGGCTGGCCGGCGGTGGTGGTGGCGGGCACGTTGAGCGCGGAGTAGGGGTAGGCGTAGGCGGTGGCGGGGAGTGTGTACTGACCGTCGCCGGTGGAGCCGGCGGGCTGGCCGGCGGTGGTGGTGGCGGGCACGTTGAGCGCGGAGTAGGGGTAGGCGTAGGCGGTGGCGGGGAGTGTGTACTGACCGTCGCCGGTGGAGCCGGCGGGCTGGCCGGCGGTGGTGGTGGCGGGCACGTTGAGCGCGGAGTAGGGGTAGGCGTAGGCGGTGGCGGGGAGTGTGTACTGACCGTCGCCGGTGGAGCCGGCGGGCTGGCCGGCGGTGGTGGTGGCGGGCACGTTGAGCGCGGAGTAGGGGTAGGCGTAGGCGGTGGCGGGGAGTGTGTACTGACCGTCGCCGGTGGAGCCGGCGGGCTGGCCGGCGGTGGTGGTGGCGGGCACGTTGAGCGCGGAGTAGGGGTAGGCGTAGGCGGTGGCGGGGAGTGTGTACTGACCGTCGCCGGTGGAGCCGGCGGGCTGGCCGGCGGTGGTGGTGGCGGGCACGTTGAGCGCGGAGTAGGGGTAGGCGTAGGCGGTGGCGGGGAGTGTGTACTGACCGTCGCCGGTGGAGCCGGCGGGCTGGCCGGCGGTGGTGGTGGCGGGCACGTTGAGCGCGGAGTAGGGGTAGGCGTAGGCGGTGGCGGGGAGTGTGTACTGACCGTCGCCGGTGGAGCCGGCGGGCTGGCCGGCGGTGGTGGTGGCGGGCACGTTGAGCGCGGAGTAGGGGTAGGCGTAGGCGGTGGCGGGGAGTGTGTACTGACCGTCGCCGGTGGAGCCGGCGGGCTGGCCGGCGGTGGTGGTGGCGGGCACGTTGAGCGCGGAGTAGGGGTAGGCGTAGGCGGTGGCGGGGAGTGTGTACTGACCGTCGCCGGTGGAGCCGGCGGGCTGGCCGGCGGTGGTGGTGGCGGGCACGTTGAGCGCGGAGTAGGGGTAGGCGTAGGCGGTGGCGGGGAGTGTGTACTGACCGTCGCCGGTGGAGCCGGCGGGCTGGCCGGCGGTGGTGGTGGCGGGCACGTTGAGCGCGGAGTAGGGGTAGGCGTAGGCGGTGGCGGGGAGTGTGTACTGACCGTCGCCGGTGGAGCCGGCGGGCTGGCCGGCGGTGGTGGTGGCGGGCACGTTGAGCGCGGAGTAGGGGTAGGCGTAGGCGGTGGCGGGGAGTGTGTACTGACCGTCGCCGGTGGAGCCGGCGGGCTGGCCGGCGGTGGTGGTGGCGGGCACGTTGAGCGCGGAGTAGGGGTAGGCGTAGGCGGTGGCGGGGAGTGTGTACTGACCGTCGCCGGTGGAGCCGGCGGGCTGGCCGGCGGTGGTGGTGGCGGGCACGTTGAGCGCGGAGTAGGGGTAGGCGTAGGCGGTGGCGGGGAGTGTGTACTGACCGTCGCCGGTGGAGCCGGCGGGCTGGCCGGCGGTGGTGGTGGCGGGCACGTTGAGCGCGGAGTAGGGGTAGGCGTAGGCGGTGGCGGGGAGTGTGTACTGACCGTCGCCGGTGGAGCCGGCGGGCTGGCCGGCGGTGGTGGTGGCGGGCACGTTGAGCGCGGAGTAGGGGTAGGCGTAGGCGGTGGCGGGGAGTGTGTACTGACCGTCGCCGGTGGAGCCGGCGGGCTGGCCGGCGGTGGTGGTGGCGGGCACGTTGAGCGCGGAGTAGGGGTAGGCGTAGGCGGTGGCGGGGAGTGTGTACTGACCGTCGCCGGTGGAGCCGGCGGGCTGGCCGGCGGTGGTGGTGGCGGGCACGTTGAGCGCGGAGTAGGGGTAGGCGTAGGCGGTGGCGGGGAGTGTGTACTGACCGTCGCCGGTGGAGCCGGCGGGCTGGCCGGCGGTGGTGGTGGCGGGCACGTTGAGCGCGGAGTAGGGGTAGGCGTAGGCGGTGGCGGGGAAGGCGAGCGCGGGCTTGCGCTCGTCGGCGTCGCTGCGCATGACCTCCACGATGCGGTTGGTGACGTAGTCGAACGGCGTCAGCATCGTGGACGAGTTGCAGCCGGAGAACCGCCGCGTGCTGTTCGCTCTGCAAATTACATGGATCATAGTTAGCTCACATGCCAACAAGGCAAAGGCTAATGCACACTGTCGCGGCCTGCGGTGGCGGCTGACCGCTTGAGAGCCTACGCTAGCTGACAGCACGGCTAGCGTAGGCCCTGACAGGTTGTGATAACAACACACTGCCGCGGCTCCGGTGGCGGCCTACGTCACTACGCCGCAAGCCGCGCCAGTGTATTTAATTTACACGGACACTGATGGGTAATTTCATTGGAATATGTCCCTATAAAGAGGCTGGGTTATTCCAATGCAAAAATAACGCGAGTTAAGATTATTACGTATCATTTTATTCATGATGCAAATTTAAAGATGCGTATGCATTTGAGGCAGTCTCAAGTTGCGGCCTCTAGCTCGACGTCTAACTTGGCTTAACGGCCGCTCGTGCCTCTCAAAGCACCGGAGTTCTCAGTTAGTAAACACGCAACGCGGTTACCCATCCAAGAGTCGACCATGGCCGTGTGCATAATTTCGCATACTGCGCGACGCATGAACGACGAATTTGAAAAAAAAGAAGAAAAAATAAGAAGAAGATAAATATTAAAGATAAAATCGTTTATTTGTCCAACATATGTTTCCAAAGATGGTATAATTTCGTCAGTTTCACTACGTGGCGCCTTGCGGCATACAAATTGTGTGAGCATGCAAGTCAAACCAATGACGACTCCTTCTCATTTAAAAAAAAATGTTACTGTATAATAGCTCTTATTAGCGAGAAAAGCTTTCAGAGCTTTTTTAAATTTGAACATATCTTCTATAACTTTTATACATTTTGGCAGCTTGTTAAATATTTTTGGCGCCATACCGATTACACTCTTCTGGAAAAACATTGTTTTTGGAATCATTTGGTGTAATATTTTATCACGTAATAATGTGCTTTTAAAGCTTAAGAATAAATGGGACTTACATTTTACAAAAACACTAATTTCATAAATATACAAACTATGCATCGTCAGTATTTTATAATTTTGGAAATAAGGCTTACAAGAATTCTGGGTACCAATACCGCACAGTGACCTCACACATTTTTTTTGGGCTCGGAATGCTAGTTCTCGGTTGTGGAGTTCCCCCAAAAAATAATTTCATACCTTAATGTTGAGGTCACAAAAGCGTGGTAAGCCACAAGAACAACTGATTGGTGTGCTGTTATCCTTAAATTTTACAGTGCATGCGAAAATTTATTTAATTTCTTACATATATGGTCAATTTGGTTATGATTATTAGAGTATTGAAGGCGCAGTCCCTAACCTGTTGGCATGGGGGTTGTCGGGCGGGCTGACGGGCTCGAGGTAGGGCGCGTGCTTGGGCGCCTCGCGCCGCTTCCACTCGTCGCCGCCGCCGCCGCCGCCCCCGCTCCCTCCCCCACCGCCGCCGCCACCGCCGCCGCCGCCGTACTCCGCCGCCGGCGCGCCCACGCTGTACCGGCTGCTGCAATACACACATTTATTAATTTTCTCAAAAATGGCCGTCAAAGTGGACGTTACTCGTTACTAATTAAAAGGCGAAGTGTACAGTTTATGGTCAGTCGTAAATTAAAAAACAATCAAACATTACAGGCTCGCCTCGCGCGATTACAATGTTACATATATTGTCATTGGTAGTCCTTACTATATCAGTAAGCTCTCGGAAATGGTGTGCCCGGAAGTGGTTTTTGGTGAAACTAGTATCCCTTTTACCAGCACCGTTAGGAATCTGGGTATTACCATGGATCAGACGCTTTCCTGGTCTCCCCACGTCGCCGAAATTAGTAAGAAAATGTTTGCCTCTCTCCACTCCCTAAGGCGACTGCAAAATTTTCTTCCCTTTCAAACAAAGGTGACTCTTGCCCAATCTTTATTGCTTCCTCTTTTGGATTATGGTGACATTGCTTTCTTAGATGTCAAAGAGGAACTGCTTAGTAAACTTGAGCGACTACAAAATGTTTGTGTTAGGTATATATTTGGCCTGCGCAAATACGACCACATCTCCGAATTCCGTTCTCAGCTCGGCTGGCTGCCGATCCGTCGGCGTAGAGATGTGCACATCCTGTCGTGGCTTTTTAACGTACTGTACAATCCTACTTCCCCGCCTTACTTGACTGAGAGATTTGCATATATGGCTGACGGCAGCGGTCACCGCTTAAGGTCGAGTGCTAACCTCACCCTTGCAATGCCGTCTAATAAGACGCGTACATATTCAAGGTCTTTCACGGTGCGAGCGGTTAAGTTGTGGAACGGATTACCGTTGCCGTTTAGACATTCCCAGTCTGTGGCATCACTCAAGGATAAGTTGAAAAAGTTCTGGCTCTCCAATGACTTGTGATTTGGTTTGATACTGATTATATATTTATATTTATGTACTATATAATATATTTATTATTTTTATTAGTCGGTAGTATATGTATATATAGTATTATTTTGTAGTTTGTAGTTTATAGGCAATAGCTATATATATATAGATACGTTTTTGTACACGTGTTAGTTTGTCTATCTTTTGGTTCCTGTGTCACTCAATTGCTCAAAGGTTAACTGGAAGAGATCCCTTAAAGGGATAAGTTCGCCTTTGTACCGATATAACCGAATTTGTCTGTATTTCTACCTGTGTTTTGTGTACAATAAAGTATTTACATACATACATACATACATACATATAAATTGCTTTATTAGTAGACTCCCAAACTTTTTAAAAAGAACAAATAGTTAATATACGTTTTCTGTTGGAAATGCAACGTTTTTGTAGGTGCTTGAAACAATTTGCGGTTTTCGGTGAAAAACTACACTTCCCATTCTGTTTAAAAAAATAAGAGCATAAACGTAAAGCGAATTTGGTAACTGAGCGGGATTGATCCGATACCTCAGCTGGCTAGAGCGATTGACCGCGTATGCCAGGATGCCGCAGGTTCGAATTCTGCTCAGAACAACATATTTTTATAATTATCCTTACAATTTGAAATTCACAATTTTCGTCCGTAGAAGTTAAGGCCGCGGACTGAACGCCAGCGGGCAGCGGCGAGGCGCGAACAACGCGATCACAATGTATAGAGTTGAATGAACTCGTTCCGGACGATAGCGGCATGGGCGGCCAGTCCGCGGTGTAACGCGACACCAGGAGTGGGGACGGGATGGAGGACGTACTTGTGGTGCTGCGGCTGCTGCGTGGGGCTGCAGAAGTCGCGGGTGATGATGTTGGAGGCGAGGTCGCCGAGCTTGATGCTGGCCGTGTGCGCGGGCGGCTCCTCGCGCGGCGGCGACGGCCGCTCCTCGCGCAGCGTGGGCGAGCACTCGCGGATTATCGTCTGCAACACAAATACGTTGTATACACTTCTCATGCTCTAAAAGTTGGTCTTTACGCTGTGCATAGGCGACATAAAGTCGCTCTACAGCATCAAGTACAACCCGCCCGCCGCGCCGGCGCCGCGCGGGCAGACGTGCGCCGGCGCCCACGGTCGGCAACACAGAAGTATACATTTGATTACATAACTAATTATATTAATTATTTGTTTAATTTTCTCGCAATCGAAGTGAAAAACAGAATGTATAACTCGTGTATACAATTATCTCGGATGGAATGGCTTATTTTGTGCACTTGTTGTACAATCTACTATTTATCCGAGACAATTTATCGATCCGAGCCGCAGGCGAGGTATGCGTTATTATGTTTCTGCCTAGCTAGCACGATAGCTTATTACCGTCACGTTATATGGCCGAAATGTACTAAAACATAACAGCAAGACATCTTCTGGGTGAGCATGTTCCATCTTAGACCTTGTCTTAACTTTCCGTCAGGTTAGACTGAGGTTAATCGCAATCCATTTACATAAAACGTAACGGTGTAGGACAGGGGTCGGCAAACCGCGGCTCTACGAGTTCTCCTCAAAAATATAGTCAAAAACATTAAGCAGGTATATTTGGCTCTGAGGTTCCCAAAAGATGATCTCTTTGGTTGAAAAGTTTGCCGACCCCTGGTATAGGGTACCGTGCTAGATAGCGGTAAGTATGGCAGAGCTTCCGAAGACGCGCTGTGTGATCTGGGATGATCTCCCAAACCTCAAATCAATAGAAGGTCGACAATGCGCTTCTTTAGGAGTCGCAGGCGTCCATGAGCTACGATGTCTGCTTACCATCAGGCAGGCTGTAAACTTGTTTGCCACCATCGTTTTATAAAAATAAAAACTGTGGGCTGAGGAGAAGTCCCCGCGTGATAATTAGTAATTGTTATCATATTTGTTAATTGGTTGTGAAAATAAGTACGCGGATTTGATGCGGTTAGCTGAAGACCGGGTGTGGTGGTGCGAATTGGGGAAGGCATATGTCCAGCAGTGGACGACTGTACTGTAGACTAATGAAGATGATGTGGAGAAAGCTCGCTATTGTTATCCTGGGCCGACCAGTGTAAATTGTCGGGAGCCGCAATCTCCCAGATTTGTAAACATTTGACAATAAAGTGTGTGGTGGTTGATGCTTAACCCCTCTATCATTACATTCAGTCTACGCAAGGGCATATCTGTTAGAGAATATTTTGCAAGGGGTCGAATTTAATAGTCTCTTAGATATACACCGTGACAAGGAAAATTTAGAAAAAGGAAAGAAGGACATAAATATAATACACGTAATAAAAGTAAACTGTGCATACCTCCAACTAAACTAGTTAAAACATTTAAACAAGGTCTTCCTCTTAAAATTACTACCTTACCTAATTTGCTACCTACTCATTTAACGATCATGACATTATCAATATTTAAGACTAAGCTTAAAAAGTTTTTCCAATGTAATCCATTCTATTCGATCAATGAATTTACTGCCAAATTAAAAGAAGTGGGATTTCTTATATGCACGTAAAAAAAATTTTAAAGGTAGTCGAACATTGTAAAATTTTATTATATATTATATTTATAGTGTAACTGCATGAATAGGATAAGGTAGAACTATTATTGTATTATGACTTGCTAGAAGTAACGTCCTTGTTACTTGGCCAAACAAATAAATAAATATCAGTAGGCTTGAAAACTGTAGAGGCCCCTCCGTCGATATTTAAGCTTGCGTCGAAAGGACCCAGTAGCATTACCATGAGTTTGCAGTGACCGTACTCGCTAGCGACTGCGTAAACAATCAGTATGGAGAATAAGTACAGCGCCTCTGGTGGTCACTCATAGAACTACAGATTGGTACTCGTACCATGAGTCAATTACACGTTTACTATACTCGCTAACGTTAACTCGATTCATCGAGTAGTTTACGTTACGATCGGAGTGACGTGCCTAACTTCACAGCATACAAAGCTCTCTTTCTAACTATACTGAAAAGACAGAGCAAGGACGATATTGGACAAAAGGCTAAGTACCCAAGGCTTCCTTTCAAAGTACAGAAATAAACCTGCTAATTTAAAGTGTCGTAGAACAGTCGCACAAGGTCAAATGTTAGTGAATCTTGTATTTGTTTTGGTTATTTTTGGTTATTATTGCCATACCTATAAACTGAGTGATGCAGTCTTCCCAGTTTTTATGTTTTTTTTTGTTTCATGTGTTTAGATCTACATAGATTATATATAAATCCTAATCTCATTTTATAATATATTGAAGTTGATTTTTTTATTTATTTCTAATATCAGCCTGAATTTGTCTCTTTTATTTGTCGTTCATCTTCTTACGCAGCCGTCGCTAACATATTCCACACAAAATAATGCCTTGCCGATATTATTTAGATAAATAATTATTACAATCATTTATGAAACAAGATCTCTAATAAGCTTTCACGCTCCAATTTGCTAGTGAAATAGTTTACTACAGTCGATACGGTATTTTTCGATAGCGACTGTCAAATTGGTGACTCATGGTACTGATCTACGGCAACCGCTACAAAACGTTAGTCGCTAGCGAATATTAAGTTAGCGTCTGGCGGGCGCAGTGAACGCGCGGTCGACTCATGGTACGAGCACAATCGAAATCTACTCGAAACGCGTTTATTCGGTAGCGACTGTAGTAACGTAAAGTATATTTTCGATAGCATCTCATGGTAGCGGTACAGGAACCACCCATCCACGTGAGTGAACGTTGCAGGGAACTCTTATGTTAAGTATATAAGTCTATATGACCCACGTCTTTGCGTAGCAGGCTAGATTCCCTGGCATAAGAGCAGAATCGAACAAATTGGACGAAAATAAAGTTGAAGGGGGTTTTATGTGTGTCACCTAGTAACCTTGTTGTGCATATTGCAGTGATACTATTACACATAATTAGTAAATTTGAAATGTAGTATGTATTTGCATTCGTAACTTAACTTAGGTTTAACTAAGGTGCTTTAACGTGTTCACTAGCGCCTCTCGTAAATAATTGTGATTATTTAAATTTAACGATAGATATTGAAAAAAGGAGGCCGCTGCATAAAGTTTTTTTGCTAGTGGGCACGTTAAAGCACCTCAAAGCATGTTATGTATTTCTCTTGATAAGTGAATAGTATTATTTTAGAGAAATATTTTTTAAACCATAACGTAACCAAACAACACAACCAAGTTGAATGCTGTCGCTGTGTCAGCCGCGTTCGGGTGAAGTCGCCGAAGTGGCGCGAGGGACAGGGCTAGGTGTAAAGTATTTGCGAGGCAGCAGGGGGACTCACGGGAGGGAACCGCTGGTCGGTGGCGGACTGGCTGATCTGGTGCGTGATGATGGCGTCGATGAGCGAGGCGGCGGTCAGCGTGCCCTCCGTGCGCGCCGCCGCCGCCGCCGCCGCCGCCGGCGCGGGCGCGGGCGCTGGCCGGTTGCTAAACAATAATACAACACTACATTGTTTAACGAGTTTTTCTCACGTCCCGAGGTAATCACAATGTTTTCATCACATATGCGAGGAAATAAATAACTCCAAAACTAATCAAATTTGAAGAAAACGACCACTTCATCTCCAGTATCAATGCATGGACGCCGAGAGGAGCGCGGAGGAGGCTATAACTACTCTATACGCCTGCGTACAATAAGACCCTTTACGAGCAAGTGTGATGAAAAATTAATATTGTACACTCAACAATTTATTTAATCATATGACATGTCGTAACACATATAGAAAAATCACAAATACAACTCCAGAGCAGCTATCCACGTAAGAGCTTCGTCGTTCAAGTTGATCAGGTCACACACACAACAACTCACTCGACAATTTAATCAATAGACTACCGATGCACCCGCGCGTGTGTATTCAACTATACATACTGTTTATCTAATACATTCTTCGTTATAATAGGCTGCAATAGTACATTACTACAGAGGCCGGGACGAAAGGGGTTGCCGGCCGAAGAAATATAGACGGATAGGTCTCAGGCGGGCAACCCCATATTACCCGCCGAGGTATGTATAGTGCTTTTCTCAAACATGCAATGAAATAAACAACAAAAAAATCAAAGTTTTATTTTTAATACGCATAGTGGCCGAATGTTATGATGCCTGTGCCACAAATTTATGTCGAATAGAAATTAAAAAAGAGGACTTTGCCGGCCTAGGCCTGTAGATTTGTATGAAATTCCATTAACGACCTCTTGTCCTAGCCGCACCTGAAACGTCATACTTCGCAGCCTATTATAAGGAACATCACATCAATATTTCATTGCATGTTTGAGAAATAGTACATTACTACAGAGGCCGGGACGAAAGGGGTTGCCGGCCGAAGACATATAGACGGCCGAGCGGAGCGAGGCCGGATAGGTCTAAGGCGGGCAACCCCATATTTCCCGTCGAGGTATGTATAGTGCTTTTCTCAAACATGCAATGAAATGAACAACAAAAATATCAAAGTTTTATTTTTAATACGCATAGTGGCAGAATGTCATGATGCCTGTGCCACAAATTTATGTGAAATGGAAATTAAAAAAGAGGACTTTGCCGGCCTAGGTCTGCAAGATTTGTATGAACGGCAAAGAGATCATCGCGTGTCGGCCGCGCGGATTTCTACTACTAAATCCTCACAATTTCATTGCGATTTTTCTTATAATTTCATTGCATTTTTAGAGAAAAACCCACTATATGCCTCGATGAGAGTGGCAATTCGAGGATGCGAATTTAAAATCAACTTGTCCACGAATTGCTTGTTCCCGGCCTCTGCAATAGTGTACTATTATTACTTAAGTTATTTTAGTGCAATTATGTAACATTGGGACCCGGGTAAGTCCTAAAACTACGACCAAGACCACGGGAGAATGGGCAGCAACATCCCTGGAGTGCGGTCAAGATACTGCGATCGCCAATTCGCATGCCAAACGTGGCGATTATGGCATTTACCCCTAATGAAATTGGGGGCGGCCTATATTTATTTAAAACATGTTAACATGACATTACAGTTACACCAATGCATCATGAAACGAAACTAACTAAATACAAATAAATTAAAATTACATAGGTACAGTTGATAGCCTAGTATCCATTTCACAGAATCTCAGACATTCATAGCACACATCCATCCATCGCCACGCAAGTAAGTCACACTCCGGTACTGATGCCAAAAGCGCATTGAGATGTGAGAGAGCGCGAAGTAGCGGTGAGTTCCTGCGTGATATCGTTATATCCAGCAGTGGACGTCCTTCGGCTGATGGTATGGTGATTCGGGTGGTGGTAACATTGCTGGCCTAGGCCGGCAACATACAACATTGCTGGGCGGCTGCTGTGACCTGTGACGAGTACTCACTCCTTCCAGACGTCGAGGTGCGGCGAGGCGGGGTGGCGGTGCGGCGGGTACTTGTGCGGCGCCAGCAGCCGCCGCTCGCCGTCCGCCGGCGACGGCTGCTGCTGCTGCTGCTGCTGTTGCTGCTGCTGTTGTTGCTGTTGCTGCTGGTGTTGTTGTTGCTGCTGCTGCTGGTGTTGTTGCTGCTGCTGCTGCTGCTGGTGTTGTTGCTGCTGCTGCTGCTGGTGTTGTTGCTGCTGCTGTTGATGTTGTTGCTGCTGCTACAATAAAAAAATGGTAATATTAGTTTTTGAACACGCGCAAGGATATCGGAAACGTTGGTATTAGCACAGCTCCACGGCAATGAATCGAGCATTCGGGTGTAGTGCTTTAATGTGTAATTTAAGAAGGATTTTGTCATTCGAACAAATAAAATAATAATAGGGTTCCGCTGTCGGGTCGCCGGCAATGGATTTGCATATAACATTGCGGGTTTTATGTGTCGTGTGTGTAGCCTGTGTGCCTGTATCGATTTAAAAAAATGAAAAATAGTCTACTAGGGATCCAAAACCGACCTGTTGCATCATGTTTTGCCTCTCGCTCATCATCTGCTGCTGTTGGTGATGCTGCTGCTGCTCTATCGCCATATGTCTCTCTCGCTCGTGCATTGCCGCTATCGCACGATCCCTGAACCACAGACAATACATGTTATTGATGAGTAAGTAAAAGACTAACTTATTGATTCTATGAAGACCATTTTAGCCTAGTCGGTAGTGACCTTGCCTATAAAACACGTTCCATGTTCGAATCTCAGTCAGGGCATTTATTCGTGTGATGAACACGAATATTTGTTCCAGGGTCTTTTAGATCTATTCTATGTATTTCAGTATTTATATGTATATCAACTCCTAGTACCCATTGTACAAGCCCTGCTTAATTTAGGACTAGGTCGATTTGTGTGAGGATTTATTTTAATTGTCCATTACCATGCATAACCCTTTTATCCTGAATACATGAATACCTAAAAAATGCATTTAAGTTCTTGTAGAAATATGGACATATCGATATGCTCACCGTTCTCTGCTCTGCATTGCGAGTTGTCTGTCCCTTTCTAAGAGTTGCGCCTGCATCCCTCTTCTGTCACGGTCCATGACCGACTGTAAATACAGAAATGTTAAATACTTTTGTTCCTAAAAAAGTTGCGTTCGTTCAACAATCGGTGAAATTTGTTGCAAGTATTTGGAAAGGTCTTATTTCTTCTGCGATCAAATAATTCTAAAACGTAGATAAGTCAAGTGTTTTGAAATGTATAATTAAGGAAAGTAATTGCGTAACTTTACGAATGAGATTTTTTAGTTATTTTTCCCAAAATCGTTTTCCCTCGTAGTAATTTTTCTTTTTTCAAATAGCCTTTTATATAGCCATTGCCATATAGTATTTGAGAAAATCATCTAAGGGTAGTATTCCACTCGTCCAATATTTGATCAAATTTCTTTGACGGAGGCCCATGTCCAAGTTTTTTTTTCATGCGTTGCCATATTGATTTAAATGTCATCAGAATCTTTGATCAAATGTCAGGGTCCCTTCCAAGTTTGATGAAATCATCCAATTTCTTTGATCAAATGTATAATGGACAAAGGTATTGGATGAGTGGAATACCACCCTAACTCACGGTTGCTCCTGAATTTTTGAGCTTAACTAGGTTTTTTTTCTGTTATTTTTAGATTTTGACAGACTGTTGAATCCAAAACAAGGGTGTGATCGTTGTTACCTGGTACTGCATGTGTTGGGGGTGGTGTTGCGGATGCTGTGGGTGGTGGTACTTGTGCACGATGCCCATGTCGCGCTCCCGGTGGAGCTTCTCGTGTATCCTGTCGAAAGGCCTGTATTTAGTACGGCTCCGTTTGTATTGGCTATGTGCACGTCAGAAACGTCAAACGTCAAGGGACAATGTCAAACTCGGAGGTGTCAAATAATGACACATGAATATTTTATTTTATTTAGTAAACGAGAAAGATCCCTTACTGGAAATTTTACTGAAACAAATAAGAAAATAAATAAATGAATACAAACGAAACGAATCGTAGGAAATCAACGTGAAAGTAAATTTGACAGATGTCCCCGGTAAGTACACATTTCTGCCGTGGTGTGCGCTGCGATCGCATAGCCTACCCCCACCACCTACTTCGCACATAGCCAATATATGTAATCACTCTAATGTATACAAAGAAAATAACAATAATAATCGAAATTACAATAATTTAACGTAACGTACACATAATACAACATGTGGTATAGGTAATAATTTCACGTTTATTACAGATATATTTATATTTTAAACGGTTAGATTTCGATTATTATTAATGATTATTGTTATTGAATCATTTTAATCTAACAGATTAAAATATAAATATATCTATAATAAAGGCGAAATTATTTCCTATCTCTTCCAGCCCGGCTAGCACAAATTGGCGCGCGAGATAGACAATCCGTCTCTTTCTGTGTGTACCAATTAGAAAGAGGCGGATAGTCTATCTCGCGTGTGAGATAGCTCGCGCGCCAAGTTATGCTAGCCGTCCAGCTAACCATTGAGCAATTGAATGAAAGGTGGGTGTGGGTAGCCCGAGATAGACAAACATAAATCGTGGACAAAAACGCCAAAAGAAACACATAGATCTGAGTGTCAAAACTGACATTTTCTGAAAATGCCCGTATGTCTGTCCGGGGCGGTCCCGGGCCGGCACACTGACCTCATGTCGTGTTTGTCGGGCTTGTTGTCGGGCGCCTGCCCGCGCGGCACGGGCAGCGCCGACGCCGACACGGCGGCGTCCACCAGCGACGTGAACGCCTCGTGACCTGCAAACAACACATTGCTCATTAACCTGCGCTGAATTGCTCTGAACGTGACAGTACAATGTTAAAGGGGTAGGGAAAAGCGTGACTTGGTTCAAGTAGTCAACATTTTGCGTGACGTAATATGTGGACGGCCCCCTAGTCCGCCGAGGATACATTGAGGTGGGGCCGCAGAAGAAGAGGAGTGTCGGTATTATGGTGCGCCGTTCGCAACTTTCTCTATCCTCTGCGGCCGAGGTGTGTTTCGTGGCGGAACCAACGACCTGCTCCGCCACCGGGTGCCGGAAGTTTTCGGTGGTTCCTGTACAAGATGGAGGTCGAGGAGACAGGTGCGCCGCAACAACTCACGTGTCTAACGTGGAGGGCCTCCGGGCATCAGAGAAGGACCCGCTTAGGAGCGGCTGCCGCCGGCGGGGTCTCGGATGTGTACGCAAGCGTTCCCGTGACCACTAGAAAGCGGCGAGGCGGCAGATGGGGGGGTTTTTGTAGGGGGTACACCGTGAGTATCATAAGTTTATACGGGAGTCCTACATAACCACTCAGGTCACTCCCTGTGCCCGTTTGGGATGCGTAATCCATTTTCCCCTCCTAAAAAAAGGTGGTAGGGACCTGGCGGGGGCGGCGGGTGCGGCGGGTGCGGCGGGTGCGGCGGGTGCGGCGGGTGCACGTGGTAGGAGTGGCGGATGACGGAGGGCTGCGAGTAGGGCGAGGCGGGGCGCTCGCGCTCGCGCCGCGCGCCGCCGGGCATCTGCTTGGACGTGATGAAGTCCGCCATGATGATCTGCCGCTGCGCCTCCATGCCGTAGCGGCCGAACGCTGGGTTCTGCCAAATAAAGACTCCGCTAAGCTAAAAGTACACACGATCTCTGACAGAAACCCGCCTGCGGGCGCTGCCTAACTTTTCTCAGCCCGTTAGCGCCCGGTAGGCGGGCTGTCGCTTTACGTTGATCGCTAGATCGCTACATCGGTCTCTGGGGTTAACGGTCCCACCGCAAGCTCGACTGAACTCGATTCTCCATAACGTAGTTTCGTTCTCATTCTAAAACGCCGTGCTGAAATAACATGAAACATTGTGTACACAATGGGATCCGCCATATCTAGACCGGAAATCAGTTTCTGTTGCTAGAAATTATAATTAAAAAAAATACAGCGAGTATTTGAGTCTTTTAGGTCTTGTATGAAAACCTTAGTAATCTCAGTATTTTTTTCCGTTACAATTTCAAACAACAGAAACTTATTTCCGGCCTAGATATGCCGTGTCCCATTGCGTATAAAAAATTTCATGTTATTCCAGCATGCGTTTAAAAATGAGAGCAAAACTACGTTTGTTTGGAGAACCGAGCTTCTTGTGGACTCTTAAATTCAAGATTTACGTCTGGCAGTAAAATTATTAAGTGACATTTCGAATAAAGTGACAACAATTAAGTTGCTGACAAAAAATAGTATTTTATGCAACAGTTACACAATAAGGATTCTTAAAATTCGAAAGTAGCTGGAACAGAACGAGCTTAGCGAGAACTCGAGAATTTATGTAACGTTACATACAATCATTTTTCTAGGAAAGACATCATTTTTTTAGGGACAAAATAATTAGATTTAAATAAAAAATGGTGACAAAATACGGGTATTGACGAGTGCCTTTTTTATTTTTTTATTTATTTTAAAAATTAAAAAAAATAACAGTTGTACAATATTGTATGGAAATCGATTTCAATTATCCCACCAGTGATATAATGACTTGTTTATGGTATAGACTTGCATTTGTATACAAAGTTTATTGTTTTAATATTGCTGTCGGCCATTTAATTGACAAAATAGAAAAAATAAATAAAGATACAGATCACTAACCGGCGAGAAGGACTGTGGCGACTGCGGCCGTTGCGCATTCTGCGCACCCGGATAGTAAGCGCCGCCCGGACTCTTCCTCTTGTTGTACATCTCGTGAAACCTCTGCTTATCCGGCAAGTGGTGGCCATGTGTCCCGTGCACCGGCGTCCCCGCCGTTATGGACCCCGCTTTAGCGTCCGGAGGGGTCCGTCGCGGCTCGTATCTGGACTCTAACGGGGTCCCTAACGTTATGGAACCCTTAGGGTTGGGTGTCGGTTTGAGGGTCGGTCGCGTCGCGGCGGCGACTGGTTTCGGTTTGGAGTTGTAGAGCGTCGGCGATTCGCGCTCTAGAGGACGGTACTGGGGGAATTCCGAGTTGCGGTACTGCGGTTGAGATGTTGATACCTGTAGGGAGAGACTGTTGTTATGCAAAATATTCTTTTTACATATTATTATTTTTATTCAGTAGTATAGTGGTTATTAGTGTGAAACTTATGACAAAACGGTTGGGCTAAAGGCCTGACAGCGATGAAGCGGTAGGCTGAAGGGACGAAAGTAGAAGCGAAGGGAAGGAGAGTAATGAAGTGATAAGGGTTGTGGGGTAGTGGTAGCAAGTGGTGGTTCGGTAATTGCTACAAAGCGGTAGAGTGCTAGCTATAATGAGCAACCAGTTGTGCTAGAGGTACTGATAATGACAAAATTGGGTTAAAAGTGCTGCTAGTGATCAAATTTTTTATTTTTTTTATTAAAAATGGGATTGCTCATGGCCAGCATCTAGCCAGGGGGCAAAGATGAGGCCGACGTTGAAGCGAGCTCACCCAGAAGATGCCTATTCACTCGTGCCTTAAAAAGGTCCAGGTTATATGAACTCGGAAATACAAACGCCGGCAGAGAATGGATTATAGTGATGGAGTGGTAGGCTGACGGGTTATGGAGATGAACTGTGTGATGAAGGTGGATGGCCACGCCTGAGAGACAATAGGAACATGCCACGAAAGAGTGGGAGCAAAATATCGTAAAAAAAACGGCCAAGAGCATGTTGGGCCACGCTCAGTGTAGGGTTCCGTAGTTGCCCAATGAACTTATTTTTTAATAACAAGCAAAAGGAAATACCATCGCAGCGTTTCATACGTCTTTTACTAAGAAGGGAAGACTTTTTTACGATACATCAAAAATCAATCATCGATACATTAATTGATCATGTCCACTATAGTTTTCGTAGAACGTCTTTATTAAGCTTTACCTTCATGATTTTTTTCATATTTTTTGGACCCATAGTTCAAAAGTTTGAGAGCGGGGGACACATTTTTTTTCTTTTGGAGTGAATATTTCCGAAAATATTTATATTATCAAAAAGTGTTTGATGAAGACCTTCATTCATTTTGAAAAATCTATTCAACAACAGCATCCCAGCTTTACGTGTAGGGGACACTTTAAAAAAAAAATTTTTTTTAATATTTTACGATTTTCTAAGTTTTATTGATTTATATATCCATACCAAATTGCAGCTTTCTAGCACTAACAATCACAGAGCAAAGGCTCGGACAGACAGATGGACAGACATACAGACAGACGAACATGGCGAAACTATAAGGGTTCCTAGTTGACTACGGAACCCTAAAAACGGAATGTCAATTATTAACCCTTAACCGCCATCGTCTCATATATCAGATGAAACGACAGTGTTCTTGAGATATTACATAGTTGAAAATTGCGAGTATCTTCTTGACGTTCGGTGATTAAAGGGTTAATAGGCGAAGTAAGAATATGTCACTATGATGTTTTATTTAGTTGGGTTTTATCGCTCGAATGTCGGTCCATGCCTGGACCGACATCCGAGCAGTAGATACTGCGAATCATCTCTATATGGGATAAGGTCAAACGAGTGATGATGATGGCACATTGCACGTAGAATCGATGGCTGCTGAATCGGAAAGGTTCTCGACCACGTACTGGAAGGCGCAGCGTGGGGGGGTCCCCCTCAAGGTGGACTGATGACCTGGTAAAGGTCGCGGGAGTCCGCTAGAGACCTATGTGTAGCAGAGGACGTCCTTAGGCTGATATGATGACGACGCCTCACTCACCGTTTTCCCCGGCTGCGGGAACGAATAGTCATGCCTCGGCTTCTTCACACTCAAGTCCAGCAGCGGCTCCGCCCGCTCCCTCGCGTCCCTTGGCTCGATGTGCAGCACGACCACGCCCTCCTTGGGCGCGTCGGGCGCGGAGGCGGACGCGGACGCGGGAGCGGGCGCGGGCGCGGGCTGCGCGAGCGGCGTGATGGTGGCGGGGCGGTTGGGCGAGCGCGGGGGCGCGCTCACGTGGCCGCTGTTCACGACGCTGAGCGTGGCGAGGGACTCGCGCGGCGCCAGGGATGTCGTCACCTGGAGGGGCGTCAGAGTACGTTACAAAAGGGAAATTTTTAATTGTTTATCATAATGGCAGTAACCCGTCATACGCTTAGACACAAATCTGTGGCAAACATTTGAACCTATTGTTTTACATCATGACTGAATAATTTTGACATCCGCATACAAAGGGTCAAGCCTTAAAGCTGAAGTGATTAGCGCAATAAAGTTTAAATAAATAAATAGCTGCATCATTGGTGGAAAGGCACCCTATGAGTGGTGTGATCGCGTCGGGAGTGTACCTTGGGCTTAATGTTGGGCGGCACGGGCTGGTTGTTCTTGAGCAGGCTGATCTCGATCATGTTGAGCACGACGTCGCGCACGGTCAGCGGCGCGCCCGGCCCGTTGCGGAGCAGCGCGGGCCCCGCGGGCGCGGCGGCGGGCGCGGGCGCGGGCGCGGGCGCGGGCGCGGGCGCCGACGCGGGCGGGATCTGCCGGAGACACAGGCTTCAGTTGGGTGTTTTTTTTTTTTACTCTGGATAGGTTTGCGCTTGACCACAATTACCTGATGGTGAGCGATATTGCGGTCTAGGATGGATGGCGCTTACCTAGTAAAAACCGGTTCACTCTCGTCTTGAAGACCGTAAGGTTGTTATAGTTTTCAGGGAACAAGGATTTCGGCAAGGAGTTCCACAGCTTGGCTGTTCTCACAATAAAAGAGGAAGCGAAACGCTTCGTGCGAGTTTTTGGAACTGCCACCGTAAAACGATGTCGCCTTGCCGTATCCACCGTCCACCGTACCATCCGTGTGTCACAAATATAACAAGTTTTTGGTACAAGCCCTTATTGCCGACTGTACTTTTTTCCACAATCATATTGCATTGTCATCCGATTTATACATGCATGCAAAATTTCAGCTCAATCGGAAACCGGGAAGTGGATCAAATTTAACTTGCAAGATTTGATTACAAACCGACCGACAACGGGACAGGTGAAAGTAAATAAAAGCTTGTAACATTATTTTGCAAGAAAAAAGGTTGTACTGATTTTAGTACAAAATATTCAGCACCTCCTTAATCGGCCATTACATATGGCATGCAAAATATTAACTCCCTTATTCATAAACGTCCATTAAGCCTCTATTAGTTAACAAGCCGCTAAAGTTGGTGTGTCCTTATCTGCCACTTTGACATTTATGTTTGTGAGAAAGGGACAAAACAACTTTTAGTTACTAGAGGTTTGTTAAGTTTTATGAATAAGGGTTGATTGCTAAGAGCGATCCCGCGGCGCGTAAAAGCGGAGCCGGACTTCGTTAGTGGTTTCAGACGATAGTCCAAGGCTCTCTCTCTCTCAGCCGCGGTAAGTCCGTCTTATCCGATTTCAAATGTCACTGTTTGTGAATATAAGGTGAATATTTTGCGATACAGTATGGCAAAAATGAGTGATGTCACTGCCTTGAGATTAGACAGTTTTATCCAACGGAAACTTATGTCCTGCTTTTTTATGAACGGATTCCGCAACACTGCGGGATGCTTGAAATTTTTAGGGTACGGTTAATTTTAATTAGGAATTCTATTGTCGATTCTTTAGCTTCTCTCAGGATTCAATATAGCGCTATCGCCGTAAGTATATCAGTTTGCTCCCTTGAGACTATCTACTATTTCACGCCCGTATCTAGTAACAAATTTTGACAGTTGGACCTTAGTCAACAGTGGCGCCAATTCACAACATTTCATTTTTTTTAAGCAGGCTTTCTTTCAATGAAATCATATAGAAGTTAAAAAGTTAAGTAAAACCACATTTTTAAATTCTCGAAAATATACCAAGTTCATATAAATAAATCAATTTCAAAAGTTCCTTATTCTAAAAGAGAGTAAGTGACAAGGGAGGCGTCACAGCGTAACAAATCATACAGAAGCACTGTTACGAAGGCAGATTTACTAAAGAAAGTGAACCGCTGTTATTTTTGTGCGCTGTTACTGTCACAATTTCATATTAGTGACGTTATTACGACGATGGTAGGCTTTCTTCACGTTTACGTAAATATTTAGAACTCTAATATTAAAAAAAAAAAATTGGGATTTCTTGTTAACATATTAACGAAATGAGTTATGATTTCATACTATTTAAAAAATTGAAATGTCGTCAATTGGTGAGCACAAACCGTAGCTCTGATTGAAAGAGCGGACCCACCTTGGCGCTGGGCGCCTCGCTCTCCTCGTCGGCCGTCTCCGTGGCGCTGGAGTCGTACTCGTCGCGCCGCGGCCGCGCCGGCGCCGGCTCCGGCGGCGGCGGCGGCCGCGGGCTGTCCGCGCTCGCCGTGTCCGTGTCGCCCGAGCTTACCACACTGTCCGACAAATAACACTGTTATTCATTTTGTATTAAGCACTACCGCTGTTAACTACCATATCAGCCGAAGGACGTCCACTGCTGGACATAGGCCTCCCCGAAATTCAAGGGGGGTTTATGCCATAATCGCCACGCTTGGCTTGCGGGTTGGCGACCGTATTATCCCCACCGCACTCCAGGGATGCTGCTGCCCATCCCCCTGTGGTCTTGGTCGTAATTTTAGGCCCGAGTATGTCCTAAAACTACGGTAACGATACTAAAGCAAATTCTAAATGTCAAATTAAAGAAAAAAATTGTAAAAAAGATGATGAGATGTCGCAGGTTCGAATCCTGCTCGGAGCGCAAAATTTTTAAATTTTTCTCTTTGATTTGAAACCAGTGTTATTCATGTGTACACCTCTATGCTCTGCACAACTAGGAATCTTCAGGTTATCACTCCCAAAAACTTGACTAGCGGGCGCTACGTAACTTTTTCCAGATCTAGACGGGAAGGGCAGTATTACACATGTAACTTCATAATATAAGGTTAGTTATGCTTTTAAACAAACATTAGACGGTATGCGACGTTCGCATAATTGCACCTAATGAGAATAAGGCTGGGTTGCACCGACTTACGATCACAGACTGATCAACGTTAAATATGGCGCCCGGCAGCTGTCATCCCATAGAAACTTAGTCAAACTTTCCATACATTGAAATTTTAACGAACACAGCTTACGATTACAGACGGTTTGGTGCAATCCAGCCTATGACATGAAACTGCTTACTAATGAATTAAGAAAAAGGCGAAAGCTGTATCTTGTATCAATCACGCCATTAATGCAAAAATCTAACTCACTGCTGAAGAGAGACTATTCAAACATTAGACTAACAAGAAACTACAAATAACAAACCTGTCATCACTATCGCTGCCTTTCGGCGGCGGCCGCTCCGCCACCAATGCGTCCAACTGCAGCTTCTTCCGGTACGTGAAATAAAACGCCTTGAAGCTGGCCGGGGTCTTCCCGCTGCCGGCGGCCATCTTGTCCCAGGCGGTCCCGTGCTCCCGCAGCAACGTTCTGAAGCGAGACGCCTCTTCTTCCGTCGGGTCCGGGCTCGGATGTTCGCCGACGGTTTCCAGCCAGCGCGTGACTTTCTTGAAGCAGCTGAGACAGCATTTGCTGAGGTCGCTTGGTATGTCTGCGTAAGACAAGTAAAATGAATGACATTTGGCACTATTTTTGTGTGTGAATAAGACAACAAAATGATTTCAGTCGCATTTTTATGCCCATCCGATAACACAGGTTGTATTTAATACAAATTAAACTAAAGTTTTGGAAAATAAAGCAAATTAATAAAGATCGCACGACCATTTTTACACAGTGAATAGGGCAGCAAGTAAGTGAATTATTTCACTTCACTGCCTGTTTCAAACGTAAAGAAAATAATTTACTTATTATAAGGCGTAAATTAAATTTCCAGATAACAAAATTGAGAGTAGAGGGAGAGGATGATGCAAAGCGCTTGGTTCGAATTAGAGGAATTTCGACCAGGCAAGGATTGTAGCCAGCCGTACGTCTGGATGTCCGATGGAAAAAGGGGGAAGGCGGTATGAGCTCATGGAGCTCCTGAGCACACTCACCAAAGTACAGTTTGTAGAAGACGCACAGACATGCTACCTTGCGTCTATGCGCCAAGCTCTGCAGCTAAGTATTTATTTATAAGTACGTATATCATCGCCTGGTATACATAGTAAATAAAAGCTTTGCTTAGTTTGGGACTAGGTCGATTTGTGTAAGATTGTCCACAAATCTCCGAAAGACAGCTATCAAAAGAAGCTCGCGACTATCACCGGGTTATTTCCTCAAAACGTCAAGTTGAACTTACGGCACTCGTCCATAAGTGGTTTCTTGGCCTCCGGCGAGAGATCGTGCCACTTGGGGGGTAAGTGCCTGAGCCGTTTCGCGCGTACTTTCGGCCCCGTGCACGTCGGCACTGGACACCATGTGTACCTAAAACAATATCATTAGTTAATCTCCAATAACAGACATCAGCGATAACCCTACTAACCTACGGGACCCTAAAAGGCTTTCGGGGTCCCGTAACTTACCACTTCTTACGACAATTTTAATCGACACGAATGATTGTAAAATATAATTAAAGGCACAAATTTATTATAATATAATAATCATCGATATGAAAAAATATAATCTTGAATTTGGAAATTTGCGATAGTCTTATATTTTACCACGTAAATTCCGATCCCTGGTCCATAGAACACGGCTGTGACTTGTAACCGATGGCGGGCTTCTCACAACCGTTGAGCTGTTACTAAAAAGACTTCTTGCCAACATCAAATGGGACGCACAGAATACCGCGCCCACTGATCAGACCTCTCGCCCATATACCATCCGAACAAAAAAACATTCATATACTCAAAGATTTTCTAATTAAAAAGAGCTACTACAGCCTTCAAGATTTTTTTCAGGCTGCCCAAGAAATATAAAAATAACTAAACTCCAAAATTGCACATAAATAAATACACTTGTAAGTAAATAAAATATACCTCCTCTAAGGATAAGAAATTGCTACGCCCTTACAGGGTTTTCATGTGCCTAGCATATAAGAATTTTACCACCTTATATAACCATGGTTTTGCAATAATTATGAATGAGTATGAGTACTTAACCTAAGCTAGTACGGCCCACTCACAGTCAAAGCCGAATCCATAAAAGCGTACGATCAACCCTCACCTGCAGCTGACGCACCTCGTGTGGCACGCGTCGCACACGCGGGACCCCGCGGCGTCCTCCCGCAGCCCGTAGAAGAGGGCCCGCGAGCGGGACACCGAGCGCGTGGCGCCCGCCGCGCCGCAGACTGCGCACGCGGCGGCCGCCGGCGCGGGGGTGGAGGGGGTGCCGATACGCTCGATCACGGCTGTGGACAACGGAGAAAGGAAATTTAAATGTGGGTTCAGTGTGGGGCCTTTTTTTATTTACACCCATATAGTAAATCTTAATCCTGTTTAAGGCACCTGGTCCCACCTCCGGCGACGAGCGATAAACGAGTAGAATTTAATACTAGAAACGAGTGGGTGAGCGGCGAGAAGCGAGTGTTTTTGTGTGAGCTTATCGCTTACTCGTCGGCGGTGGGACCAGTGCCTAACGTGTTCGAAAGCCATCCCGTAAAGACTAGCTTTTCATACCCCGCCTGCGGCTCGTTTCATTAAACCACAGTCGTGTTTTAATGCCCTGATTATGTAACAGTTGCATAATAGTACATTACGATACTAGTGCAGGGAACAGAAAATTCGCAACGAGTGGTGATAAATTAAAAGACGACCGAAGGGAGTGTTTTAAATCGACACGAGTTGCGAATTACCTATTCGCACGTGTATCGTACAACGTTTTACAGTAAATATGGCTCTTTAAAGTTTCGACATATGCACGTAATCTGCTGATTACCGCACTCGTGCGGTAAAGTAGCACCGTATGTACTGTAAACTACTAATACAGCAGCTTCGGTTAGCACCCGTGTCTATTATTATATACAAAGTGTCACAGGGAAAAAGAACCTCATTATATATTTTTAAATAATACTCGTGAGACGTTTAATACGGGTCACTCGAGTTTGATTAATACAGATAAAAAAAATGTCTACTGTCAAAGTATAAAACGAACTAAACCAATTTAGAATTATACCACATTTGCACGGAATCCTAGCCGAAACCGACAATTAGAAACTAATACAAGCCGATTTATAAATAAAAATATCCGCCTTCAATTTACTTGCCTATAGTCGATTATCTTAAAGTAACTTAATCGAAATATTCTATCACTATCCATGAAAAACTCTTTACCGAGGCGTTCATGTCGCCAGTTCAAGTCTTCATCATCTTCACTTCACCGCATGGTACTTTTCGAGAGTAAATGCACCTGTTAGTTTAAAAAATAAAAAAAGAGCTATAGGTATGCCTGTAAAACTTGAGGAGCTCCCTCGACTTCTCCAGGATCCCGTTATCAGATCCCGACTTGACGGCAATGGGACCAACTAGAAAACATACTCTTCCAAACAAAAAAATTTTTTTTTTAAATCGGTCTAATTATCTTCAACTAATCGATAAATCATCTTTAAAAAAAATAACCCGACGCATAAAGTACCTCCTCTTTTAATATTATAACTCCAGGGGCCTACGATGGTTGCTATTTTATTATTTATCGTCCTGGATAAGACGTTCGTCACGTTCTGACAAGTATGCGAGTGCGAGAGTGACGGGCGTTTTATCCACGACGATAAGTGATAAAATGGCAACCATCATGCAACCGCTGCAGCTCAGAGTACCAGAGTAGACGTCAAATAATAATACCGCTACCCAGCGAGATGGTCATATATAAATTGTATAGGAGCGACAGAGAGAAATATACCATTTGTTGTCCTTGTCATAGTTCCGATTTTCTTTATTTGCCTCAATGTAATCTAAACGTCATGTCAAATAGTTTGAGGCAAATAAACGATTACCCGCCCAAATTAAAGAGGCTGCTTATGGTAACCCGCCAGACGTTTAAGATACGTTCTCAATATAGCTTCATAAGAGCTTTCCTGTCCCGCTTGGTGAAACTCGTATACGATCTCTTTAGAAATCCTTACTCTGAGCGCTGCAGTGTTTAAGTTAATCCTCATTAGATCTGACACGAGCATTAAACCTGTTTCTGCAGCAAATCCCCAATAATCAGGATAGTATAAATAATGAGCGCTAAGCCACGTTAATCCGTTTTGGCTTGCAAATTGCGCCCAGCACGGCAGGCGTGAATATTGCATGCGCCCATCCCGCCTGATTCTGATTTACGGATCAAACCAGATTTGTTTGCATTATCAAATGTATTTGTGCAATGCTAGTTAGTTTTATTTGCTCGCTCAGTGCATTTCGTTAGAGATAAGCTGACCTTTCGCGATTATTCTAAACAGCCCATCTAATAGCATGATAGGTTTTATGGTCATGTGAAGATGTGTGGTGTTATGTGACGTTTTAGTACAGTTCGGTTATAAAAACGGCCTGCTTTGATGGCCTGTTTAGCCTAGTTGGTAGTGACACTGCCTTCGAAGCTAGAGGTGCCGGGTTCGAATCCCGGCCAGGGCATTATTTCTGCATTTAGTACGGATGTTTGTTCTTGGGTCTTGGATGTTTTCTATGTATTTAAGTATGTATTTATCTATATAAGTATGTATATCGTCGCCTAGTACCCCATAGTACAAGCTTTGCTTAGTTTGGGACTAGGTCGATTTGTGAAAGATTGTCCCCCAATATTATTATTTTATTAATATTAAAAAAACTTATCACGAGGCAGTTGCCCATATTTCCGAAGCGCTAATATTCACTTCACATGAAAAAATGCTCTTGTGATCAATGGATCGATCTATTAAAGAGTAGGATCCAAATTTTGATGGGACTAAGTACCTATAGGTACAGTCAGCAGAAAAAGTTACTAAGCGATATAACACATACACAAATATCTACACAGAACCTTATTCTCTTGACATAAGATTCTGTGTGTAGCTCATTTTGAGTACTAGGCCCGCGCAGCCACTTCTGCTGCTGACTGTACCTACAGCTGGCAGCGGAAGTAGCTACACACTCTACACAGGCGCAAGCTCAAAATTATAACATCCACTTATTGTCTGTTATACAGGCGATGGTATATTATTATAAGCGCAATATTTAGGACACTAAAAAGTATGTTAATTATTCAAACCAACCCCAACCACCAAGTCAAATTAATTTACGGGGCTAAACATATTTCTATGACTAGCCCACAATGTCCCCGATTTACGTAAGTAAGTGTAGCGAGACAGTCATAAGAAGAAAAGTCACAAATGCTTAATACTTAGTATGATTTTAATCGTAATATAAAAGTGGCGCCCAACGTGGGGCTCTGTGTGATTTACAATTCAAGTTAGCCATAATACCACTAATTAAATATAGAAACAACTGACGTTTCAGTTGATCACTCAGTTTTTTACGGTTGCGCTACCTTTTCGAATTCAATTGTAAAACCCTTGTAAATTTGACGGCCAACGTGTGTTCCAATATTGGATCCTACCCGTCGAATCCAATTCAGATTTACGGTTAAAGCAAAACCCTTGCAACTTTACAGGATTGTAACACTAAAGAAGCAAATCCAACCGGATTATATCGTACTGAAATATTAACTGAATATAATAATTGTTAAATATCTGTGTGTGTATTGTGTAATGTTGTATTGTGTAACGAAGGTGACGTGTGTGCATATGAAGCAGTAATCGACAGTCGACAGTTTCTGAAAGCTGAAAAATGCAAAACCGCCTACGCACCGCGCCGCACCCGCTCTGTGCGTTTCGAGCTTGTTACGTACTTTTATTTATCCTGCAGTTTAGGTCCCGGAAAATAGAATAATTATCATATTAAAAATCTTATAAAGGGTTGAAATGTAGCATGGCTTTTCGCGTAGGATGCAATCAACGGTATTTAAAACTGTCGCCATTTACATTAATAATTCCCCAACAACGCCAAATTAAGCCAAATTCGCCACAAAGTTAACAGACTAAGCGGAGCTATCTCAACACAGTAATTGCAGCGTTAAACTCCGGTTTGTTTTAGAGTTCGGCCATTATTAACGTGCAGCGGAGCCGATAATTAACTTCACCGACAACTCGCTTCATTATGCAGCTTCAGCAGCGGTGCAGTTGTTTGCGAGCATGGCATGGTATTGTTGTTTTAACGTGCATATCTAGCTATTATCTAGCCGCGATTATAATAAGATTAGAGCTAAGAGTACTTAACACCCCTCTGCCAAAGGTATAGGTATAAAAATCTGCCACGTTATTAAAAACTACTTCATTAATCGATTATACGTCAGCCTTCAAATCGTTCTCGGCGTGTGAACAGCTCTGTCTAACTGCCTTTATGTTCTGTTTTTGTGTCAAAAAGGTATTACATGTAAGTATATAATTGATTTGGGTATTAAAAAAAACTCCATCCAAAAGTTGGCCTGATGCATGGATGTAATACGCTGGGGCAGCCCCTTTGGATATTTTGTAGACTGTCAGTGTCCATCTATAATTCATTTTTTCATTAACGATATTATCTTTAACTATATTTTTGTGGACAATTGGTTAGTTTTCTCACATTCAAATGTATACCTATTATAGTGTTGCTATTTGGATAATAAATCAATATTTAAAAAATATAAACAATATCATAAAGAAATTTTTAGTTTCAATAGAACATCGCCGATTTAACATCCAAAATGCAGTTTATGGCAATAAATTACTTTGAATGTTAACAGTCGGTTACGGTAATAATAGTTTGAAATAATACTTATCAAAATAATACTTATCATTGTGCATTATTTAGATGATCATTATTCGATCTTTGCCAAAACGAGAGCAAGGTATTCGTTAATATGTTGTGTCGACCTACGTCGTACATCACCCTGAGTACGGCAAATCGATGATCAGGGTGGAGCAATTCATTCAGCACCACTCAAGGCGCCACCAAAATTTAATCTTTCCTTGGATTTTTTCATTTAGGCGCCTAGAGCTACGGCTCCTTCCACTCTACCGGGGCCCGGGCCCGGCCCAGGCCCGCCAGAAAACACCGCAATTAGCGAATCCCCTTCATCTGTGTACACGCGGTAATTGGGCGCTCCGCAAACGGCACCAAGTCGTATTGATCTTAGCGAGTCTAGGATATAATGAATACTTACGAGTTGCAAGACCGCCACGGTTGCTGCTGATATGAAGCGTTCTCAGTGATCGTTACCCAAGTACCGACGATCGGCTAACCCTTTTCTTGGCAAATTAAAAAATCTTGAGATTCTAGCCTTTATTGTGCCTTGTAGATGTTGTAGGGCACTAGAATGACTATAAAAAGAATGCATAAACAGCAGCAAAAAATGTGTACCATCTTAATTATATGTCTATATCGGTGAATAATCTAATCTACAATACAAACCCTGTGTACAATGCGATGCGAATACACATAGCTTTTTGATAAATTCAATATTTAAGTAGATCTGGTTCTGCCTAATTAACGAAAAAAAACTGAGTCATAATCATCATCAATTTTAAAGTTAAAATGTATGTCGATATTACTTTTCGCCGATATTTAATTCATGCCTTACGACATATCAAACTACCGGGATGAAATCATGGTAACTCAGTACATTTTTTTGTCAGAACTTACCGACATAGACTCGGGTTCGGGATCAGTTAAGATTTTTAGGTGAGATGTGTAAAGTGCACATTTGTTCGGTACACATTAAAAATAACTTTTTGATTTCTAACCCAAACATGTTTTTAACAGGATATGCTGTAACATATCTTGTTACTCCTAAAATTTCCATTACAACAGCACATAAATTGCGTATAATTACGGGCGTTTAATCCGCAAGATGTCTCTGTTTGCGTGCTCGTTAAACTCTCGCGCTCGGCTGCCCGCAAACACGGTTGACAGCGGGGAGCCAATTTTACAACGCAAATACGAATCGAGAGCAGCGAATAATTTGGTTAGGTTACGTTCACGGTGTTTTCTATCTTGGACGATTCATTTATGAGATTGTTAATGTTTACTGTCAAAAAAATGTGCCTTTATCGATCTATATAGGTGAAACGAAATTAAAAACATGTGACAGATTTTGATCTACTTTTATTATGTTGATTGAAGGAAGACCTATTCCTATGAAACATTTTTTTGCGCGGGACGGCGGGCCCACCAAAAGTGGTTGATAAACATATATTTTTTATTTTATATTACAACTTATGTGTCACCTCACCTTGTATTTAAAGTTATTAGAAGTGTTTGCGCTGAATAAAAATTATTATCAAATCAAAAGCGGCAAATAATTACGGTGTTTTTCTATCTTGAACGATTCGTGTAAATGGAAGTGGTAAATAACTATTGGTAATGGTAGTGGTAGCTAAGGATTGGAATTTGCTGCCGCCGTCTGTATTTCCTGACACATACAATGTGGGTCTCTTCGAGACAAGAGTGAATATGTTAGTACTAAACCAGTGAGCAACATCTTAGGCCTTGTCATCGCTTTCCATCAGGTGAGACAAAGGCCAATCGCTGATCAGTCAATCATAAAAAAAAACATATGTTACGAAGTACGAACGAATAACATTCGTGCCTCTCGTACTCTCGTACGTGGACTTCGTACTATCAGCGTCACAGTGAACTGACCATTGGTAGACCTTATCTCATTACAATAAGGTTCATGAATGCTCAGTTACCTGTGATGTTTATAGTACAGTCAGCAGCAGAAGTAGCTAAGAACTATAACACGTTCAGAATCATCTACACAGCCTTATTCTCTTGACATTATGGACGATTCACACCAAACGGCCGGAGTCGGCGGGCACGCCACCAGAGTCAAAGGAATTCGAACCCTCCATACAGAGGCTAGACTTCGTATCCAAACGGCAGCGGCAGAGCCGGCGGCAGCCAACCGACTGCTCACAACCTATTCGAATATGAAATCTAACTTCTGTATGGAGGGTTCGAATTCCTTTGACTCTAGTGGGGTGCGCGCCGACTCCGGCTGTTTGATGTGAATCGTTCATTAGAGTTTATTTATTTATTTATTACTTTTAGGCACAGAACAATATACAAATCACATAGTATAGCATATACTTACATTACATAGTTATAATAAATAATAATAAATAATAAATATTAGGGGACATTTTTTACACAAATCGAACTAGTCCCACAGTAAGCTTAATAAGGCTTGTGTTATGGGTACTAGACGACGATATATTTAATAGATATATACTTAAATACATAGAAAACATCCAAGTCTCAGGAACAAATATCTCTGCTTACCACAGAAACAAATGCCCTTACCGGGAATCGAACCCGGGACCTCTAGCTTCGGAGGCAATGACACTACCAACTAGGCTAAACAGGCCGACAAAATCTTGGTAAATTTGTACATCGATAACAACGGTGCACAAAATTTAAATGTACTCATTGCTTTTGATAAGCTACACAGCTGATTTGAGCATTATTCCCGCGTAACTTACTTCTGCTGCAGACTGTACGAATGGAATTCAGTTTCTGATGGAATAGCGTTAAAATAGGTGACTTTTATCGTTCTATTTTAGCCAATGCACACTAAACATCTATGAATCATACACATAGCTACATCTTCCTTGTGAAACACTCCGCACATTGATAAATACCGTATGGAAATCCGTTCGGTAGCGAGTTTATCGCACATACAGACAGAAGCTGCGGAGGACTATGTAGATAGACAGCGCAATATTTATGAGACGGCTTAAAGTTGCGTATAAAGTAAACGAATTTAAAAAGTAATATCAGGAGCAACCCCTATTACATAAAAATGATAAAACAATCAACAATTGCAACATAATATCCATTAGCGATGAAAAACGGCAAAAAGCGGCAATGTATCGCTGATCCGCACGTAATCCCCGTCACGGTAATCCGGGCCGCGCGTCGTATACACGGAATACCAAATCAGTCCATTTGGACAATTAACCGGTGCTTTGTACAAGTGTTTAAAGGGTAATTGGGATTTGGTTACGTTGCTTCTACGGTGAGTGGTGAGAACCTACTTATGATAGGTTGCCTAATACCACTCAATAACTGGCCACTATGCAAAAAGCGGGGCATTTGTGGGTATTTCTCAAATTAAACTAAGTAGTTACATAGATGCAGAGCCGACTAAATGTAGTTTTACAAGCGTTTTATTTAACTTTCAAGTATGTATGTATGTATGTATGTATGTATAGGTGTAAAACTTATTACCTATATGTATGTAATTCTATGTTTGTTCGGGTGGAATTTTGCAATTCAATTTTGAATATATCTTCTAACGATTGAGGTGAAATTTGGCATACTTATGTAAGTTCGGTGACAGTACAATATTATGGTACCACCGAGCTGATCTAATGATGGAGACAGAAGGTGTCCATAGACACTCCTAAACTACACAAGATAAACGCGTCGTGTTTGGGCCCATTGGAACCCCCTCAACGAGTAGTTGATGACTGTGAATAAAAGCTTGAAACAAAAATGATTTTTTTGTTAAAAACTTTATTTGAATCCTATTTTTTTAAGTTCTGTTATACTCGTACTTATAATCTATTGATTATAAAAAAATTGCACAAAATTGTGTGATGTTTTAAGTAATTGCAAAATTTTTTTTTAAAGCATGTTTCATTGATACACGTACAGAGCAAATAGTAGAGATAATTATGGCTGCGGTCTTAAGTAATTTGGAGGTATTTCTCCAGTTGGACTGTGCCACATACAAGTGAGATGACATTCTGCTGTGCTCTTTTAAAACGTCAGATCATCATCATCATCATATCAGCCGAAGGGCCTCTCCAAAGAGTGCCACAATGACCCCGCGCCACCCGCACCCAGTGGACTCCCTGCGACCTTCACCAGGTCATCAGCCCACCTTGTAGGTGGCCTTTCACGCTGCGCCCAGTACGTCAGATGATCAATGTAAATGTGTTTTTCTGAATAAAATCATAATCCACCATTCCCTCGACTCGAAGATCGATGTAAAATTCAAAATGAATATATTCCAACAAAAGATAAACTGGACCGACTGTTCAAACACTTAATTCACTTAGAGCGTCCCGCGGGCGCCACTGTTGGCTCTGTTTAACGCATTCACGACTTTACGTTTAGACGTTTAAAATTACGTTGTGCAGCTTGTTCGATCTAAGGGTAGCATTATCAAAGAAATGAGGATTTATCTATACTAATATTATAAAGCTGAAGAGTTTGTTTGTTTTTTTGTACGCGCTAATCTCAGGAACTACTGGTTTGAATTGATAAAATCTTTTTGTGTTGGATAGTCCGTTTATCGAGGAAGGCTTTAGGCTATACAGGGTGTCCCAAGAAGTAGTGATATACTGAAGCTGGGAGGTAGAGGACCTAGAGGGCTATCTGAATCACCCCCATGTATGTTCCGCGAGTTTTAGTATTTTCGGAGTTATGATTGTTTTTTAATTTTTCACCTATCGCCGCGTACGATGAGATTTTTATTTATGGTGACGTGAATTATTGCGGTAGATGCGTGATTTTTTTTGTGTGCTAAGCTGATAGATAGGCCAATTCAGTATGGTAACATTTACTATCGTTAGATCTTTGAATGGCATAAAAGAAAAATTAAATGCCAAGAAAGATAAAATTACCCAGTATGTTCACAACTTCAAGGGCCCTTAAAAAAATAAAATCACATAAAAAATAATTACCGATTGGCTTTTAAAAACTTGCTCTATCTATCAGGTAGCTACCCTGAAAATTTCATTTTATTACTAATAATTCAATCAAAAAATTGAAATCTAAATGTGGTAAGTGCACAATTTTAATTTACATAATGATTAATGCAAGCAAAGCAAAACCTTTCTAAATAAATTTCGTTCTAAATCACGCACTGGCCATCAATAGAAAAAGAACAAAAAACAAAAGACGGTTGACGCATGAGAAAATTTTCACGTTGTTTGGTCATCGTTGTTATTTTTCAATAATTTAAAAATTGTGTTTTAATACTGCTAATTGTTCGTTTCCCTAATCATTTTGGCTATTCATATGGACTTTGACTTGCATTACGATTTGGATTAGTGTTATTACCTGGAATCGACGAGTTGGCATCATTTAACTGGACTTGAGTTTGCGTGTAAGTGATCATGTTTACTTCACGTGATTACGCAGAAATGCATTACTATTACGGTTATGCTAGGGGGAATGCGGCGGAAGCTTCAAGGCTGTACCGGGAACATGTGGAACGAAGAGGCGGGCCTCAACCTGAAACGTTTCCTGACTATCGCATGATCTTAAGAGTACATAATGCGTATTTGGAAGGTCACATACCGGGTACGAAATCAGGCCGTATGGCCACTATGCCGGATCCTGATGTAGTAGATGCAGTTGTTGAAGAAGTAGAAAGAGACCCGTCGACCAGTGTGAGAGTTACGGAACGTCGTACCGGACTTTCTAAATCTCAGGTACACCGTACACTACAGACCGTAGGATATCATCCGTTTCACATTAGAAAAGTGCAACAGTTGAAACCGGAAGATTACAATCGGCGAATTGAATTCTGTCAGGAAATGCTGAGGAGACAAGCTGAAAACGAAATTTTTTTTAACCAAATTTTGTGGACGGATGAATCCCACTTTAGACGCAATGGGATTTTTAATATGCACAATTCTCACTCATGGGCAATTGAAAATCCGAATTTAAAAAGGGAATCGACATTCCAAGAACACTTTAGTGTTAACCTTTGGTCTGGCATACTTAACGGTAAGTTAATCGGGCCCTTTCAACTGCCAGACCCCGCTTGGGCGGCAATCACTTTTTAAATTTTCTACGCGTCGATCTGCCCCTGCTGTTAGAAGATGTGGATTTGGAGACACGCAGAAACATAGTACTGCAGTGTGATGGTGCATCATGCCATTTTGCCTTGGACGTGAGAAACTATTTAAATCAAAGATACCCTGAAAGATGGATTGGTCGTTGCGGCCGGGGTGACGCCTGCCTTATAGCCTGGCCTCCACTTCCCCCGACCTAAACCCCATAGATTTTTTTCTATGGGGATATTACAAAGACCTCGTCTACTCGAGAGAATGCCGCAATTTGGACGAGTTAACCCGGAAATTGAGAGTAGCAGAAGAAACCATTAAAAATAATAGAAGTGCATTCAGACGTTTAAAAGACAACTTTTTCCGGCGATGTCGCACTTGCATTGAGCAACAGTGGGGCCATTTTGAAAATTTATTGTAATTAAACACCTTGTAATTGGTTTTACTTTGCTCGCATTAAACATTATGTAAATAAAAATTTTGCACTTACCACAGTTAGATTTCAATTTTTTGATTGAAGCCTTATTAATAATAAAATGAAATTTTCAGGGTAGCTACCTGATAGATAGAGCAAGTTTTTAAAAGCCAATCGGTAATTAATTTTTATGTGATTTTATTTTTTTAAGGGCCCTTGAAGTTGTGAACATACTGGGTAATTTTATCTTTCTTGGCATTTAATTTTTTTTTATGCCATTCAAAGATCTAACGATAGTAAATGTTACCATACTGAATTGGCCTATCTATCAGCTTAGCACACAAAAAAAATCAAGCATCTACCGCAATAATTCACGTCACCATAAATGAAAATCTCATCGTACGCGGCGATAGGTGAAAAATTTAAAAAAAAAAACATAACTCCGAAAATACTAAAAATCGCGGAACATACATGGGGGTGATTCAGATAGCCCTCTAGGTCCTCTACCTCCCAGCTTCAGTATATCACTACTTCTTGGGACACCCTGTATAACATCACACTGCGACCAATAGGTGCGAAGACGCGGAGGACGAAGTCGCGGGCAACAGCTAGTAATGTGATATGAGTTTATGAAGTAATTTCAATACATAAAAAAAAAATTAATTAAATTAATTTGCTCGCCAAATAATGATAAAATCGGTTTGATAATATAGTACGTTCACAAAATAACTCGTTTTTAAATTCTCGCTTATTTAATTATGGAATTTGTGGTATTTCGTTGGTATCCCGGGTGTGTGTGGTATACCGGGACGTGCATTTAACAGGCAGGGCCGAGTAAAAGGAGTACTATGCTACATTGCTATCGATATGGGTTTGAATCCACCAATCATATTTATTGGTCCATGCTATCATAGCAATGCCAATGGCAGAAACGGATTTTCTTAGCGTAGCTTTCACATCCTCGCATCATGATTAGCTGCATAGTACATCTCTGGTAGAAAGGCACCCTAGTGTTGATAGCTATCCAGTGACTGAAGTACCTAGTAGCCTTTTGCAGTCAAACACTGTTAAAAGGTCAGCAATACTAGCCTAGCTATTCCTTTGTCCAGTTACCGTGATCGAAATTAGCTAGGATGATGGTGATGATGATGAGGTATTAAAATGTGAAAGTTTGGATGTTTGTTTCTCATTTACGTAGAAACTGCTCACGGACTTAAAAGTTAGAAGACACTTATCCTGTCGCTCTTAGTGACAATTATGTATGTGGTAGTTTAACGAATTAGGTAGCTTAAAGTTTTTTTTTCTGAGGTGTGATATTAAATGTATATGTATTGTGTACGGTCACGGACTTTAATTGTCGAGCCATTTAGAGCTCACTTTATACTGGACACTTTATAGCTAACTATGATGCCCAGTATGCTCTAAATGGCTCAACAATTAGTCTGAGTGTACAAAATACACATAAAAATATCTAAGTAGTCGTGTTTTCTATCAACCAATCTACGAAGAATATATATTAATTCAATGGCTTTATATCACAGCTTTTTTGTAACGCAAATACAGAGTACGTTATCTTATATGACAATACATTATTCATTCTTAAAGCATTCTCCAAATGTCATGGACAAAAACCGGCCAAGAGCGTGTCGGGCCACGCTCAGTGTAGGGTTCCGTAGTTTTCCGTCCGTCACATTAAGTTGACATATTAAGTACAGAAACACAAAACCCTAAAAAGTACGTCATTTCATTGTGATTTTGTAGAAATGACAGGTACAATAAACACCTGTTTATACGGTTAAATTACAAACTTAGTTCAGAAATTATTTTTGTAATTTTTTCAAAAACTATTTAACCTATCAAGTTCAAAATAATTTTCCTACAAAGTTTTTATAAAGATCTACTTTTGAGATTTTTTTCATATTTTTAAAACTTATGGTTCAAAAGTTAGAGGGGGGGGGGACACATTTTTTTTTACTTCTGGAGCGATTATTTCCGAAAATATTAACATTATCAAAAAATGATTTTAGTAAACCCCTATTTATTTTTAAATACCTATCTAACAATATATCACACGTTAGGGTTAAAATGAAAAAAAAAAACACTCCCCACTTTACGTATAGGGGAGGTACCCTAATAAAATATTTTTTTCCACTTTTTATTTTACCACTTTGTCGGCGTAATTGATATACATATTAGTACCAAATTTCAGCTTTCTAGTGCTAACGGTCACTGAGATTATCCGCGGATGGACGGACAGACGGATGGACAGACGGACGGACAGACATGGCGAAACTATAAGGGTTCCTAGTTGACTACGGAACCCTAAAAAACCCAATTCATAAACGAAAAAAAAATATATATAATAAATACAGAGCCGGTCCGTTTGTAAAATATTCATGCGGTGTCGCGATTCTTTGCGTAGGACCACGTTTAAACAATTCGTGGGAGCGGAGCCCCGAGGGAGACTTCTAGATAACTTGATGCGAGACCCAGCTAAGATTGTAACAGAGAGTAGGGCGTTTTTCAACCTCGACCGAAGCACTTGGGCATATCTTGGTTGCTGTCGCGATGAGTAGAGTCGTACAGCAAAAGTCCGCGAAATCCACTATTACATCTTGTTGATTGATTAAACGAGTTTAAGAAGGAATAGTAGACAGAAAAGTTGGAAAGGCCTCAACCGACCTCAGCGAACGTATACTCCGACCAAATCGGAGACATTCTGCAGAAAGGCCAGGTCAAGGGTCAGGTCAGGTCTAAATCGGCGCGCATGCATGAAGAATGTAATGAGAGTGCATGAAGCGAAAACTGTATTTCAGGATCGTAGCAAATGTTAATCCGTGATCTCTGCGTACCGCTCTGGGAAACAAGCGTGATTAAATGTATGTATGTACAGTCAGCTACAGAGAAACGTGACCCTGCATAGAAGTTTTGTCTCCGGGGGGGAGTGGGGGGGGGTCAGGCTTTCCGACTGTACACCTGGTTTTAAAATCTAGCCCACTAACGAGCTATAAAGTACGACCTTCAAGACGCCACCGATGATGCGGTCCCTATACTATACACAGGCAAATGTCGATCCCGAATTGGCTTGAAATAGTCACGAGAGTTATTGTCCCTCGCGTTTGACGCTATTTAAATCATCTGTCGAGATGAGACCTAATAAGGAGTCCTCCTAAATGATATGCTATACCAGAGCTAGCCAAGATTCTATCGCTTTTCACTTTGCGCCAGGAGTCAGTCTTTCGTATGCAAGATTTAAAATGAATATTAGGTAACTTATACATTATTCGACATTAATAATTGACATAAGGCCTAACAAAAGAATCTAAAACCAAGCTTTTTTTTTTATCGCATCCTTATGTATAAATGATAAAAACCGAATTAATGCTGGATATTCTAAACAATCACAAAAAATATCAACTTGTACTTGTAGGTCATCTTATGGCGCGGTGAGCAAAAAATAATACTGAAACCGTAAGAAAATCCTACCAAACCAAATTTCCTACACGCTTTTTTTTATTTATACATTACTCATAATCGAACATAATATTTTCCTCTCAAACATCACCCGTTAAACAACTGGGCCCCTCCGCGCGCTCCCAAGGGACCACATCTAAAGATGGCTCCCGTTTTAATCGAGATATAGACTAACAATCAACTTTTATTTGCCTGATTGTCCCTAGAGTGGCTCGTTTTATTTTGCCGATATATTGGGGTATAAATTTACTTTTTTTTTATTATAAATTTACTGACTTTTATATACTCGTGCGTACGGTGTTCGAGGTACACTACATATACCCGTTGCAAAGGAATGAACTCTAAAAGTGTAATGGGTTACTTCGTAATTTCTTACTTCAAATATTTGACAAGTACGAATTGACGTTTGTAGTGATGAGGCTAAGACATATCGATTGTAAAATCAAGCGATTATTAACGAATGGTTGATGGGTCACAAAATGCGGAAAGAAACGTAATAAGCGCATAAGTAATACCTTATTTATTACCAACATCATCTTTTTTTCGTTCAGAAATCAATAAATATACTCGTACCTCGGCAACGCACTTACAACCCCTCTGGTGTTGCGAGTGTCCATGGGCGGCGCTAATCGCTTACCATCAGGCGATTCGTCTGCTCGTTTGCCTCCTTTGTCATAAAAAAAGAAAAAAAAAACCTAATCGATTTCTATAAATTTATGGAAATGTCATCTGAATCGAAACGAGGGACTTGCTCACAAACCTGGTTTTAACAAAAATGTCATGACACGTAACTGTTTGGGTGGTGTATTATTATCGTAAAATACTCAACAACAATGATCAAAAAAATTGTAATATACTTAAATTATGTTTAAGAAAAGCTAAATATTATTTTGATTTCCTTGAGAAGCCCTAATATTATTACGTGATTTTATGTATAATTTCGACGAGTCAGCGTGTTTACGTTCTATGGGTGTTGTGATGTGATGTGTCAAATGTTTGAAGTAAGTGATTACAGAGTATAAATTATAATTAGACGCATGTTATAACTAAAAATGCTCTAGACATCATATTTGCTGCAAATATCTCTGCGTCATCACTAACTGAACTTATTGTAAACACAATTACAATTCAAATTACGCTACACTTGATGCTGTGACCAGGATACCCAAGCATCCCTAATCGTGCCTATATAAGTTAGCCACCGGGATTGCGACTCGCAGTCCGCTGTCGGCTGCGGCGGCGGCATGTTGTCCCTGTACCGCGCGTGGCTCGGCCCCAGCCCCTGCGTGGCGCGCCCCGCGCCGCCGCCGGGCGCCCACCGGCCCGTCCCGCGCCGCGCCAGAGCGCCCTCCCCCGTCTCACCACCAGCACCATCGCCGTCATCAACCACGTCCAGCGAGCTAGACGTCGAACGCATCGAACCAGAAACGTTGGACAACAAACGACAATCCAACACTGTCCTCGACATCGCTTCATGCGACGGCCCGGTCCGTTTCAGCCGCGTCCTCAACACCGCTTGGCGAGAATCCTCCCCGGACCGCAACTGGCCGTGCCGGCACCGCAAGAGCCGGACGACTATACAGTACTATCCGTGCAAGACTTGCGGCTCAAAGTTCCCGAGTTACTACTTCGTGCACAAGCACAGGAAGAGGTGTCACGCCGAGGAGGAAGTGAGCGCTGTGGATTTGTCGAACGAGCCGGAGCCGTCGACTTCTGGTGTTAATTAGGGATTAGTAAATTGGAGAATCTGACTACGTCAAGCAACAGTACAACTGACGACGCGACACAATTCGAAAAATCTACCTGTCTTTTTACAAATCGCGCGTGACGCGAATTTGCGGCATGCTTGGGGTGCGAAGTGTTGGTGAAATTAGAAGTGTTTATCTATCTTATCTGTCGAAAACCGTCTTACGGGGAAGAATAATATCAAAATATACACGAATAAAGTCAAGACTTGTGTAGAAATCAGCTACATTTCTTACATATTTTAAGTGACAAATATTTTTGTGAAGAGTTCTCATTGAATGTTTGTGGTCGGGAATCCGTTCTCAATTTCTAAAGAGTAGTGAATCTTAGGGAGTAAACATATCAGTATTCGCGTGTGATTGATCGAGCTTATTTTACGGGCCGTAGGTTAATTATTTTATGGTGACTGTTAAATATATGTTTAAATGACTTTGTGTTGTTTTATTCTATCCGACTTACTCGTATACAAAAAACAGGATATTTTCAAGTATATTTAATGCCACTAATGGTGTTCAATGTCAGGAAATGAGCTATTTATACGTTTTTTTTATAAACGGCCAACTTCAAACTAATCAAAATGAATATTAGTAGCCAGTAAAACACATTTTATTCTGAAATTTTCATTCGTGTATCATTATGCGTATGGGTATCGTTTTATATTTTTAGGAATGAGTAAATAATACCTTCTACAAACGAAATCGACACTTTAGCAATAATAATAGAACCTGGTCATGAAGGATGAGACTCCCGTTCATCACTATCAAATGTTTTTTTTAATGTTGTACTTTGGCATTTTTATAATACTTTAAACTAAATCGATATACGAGGTACCTTTTTTTTGCCGGGAATCTTATTTGTTATCGTTTGCAGCGTATAAATACGTAGTTAAGTTTTCTGCTTTAGTATAAATTTACGATACGATACGATACGAAAACTCTTTATGGCACACCTCACACAAATGAAAAGTTACAAACAGAAAAAAAAAGAAATATGTAGGTAGAGGTAGACAACAGGCGGTCTTATCGCTAAAGAGTGATTAATACCAGTAACTAGATACAGTGAAGTTCAAAAGTGTATGGACTTTTCAACCCTAATACTACAAAAATACGGTCGTACCACAATGCCAGTTATGAATTCGACTGTACAGTATTATAATGGGAAATTTTCGCCACTAGCGTAAAAATTACTACTGCATTTCATTAAAAATTGATCATTTAGATTTTTTCTATGAGCTTATTGACATTATTTTGGTAAGGAGAATTCGCAAATTATTTTATACTGCACTTTGTACGGTTAAACACATTCGTGACAAGAATATGAGAAATAATAAGTACAAGTAAGTTATCTGTTGAGATTTTATTATGTCTATATTTTGATTTATTTATTTTCGAGATTTTATTATGTCTATATTCTAATTTAAATACTATTTATTTTGATTTTCTATCCTAAGGCCGGAATTTGCTAAACAAGATTCTTAAATATCCTACAACTTTTATGGGATTATAACATACTGCATAGAAAACTGCCAAGTTAAAGCTCAAAATGCATTAAGCCGCAGTAAATTAGTTTTACTGTAAACAATGTATTGCCGGACTTGGCACCATTTCAGAGAATCTACGGAACTTGGCACCCATCTCAATTCTTTTGTCGGTGAAGACGACAACCAAGCATCGCATAGTCTTGGCTCCCATTTTCACATTTATGTTTTTGATGGGATATCATTACTTTTTGTCAATCTTCACCAACTGGTGCTTTAAGAGCGAATGCACGAGTTACTATACAAAATATCCAAATCGCTATAGGTGCACCTCAAATATTTGAAGAGTTCCCTCGATTTCTCCAGGACCCTATGATCAGATTCTTACCTGATAACTATGGGACCACCCCTGAAGTATACCGTTTCAAACAAAAAAAGAATCTTCCAAATTGGTTAATAAATGACGGAGTTCTGAGGTAACTAGCATAAATAAAAATAATACTAATAAAAAATCACTTTTCCGATTTTTCCTTATGTACACACACAATTACCAAACTAGATGCCAAATTTCAGCTTTCGTGACCACCTGGAAGTGGGTTAGGTTTTTGATTACTAGTCAGTCAGTCAGTGGTAAAAATGCCGTTTTTTGGAATTTAATATCTCAATAACTATTAAACCTATATTTATGAAATTACAAATTTAGATTTAATTGTTATTGCGACATACAGGACCGGCAAAGGCGACTTTGACATATTTATAAATGGGTTAGAATTGCTACTGAATAAAGTGACTTCAGAAAATAAAGGGTTCGTACTGGTCGGCGATGTAAATGTTGACTTTCTAACTGATAACAGTTTAAAAATAAAAGTTAACGACGTCTTGGGTAGCTACGGTTGCGCGAATATAGTAGGGTTTCCGACCCGTGTGTGCGCGGAGTGTTCTAGCTGTATCGATATTGGAATCGTGGCTCAGACCTGTGATGTCACCGCGGCGCCGATACATACACCCATTAGTGACCATAACGCACAGCTGTTTCATTTATCGGTGGAACATTCGCATCGTGAAAAAACTAGTCAGTTTATTGAACGTAGACTTATTAACGACGAATCTATCTATTTGTTTTATTGTGACATAGAAAATTATAATTGGGAATTTATATATAAAAATATTGACATTAATGATAAATTTAGTAAGCTAATTTACATACTAACATACTACATTGATATCCATTTTCCAATTAAAAGACTCCGTTTGAAGAATAAGCCGAATGTTCCATGGATGACTAATGAAATAATAAAATACGTTGACAATTTTAATGACCTCTCTCACTTTAGGCAACAATACCCTAATAATGACGGTATTTCAAAATGCATAAAATATTATTCCGATCTAATCAAACGCAAAGTCATAGAAGCGAGACAGGATTACACAGTTAAAAGGTTAAGCAACAGTCACAATCCCGCCAAAGAAATCTGGACAATAATTAATGAAGAAATATCCACATCACACAGTAGGAAAGATATTGCATTAAATTCTAATCTGCAACCTGTATGTAAAAAAGATATACCAGACTTCTTAAACTCACATTTCTTAAGTGTGGCGTCAAAATTTAATATAGGGGTAAATGAGCAACTAGTTATGCAATACTTAACTAAACATTTACAGAACTCCGATGTTCCCACTGTTGAGTTGCCTGCTGTCACGCGCGCCGATCTCGACCGCGTTCTTAAATCCATGATGAAAAGCCATAGTACTCTCGACATTTACGATATCTCAGTAAATGTAATGCTATCCATATGGCCAATACTTTCGGAGATATTGGTAACACTAATCAATGATATGTTTTCAGCTGGTGTTTACCCTGACATACTCAAGTGTACCCGAGTGTGCCCTGTATACAAGAGTAAGGGTGAAAAAACATCAGTTGACAACTACAGACCCATATCCATAGTGCCCAATATCTCCAAAATTATTGAGTCAATTTTGTCACACCACTTAATGAACCATTTAGAGCCTGACTTACTGACCGACAGACAGTTTGCCTATCGCAAAAATATGTCCACAACAGCAGCAGCTTATAAAGTGATAGACACTATAACTACCGGCATCGATAAAAAACAAAAAGTTGCTGGAATATTTTGTGACCTGTCTAAAGCCTTTGACGTCATAAGTCATGACCTTCTAATAAAAAAGCTTATGCGTTATGGGCTTAAAGGAAACAGCTGCGATTTGTTGCAATCTTTTCTAGAAAACCGAACTCAAGCGGTAGAGGTGATGCTGGATGGAAAACGAATGAGATCAGAGACTGGCAGCGTGATTGTGGGGATTCCACAAGGTTCTTCTTTAGGAAATACCCTCTTTCTTGGATTTATCAACGACCTACCATCCGCTATAACTGAAGGTCAAATCACTCTGTTTGCCGATGACACTACAGTGGTAGTAACCGCGCACACATACGAGCAACTGAATAATAAAATTACCACTGTATGTAGCCAGCTGAAGAGATGGTTTACGGCAAACGGTTTGATACTGAATGTTGATAAATCAAACGTAATGCTTTTCTCAACTAGGTGCACTTCGAGTTCGACCATCCAATGTCCCGTACCGATAAACGTAAAGTGTAGGTTTCTCGGTTTCACTTTGGACACCAAACTGAACTGGAAACAACACGTTGACTCGCTGTGTGGTAGGCTGAGCAGCGCGGTGTTTGCACTGCGTAAACTAAAGCCACTGGTATCCCGTGATGCGCTGAGGCAAGCGTACTTCTCTCACTTTCACTCGCTCATGACTTACGGTACAATCTTATGGGGCAACTCGACCGATGCTGAGAGGGTGATGCGAATGCAAAAAAGAGCTCTGCGGACCATGCTTGGCCTTAATCAGAGGCAGTCCTGTAGGGCTTTGTTTGCTGAACATCGAATTATGACCCATTATTCGCAGTACATTTTCGACGTTATCATGTTTACGCGTAGACACCTGCCACAGTTTAAGCGTGTGGAAGTGACGGGAAAGTGCCTTCGGAGTACGGGAAAACTTCGAACAGTGCAACGGCGCACAGCACTACAAGCAAAGAATGCGCGGGTAATTGGGCCTACCTACTACGAACATCTACCCGATGATTTAAAAAAAGAATGCTCCGAGAAAACGTTTAGGCGTCGACTAAAGAACCATTTATTACAGAAGGCACTTTATTCTGTGAAGGAATACATTGTGATACTCAAATAGAAAATGCATTGGACAATGGACATATTTATTTTTATTTGTAATTATTTTTTATATCAAATTGACATTTCCTTATTTTACTTGTCATTTTTGTAACTGATAAGTACTACTTAGTACTAATTTTCTTTATGACTTATTGGAATGTACTACCTTATCATTTTGATTATTTTTATGACAATCTATTGTAAGGTACTTCCTGGTATCAATGTTGTTTTATTTATTTATACTCGATTTGACATTTTGGATTTTTTCAATTAATTAATTATGTGTTTTCTAAGGATATATACTATTGTATATTCTTAATTATTAAAATATTATTGTTATTTTTCATTATTGTAACGCAAATGGTTGCGTCTAACGATCAGTATACAATATGTAGTAGAAGCAAAAAAAAAATTGTTAAATGAGAATTGTATAGTGTGATTAATAAAACTAAACTAAACTAAACTAAACTATGAAATTTGGGGTTCTAGTTGTTCTGGAACTTAATACATGTACCAAATTTTATTTTTTATGTTAGATAGATTTTGAGTTGTTGGGGGGTCAAAAGTGGCTCCAAACGGTTCGTGTAAAATAACATACGGCTGCTGTCCGCCATTTCCTGGGGTGAACTTGGCTGGACACGCTGCCGCGTGTCTAGATGATATTTGGTCGAATTGACACTAAGTCGCTATCACGACCGCTCAGTTATAGGTTATAGGCCACCACCTGTTTAACCGACGTCTTTTTTCACCCTCTCACAGACGCATTAGGTTTTTATGCTGGTTTTACATTAGGTTTATATGCTGGTTTTACATACATTAGGTAACCGTAGCAGATTTGTAGCGTATTGTCAAGTAATATTATATAGTCGGCCTGTTTAGCCTAGTTGGTAGTGCCACTGCCTCCGAAGCTAGAGGTCCCGGGTTCAAATCCCGGTAAGGGCATTTGTTTCTGTAGTGAGCAGGGAGATTTGTTCCTGAGACTTGGATGTTTTCTATGTATTTAAGTATATATCTATTAAATATATCGTCGTCTAGTACCCAAGTCTAGTACACAAGCCTTATTGAGCTTACTATGGGACTAGTTCGATTTGTGTAAAAATTGTCCCCTAATATTTATTAATATTCTTACATTCAAGCATCAAAAAAAAAGTTAGTTAACCTCTTCACCGCCATAATACGAATGATATGACGAGCTCTGTACGCCACTAAACCAGCTGTCCACTAGGTAATTTAAACTTATCTAGAATCCAACGTAAAAGGTTTTATTTCGAGTTCCAGGTGAGCGTTTGTCACGTATTGATGACCGTGGCGTGTGAGGCATTCCATTGGCTGTCGCTGTCACGACTAGATGACTGGGACGGAGAAGAGGTTAATAACTAAACTAAACAATTGTCAGAGCAATGGAAACGCAACTAGAATCTCGATTTCTCGCGCCGTCAATATTCCAAACTTTGCGCGAAAGCTACAGTAATTAGTTTGCGAATATATTAATTAATCCAGTCAACGCAGTTTCATTACGGCAAAGCAAATTTGCTGCCAATTTGTTCATTTACTTTACAATGTTACGAGCGTATAAAATAACCTAGAAATAGTACATATCCTTCAGGGGATCTTGTTTTGAAGTCATTCCTATTCTGAAGATTTTAAAATCTAATTGGTAATATCATAAGCTATCAGTAAATGCACATTGATGTAATGTCATATACAGATATGGCATATCGGCTTATATTGTAGATTTCGTTAAACCAATGCAAAATGCGATGAAACTGTCATACATATAATGTTGTACGATCCGGTCCTTAATGTGGTGTTAACTATAAAAATACATGGCATTCAACGTTCGACTTAAAAACTTTTTTTCGTTTAATTGCGAGTTCTAAGAAAACAAAAACACATCGAATCTCTGAAAAAGATAATCGAATACAACAGATCAAAGTTTTTAAATAGTCACTAACCTGTCTCTGGAGTCGGCGGCGGCTGCGTCGGCGTCGGCGGCTGCGCCGGCTGCGGCGTCGGCGGCGCGCTGGACGGCGCGGGCGGCGTCGACGTCGGCGTCACCGTCACTGTAGGCGTCACCGTCACAGTCACCGTCGGGGGCGCGGTCACAGTCGGCGGCGCCGTCACCATCGGCGGCGTCGGCGCGGGCGCCGGCGTGGATATCGTCACCGTTGGGGTAGGAGACGGGGATGATGATGTCGTTGTTGTGGTGATTGTTGGGGGCGTCGATGACGTCTGTTGGGAAATATACTGCGTTAGCCTTCAAACGAAAATCTACCATTTACACGTTAGCTGATTTGGTCGCTTCGTAAAAAAAAACGTGACGTGACCTTTTTACATTGTAACTTTTCAAGCTTGTTAAACCAAATTGAGTTCACAAAAGAAAAATAGGACCCAAAAATGATTGGACCGGAAATCATTTGCGACATTTTACTAAGGCTCGGATCAAATCTCATCGAGGTTTATAACGATCCATTCAACATCGTTAAGGAATGTGAAAAAATGCACTGAGTTACTAAAATTAGACCTGACAATTAGATTTAACGGATCGTGATAACACCGGCCATTAGCAGAGAAGTTAACTCACAGGCAGCGACTGTTCAGGCTGCGGTGGCGGCGTCGGCGGCGCGGGGCTGCCGGCGGGCACGCCGCTCGCCGCCGCCGCCGCCGGCGCCGACGCGGGCGGCGGCGAGGGCGGCAGGGGCGGCGTCCGGGTGATCTCCGTACTGTTGACAAAACAATTTCATTGTAACAATGCAATGCCAACGTTAGAACTGTCATTGCACCGTACAGAGAAAGGTACAACTATATTCAACAGAAATGAAATGTTGAATTTAGAAGTACCTACTTGTACAGTGGACATTAGCGGGCGTATGACGGTTGCCATTTTATCACTTATCGTCGCGGATAAGACGCCCGTCACTCTCGCACTCGTATACTTGTCAGAACGTGACGAATGTCTTATCCACGACGATAAGTGATAAAATGGCAACCATCAAAGGTCCGCAGGTCAGGCATATCGAAACGAATAATGTGCTCACAAATATCTGATCACAACGATTAAATCACTAACATGCTATAATTATGTATAGGTAAAAAACTTGAACGACCTGTTGTATGTAGTTGTGACGTGCTTGAATAGACTTTTGTTTGTGTTACTCGATTTAAATATGTAATGTCTATTCGAACACGTCACAACTACATACAACCGATTTTTTTATTCAGTTTTTTACCCATAATGTACTATATTATGTCTTAATTAAAATGTAGGTTTATAGACGGAGTGATTAAATCACTGACCTAAGTTTTCAAATGCCTGACTAGGCCGAATATATTATGAGAAGAAATATGTATCTAATAATATTTAAGATCTGATGTAAGTATATATTCATTATGAAAAAGTGTCCACACATAATTTGCACGTCCAGATGTGTTGGAGCACCTGACGAGTATACAAATATATTTGATTCTGACTGTGCGCTCGCATCCTCCATTTAAGATTTCATGTGTATGGTCGCGCTCTTTCTTTTAGGACCTTTATTCTTTAATTTCTATACAGTTTGACAGAATTGTCAACCTCAAGGAAGTCGTAAATTAAAGTCCATGACTGTGTACGGCCAGAGATAAAAACTACACCATATATAATAAGAACGCTTTGCTTTACGTCCATCTACCCGACAAGTCTTCTTATTCCATATCACATAAATATAACCCTCCAAACAAATTACATTAACCGCCGAGCAGACAGAGCCGCGTGGCCCCACTAGTCCCCCGTAATGAATGATTAAGGCGCGCTGCGCAAACCTCGCATTGTAAACATAATTAGCAGGCACTCTTTTAATTACCCCTTCATCCCCCCCTGGCTCTCGGTTCGGGGGGATAGGGAATTAGGCGAAAGCGAATTTGTGGAACGACATGTGAGGCATGCACTGTTCACGGGGAATACGGTTTGCTATTTCACTGACAGTCAGTTATTTTTGTAGTAACTGAGACTGTAATTTTATATTTAACTATACTTATACAATGTATATTGTTTTGAAAAAATGACACCTCGCCGAGTTTCTTACGCCGGTTCTTCTCGTGGCAGAGGTTTATTTTTCCGAACCGGTGGTAGTTTATTGACGTTCATAGGTGCATGTAATATGCCTAATTTGAAGAATAAACTACTTTTACTTTTACTTTTTTACTTTAGTCAAATCAGCAACTTTTTATGAAACGTCAAAAATGCACGGTTAGTACGAAGTTTGTAAGAAAACGTCACAATTGACGACATTTCATTTTTTAAGCAGGCTTTTTTCCGATGAAATCAAATAGAGGATAAGAAGTTAAGTAAAACCACCTTTTTAAATCCTCGAAAATATTCATTTCATATAAATAAATTAATTTCAAAAGTTCCTCATTCTAAAAGAGAGTAAGTGACAAGTAGGGCGTCACAGCGTAACAAATCATACAGAACACTGTTTCTAACCCCCTTATTCATAAAAGTCCATCAAGCCTCTATTAGTTAACAAGCCGCTAAAGTTGGTTTGTCCTTATCTGTCACATTGCCATTTAGTAAACGACTTTTAGTTAACAGAGGTTTGTTAAGTTTTATGAATAAGGGGGTAAGACTTTACTTAAGAAAGTGAACTGCTGTTCTTTTTGTGCGCTGTGACTGTCACAATTTCATAGTAGTGACGTCATTACTACGATTGGGCTTTCTTCACATTTTCGAGAATATTTAGAAAACCAATAGCTATAAAAATATTAAAAAAATATTTCGGGGTTTCTTGTTACTAAATTAACGAAATGAGTTAAGATTTCATACTACTTAAAAATTTGAAATGTTGTCAATTGTCTATGGTCAAACTGCGGGCTCTTTTTCATGTTTATGTACTTTAATCTATAAAATTGCATATTAATATTTTTTTAATCGTGTGGTCCCGGGTTAGAATAGCACCACCCCCTTTCTTCCCTTGGGTGTCGTAAGAGTCGACTATGGGAACCAGGTTAAAGTGTGTTGTGGGCGATGGGCTAGCAACCAGTCACTGCAATATCATATCACATTTTCTCCATCTATAAGCCTACTATTGCTAAAAGTGGCACTGAAATTAATTTCGTGTGCTCTGCCTATCCCTTTTGGGAATGTAGGTACATTTATGTTATGTATGTTTTATTTTTTAGTGTTGCGAAATACCCTATTACCCATTTAGGATATACCCGTGAACGGCATAGAACAGGAGAAACTATTCGCAAGCTGGGAATATTCCGCACGCAGAACGGGGATTATTTCTGGAAACTATATCAAATATTACTGGTAGATTTCCGAGAAATAGTGGTAATGGAACGAAACATAATTTTTTTTTATTGTGCGACTACTGTACTTACTGTCATATTAACCTGTATTTGTTACACACATTCGATTTTTTCGTTCCAGCTTTTGTAAATTTACTTTTTTGCTAAACTACCGCTACGGAGCGTTCGTGGCCCAGCAGCGCCGATATGGCTACGATAGCAGTCGTTAAGCAAAGTTAGAGGCCTTCGGGCGGCTTGAAAACTTCCAACAGTCAAGTTGGCCACTCACTTGACAAAGGGAGGTCGAAATTGCACCACGTCCGTAGGGAGTACCCGCCGTCCTACACGTGCCCCTGGGTGGTGCTAAAAGTGCAACAAAAACTGGCAACCGTACTTGTCTTCTCGAAGATCTCACGGTACGTAAATAAATGCCATACGATTAAATTAAAAACTACCGCTACTATGCAAAACGAAATCGTTGGTACGAGTTTGAAACACGATAACTAAGCAGGTTGTCCATTGCAAACCCGGAAAAAAAATCCCTGACTTTTCCCTGACCGTTTCTTTAATCTTCCCTGACCAAAAAGAGTCATATTTAGATCCGTTTTTCCAGTTTCCTCATATGTTTAACGTAGGCCACCAGAGCTTCCGAGGATTTGCTGTGTTGAATGTGGGGAACTGTTTTTTAAGGTTCCGTAGTCAACTAGGAACCCCATAGAAGTTGTCATGCATGACATTGAAATTTCTACTCAGCCACTTCAGTGATTATGATTACTTAGTTTTTTTGACTTTGGACTTTCTTCTTAGACCAATATTTTTCCCTGACCTCTGCAAAACTTCCCTGAATTTTCCCTGACTTTCCAGAAAGTGGACACCCTGCTCAGTTGGCAAGAGCAATGCACTGAATGCGGAAGTTTCGGTTTCAAATCCCGCTCCGGATAATGATTTTTTCTCAAACATGCAATGAAATATTGATGTTATGTTCCTAATAATAGGCTGCGAAGTATGGCGTTTCAGGTGCGGCTAGGACAAGAGGTCGTTAATGGAATTTCATACAAATCTTGCAGGCCTAGGCCGGCAAAGTCCTCTTTTTTAATTTCTATTCCACATAAATTTGAGGCACAGGCATCATGACATTCTGCCACTATGCGCATTAAAAATAAAATTTTGTTTTTTTGTTGTTTATTTCATTGCATGTTTGAGAAAAGCACTGTACATACCTCGGCGGGAAATTTGGGGTTGCCCGCCTCAGACCTATCCGACCTCGCTCCGCTCGGCCGTATATATGTCTTCGGCCGGCAACCCCTTCCGTCCCGGCCTCTGTAGTAATGTACTATTTCACATTTATTTCGCTTATGGCTAACATAGAATCTACTTAGATGTTTATATTGGTAGATTTAATGTAAGCTTTACAATAGCGTTATATTATAGGGCAAACTGTTTTAATTATGTCCATTTAAGGTGGATGCTAACAAAACTGACCGTTAGCCCTTACAAAAGAATCTCAGTTCTAGGATTTAAAGTTCAAATTAGATTGCATATTCGTAAAACTGACATGTCTTGAAATGAATCACCAGAACATAACTATCCTGTGCATATAAGTTGTTTTTTGTAAAGCTTTCTAGATTGGTGGTGTCAAACGCATACGTTTTGTAATAAAACAGTAAGGTTACACGCGACTTCAGTAAACCTTAACCTTCCATTTTAAATGAAACTCCTCTAAACTAAGGAATAGATGATCCATTTTCGAAAATAATTAACCACACAGTGTAAGCGTTAATCCTTCCAGCATTATTTTTCCCAAAAATATATAGTTTATTATAAATTAAAACGATTTTATTAAAGCAACATGAACCGCTGAGGCGGCAATGTCGATCGACGCGAAGGCGTATTTGAACATCATTAAAATCTGACCAATTAACAGCAGTAATCAGGAGGGTGAGGCCAATCAAATTAATCCAGTGCCGAGTTTTGGGGGCTCGTTGGTAAATGTTGGTATCCCGAAACATATTCCTATTATACGTAGCGGCATAGTACGATACCCTGATGGCGGATGTAAAAGTGATTTTTTACCATATTCTTATCTGTTTTTTTACGTGTTTCAAATGCAATTAGTAAATGAATATATAACGCTACTTACGTATTAACTATAAAGATGTTTGGACATAAATAACCGTACTTCAATTTGTGTTTAGACATTTGGACTGTCACGACAAAAGATCCACAACTCAATTCCAAGTAACTTTAAACACAAGTACATAAAAGTTAAAAAACCAGAGCATCGATACCGCTAGCTTGTTTAGATTTTTAAGCAAACAGAGCGCCCATCTTTCTAATTGCATTAATTAAAGCCCCATCGCAACCAACAGGCGAACGGACGTTTTTTGCACTGATTCCGACTTGGATTGACTGCGACGCACTTCTGTTTGTGAAGTTGAGTTCGTCTATTTTCGAAGGCTGTGTAGATTTGGCAATTCTAAAATTGTAGCGTGTATGAACGGGTCTTTATTTTTTCGTGACATTTTCGATATTGGGGTATATATTTTTATGATGTGTGATGATGATGATGATTAAATAAAACTTATGTAGGGCATTTTTTACTCGAAAATGATCACCAAAGCGACGAAATTTGGCTTTGTCGCGGGCGATTCCTAATATGAAACTAGAAAGAACGATTCGTAACTGTATTTAATCAAGAATATGGCATAGTATTTGTCTACAGAAAATAAATTACATGGTAAGAAAACAAAACTTATTTTAACCAAAAAAATACGCTGTTGTATAAACTGTAACGTCACTTGTCCACATTTTCCGTACTAACTTCTTACTAACAGAGCATTCATAAAATGATGTTGGTTTTTTTAGTATAGGGCCGCTTCTTCGTGGTTTAAACGATCTATATAATACGGTAAATAATATAATACATCGTACTTCAAGGATAGTGGTGTATTTACAATCTGAGGACATTTTAACCGGAATCGCTCATATTTATCTTGTACACAGCCGAAGGAAACATGCTTGTTAATACAATTCGTCAAAGACGCTATGAATATCATGCGTGTTGACAATTACTCCTCTGATTACTCATATTTGCGCGCTCGAGGGAGTTTGATTCCAGGTACTAATAAATAAAAAATAAACTTGATGTATCTTGGGACTTGTACGTTGGTGGAGAAACGAAAAAGAAAATGGTATACGAGTAGGTAAACATCTAAACGACTGATATAAGTGGATTTTTTAAAGTAAGCTATATAATAATATATACAATATACACCGCAGGCCCCAATAAACCGAAACATTTTAACCACGTATTTTTGACGACACTATACGAGTAAATCATGTTATATCAACATGGGTCCAATTATTTGTTTTAATTAAATTAATTGACCGCTTCTTTGTGAACAAATCTTTACGTGTTTTGCAAATATGTTCAAGACAAGAAGTGTCAAGCCAAAAAGTAGCAAGTGGCTACGTCATGCCTTTAGGGTGTGTTAGACTTGAGATTTTTCAACTTGTAATTTGCTTTAAATAATTATCTTAAATTATGGGTTTTTGGATTACATACATAACATGTAAAGATTTAAACCAACGATTCTAGAGCCTAATTAGAGTATACATTAAATTAAAAAATTAATAATTATTATTTAAAAAATTATCTTAAATTATGGGTTTTTGGATTACATGTTATACTACATAACATGTATACTCTAATTAGGCTCTAGAATCATTGGTTTAAATCTTTTGGGTTATTAGGGCCCATGATGTATATAGTGAAGGGTAGGGTAAACTACAGTTGTATTCAAATAGTAAAAATGTGTACAATCAGCATCATATAGTAGTGTATAGTCTTTATTAAACTATGTTTATATCCGTATGAATGAGGTTTATATGACTAATTCATAGCTCCAACGTAGTATAACTTTAGATGAATTAATACCGCAATTAAATGAGCTCTTTTAAATTTCAAACGAACGACTCGAATCCGGCAAAAGGCCGTCGGCGAGCAAAAAATCCATTCTTCTAAAATAAAAGTAAGAAGTGAATTTAAACGATTAATATTGGAGATGAAAAAGCTAGTTATGGGGAAGCTCATAACGCGAGTGAAGGCAAATATGAACAGTGTTTGCGGGGGCTGCTTTACTTTTGGTAGTGTAATGGAGATTGGTTTACGTGTTTTGAATGTGAGGCGCGTTTGAGGATATTGTTTTCGTTAAGGTGGAAAGAGCATAAAGGTTGAAATTTTTAATAGTTAATTTAAGCGGCACCAATTCAATTATAATGTGACAAATATGTCTTACAAAAATGATAAAAAAGTAAATTATGAAAAGGTAATTCTACCTATAATCATATTTTAAACTGTAATGATGTATTTTTTTCGATGTTTAATCTTTTTGGATAGTTTCTGTTATTGTAATATAAATCAAAGTTAAAATATACACGCGTTATTATGTACAGTTCAGGAAGTTGATTTCCGGGCCACTCCGTACCTTGTCACAGAGACAAGAATATGTGATCTCTAGCAGCTTTCATATTGATTTTCAATGTCACAAGGTACGAAGTGGCCCAGAATTCTAATTCCTCGTCTGTACGTCACCAAATGATTTTTGTAATATCTTTGTGTTATTCCCTTACACTGTTTGAGAAAAGCACTATATTTACCTTGGCGGAAACCGTGGTTGCCTGACGTGGCTCTTGACAGGCCTCGGCAACGAGTCGCCCTGCCATCCACCACATCAGGCAACCCCTTACTTTCCGCGCTTCGGCAATAATAGTACATTACTGCAGAGGCCGTGAAGTAAGGGATTGCTGGACGAGTTTGGGATAAACGGCCGAGTCGTAGACGAGGCCGGATAAAACGAGTCCTGCAATCCCTGTTCCGGCCGAGGATTGTATAGTACTTTTCTCAAACATGATAGAAAAAAAATAACTAAAATGTAAAAAAAAATACAAAACGTCCAAAAATAGCAAAGCATCACGACAAATAACGGAAAAAAATAGGAAAAATGCTACAAAATACAAGCACCATTTAAAAAGTCCAAAAATATCAAAAAACACAAAAAAAGCTACAAAATAACTCGAAAAAACTAAAAAAAAATACATAAATACTCGTAAAATTCGAGAAAAAACCAACAAAATACCAATAAAAACAATAAAAAAAATATCAATTTACATAACAATTTAAAAATATATATACAAAATCGTGGCGGTTGGCTCTATATAATATTTCCTTTATCAGTTGATTTTAGTAAGCAAATTTAAAAAGTTAGAGCAGCGGACAATAATGTTAGTTTCATACATTCACCATACATAATGTAGGGAGCCATAAACAGGTAACTTCATGTCCTCTTTTCGTGAGATTAATGCATACATTTAGGCGCATGTTTGAGAAAAGTACTATTGTCATGTACGGTCGGCCTCACAAGGCTTAAAACCTTTGTTTGTACCGTATCGCTTTAACGTCATGTTTGAATTAGTTTGAACTGTTATACTAAACTGCCAACGGGTGAAAGCGACAAAGAAGTGTCCAGCTACTTTAATAATAATCGTATGGCATTTATTTTCGAACCGTGAGATACGGTTGCCAGTTTTGTTGCACTTTTAGCACCACCCAGGGTAACGTGTAGGGTAACGGTGGAAACTCCCTACGGACGTGGTGCAACTTCGACCCCCCTTGTCAAGTGAGTGGGAAACTTGACTGTTAGAAGTTCTCAACCCGCCCAAAGGCCTCTAACTTGGCTTGACGAATTATGATGCCTATACATACATAAGTATTATATTTTAGAGACATTCTGCTGAAAGGCCAGGTCAAGAGTACCCTAAATCGGCGCGCACGCATGAAGAATGTTATGAGAGTTCGTGAAGCGAAAGTTGTATGTCAGGATCGTAGCAAGTGGAAATCCGTGATCTCAGCATACCCCTCTGGGAAACAGGCATGATTATATGTATGTATGTATTATATTTCTAACCTACGACAATAAATCTTATGATGAAGTGGTGGCTCTACCCAGTACGGAAGCCGAGGGGGATCTAGGTGAATGAATAATTCATGCCGCGCTGTTGACTCGTCGTAATTAAAAAGCCCCGGATTTCGCGATATTGTGGTTTTATTAGTTGCCAGTATTTGTGGTGCTGATTGGATGGATTGTTTCTTTGTTAATTGTTTGCGGATGCTGTTTGGATGGGGTTATTTTTATGGAGGTAAAATGTTTGTTAAGCCGCCAGGTGTGCTAGGTGTGCTATTTGGATTAGCGCTGTGGTTTCCATGCTTGTTTTTATCTTTATTTTTAAGTTCATGATCATCACATACGTCCAACTACTGGGGGCCAAATACCTCTCATGGAAGAGGGGTTATGTTTAACTTTTCTGTTAAATTTAATAATTATTTTGGATTTAAGAGAGTAATTGACTTAGAAATATTTGCATGCCAAGATAGTGGTGAATTGTGCTGAACTGTACTTATTGTTAAATTAAATCTGTCATCTACAATGTATTTACCATGATTCAGGCAAAAAAAAACTATGACTATGACTCTATTCATCAATGTCAATCAAATTTTCAATCACAAATTTTGTCCAAGGCCGGTAAAAATTTAACATCGACTTTTTATTTTAAAGTGATCGCACAAAAGCCTGTCTGCAATATGGTAGGCCGACACCGTATCCTATGGACGCTTGCAACTCCAGAGGAGTCACAAGCGCATTGCCCCTTGACTTTATTTGGATTATCAGTATTATCACGAAAGCGCACACCTACGCTAAAGAGTGTTTGTACAAGTGTTTTCTGTCACCCGACACAATGGAATCTTGATGAAGCAGAAACCATTGAAGAAACCGTGTTCAATGTCCCTCTACAAATTTGCCAACCAGTAGCGACCTCTAGCGATTACCAAACGACTTAAACCAACGTAGCCTGGCGTATCGTTTCATGTTGCCATCTATTGGTCGCTTTTCACATTTGCAAGTTACGGAGTTACTCAAAGTACCTTTGCAGAACGTTGAAACGAATGTAACTCCATCTAGCAGCAAATTAGAAATTGGAGAGTTTGTGCCGTTCGCGACCCGTAGTTCACGTTCAGCTTTAAAATAGTGTTATGAACGAATGCATTCTTACTTCGATAGATGGCAGCAATGTAAAGTTCTTGTTTTAGTCCCTATTAGTAGGTTTTGGAAGTTATTTTTTACCCACGACGGAACGGAGAAGGTATATACGTTTAGGGTGAGAGGTTGTTTGTTTGTTTGTTTGTTTGTTTATGTGCTGTGCTTTAGGATCGCATATATCAATAGGGGCCATATGTTGACTCTAGTTTACGGAAACCTGAAATGCTTGTCGCCAAACTTGTGAGACGGAAGGAGCTCAGGTACAATCTTAATCAGTAATCATAATCACAATGCTATGTGTTGTCTAAATGTAAGTAAACTTACACTTAGACTGTGCCTATGAAAACTCTAAATGCCAAACATAATCAGGCGCGGATCCAGAACTTGTTTCAGAGGATGGCAATACCAGTCAGGGTGGGGGAGAAGACAGTTATTTACTGTTTGAAACTTCTCCCCCTCTGTATCCGCGACTGCACATGTCAACTAGCTAAAATAATACTTTTGCGTTGTATCCTATCGAAATAATTATATTTAATCAACATAATTTAATTGCTAATTAGTATAATAATCTTCTGACATGTATTATTTTTTATGAATAAGGTATCGCATGGAGTTGCACACAGCAGTTGCATCATATAGTAAAGTATGGAGGTACTCACAGCGCGGGCTGCAGACCTACGACAACTAGCTAAAATAATATTGGCATTGTATGGAGTCGCCCACACAGCTGTTGCATCGTATAGTAAAGTATGAAGGTACTCACAGCGCGGGCTACAGACCTACGACAACTAGCAAAAATAATATTTGCATTGTATAGGATAGTATGGAGTCGCCCACACAGCGGTTGCATCGTATGGTAAAGTATGAAGGTACTCACAGCCCGGGCTGCAGGGGCGCGGTGGGCTGCGGGAGTAGCCCCGCCTCCCCTAACGCCTGCTGCTCCTCTAAGCTCGCCTCCTTGTCCGATGGTCGCGCCACAGTGCCTGTCAAACAACATACACATTAAAAATAATAGTTACAACATAACGACAAATATGGAGAAATGTAGGCATGTTTAATGTTTATTCATTATAGGTTGTAGGACAATATACCTTGCGACCGCTGTAGCCTGGTGACGACGCCGGCGGGCAGCTCGGGCTCGGGCGCGGGCCGCGGCGGGTTCCCGCGCGCGGTCCTCCGTTGCCGCGGCTTGCGCAGCAGCTGCTTGTAGTTCTCACGCTTTTTAGATAAGTAGTAAAATCTGGGGGGAAATAATATTAAATCGATTTAGTTATAGAAATAAACTAAAGGTTTCTAGTTATAGTACACTCACAAACTTTAATTGTTGATCCATTTAGAGCTCCCTTCATACTGGGCATCATAGTTAGCTATAAAGTGTCCAGTATAAAGTGAGCTAGCTCTAAATGGCTCAACAATTAAAGTCCGTGACCGTACATTACCGCCGGTAGGCGCCGTTAACGAGCTCTTAAAAATATGCGAATGTTATGCTGAATCTCACGGACTTGGTTAGAATGTAAAAAAGTGAATTTCTCATGTTCAGGGCGGGCCGCAGGAGTCCACCGGTAACACAGCCGGTAACTCTTTGCGGGACTCCTCTCAATAGGGTGTCACAGTTTAAGTACTTGGGACATGTGGTGACGGAAGACCTTAATGACGACGCCGATATTGAAAGGGAGCGCGGGGCACTGGCAGAACAAACACGTTGATCCGTAGGTTCGCTCGCTGTACGACTGAGGTCAAGCAGACACTTTTTAGGTCTTATTGCCAGTCGTTTTACGCTTGCAGCCTATGGGTCAACTACATTAAGAGAGCTTACAGTGCATTTCGTGTCCAATTCAATAACGGCTATAGGATGCTGTTGGGGCTGTCACGCTTTTGTATTGCGTCGGGCATGTTTGCGGAGGCTCGCATGGATGATTTCTACGCGATAGTGCGCAAACGGGCAGCCTCCCAGATGTGCAGAGTGCGAGGCAGCGCCAACAGCTTCCTAGTGGCTATAGGGGAGGCTGGACAACCCATTCTTTCGTCATTGGGTGTCATTGCATGTTCCCAAGTACAAAGACTATAATAGTACATTACTACAGAGGCCGGGACGAAAGGGGTTGCCGGCCGAAGATATATAGACGGCCGAGCGAAGCGAGGTCGGATAGGTCTCAGGCGGGCAACCCCATATTTCCCGCCGAGGTATGTATGATGCTTTTCTCAAACATGAAATGAAATAAACAAAAAATAAAATAAGTTTACGCATAGTGGCAGAATGTCATGATGCCTGTGCCACAAATTTATGTGGAATAGAAATTAAAAAAGAGGACTTTGCCGGCCTAGGCCTGCAACATTTGTATGAAATTGCATTAACGACCTCTTGTCCTAGCCGCACCTGAAACGTCATACTTCGCAGCCTATCATAAGGAACATTGATGTTATGTTCCTTATGATTCATTGCATGTTTAAGAAAATAAATTTTAAATATATTAGGGTTAAGATAAACTAACATAGATATGTAAGCACCATTGTACAGTCGGGTTCGCTTACACGTACAAGCATTTTTTGCCTTATTATTATTATTTATTGTTTATGGAATGTGTACGTGTGTGTGAACTTGGCTGTGCCGCACAGATCGTGACCCATCAATGGTCCTGCCGGAAGACCAGCGCTGACTCCTGAGTCAGCACCATGCTGAGGCGGGACCATTTCATGGTAAACTTTTAAAACTTGTAAAACTTCGTAAAATTTTGTCTGTTTGTTTGCCATGAATAAAGCTTTTCTATTTCTATTTCTATTGTTATTAACGACTGTAGACCATGTGTCTGAAATAAAGTGAATTATTATTATTATTACTATAGAGGCCGGGAAACGAAGGGATGCAGGCCAAGTAGATATAGACGGATAGGGATACGCGGCCTGCAGCCCAACGTTTCTCGCCGAGATTTGTATAGTGCTTTTCTCAAACATATGCAATGAAATAAAAAAAATACACCACTCAAAATACAAATTTAACAGACGCCATGTTTGACATTAAAATTAAAAAAATTACTTCCCAGCCTATGCCTTCAATTTTGTATGAAATTCCTTTACAGTTCTCCCGAGTTGTTCCGCCTGCAACGTGATACTTTGAAGCCTGTTATAACGCACGTAATGACAAAATTTCATTGCATGTTTGAGAAATAGTACATTACTACAGAGGCCGGGACGAAAGGGGTTGCCGGCCGAAGACATATATACGGCCGAGCGAAGCGAGCGGATAGGTCTAAGGCTGGCAACCCCAAATTTCCCGCCGAGGTATGTATAGTGCTTTTCACAAACATAAAATGAAATAAACAACAAAAAAAATCAAAATTTTATTTTTAATACGCATAGTGGCAGAATGTCATGATGCCTGTGCCACAAATTTATGTGGAATGGAATTAAAAAAGAGGACTTTGCCGGCCTAGGCCTGCAAGATTTGTATGAAATTCCATTAACGACCTCTTGTTCTAGCCGCGCCTGAAACGTCATACTTCGCAGCCTATTATAAGGAACATAACATCAATATTTCATTGCATGTTTGAGAAAAATACATATTTATTACTAGGAAAACGCTAGGAGGATTAAATTGTAGGTTTCTTACCTGACACAGTCGCCCACACTCTTCCGGGGCAGAAACGAGGAAATCTGTACAAAGTTCTTGGGGTGCTGGAGGTATTTCTCTTTGAAGATGTCCTTCTCTGGATTCGTCCACACGTTTCTGTGCTGGAGGTCCTTGTGTTCCGCCTCCATGTCCATACACCGCCCTGGGGAAGGAAAAAAGATATTACTTTATTAATTAAGTTTCTGTCAATAACTAACCAAGGTAGAAAAGTTATCTTTTCTAGTACTGGCAGCTATTCCAAAGTAAAATCAGACGATTGACTTTGGGCTCCTGCTCGTGAAGTCCGTAGACGATCTCTTCCAGTATTGACCCCTACAATAGCCTTTGGTCTATGACTACTATGGTCAGTGAATGAGTACACCTTAATCATCATCATCATGTCAGCCGAAGAACGTCCACTGCTGGACATAGGCCTCCCCCAAAGACTTCCGCAATGGCCGGTCCTGCGCCACCCGCACCCAGCGGACACCCGCGACCCTTACCAGGTCATCAGGCGACCTTGTGGAGGCCCTGCCCACGCTACGCCTTCCGGTACGTGGTCGCCACTCGAGAACGTTTCCGCCCCAACGGCCATCGGTTCTACGTGCCATGTGCCCCAACTCACTGCCACTTAAGATTAGCGATTCGGGGCGCTACTTTGGTTCTGCTGCGGATGGCCTCATTCCTGATGCGATCACGCAGAGAAACTCCCAGCCCTCTCCAGTTCTCTTTGGGTGACTTTGAGCCTTCTTATGAGGCCCATAATAAGCGAACACCTTAATGGTCCGTGTCAACTATTTGGTTAGTATCCATTTTTACCGACTTCAATTGAAGGAAGGAGGTTCTCAGTTCGTGTGCATGTTTACTTGTTCTTTTTTTTTCTTTTTTATGTATTTATGTTCCCCGATAACTCTTGACCACACTGGCCATTTCGATAATTCTTTTTTGTTTCAAAGCAGGTACCCCGACATTGGTCCCATATAAATTTGGTGAAGGTCTGATGATGGGATCTAAACTAAAATATGTAAATAGATTCCATCAAAGCTACCACTGTGTTGCCATTAGAATAAAACGTTCAATAAATAGAAAAAAAAAATTAGCGAAATAATGGACGTATATACAACATTTATTGGTAATTTTAATTATTGTGTTTAAATACTCAGTTTAAATAACCAGACTTCATAAAAAAGCTGTCGCACAAATTAATATTTAATAAAAACTATTTTGTGGTACAAATGTTTGTTTAGGAATGGTAAAACTCAGGTGTAAACCACCTTTGGTGATCAATTTTAATATAATTACCATTATTGTCTTAACATTGAGTGCATATCTTTTCACCTCAAAAAGGAAATTCAAATATGGGGTTGTTTATGTGTTGTGTAGTACGCCCTTTATGGGGAACGTATGGCGGCCATGACACTTGTCACTTCATTCGGCATCTGACGTCTGTCTTGAGCGCTCGAATGTTTTCTTTCCTCGTTGTGGTATTTTTCATTGTTGAGTTTTTGTTTACTGTTAAGTTTGTTTTGTGTATTTACGTTGACTCTTTGTTAAGTTTGTACCGTGAACGTGAGTTTTCGTTTTACGTAAGTAAAATGGAACCCGTGGCAGGTCCCTCCCAGGACATGAAAGAGAATATTTCTCTTTCCCCACCAAGGAAAAGACCGGCATCTCATATGAGTGTTTCCGAAAAATGTATGGTGATGAACTGCTACAAATATACGTACAATACGTGGCCCCAGGACAAGTATTGGACACAAGTTGAATGTGCTAAAAAAGTGGCGGAAATATTGGGAATATCCGAAAGAACCGTCAGAAATATACTAAAAGAACATAATACGACCAACGAATTCGCTTCGCCCAAGAAACCTGGCCCGAAATTGGCAGTAATTGACAAGTTGGACGAGTTTACGTTTGCAGCCATTAGACGGATAGTGCATCAATTTTTCCATCGCAATGAGCCGCCTACTATTCAAAAGGTATTTTTTTAATTGTAATCATGACCATTTATTACTGTTATAATGTAATGCTGTATGATGGCAATATTACCATCTTTTAAAAAGCAGAAAATGTTCTAATTAATGATAACAACCTCTGTAGCCTAGTTGGTAGTGACCCTGCCTACGAAGCCAGAGGCCCCGGGTTTGCATAGGGATTTATTTGTGTTTATCACGAATATTTGTTTCTCAGTCTTGGATGTTTTCTATGTATACAAGCATGTATTTAAAAAAAAAAACACAAAGCATGAATACTTACTTGACAATGTACTAAAATTTGTATTATGTTCTTAGGTGTTGCAGGTTGTTAATGATGACCCGGACCTACCAAATTTGTCTGCATTTACCTTGCGACTGGTACTTAAGCACCTAAATTTCAAATATGCAAGTCGGAAACGCCATAGCTGCCTCATTGACCGGGCTGATATAATATTGTGGAGAAAACGATATTTGGTAAAAATAAAACAATATCGCAGAGAGGGAAGACCAATATATTACCAAGATGAGACTTGGGTTAATGAAGGTATATATATTATAATTTACATAATTTGTTTGGGCTCATTAAAATTGTCTTAATAAGTAATTGAAAAAAATTCTGGAAAAATAGTTGCAATAAAACATTGTACAATTGACATTAAAAATATGTTTACACTTTTGATCCTTACTCTTGTAAAAATTTGTAAAAGTGTAACAACTAAATATCTTTGATGTTGCCTGTACCAAAAGTATTCATTAAGTGATTGTAAACATTTATTCATCACTATGTTACGAGATTTACGAGTAATTGTAGTAATTTTTATTTTAATCTGATTCTTTCTTGTTAAAGGGCACACGGTAAACAAAGTGTGGCAAGACCCAAAAGTTTTGTCATCTCGACAAGCATTTTTAGAGGGTCTTACAACCGGACTGAAGGCTCCATCAGGAAAAGGAAGGCGGCTCATTATAAGCCACATTGGCAGCGATGAAGGATTTTTAGAAAATGGACTACTATTATTTGAATCGAAGAAAAATACTGATGACTACCATAAAGAAATGAATGCTCAGCATTTCGAAGAGTGGCTGACTGGTATATTGCCAAGGCTTAAGCCCAATTCTGTACTAGTCATAGACAATGCTCCATACCATTCTAGAAAAATGGAAAGTGGCCCTGTAAAGAGGTGGAACAAGGGCCAAATTATTCAATGGCTGCATGAAAGGAATATGCCCTGTGACATGTCCATGATAAAAACGGAGTTATGGGCTCTGGTAGAAAGCCAACCCAAGATCAGCAAAATGGCAGTTGATGAATTAGCGGCTGCTCACAATGTAACCATTTTAAGACTCCCCCCATACCATTGTGAACTAAACCCTATTGAATTAGTGTGGGCACAGGTAAAAGGACATGTCGCCAAAAATAATAAAAGTTTTAAAATGGCCGAGGTCAAAACATTATTCCAGGAAGGTTTGGAGCTTGTTACACCAGAACGCTGGAGATCGTGCATAGATCATGTTATTAAAGTAGAGGATGAAATGTGTCAATTAGATCATTTAATTGATGATGTTGTAGAGCCGTTGTAACATGTTTCTTTCATCACCTGTTACATGCCTTCCGGTTTAATATAATTAGATCCCTAATTGTTTTATTTCTCCTTGAAAAACACCAATTCTTAACCTTCAATGTTAAATTTGACGTTAGCTGTCACCTGTCAGTGACAGACCGTTCGAGACAAGTTTATTTCTACTCAATTTTAAACCGTTTTGGGAGCGTTTTTGGTGGCTTAAACGTCATTTTTCCCATCTCTAGGGAGATATTTAAAAAGTTAGGTTGGTTGTCCTTGAGGTGTCATTCTTTGTATTTCCTGCGACGACTGACGAAGACTTCTCTCTGCTGTCTGCCGAATTAGAATTTGCTGGATGTAGTATCCGTTTGGATCGGCGAAATGCCGACCCCTCGCGTCGTTCTCGAGTGGCGCGTTGCCCTTTTTATGATGGAGAATCCTCCTGAGTAAGTATTTTTGCATTTCATGCGTCTGATAAAATTTAGCGTGATTCCAAAATGGTGTCGTTTCTAACACATTGTTTCTCACCTTTACAGTTGGTGATATCCTAGGGATAAAACATGCGTTGCCTTCTTCTGTTTGAGGCGTGAGTATTACTTTGTTTTCTTAAGGAACAAGTAGGACAAATCTTGTAAGAAAAACCAATCACGTTTTGACATGTATTATTTTCTATTATTACAGATCCGTCTGGGTGCCTCTTTGACACTCTTTGATACTCTTTGACCCTCTTTTTCTTTGACACTTTTTGACACTCTTGGACACTCTTTGATACTCTTTGACACTACCCTTTGATATTCTTACTCTCTTTCTTTTTTGATAATCCCTTTTTGAGCTTCTTGGATGCTCTTTAATATCCTTTTTTAATGATCTCTTTTGAGCTTCTTTGAAGAGTCTTTTTGGCTCGTGCTGAGAATGTATTGAACACTCTTTTTGAACTTATTGAACTTCTTTTGGAGTTCTATTATTGAGCCCCTTATGGCTTCTCTTTGAACTTATTTTTGAAGACCCTATTACTGAGGGATCTCACCGAGTATTCTACCTGTGCTGCGCGTGAACTCCGCTACGGCCCAACCAGCCCGAAGCCTACCATTGAGGACTGTGGAAACCGATGGACAAGCCTGGAGCGACCGGGATCTCATAATGCTAGCTCTTTAAGCGGTAACTCCGTTTAAAAAAGGTCGGTGACATCTTCCTTCATTTAATAGGTGCCTTAAAACTTAGACCATCATCTTAGATCTTAAAACCTAGATAAATCTTGTTAAGAACTTAAGGATAACTTAAACTTGTAAGTCTATCTAGAACTTTAACAAATTGTTTCCTAACCCAATTTAGCCTTGGAACGATTAACCAAGAAAGAAATAAACAGGTTAACGATATTCCTTGTTTGATTTGTGAACCCAGTCTAGAATAATTTTTTCTTAGCTGCAGGCCTGGGCTTGAGATTAGAAGCTCCAGCGCTCTAGTTGGCTGTCTATCTGGTTCTTTTTTTGGCTGAATGCCTGGCGCCCGAATTTATTTAATTTACTTATAGTGTAGCCCTCAGGGGTAACACAAAATGTTACATTTGTCGCTAACCGAACAGGGACATGATATTTTCTTTTTGATATTTGTAATTCTTTTAGAATTATTTTGTTATCTAGACTGGGATGTTTTTCTTTGAGACTGGTATATTGTATTTCTTGTTTTAAGGCACTATTTACTTTTACTTTTTCTTTAGTGTCATACCTTATGTGTATGTACACATGTTTATTTTTGTGTGTTTCTACCAACAGAGTGTATTCTTTCTAAAGGGAAGTTCTGTGTGTTAAAAATAGCTTTATACTTCTAATTTGATACCAAACAGTGATAACACTTGTTTACATTCTTGTGACATATTAGTATACAGACAATTTATTGCAGTTTAACTTCATATTTATATTAAAAATAACTTACAAGTAATCTTTGTACCTTACCTTTTAACGGACTTAGAAATAATTTTCAATGTGTTTCTTATCTTCACATTCCAACTAGGTTGAATTGTTTTTAAAGTATTGAAATTGTTTTGCCAGGATATTTTCCTGTAGTGTTAATGTTCTTGATGTTCTGATCTACATTTTTGCTTACTGTTCTAAACTTCATTTTGTTGACACTTTATATACAGGGTGTGAAAAATATTTGATCACAAATTTTTAACCTTTTATTATTTGTTTAGAAACTTAAACTGAATAGTCTCATTAGTATACAGAGTGTACTGAACGTTGTTTTTGGAAAGTATACAGGGTGTAAAATAATTTTGACCAAAACTTTATATTGTTAAATATTAACTTAAAATTTAAATTCAAGTTGTTTTATATTGCTATAACTGCTTGAGTATTCTTAATTGACTGCTAGTATACGGGGTGTAAATTTTCATGGTTCACTTTTATAACGGTTATTAATTAACTTGAACTTTTGCTTTATTTAGTGGTTACTGATTCCATATACCGACTTGTTTTGGATTACCAACATACAGGTTGATTATTTTTTGAACTTTAACTTTCAACTTTGATTTTTGTGGTTTCACATAGTGTCTTCCTGGACCTATAGTAACTTTTTATCGGTACTTGCTTTACATTAGTGTTCACTTAGACATATAGTCATGTCGGATCACGGGGATACTGGTTCTGATTTGCGGCGTACTTACCTTGAGGCCTGTTGTGGATCTGATACTCCAATTAATCGAGATTTACTTACCGGAGATTTAATCACGCTTTCGGGATATCCCATGGCTAATCATAATAGTACTGATCGTAGCTTTTCACAACCACTGCCTAACGTTATGAACTTACCAAGCGTTATGAACCAGACCATGAATTTGGACAACCGTGTCAATCCATCATTTACAAAGCAACCTGATTTAACAAAATGTAAAATAAACTTCAACGGCAAGACTTGCGTTCGCGAATTTTTAGTTCAGGTGGAGGAACTTCAATATGCTCGTAACATTGACGACGTGCATTTAGTGCGCGCATTCCCGTGTCTGCTTTCGGACCATGCGTTGAAATGGTTTCGTTCGGTGCGATCACAAATCACCTCTTGGTTTGATTTGAAATTGGCTTTGCTTAGGCGATTCGATAAAAACGACTTTGATTACCAGCTTGAATTTCAACTTCGCACACGCAAACAAAAGCCTAGAGAGACTCTGTCTGAGTTTATCATAGATTTGATGGATACGTCCAGTCAGTTAGTCTATCCTCTTTCTGAAAACACTTTGATTGATATATTTAGACACAACATGTTACCTTCTTTGATGGTACACTTTATAGGCAGATCATTGAATAATATGGATGCTGTGGTACGGCTTAGCAAAGAGATAGATGCATATAATACTGTTATTCCACATCAACAAACTGCGTCTCACTCGAATTTTGAGAAACCTTTGAGGAAGTTTAATCCGGTAGATGTTAAGACTGACCTCATTTGTTTGAAATGTAAGCGTACTGGTCACCATTATAAGGATTGTAAAACGATAAAAGGCACAATTTGTTTTAAATGTAATAAGAAGGATGTCACTACTTTAACTTGTGCTAAATGCAATTCTACATCTTCCAACACTCCGATGGCTACCCATTCAAAAAACGAGTAGGCGTTGGTCGAACACCGTTTCGTTCGGAAGTGTGCAGTGTTTCGGCTGACCTTGTTGATGATTCAAATATTAGTTTAAACCCGATAGAGAGGTATAATAAAGTGGTAGAGACATGTATTTCTTGCTTTGTTAGAGACGACCAACGCACGTGGTCGAAGCTCTTACCTCATGTTCAACTAGCTTTGAATAGTTCTGTTAGCTTTGTGACGGAATATACTCCTAATTTCTTGATGTTTGGCAGGGAATTAATTTTTGACGCTTCTTTGCATCGTTTTAGTGACTCTTTAGATAATTTGGATGATTTATCTTTAGGCAATCGCCATGAGTTTGCTGGTACTTTTGAAAATCTTAAGCCTATTTTTGAACAGGTTTATAAGTATCTTTTGAAAGCTTATAAGCGGAATGCGGCTTATTATAATAAAGGCCGTAAGTCTGTTTCTTATGTTGTGGGTAATGTTGTATGGAGAAGAAATTTTGTTCAGTCGAGCGCAGCTCATTATTTTTCAGCGAAACTTGCTCCAAGATTTGTAAAATGTGAAGTCGTTGATAAAGTTTCTGATAATGTTTATGTTTTGAAAGACCTTTCTAAAGGCACTTCTGGTCGCTACCATGTTAAAGACATAATTAAAATTTAATTTCTATTAGAGTTTTAACTTCGTTGGTTGGACTATTTGGGTAGGTCATGTCCGTTGTTTGTGATGTATGATAGGTGATATTCGGACTTTGTAAGAGATGTATGAAAGGTTAGACTTATTCATTAGTTCATCCATTTGTTGTTATTCTGAAGGTCAATCTTGGACGTTCAGGTATTTCAATATTTTTTCCAGCAACATTTCCCTTTGTCAATTTTTTGTCCTTTGCTTCCTAGCATGAGGAAACTAATTTCTCCCCATGTAGGGATGGGTAGTAGAATACAAGTGTCCCTAACGCCTCCAGACAGCGTGACGTAAGAGTCGTCTAACTGAGCAGTTCGTTCCCTAAGATTTTGTAAGGAACAGCTGTAGTCTTTAAGTTTTCCTTTAGTTAGTTTGTGTACTGCAGTATTGTCCTGTATTATTGTACATTTAGTCTTGTACTTTGTTAGTCTACTAGTTAGATTATTTTTTGTTAGTTTAGGATAAATTAAGTATTTCCTGGACTTGACTTTTCTCGATTGTGACCGCGCGAAGCTTCCGCAAGATTTCCTGATTTTCAATTTTTCCCTTGTTTGCAGCCTAGTCGCGGAACAAGTGGAACTATTTCACTCCATCTGGAGTTGGACTTCCTCGTCCATGCCAAATCCGGCATCGGTTCGAATTTTTACCTACTCTTACTAGGGTATGGTATTGGTTTTTCCATTTTTTCCGCCACACTCTTGATAGTGTTGGTTTTGTTTTGTTGTCCGTACCAATTAGGGTTCACGGTTCGACATATTTTTTCCCTCTCTTGTGCATGGTAGATTGGTGGAGTTGAGCCAGTCACAAGTTGAGCTTTGGTTGTTGTGCTTGTGCACACACTTTTTTTCCTTCCCCTTGTGCATGGTAGATTGGTGGAGTTGAGCCAGTCACAAGGTGAAATTTGTTTTTTGTGTTTTCACACACTTTTTTCCTTTCCCTTTGTGCATGGTAAGTTGGTGGTGTTGCGCCAGTCACATTGGTGAAATTAGTGGTACTTTCACACCTTACTGTCGCTTGTGAATGGTAAGTTGGTGGTGTTGCGCCAGTCACATGTCGATTTTTTCCACTGGAAGATTTTTTGTGAACCTCTGTTATTCAAGAGTATATTTCACACTTAGAATTTATATTCTTCGTGTAATGCTATAGTCGGTAGCGTAAGAGCTTAACCGTACTACTGAAGTTTTGTTAAGTTAATTACGAAGTTTTCTTTAATATTTCTTATGCGTTTAGCTAAAATTATTTAGACTATTCGGCGTTGTTTATCTAACTTATTAGTTTATTTAACTCGTGAAGTTATAGTCGGAGGCTTCTGTGCCTAACCGTACTTTCATACCTTACGATGTTTTACTTTGAACCTCGTTCTGAGATTTAGTTTTCTTATTAACTTTGTCAAGCGCATTTTTGCGTGGGTTCGTGACATAGCCGGTGGCCATTGTGCTGAACCGAATCCATTGTTACCGATACCTTCGTTTCCTGCTTTTTGTTAGGTTAAACTTAGTATTATTTTTATTTTTTACTATCAAAGCTTTTGATAGAGCTGTTGATAGTATGTTTTTTCTTTCATTGTAACATCATTAGTTGGTGGCTATGATGCCTAACTGTTACTAATAGATACTCTACATTGTTAGATTTTCCTAGAGTCGTGGTAGAGCCCACTCTACTTTTGCTTAGTTGATATTATTTCATTGTTTTTGCATGAATTTCGTTTCATGAACCTCTAGTTTTACTTCTTGCTTGGTCTTGTTGTTCCAGGTCATAAAAAATAGTTCCTATTTTTTATTTTTTCGGGGAAGGGGGTAATGTAACATGTTTCTTTCATCACCTGTTACATGCCTTCCGGTTTAATATAATTAGATCCCTAATTGTTTTATTTCTCCTTGAAAAACACCAATTCTTAACCTTCAATGTTAAATTTGACGTTAGCTGTCACCTGTCAGTGACAGACCGTTCGAGACAAGTTTATTTCTACTCAATTTTAAACCGTTTTGGGAGCGTTTTTGGTGGCTTAAACGTCATTTTTCCCATCTCTAGGGAGATATTTAAAAAGTTAGGTTGGTTGTCCTTGAGGTGTCATTCTTTGTATTTCCTGCGACGACTGACGAAGACTTCTCTCTGCTGTCTGCCGAATTAGAATTTGCTGGATGTAGTATCCGTTTGGATCGGCGAAATGCCGACCCCTCGCGTCGTTCTCGAGTGGCGCGTTGCCCTTTTTATGATGGAGAATCCTCCTGAGTAAGTATTTTTGCATTTCATGCGTCTGATAAAATTTAGCGTGATTCCAAAATGGTGTCGTTTCTAACACATTGTTTCTCACCTTTACAGTTGGTGATATCCTAGGGATAAAACATGCGTTGCCTTCTTCTGTTTGAGGCGTGAGTATTACTTTGTTTTCTTAAGGAACAAGTAGGACAAATCTTGTAAGAAAAACCAATCACGTTTTGACATGTATTATTTTCTATTATTACAGATCCGTCTGGGTGCCTCTTTGACACTCTTTGATACTCTTTGACACTCTTTTTCTTTGACACTCTTTGACACTCTTGGACACTCTTTGATACTCTTTGACACTACCCTTTGATATTCTTACTCTCTTTCTTTTTTGATAATCCCTTTTTGAGCTTCTTGGATGCTCTTTAATATCCTTTTTTAATGATCTCTTTTGAGCTTCTTTGAAGAGTCTTTTTGGCTCGTGCTGAGAATGTATTGAACACTCTTTTTGAACTTATTGAACTTCTTTTGGAGTTCTATTATTGAGCCCCTTATGGCTTCTCTTTGAACTTATTTTTGAAGACCCTATTACTGAGGGATCTCACCGAGTATTCTACCTGTGCTGCGCGTGAACTCCGCTACGGCCCAACCAGCCCGAAGCCTACCATTGAGGACTGTGGAAACCGATGGACAAGCCTGGAGCGACCGGGATCTCATAATGCTAGCTCTTTAAGCGGTAACTCCGTTTAAAAAAGGTCGGTGACATCTTCCTTCATTTAATAGGTGCCTTAAAACTTAGACCATCATCTTAGATCTTAAAACCTAGATAAATCTTGTTAAGAACTTAAGGATAACTTAAACTTGTAAGTCTATCTAGAACTTTAACAAATTGTTTCCTAACCCAATTTAGCCTTGGAACGATTAACCAAGAAAGAAATAAACAGGTTAACGATATTCCTTGTTTGATTTGTGAACCCAGTCTAGAATAATTTTTTCTTAGCTGCAGGCCTGGGCTTGAGATTAGAAGCTCCAGCGCTCTAGTTGGCTGTCTATCTGGTTCTTTTTTTGGCTGAATGCCTGGCGCCCGAATTTATTTAATTTACTTATAGTGTAGCCCTCAGGGGTAACACAAAATGTTACACCGTTTATTATAAACACAGGTGAAGATGAATTGAGTGGATCGGAACTTGAAGAATAAATAAACTTATTAAAAATATTGTTGTTTTCATTTGACACAATACACTGTTAGGCCACCCTTTTTAGGCCAGCTGTTAAAAAATAGGGATAATTTTCTACCATGGCAAGTCTTTAATTTTATTACAGATTTGGACTTTCATAGACACATAAAAATTACATAAATTATATGATTTGACAGTCTTTAACAGACAGATCAACCTCACTTAATGCCAAGCTGAGCAAGTTATGTACGTAGTGCCTAGTGACGATATCTTTAATAGTAAGTATACTACACCACTAGGGAGATAAAACAGAAAGCCCGAGATCGCAGATGTTTGCGGCCCCAGCTGCAAGCGAGGGCCTCAAATATGCGATCAAGGGCTTTTTCTTTATCTCCCGTGTTGTGTACATCATTTCATGCCTACACGTTTTCGTACGCGTAGCGAGCGTAAAAAGCTACTTTATGGCCAGGTGTGACATAAAATATTTTTCTTTGTATCTTCTACACATAGTATAGAGAAGTCCAGAAAGTTTGTTTGGGCCGCTACTAAAAACATATTTGTTTCATAATGTGTAGGTAGTAGGAGTAGGTATCGCATTATGTAGGCAATTGCAGCATTTCATTAAAGGTATGTATAATAAATTACGTATTTTGATGCAGCAAGTAACTTCCGTATTCCATACATAGACAGGGATTTCAATATATTATTCACCTAGTTAGATAATTGTATTTTTTATTATTAAGAAAGGGTTGGCGACATCTGGTCCCACATATTGAAGTTGACAGATGTCATTGTGACAATGACATTTCTTGGTAGATTTGATGGAATCTAATTACATATTAGAGGTTAGGAGGAATCGAGGGAACTCCGCGAATTTGATAGGCACGCATACGCCGATTTCGGTATTTTCTGTAGGTAACCAAGCATTGGCTCACGGAAACCACAAATTGTGGCATAGCAAGTACAAAATTGGAGTCAGTTTTTGTTTGGTATAAATTATATTACAAGATGTACTCACGGTTGGTATCCTTATAAACAGGCGCGGGATCCCTAGGGTCCCGCAGTAGCGGGGGCACGACGGTCAGCGACCGCATCTTCTTGACCTCGTGCTCCTGCTCGTGAAGTCCGTCGGCGATCTCTTCCAGTTCCGCCTCAGACTTCACCCGCGCCCCCAGCCGGTTGAAGCGCTCTCGCTCCTCCCGCTGTTTCCGGAGCTCGGGGAATACCTGCGGAGTTGAAGAGAAACGAAATAATGAAATGAAATATTTTTTTTGTCAAAAAAACCAAAAGAGGCCACACTTAGTCTATGGCATTGTCTGTTATAACAAAAAGTAACAAATGGACAAGCTCAGCTAAATGCTTTAACCTCGCCACTTCGCCATGGTAACAGCGCTGATTTTCAGCTTGCCCGAAATTTAATGGAGTGCCGCTAAACAACTGCTACAGCAACCCTTATACCAAGAGACATAAAAGTAAAGACTAGTTTTTTTTTACATGAAACTAAAAACAGAATGCTACTATAATAGATAAAAGAACACAGGTAACATTAAGCAACTCAGTACAATGAATATAGGGTAGGTATTCGTAAAAAAGAAAATAACTAATTGGTGTCATTTTGCTGTTGAAGCGACATGGTTTTCATTTTAAACTTGAACGAACGAAGTAAATCCCATCGTCAAGACTTCATCATCGTCAGCCGACGGACGTTCGCTGATGGATTTAGGCGTCTCCCAGAGACTGCCACAGAGATCGATCTAGCGGACTCCCGCGGCCTTGAACAAGGTCATCAGGTAGGGGACCTTCCCACGTCAAGATTTCATCATATCAGCCGAAAGACGTCCACTGCTGGACGAAGGCGTCCCCCGAGGATTTCCACAATGACCGGTACTGTGCCCTCGTCCAACGGCTCCCCCAGTCCACCTTGTTGGGGGCCTTCCCACCCTGCGTCTTCCAGTGCGCGGTCCCCACTCAAGAACCTTTCCGCGCCAGCGGGCATCGGTTATACGAGCAATGTGGCCCACCCACTGCCACTTGAGTTTTGCAACTCGCTGAGCTATGTCGACGACCCTCGTTCTCCTACGGATCTCCTCGTTTCGGATTCGATCTCGTAGGGAAACTCCGAGCGTACCGAGCAACGTCAAGATTTAGGCATAGAAAAATGAATAACGTAAACAAATTTAGGCACAAATCTTCATTAGCAAAATGGTCGTTGTTTTAAATACTACGACGTACGTCCTGCCTATGCACGCTAGAAGTCCTAAGTTCGTTACTGACCCTATTTGATTTGACGATCCGCTGTTTTGACAGCTCTGGCGACCTTATTGACAAGCAGAACCACTACATACCTACAAAGCAAGCTGTTGTATTATTACGGCTCTTGTTTTCTGTAAGGTGCAAATAAATACTACTACTTTCCAAGTTAGTGCTCTCCAAATATGACAGACGACATTCTGCTATGCCATACCACGAGTACCAAGCGACTTTGTGACACTTAAGGCGAAGGGTAAGGCAAGCTCTTTCCATATAATCTTTGTGCACGTTTTTCTTCGTTTGTGTTTGCGATACAGTTATTATTTTTGGTCAATATGCTTATTTTTCTGATAGCTATAACTTGATATTTTTTATCTTTTTTTGTATTTATTTAAATAAAGCAAAATTTCAACATCAAGTTTTGCGTATATACAATATGTACAAGCAAAAAATAAAATAAAATGCTGTAATGCCTAAACTAACGAATAAAACTTGCACAACGTTTGTATGGAGAATGCCTTGCCCTACCCTGCGCCTTAAGTATTAAAATTGTAATCCTGATAATAGTAAAATGACAGATACCTTCTCGAAGAACTCTCTATTCCTCGCGTCCTTCGCTTTCCTCTTCTGCCCCTGTTCTATCCTCTCCACTCTTCTCGCCCACTCCACCGCCCGCTTGCTGTACTCTTCCGCTAACGCATCTTCCCTCTGCAACAATACATTACAATTTTAATTATATTTATAAACTAGCTGTTGCCCGCGACTTCGTCCGCGTCTTCGCTCCTATTGGTCGCAGCGTGATGTTATATAGCCTAAAGCCTTCCTCGATAAATGGACTATCCAACACAAAAAAAAATTTTCTATTCGAACCAGTAGTTCCTGAGATTAGCGCGTTCAAACAAACAAACAAACTCTTCGGTTTTATAATATTAATATAGATATTAGTTTGAACTTTTAAGTGAAACGATCAGTCATAGAAACGCGTTGTCTCGTCTGAAGAAACTTTCGGCAGAGTCAGAGGTTTTTGACGATTGTCAATCAGCCAACGGCTATCTAGTGTCTATAGTGTCTATTTATAATGGATAATGTCCCTATAGATCGCTCATGTCTTTTTCATGAGACAGGCGAATGCAAATGTGAAGCATGCTCTAATAAAATAAATTCAAAAATTAAATTACTAACGTTAAAATTTTTGGTTTTGTCTTATAAATAATAATAATAATAAATAAATATTAGGGACATTTTTTTTTTTTTTTTACACAAATCGAACTAGTCCCACAGAAAGCTCAGCAAGTCTTGTGTTATGGGTACTAGACGACGATATATTTAATAGATATATACTTAAATACATAGAAAACATCCAAGTCTCAGGAACAAATGTCTCTGCTCACCACAGAAACAAATGCCCTTACCGGGAATCGAACCCGGGACCTCTAGCTTCGGAGGCAATGGCACTACCAACTAGGCTAAACAGGCCGACAAGTCTGTCTTCACTCCAAATAGCATAATTAACTATATAATATGTATTAAAATCTGTATAATATGTATTAAAAACTGAACCAACTCCGCCGGGACAACTAGTTATGTATATACAAACGTGCGGCGACCACTAATGTGATCTTGAACATATAGTGACCAATATAAATGTTAGTGACCACTTTATATGTATACACGTCACTAACAGCTACTGTGGCAGTGCCAACTCACTTTTTCCGCTTCGAGCATCAGCCGCCGAACATGTTCGACGAGCTTCTTGAAGGCGCGATGCTTGCGAATGTTCTCGTGGTAGACCCGTGGCAGAGGTTGTATAACAGGTCCAGCACCGGCGGGCCGAGGTGTGCCAGTCAGCTCACGTATACGTAGTCAGTGGCTACTATATTAGTGACCACTTTATATGTCAGTGACCGATATAGGCGTCAGTGACCATTATAGACGTTATTCGACCACCAGCCATTAAAGGCGTCAGTGACCACTATACTGGCCAGCGAACACTAGACGCCAGTGCACCCTATAACAGTCAGTGACCACTATAATGGTCACAGACCACAATATACGTCCGTGACTACTATAGACGTCAGTGGCCACTGTAGACGCCTCTGATCATTATAGAAGTTCAGAGGGCCTACCGCGAACTGAAAACGAAGTATTCCCCTCTCAGTCGTTCGACTTTGCAAGTGCGAAAGAGGCATACATTTCGTTTTCGGTTCGCGATAGCACTCCAGTGACCACTATAGGCATCAGTGGCCACTATACATATTGATCATTGAACACTACAGACGCCAGTGAACCCTATAACAGCCACTGTATATGTCAGTGACTACTATAGACACCAGTGACCACTTTAGATGTCAGTGACCACTATAAACGTCAGTTACAAGTATAGCTACTATAACTCACCTTTTCCGCTTCGAGCCTCAGCCGCCGAACATGCTCGACGAGCCGCTTCTTGAAGCCGCGGTGTTTGCGGATGTTCTCGTGGTAGATCTCCGTGTCCTGCGGCTGATTGTATATCGGGTACAGCACCGGGGGGCCGAGGTGAGCTAGAACTGCGTGCGCCGACGCCGCCTGCGAAACGAGAATGGTAGATTGTTAACCAAGGGCTGAATGACACACATTCTTGAAAATATATTTTTGCGCTCGCAGATGAGAGCGCCAATAGTTCCGAGGCTGAAGTGGGTGGTTTCACCCCAGATAAACACTGATTTTCATTTCAAATACGAGGAATAAAAAAATGACAAATATATAGGTCCATGACCACTATAATGGTTCATGAACACGATAATAGTCAATGATCACCATAATGGTCCATGATCACTATAATAGTCCTTCATTACTATAATGGCCAATGAAAATATGGTATACATATAATGGTACGAGACCACTATGATGGCCAATAGCTACTGCTAGTGGCTCTGTGAGCTGTAGACCTCCAAAAAAAATATTCTTTTTTAAATTAAATTTCAAAACTTCCAAAATCGGACCGACAAAATAAATCTATATAATTATCGAACCTGCTTAGAAAATTTCACGAGAATCGGTTGAGAAATGCGACCTGTAGAGGAGAACATCCGTACAGACAGACAGACATACGAAAGAATTTAAGCTGAAACGGAGACGCTTCGCTCGCTCGATCAATAAAATGGTCCATGACGACTATGATGGCCATTAACCACTATAATGGTTCATGACCACGACACTGGTTTATGATCACTATAATGGCCAATGAAAACTATAATGGTCCGTGACCACTATAATGGTCAAAACCACTATAATGGTTCGTGACCACTTTGATGCCCAATAACCGCTATAATATGGTCCGTGATTACTATGATGGCCAATAAGCGCTATAAAATGGTCCGAGACCACGATAATGGTCCATGATCACTACTTAGTCGGCTCATAAGTTCTGTCACTGGCCTATAAAATTTAAATTTGGAACTCCTAAAACAAAAACCGTTGTGCATTTGAATTTCGAATCTTTTTTAAATATTTGAGTAGTATACTTTTGCAATTTTCTGTTTTCTTTAACATGGAGTGGACGCTTAAAGATAGCCGTACCGCAATAATTGCACTATATCGTTGTGGACACTCGCCGACTAAAATTTTTAAGCTACTTGAAAATTTAAAATTCTCACTAAGATTTGTGTATCGTCCCATAGAAAGATACAGTGAGGTCTCTAGTTTAAATGACAAGAAAAGAAGCGGTCGTCCGCGTACAGCTAGGACTCCAGCGGTTGTACAAGCAATTAGGGCACGCATTGCCAGAAATCCCGCTAGGAAACAAAAAGTTATGGCCCTCCAGATGGGTTTGAGCAGAAACACGGTGAAAAGAGTGCTTAATCAAGACCTGAGACTTCGTGCTTATAAACGAAAAACTGGCCATCTTCTCAATGGTCGGCTTAAAGCTGTAAGGCTTAAAAGATCTAAAGCTTTATTGAAGAAGTACGCTAAAAATAAGCATCGTTGTATACTGTTTTCGGACGAGAAAATTTTTGACATAGAAGAAAACTGTAATAAACAAAATGATAGAGTGTACGCTCGCAATAGTAAAGAAGCGTCTAATAGCATTCTCCGTATTCAAAGAGGTCATCACCCTTCATCTGTGATGGTTTGGCTGGGAGTTTCTTATGCGGGCGTCACTAGTATGCATTTTTGTGAGAAAGGAGTAAAAACTAGTGCCAAAGTGTACCAAGACACGGTGTTGACTAATATTGTGAAACCACTATCCCATACGATGTTTCTAAACTAGCATTGGGTTTTCCAGCAGGACTCTGCTCCAGCCCATAAGGCAAAGTCTACACAAGCCTGGCTCGCCTCCAATAAAATCGACTTTATACGGCATGAAGATTGGCCCTCCTCTAGCCCAGATCTTAATCCGTTAGACTATAAAATATGGCAGTATTTAGAGGAAAAGGTGTGCTCAAAACCTCATGCAAATCTAGACTCGCTGAAAAAATCCCTTGCTACGGCAGTGGCCAATATCGACATGAAAGTGGTGCGTGAATCCATTGACGACTGGCCACGCAGACTTCAAGCCTGTGTAGATAATTATGGCGGTCATTTTGAATAAATGTTATACATTTAGATTCTCTAGTTTATAAGCTTTCAAACGCTGTACAAATTATACGGAATAAACTTAAACTATGTATATGACAGAACTTATGAGCCGACTAAGTATAATGGCTAATGAAAACTATAATGGTCCGTGACCACTATAATGGTCAAAACCACTATAATGGTTCGTGACCACTATGATGCCCAATAACCGCTATAATATGGTCCGTAATTACTATGATGGCCAATAACCGCTGTAAAATAGTCCGTGACCACGATAATGGTCCATAATCACTATAATAGTCCGTGACTACTATAATGTCTAGTAACCACTATATTGGTCCGAGACCACTATGACTATAATCACTGTTATGGCCAATAAAAACCACTAAAATGGTCCGTGACCACTATGATGGCCAATAACCAATATAATAGTCTGCGACCGCGACCACTATGACGGCCAATAACCATAATAATCCGAGCTCACTATGATGGTCAATAACCATAATAAAATGGTCCGTGACTACTATGACAGTCATTAACTACTATAAATGGTCCGTTACCACTATGATGACCAATAACCACTATTACGGTCGACGTCCACTATACTATTCATACTATTCGCATGTAAAAAGCGCACCTTCTTCCGGTTCTCCGCGTAGATGTTCTGCGCGAGGCTCCGGTGGCGCGGCGGCGCCTCCTCGGGCTCCGCCGCCGCCGCGGGCTTCGTGGCCGTCTGCTCGAGCTCCTCTTGCTTCTTCTTCAGCTTGGCGAGCATGGCCTCCGACAGCGCCATCTCCCGGTCCACCTGGAATGCAACACATGAACGTTTGTTAAAACTGAGCTAATCTACTGTAAGTGGTTGCCATGATTGCCTACTGCCTGGATCACATTCTAAAAGTATTATCTATCCGAGTATTCGAATTAAGGATTTAGCCCTAACAGCCATGGGTTCTACGTGCAATGTGCTCCGCCCACTGCCACTGAAGTTTCAGACTCGGTTCTACTGCGGATGGCCCCATCCGTCACATAGCCCTCTCCATTGCTCTTTGGGTGACTGAGCCTTCTTATGAGACCCATAGAGAGCAGTGCAAGTTAAATAAAAGCTTGTAAGAATGAGGGTACCTTCGAGATCTGCTGTATGAGCTCATCCTTAGTGGTACGAAAGTTCTGGTCCTCCACGGTGGGCTCGGAGGGGGGGTTAGGGGAGAGCACCTCCACCGCGTAGCTATTCACCGGCTCCTAAAAACACGTAAGTAGACATTATAAATATATCCTTCAAGTAGCAAAATCATATTTAAAATCCATACTAATACTAATATTATAAATGCGAAAGTAACTCTGTCTGTCTGTTACCTCTTCACGCTTAAACCGCTGAACCGATTTAGATGAAATTTGGTATAGAGGTGGTTTGAGTCCCGGGAAAGGACATAGAATAGTTTTTACTCCGGAAATCATTCCTTAGGGGGTGAAAAGGGGAGTAGAGGTTTGTATGGACGAGCGATATTGCCTGCGCCTACACAATTTAATAACAGGTATTTCTATAGTATAACGAGTTGCACGCGGACGGTATCGCGGGCAAAAGCTAGTAAATAGATATAATCATTTATTATTAGGCAACATGGACCCATAGATAACTAGCATATGTAGAAAAATTATAACGTGAAAACTAACACAAAAACTACACACACCACGCAACATCGTGTTATCATATCAGGTAACCGATCGCGAAATCACCGGAACTTGATTCCCTTCTGACAAAATTCTTCCTTGGTGGATGTCGATATTCATCATCCTCCTAGCGTTATTCCCAGTACAGTTGCATCCTGAAGGATGCCTGGGGTCCGCTACCTAATCCCAAGAATTGGCGTAGGCACTTGTTTTTACGGAAGCGACTGCCATCTGACCTTTCAACCCGAGGGGGAAACTAGACCTTATTGGGATTAGGCTTGTCAAGTGAGTGGGCAACTTGACTGTTAGAAGTTCTCAAGCCGCCCGGAGGCCTCTAACTTGGCTTAACGACTGCTATCATAGACAGCAACCGGGATTAACGGCTTAACGTGCCTTCCAAAGCACTGGTGGATGTCGATATTGTCGATAGATTTTTCTTATTTATTTCTAAAAAGTTGAATGGTACATCATGTTTAGTGGCGAGACAGCACTCATTTTCATGGTACTTTTATATGTCCCTTACTAGTAGAAAAAATTAAAGGGCTGCAGTATTTTGACTGTACAAAGGTAGCATAATCATTAATCTCTTAATTGGTGACTTGTATGAAAGATTGGATGAGATATATACTGTCTTGTAGTAGTAGATGAGTGTGTAACGTGTTGTGTGTGTAATAGATGTTCTGTTGGTTGATATTTATCTGACATAACGTGCTAGCCACCAGGGCTTGTAACCCGATTAATTTTCCGTACCGGTTGGAGCCACACTTTGAGAGCCTAACCTAACCCATAATAATGGTTCCACTCGCAAGGGCATCGCTCTATTTGGTTAATATCTCGGCTCGGAGCTCAAACAGGGAACGAAATCCATTTACCGGTTAGATAGCGCTTCCTCCGTGTAAGCGTACTCTAAGTAAGTAATATAATAATATATACATTTTTATTGAGATAGTTTGAGAAATGTGTACTGAAACTTAACTGTACAATACAGATCGTGACCCATCAATGGTCCTGCCGGAAGACCAGCGCTGACTCCTGAGTCAGCACCATGCTGAGGCGGAACCATTTCGTGGTAAACTTTGTAATACCTATTATTTGTAAAATTTCGCCTACAACATTGTGATTTTTACCAGTAATAAATCTTTTCTATTTCTATTTAATACAATACAGGATTGGTTTTCTATGGTATTAGATTATATTTTCATGACAAACACCGAGTAACGTTCCCAAATCAATTCATTCGGACTTCTAAACGTAAGTAATTAACCGGTTTAACCTTAATTAATCAAAAATAAGTTTAAAACTATACTACTTGTCACTGCGGTAGTTTCGCATTTCTCCCTCTTAGTGTGTGTTGTTTGAACAATTTTAGAGCTTCTATCTGGTCTGACTGTGTTGTTAGCATAAATTTCTATTTATTTCTGCGTATGTTTACATATCTGTGTATACATATATGTATGTGTATGACTCTTTTATCTTTATTTATACCTAAAGACTTATAACATATTATGATGATTTATATTATTTGTTTGCCTACTCAATATTTTTTGCATCAATTCCACTTCCCAAAGGTTGTCTGGAAGAGATTGCTCTTTAGCAATAAGACCGCCAATTGTCTACCGTTATTTAATTATTTAATTACTGTTAATTGTTTTGTTTTTGGTGAACAATAAAGAATAATTGTATTGTATTGTATTGTAATACCGGTAAATTCGTAACTGGTTACAAGCCCTGGTCTAGACGCGACAGAATGATATTGTAAGTAATCGAAGGATCCGTTCAGCAGTTTAAAATTGAAGAGGTAACAGACAGACAGTTACAGGTAAATTACTTTCGAGACGTTTTTACATCTGTAGTAGTATTTGTATATTCACAGGGACACACGTACACGTTGACGTATACTGACACACGTCGACGTGTGTGTGAGGCTGGCTACAGAGGTCACAACTACAAATGCAAAAACGTCTGTAAAGTAATTTACCTGTACTATTTTGATTTGACATTACCTAGGATATCCTAGTCATGTATACCTACTTTTAAGACATTTTTATTTTATTTCATTCACATGTGACATTTCTTATTTTGATATTATATTGTGTTTAAATTCTCACATTATTATACCTATAGACGATCTTTTAGTGAATCCATTTTATTTTTGATGTAAAATAATAATGTTTTCTCAAACATGCGCCTAAATGTATGCATTAATGTCACGAAAAGAGGACATGAAATTACCTGTTTATGGCTCCCTACATTACTTCTTGGCCGGCGGCCAAGAAGTAATATAGGGAGAATGTATGAAACTAACATTATTGTCCGCTGCTCTAACTTTTTAAATTTGCTTACTAAAATCAACTGATAAAGGAAATATTACATAGAGCCAACCGCCACGATTTTGTATATATATTTTTAATTTGTTATGTAAATTGGTATTTTTTAGGATTTTCTGGTTTTTTTATCGTTCTTGTATTTTGTTGTTTTTTTTCCAATTTTTCGAGTATTTATGTATTTTTTTTTGTTTTTTCGTGTTATTTTGTAGCGTTTTTTTTTGGACTCTTTAAAGTTATTTCGTATTTTTTTTGTACTTTTCGACATTTTATTTTGTTTTTCCATGGTATTGGTATTTTTTTTGTTTTTACGTGTTTTTTTGGTATTTTTTAGTTCTTTCGTGTTTTTTTTAAATGGTGTTTGTATTTTGTAGCATTTTTCGTGGTTTTATTTAATTTCCGTTATTGGTCGTGATGCTTTGCTATTTTCGGACGTTTTGTATTTTTTAGTTTTTTTTCATTGTAGTTTTTTTTATAATTTTTTTTTCTAACATGTTTGAGAAAAGTACTATACAATCCTCGGCCGGAACAGGGATTGCAGGACTCGTTTTATCCGGCCTCGTCTACGACTCGGCCGTTTATCCCAATCTCGTCCAGCAATCCCTTACTTCACGGCCTCTGCAGTAATGTACTATATTTTCTAAGAGAAATAAATGAATCTATCTATCTATCTATCTATTGCAGATATAACGTTTAGTAACTAGACTCGAAAACTTGGACCATAAGCGCTATTTACGGAAGACTCCACCCAGCCGTCCTATTGTACATTCAGCGTCATATAGTACTCAGTAGCACAGAATAAGTAATAGTGTAGCAGCCAAAATAGTCAAATAGTTCGGTACACCATACTAAATATATGGTGTACCGAACTATTTGGCCACTTTGACTGCTACGTACTATATGACGCTGACTGACATTCAATAGTCAGGGCCCGTTATTGGCTATGTGCGAAGTAGGTGGTGGGGGTAAGCTAGGCGATCGTAGCGCACACCATGGCAGAAATGTGTACTACCGGGGACCACTGTCAATTTTCCTTTACGTTTTCTATTGGTTTCTTAACGGTTTCCTACGATTCGTTTTGTTTGTATGTATTTATTCTCTTATTTATTTCAGTAAAATTTCCAATACGGGGTCTTTCTCGTTTACTAAAGTAAATAACATATTCATGTGTCATTATTTGACATCTCATAATTTTGACATTGTCTCGGGACCTTTGACGTTTGACGTTTCAGACGTGCCACAGACATCAGAGAAAAGCAGACTCGCAGTATTAAGCCAGATGAATTTCCATATAGTTGCCTCTTTATTCCTTATGGTGCACCAAAATGAGTTAGAATGCGACAGATAATACAATTATTTTCGGCTGTTAACAAGTTGTCTCGATTTGCGAGCACACCAGGATGTTAAATCCCATATAAACTTAACACACCATAACGTCAGTTCAGTACAATTTTCAGTTATGAAGACGGAGACACTGACAGGTGAAGACGTGTCAGGTGTCACTTGTCTGTCTCTCTCAAACTTTCTGATTTGTACATTAGTGAGAATAGATCAGACGTACAAAAATCGTTCAACTTAAATGAGCGGATCTGCTTTACTCTGATATCTGTGAGACGTGCACATAGCCAATACTGCCCACGGTGCGACCGAACATTTTAATCCAAATTCGGTTTTACGCGCCATATAAGTATGTATACGTACTCATCAGAGAGGGTCGCCGTCTTCAGATACGACAAGAACTATTATATATACATACCTATTATAATATATGGATGATCTATTTTGAATTTATTGTAAAATTAGATATTTTAACGTTTTGATGTTTGACAGTGACAAAGTCGGTAACGTTCGGACATAAATAATAGTTCAGTATTCGCACCGTATACAAATATTATGACTATTTTTTTGGCATAAAAATAGGTTTGTTCAAGGTGCTTTGTTACTAACTTAAAACAACACCTGGGACAGATTTTGGAAACTACATGGAATAGGTTTAGTTTACATTACATTTAATTTACTTTGATAATTCGTCAATTTTGTAAACTCAAAAGCCTGCAATTGCATGCATGACACTATTATTTAAGCACTTGAACTCACAATTAAACGACCTTACCCTTCAACCTGTACATGATTGCGGCATTTTTTGGTACAAAAGACCTTCAGCGTTGTTTACTTAATGACTCTAATGAATGACATAATCAAAATTAACATGTTCGTACGTTGACATCGTGACACTGACATAATTAATAATCGAGAGGTTTACCTCTCGATTAAATAAAATGGTGTTCGATTGAGGCTGAAAAATAATGTAAATAACCAATTTGACATGGTTTACGCCATAATTAATTTAATTACTTATTCAGTTTGAGCATAATACGCTCATATTTATATTATGAATTTATATTTAATTTAAACAAGTGAATATTGCGTTTACGTGTAGCATGTTACCGTTACGTTACCTGATTTTGTCCAACTTATATTTTTTTAACACGAAAGAGTCCCGCTTCGCGGGTCACTTATCAGCATTATTAGGCACTTGAAAATACTACTAAACAACTGCCCCAAAATGTCATGATTCATGAGTTGTGCCACGAGCTCATATGGACCCTTTTGCAGCGTTTCTTTGGACCTCTATGGGATCCGTATAATGAACGCCTGGGGTTCATCTATGTTTGTATAAAGATGCATTCATATACAGGACATTTGAAAGGGTACTTTGGCACTTCGAAAACAACAGCCTAGTGGCATACTTTTGCATCTATTGGTATTTCAACAGAAACTCTGCGCGGGCCACTTCTGATAATGGTAATATGTGACTATTACCGCGAGCCTGTAATGCGCTGGTACGCGGACATACAGCCTATTGGATGCCCTTCGACAAGGTGTTTTCGGATCCATCGAGTTCTACGGAGCCCCGCATCGCGGGCCTCCCATTCCCATTCCCCACTTACCCTAGTATCAACCCTGAGGGGCTGATGGCTAGCCGGACTGCGCTCAGCGGTGAGTCGGATCTTCTTGAAGGGCGGCGGGTCCGCGGGCGGGGGGTGGTGCGCGGGCGGCGCGGGCGGGGGGAGGTATGCGGTACCGAGCAGGGACATGCGGGTCCCCGTGCGGTACTCGCCCACGGCGCCGCCGCCGCGGTAGTTGCTGTCCCTGGAACTGTTGGAAAACACACGTTAGACTTCGGTATAAATAAATTTTAATATTTGGTGACATATTCACACAATTCTAAGTCCCATACTAAGCTCAATAAGGCTTGTGTTATGGGTACTAGATGACGGTATATTTAATAGATATACGAAGAACATAAAAAAAATAGTCCCACGAACAAAATGTTTTGCTCATCACATAAACGAATGTCCTTACCGAGATTCGAACTCGAGACCTCCAGCTTCGTAGGCAGTGTCACTGCCAACTAGGCTAAACAGAGGGCCTAAACCGAACTTCGTATCGTGGCGTCCCTTTCCGTCATATAGTGTATAACACGAGAGTGAAAGGGACGAAGTGAAAGGAGCACGAAACGAAGGTCGGAGTAGGCCCTCGGGCCGACAAAATAGTGTGTGTGGTGAATAGTGTGGTACGCGTCTAAGGGTGGTATTCCACTCATCCAATATCTTTGTCCAATATACATTTGATCAAATAAATTGGATGATTTCATCAAATTTGGATGGGACCCCGACATTTGATCACAGATTCTGATGACATTTAAATCAATATGGCTACGCATGAAAAAAAAAACTCGGACAAAGATATTGGATAAGTGGAATGGGCCTCTGTCAAAGAAATTTGATCAAAGATTTGACAAAGATATTGGACGAGTGGAATACCACCCTAAGCTAATAATCACTGACGGCGGCTTTCGACTTTAAATGTCAAAAGTCACATTAATTAAGAACTCATTAAGTAAACCGTGGAGCGAACAATGCGATTGCATTGTAACAAGATTATACACAAATCGACGTAATAACGTAATTGTTAGATTCAAAGGAAAAAGAGTCATTAAAAAACTTTAGCAATTAAATCATTACGGCGTCAGAGTTAGACGATTTGGATTAACTCGTTAAGTTATTCTACTGAGCTTAATTTGTTTGAAAACAATTTATTAATTGTTGTTTCCCATTATGGAGTTATTAAAATTGAGTGTTCAGTACTTTGGCGATGTTTTTAACCCCTCCCGCAAACGAGGGGTGTTATATTATAAGTATAAGGTAAGTTTAACATGTGTATGTCTGTGGAGTTGTAGCTCCTAAGCGGATAAACCGATACGTTTATTGACATAATTTTAATATAATAGTTATAAGCTTTTATTGCCGTCTGTACTTTTGTTACATAGTCATCAACTACTCATTGAGAGGGTTCCAATGAGCTCAAACACCACGGGTTTATCTTGTGTAGTTTGGGAGTTGCTATTTGCTATGGCCATCTTCTGTCTCCATCATATCAGCTCGATGGTACCATAACATTGGATTGTCACCGAACTTACAAACACTACCGTCAAAAAGTTTAAGACCAAACACAAAATATGCAAATGATCAACATTGATTGATTATTCATTCAACCTTGATTCATCTGTCCGTAGTACTCTCGACCAGTTTGCAAAAGTCCAATCCTTGTGAGAAACAGCCCATTGCAATCCTTTTCCCTTGTTTGGTTTGCGTAATAATTTATGAAAATGAAACTTAAAATTGTGTTTGATCCTAAACTTTTTGACGGTAGTGTAAGTATGCCAAATTTCAGAACAATCGGATACCGACAAGCAGCTGAAAAAATAATTGCAAATTATAATGACAACTTGCATACGAACAGTGCAAATTAAATATAAGCTAGTAATTAGATATGATATTGCCAAAAATATATCAATTATGGAGCATCACGCTTATTGGACTTTAATCTGTAGCTACGTGGAACATTTTGAGCACGCTGAGGAAATTGTATTAAATGAATAATTAAAATACTGGAAGACAATTTTTTAAAAATCGACGTAGACGACGGATATATACTAGACGACGATATGTTGTATCCTATTGAAAAAAAAGGTGTAGCACGTTAAGATTGAAATGTAATATAACTTGTTTTGCGTTGTGTTTGTAATTTATTGGACTTTTGTAATGCTACCCGCAGTATGCTACCTACATAAGTTTAGTAACACAAAATGTGTTCATTTAATTTTTATATGCTTTTGTTAGTATTGTATACCTTGCGATGCTCACTGTTTCAACTATGTTTTAGTACGGATTCTCATTAAGTGAAATGTACAATTTCTTATGAGAAAAATAAAGGCTACCCTAATCTTAGCAAATTTACAAAGATCTTGCGTTCCAGCCACGGCCGCACTCTACAAAACACAAAAAATCGTGCTTGAAAAAATAGTAAGATATTTACAAAATGTATGCAAGTCAAGTTTACGCTTAGAAGTGATGAAAGACGAATGGTTTTGGATATTACCAATTTGCCAGTTTACAAACTGCTCATATTCTAGAATCTAGGGATAGGATATCGGAAGTCACCTTAAGAGTCCCCCAGTAAGCTCGGATCTCCATACAATCGTAGTTTCGCTCTCATTTTAAAACGGCATGCTGGAATAACATGAATTATATGATACTTTGTATATACAATGGGATCTGGCATATCTAGGTCGGAAATTAGTTTCTGCTGCTCGAAATTATAATAGAGAAAAAATACAGTGATTTTTAAGGTTTTCAGTCCTAAAATCTCAAAAACTCGCTTTTTTTTCTATTACAATTTTTAGCAACAAACTAATTTCCGACCTAGATATCCCATTGTGTATACCTACAAAGTTTCATGTTATTTCAGCTCGGTTTTAAAATGAGAACGAAACTACGTTTGTATGGAGAATCGTGTTCAGTCGAGCTTACCCTTATATAAGCATTTAAAAAAATCACTAGGTACAAACGCACGCGATGTTAGCTGACCATTCGTGACCCTTATTACAATGACAATAAAGTGCACTAATGGTCAGTTACCTGTGTTGGCGATGGTACCAGTACCTATATAAAAATACATATAATATAAATATTAGGGGACAATTTTTTACACAAATCGAACTAGTCCCATAGTAAGCTCAATAAGGCTTGTTATGGGTACCAGACAATGATATTTAATATATATATATGTACATAGAAAACATCCAAGTCTCAGAAACATATGCACTTACCGGGATTCAAACCCGGGACCTCTTGCCTCGGAGGCAGTGTCACTATGGAACAAAATACAAATCTAAAGGAACTGACAAAAGACACTAACTCTTGCATTTATTTTATGAGTTAGGGCACTTGCCCATTTATTTCCACTCTCGTAGCAGCAACAGTAGCGATATTTTGAACACGTATAGCTTGTATAATATCGTCGCAACACATATTTTACAATTATTTTCCATCTCAAACAATACGAAGCCACACGGATGCCAACAGATTTGATAGTTCTTTTATTATTTTCACGGCATCCGTTAGACGTGTCATTTGTCTATGGTCAACCATAGCTATAGCCAAATGTTAATGGAACCTTATGAAAAAATTATTTTATTGTCCACATACGAAAAAAAAAATCTAAATAATAAAGAAGTATGAGAGTTAAATAATTAAAAAAGCGGAACTAACAACGAATTCAAACTCGTAATTCACGCTCGTGCTTTAGACATTTGTCAGATTACGCGCATGAAATGAGGAGCGGAAAAAGAGGAAAGGCCAAGGTTGCGAGGGCTACCAACCGCGCGCCACGTAAGGGCGCGTTCAACTTTATTGTTCTTTACTTTTTATTCTCATTCAGCCAGTTCGATCTAAACAAGCGCGCGCGTTCTTGGAACGCTATTTCGAATAGACACGGCTTACGTCAGTGCACATGAATTTTAACAATGAACATTCATTGACTTCATTGTTATAGATTGAGCGTGATGTAAATAAAATCTACAATGGCGTGGAGCGTAGTAATGCAATCGGAAAGATAAGGATAGTATTTATCGGTAAATGGCACTTAGATAACAATTGGTATCGTAAACAAGTCGTTGGTTAAAGGATCGTCGCGATATAAAAAATAGGTAGGTATGTACCTTCCCCTTCACACTCGTATTAGGAATGACAAAGACTTTGCATACAATATTGACTATGTGCACGTCTGAAACGTCAAACGTCCCGAGACAATGTCAAAACTCAGAGATGTCAAATAATGACATTTGAATATTTTATTTACTTTAGTAAACGAGAAAGACCCCGTATTGGAAATTTTACTGAAATAAATAAGAGAATAAATAAATACATACAAACGAAACGAATCGTAGGAAACCGTTAAGAAACCAATAGAAAACGTGAAAGTAAATTTGACAGTGGTCCCCGGTAAGTACACATTTCTGCCATGGTGTGCGCTACGATCGCCTAGCTTACCCCCACCACCTACTTCGCACATAGCCAATAAGTATATCACTATTTTCGTTAATTGCATTCGCTTTCCTTTATACACACGCATAGATTCCTTTAATCTGACTCAACGCTAGGTTTTGTAAATAGTGAAATAAATTGAACCTGTAGTGTTTATAATTTAATTAATTAGCTCTACTAGGCAGTAAAAAGATAGTAAGTCTGTAATGGCCGTCACGTGTGGCGCGTACTAGCAATTTATTTGTAACTCGTACGCGAAAATAACAATTTGTGCCAAGTTTACAACGTTTTATTTTTACATTCTTACGTGTAACGGAAATAGCCCGCATATAAGCGCAATTTGAGATATCTTTGGCACATTTGCAGTCACGATTTTTGCTGAAGGTTTTTGTTAATTTCGTTTTTTTTTTATATAAACCTGCCTGCTTATATTTACATCTCTATGCGAAATACTAGGTGTCTAAGTTTCGCAATGAACAATTAAATATTGGATTTTTATTTAGATACTAGTCATTAGTTCAATTAGGGGAAGGGAGGCCTATGCCCAACACTGGACGTTCATCGGCTGATATGATGATGATTTACTAGTCATGTAAAAATTCTTAGACAAGACAACATGTCACATTTATCTGTAAGACAACACTAGTCACACTTTTTGGCGCCAACCCCGTTGTGTCGACGCCAACATAACAGACTCATTTATTCCATTTCGGAATTACGTAGGCATACCAACATAGAAAGTTGGCGCCTAACCAGAGCCAAGATACATAGACAATGAGCACAGACGTTTCCGCTTCGATATAATCTGATTTTGTATTTCCAACGAAGGGATTTTTTTTATACAGTATTAGGGCTGTGTGATGCGTGCCAAGAAAATTGTGCAGGTTTTTATTTTTAGTAGCGTAAAGTTTACGTGTGGCTTATTGCCGGGTGTGCCGCCATAAACAAGAATTAAGCAACCGCGTGCTAAAGTTTGGGTTTTATAGAAGCATAGGGAGGTACCCGATCAGTTATAATACGTACAATACTTTCCTTGTTACCTAATATAGTTTGTCTTGAATTATTTGCTATGCCACCACACAATCAGACATTAATTAGTGCAACATGAAGCTCTTTACTGTTAAACGATAAGAACTATTTTCCCATAGCCAGCTGATCATGGCTTCCCAAAGGACTTAAGTGGCAAGAATTTATTATCAAAAACTGTCGTTTTAAAGACTGCTTCTGAGTACAAAGCCTGGGAATTCTTTTTTGCAAGATAAGATTCGCACGCTCAATACCACAAAGTAACAATTAACAATTAAATCTTTTATTTTCAACCATAACTCTTTCGCCTTACGATTGGAATTAGAACGTCAATATTTGACAGTTGCGATTTTATTTGAATGACGCCTAAGTTATATTATGTGAACATTGCTAAATACGAAACGCAGCAAGTTTAGATTTCACTCGGAGTACTTGGAAATCGTATACGGCAATTTAATCAAGATTATACCCGTGACTCCGCTTGCGTGAAGCTTCCTGGCTTAAAAACAGTTCCCATAATCTTAGACTTGATAAATTACAGCATATTTTCTTTCTATGTCAGATTGACGCATTGGCATCGTTTCGTATTCAAGAACAACTTCTGGTAAGTAAGGGAACGTACCCAAACTACGTGACTCGTTTAGGGGGGGACGTCGTCAAAATACCACTCTTGGTCACCGGGTTAACTTCTCGTCACGTAGCTAGCTTCTTCTAGCAGACTCACGCGCCACGGTTTACCCCGCCACTAAAACTTCTCCAGTTTCGACTTACGAGTAAATACAATTACAATTTAACTACGCATGCACTTTCGACGACATGCATTAGGGGCCATATGTGAAAATACAAACAAGAGCCATTTTTTTTTAACTTTCCGCAAAAAATGATTAATAAATTATACTACGTGAAAACTAGAGGGGGAGGGTGGGGGTCTTGGCATATACTACGCTTGGTCACCGGAGGAGGGGAGGGGGGTAAAAAACTGTAAAAATTTGGTCACGTAGTGTGGGTATGCTCCCTAAGAACCACCAATGCTGACATGCAATCCTTCGGCTTGCCTGCTTAGCACCTTAAACTGCCATAAAGAGTTCTACAGTATGATTGGCCACCCCATATCGGCCTCCCATAGCCGTGAGCCGGAGGAAACCGCCCAAAACTCGTAGCTGGCCGCGCCTTAAGAGGGCGCAGTACGCTCGGTTCTCCATACAAACGTATTTACCCTCTCATTTTAAAACGCCATGCTAGAATAACATGAAACTTTGTATACACAATGGGATCCGGCATAACTAGGTCGGAAATTAGTTTCTGTTTCTAGAAATTGTAAAAGAAAAAAAATACAGCTGTTTTTTTGAGTTTTTTAGGGCTTGTATGAAAACCTTAATAATCAATGTATTTTTTCTCTATTATAATTTCAAGCAACAGAAACTAATTTCCGACCTAGATATGCCGGATCCCATTGTGTATACAAAGTTTCATGTTATTCTAGCATGGCGTTTTAAAATGAAAGCGTAAATACGTTTGTGTAGAGAATCGAGCGTACTGCGCACTCTTAAATCACTGACGACCCTGACCGATCAGCAGGCCAAACCATGGAAACTGTGTGGTTTTTACTAATTTTGTATTAAGACGAAAAATAACGACAAAATCAAAGGGAGAGAGGAAGGGGACTATAAATCTTTGCTTAATACCAACCTAAAGGACAGCGCAGCCGAGCCATATCCGGGCTGGTGCAGCCGCAGCGCGGGGTACTGCGGGGGGTAGGGCGCCGCGGGCGCACGGGGCTGCACCACCGCCCCCGCGGCCGGCTTACCCCCGAACGCCAGCGCGTGCCCGTGATCAGACTGCCCGGGCCTGGAACAGGAAAACATGAGGTAAGCCAAACGAAGAACAAGAATAGAGTAGGCATTCATTATTAATAGTAGCTACAACAGTAGAACGGATCCGCCTCAGCAATGCTGGCGTAACACAATAAGGCCGTCAGGTGATATGCGCATTGCACGGCGTAACACAATAGGGCATTGGCTAAGGCCAAAAGGTTACGCAGAAAAACTTAAAGTTGCCGCGTTGCAACCGTGAAAAGCGGTATTATAAGACATATTTGAAGCAAGTTCAAATATCACACGACTTCGCTGTCACTGCGCTATCTGTGCGTTCGCAGCTTAAAAATAAATACAGACTACTTACTTTGCGGTACAGTTGATATTAAACGTGTAAATTAATAACGTATAAATTTTACGCACAAATGTATAAAAAGTTATATTCAACTTTGCAATTTCAACATTTTGATGCGGGCAAAATGGCAAAAATATGAGTGATCTAGGCCATGAAAGATAAAAAACGTATTAATTCACAACATATTTCATTCATTGCTTCACATAACATGTAAGTAGCGCCTATGTCACTACTATCTGGACTTTCTTTCCACAGTCCTTCGTCAACCCGGGGGAGGAGAGGGCCCCTCTGGCCCGCAGGATTCCATCAGGATTGAGCGAGGTATTTTTCAGGGTGATAGTCTGAGTCCCTTGTGGTTTTGCCTAGCGCTGAATCCGCTCAGTACCCTGCTGAAGGATTCGGGACTAGGTTGCCAGCTACGGAGAGAGGGTGAGGTCATTTCTCATCTGCTCTACATGGACGACCTTAAACTATTTGCACCAAATAAACATGACCTGTTGGAGCTACTGAAAACCACAGAGGTGCCAGTAGTGCCATCAAAATGGAATTTGGTGTCGATAAGTGTGCGGTCATGCATGTACAGCGGGGGAAAGTTGTAAATTCCACAAATTTACATATTTCTGAGACAATGGCTCTCAGATCTCTCTCCGAAGCAGAAACCTATAAGTATCTTGGTATGTCACAGTCTTTGGGTATCGAGGGTGGGGACATCAAACGGGCGGTGAGGGAGCGCTTCTTCTGTCGCCTGACAAAAGTACTCAATAGTTTTTTGTCGGGCGGCAATAAGGTGCGCGCCTTCAACGCCTGGGTGATGCCCTTGCTCACATACTCCTTTGGCATATTAAGGTGGACTCAGACTGAGCTCGATTTCCTGGATCGAAGGGTACGTGTACTGCTCACTGCGCACCGTATGCTACACCCACGATCTTCCGTTATGAGACTGTACATCCCGCGGATGCTTGGAGGTCGCGGCTTCTTAAATGCCAAAGACCTTCACAACCGCGAAGTGTGCAGTCTCAGGGATTACTTTCTAAACAGTGAGTGTGGGATGCATCGTGACGTAGTGGCAGCAGACGCATCTTTCACCCCGCTCTCCATGGCAAACGAGAACTGGCGCAGATTTAAAGTACTAAGCATCGTGGACCGCAGGGCGGTATGGAAGAGTAAGGAGCTACATGGGCGGTTCTACAAGGCCCTTACGGGGCCCGAGGTAGACCTGCTCGCATCGGTGAACTGGCTACGTTTTGGGGATCTTTTTGGGGAAACTGAAGGTTTTGTCTGTGCAATTGCGGACGAGGTTATCGTGACGAACAACTACCGGAAATATATCCTGAGGGACGGTACGGTCGACATTTGTCGGGCATGCCGCCGTCCCGGAGAGTCACTCAGGCATATTATTTCTGGTTGTAGTCATCTTGCTAACGGCGAGTACTTGCACAGACATAACTTGGTGGCCAGGATTATTCACCAGCAGCTTGCTCTTTTATACGGTCTTGTGGACTTCGAAGTGCCGTATTATAAGTACACACCTGCGCCAGTTCTCGAAAATGGTCGTGCAACGCTCTATTGGGATCGATCTGTCATCACGGACAGGACTATTGTAGCCAACAAGCCTGATATCGTGCTGACAGATCGATTGAAGCGCCAGGCAGTGCTCGTTGACATCACCATCCCCCATGACGAGAACCTCGTGAAAGCTGAGAAGGACAAAGTCAGCAAGTACCTAGACTTGGCACATGAGGTAACCGCCATGTGGGATGTTGATTCAACGATTATTGTCCCGATAGTCGTCTCTAAAGGAATGAAAATGAATGTAAGCAAGACGAAAGTGATGGTATTTGAAAGAGATGAGTGTATGACAGTTTGTGAAATTGCTGTAGATGGAGAGAGGTTGGAGCAAGTGGATGGGTTTGTGTATTTGGGGACTTTGTTCACGAGAGACGGTAAGCATGAAGGAGATATTGAAAGGAGAGTGATAGCTGGGAATCGAGTGAATGGGGCACTTCACGCCTTTATGAGTAGCCAGAAAGTGTCAGAAAAGGCGCGGCTGGCCGTGCATAGAGGAGTGTTGGTGCCGACACTAATGTATGGTAGTGAAAGTTGGGTGTGGCAGAAGAAACATCAGAGTCGAGTGAATGCAGTGGAAATGAGAGCGCTGAGAAGTATGTGTAGCGTTACTTTGAGAGATAGAGTGAGAAACACCGTTATAAGACGGAGGTGTGGAGTGAATGAAGATATAGTGACGAAAATTGAGAAAGGTATGCTAAGATGGTTTGGACATGTAGAGAGGATGGATGAAAGAAGATTGACAAAACGAGTGTATGAAGGAAGAGTGGATGGAAAAGTTGGAAGGGGAAGACCTCGGCGAACGTACTCCGACCAAATCGGAGACATTCTGCAGAAAGGCCAGGTCAGGAGTACCCTAAATCGGCGCGCATGCATGAAGAATGTTATGAAAGTTCATGAAGCGAAAGTTGTATGTCAGGATCGTAGCAAGTGGAAATCCGTGATCTCTGCCTACCCCTATGGGAAACAGGCGTGATTATATGTATGTATGTATGTATGTAGTCGTCTCTGTGAACGGTCTAATAGCGAAGAGTCTCGACCAACATCTCAAGAGACTCTCGTTAGATGGCTGGGTCAAGGGTCAAATACAGAAGGCGGTACTCCTGGACACGGCGCGGATAGTCCGGAGGTTCCTCTCTCTGTCGCCCTAACCACCGGTAGCTTAGGCCCGCCTCGCTGCCGGCGGCACTCTAGGTTAGGTTTTTTATAATGCTTTTATACTTTGTACGTGTATTTTTATATTTTACATTTGATAAATTTATTGTAAAAAATCTAACCCAAGAAAAAGAAATATATAAGGTGAATAATAATAACCACCGGTAGCTTAGGCCCCGCCTCGCTGCCGGCGGCACTCTAGGTTAGGTTTTTTATAATGCTTTTATATTTTGTAAGTGTATTATTATATTTTACTTTTATAAATGTTTTGTAAAAAACCTAACTTAAGTTATAAGAAAAATAAAGAGAATAATAATAATATTGGGGGACAATCTTACACAAATCGATCTAGTCCCAAACTAAGCAAAGCTTGTACTATGGGTACTAGACGACGATATACATACTTATATAGATAAATACATACTTAAAAGCCTACATAGAAAACATCCAAGACCCAAGAACAAATATCCGTGAAAAATGCACAAATAAATGCCCTGGCCGGGATTCGAACCCGGGACCTCTAGCTTCGGAGGCAGAGTCACTACCAACTAGGCTAAACAGGTCGTCAAGTAGTTATTTGTTACTTACTTCACTATAGTTACTTAACTATAATTAATAATTAGTGTTAATGTCAGAAGATCCGTGATCGTTAACATCATATAACACAGTGATTCACCGGCAAACAACTGGTATACTAATAATAGGTATAAATACCATAGATTAGATGACTAACGTTGACGCATAGTAAACAAAGAGTAGTAACCTCATAAACTGTGACTTTGCCATTCTCAGGTAGTGTAATGCCTAAACAAATATGGGCTTCGAAATCCTTTATTTCGTACCTACAGGTTACAAATACTTATAGATTCGATGTTACCAACTATATTTATTTTTAATCCTACATATTCCAAGATATTATGCGGACCGCGGAATTATTTAGGAGGCACTATAGGATTTTGCTTCTTCTACTTCGTAGCATATTCTGTATTCAAGGTCAGACGTAGAGAACGTATCCAAATAAATAAGACCACCTTACTATTTTGACGTGTTTACTTACACTAGATATTTGTTGATTTGTCAGAGAACGTAAATATATTTATTAAGAATTAATAATGTATCTCTAAGGTCAATTTACATTCGCAATATAGTATGGGTATGAATTATGCACAGTCGATCCTTCTAGATATGATCGCAGCGTGATGTTATAAAGCCTAAAGCCTTCCTCGATAAATGGACTATCCAACACAAAAATAATTTTCAATTCGAACCAGTAGTTCCTGAGATTAGCGCGTTCAAACAAACAAACAAACTCTTCAGCTTTATAATATTAGTATAGATGAGAGCTACCCAATAAGAGCACATACTGTACTGGGGTTAAAATATGTACAATAATTTACCTTAAACTATTATATCACTGTTCTAATTCATTTAAATTATATCTATTACTATACGTCCGAAATGAGCAAACTGTTGATACCTACTTATTATTCTATGACACGTTATACCAATGAACAGTTTTGTCAATATTTATCTTATCTTGTCTTATCTTCTCCCGACTGAAAGTCCTGAAGTAATCCGTCTAGTGGTTTTCATTCTTCCATGAGTCACATTTTGGTGCCGTGTGTCCAGGATAAAAGGCAAATTTTATTCCTAACTTGGTATTTTAAAATATCCGCTTGGTATCATCTTAGAACTTTGTCGGTCGCAGCTGTACAACAAATTATTTCCATAATGTATACAACTCTCAAATTAGTGAGAATGTCAAGAAACCGGTGGTAGTTTATTGACGTTCATAGGTGCATGTAATTTTGCCTAATTTGAAGAATAAATAATAAATTACTTTTACTTTACTTTTTAAACCTTATAGTAAAATCAACAGGTATGGAGACGACCATTTTGACTTAAACAGTGTGGCTAACTGACTCATTTCAAACGAACCGGTTCATTATTAATCCAAACCTTTTACTTTTTCAAATCGCGCTAATTTCAAAAAGTCGTATCTTTACATCAGTTTCATAGCTGGCAGACGCCCTTTTGAAGAACACATTTTAAAACAGCGGATATTTTAAAAAGTCGTATTTTCATAATGGTTTCATAGTAGCGTACGCCTTTTTGAAGGATGAAATAGACGTGTGTTGGAGTGTCTAATCATACTGAGACGCGAGGAGGAAAACAATAAATTCTGAGAATAATAGCACATAACATAAACCAAATAAACTCACGCATGTACCTGTGACATAAAATTAGGTATAGGCAGAGCGCATGAAATTTAAGAAGTGGTAGCTATAGGTTCATTTTGCATTCGCACTTGTATGAAGTTCAATTATGTTTTTCTAATATAAGGTATGTTAATTAGGTAATATAATCACATGACTCTATACTCACACCTTCTCACAGCCTAAAAAATATTTTTTAAAAGTAAACACAACATATTGTACTATAAGTATGCAAATAAAACGGGACTTTCGACAAAACAACGCCCTTACAAGTTACAATGCTCGCCCTTGAGCTAATAATATGGAAAGGAAAAGTAACCAAACAAATTCAAACCGAAAGCAACTCTAACCCCAAGTGACAAAACACAAAACCGATAAACAAGAAATTATAAGGAACAGTAAACAAAAACTTTCGCTCAGGTAAAAACCAACTCTATTGCTAAGTGCCAAGACTCCAAATCGGTACACAAGAAACAGGAACCTACAGGAGTATTTATATGAAGCTAACTTCAAATCCTAGTGCTCAAGCGAAAATAAACCTCAAGAGATGTTAATATAATGGATTTTAGAATGGCGGTCATAAAATAAAGTTTGAAATTGCGTTAAGCTAGCAAGGCTTTGATTAAATTTCTATCTCGGCAGTGGTTTGCATCGTAATGTCGCGTAGTAGATATTATTTTATTACTGGACTATCCGAGGGAAGGCTAGGTTATTTTAACGACAACGTAGGAAAGTTCAAAAAGTTGCAATGCCGAGCTCTAGAACTTTACGTAACTATGATTCCTGTTACCAGCAATTTTGCTTCTATTTAGTTATCATATGACACTGTTAAGCGATCAAGGTAAACATACAATACATTTAAATGGGTTCTTAAATACGGCTCTAAGGTGTCAGCGGTGGCGAAAAATCGGTCTAGCTATATACATATCTCTTTTCCGGGAACATTTGTTCTTTCAGGATTTTTACTCAGTTTGCTAAGCAAATTTGGGTCACGCGCGTACTGCTTATAAAATTACGTTTTCACGGTCAAAGCCAGAACGAATATACTTTTTTTTGCTTTCGGATACACTTATCGGATATAAAAGCACTTTCTTTCATCATAAAATAAAACGAAAACATCCTATGAATTCATAAATAAGAATTTCCTGTTCATACGTATTCCATTATAATTCAACAGGATCAATACGCTACCCCTCTATTGACGATTTTGACAGGATTCACGTATCATTAAACTTGTAGTGACATGCATACATTTTGATGTCCGTAACATAAATGCTGTATGGGAAAAAATGTTACGTGTGTTAATTTAACTCGAATTCCCATAAAAAGCGTCTTCCAACCTATTGCTAATATAATACCATTGGGTATACTACCCTGTGCTATTGCCACTGATACTGATCCTATTGTTATTGGAACTAAGTGTTCCGTCTGGTCTTTGATTAGGATAATTCCATGAAATTTAATTCAGGATAATTCCGCGGGTACAATCTAGTTATACGTATTACGAATCAAGAGTAATATCAAGCTCTGAGTTCAATCTTAGGCCACAGATGTAAATCGCTTGTGGGTCTACTCCTCCGAAACGGTTTAACCAATCTGCTTCAAATTTGGAAAAATGACTAAGTGCATAGCCTTGAGTGCATAACTCTGAAATCATAAAAATCGGACTGACGGAGGAATAATCACCGTAAACATATTATTTTTACCCTCGTTTCCGAGTTTTACTCATATGATGTCCACTTGTCATACCTACAAGTTACAACCACTCTCCGCTCAACATTTGCAACCAGCAGAATGTATCCATACCTAGTTTTAATACAGTAATCGCCATTACGGTGACTGGGGTTTCGCATGCCAACGATTTCATGTTTTGGCACTTTCTGTACGTTAACTTGAATAGTGGGTCTTGCCGCATCCACGGACACTACAACAATAAATCCTGCATCCGGCCTGAAGCCAAGTCTGTAACTCTATAGGATCTAAATCTAGACATTGTGGCGTGTTTGTAGGTGGTCCCGTCTCCGGTAGCGTTATGTTTTTAGGGTGCCGTACCTCGAAAGGAGAAAACGGAATCCTTATGACGACTATTGACGGCCTGTTTAGCCTCGTTGGTAGTGGAGTGGTTTTTTTTTATAGTTTATACGATCACTTACACACAAGTAGTGCCTACGCCTAAGGCTGAGTTGCACCAAACCGTCTGTAATCGTAAGCTGTGTTCGTTAAAATCTGAATGTATGGAAAGTTTGACAAGTTTCTATGGGATGACAGCTGCCGGCGCCATATTTAACGTTGATCAGTCTGTGATCGTAAGTCGGTGCAACCCAGCCTAAGTGTTGCGATCAGATGCCAGGTGCAACGGCGGACCCTGGGCTACCACCGGGAAAAAGCTAGAAGAATGACAATTAGGAAAAAATTAAAATAAGGTTGAATTATTTGTAATTTGCGCTCGGAGCAGTATTCAAACCTGCGACCTCTGGTTACGCGGTTAATCGCTCTAGCCACTGAGCTATCGGAACAATCAATATCAGGCACGAAATTGTATTTACGTATACAAAATTATGACTTATATTATACCCATTTCATCGCAATGGAAACAGTCAAAGAGGAAAAGAATTAACATTTCTAAAATACGTAGAGTTCTAAAGTTAATAGATCGGAGAATTTGCGGAGAAATTCGCAGAAAAGTTTTAAACAAACAAGCATTCTTTAATTTTTTTAAATTATAAAAGCCTTTTCACAAAAAACTGGCTTTTCATAGAATCTCGGAATTTTACAAGCAGTCGTGAGTTCGAAAAACGCAAACAAAACTTAAAAAAAAAATTCGTTTACCTTTATTAAAAATATGGATGTTTTCGATATTTTAAATGAGTTTAAGCAAAAATGTTGTATTTTTAATCTTGATTTCGTTGTTTTTATTTTTACTTATTTGTACGGGACACCAACAGAGTAAATATCTATAAGTGAGTATACATGCTCATTGTCTTAGGGCTATCATGCACCCCAAATACAGGTGAACATATCATTTGTCAGTACCTAATCATAAAATTTCACTACAACTACACATTTTCTGAGGGTTTATGTTTGAATACGAGTATGTATTTAACTTAATGAATAATTACACAATAAATTTCGAACTTTGTTACTACAAATACACTTCAATGTATAATGTACGACGCATAATATTTATAATTCAACAATAATGATAATGAGCAAATCGTTTTATTTAACCGCTTCAAAAAAGGAGGAGGTTAAAATTCGTCGGTTGTTTTTAGAAAGAGTATTTTTAAAAGTACGGTTTAAATAAGAACGTTTTATGTACAAATGACGATAGTCAAGTCAATTTTAGTGCTACCCAAATTTGAGGCCATCTAGCCGCTACACAAATAGCCATTGCCATATGCATACTTATTAGTATTCAGAATTTAGAATAACTTTTCTGTTCATTAGAAATTCGCGTACAACGTCAAGAATCCGTTTCCGACGCTTTTTCCTAACAAAAGTAAGCCTCGTCATAAAATACGACGAAACTCGGGACAATACCGAGATAAGGTCGATAGGTCAGTTAGCGACCAGTTAATTTGGTTGGCCGGTTTTCGACCACATAGATGAGTGAACTGAAAGTATATTTACTCCTATTATTTAATGAATTCCCATTCTACACCTACCAACTACCAAATAAAATGCATACAAGTAATTGTTTATGTCTGTAAAAATATAAATAATTTTACACCACAGCTTACGAAAAAGCGCGCTTTTCCGCACGCTGCGCGTCCGGATAAACCCACTTTTTGGCCAAGTGGTGACGTAAAATTGTGTACAAAATACGGGTCGTAAAACAGAAAGACCTCTCTCGCATATTTATGACCCTCGCCTGCAGCTTGGGCCTCAAACTTCTGCGAAACTTGACGACCTGTTTAGCCTAGTTGGTAGTGATCCTGCCTCCAAAGCTAGAGGTCCCGGGTTCGAATCCCGGCCAGGGCATTTATTTGTGCATTTTTCACGGATATTTGTTCTTGGGTCTTGGATGTTTACTATGTATTTAAGTATGTATTTATCTATTAAAGTATGTATATCGTCGTCTAGTATCCATAGTACAAGCTTTGCTTAGTTTGGGACTAGGTCGATTTGTGTAAAATTGTCCCCCAATATTTATTTATTTATTTTATTATTATTATATCGGCCTTTCTTTGTTTTACAACCCTTGTATCATAATGTATTTTCTATTTGTATATTCCTCTTGGTAACACGATGCCCTGCGTCATGATTTAGAGTCATCATCATCAATTATGACTCAACATTGTTATTTCAGTCACTTCAAATCAAACGTGGGCGGGAATGAATGTTTGATTCCATAACAACAACCCAACAACCATGACTGCCGATTTGGATTAGTTTGTCATGATCATTTTTTTATATTTAGACGCTTTTAAGGTTCCATAGTCAATTAGGAAATGCCGCCAGCGTCCTCGAATTTTTTATAAACAACTTAATTACTATAATACTTTGGAGTCTTTAGGTCTCTAAAGCGCTCACGTCTCTGCTCTACATACACAAGTTACACGTAATAAACCAGTCGACAGCAAGACTTCCAAAGGTCAATTAGCCGGAATTAGCTCATTTGTTTTCAATTTCAATTAATCTTCTCCACGACATGTCTCAAGGGTAAGCTAATACGTGTTTGTTTATACATGTCTATGTTGATTTTGGCAAGCTTTAACGTAATTCAATCTACGTACAACCTTATTGTCAGACACGTATTGCCCCATGTCGACTGTACCGTAATGTGTATGTACTACCTATATGTAGGTACCTGAATGCATTGCATGCACCCACTTTCTGGCCAGGGGGGCAAAATATACTCACCACGGGCTTTAATAAAGAAAGTCTCAGATACGGTATGTGTTAATAAGTAAGGTATCATACCGAGCCAAAGGTAAGCGGTAAACATTCTGTTTTATTCCCTAAGTAAGTAAGTTACTATTAATCTTTAATAGAACATGACGTACAAAAGGTGGAGTTAATAATTTGTGTCCTTAGCAAAATGTTGCAGTAAAAAGCGGCCACGTGCGTGTCGGGTCACGAGCAATGTAGGGTCCCGTAGCTGTCCACCTGTGACATTATGCGAATTTAAAATATCAAAAACTTATATTTACTTTATATTTGACATTACTAACAACATCTAAGTAATCAATTGTGGAGAAGTTGGCTTTCCCGAGTAAGTACATTTCTATACTTATTTACCGACTTCAATAGAAGGAAGGAGGTACTCAGTTCGTCTGCATATTTGCTTGTTCTTTTTTTTATGTATGTATGTTCCCCGATAACTCTTGACCACGTTGGCCGATTTTGATAATTCTTTTTTTGTTTCAAAGCAGGTACCCCGACATTGGTCCCATATAAATTTGATGAAGGTCTGATGATGGGATGGATGGGATGACTAGGAGGAATCAAGGGATTGATAGGCACGCATATGCCGATTTCGGTATTTTCTGTGAGTAACCAAGCATTGGCTCACGGAAACCACAAATTGTGACATAGCAACTACAAAATTAGAGTCGGTTTTTTTTGGTACTCGTATAAATTATTATGTATTTATTTTGCACACACATGTTGAATATACCGAAACGTGCGTTTATAGATCAAGCCAAACAGAAACCACATATTGTGACATAGCAACTACAAAATTAGAGTCGGTTTTTTTTTTGGTATAAATTATTATGTATTTATTTTGCACACACATTTTGAATACACCGAAACGTGCGTTTATAGATCAAGCCAAAGAGAATGTTAATGTAATGTCAGGTCGTGTCAGGAGCTCAAAGCACTGGCAAAGAACAGAACAGCGGTTACTCCACCTATACTGAGAAGCCTAGCTCTTAAAATATTATGATGATGTGATAATCGAGTCGAGTCGGGGGATGGGCAGCAGCATCCCTGGAGTGCGGTGGAGATACTGCGATCGTCAACCCGCATGCCAAGTGTGGCGATTATGGCATATACCCCTCGTGAATTTGGGGGAGGCCCATGTCCAGCAGTGGACGTCCTTTGGCTGATATGGTGGTGGTGGTGGGATAATCGAGTACCGTGCATTTTGGCCATGATATAACATCAACTAAATGTGATATTCAAAACATGCTCTCATTGTTTTGAATATCGCATGGTATTCCCCTGACATTGAAATGATAACACGGACGACTAAGGCCTGATTAAGGTCAATGTCGTTTGAAGTTTACACGAGCCAGGTCCATTTCGAAGAATCAAAACTTACCGTTATTGACCGACTAAAAGAAAACGAGTAGGTAAGTGTATAAAAAAGAATGGATTTCCTGAAGAAGACTGCTGGTAGTGACTAGAGGGGCAGGGAAGAAACAGTACAGAGTATGAAAAGAAACACGTCAGCGGGTAACTATGGTTGTGGAACTTGTGGAGTTAAAGGATGAAAATTGTTCATACATATCTATTCTGAATACCATACGCAGGTTGGGTGAGAGCAGAAATCCCTCTAAGGAGATTTGGAAAGTGGTAAATGAGGAGATAGGCGCCAACAAAACGTCTCTTCAAGATATCCGCCTTAATAATTCCAACCAAACCACGATACCGCCTAGCGAAATTCCCAATGTGTTTAATTCACATTTTTTAAATATAGGTGTCAAACATGCCATCCAAACGAATCCCACTTTGAGCAGGCGTTATCTTTATAATTATCTCCATGACCTTGACGTACCGACGATGACGTTGCCGACCGTCACAATCGACCAGCTGAATAAGGTAATCCAACACATGTTGAAGACACGCGCAACTATTGATACTTATGACATTTCTCTAAATATTTTATTATCTATATGGCCAATTATTTCTGAAATTTTAGTTTTTCTGATTAATATTATTTTTAAAACAGGTATGTATCCAGAAGTGCTAAAGAGTACCAGAGTGTGTCCAGTGTATAAGGGTAAGGGTGACAAGGGCGACGTTAACAATTATAGGCCAATAACAATAGTTCCCACAATTTCTAAAATTGTGGAGTCCATTCTCTCGTCGCATATAATGGCCCACCTAGAGAACAATGACCTACTGACTGACCGCCAATTCGCTTATCGGCAAAATATGTCCACAACCACAGCTGCGCTCAAAATATTTGACTGCATTGTTTCCGGGCTGGATGACAAATGCAAGATGGCTGGTGTATTTTGTGACTTGTCCAAGGCATTTGATGTAATTAATCACGAACTGCTCTTGGATAAGTTACATCACTACGGAATACGAGATTTGAGCCACGAATTGATCTCATCATTTTTGTCCGACCGGAGACAGGTTGTCAAGTTATCCGTGGGCGGAAAACGACTGAAATCTAGTGCTGGCAGCGTGAATATAGGAATTCCTCAAGGTTCAGCGTTAGGAAATACCCTCTTCCTAACGTTTATGAACGACCTTCCCGCTGCCATCACGGCTGGCCTCTCAGTCTTATTCGCGGACGATACCACGGTGGTAGTTAGTGCGCGTACATTTGAACAGCTTGGGGAAAAGGTTCATGACGGGTGTGATCAACTGCAGAAGTGGTTTTCTACCAATGGCTTACTATTGAACATAGCTAAATCCAGCATCATGGTCTTCACAGGCCGCAAAATTACAATTCCCCCGTGTGTAGCGAACAGCCCTATGCCGAGAAGTGATGAATGTAGGTTCCTTGGCTTCACTCTGGACTCTAATCTTAACTGGAAGTGCCATGTGGACAAATTATGCGATAGATTGAGTAGTGCAGTCTTTGCGTTACGTAAGTTAAAGCCAATCATCTCCGATGATGCCTTGAAGCAGGTTTATTTTGCCCATTTCCATTCGCTGATGTCGTACGGCACACTCATCTGGGGAAACTCAACGGATGCCAACAGAGTTCTGCTCATGCAGAAACGTGCCGTGCGTGCGATGATCGGAGCAAAATCCAGAATTTCATGTAGGAACCACTTTTCTAGATATGGTATTATGACACACTACTCTCTCTATGTATTCGAAATTATAATGTTCGTAAGGACCAATCTTTCTGATTTTAATAGAGTAAATGTGATTGGCAAAACACTCCGCCGCACAGGGCGTTTGAGAACAGTTCCCCGTCGCATGGCACTTGCAGGCAAGAATCCACGTGTCATTGGGCCTACGTACTACGAGCGACTGCCCGCTGATCTTAGACTTGAACCATCTGACGAAGCATTTCGACGCCGCCTGAAACACCTTTTATTGGAAAATCCATTATACTCTGTTAAAGAGTATATGGATATGGAAATGTAAATAATAATTACTGATGTTTGTATTGAATCAATTTAATTTTAAATGTATTTATATGGACATTAATTATTTTTTAACTGGCTTGACGATTCCAAATGGAAAATGCATTTGTTTTTCTTTTTACTTTTTATCGTTTATATTATTTTACCTATGTTGACATTGTGCTATTATTATCATTATGTTCCTTGTTATGACGATCATGATAGCAATTCGTATAATTTTGACATGTATGCAAATTTATATTGTAATTCCTTATCATGAAATAAAATAATCTAATCTAATCTAATCTAATAGGGCGGTGTTCAAAAAGTTTTCTAAATGGTAGTCAACGAGTAATCTGTGAGCATGAGCACTCACTGAGCAGCCTAAATTCCTGAACCTACTATAACAGTGAGGCATATGTAGCTCAACAGAACATATCTAGAAATTCTAGAACGTCTAGTCCAGGGGTCTGCAGAGCTTTACAACAACAACGCATCATGCATAATGCGTTGCTGTTGTTGTCGTCTGCAGACCCCTGGATATTGTATTGTACATTCTAGATATTGAAGAAACGCGCGTTCATACAGAATCGCGTAGAATGTAGCTAAGCAACATCTACGCGACGCGATGCTACATCCCGACTCTGGCTATTTCGTCGTCCCCAAAATAACTTCACCCCGGAATCACTAATAACTGTGCGTAATGGGGGCTCAATTGTGCTAGTTTTCTTGAAGCGAGCTATGTTTGATTTGAACCAGTCCAGAAATTAGTTCTGTTAACACCCACAAACTTGGCAACCAATTTAGGCTCAGACTGTTTGTAATCGTACAACTTAGTGTTTATTTGCTTTTAGTTTAGGACTTAAGTGAGCCTGTAAATTGACTTGAAGTCTGAGGAGCTGTAATATATACGCTAAGCCTTCTCTTTGAAGTATCAACAGTCTACTACTGATTGCAAATTGTTAACTAAGGTTTGAGAACCCCCCATATCGAACGAACTATTTTAGTCAATACTTCGAGGTTGGAAATGGCTGAAGTGGCTGAAATGAGGTCAAAATATATGGATTAATCATGGAACTCTAGGCGATCACCAAGCTTGCGAATTTTATGACGCCAGGCCAGCCATTACTATTCTTAAACCGACCTAAATTCATCGGAAATGTCCGAATCGCGTTCTCATCCGAATCGAGCAGGAAACATTTCCGCCATTTTGGGCCGCTAACGGTGCATATGGAATGATTTTTATTCGCGAACCGTTAACCCGTGCGGGAAATACTGAAACGACGTATTTTTATGCTATCAGAACAGAACATGACATTGGAGTGTTTTGATGAAGCCAAGTATGAATAAACCGGCCAAGTGCGTGTCGGGTCACGCACAGACAAGGATTCCGTACCGACACCTCCTAATGTACATTTAAAACCACTATTCTATACAGTAAATAAAAAAGGTCGTATCTTCATAGGGAAGTCACGGCACTTACGCCCTTTTATTTGGGCAAGACAGTTTATCAGCAATTACTCAAAAACAGTTAAACCTATCTTGTTCAAACCAAAAATCTTTGAAAGTATTTATAATTGTACATAATCTAGATTTTTTCCAGAATTTTAAACTTCATAGTTAGGAAATGAGAGCTGAGATGATGAGCTAATATCTCACAACAAAAAGTTTTTTAGAAAACTATGTCATTTTTGAAGGCCTATCCATAGATACCCCACACGCCTATGTGCATTGAAAACAAAAAAAATTACCCCCCTGTTACATGTATGGGGTGTAGTGCCCCCCCAGTTTAATATTTTATTCGTAATTTCACGTCATATTTCTATAGCGGTTCATAGTATACACCTTCCTAACAAATTTCATAATTGTAGTGCTCATAGTCTCCGATTAAATCGGCTGTGACATACGGACGGACGGACGGACAGACATGACGAATCTATAAGGGTTCCGTTTTAGCCATTTTGGCACGGTGGACCGATGACCTGACGAAGGTCGTGGGTGTTTGCTGGATGCGGGTGGCGCAGGACCGGTCATTGTGGAAGTCTTTGGGGGAGGCCTATGTCCAGCAGTGGACGTCTTTCGGCTGACATGATGATGATGATTGATTCTTAGTAAGTTAGTAGCCATGAAACAATTTATATGGGACCAATCTCGGGGTACCTGCTTTGAGACAAAAAAAGAATTATCAAAATCGGCCAACGTGGTCAAGAGTTATCGGGGAACATACATATATATAATTAAAAAAAAGAACAAGAAAACTTGCAGACGAACTGAGTACCTCCTTCCTTCTATTGAAGTCGGTAAAAAAAGCGAGAAAGTATGCTCTTCTTCCGACTGCCGCCTTACCAGGTCATCACTGCATCAAAACAGTTGCGCTGGATACCCCACGCGTTACAGAATTTCTCGGAATTGCACTTGCGCTGTACCGTTCAAAAATAAACACAACCACTTTCCCATGCTTATCTCACTCAATTACTAGTAAAAACAACCCTAACACAACTTAAAACCAACCTTAACAGTACGAGTATTGAGTTTAATTTGCCGGCCGCTTCGAATGAGTTCGGCCATTTTGTTTCGCACTGAGCATGCGTCACGGCATGGCGGCTGTAGGGTCATCGTGCTTCGCTATGTATAGCTCTCCGATGTCTGCCGTGTTGCCAGCCGACTCGAAGGTCATTTGATATGTCGAAAGTTACGCGTTTTTGCGTGACAATGTTAGGTTATTTTTTCAACAAATACATGTAGTATTTCCATGTATTTTTTAGCTTCTTTCGCTAAGAGGAAAGTCGCGTCTGGTTACAGATTTCGAGCTCGCGACTCTCGAATTCCTTGGTTTTTCGTACTTTATTGATGAGATGACTATTGAGATGGATGTGTGGTGTGAGAGAATGGACCGAATTCGGAATGAGTATATAAGGCGTGAATTCCACTGAGACGGCGTAAGGCGAAGGCGAGGCGCAGGCACGGCACAGATACGGCGCCGCGCCGCTTCTGTGTAATTTACCGGCATGTTGCCTTCCTACATTTCGTATGAAAATGTTTGAAGCGGCATCGTGCCTGCGCCGTACCTTCGCCACGCCTGTGCCGCGTCTTCGCCACGCCGTTTCCGCGTCGCTAGCAGACACGATTTCAGCGCCGCGCGAGGAGGACGTCGCTTGTTATACAGTATGAGCCGTATAAATTTATCAACATCAAAAATGCGTGACGATATTGAATATAATAATAATTCTACGAGATAGTTGAAGAATATCCAACTCTTTACGACTATACCAGGCCGGAGTACAGTAATAGAAATGTTCAGGATAAAATATGGAGAGACTGGTTCTCTCCAATTTTTATGCTGCTTCTGAAGACCGTGTTTTACTTTCGACAATATAATTTGGAAACATTTTTGTGACATTTTATACACTGTACGAAAAGTATCAGGATATACATGTAATTTTTCCTTATTTTAACATATCTATGTTTTTCTGACAATTTCCACACAGAGTGGACCCATTATCTTCTGTGCTTCTGTACATTAATGAGTTGCAGCAAAGCAAGCGCATCTTCGTCTTCTGAAGAGGAAGACATGCTATCGCAACAAAATCAGCCTGTATAATGACGCATCGTACCGTCTCTTCGCCGCTTCTGTATAACTTTAATCGCGTCCGTGCCGTATCTGTGCCACGCCTGCGCCGTGCCTTATGCCTTATGCCGTCTTCAGTGTAATTCACGCCTAAGGGGAAGACTGAAAGTAGCGCCCATTGCCGAAAAACTAGGAGCCAATCGCCTCGCGTGGTACGTGCATGTAATGAGTAGGGATGAATGCCATGTAACAAGAAAATTATTAGATATGAATGTGGATGAAAATAAAAGGTGGATGAATTGTGTGAGAGATGATATGAATAGGAAAGATGTAAATGAAGAAATGACGCGTGACAGCGATGTATGGAAGAAAAAGAAATGTTGCGCCGACCCCAAAGAATTGGGAAAAGGGCAAAGAGAATGATGATGATAATGAGAATTATACTCTGTCAAATTGACAAAAAGTCCAAACTTAATTGGGACCTATGTACTATGTGTAGGCTGCTCCCTACGCTCAATTGTCTGGCGTATACAAATTAACAATTTTGTTCAATTTGTGAGATATTTTGCATGTGTACAAAACGCCAACTACCGTTTTAATAAACTTGCTTAATATTTACCGCTACTAAGATTTGGAAGAACTCAATTTTCCCTATTGAATTTTCCTACTGTGTATAAAAAAAAATACTTTAAATAACGGAAATATAGTATTGAACTATTCATATACATACTTACATATTTAAATCGTGCATTACACTGACTGCATCATACATAATGGCGCAGTTATAAAATAAATATGCAGACATACATATCGAATAACATAACCTCACGCTATCGACTTGTGAACAAGATAATACGTTCAAAGACAGCTTTAGGTGAATGATTGTTAATTCTGATAAAAAATAATTGAACAACGAAGAAAACATACATCGATGAGCACAATATAAAAACCTTTGACCATTGTTCTGATAAAAATTGCCTGGGAACCAAAACAAGTGGTCGCAGTGTTACGTAATCTGGAGCAATTTTTGGTACATTCAAAAATTTGGGTGCATACAACATACAAAATATGTCCATGTTAATATGTTGGTGAATTAAGGTTTTGCTACATATTCATGGGATGATGAGGATTAAATCGCTTCATATTTTTCACTTGACTGTACGCAACACTAAGGGCCTCCTTACACACACAAGTTTCACTATACATTGCGCGTTTGATAGATCGACTGAACTCAGTATACCTCTGTAACCTGCAATGTAATGAAAATGACACTCGCATGCGAGTCTCGTACTCGTACGTGTGTAATAAGGGTTTAGGCTCATTTACATGATGCAAGAACTCACATGCAATTCTCATTACGTTGCGGGGCTGAGGGCTCAGAGGGCCTACTCCGAACTTCGTATCGTGTCGTCCCTTTCTGTCATATAGTGTATAACACGAGAGTGAAAGGGACGGCACGACACGAAGTTAGATTTTTCAAGTTTGGATTAGGCCCTCTGCTACAGTCAGCATCAAAAGTAGATACGCATTTGAAAAGTTCAAAAGTCCTTATTATAAGGGAATAAGAGCTTTTGACACCTTCATATGCGTAGCTACTTTTGATGCTGACGACGAGTTCGATCGAAAGAGTTTTTGTATTAAATCGTCCTTTCGTATGATCAGTGCTACTTATTTGTGTCTACGGGAGAAATGGAATTGAATATCCTTCAGCACTGTCACTGTGATATCTATGCACATAAAACCTTAACCGTTTGAACGCCCTTCTTCATGAACGGCAGTGACACTTACACGGCAACTCATTTTTTCGAGTAATGCACGAAGGTGACTTTGACAACGTTACCTCAAAACACCTATACTCGTTATTAGCGCCGTAGACACGACGACATGCAACACCTTTAGGTGTTCTTGGCGTTTAAAGGGTTAGCAGTAGTTTCGAAAGTGATATCTGTCAACAGGTCAACACTTATAGACTTGTCTACAGCATTGGAAAGCTGCTAGTGTTTTTTGCACCGTGTGGCATCGTGTTATCACACAAAATATTCGTCTGATTGAAGACCGTGCACCATCATCCTCCTAGCGTTATTCCCAGTACAGTTGCATCCTGAAGGATGCCTGAGGTCCGCTACCTAATCCCAAGAGTTGGCGTAGACACTAATTTTTACGGAAGCGACTGCCATCTGACCTTCCAACCCGAGGGGGAAACTAGACCTTATTGGGATTAGGCTTGTCAAGTGAGTGGGCAACTTGACTGTTAGAAGTTCTCAAGCCGCCCGGAGGCCTCTAACTTGGCTTAACGACTGCTATCATAGACAGCATCCGGGATCAACGGCTTAACGTGCCTTCCAAAGCACGGGAGCGCTCAGTTAGTAACCACTCAAAGCGGTCACCCATCCATGGACTGACCTCGCTTTGCTTAACATCGCATACCGCACGCGGTACGCGGGCGCCGCTGGGCCACGAACGCGCCGCTGGGCATTGAACACCGTGCACCGGCCATAACATAACACGATGTGCCACGTTTACGATACCACAAAATAATACGGCGTAGTATTGTTGCATCATACAGCGTTCATGAGTCAGAACTGTTTTGCTCAATATGTTGATAGCGTTAATTGAGCAGGAAAAGCGGTTGTTTTCGTCGGTTTGGATTTAGAAGCGTCTAGTGTGTGTCCTGTTTACCACAGTTAGGGTAAATGAACCAATGTATGACACCATAATTACATTATTGACACTAGTGGGTAGCAACAAAGTGCTTTGACGTCTGTAATCGTAAGCGGTGTTCGATAATTTTAACCGACTTCAACCGAGTTATTCGTCCATTTATCTTGCACATACTTAATGCAAATTTAAGACATATAGTTTTCTCATTGATGCCATTGTCAGAACTGGACCAAATTAATATGGGACCACACGGGAAGCACCTGCTTTCAATTGAAACATCAAAATCACTCAGTCGAAAGTTCTGAGGTAATAAACATTAAAAAAAATACAGTCGAATTGACAACCTCCTCCTTTTTTTGAAGTCGGTTAATAAAATTTGGTTTGTAAAGTTTGACAAGTTTCTAAGGGATGACAGCTGCTGGCGCCATATTTAACGATGATCGATCTGTAATCGTAATGTAACCTAAGATGTGACATACGATGAAAGTTTCAATTATAGGGTCTAGTCTAGTGGAAAGTCAAGCGCCAATGGCCTTGGCTATGTCTGTCGGCGTCTAACTGCGCCGTAGCGAGAGAGATATTACCTGCTATACCAAGCAGATTTTCAGAAATGTAATTACTACGCGCACGTTATGTAAAATCACGCCGCTTCCCATGAGGCGGGCCGTACGCTTGTTTGCCACCGACGTGGTATAAAAAATATATCGAAAACAGCAACATTTTTCATTTAAATGTAATACAACTGTGTTCTTAATTCTATAATTAGTTAATTACATTAACGCAGGGAAGCAGCTGTAAAATTTGGTGCTATATAATTTATTATTTTTGCGTAGAGAAAGAATTATTTGGGAGTATGTAATTTAAATAGGATTACAAATTATGATTATTATTATGTTTTTTTTTTAAATAATAATGTTTCTGATAGTGATTTTTTTAAAGATATTTTGAATTGTAATGTTATTAATGTGACATAATATCTAATAACAATATTATCCATTGACATTTGCATGTCTGTGAGACAAAATAGTTGAACTAAATGGCATATGTTGACCATCTTGTTGTACACTATTTTATGCAAATAAATGAATTACTTACTTACTTACTATGTCATATTGATATGAAAAGAATACTATATTTAGTGTTCTAATTCAGTACAATAATTCAATACTTTATTTTTGTGTTCTTCATCTATTTAAAAAAATAAAATAGTTAGGACTGTTAAAAAAACATTCGAAGTAACTTCGTGTTTTTTTTTTCTATCGAGCTGATTTTATCAAATCATTTTTTAGAGACGGAAAACATAATAATAAAATTATTATAAACAATGAATATCAACATACATTTTGTCATTTCGCTGAATTGAGTGAAGCCAATTTAGCATAGGTAATACGACGTCATGTCGTGGAGTTTTTGATGTGCATCGGAAACGTTCACGAACGCGCGACTTCTCATCTATCTGTGACAGTGTGTAGGTATATTATTAATAGATAGCTTTTACCACGTTGTTGTGACCTGTGAGACCGTGAGATAAATAACATGAACAGCTATTGACTCAACTATCAACCATATGTCCGTTTCTGTTGTAATTTAATCAGTAATATGGGTAACAGTTCTGCATGATATCATTGGCTAGTATTTAGGATAAATAGGATAATAATAATAAATATAGGTCTGCTCAACTATATAAAAATAAATCAATAAATAATAAATAAAATAAAATGTCTGATTAACTGCCCTGTTTAAATCGACCTCACTAGTTTTTTTGGCACTGGAATTAAATTTTAAGTGCTCTGCCTAACCCCTTTTGGGAATATGGGCGTGAGTTTATGTATGTACATATATGTATATGTAGTTTTTTTTGTGCACGTATTGTTCCGTTTTCCTTAACTGTTCCTACGTTCTAACTTCGTTTTTCTCTCTTTAAGTATTTACACATACACAATGTCAGCAAGATTAAAAAGGTGAACTTACGTATTTACGATTCCCTTACTGTAGATCTATCTATAGACAAACAATGCGTCTTGTTACTAGCTCCTTAATCTTTTCTGTTTCCGACGTTACATACGTTTATCCATGTACCGTCTTTACATAACCGCAGCCAGCCAAATTGGCTTCTATCACGTCTTCATAAAGATGAAACTCGAATGAGGGTAGATTCAAAATAAAGTTATAATTCTACCCTTATCCCCCAAGCCGTTTCATGTTTTGGCTGTTTGCGTAGAGAATTCGCTGTTTTAGATGTTTTTGCTCAAGTTAAAGTAATTATTTATTTTCACAAAGGCTCGGAATGGGAATAAAAGATAAGTTTCGAAGGAACTTGTAAACGACGTAATAAAAGTGATGTTTGCGGAAATGTTGCCATATAAATTGTCGGTCTAGATTTCTATATATTTATAGATATAGAGTAATTATATATAATTATGTGCTCGTAATGTCGGCGTTATTGATCTGTTATTATTACTGTTAAGTACATACATAACTAATCCAGTCAGAACACATGACAGTTCACAGTTGTCGTCGTGGTCTTTGTGGGTCAATAAGAAGACACATCTGAGGGCCTACTCCGAACTTCGAAAATTGAACTTCGTGTCGTGCCGTCCCTTTCACTCTCGTGTTATACACTATATGACGTAAAGGGACGGCACGATACGAAGTTCGATTTTCGAAGTTCGGAGTAGGCCCTCCGTAGGCTAAATATAACTTTTCTGGTCTCTACAGACCATAAAACATTCCCGAACGTTGTTAAAATAAAGCGTACTATTCATTGCTCGGACCCCACGCGGCCCAGCGCTGGCCACGTGTTCCCACCCGCGGTGGCCTTGGCTGCGGCACCCACGCTCGCTACGAAAACGTTGCGTTTTTTACGTCTGTTAGCTTAGGTCGAACTCCCAAGTAATTAATGCTTGCTATGTATTATCTGCACAAGGGAGTGTTGTTTTTTGATAGACCTGGGTACTAAAACGTTACCACTTGTTACAATTCGTCATAATTGTACAATGATTTGTAAAAAAAGTTGGTTTTTGTCACATTGTACTGTAAAGTTTTGTGGAATAGTGCCCAGATCTGAGCTTTGCCAGCTTTGCATAAACGCATAACCAAAGTGTGAGACAGTGACACATTGATGAGAAGAGAGGTTTTTAGTGACAATATCGATGCCCTATGTGGGCATTCTTAGGGATAGACTATCCTCAAGCCCTCAAAAACAGGAATACTTTGTACGGAAAATCTGTACCTAAAATTTTTTTACTCGTTGCGTAACTCATCGGTGTTACCTCGTTGTACTATGTACTACAGTAAGTGTTTTTAATAAAGAAAAAGATATAAACATTTTATGGACTCCTCGCTACGTGTTAAAAACGAGGACGTGACACAATGCTTTATATTTTCAACCTTTTGATAAATAAATCGCGTGCAGTTCGTTCACCCTAAATCGATACCTACGTCCTGATGACACCTCCGTTAGTATTAGTACCTAACACTTCCATTAGTGCACGGAGTTAAAATAAAAACATCTGACTAGTGACTACACACACACACACACAGGGATACATATTGTACTCTTTAAGAGGGCGCAGTACGTTTGGTTCTCAATACAAACGTATTTATGCTCTCATTTTAAAACGCCATGCTAGAATAACATGAAACATTGTATACACAACGGGATCCAGCTTGTCTAGGGCGAAAATTAGTTTCTGTTGCTTGAAATTATAATGGCGAAAAAATACAGCGATTATTAAGGTTTTCATACAAGCCGTAAAAAACTCAAAAAACCGCTGTATTTTTTTTTCTTTTTCAATTTCTAGCAACAGAAACTAATTTCCGACCTAGGTATGCCGGATCCCATTGTGTATACAAAGTTTCATGTTATTCTAGCATGGCGTTTTAAAATGAAAGCCTAAATACGTTTGTATGGGGAACCGATCCACACCGATCGTCACAGGCACGGCTGTATAGTGTATATCAGTTAGTAGGCATTATCGGGCAGGGGAGTGAATACAATTTTCTTGTATTGTATTGTTTAATAAGCTAGCGGACTCCGGCTCCAAAGGAATAGCAGAGGATGCTTCCAGGAAAACACTAAGCTGGGTTGCACCAAACCGTCTGTAATCGTAAGCTGTGTTCGTTAAAATTTAAATGTATGGAAAGTTTGACAAGTTTCTATGGGACGACAGCTGCCGGCGCCATATTTAATGTTGATCAGTCTGTGATCGTAAAATTGAGACCTTGTTATCGACTTACTTAGGACTAATAGCCAGGTTATGTGTACGAAAATTATAACGTAATGTCACGGTAATGCTTGTAAAGGCTTTTCCAGAAACTTTGGCACGACAAAATGCTTTACTGATTTAGATGAGTGGTCTGGTCTATTTAATTTCACAATGGTATGTCTTTTCCGCTCACGGGACAATGGTGTCACGGACCTTTGGGAGGCGAGGCGTGTGCGAAAATGAAGTACCAAACGAGTACCACATAGCAAACCACGGCTGGCATTTGTTACCGCATGGTCGAACCACCAGACTACGCTAGCGTATTAAATTATTTGCAAGATAAATAAAAGAGGCGCTTCGTTTTCACCAGTCACATCACATGTGACTTGTATGTGTGTGTACAGATTGCTAGTAAACATCGGTACAAAGTCCCAGTTCGTCGACTCGCCGTCCTAGATAGTGTATTTTTACTCGCTGCGTGTTGGAAACAATAGGTTGCCTAGTATCTTATCTTTCGGGGTTGAGGTGTACACCTGTGACCTTACTGCTGTTTAAATAAGAATAAAATTAAAAGATATGATATAAAAACTATATTTTAACCTATGTCACTTTCAAAAATGAGAATTGGTTATGGGCGCGCGGGACTTAGAAGAGTTAACGGTAGCTCAGTGGTTCAAGCAAGGGGTAGTGGGTTCGAATCCCGGCTCGTACCTACAAATGAGTTTTTCGGAACACGGTAATTACCGTCAGCTTTCCTGTGAATACATACCGAAACGAAGCGAAAAAAATAAAAAAATAAGCACGCCAGCAGTGACTAACGCCTGTTCCCAGTTCACGAGAGAAGGCCTGTGTGACGTGTGTGCCCAGCAGTGGGACGTACTCGTATATACCCTGATGACGATGACGCGAGACGTTCGATGTTTGTGTTAGCGCGTGTTCCGACACGAATCCCGCACCGCCATACGCGTCGCCTGTCAGTAAACTCTACTTGAGGGATAAGCGAACAAAGCCGCGGGGGTTTATATTTACTCAGTTTTAAAATGGTATTCCCGCCATCCTTAGTCAATATTATTCGTCCTTGCTCACGGCCAATAGCGATCCAATCGCGTTCGCAATTCCCTTCCGTCTGACCTTCAACACTTTTTATAGTTTTTATTGCTTGACCCGAGTTTTAGATTACAATTTACATATCTAGATATTTAATTATAATAATTATAGATATATTATAATGTCCGCTAACGTAGAACCTGACTGTTATGCTGTCATACAAACCTTCGTCCCCGTTTTACTCTCTTATAATGCCCAGGATAAACAGCACGATACCCATACTATTATTACATAACATAAACTCACACCTGTGGTGAAAGGGTTAGGCAGAGCACAATTTATTTCAGTGCCACATTTAGCTTACTAATATCGCAAATGCGAAAGTAACTGTCAGTGTTTCTGTCTGTTAACCGAAACCACTGTACCGATTGAGATGAAATATGATGTGGAGGCAGTTCGAATTCCAGGAAAGGACATAGGATAGTTATTAACCTGGAAATCATCCCGTACAGTGTTGTAATGAGGGGCGAAGGTTTGTATGATATATACGAGTTCCACGCGGACGAAGTCACGGGCAAAAACTAGTGTGTCATAAGTATATATTACCCATAGACTGTAGGATATGCAGGATGTACCTTAAAGCCAGCGTGTAAGATAAAATCAACAAAAACCTTCAAAGGCAGACGCGTAATTGCAGGCCACATAAATATACACACAAGCCCAAGATGTGTGTACATATATAAGTAGTATACATGCATTTGTGTCTGTTCCTACCCACAATTGTGTATAAGCACGTCTAACTGCATCTAACTCTATAATTAAATGTCAGTTCAACATTGTCTTGAAAGGTTAATAGCACAGCTGTTACTCGACTGTCTGTCTACATGTAATACGTCTACATAGCTACAGTAAAACACGCTCAGTAGGATCCTGAAGGGGTTCACGCATGGGTGCCGTTTCATCCTACGTTATCAAGTTTGATGTTATATATGTGGTGGCTGAGCACCAGACCAGAGCACCCAAAGATGCGCAGTGTGTGGTGTTGCGAGTGTCCATGGGCGGCACTAATCGCTTACCACCAGGCGATTCGTCTGCCCGTTTGCCCCTATGTAATAAAAAAAAGTAGGCGAGTTTTTTGTCTCTACGAGTCCTCAAATCAAAAAAATATAATATTCATTGACTTTTTTGTATTAATTCATGTATTAATTGTATTTTTACTTTATGCAGTTAGATTAAGTTTTTTTTTGTATTTCAAACACAAATGACATTGTTATTACTCTACTAGAATACAAAGACATAATAGGGACGCTGGACAGATATAAGAGACCAATCCAACCTTCGGAGCCTACTTAATGAACCATACTTTAAGATTCCAAAAAAAAACAATGTATACGGTAGAAGAGTATGCAGGACCTACTTACCTTTTATATTGAACAGCCTCCCTAGACAAGTCATGGATAGCATAATAGAAAAGCCTAATAGAATAAAAAATATAGTTAAGCAAGCACTCATAAAATCAGAATATATGTAAGCACCTCTACAAAAAATTAAACATACTAGTATATATATATAAATTGTAAACATGGGGCTTCTCCCAACACCATAGTTTCTTATAAAATCTTAAATAATAAAATATTCCTCAAACTATGTATGCTCAATAATGTAACATTTAAGGAAATAAACAGTATACATTTAAAAAAAAATTTTTTTTTCTTTTTATTGAATAAACAAATGAAATGAAATCATATCCGTCTATCTTTTTACGTTACTCGTACCGTGCCTATGAATGTCATCATCATCATCTATTGCTGTTATCATATATTTAGTAGCAGTCAAAATAGATACATCGTTAGAAACTGGAATTACTGTTCAGAACGGGATATTTACCATGTATGTAATATTTTGAGTTCCCCATATTTCGGCGCTGTTGCAAGCACCATTTTCAAGGATTAATTGACGTGCTGATAGTTTTATTTGTGGACTACCCAAGTACCCACACTCCATAGCGATCTACTCTCTTCTTGGTTCGTTTTTTTCGCACAGTGTCACTCAATATAACATTATTTTATTTTATTGGGGGACAATCTTACACAAATCGACATAGTCCCAAACTAAGCAAAGCTTGTACTATGGGTACTAGGCGACGATATACATCCTTATATAGATAAATATATACTTAAATACATAGAGAACATCCAAGACCCAAGAACAAAATCCGTGCTAAATGCACAAATAATGCCCTGGCCGGGATTCGAACCCGGGACCTCTAGCTCCAGAGGCAGTGTCACTACCAACTAGGCTAAACTGGTCGTCAAATAAATCATACATGGTAAATACCCGGTTCTGAACAGTAATCCTAATGTTAATGACCATTTTAGCTTGAAATCTTATATAGATACATCGTTATTCCAAAAAAGGATGTGTTACAATGTATTAGGCTATTTTTGCTCGATCTTACTATTATGATGCGGTCTGTACAGTCGAGGGCATTAAATATGTATACATTTTAGGACCTTATTCCATTGAAATAAGGTCCATATTAGTGCCCTCGATTGTACCTAGATAATAGATGAAATGGTTGTCAGGTGACCATTTCCTAGTAGGTAAAATAAGGGCCAATGTTACCGACAACTAGGCTTAGGTGACCAGTATATCCCACTTCTGTTTACGCATAGATATTAAGAATCTTAGAGGTCAAGTTATTTTATTTTAGGTACTAGTGGTGAGGTCTGTCGAGACGGGTTGCATCTGTTGCAAATAGCCCATTTAAACGTATCGCCGACATGAAGCATTTCTCTTCCTAAGTGCGAGTTGCACCGACTTACGATCACAGACCGATCAACGTTAAATATGGCGCCGGCAACTGTCACCCCATAGAAAGTTGTCAAACTTTTCAACCCTCAGATTTTAACGAACACCGCTTACGATCACAGGCGGTTTGGTGCAACCCAGCCTTGCAAAGTTGTCAGAAAGGGATGAATAATAACATCAGTTGCGTGGCGTGCTTACTGAAATTCAAGGAAGAGTTGAACTCGTGCACCGAGGATTCCGTCCGTTTCGTTGTATTTATTATTTGCTAAGAAATTCACGAGAGTACTAACGTATATAGTAATATGAGTATATTGACAACCAGGAATCACGTGATTTTACGTTTTTTTTGTAACTTTTCTGCAATATTGTGATCTGTATCAGCAATGGTACAAATGGTACAAAGAGGTCAAACCGAAGTACACACGCCTTGATTATAAGGCAGATAGAGCTTGTGCAGATCATTTTGAGCACTTCACCCGCGTGCTTCTGCTGCTGACTTTTTTTTTATTATTAAAAATGGGTCGCTCTTGGCCAGCAACTAGCCAGGGGGCAAAGATGAGGCCGACGATGAAGCGAGCTCACCCAAAACATGCCTATTCACTCGTGCCTTAAAAAATATTATTTTTGTTGAAAGTAGAAATCACGTAATTTTACTTTTCGTTTCTATTATACTTTTATTACACTATTTTGGTACTCATGCTGTTTTAACTCGTAATATTCTACACAACTGACGATTCTAAGTGATATCTTGTGATATAAAAGGGAAAGATGCGTGGGGAGATCAAGGCAAAGTTGACACACCGTTAAAATTAGTGCCACTACCAGGCGCCAGAGACTGGTAGCTGATGTCAAACTGGCTTTTTCAAGTGATGACCGATGAGATGACGGACATTTATTACAATGTTGGTCAGTAGAATGACAATGTTAATGGTAACCTCCTAGGTGCATTCGCCATCATAAACATGGTGCATACAAATGAACACCTGAACACGACTTTTGTCAAGGCGTTAAAGCGTGTTCAGATGGTACGATAAACCGATTGAATACAGACTATACACTCCGACATATGCACAAACAGAAAGTCTCATAAACAGATAGTCATAGTAGAAAACCTGTTTAAATAGCTACATAACTTCGTAGTGTTACTAGACGAAGGTATTTCGACAACATGTTACATGAGTGGACTCGAGTCCATGGTTGCCCGGTTACAATGTCATGCTCAGCCCAACCCTAGTAGTAGTAATGCATTGTAATTCTGTAGGTATTAGTGGCAACTATGTAGGTTTGTCTCGAACTGATAAGTATCGTAGATAAAAGATAAGGATATCCTGCTACGCGAACTTTGGAAGGAAATGCGAGAGAAGGTTAAGACCGCGTTGTGAGATGTAGGAGGTATAAGTAAGTAGCTTATAAGTGTAAAAGGATGTATGTATGTTTAAAACCTAAGTAATTCCAACATAAGTAGTAAGGCATTGAGTGTAGGACATATAGTATATATTATGCCCTACACTCAACAGCAGTTGTATAGTATTGGACCATATGATATTGACACATGGTCGACCAGACGCCAGCGATAACGGAAATGTCACCTGCCGGCCACGTTGTCGAAATACCTACCTTGAAAACTCGATCAAGACCTCCCCGGAAGGCGATGACCACACCATATCAACACACAACACTGAACCTCCTACACATCACTGGATATCCTAAGCACGAACGATAACACCATGAAACAAAAAAAACGGGGGTCCTAAGAAGGTCGAATCTGATATTTTTTCACGGTAAAGCTGGCAACGTCGCGCTGTCGCCGGACGGACGCGCGTTCGGCCCGCGCAGCGCTCATTGGCGGAATGTGCCGGCGGCCATCATTGCACGATGCGAGGTCGCCCAATGACGCCGCGTCCCGCACGCCCCGCCCACATCCTAGCGGCCTGTTGAATGAACTCGCCGGCAGTCGCGGCCAGGCTGCCGGGCGCGCCGCACGTATGAGCTACCACAGGATGTGAACGGACAGTGACTAGTGAGCACGACTGATCCGTTTGCATGCAGCGATGCGATGATGTAGAAAATAGTGTTAATAAGGTAATGTACGTTGGAATTCATCTGATTTTGTAAATAAACCGTGACAATCTCCATGGTTGTTGAAATTTAAAATAAATTAGTGCAATTCCAATTAACAAGCCTAAAAGTTTAGTCAAATAAGATATCAAGTTGTTATTAAATCAAATGTAATTGGAACACATTATTAATGGCATCTTTTCATAGTGGTTTGCTTAGTGTAATGAACTAATAACACCTTAAAAAACATAGATACCAGCAGACATCCACATCTTGCTTTCAGTCCTGTGTTACCTGCAACAAAGAAGTCAAATCAGTCCCATAATGAGGAGTTTGCGTGTCGACTAACCATTACTACAGAGCTACAGATAAGTGCATCTTAGATAATGCCTATTTCCTAGAAATGTGGCAGTAATCTTATCTGACTCAGTGCTCGAACTAATGAGTTTCACGGATAATTCATCGATGTTTATAAACCATTTATTTTAGTAATCGTTCAACAAATATTTTCCTTAAGTTGATTAATGAAGCGTTCACAATATCGAACTTATGAATTTCGTTGAGATTGTCGTAATAGATTCATTTTCAGATGTGCTTATTCATTTAGGTATATTATCCAACGTTTATATCTTAAGCACTTATTCACGCAAGGTAGGTGTGGCCCCTACGTACTACTGACGTACCGTTTTACTGATATTGGAAAGGGTTTCCTAAATGTGCAATGTAATTAACAGATTCAGATAAGAATTTTGTAAGCATCAGCACCTTTTCCCATGGAGAAAACCTGCGAGAGAGCTCCGAATTGCATGGTATTTCAATCCACTAAAAACAAAAACTCCACGTCAGCCGCATCTGCGTTAGGGTTGCCAGGTGTCCGACTTTTTACGGTCCTGTCCGGCTTTTGCAAATTAACCATTGACTAAAAATAACAACAATACAAAAAATAACGTCAAGTTCGGGCCTGGTAAAAATAGTATGCGGGGTTTTTTGGTCAAAACGTCCGGCTTTTGAATTTTAGGACCTGGCAACCTTTATACATTATAACATTCGCGTTTGTCCCTTGGGATTGAGCTCGTTCTGGGACGTAATCGCAGCCTACTCTGGGGTATTTAGGCCTGCCATGTTTTTGGTGGGAAAGGGAAGTTAGATGGGCTAAATACCAGGCATTTTAGGGTGGTAGATGGATGTGTAGATAATAAATAATAATACCCCTACGATTTACTTGGATAACATAAGTATTTCAAACTAAAGCAATATATAAATAAGCGTAGCGTAAGTTTATATGATAATATGACAAAAACCGATCAAGTGGCCGGACGCGCACACCGAGGGTTCCGTACAAGTAAAAAACAAATGTGATTTATCAATAGGTATATTGGTATTTGTTGGTAAAATATACGTAATAAAATCATAAACATTATCACCAAACTTCAAGTTCATAGGTTAATGGGAAATTAAAAAATTCTTCGGATACGCGAGTGAGAGCAATAGGGCTACGTTTGGGACCTTCGAACGGAACTTCACGGAACCCTAAAAATTAAGTAAACTTACCAAGGTAAGTGAGGTAAGGTGGTGCTTGCAACAGTGCCGAAATATCAGGAACTCACACAACGTAATATAACATGGTAAATAATTAAATACCCCTTTAATTACAACAAAACAGTAATTCTAATGTTAATAACCATGTTAGCTTGAAATCTTATATTACCTATAAGGTTCACTTTTACTTGAAAATGATTATAAATGAGAAATAATAAACCAGTACACAGTAAAACTGAACGTGCGTCTACTGCTGGGCAAAGGCCTCTCCCCTTGATTTCCATGACTCCCGTGTCTGTGCCTCTTGCGACCAATTGTCAAGGACGGCATCTATATCATCCCGCCATCTCCGCCTAGGCCTGCCTTCCGGCACGCACTTGGGAGCTATACTAGCCCACCTATCAGGATGCATGCGAGAGACGTGACCGGCCCAGTCCCACTTGAGCCTGCCAGTTTTTTCGCCTACATCAGCTATCCGTGTTTTGAAGCGCAGCTCGGTGTTCCGGATGCGATCAATCCTCGTAACACCTTCAATTTAGACTTTTGATTCTCCGTAAGAGACCATGTTTGGGCACCGTGGGTTAGGACAGGCAGAATACATCTGTCGACAAGTTTGCGCTTAAGTGACAAAGGAAGGTCGCCCTTCATCGACCAGTAGCTCTTCCAGGCGTTATTGACACGTCGCGCGACTTCTTTGTCTTGCCTGTTGCTGAAAGATACTAGCTGGCCAAGGAAAATATACTCGTCGACATAGTGTAAGATCTGCCCGTCTACCCCGACCCTACGGTTCGGTCTGTTGGTCATCAGTTTTTTTTTACTAACTAAAATACTGACCCCGAATTATCCGCTCATGTAGTGTTCGCACAGTTAGTATTTCAGTCAGTACGTTTTAGTTTTTGTAGGTTAGGTTAATTTATGTTTCAAGCTTTAATTACTACGTTTACTACACATTATAAATAATAATGACATGACACGAGTACCTACAGCAACTAAAACGTGTACCCAATCTTTCACAAATAACAATGATAACCGAAGTCCATAAATAAAAAGAATAGGTAATAATAATAATTTATTCGCATAAATAGGTAGAGTAAGTACGAAAAGATGTTATTAAGACGGGTTATATCAGGTATGCAGGATCACAAATCAGATTCAAGATTCACACATTTATTCTCGACAAACAAAAACATAGAGTCATAGACAATAACGGTTGTGCCACGAAATGGATCCAACTCAGCATGCATTGTGCCGAGATTGCCAAGTTTATGTGGTTTTTTTTAATCAAGTATGACAAAAACACGTAGCATTACCGTGTATATTACACGTGCCTGAATTCTGATAAAAAAAAACCCTTCCAAGGCCTGTGACGCTCAGAAATGTTTGTGTTGCTCGCTTGCTAGGCAGCTCGATATGTCGTGCTCTTCGTCCCGGCACGGACCAACTTGAGATTTATGAATAAAAAAACGTATTTTCAAGACGAATGACTATTTCGGAATGTCAAACATTCATATTTTAGATAAATGAATTACCAATCTTTTTTTTAAACAACCGTCAATATATCACATGTGGTTTAGAAGTAATACATATAGTCAGCATCATAAAGTCTATATTGCAAGGGAATAAGAACTTTTGACCCCTTCATATGCGTAGCTACTTTTGATGCTGACTGTACCAAGTTTCAAATTGAAGGGTTCACGGAAAGTCGGAAAAAACATGTCTAGTCCATTTTAATCTCAGAACAAAAAGCAACCTAACCTATAAAGGCATAAGGTGCAAACTGGCTTTGAAATTTTAAAGAAATAGACATGGTTCTTTCAATTTTTTTTAACATAACATTTAATGTCTTAACAAGATATTCAAACGTTCAGATTAACAAGACACTGAACTTCATTATTATTTGCAGTCATTTAAAAGCCCTTAGCATTTCAAAAAATACAATTTAGCATTAGCACATACTATTTCTCTTAAGTTAGAACAGCTGATTCGGCGTTCCAAGGTCTTTGGAGTCACGGGGAGGTGGGCGGAGAAATGTCGATACGGATCCTTTTTACCTACCCTCCCCTGTAGGGAGAAAGAGGGGTTCGGTTGCACGGTTGGTGGAAATTAAAGATAGAACAGAACTGTTCACGTTTGAGAGCCAAAAGTCGTATGTTGTAAATTTGTAATACAGTATTTTACTGATAATCAAATCAGTAACTTTTTATGCTCAGTTAGTATGAGGTTTGCAGGGAAACTTGACGAATGACGTCACAATTTTCTGTGGCTAAACTAAACTGAGACTTGTTCATTTCTATGAGTCTTTAAAATTGAATAAATATGCTGAAGTTTTAACATTTGTTTTTGATCGCTTCAGTATATAGTTCCCAATTTCAGCGAAAAGTGCGAATTCGCCCTAGTGTCGTGAGTTTTTTTTTAAACATTTATAGATTAATTTTTTATTAAAGTACCTATTAAAATATATTATGCTTTTTTGTAAGTATTTTTTTTTATTTATTTAGTTATTGTACCAATGTAATTTATATGTAACTATATTATTCAGAATTTCGTTTGTGAGTTATGTTTATTTATATATCAACTTAATTGGCAAAAAAATAGCAAATGTAATGTGTTGTTTTTGTTGAGTTCATTTTCAACGAAGGTCGTGTAGTGGACGTGGACGATATCGTGTATTTTATGTTTACCTAGTATTTAAATATATATATTTTTACCGTTGTTAACACGTTGGCTGCCATGAGCATCACCGGTGGGATCACGTAATCTTTTCTGTGTGGCCTTAAGCATCACCGGTGGGATCAAATGGATCACTATATTTGTATTGGGGCGTGGGAGCAAAACTTTGGGTCATGGTGGGCAGCCAACGTTTTAAATACCGTAATGTAGGTAGTGGTGTTGTTTTATTATATGACAGTAGGCAAAGTGATTGATAGTCAAATCAGACAACTTTGAATAAAACGTCTAAAACGCAAAGTGGACCCCGGGCACCTTATCTATCCAACCGAGATAACGATAGGAGGATGATGACTACTGCCTTGAATTGAAACCTTTTGGCTTTAGCCTTTGTTGTGTTGTCAGTGTTGGCACATTCGACGACCACTGACCACCACGAAACAAGTGAGTTGCCACCATAAAAAAATAACGTATGCAGTGGGTAGTTGAAAATCATTGGAATACTTGAAAAAAATTACCGCGTCAAAATTTAAACGAAATAAATTTGAATTAATACAAAAAATAACCACTCTGAATTAAATAGCGTTTTTAATAACATATTGGTGTTTTTTTATTAAAATATATGGAGATATGATTTTTGATACTGGTAATGACAAAGGTTTTAAAAAGGAAAGTCATGTCAGATTGACAGTTGTTAGTTTACATTTTTGATCTCTAATTCGATCACAGACTTTACTCTTAGTTGGTAGTGACCCTGCCTACGAAGCCGGGGCTGCCGGGTTCGAATCCCGATCAGGGCATTGAAAGAATGAATGAACAGCTTTTATTTCAGTTCATATTGCACGCAAAGGGTCGCCAGGCCGGCAACGCGACCAGCGTCAGTTTGCGCCCACCTGAAGGACGAGGTTTTTTCAATTAAAGATATTAATATTTTTACATACCCCAAAGAAACAGTGGGTTGTGTACATTTTATTTGGTTATTATTGATTGGGAAACTATTGAAAAACCGAGTCAATATCCTGTGAGTTCATCAAGTCATCCAAGTGGTCGTAAACCGGCACACCAAATTAGCTGATCGTTAACCGGCCTGTCGACCCTATTTTGACGAAGATTGTTGCTGATGCTGGCTGTTTCGGGAAATTTACGAAGCCTGCGTTGTTAAAAAGGTTTGTACCAGTTTTGTATAATAATAGTACATTACTACAGAGGCCGGGACGAAAGGGGTCGCCGGCCGAAGACATATATACGGCCGAGCGAAGCGAGGCCGGATAGGTCTAAGGCTGGCAACCCCAAATTTCCCGCCGAGGTATGTATAGTGCTTTTCTCAAACATGAAATGAAATAAACAACAAAAAAAATCAAAATTTTATTTTTAATTCGCATAGTGGCAGAATGTCATGATGCCTGTGCCACAAATTTATGTGGAATGGAATTAAAAAAGAGGACTTTGCCGGCCTAGGCCTGCAAGATTTGTATGAAATTCCATTAACGACCTCTTGTCATAGCCGCGCCTGAAACGTCATACTTCGCAGCCTATTATAAGGAACATAACATCAATATTTCATTGCATGTTTGAGAAAATTAATTTACATGAACATGTAATCAATCTTATTTTGAAAATTGAAACAATGGGGAATGTCTGACATTTTTAAAAGTCCTTGATTATTTTTCTAATGGGAGGAATAACTGTCGCCCTTAACAGAAAAAAGTTTCAGATTTTTCGGTTGCGCCATATATTTTATAAAAATACAAACATTTTATATCACCTCGCGTCTGCCCCGTATCGGACTACTAAGACATTTCTAAGTCCGTAGAATATTAAAAAAAAACACCTACTTGGATCTGTGGTACGCAATGACATTGACAGTTCATCATAGGTTGGCCGTATGTTGTATCTTCGCGTTTAGGTGTTGGGATTAGTGGATAGATTAATTAACACGCGACTTTATAACACACCATTTTTATTTTTCGTCTTTAACCTGACGAGGAAGCACACTGATAAGATATCTCTTGTGGTGGAGGAGAGGCAACACTGCTGCCAACTTAATCACTACACTCTCCGCCGCCACAAGTTGAGCAACTTGAAAAAGTGAAAATAATAACATTACTTTAAGTAATTTTTAATAATTGGTTGGCATGTCTTTTCCATACAAGACCACCAACGTCGACATTATAGGTTGTACCCTCCACCATCACTCCAACAATCACTCCGACTGTCCAATTAGTTCTGTTATTTCTAAAGTCTTTAGCCATAACTTTATCTCCTACTGCAAAAGAGATTAAACGCGATCCTTTATGGTATTTTACTTGTTTCTCTTGCTCACAAGTGATTTTACCAGATATTGGCTGAGGTCTTAGTAAAGTAAAACGATTTCGTAAGTCTTTTCCTAATAATAATTTTGCAGGTGCTACTCCTGTTGATTTGTGTGGAGTATTTCTGTAGTCGAACAGAAACAAGTTAATGGCGGCTTCTATGTTTGCACCATCCTGCATAATTTTCTTTACCTGCCTCTTAAAGGTGTCCACAAAACGTTCCGCAGCACCATTTGTAGCCGGAAAATGTGGTGGAGTGAAGCTTTGGTTTACACCAGATCGTCTACAAAATTATTTAAAAGCATAACTGGTAAATGCTGTGCCATTGTCTGTCACAAGGTGCAATGGGTATCCAAAGCGTATAAAAATGCCTTCAAAATGGTATGGTTTTACTTGACGTGGTATTGGACATCATATATGCCTCTGGCCATTTTGAATAAGCATCTACAATTACTATGAACATTTTACCACAAAATGGCCCAAGGAAATCAGCATGAAGTCTTTCCCAAACACTTGATGGTTGATTCCAGGTGCGCAGAGGTACCTGTGGTGGATTTTTACGGTTTTGTAAGCAGATAATACATTTGTTTTCGTCTTTAACCTGACGAGGAAGCACACAGATAAGATATCTCTTGTGGTGGAGGAGAGGCAACACTGCTGCCAACTTAATCACTACAACTTGAACTGTCAATGTCATTGCGTACCACAGATCCAAGCAGGCGTTTTTTTTTAAATATTCGACGGACTTAGAAATGTCGTAGTAGTCTGATACGGGGCAGACGCGAGGTGATATAAAATGTTTATATTTAAAAAAAATATATGGCGCAACCGAAAAATCTGAAACTTTTTTCTGTTCATGGCGAGGGTTATTCCTACCATTAGAAAAATAATCAAGGACTTTTCAAATTTTCAGACATTCCCCATTGCATATATCTATCATCCGAACATTTTTGCCCAAGCTGAAACGGAGACGCTACGCTCGCTCGGTCTTTAATTGTGTAAGTGTACTACAATTTTAAGGCGATATAGGTCATGCATAAATCACGTAAAGCACATATTTGTCACTGCGTTGGATCCTATTCAACTTACAAACAGGAAAATACCTACGATAAACAAGTTACGAAAATAAAGCTGAGTCAGCAGAGCAGGATGTTTTCGTCGTTATTGAGGATACAGGGTGTCCTATGGATTAGAACAAGTCCCAGAGTAAGGATTTCTATAGATATCGTATAGGTACGCGTTCAATCGAGAGGAACGGTAAAGCCCATGAAGCTAAATTAAAAACTTGTAACGGCTGGCCGCTTACCATAAACAATCTCTTTAATTTGGGCGGGTAATCGTTTAGTTGCCTCAATGTCTTAAAAAAGTGGAACTATGACACGGACAAGAAATGATATAAGTATCTCTCTCTGTCGCTTTTATTCAATTTAGTACTTACGAGTATATAAACCGGCTCGCTCGGTAGTGGTATTGTTTGACGGCTTCTCTGGGGTACTTTGAGGGTTAAGTAATCGGTTCCAGTCACCATAAAAAGTAAGATAATTAAGTTTTCTAGTGTGCCGTAGTATTTATATACCATGTCAGTCAGCCTATGAACGCTTGTAACTCCAGGGGTGTCACATGCACGTTGCCGATGCCGACCGTTTATATTACGTTATTTGTATACATATGTATTGTAGGTATACACTCCTTTTAAATCCAGTGGGGCATATGGCCGGTTAGTACGTATGTTTCTTCGCCACTGTTCGTGGTAACAAAAAAAGGGTGGTAAACCGTGATTTCTGCCTAACCCTGGGTCCCGGGATATGTGATCGTATGTATGGTGTAGCGATATTTCCCGCCGCCATTTTGTTCAGTTCAATACAGTTGAACGACTCTACTGTGTAGTAAAGTTGCCAAGGCCAGTTATTCAGAATTAGAGTCGTTTCAAATGGATAACGCTTTGTCTAACGTTAAGAATAAGACAAGAAAGAAAGACAGATTACTAACTATTTAAAAGTCACTTAGTTCAGTTCCTGACTAGCAGATCCTTAAATAACTATGTATTTACTTAATAAAGCTAAAGCAGAATAATCTATACTAATATTATAAAGCTGAAGAGTTTGTTTGTTTGAACGCGCTAATCTCAGGAACTACTGGTTCGAATTGAAAAATTCTGTGTTGGATTGGATAGTCCATTTATTGAAGAAGGCTTTAGGCTATATAACATCACGCTGCGATAAATACGAGCGAAGACGCGGACGAAGTTGCGGGCAACAGCTAGTGTACAGTCAGCATCATAAATATGTATACAATTTTGAACCTTATTCCCCAGACATTAGTTCCGGAATGTATACATATTTATGATGCTGACTGTACATATAAATGACTAGTATATTTCTGTTTTATTTAGGTACATTTAGCGGTTTTATTCCACCCCTTACGAAGTTATAATTTCACAGAAATACAGTCTCCTATATTTACACCTGATATCATTCACTTCGTCACGCAGAACAATGGCACAACAATAAACAAACGAGTGCTAATTTGATAAAAGATAAAAACCAAACGAGATATATTCAGATAAAATTATACGCGCGACGTTGCCGCTCCGTGCCGCAGTAGAGATAAATCAGTACTTTGACTTGCACAAACGATAAGGTTAAACTTGAAAGCCGTCGTCAAGCCAAAAGCGGCTGGCAATAAGTGTATTTATTTATTCCGCAGCACCATGCAACTGTGCATTACGACGGCCTGTTTAGCCTAGTTGGTAGTGACTCTGCCTTCGAAGCTAGAGGTCCCGGGTTCGAATCCCGGCCAGGGCATTTATTTGTGCATTTATCACGGATATTTGTTCTTGGGTCTTGGATGTTTTCTATGTATTTAAGTATGTATTTATCTATATAAGTATAATAGTACAAGCTTTGCTTAGTTTGGGACTTGGTCGATTTGTGTAAGATTGTCCCCCTAATAATATTTATTTATTTATTTATTACATGCAACTTTGTGTCTTGTTCACTTGTAAACCGGTTTTTGGATATTGTGCTTGAGACAGCCACCAGCCCACGAACAGTATTTTGATATTGTAAAAATAGAATTAGAACGAAAATTCGTTCTAATACTATTTTTACCAAGTGAAGTTCCAACAAAACAATAGGAATAAAGGAAAATATAACTAACCTAACTATAAATCAAAATAAAACACTAAATAATTACAAATAAAAAACCGGCACCAGGTGGCAAGGTGTGAAAGAAAGCTGGATGGCAATGGAGATCCGTGGGGCGAGATAGGCGCCAGCCCTCTGGTCACCAGTAGCTTCCACGAGCCGCTTTGCGAGCTCCCTAAAAAAATTATGTGCCCCGGGCCCCCAAGGCCCAAGCGTTTCAACCCCAAACGGCTCAAACATGCAGCCAGTATCAATGGCTGCATATTTGCGCCACTTGAGCTTTTCCGCTGTGTTAGCAGCAGCCCCAGCCCTAATTGAAGTCCCTGAAAGATGGGACGGTGAAAGGGTATGTATACATGTGGCATCCCATACCTACTAGGGGTCGTCCCAACTTCCAGGGAACGAGGGTCATGCCATCAGGCATTTTGCCGTCATCCCTATTAGACCTACATAGACCTGATGGTCCAATAAACATTTATTTATCTGCATACACTTCTTCTTCCGGGTCGTAACCTTATGTCTGAGGGACGTGACTATTATGGGTGGTGACTCTTTGAACCACTGCTCTCCAGGCCGCGCGGTGTTAAGCCTTTTGTACACTTGCCTGTAACGGTACCCGGCAACTACCGCACCTGTCCATCTCCGTGGTGCACGTCCTCTGCACCTCCCTCCATCGACGCGCCCAGTAATTATGCGCCTTCTCGCTATAACGCTTATCAGCGCCGCGCCTGACCATGTGTCCAAACAATTTGTGAACTCTTTGACTACAAATGGCGGACAGCCTTGTTGTTAAGCTCCTGCAATAGTTTTCGAGTTATTTAACTTAAATAGGGAAGAAATTATCACTGCACAATATCCAAAAATAAAAATTTGAAAGTTAATAAAAACTATAACAAGTCTGTGGTATAGGTACGGAACCCTTTCCGCGCGAGTTTAAGTTGTACCGCACGTGTCCGGTTTTTAGGGTACCGTGCCGAAGGGGTAAAACGGGACCTTATTACTAAGACCGCTGTCTGTCCGTCTGTCTGAGTCTGTCCGTCTGTCACCAGGCTGTATCTCGTGAATAGGGTTGCCAGACTTACTATATTATATAGTATTGTACTGTATTTTGGCTCCGCGTACTTTATAATATACAAAGCACATAAAGTACGCTAAAATACTATATTTTTATCATACATTACAAAATAACAACGAAAATTGGTTTACGAAAATTACAAAATAGTTTCCGAACGCAACATAACAAGAAAATATGACAGTGACACTGACATTTGATACAATTATATTTTGTCTGTAAACCCCTTATTAGCACTTTCATGACATTTGATTTGGCGGTTAAAGTTGTGGTCTTGTGGTAGATTAAGTAAACGTAAGTAAAATATATTTATAAACGACAAAACTTTAACAGGGCTTGTAAAATCGAATCAAAAATATGTTACTAAATAAAGTAGTTATTACAATGACAAAAAAGTTTGTGTTTATTTTTATTTTCAAGAACTCAAGAAGAATAAACAAATATTTATTTTTTCTAACTGTACTTTATTTATGAGACCTTTAAACCACTATGTACATAAGGTGCAGCGGGGCAATCTTAACTGCGGGAAATTTCAACTAATCCAAATACTTTCTGTGTTTTAAATCATTTACTAGAGTGCCATCTACGTCTGGATAGCGGAAAAGCGCTTTCATATTTTGACTATAGATGGCGTCGATAGACCTAATGCTCTCTGATTTACGCGGCGATTTTGTTTTCGACTAAATTTCCTGTGTGCACGTGAGAGTTGGCTCCGCAAATTTTAAATAAAAACAGTGGTTTTTAATGAGGATTTACAAATTTTTAAAATGCGAGTTGCATACATATAGTCTAATTCATGTTTCTATGTTGCTCATTTATGATCTAGTTTATGTTTTAATAGTATTTTGGCGATAGTTAGAATAACCCCACTAAAATTGAGATGTCTGGTTTAAATTACCCCTCCATATTTTATATGAAAATGAACAAACACTAGTGATGTGCACGATTCGAGATTTTTTTTCGATGTAAATACCAATTGAAAAATACTGACCCTAAAGGATTATATTTTTCTTTTATTTCTACTTCATAATAGTAATTTAAGTCATGTTTTGTTTTTATTTATTATCGCAGATAGATCACTATTATCAAAAAAAAAAGAAAAGTCTTACACAATGGCAGAACTGCAGCAAGATGTGAAAAATAAAAATATCGACTTATTAATATCATAAGTCCCATCACTATTTACTATGGAGTGCAGTCGAAATAACCCCGCTAAAATAGTATAAGTCTTTTTTTGCATAACTGAACCTACCTACATAAATAATAGGGTTCAATTTTAATTCCTGACCCCATGACTAGCTCAGGAGCTCAGTTTTAGCAGTTTAAGTTCACTGTAACGGAAATTATTATCGATAGTTGCATTTGCCCCTCGGCGGGGGAAATATGACTATTTTTGCCTTTTTATATAAACAACACATTTTATAGTATATAGAGTCAATATTTTAGGATGCCAATCCTAAAAAATAATACCTAAATCACTAATGTACAGTATGAATGCATTCAGTTGTCAGTAAAAGTACTGTAGATGGCATTTATCAGTACTGAAAGTTGTACTTTACAAGTTACCAGTCGAAATTGCCCCTCTGCACCTTACTATATTTGTCAAAAAAAAAACCTGGCAACCCTACTCGTGAACCGTGATAGTAAGACAGTTGAAATTTTCACACATGAAATATTTATGGTGCCGCTATAACAACAAATACTAAAAACAAAACAAAATAAATATTTAAGGGAGCTCCCATACAAAAAACTTAAAAATATGCTCGTTGTGTTCATCAGGCGCTGAGTCTCAAAATGTATGAAAACTAAAATCCGACTCGCACTTGACCAAATTGTACTGATATTATTTAACGTTCTTATTACTGATCAAAAATAAAAATTATGTTATATTTATATTAAATTAAAGCAGGTTATAATTAAGTGTATAATTTGTATAGATAATAGTACGGAACCCTTCGTGCGCGAGTCCGACCCGCACTCGGCCGGTTTTTTTTTATTGTAGACTCGTTATTATGTCTTGAATTGAAGATACAGAATACGTGTTTCGTTCGCAGCGACGCGACGTTGCCAGACCGCCACTCGATCGTAGTGGCAGGTTAGATATCAGACATCCTATTAGTTGTCAGTTTTACCAGTCAATGAGACTAGTGTAGAAATAATGTAGTACGCGCTGTATTAGACTAAACAAACAACTAATCAATAAGTAAATAGGTTTTGGAAGATATGAGTAGTAAGTTTGGGTTCGGATCCTCCCGATATTTCGTATGTATGATATGATATGCATACTCCCGTATAGTTACTTACCTAGACTTAGAAATGGACCGATTATGATAGTGCTTTTCGGGATTAGAAACTAGATCGCGCTCTTTGGGTAAATACCTTGTCATGCATGCTCATGTCATGAGTGTCATGACACTCATAAAGTGACGCGCGTCGCATATTAATACGGTATTTTTTTATGTAACCAATAAACAGAATTTACCAAAATACTCAGAAAACAACAAACTTCAACTTACATATTTATGTTATTTTAAAGAAGGTTTCAGTTTGACAACAGAAAATTGAGACGTCATTACTTACATAAATTAAAATTACTCTAGTGGCTCGGTGAGCGGTACACCTCTCAAAAAAAAATATTTTCTAATATCAAAATTTCCAAAAGCTGTCTCGACAAAAACATTCTATATTATTATCGAACGCTTCACAAAATTTCACGAGAATCTGTAGAGAATTGCGACCTATAGAGGAGAACATCCGGACAGACAAGACACACATGCGAAAGAATTTTTGTCAAAAGCTGAAACGGAGACGCTGCGGTCGCTCGGTCAATTAATCATATTTTCGCTACACTACAACTTAAACTAAACGAGCGTTTTTGAAGTTTCATAAAAAATTACTCAACTCATTTGACTATCAGTAAAATACCGTATCATGTCTTTTTCAAGCAAAAGGACCCTCATTATTGATGTCAATGAGGACGATTTCTAAACGCAGCATTAAAGGAAACGGCGCCTTATTGTCTCCGCCAAAAGGTACCTTTTTGCTTGAGGGCACAATTCCTCTTCGTGCATCCAGTAGATATGACAGCTACATACCACATCATGACGGGGTCTCGCAAAATATCGCCAGACCCATGACAGTCGACAACCCAGCATTAAATTAATAAACATAAGAAAGATTGAACAATCTCTGCTTAAAATGTAGTTTACACAAAATCACCGTTCACTTCAGTTTTCTGCTGAACGGAAGTGAAAGGAGGTGAAAACTTATTATTAGCGCCATTTTATCCAGATATTTTGATCTTCTATTTGACCTGAATGGCCAGAGGTTATCTAAAATCCTAAAGACAAGTCTCTGTCGCTTTAGATAGCACTTTTTAAAAGCCTTTGCCTTTTTATCTTAAACCTACCCACATAATATAAATTGCAACTCGAGTCTCGACTCTCCTTCCAAGACTTGAAACCCTACCCAGATAAGATAATTATCCAATACTAGTTCCAACCACGTCGACTTAAAGTCCATGTACGGTATGGTCGCTGTCATTCGGTCTTCAACCACACATCCGGGCTAGCTGTTGCAATGTTTAACTTCATTCACCTGTCCTTGTCCGCTCCAGAAAAAAACTGCACACCATAGACAATCAATTCAATGCACCTATCAAAACTCAGTCACGCAACCCGCGACTTTACGCAAACAACATAAGGTTTGTAATTTAAAGACAGTATGTTTACAACTGAAAGAGAATTGTTGCCGATCCAGGAAGCGTCCAAGGCCACCGCTGGCTGTCAAGCTTGACCAATATGGCAGCTGTAGAACTTTTTTTTACTTTCTTCGACTTGTTTACAGTTTGCGCGCCAACGTATCCGATATGAGGCAAATGGATTGGAATGTTTAGACGACTGACTTCTTGTTTATGCGGCTCTTGTAAATTTATTTTCGGGTTTATGGGCTTGGTATAGAATAGCTAATAAATGTAATGGATTGTCGTTACTGGTAGTTCGTTTCTTCGGTAAATAGTAATTTGCTAACTAAAATCGATAAATACTGAAAACGCCTTTCACTTCGCATTCCTACGTGAATTGGTAATAGACGCAAACGGAAACTAATTATAATAAATAAAGACATTGTAATTTGTAATACATGCGAATAGGTTTGAAATGTTTTGTTTGTGATAGAATAGCTAGCAAAGTAGCAACTTATCTCTGCAATGCATATTAGATTACGTATATGTATACAGGATGATTTTGGGGTCGTGATCCGAAATAATTGTACATGGTCAAAAATTCAAAGTAGACAACATCACAGTCGGTATGAAGGCATATAACTCAAATAACTTACTTTTTTAACAAGGTTTAATAGGAAATAATACTTTTTCATACAATTTGGTCACCCTACCCCACTGTCAACTCTCCATACCATCCGTCAGACTACTCTTATACCCTACGGTCATCATGTTTTTTTGTGATTTTGTATTTTTCTCATTAGAATAAATTAAAAATGAAATGCGTTTGTTTCGTGTCACTACAATTTTTTTACATGGCTAACAGATACCAAGTCTAAAAACGGGTTCGATCCACGACCCCGAAATCACCCTGTATTAATATATGTATTATTTATATATGTAGGAAAGTATCTATGTATGTTTATTACTACATGATTTATATGCTTATTATTGACGTGATCGTATTGTAAGTTGGATAAGTAATTCTTTTCGTTTGCCACGCATTTTAATACATTTGTCGCTATTTTTCCGCTACCCAAAGGTTTTCTGGAAGAAATCGCTCTTTAGCGATAAGACCGTTGTTTACCTCTAGTTTTAAGTTTTTATACTCTGTATTAATAGTCTTATTTATTGAGGTGTGCAATAAAGATATTTGTATTGGAAGTCAAAGGCAAATACTCACTGTACTGTACTGTAAGTCTACAGATGTAGAGAATCGGTTAAATTTCATGTGCTCTGTCTACCTATTGGGATCTCAGGCGTGAATTTATGTATGTATAACGAACATTGTATTACATAAACAACGCATCAAAGGCGTGGAAAGCCTAAACGAATGCTTATGTAAATGCCTGACGCTATGCTCATTGAAAGGGTTCGGCAGTACAAGACTAAAGTTGTGTTGTATTGTATGCCAACAACGCGTAAATATCGGCAAGATGCCAAAAATCCGTATGGCCAAACAGACGTATTCACCACAAACATTCAGTTACATTACATCTATACAATTCTAGACGCTACTCACAGGCTAGAAAAGTCGAAAGTGCTCCGGATTCTAGTCCTAACTAGCCTTTTTAAGATGGGACTGTTCTGAGCCTTTGGCACGAAACGAGTGTTTTGATGAAACTGCACGAGTTTTTATTTTACAAGCGATGTATTGTAAAATTTTATGCCCCAGATTTCCTTGTTGAGAACTACCTAGGTTTTTATAGAAGACTTCTGTTATTTCATAGTGGAGTTGCGTAACCCAGATATGTACGGCACATTTCTGGGTCCATTGGGCACAAAATAACTCTAGTCATGCTCTGCTGCTGTAAGCATCAAAATAATCTAAGCCTACATGAAAAATCTAAAGTTTGGACTTTGGGAAACTAAATGACATTGGACCACTTTCTAATAGCATAGCTATTAAGATAAGGGACGACTCTTAAGTTGTGATATAAATTACGTTTAATCACTTTCTAACAACTCTTAAGGTAGGCGAATCTAGGTAAGGTAAACTTACCAGTGCTGGACACTAACCCAGAAATTGAAACTTTCAATCTAACTTCATGACAAATTGGACGAAAGGCGTCACCTATCGAGCATTAAGGAGCCAACCATTGGGACGCTTCCCTTCTTTTATCTTTATAAGTAATATGACATTCTATGAAACAAACAATACTTAAATAAAGTATCATAAACCGTAAGACCATAACTTTCAAAGTAAGTCAAAATCGAAAATAAACTTGCCTAAATACAACAATGGGGTTAAATATTTTGACATTTTAAAGGCTCCCATAGACCTATATCCTAGACCTATATTAACACTCCACCAGACTTAACCCCTTAACTAAAACCCCAGAACACTCTTCCTAAGTGTGTCAATTATGCAAATTAGCGAAATAAACTTCCCTAAGAGCTCACTCGTTGCTTAATTGCTTGAAAAGCCTGTTTTTGCATTTAATTTTATGGAATTTTTTTGTTTACTATGCGTTCATTATTCAGTGTTTATTATAGTGAAATTGTTAGTCTCTTCGTTAGCAGCGACATCTGTTAACTTTTATTAACCATTTCGAACCCGTCATCTCCCGAATCCGGAGATTACTGTAGACATATCTAATTATCTATTCATAAAAAAATATCGATAAAGATGGCATTAAAATATGGTTTTGTTTTGTAGTTTGCAAAATGTACAATATACTCATTACGAGCAACTTCTGGCAACTTACTCAAAATTCTGTCAATAGTTGTTGCTCACTCACTAAATTCCCGAAGGTAAAGTGTATGGAGTTAAATAGTTTCGATGTCCACAATGTACAGTTTCCCGAGTAAAGTATGCAGGTATTGTTTGTAAACGGCGCAGTTGCACAAGCAGTTTACCTACAACGCTGACTCATAGGAAACACGCCATTACCTGAAACAAACACATGATTGTTAAATCACAAGCTCTATTATACAAGTTTCAACAGTTTGTACAGTTAATTTTCAACAACAGGGGGCGGCGTCCCAGGAAAATATAACGAACAATTTTATAAGTCTAAATAATGGCAATACTAATGTGTTGTAATGCGCTTGAATAATAACAAACGTCTGGCCCACGTGTGGCCATTTGACCAGTGTTAACATAATTTTTAAGAAAAAAAAACCGACTTCAATGGGGGAGTCCGGTGAAAGATTATTAATCTTAGATGGTGCACTCTTAGATTCCATACAATAAAATACAAAAATGGCTATAAGTATGTTTATAATGGTAGAAGACTAAGTACCCTCAATTCCTCATGAAATCATGGAAAAACCTTGCTTGCTTGACAAACAAAACGAAGAGAACTAATCGCCAAACGTGAACTACGCGTCGTTGAAGAGTTCCGTTCTGATCATCATCAGCAGTTCCACTTCATCAAATGTCACTTTTATGAATGAAAATGCTTGATTAGTTCATGAAAATACTAAAATCACTATTTGTGTGCCTTTCACATTTGAGGAGTTTCCTCGATTCCTAATGGATCCCATCATCAGAACTCGAGCATGACAAAAATCAATCGTGAAAATAGAACTTGCTTAACAAACACAGCTAGAAGGACAAATCGCCAAACGTGAACTTTTCGTCGTTGAAGAGTTCTGTTCTGATCATCATCAGCAGTTCCACTTCATCAAATGTCACATTTTTGTATGATAATGCTCGATTTGTTGATAAAAACACAAAAATCACTATATGTTTGCCTTTAAGATTTGAGGAGTTCCCTCAATTCCTCATGGATCCCATCATCAGAACTCGAACATGACAAAAATTAATCGTGAAAATAGAACTTGCTTAACAAACACAGCTAGGAGGACAAATCGCCAAACGTGAACTTTTCGTCGTTGAAGAGTTCTGTTCTGATCATCATCAGCAGTTCCACTTCATCCAATGTCACATTTTTGAATGCAAATGCTTGACTTGTTGATAAAAACACAAAAATCACTATATGTTTGCCTTAAAGATTTGAGGAGTTCCCTCAATTCCTCATGGATCCCATCATCAGAACTGCCTTTTGACAAAAACGGGACCAATTTGGATATATATACATACAATCAAAAAAAGAAATTTTCAAATTGGTTAAGAAATGACGGAGTTATGGAGTAACAAACATTAAAAAAAAAAAACATACAACCGAATTGATAAACTCCTCTTTTGAAATCTTGAAGTCTGTTAATAACTTAAAGTAAGTGAAAAGGGCAAAGTGTAGTTCAATAGAATATAGAATTATCCATGACTGCGCTATTAGATATAGCAACCAGTATTTCCTGAAAACGTTAAAAAAATCAAACGTTTGTATACCAGAGAAACCCTTAAACCTCTGTCTGAGCGTATTTTTTCATGGCAATCATTTTAAATGCCTAAAATCTGAACACATACAGTACATCCTCGGTTTGGTTGTTTCGTCGATCTTGGGCACGATAATTCTATAACAAAACCTCAACTCCTCAGACTCCAAGACCCATTAAATAAATGCAGGTGACTTCAATCTTGTAGTTTATGTACATAGTTGAATAAAATTACTCTACGCGCCCATATAATCGTTTTCTTGCATTTGCGAAACAGCTAAACGTAAACCCTTTATTTGGTTTAAAACAATGCTAATCGTTTCCCGAATACAAATGGAGCTATCAACATTGTTGCAATGTTCACAGAGAGCAAAAATCTGAACACCAAAAGCTGGCATCCAAAATGGAGTCATAAATTCCGCCGACGTTGTTTAATAAGATTTTATGTGCTCATAGTACCCGAAACTAATGAAATATGTATGCCGTAACCTGCAAAAAACTACATTGTTTACCTAAGCACCAGTTCTAGGAGTTTTTGTGCGCAGAAAAGATTTCGGTTGGTATTTCAGTGATACTCGTACCAAAACTGTAACTTTTAAACAACATTCATTACAATCTTGAGAAGCGTCAAAGTAAGCCACGCGTACCACAATTAACATAAATAGTAATACAGAAAACATTACTATGAAGTCACCTGTATTTTTCATGTGTAAAGGTTCTTTACCTTTTGTTTGGTAGTTATAATGAACAACAACGAATTGAACACGCACACGTAATGACATACAGAATGAGTAAGTAGGTATGTTAAGATTGATGATCTCGATGTTGCAGATATGTTTTTCTTTCGTTGAATGATTCATTTCATTGCAGGTTCGGATTACATTTCGCAAAACATTAGGATATGTGCTAATATTACTGTCAAATGCCAACGCATACACGTATTGCTGCATTTGCATTGGTAACTGAGAGTTGACTCTTTAAACACCCCTATAAACCTGTAGAACAGGTCCATTTAGAGTGCTTCCTAATTTAAAAGTTCAATCGCACAGCAATAGACGGGAGGTAAATTGAACTTGTTGGCTGTAAAGGCGTGAAAGTATTGTTTATAGCGAACTCGTAACATTCTAATAGAAAAAGAGGAATGTACAGGAATTTCTAAAGCTTAAAGACAGCGACTTTATAAAATTCTTTGGCAGAATTGACTCGATTTTGCAAAATCCTTTGGTCTATAGCGTTTTTACCCAAAGCTATTCAGTCCCTGCAATTTGGTCCCTAGCCGGAACTCGTTGATTGCTCCATTTCCCCCTGGCCCGGACCTTCGGGATATTATTTCTGCTCGAGGGGTTTTTCATTAGGACCTCAATCTGGTCAGATAGCCGTGAGCAGGTTTTTGCGCAAAATGTATACAAGAGAAGCATAGCTTATACGTGGTTAAAGCATGCATTAACAAAAACGTGTTGATTTGAATGGCGGATTGATTTCTACTATTCAGCAACAGTCAGTTTGTTTCGCAGGGTTTTTATTTCACCAGCACGACAGACGACCGTTCACACTTCAGCATAGCATACGCACCCGATGACAAAACCGTATTCATCAAACCCAACCCGGCTTACCCGGCAGTTTTTAATTTCGTAATCTACCCTTCGGTATATATTCATCCACAACTTCGTTTTACATGTTGAGATGACTTTGACAATTCATGCAATCTCTTATCTCACAATCAAGATACACCTCTATGTGTCGGATTAGGGTACGATTCAGATTAAAAACTTGATATTGACGATTCTATAGCTACATACAAATTTCGATCGTCGAAAGGTAACGTGTCGCTACCGGCAGCCATTCTAAATATGGATCGTAGCTCGTGTAAGCTTATGTTCACTGTCATATTAATGTGTGCCATAAATATAACGACGAACACAATATCCGGTTTGGAAGGACCAAAAGGAATCGTGTTTGGTTGATTTATGGAGAATATTTCAATGTTAGTCGCTATGTGTATGTGTATCATTCCTCAATGTCCACAATAACGTTTATAATCACATTTAGTGTAGAAACGGCGAAACGTAAACAAAAGAACAAGCTGAACAAGAACTTCTGAAAAGAGTCATTTTATTAATCACAATGTAAGAAGCATATTATATTACGTTTAAAGAGGAAGAACATTTCCACGTTTTCCTCTATTTTTTTTGGTAGCCTATATTATATCGTGTCCCACTGGTGGGAAACTTTTCCGCCACTCGTTTCGGTCCTGTGTTCCTCCTAACCTGTATGGTTCCCGTCAATCCGTATAAAACGCATCAAGGTCGTCCCGACATCTCCTTTTCGGTCTGTCTCTGCATCGGTACTATCGGTAGCCGTCCTGTGGGATCCATTCGGTGGCTAATTTGGCCCATCGCTTCGGGTGTGTACGGCAGACGTGCACCCGCATTCCTCTATTTATTATATTTGGATGCATGTCAGCGGAAGGACGTCCACTGCTAGACATAGACCTCCCCCAAAGAGCCACAATGACGTTCTGCGTGGGGGGTAAATATTATATTTACTCGTATTTAATTATCTTACATGGCATTACGCTTTTACCATGTCTTGTCAATTCATAACTGGCAACTATCATAGTCAGACCTTAGACAATTTAAATAAAGAGCTATAATATACGAACCTCATTTACGAGAATTCACAATTGGCTCGATAGGTAAGTACACGTATATAGAGTAAAGACTGGAGGCACAACGGGCTCCTTTCTGTGGTAACTAGTATATATATTTCACATAATAGGTAAACAGTAGATAAAACGAAGATGCCATTGTTTGTCTCTGGCTTTTAGTAAAAAATGTCGACTGGCGTTTAAAAGATTATATTTATTTACTGAACACCTACATAATATTACGGTGATTTTTCGAGATTCGTAAACATGTTACAGACGTATTTAGGAAGGTATTTAACGTCGGTAAATTTTATACTTACACACGTCATAGCGCCCATCTCAAAAAATGGGAATAAATGCCAAAAGAGACGAGGGTACTGTGCGCCCACTTGGCAAAGATTTTTTCGAAGACGAAAAGAAATGTCACTTAATATTATGAAATGGTGTTTAGATATGATATATGCCCTCGTACTCAAGGTTCAATGATGAGATTCACGAGGAATCGAAAGAATTCTTTAAAAATTGAACAAACGCACACGTTAAGCGATTACGGAAAATCAGCGAAACGGTTTTTTTTATATTGGCATTTTGATTAGGTTTAGTTGACTGTTCTTGTTTCTCCGAGACTGGAAGTTCCATTAATCCCAAATCGGCCATCGTCGTGCGCATCGCATCCTCCACCGAGAACGGTTTTGTGTGTCGTTAGTTTCAGTTTGAGCTTCTTTGAGGTTAGGGTTTAGGTACTGGACTGCACAAAAAATAACTTACCCTATGCTACTAGTAATTCCATAACAAGCACTACCAACAAAATCTGTAAAAACAACACATACTTACCTAGAACGTTCATTTTATAATTATATTCCAGTATTGGTAAGGTTCATTTCATTAAACATGACAACCCTATATGCGTACTATCATTGTTTACTATATACGTACGCAGCTGTAGATATCTGCATGTTTACAACATATCTTTCAACGTCCCGACCTTCCAATTAATCACAAAAATGTGACATTGCGTATGCCGACTAATTTGAATGAATGTATTTACGGTGTAGTCTCGCGGCGTGGCAACGTCGCGGCGCCCGCAGCGGCGAGCTGGCAACGCGATGCGGCTACGGCTACGCCTGTCGAGCTGGCAACGCCGCGCTGATTCAGCACTTCGCAGTTTATTTTATTTATGGAGTAACTTTTCATTTTCAAGGCAACGCAATCGTTATCGGCTTTCGTGAATGAGAGATTTGAAAACTAGGAGCTAGAAATTGATTTCCATTTTACAAACACGTACTTGCGTCACAATGTGTTCATTGACGTTGAACTTTACATAGGTGCACGCACGTTGTTTTTGTATTTTGCATTCTCTCGATAGTTTGCACCAAATTGGGATACCTGCTTTATACTGTTCACACTGTCTAATGTTTAGTGTCACATATCAAATTATATTTTCTGAAGTTTTTAGAATTCTTTCGTTATTATTATTATCTTAATGGTAATTATGCTTCCCGTGCCTCTCAACCAGAGCAGTCGCACCTCAGTTCCTCCAACAAAAACCTTGTAAATACAAACTCGTACCTACTTACTGTTTGTTGGAGGAACTGAGGTGCGACTGCTCTGGTTGAAACTAAGTACAAACCGTTCCACATTCCTGCTCCGTAATTCACGCATTGTTTTCTTGTGGACGAGAAAAAACTCATCAGTAATCGTTGCATTGAGTTTAGTAAACACTCTTTGTGTGGTTGATGGTGAAACTGAGATGTTTATTAAATACACAGTTAGAGGTTGTTAGAGGACGTTTGACTCAGGCAAGAGGGCTACCCATGCATTAACGCTACACTACAAGGAAGGGTTTTTGTGCTCAGCCGTTGGCGCCACTGTCGGGTAAGGTCCAGCTGTCACAGTTTGTTATTACTTAGATATTATGGACGTCAAAACAAAGATTACATTTCAATCAGGTTTATTACCATACCTATATGAACCGTAGCGTAAAAATATCGATCATGCCACAGTGTTGCGTTGCGAAGTCTTGCCGTTTTGATCGGAAAAAAAGAAGACATAAGTTTCAAATCACTGAAATAAATTGATTCGTAACTCATATTTGTCATAATTACATACATACATAAACTCACGCCTATATTTCGCCCAAAAGGGGTAGGCAGAGCACAAGAACATTAATTTTCCGTGCCACTTTAGCAGGTATTTACCAGATTATTCTAAGTAGAAATAAGCCCGCGTTGCTCATCCACAAACAGTGACATTTGACATTTCGGAACCTTCACGCTACACTAGCTTTCATTACGCAACGTTTTCGATCGTGCGTAAGTTAAAATCTCAGTCTTTTCGAGCCCGTTCTGAGGGAGAAAATACTAGCTTTTGCTCCCTATAATTTACCAGGGAGCAAAAGAGTGTTTTGCTCCCTGTCAGCAGAGCAGAAATGAAAAAAAAACACAGAGAGCAAAAATTGGGGTTTGCTCTAAACGGGCTAGAAAAACTTTTTTTCGAATAGGAGAAGTGAAAATATACTTACATTGAACTTGATTGATCGATGCGATAATAAGGAAAATCAAGGCTGCTTAGTATCATCATGAAGGGACTTACATACAATAATAGCACAGAGACCTATTGCACCAGCACAGGTTTACAACCATTAATTTCAACAACAACAAACCTCATACAAAATATTGCGTTGTCTTAATATCATACATTAGACTATGTCGGTTCGTCTGTCGGCACGTCTGGCAAAGCAGATGTCATTACTGTCGCCGGGAACCGTGAAATTAGACTTACATCAGTGATTGGCCTGCCTACAAAACATCCTACAAAGTCTAAAAACCCAGTTTAAGTTGACCTGGAGATTCTTAATAATTATGCGTAATTGGAGGTCAGATTTATACTGGTCAGTCTAGCAGTGAATATTGTGAATATCAACCATGGAACCGTGTCCAAGGTCTGTGAATTGTGTTACTTGGCGTATAAGTACATTTAAATTACGGTTCTTGAAGACAGCAATGGAAGTGGAGCAGTTAATAGTGTTATTTACTGCGAATACAAGAGTTTTAATGACATTGGCACATGGCAAACGATTGTGTTAAAGTATTTAAATACCCAGAAGGTAGACACAGTAAGGCAAAATACTACTGTGATTTTCTCCAATAATGCGAGAAAATGAAATAGCAAGCAAAACACAATTTATAAGGATTATCTTGTCTACTGATTAAGTTTTCTATGGAATTCTGACGGATTTATCTTTACTAAAATGCAATCCACACCTAGATGGGAATCTACAGACGTAGACAATACTAAAAGGCTCATTGTACGAGTGAGAATCTGTAGAAATGACAAACTGCAGAAAGAGGTTTCCATATAAATTATATATGTAGAAATGGAAATGTACCTATACGTCTAAAACAGCGTTTGCCATACATTCTTATAAAATATGCGCATATTTAAGAGGAAATTAAAAAATATTTTTTCGATTCTTTACGTTACATAATATGTAAGTAGAAAATAAGTCGATCTGAAGGAAATCATTAATTGATTTTAAATGCTTCCTGCAGTCAAACTGTCTAAAACTGTTTTACAAGGCTTTTGTTAAAATTGTAATATTTGTTGCTTGTTTAATAATAAAAATAATAAACCCATGGCAATACAAAGCAAAGCAAGGTATAGACAAGGGAACATTCGATGAACTACACCAGTTGAAAGAGAGTAGTAACTAGATACCTGTAATTCCTGACCATCCCATCCTCCTAGCGTTATTCCCAGTACAGTTGCATCCTGCAGGATGCCTGGGGTTCGCTACCTAATCCCAAGAATTGGCGTAGGCACTAGTTTTTACGGAAGCGACTGCAATCAGACCCAACCCGGGGGAACCAGACCTGTAACTGCCTGTAATTCCTGACCATTAAAACTTAATTAAGTTAAACAATAGCGGTCCAATAATCTCTCTTTACTTCATTATCATTAAGGCGGCACTAGGCACTAATTCTTAGTAAAGAAGTAATTTGCAAACTTGTATAATTAAATCCTACAACTTTTCTTAGCAAAAAGGACACTTCTTTTAAGCGTAAATTTCTTTAATGATGCTCATTAGGCAGTGCTTTGCCTTAACTTTTAATTATTAGAGACTTTTGTGATTTCACTAGTTACACTCATTTTCATTTAAAATTCGTTTAACATTCGTTAACTATCCAAGAAAGTCTAAATTCAACAAAGCAAGAGTTTTTTTTAGATTACCTTCACAAACACAACTCAATCCTCAACAAGTAAAATTTCTGCTCAAATCTAGTAAAATTGAGCTCACATAAGAGATAGCATGAACTCAGGATATTGTCCAAAATGGTAATATACCTTCACTTGGAATATCGAAAATTGCGGAACTGAATTTTATGTAAGTACACCAAAAAGGCGACTTTATGTTATGATACGGATATCTCCGAAAACGGCGTTAAACATTGTATTTTTTTAATTATTAGTTGGTGGGTCCGTAATATTTTGGTATGTACATAATTAATGAAATAATCAACGCATACGCACTACCATCTGTGGTGAGTAATAGTAACTTCTCCACATAATGGCCTGTGCTGTGCTTCAGCCGTGAAGATGCATTCTGCAGATCTGAATGCACCGGACGTTCATTGTACGCATGCGTATTATATGCAAATGATGTTTTTATACTAGGTATTCACCACGCAACACACCTTAGAACCAATATAAGGCGAGCTTTGAATACAAGGATGTGATGAGTTGAGGAGACAGTTGTATCCATTCTTATTTTAAAAGGTGTTAAAATGTAAGGAGGATGTTTCTGTTGCGAATCTTTTATGAGAGTAACTTAGTTAAATCTTTTTTTTCATAAATGTAAAATGTAAGGCTTTGTGTTTTCATGGCGTAGCTAACGGTTAAAAGGGCGAATAAGCGCAAAGCGCAACACACAGAGAAAAAAATAAAAAATGAAACGTTGTTCTTGATAGGTACCTAAGAAAATTATTCATAGTTCATTAGCATCGTGAATGGAATAAGTATATCTGCAAGATATGATTACAAATCCATTTTGATAATGATAATACTTATCTTCATTTCACTTTTATATTTGAAAAAGCAAACAATGATAGGATTGTCTAGGATTACTATTACTAGGTATATAGCATGTCATATACGGAAACGTTACTGCGCTAAAGAAACTAAGCATGTTGTTTGGTAAAAAAGACGATACTTAAGTATTATGTTATGCTGCTGCAAAAAAACTTAACTAGGTAGTTACTGAGAAAATAACCAAACGCGAGCATTGCGGAGGTCGCGTTCAACGAACGATTTTTATAAATGGAATCCGTTTAAAAAAGAAAACTTGCAATTCGAACGCATTAAAAAAATCGCATTCGCGCCTGTTGCCCGTTGGAAGTGGGTCGACGCGGCAACGTCGCATAGCGGTACCGGGGCGGAACGGCAACGGCGCGCTGCCAGCTCGATACCTACATTATTGATGTGGTTAGCAGTCTGGCAACGCCGCGTTCGTATATTTTTGATTGCTAACATATTAATGTGGGTGTATTTCTGGATCAGACTGCAAATGCTTTCTTTCATATCGTATTTGGGATATACGATATGAGCCTAGTGATAGTGATAGAGACGTATTGTAGAATTAGAAGGTAATTTATTTGAGCTCCAACACTGAATGTTTTGTAGCTGTTTTACCTCAAATTAGGTAGGTACCTGTAGTTTACATTTATTGTGAGTTACCTACGTCATTACCTAGATCAAATTACATCGAGTGATTAAGGACAGTCTAATTCGAAAATATGTGTTGAACTTGTAAGTGTATGTGTTCTAAGTTCTAACACTTCTAATTTCTAATTTGCTTGCACTTAATTAGCCGTAAATAGTTCCTCGTGTTAATTTCGACGTTCAAAGATATGCGTCAACATTTTATTAAGGCTGAATAGTTTATGTAGGCCCCGATTCAAATGCTATTCGTTTCTATTGGGTTTTACAAATGTGCAGGTTACCCTCGACACAGTCTAGTAAAGATATTGATATCTATATGTAAGTACACACTTTTTATATTGTTTGAAAGAGCACTAAAGATCAGGTTCAGGCGGGGTAATTCCCCCTCTACGTCTATAATAGTCGAAATTACCACTGATAAGGGACCTCATAATTGTTCCTAATGAATAACAAAGATAGGTACGAACTATTAACATTATAATTGGAAAAGTATACTTGTTCGTTTGTTGCATATCATCAGTCTATCACGCAAACAGTTAAACTGAATTTGAGGAAATTTTGTAGTCCCGGCGAAATATATACCTAAGTAAGGGCATCCCGGAAAACAGTAGTTGGTAGTCAGTAGCCTACATCGTGTAGGTATGTGCTGAGTGCTATGCACACGAGCTTTACCAGGTCAAAGACGCAGGCAGAAACTAGTAAATCTAAACAGAACATCATCATCATTTGTAAGGCATTTAAGGTTCTCTGCTGGAGTTAAAGAAAAATCTTACACACAGAATTTGCGGAATTTCGGGTTGAAGCCCCTTGAACGGAGAAGGAAAATTGCGAATGCAATGTTCACATACAAGCTTGTAAGAAGTAGCTTAGACTGCCCGCAATTATTGGCCCTCCTATCTTTTCGGGCTCTATTTCGACCGCCCCGCAAGCCTATCACGCTTCTATGCCCACCGCTTAGACGGATTGTCCTCGGAAGTAGCTCACCTATCCCAAGATTGTGTAAAATAATTAACAGCTGCAGTCACGTCATAGATGTACACTTTGACTCAGTTTCTAGATTTAAGGAAAGTATTTACGATTGTTTACTTGAATAATAACAACCCATAAGTATTAAGTAACAAATGCGCAATAAATCCAAAGTTTATCATCAAGAACATAGTAAAATTTAGATAGTTTAAAAGTTCACAATTTTTTAAATGCACGCGGTGTTTACCTTTAATTGATTGTTACACTTAGCATGTACCTACTAAATGTAATTGTATCATTATTAAATGTATTAGTGTAAACAATTGTTGGTGAGCCAAATAAAATAAATAAATAAAAATATCAGCCGAAGATCCACTGCTGGACCTCCCCCCCCCAAAGAGTGCGACAATGACGGTCCTGCGCCACCCGCATCCAGCGGAATCCCTTTGCCAGGTCAAATCAAAACACAATGATGATCCGTAACTAAAGAGTAAACCAACTACGTATTTGGAAATACAAGAACACTTCAAATGTTCGTTTAAGTGTTCTTCGGGACGTAATACAAACCGGACGCCGTTACTCGGCCGGTTGTAACTGCAGTCTCGGACACAGACAACTTGGGTTACATGAGAATTGAGAACATAGAAACTAAAAGAGGCTCAATTTATCGGTAAGTTTGTTAGCGCTTCAATTCTATTTCCTACCCAGTTTTTTTTATAGGATCTAAGTATGAATATATTATTGGTGATTCATTTGGTTCCTTCGCTAAAAAACTGACGACTCCGGTTGTGGAATGAGCTCCCTGCCGAGGTTTTCCCGAGGAACTACAGTATGGGATCCTTCAAGAAAAGAGTGTATACATTTTTAAAGGGTCGGAAACGCGCATGTGACACCCCTGGAGTTGGAGGCGTCCATAGGCTGCGGTGACCGCTTACCATCAGGCGGGCCGTACGCTAGTTTGCCACCGACTGGTATTAAAAAAAAATCATTTTTTCCGTGTACCCGCTACATATCTTTTTTACCCTTTTAGGCTGGGTGGGCCTGGTCAGGGTACATGAACTACCTAGATCTGGACACAGATACCGATCTGAAGAGCTGCGGCTCTTCTCCGCGAATACAGAAAAATATGCGAGGCCAACCAAGGTCGTGTGTTGTTTACCTATCTAAGTAAATGTTCTATTCAAATGTTCAAGCGTGATTAATCGAGCCTTAAGCTCTCAGCTCAGCTCGAATTTAAATAAATTTTATCAAAATCCTGCATGGGCATATCGACCGCTTTACCCGAATTTGTATTATACAAATAAATTTATTGAATAACTTTTGTACAAATGTTATAACTATAGACTAAAATTTACAGTTAGTTATGTATAAAAAGGAGCCTGAGCTAATAGGGATTCCCTGTGGTTCAGGCAAAAAGGTACCGATATTATTTCTTGTTAACTAGTACAATTACAGTATTGATAGTCACTCTGCCTACGGAGCTTGTGCTCCCGGGGTTTGAATCCATTCCCGTTCAGTAGCCGAATCCCGGCCAGGGCAGGGTATATTTGTTCTTGGGTGTTGAATCTTTTCTATTTTTCTATGTTTTTAATTTAAGTACCTATCTATATCGTCGCATAGTATATAAGCAATTAAGCATTAGCAGTTTGGGATAATGTCTATTTGTGTAAGATTGTCGTCAAATATTTATTTATAAACCTCAAACCCCGCCCGACTAAACGCAACGCATCGAAATCAATTCGACTCGTTGGCTTGGCTGCGACTATCGCGGGCTGCGGCCATGCGCAGTCTCGGTCGTGCGTCAGACGTCAGTCGCTCAGTCGCACGCCCGTCGCCCGCCCGCGAGCGCGTTTGTCGCGCCACAAAAACGTACGATAAAAAACACTGCCGTTGACGTATCACGATTACAAAAAGTGTATAAGCAATCCCATTTTGAACTCTTAACTGTGAACGCGAGGACTCATATTGCTTTGGAATTTCGATCGTTTTTTTCGTTTCGAATATAACCTCACTTTTCAGTCAACAGACGTTCTCATTTCCATATTTTAGAACTCGTGATAGATGTTGTAGTATTTGAGATAAACATGTTTGAGTTTGAACATTTGAATCCAATTCGTTTGATAGAAGAGGTAAAAGCGCGGCCGGCGCTGTACAAGACGGACCAGCCTTCGGATAGGGAAGAGAAGCTAGCGCTATGGAAACAGGTCGGGGCGGCGCTGTTCGAAGACTGGGATAGTTATAGCAAAGCTATGGCGTATGATAGAGGTGTGTATGCGCGTATACCGTTCTCAGGTGTGGAGCAAAATATTCTCAAAGCCCGGGCAATCCACAGTTAAAATAGAAGTATCACCTACCCATATTAAGATATTTAAATGAAAGGCATTTTTTATGTTTTAACCTTTACATGAAAATGAAAACGTTCTTTAAAAAGGACAGCGTGGAAATGTTAATTTGCCAAATGTTTACTGAACGAGCAAGAATTCGAAAACCATTAGGCAAGCACCAAGCAAGAAATAATTAATCGTTTTTGCTTTACGAGCAATATGTATTTTGCACACCACTGTTACTTTTTTAAGTTAAAATAAAATATGACAAAGAATGTTGAAAGTGACGAAACGCACGTATGGCGGTGACCCGGTCTTTTGCGATAGTTTATCGCGAGCAGGGAAAACAGTGGAAACGATTTTTATTGATATCGGTGACGTGACGCATGCTGCGTGCGATAAGCCACACAGCTGTTGTGTTAGATTAGCGCCTTACATTGTATCCGGTTCTTGGGTTCGATTCCCTCACGAAAATAAATTCCTTAGACAAGTTCGTTACTTCTCGATCTTGCCTTTTTCACGCAAAATACACCTAAGATTTATTTTGCCTTTAAAATGTGTAGGTACTTTACATAATTATCACATGTGATCTCGAGTGCGCATTTTGCATAATGAATACCAGTTTTTGCCATAGACACTATAATTTGGTCCTGTAGTAGATAAGATACGTCCTTAGATACCCTTTTTATCATTTTGATTGCTACTGACCTAACCAGTTATAATGAAATGCTAAGGTATTCCTCTGATTACAATACGGGCTGGGCCGGGCCAACGGAAACTCAATTTAAAACCGGCTCCAGCCAGGGGCTGTTTAGCAGCCCTTAACGATATTAAAACGAACACTTAGAGGTTAATATATCTTCGGTTCACGAAGTGAAATATCTATGAAAAACGAGTATGAAGTAAAATTAAAGCAAAAAGTACTATCATTACAAAGAATGACTGCTAATTATTTGGTTAATAATGGTAAAAAAATTGTAGGTAGGTAGTAGGTACATTAATAATTGTATGTTAAAGACTGCGCAACAAAATTGCATGTTAAGATTGGAATATAGCTTAGGGCAAAAACGACATCCTTTTATTTCATCGTACGTTTTTATGGTTCGAGTGGCCATAGTCAATAATTGTGCTATATGAAGTACGTTTATGTTCCAGTACTGCAGTTACAGAAAAAATGGCGGTCGTTGCGCGACGCGTACAATCGCGAGCTGCGGGCGCGGAAGACAGGTGTGCGGGTCAACGCGAGAGTGTACATGCACTTCAAACGTATGAGTTTTCTAGGAGGCTTCGAGGGGGAGCTTAGCGAAGAGTAAGTCAAGATGGTTTCCACCAATGCTTCTGTAATCGTAAGCGATGTCACGCGATGTTCGTTCAATTCTGATGTATGGAAGTTTTAACAATTATTTTTCTGCCGGCACCATTTTATCGTTGATGGATCTGCTCTGTAATCATAAGGTGGAACCTACTTTAATAGTACATCACGCAATAATCTAGAATCTGAAGGGTGGGTCTGAATTAGAACTGGCGTTTTTATAGTCCGGGTTGTCAACTAATCAACCGTCTATTTTGAACTTCTATTTTGTTATATCAGGCAAGAATTTATTGTATCGGTGGTTTTACATCTTATCAAGTTGTCACAGACACGTCTGTTGTATGTTGTATACATTAAACTGAAAGTCGTATATAAATGAGAATGTGACATCCAGTGTCTTAAAAAATGTCCTTCATAGCGTACATTACTTACAAAGCTAAGCTACTAGTCAAGCACATGAAATACAGCCCTTAACAATATGAATTTCATTGTTCCCAGAGACGATGCCGAAGAGGACGAACCTCTACCAGTCAAGGTCAAGAAACCCCGAGCCAAGAAACGGAAAGTTAAGGAGTCCTCTTCTGAAAATGAGGGGCCAGCTGAGGAGATTGAAATGCCGGTCGCCGTATACCCGTCCATAGAGCCAGGGGAGGATAGTGACAAGTTGTTTCTGCTGTCTTTTCTGCCGGAGATCAGGCAGTTGCCGCCGAAGATCAAGATGTGGGCGCGGGCGCAGATAGCAAGGATTATGCAGGTCGGTTCTAATGACCACGTAAAATCTAAGTTTGGTTATCAACTTATCACCATTTCTATCAGACTCGACTCGAAATATTTGAGTGATCGACATAGAAATAAATATACATACTGACTTCGTTTTTGAAGACTTCGTGGTACTGCTCCAGGTTTTACATTCTTGTATTACTTTATAAAAAGTCCCCACAAAAGAAAACTAGCTATGTTGTAGTTGTAAGACACAAAGAGTTGATTGACGTTGAAAATCACAGTATCAATTGATCGACGATGGATCGGTTAGTGATAACAACGTTACGTAAATACTACGCACTAACCTATCAAAATCAGGTTAGGTACATAGACAGCGCTTTGGTTTGTTTTTGCCTACATTTGTAAAATTGATGTCATGATATCTACATAAAATATATACGATTCATAGGTGCATGTAACTTATTGTTTTGTTTTTATTGACATCCCACGATTCCCGAATAAAGGTTTTGTAAACCTTACCTTACAGAAATTATAATTACCAGTCAATTAGGATTAAATATTAAAATTTTAATATTAATTAGAGACTTGGATATTTGGAGCTTGCTAAGGGACTAGTTCGATTTGTGTAAATTTGTTCCCTAATCTTTATTTATTGATCGAAAGCAGAAAAAATATTAAGCACGGAAAAGACCGGTTTGGTCATGGGTCTTAATTCCGCTCTTTATGTACATTTATTATGTTCACTTTAACTGAAAATTAAGTTAATTTTAACTATAGTCATATAGGGGACTATTTCTTTTTTGTAGGAAGCTGTATCAAGCCATTACAGCGAGCCAGGTGCCAGCATAGAACCAGACATCAAGCTAAGACGAAGGGATAGCGACGATTAAACGACATTAGTTAGTCATTCAACATTTACTTAATTATAATTAGTTACTAGAAGTGAGCTCGCAATTGTTAATGTTAATAGAAAAGTAAACAATATTTTGTTTATACCAAATGTTTTTATCCAATGTCTAGTTTTGCAACCCGAAATGTTAACAATTATTTTAAATTCGTACTAAGATTCGTAAAGAACGTCGACTGTATTCTTTGTTGTACTAAAACTAAGTAAAAAAAAACACACCTCCTTTGTAATAAATAATCATAGTGAGATAAAATCAAACCTATTGGCTATGAAGTAGGTGGTGGGGGTATAAGCTAAGCGATCGCAGCGCATACCATGCCAGAAATGCGTAGCTGCCGGGGACATCTGTCAAAATTTACTTTGGCGTTTCCTATTGGTTTCCTACGATTCGTTTCATTTTTATTTATTTATTTCAGTAGAATTTCCAATAAGGGGTCTTTCTCGCTTACTAAAATATTCATGTGTCATTATTTGACATCTCTGAGATTGACATTGTCCCGGGACGCATGACGTTTGACGTACACATAGCCATGTATGAAACTCCAATGGAGTTACGATATTTTGGCACAAAACTCGAAGAAAAGAAATAACCGAGACTTATGAAATCCTTTCTGAATATATTACTAAAGTACAAACGGTAGGTAAAAGATTTATTATCAAAATTCTCACTTCCCGGAGTTCCCACTTCCCGGTCGTCTTGGCAAGCTTCGGAAAGAAATGTTGTGGAATTTTTATTTGGCGCCGCTGCGTTGCGCAATTCTAAGCGCGGTATGAATCATTGGGCCATATTTATTATACCCGTGGGTTAGGTATAGGTATGTTGTATACGGTAATCCTATCCCAGGTAAGATCCTTCCAATATGTACAGTAGTAGGTATATTTATTTCGTTATTTACATAGGAATTAAGTTCTTCTCAATCTAAAATGCCCTGCCTGGGTAAACTAATTTAACTTGTTTGAAATTCTATCTCTTTTAACATAACTACCACTAAAATAAATTCCGAAGGGACGATTGAAAAAAAAAGTAACGAAATAAAAAGAAATAGGTTCGAAGCATTCGTTCATTCTATTCAATCTACTATCAGCACAGAGCGTAAAAAGAACGATGATGGTTTTATACATTATCTACAAAAAACAAGCTTATTCAGAAATGTATAGCCCGCTCTACGCTAGGTGCATAAACGCTTCTTGTATACTTAAATTGATAAAGTAGCATGTGCAATGCCAACACAGTCACATTTCTTTACTTCTCAACTATTACACAACTAATCATATGAACATAACGAAACTGCAGCACGAACACGAATTTATCAATTCCATTCAAAACCCTATTTTTGCGGCGTTGCCAGCTCTCGCGGCTCACTCCGCCGCCGTCGCCGCAGCGCAGCGGGCCAGTCGCGAGACGCCCGCGGCACGCAGGCCACGCAGCGCAACCGCCATGACTTACAGTCTCGACGTAGAGTCTTTCATTAACGAAATCAAGAAGCACCCGGAGATATGGGACCTGACGTGCGAAGACAACCGCCACAAGAACAGGAAGCACCGGGCATGGGAACAAATAGCAAGATTGTTTGTCGAGGAATTTGACGAGCTGCCTGACATAGACAAAAATGATGTTTGTGAGTGTCGTTTATTTTAATCATGTTCAGTTAATTAGTTACTACAGCCGTTCTTAAAAAAATGCATACTACGTAATAACTATAAATTTTTTGTTTGTTTTTCGCGGCAGTGACACGGTGAAACGCTTTGTCGTTTTGACGTCGATAGTTCGAGTAAAGGAAATTGTGGACTCGAGCACCCAACGCTTGTATTTTATGTTCGCGGTCACACTAAGCGCACATTGTCCTACAAGAAGGACAAACTTGTGATAACTTGGATAGGTATTTAGTGATTAAAGCTAGTACAACAATGAGATAGTTGAAGTAGGTCGGACACATTAATTCAACTTATACGTACCTACATTATGAAGTTATTCTAGCCACGTGGAAGGTCATGAGCTATTTTTACACTAGTTAAAGCTATTTATTTAACGTGTGTTGATTTTGCTATTAGCAATTACGTACTACGTGCCAGTGTTGAAATTTTTATTTAGTTTATCGTATGGCAATTATTTCGAACCGTGAGATCTTCGAGAAGACAGTACCAGTCAGTTTGTTGCACTTTTAGCACCTGTACGGTAACGGTGGGTACTACCTACGGAATTTCGATTTATTCGGTAGAATGTAATAGGATAGCGTCGTGCTACAATGGCGGATGGATCGAATTGCAGCGACTACATCTAATATGTATACAATACCTATATGTGGTGTAGGACAGATAGGTTTTTTTTTTTTTTGATCGACTGACCAGCGATTGGCCTTAGTCTCACCTGATGGAGAGCGATGACAAGGCCTAAGATGTTGCTCACTGATTCAGTAATAGCCATATTTAAGAATAACTGCCTATATACGTATACCCTGTATATAATTTATATTGCTCAGCACGGGGGGTCTACTCCAAAATCCGAACTTCGATGGTGCCGTCCCTTACAACACTCTCCTGTCATACAATATATGAGTGAAGGGGACGTCACCATACGAATTTCGGAGTAGGTCCCCAGGCCTCCTGTGTTATTAATGTTTATTTATTTGTATAGTACAAAAAACGCGTTCAATTAGGTATTAGCTTATCACAAAGTCAAAATGTTGGAGAAACAAACTGGTTTAGAGAACTTCAAATACTTCTAAAGCCAAATAGGGAGAACATAATTCCCTAATTCCGAGAACCACATCCGCTCACGAACCGGGCACTAAACCTTTTATTGCTTTCAGACAGAAAACTACACGGCAAATGGCGGAACATAAGAGACTCCTTCGTCAGAAACATGAAAAAGCCGGACAACAAAAAGGGATACATGTACGCTAAACACTTGTCGTTCTTAAACTCGATTTATAAGCCAAATTCCGGGAGCGAAGCGGAAGAGAATGACTCGAATTCCAATCAACTCTGGGCTGAGAGCGACGACGATCGCAAAATAAAAAACAAAAGACGCCGCTTCCAAGTTTTGAACGACTGCAACTGGAGCGACGACGAACCGTCGACCAAAGACAATTTAAAAAGAAAAAGGGCTCCGACTGAAATCCGGGTGAAGACTGAGCCGGCTATAGAATTCGTGGACGCACCTTCGATGCCGACGTACCCGGAAACTTCTTTCTCTGTGGAAGACGAAGACAGGTCCTTTTTTGAATCGCTCCTACCAGCAGTTCGGGCATTCGATTTGGACCAAAAATTGGAATTCCGGAGTCAAGTGATTACTTTGGTGAAGAACATAAGGGTTGCTGCACAGAACCAGATGAGCAGCTAGTGTTGGAACTGGCTGAGACTACAGTTAGAGTCGTAAACATGTATACGTTCTAGGACTTTATTGCATAGACAGTAAGGTCGGAAATATACATGTTTAAGTTGCTGACTGTATAAACTTGGCGTGAGGTCACTTAGATGTAAATACGTATAGCTTTACGTCTCATTCCAATAAAACTTAAGATTTGTAAAGTGTGTGTTTTTTTAAGGTTTAATTAAGCGAATATAATAAGATTAATAAGTAATCTAAATCGGCGCAAATCTTCTCAATGGGTCCCGAGACACCACTGTTTAACCACACCACATTAGACCTATCCTCATGTATGGTTGTGAGGCCTGGACACTAACGCAGAAAGTAAACTCCGGGTGACAGAGAGAAGTGTACCGAAAGATACTGGGACCTGTCAGGAGAGACGATGGCACATGGAAGATGCGTAAGAACGCCGAGGTTGAGGAGTTGGTGGCTGAACCCAACATCATAGGCGAAATAAAGTCCCACAGACTTCGCTGGTTCGGCCACCTACAGAGAATGGGAGAGGATCGCGCCGTCAAGAGAGCATACCTGAGTCGACCGACTTGGGCGGCGACCAGGTATCGCTGGGAAGACACAGTGGAGGCGGATCTGCGTCATATGCAGGTCAAAGGTTGGCAAGCAGTGGTGCAGGATCGGGATAAGTGGCGTGCTCTCGTTTCGGAGGCCAAGGCCCGTTTTGGGTCACTGAGCCAAGATCATTAGAATTTATTTTACATTTTTTGAGCACAGGACTTGTTTATTCCTTTCACTTAGTTCAGTAGTCGGGTTTTTTTTAAATACATTTTACTTTTATGTAATAACTGATTTATTATATTTAATTAAAAGAGAGAGAGTTGGTAAAACGTTATAATACCTAAATGATCATTCAATTTCTTAAATACTAACTAACCTAACAATGATTTTCAAAAAACTATTCGGTGATATGATAAGATAACCCACTACCCATACGTCGATTTTCATTTTTTTATTCTCACAAAATGCCGTCTCGTGGCATTTCATTGTCGCCATTACAGATCCGGGGTCGCCATATTGAGTTTTCATAAGTAACTGTCATATCTTATTTCGGACAATTTAAGAAAAGTCGATTGATGATGACTCTTACATCCAAATCGGCCCACGCATTTGGTCTCTAGAATGCCACAAAGGAACAAATAATTATTAATGATATAGTATAGAGAGAGAGTGATAAACACATTACCCTCCTTTGCGTCGCGCAGTTGGGTAACAACGCAAGGTGAGTTAACCTGAGAGTTTAGTATGTTTTAATTGTGTGAGCCATTGATGTTGCGAAGTTTCACATTTTCCAATGTATGCTATGTCAAGACATGAATGTATGAAAAATATGTGCACTATCTATCACATTACCACGAAGGAATTTTGCTATGAAGATTTCTTATGAGTCAGTTCAGTTACTAAACACGTGGCGATTGGCTTTACATTTACACACGCGTTTCCATATCCGCGATCCGCGATTGAGTCATTCATCATATCATTCTTCATTCTGCTCAGCAAAAAATGAATAGAAAATCGTCAATTCTTGATCGGCTGACGCATGTGACGAATAATTTCTAAAGGAGCTTATGGAAGAATTCATTTGATGGTGCCAGTCTCGCTAGGTACCTGCATCGTGTATGTATATTTTCGTGCCAGTCCAACGTGACTTAATCCATAATAAACGGTACAGTGCCATGCCAGTCCAGTGCTAGCACGTGCCGCCTATTGGGGCCAGCCAAAATGAAAGTATACTTATAAAATATCATTGGGGCCAGCAACATGATTAGTCTAAGAGCGCCATAAGATTTTCAATTCTCGTCTCGTACCTAATCTAAATTGACATTTTGACGGTTTTGTGAGTTATTGTGTTTATTTCATTTCAGAGTAAGTATATAAATATTTAGAGTAACGAGAATTATTCCTGTCACTCATAATAATTTTCAAATCATTGACATTGAATATGATCTGAGTTGCCTGCTGCTATTATAAAGTGAACTGAAGCAACTAAACGCGTTTTATAACAATAACTTGCTTTATTAGTACTATTAGTAGTCAAAGCATTCGCGCCAAAACAAAATAAATGTCGCTTGCCACAGGTATCCTAGGACTAGGATATTCACTACATCGGCACTTGTTATCTTTCTAACTAAATAGTCAGTGCGAGCTGGCAACGTCGCGTCGCGTGAAAGTGCCGATCGATAGAACAGCTCGCGGCAAGCGCACAGGGAGCTAGTTCTCTATATTTTATTCTACGTTTCGAATGGGAACGATGACCTTGATCATCAAGTACCTAATTAGTAAGGTTTGTTATATGATTTAATTTTACTACATCTTCTAGTAATGAAGCAATGAGAAGCTGAATGTTTAACGAAGACCACTTTACTTTTATGTTAGAATCGTTCAACAGGGTCTTTACTTAACAATATCAGGTGTTTCTTATAACGAGCCAAAGCTAATTAGCCAGATAGCTATATGACTTAAACGGTTTCAAGTTTTAATGCATTGCGGTTTTAAAATTTTAAAATATGCATTACTGTTATTACTAACAAGTCCCAGCACTTGTGTTAAATAACAATATTACTGCCATTGAGTTGAATGGCACATTTATTCCGTATTCTGTACTTGTGACTAAGGATATAACAACAAACAAACACCTAACAATAGAATAGAACAAAACGCAAAATTGGAGTGGCGGCCATAAAAGAGAATGCTCGCAGTAAAGGGCGATAGTAGCGAAGTTATCTAAGTGATACCTACCTATCTGGGGAAAATATCAAGTTATCTGACAGATACAAAAGGGATGGGAGAGGAAGGATGAAAGGCACTTCAAACCAAAATTGGTAAAACTGGGCTGTAGTGGTAGGACATTTAATCCAGTAAATCGGCGAAATATTAATTAACAATATTAACATGTACAATCTATGTTATCCCCACGGATAACAATTCGTTCTTTTTAATTTTTCGAACAAATAAGTAAGTGCTTTGTTTTCGTGTCCTTTATAAAGAACGAGAGTTTTTTTCTCTATCATGTACTTTATAGAAGACACTAAAGTAAGCACCAGTTGAAAACGAAAAAAAAGTAAACAAACAATGTATTGAATTTGCCATTTAATATGTCAAATTCCATGCATTGCTTGTTTACATTTTTTTCGTTTTCAATTGATGCTTACTTTACTTGTAATTCTAAAAATGTTCTAAAAGTAGCACGTAACTCATAAGGTAGGTTCTTTCATTACAGTTAAGGCAGAATAACAGAAAATATGCATTGTTCTTTATAATGGACATGAAAACACAGTAAAAATTGGTTTTAAATGACTGTAAAGACAAAAACGACTAAAAAGATACGTAGGTAAGTATAGTGTTCCATTTCATTTATTTATTACCAGTTTCCCTTACGACAGTTACCGAGATAGGTACTTTACCGTCGAAACGGAATTGTTTTTCTTAGAAAGTACCTTACACGTGCCTCGTTGATAGATACTTAGTTTCTCATTATCCATAGTAGTTCAAAATCAAGTTACCTAATCGAAAGAAAAAATGTTATTATACCAAAATAAAACTTACATTACTTATAGCTTATAGTAAAGTGGAAAATGTCAAACATTCTTCGTGATTTAAAATGCAAGTGAAAACGTACTTTCCAACACTAAATGTTTCTTATTTTGTTCCTTAGACTTACAAAACAATACTGCCAGAATGGTCGGCAATGTTTTTTTAGTACCCATAGGAGTACCATCCGTGATGATCCGTGGCCATGGACCCACGTTCGGAACTCATAAAAAGAGTTAAAATTAACTAACAAATTAACCGGACTCAAAAACAATGCGCCAACACCAACACTGATTGATGAACTTAGCATCCTTGTTTCGGATCAGACAATGGTTAAAAAACATGGTGACGCAACGCAACTGGCAACAAAATAATAATACGCACAGAGCGGCAACGTCGCGCGCCGATCGATCCAGACGGGCTTATCGTGATAACAGACCTAGGGGAATTCGTCGCTACGCATTTTGTTAGGCCTAATAGGTATTTTATTATATGAATGACTTGAAACTACTACAGGTACTTGCTAATGACTTTACATTATGCGTAAATGGTAGTGTTGCCCGGCAAATTTATTAAAATACAATTCATTCTCAACGACATTTTTTTTTTCAATGATTCTTTGTCCATTTTCAAGTTTTCTTATTTGCGTTCCTATATTTTAGTTAGGCTGCAATTATTGGATGAAATTCGTGCGAGTTGAGCGTAAAACTTCGCTATGTTGCCATTCCGCACAAGGCAGTCTTTGCGACCGGGCGTATTTTTAGGCTCCTTTCACACATTTGAAATAAATATTTGCTTAGTTATAATTGCAAGTATTTGGCGTTGAAACGTTGCTGCACGAATTATTAAGCTTAAAGTGACCTACTTTTAAGTTACCGGAGAGTTCTAATATAGGATAAACAGCAAATGATTTATATGGGGAAATGTATTTAATTACAAACCACCAAACGACGGCGGTAAAACAGGAAAATTTGCATCAAATCGCTTGAATGTTCCAGGAATTTGATTAGCTCGCCGTTTCATAGATTTGCTGTTAAACGGTAATGCGTTAAAGCTCTAGATAGACAAACCCATTATATCTAGATAGACAAACCTTAGCTTAGCAATATAAATTTTGTAATTAATTATGTGACATTCAAATTCAATTCTAATATAATATAAAAAAAAAAAATGTTTAATTCTTATAATAATTAATATGATTTGTAAAATATTTGCACGCCTTACATGGCTGAATACATGAAACAAAAAAAAAATGTAATATCTTATAAGACTGTATTCTCGGCAAATAAATTGATTGATTGATTGATTGATTGATTAAAAATTGCAAGACTTGGAAAATGCATCGAGCAATTTACGCAGAGCAAAGAAATCAAATAATTACATTACATGAGCAGGGTCACGGAATACGAGGTATAGCACAATTATTAAATATATCGCGGACGACTGCGAGGTTGTGGATCACTCGACACGAAAAAGAGGGCAACACGGAAGATCGAAGGCGTTTAAACCATGGTTTACGGCGACTAACGGCTGAACAAGTTTTTGAAATGCAGCAACATTACAAGAACATCCTTCCACATCAACGCGACTTTTTGCCGATCGGTTTAAGCCTTAAGGTCTCATTGCGAACGATTCGGAATTATCTCCACAACGCAGGATTTCACGCCAGACGAAATTCAAAACAAGATGAATTGACCAAAGGACACATAACTGAAAGACTCAATTTTGCTCACCGATACGAACATTTTGACTGGAGCAGCATGCATCATATTTACGGGTGAAAAAACTTTTCATTCTTACCAAGAGGGACGCGAGAGCCTATCGAGATGTGATAGGACACGAAATACAGAAGAATGTGTTGACAATCGATCGCCAGACCGTATTAGTGTAGATATGTGGGGTTGGATATCCTCTGCTGGAGTTGGGGAATTGGCTCTGATGCCGCGAGCTAATGCGATCGATTATGTCGAGACTATGGAAGAAATTATGCTCCCTACAGTGCGGATCGTGTATTCACAGGAAGAGGTTCCTAATATCGTCTTCATTCACGATAATTGCTCAATTCAAAACGCTAAAGCCACCAAAACTTGGATACGCCAGCATCCCGAGTTAATTGAAATATCTTGGCCTGGCAAATCAGTTGATTTAAACCCGTTCGAGAATGTATGGGGTCTGATGGTGCAAATGTGGGAGAATAAGCAAGTAAGGTCGCGTCAAGTCTTGGAGCAACATTGTCATGAAGTTTGGGAGTCCTTACGTGGCTCCGACATTTGCACTCGTCTTGTTGACTCGATGTCACCCCGGCTATGAGGGGTGATAGAAAATAACGGTGCATATTAACCGTGTACGTAGTATGTAGATTCTTAGTTAAGTTAGCTCTAGGAAGTTCACCAGCATTATCACGAGTTTAGATTGTGTGTGTGAATGAATGTGACAACCCTAGGAGTATTACAATTTACAATATCCAATTAAAACTACAGTTCCTCAACGAAAGCATAGGTTTCAATTGGAAATATACCCACCATAATACATAACGAAAATTAAGCAACTTGTTCCGATTAATTGGCGTACGTTGTACCGTTAAATGTTGTGTAGCCACACAACTCTTGAGGAATTCGCATTAAACTCCACAGTGGACGTGTATGGGATATTTCCGATAAATCAACTGTGCTAGTTTATATTACATTGTAATTGATTTTTTCGAAACCTTGAGCTTGCCTTTCTTGTAATTATTGAAAACGTGCCCGTAGTAAAACGTACCAATAATACCAACCGATGAACCGACCCATTAAACATGTTTTTTAAAGTAATCAATAAAATAACAAGCGCAAATAAATCAAAGGCGCGTGATGCGCGTCTGAGCGTAAGAATTCTGAAAAAAAAAACTTTAGTTGGTAATCCCTTCATTTACGCGTAAGGACGCCTTACGTAAGATTAAACACGAGCCGTACGTAATTTCATTTGAACCGATAAATTCACATCTCCATTTGTCGTTCAGCAGAGATGAAAATACGTAAATTCATTCCCATCTATCACTTCCACGATACCCCGCCGGCTCGAGAACTTGCCGATTCGCATTGCCAAACAAGTTCGAAATTCGAATATTTACTCAAAGCGTGCACGGAGCGGCAACGTAGAACGCTCCGCGCGGAACGGCAACGCCGCCTCTACATTGTATGACCAAGATCAGCTGCTTTTACGCCAAAGTGCGAGTGAATAGATACGCTTGGTGAATATTTTGTTGTGTTGGAAATGACTGAAATGAGGGCAGTTTTACTTGGACCTATCTAGGTGACATTTGTATTTAGAACAACTCACAGCATCCGTTATGTCACGTCACGTGGAATTCGAACTAAATTATCTACCTTCGTCGACAATACTCGGTCGGCTGCGAGTAGGAATTCCATTTTCTTTTAATGTTCCATAATAAAATGTAATCTATTTGATGGTAAAAGCAGAGGCCTGGAAAACACTCTAAGATGTATTTTTACGATAATGAAACATTTAATATCCATAAAAATACAAATCAAAAAGGCAGATATTATGATGCTAAAAGACAAGCCTATTCAAGATTCTTGCAGTCAAAGCAAAAGCTGACTCAAAAAATAAAAATCTACTTATATCATTATCAAACCTAGGGGCCGATTTTTGAGTTTAGAAGGCTCGAAATCAAAGGCGAGCGGTAGAAAATAGTCACACGCGAATATTATCGGTTTTGACAGTTTTCGAGTGAAAGAATCGGGCGTTCCAAACTCAAAAATCGGCCCCCTGCTCACAAAATTTCACGAGATTCGGTTGAGAAATGCGTAAGTGGACGTTACTTTACTCGCAACATATTGGGGCCTGTTACACGGTTATTATTATCTCGCGATACACTTATATTATGATCCGTATCACGTGCTGTTTAATGAATATTGACGCAAAATCCAAACAATTTTGAAAACCACGATAATATTGACACACCAGTATTGTGATAATATTAAGCGTGTAACAGACCCCATTGGAAGGCGAAGTGTGCAGTTTACGGGGTCAGTCATGACTCATGTCATAAATTAAAAAAAATCAAACATTCCAGCCAGGCTCGCCCCGCGCGACTGCAATCTTTCATATAATATATTTTTCAACTTTCAGTCATTTCACTTATCGTTTAGTTTATTAGTAATATAATATCATATAATAAGGATTCGAGAATTCAGCCGCCCGTACCCTTCGCGGGGACTGGATTTAAATTCATTACAGTAAAAAAATACTTACATAATTGCTTATTTGTCGAGTTACAAACTTTTTAAAAAGAACTATCAGCCATACAAAAGATGGCACAGGTCGTATACAGCTAATTCAAGTAGTATTTTTCTGTTGGAAACGCGACGTTTTTGTACGTGTCTGAAATATTTTGCGGTTTTGGATGGGAAAATACACTTCCGATTCTGTTTGAAAAAATAAACGGCGGGAGAGCATAAATATTTTGACGTTTTAAGGTAATGTTTATCAAAACTTAATTCCAATTTAATCTTTTTTCCCCCATTTTTGAAAAAGACTATATTAGCCTCGGCTGGATTGTCGATTGCAGGATTAAACGGACTCCCAACTTCCCAAGGTAGTCGGTTTAAAACTAATACTCAGCCTGCAATTGCCTCCTTCCAGACCTCGACCATAATGTACTAATAAGAGAGGTAGTGTATGGTGTATTAGGTATCCATATGCCATAATAATATAAACCTTTTTAATCACTATCACTTTATTAAAAATAGAAAAATACGTGAACAATACAGCACAATCCGACTTTTCAATGCGACCGTCCATGTACGTTCGGAAACTTGTACCACTTTCGTTCGGAAACACATAGTGCATATCGGAACGTTGTATTGTGTCCCTGGTGGTGAGACTGGTGAGTAAGGTCGTCATAGCTTCCGAGGATGTGTTTGTGTTGTGTAGAGAGTGAGGGACCTGCATCTCCAACTGTCAACACAACAATCCTCATGAGTCATGACATTAAAGAGTCGACAAAGTGCTTGTGACTCTTTTGAAGTCGCAAACGTCCATAGGTTACGGTGTCTGCTTACCACCAGGCAGACGGTCTCATAAACGAATACGGTCTCGTATGAATACGGTAATCATTTGCCACTGTCGTTGTATAAAAATGTACCACCTAAAGCTAATAAACAAATAATTAATAATTTCAGTTAAATTACAATTTTGCACTATTATACGCACGACACATCGTGGTGGTGGTTAAATGTAGAACTAAACTATCAAATTTTACTTTACCGACAGCACTGTATCTAACTGGTTTCAACTTTTCCGTCACATAGGCAAACTGGAAGACCAAAACTAGTTAAAATAACTAGTCTAGACTGAAGAGGTCACCGCTATTCCTGCCTGAGCCGGCAGGCAGCCTATTGATTTTGTGTTAAAATAACCACACCACTTCATTGGACTCCAAACTAATAAAGCCCCACAACGATTCGGCTAAATTTTTACGTCTTTTTGCGAGTTGATGTCCATATTATTAGATTTTTATAATGAAAACTGACTTTTATGTGCGATTCGTACCTAAGATTGACCGACCTTTCGATCTGCGAAGTTGGTAAGCCTAGTAACGATACCAATTTTCGTGTTTATAGTCAAACATTTTCGTTTAATCAATCACTAGACATTATTGTAACTTTGTTATTGAAAAACTTATCTTAAGTTGAAAATTACTCTTTCAAGTTTATTGAATGATGATGATGGTGCCGTGAGGAAACGTCGAAACATATATTGTACTTTGTGCGTCGAAATAAGTCCATATTTTGTAGGCGGTTTGAAACGACTTGCCCTGTCAGACGCTCGTCAATCACATCACATCACAGATAATAACATACGTAACACATAATTGAACAATACCTTTAAGCGCGTGCGAAGGCTAGCTAGCTAGCTAGAAGGGGTACTCTAATCAAAATCACGTCTTTATTATTATGCTGGCACCTCACTTGGGGTTCCGTATTCGCCTCCCTTTCTTTTGCGATATAGAAGAAAGAGATGCAACACGAATACTTGCACAAATACCCCGGGTGAGCAGCATTTCACTTTTACCATTATTTTACGTAGGATACAGAATGATATAGATATAAAAAAAATGTACAGAAAGCAATAAAAATCCAAAAAATTGTAAGTAATAATTAAATTCCTACCCAAACAAGACCATTCAATAACGTTTAATGAGTATTATTAATGAGTTTTTGCACAATAACATTGAATTCGACACGAGTTTCTTTTCGCCTCGGCACTCGGCAGTGTCATGGCCGAACGATGTTGTAACGAAACGCAATAAATAAACTGTTTGCTCTGCTTCGCTCTGATCTACATTGTGCATAATTTTTCGAGTGATTTCGCTTGAATTTTCAACGACTGATATAAATTGACGATACGAAAGGCATAATACATTTCATAAATACACGATTGCATCATGCCAGACACGAACATGAAACCTCTGCGTTATTGACAACGTGACACTTTCAAAATGGCGGCAAACTGGTTTTGTGTACATGTTTTTAAAGACGTAGGTTATTTACTCGTGTTATGCTACTCACGTATAGACATTATTCCCATGACCACTGGCATTATCTAGTTATCTATGGCAATGTTTCGACTTTATTATTGGTAAACGGGACTTAATCGCGTACAAAAATTAATCACCTGAGGTGTGCCCGACGTTTCGAATGTATCGCAACATCTGTGGTCACGAGCTGACTGGCTTCAGCGGGTATCAATATCTTCTAGCCGCACGGGTTTTCCGTACTACCCGCACTTGGTCTTTATTATTCATGTTTACACAAGGGTTGTCACTCGCCCGACACATAACACTAACAACATCCGTTAATGTAATTGAAAGTATTTTGACGCTTGCACTTACTAATAACTGGATTCCACGAAGATGAAATCTCTGATCTGATCTGATCTGGAGGTGATTAATTTTTGTACGCGATTAAGTCCCGTTTACCAATAATAATGTGTAAAAATCGTGCAAGTTTAAATCAATATAATGTTTCGACGTCACACAAGATAACTCAATTAAAGAAACAAGATATTTGCTCGGGTAGGGACGTTTTTAACCGACTTCAGAAAAAGGAGGACTATCTTAATTCGTCGGAATATATATATATTTTTTACGTGGGTTCACCGATTGCTCGGAGACTAGTGCACCAATTTCAAAAAATATTTTTTTGTTTGAAAGGGTATGTTTTTTAGTTGGTCCCATTGTCACCAAGTCTGGATCTGATGACGGGATCTTGGAAAAATCCAGGGAACTCCTCAAATTATATACCAAGCGGGTGGGGGTAAGTAAGGCTAAATCGAAGGAACTCCTCAAATGATATACCAAGAGGATGTGGTAAGTAAGGCAAAATCGAAGGAACTCCTCAAATTACATAGCAGGAAGATGAGGTCTGGCAGTTTGGAGTCTTTGTTTTTTTGTTAAAAGTTAAGTTTACTTGTCTCTACGAATTTTAGTTTTTAACTGAGTTCAAAGAAAGGAGGTTCAATTTGTCGGAATATTTTTTTACGTATGGTCACCGAAATTCTTTTTTTGTTTGAAACGATATGCTTCGTTGTTGGTCGACCCATTGTCATCAAGTCAAGATCTCATGACGAGATCCTGGAGAAATCGAGGGAGCTCTTCAATTATTCTAGGCCCTAGCGATTTAAGTATTTATTAAAGTACGTGCTGCTTGCAAAAAGTACCTGAATATTTTGATTGAGATATTTAATCGACTATTAAATACTAAGTAAATGGAAGGCGGTTTTTTATTTATAAATCAACTCCGAATCATATGCACATATGATCCTGATAAAGAAAAAAATGTCCTCAATATATTCTACAATGTGACGTATTTCCATACATTTTGTATGAGCCGTCAGCCCGCCACCGGGATAATGGTTTTTTTTTTTAATATATCAAAACGACACATGGTTCCGAACAGTAAAATACAAGTTTCCAAATTCTGAAAAAAAAAACTAGAAGTTGCAATTTTACTGTACACTATACTATATTAGTATATATTACATAATATTGATCGGCCTGTTTAGCCTAGTTGGTAGTAACACTGCCTCCGAAACTAGATGTCCTGGGTTCGAATCCCGGTAACGGCATTTGTAGTCTGTGGTGAGCAGAAACATTTGTTCCTGGGACTTGGATGTTTTCTATGCATTAAGTACAGTACATGTCTATTAAATATGTCGCTGTCTAGTACCCATAACACAAGCCCTATTGACCTTCATATGGGACTATTTCGATTTGTGTAAAAAATTGTCCCCTAATATTAATTGATCACCTTTCCATCAGACTTTGTGGATTCGTGATATACTTAAGATAAGATAAGATAATTTATTTAATAAAACATGAGTCCCATACTAGTACTTGCTAGTGAAGGACTAATGTTTATTAGTCCTTTACTTAGTACTTAGTAAGTACTTACTAAGTTAAAGTTATATTCAAAGGCCAGAGGTCGGCAAACTGCCCAATCAAAGACCCGCATGCGGCTCGCGAGCCGCATGCGGGTCTTTGATTGGGCAGTTGCGAGGTCTCCATAAAAATATAGTGGAATACTGAAACTGGTATGTTTAGCTCTCTGAAGATCCGATAAGATGATAGTTTTACTGAATCTCTTGGCTTAAATGGCTCTTTGGTTTAGAAAACTTTGCCGACCCCTGCTTTAGGCCGCGTCTTCATTACCTTTCGACGAACAAACGGCCGGGCGACGACTTAAAACTGCAGTAGCACCGGTTTTTCCTAATACATTGCGTGTGATCCCAACTACCCGCATTGCGCTGCGTGTCTCGACCGCGCAATGAACAGATTACACGCTTGCCGTGCTGTCGTGGCTGGGCTATTAAGGGTCCCCCGCACGCTCGACTGAACTCGAATCCCCATACAAACGTAGTTTCGTTCTTATTTTAAAATGCCGTGCTGAAATAACATGTAACTTTGTATACACAATGGGATCCGCCATATCTAGGTCGGAAATTAGTTTCTGTTGCTAGAAATTGTAATAGAAAAAACATACAGCGTGTTATTGAGTTTTTTAGGTCTTGTACGAAAACCTTAATAATCGCTGTATTCTTTCTCCATTATAATTTCAAACAACAGAAACTAATTTCCGGCCTAGATATGCTGGATCCCATTGTGTATACGAAGTTTCATATGATTTCAGCATGCCGTTTTAAAATGAGAGCGAAACTACTTTTGTATGGAGAACCGAGCTTACTGCGGACGCTTAAAAGCTATCATGCTATTTATTACGGGCATTAGATTTCTTAACATTCGTGATTCCAAATATTTTGGTACGGCAAATATTTATGTATAAGTATGTATACATGACTTCTCTGTTCTGTTTACACCTCCTTGAATGAACCGAAACAGCGGCGTAGAGATAAGGGGTCACTCACACCAATAATTAGCCGGTTCATTATCAGATTTAGACAGTTTTATCCCTGTTAGCTCGTCTCAAGGCTGTTGGTTCGATGACTTAAAATCAGGATGTAGGGCCGGCGTTTATTTATTTATTTAAAGATACAAAATCCACAGCACACGTTACAGCAATTTTAGAAAAGGTTTCATCTTACTTTGCCATTGGCCAATTACAGATTTACATTTTATTTGCTTAACAATTACAAACAGAAACCAAACATTACGGGCAGACGTATTCTGACATGAAAACAAATATTAAGTTTTAGTGAAATGATATTCAGACGTTACTGAGCCTATACGCGAAGCGCTTTTTAAACCACGTTGGTGACAAACAAGTGTACGGACCGCCATGGTAAGCGGTCACCGTAGCCTATGCTTGCAACTCCAGTTACATGTCATTCTAGTCACTGAGGCTTGGTTGCACCAACTTACGATCACAGACCGATCTACGTTAAATATGGCGCCGGCAGCTGTCATCCCATAGATACTTAGTCAAACTTTCCATACATTCATATTTTAACAAACACAGCTTACGATTACAGACGGTTTGGTGCAACCCAGCCTGAGACTCGAGTATTAACCCTAAAATTTCAAATGATCGTATAGTATTTATACCTTCTTGTCTCTATTTATACCTATTAAAGTAATTTCAACTCTAAGTCCACTTCACTTTTCAGTTTCCGTAATTATTACGGATTACATTTGTCACACTTACACAATACTAATAAGCAAAAATACGGTTCCAAATTCACAACGGAAGATCAGCGCTGGCTCTGCCAGCATCACGCTGAGTTGTGACCATTTCGTGACAAAATTAATTATATGTATCGGTCTCTGTTTTTTGTTAATGCTTTGTTTTTTGTCACGAATAAACGATTTCTTTTCGTTTCAAATGGTAATATACATTTTTTTATTAGAAATGGGATTGCTCTTGGCCAGCATCTAGCCGGGGGGCAAAGATGAGGCCGACGATGAAGCGAGCTCACCCAGAAGATGCCTATTCACTCGTGCCTTAAAAAGATCTAGGTTATATGAACTCGGAATTTTAGGCTGGGTTGCACCAAACCGTCTGTAATCGTAAGCTGTGTTCGTTAAAATTTGAATGTACGGCAAATTTGACAAGTTTCTATGGGATGACAGCTTCCGGCGCCATATTTAACGTTGATCGGTCTGTGATCGTAAGTTGGTGCATCCCAGCCTGTGGCACAACCCACAATTTTATCTTCTTTGCCTTAAGGTCGAGAATGCCTTATGGCATTAAGTCCGCCTTTTGTACGATGAGATATTCTTTTGAACAATAAAGATACGATACAAATAACATCCACAAAATGAAATTCTCGGAGAAACTTTGATATTTGTATTCTTATATTATATGATAATATTAATTAATTTCAAGCTACGTGGCCTGGGGCAAGACAAACATAAAAACCTGTCTTTCCATCTAAATAATAAATTAAACTTGCAAATAATTCAACCTAGCTATATTTGCCTCAAGCAATGTTACAGAAAATATGGCGAATTCATGTCAGTCGTTGTGTAAGGAAAATTCTCTTGTTATTGGATATACATAATTAATTCTACGTCGCAAAAATACGGTCGAAGTATGCTCTAAACTACGATGAAACAATGCAAGTTGTTTGAGAAAACGTGTATTTTATTTCATAAGAATAGCCTTCGGGAATCTTGGGTTCTGGGTAGGATTGGGGTCTTCATGAAGGTTAGGATATCTGGTTTGGAGGCTGGAAAGGTAGAGAAAAGGTTAGTAGGAGAAGAAATTCTAGAGGTTTTCGTCTTATTTACTGTTTTGTGTTCTATGGTAATCTTAAACTGAACGCCTCTACCAGTGGGTAGGCCCGCATATAGGCGCAATACACATAAACATTTAGAGGCGTCCATTAAAAAAATGGTTTTACTCTATTGATACCTAAGAATCAATTAAGAGGGCGCAGTACGCTCGGTTCTCCAAACAACACGTATTTACGCTCTCATTTTAAAACGCCATACTAGAATAACATGAAAGTTTGTATACACAATGGGATCCGGCATATCTAGGTCGGAAATCAGTTTATGTTGCTTGAAATTATAATGGAGAAAAAATACAGCGATTATTAAGGTTTTCATACAAGCCGTAAAAAACACAAAAAAAGGCTGTATTTTTTTTTCTTTTACAATTCTAGCAACAGAAACTAATTTCCGATCTAGATATGCCGGATTCCATTGTGTATACAAAGTTTCATGTTATTCTAGCATGGCGTTTTAAAATGAGAGCGTAAATACGTTTGTATGGAGAACCCAGCGTACTGCGCCCTCTTAAGTAACAGCTGGGTTTGAACAAAATTTTTTTATTTTTTTATTTTATTTATTTATTTAAACAGGTTAACATGACATTACAGTTTGACCAATGCGTCATGAAACAAAACTTAACTAAATACATACACATTTAAATTACACAGGTACAGTTGATTGCCGAGTATCCATCCCCTCACAGAATCTCAGACATTCATAGTACACATTCATACATCGCCATTCAAATAAGTCACACTCCGGTGCTGATGCCAAAAGCGCATTGAGTTGGGAGAGAGCACGTAGCAGTGGCGAGTTCCTGCGTGATACAGTGCGGACTGCCGGCACCGCCAACAAATCGCGCCGCCGAGGCCTGAGCGTTATCCTGGGGATATCCGGAACATACAGTCGCACGAGGCGACTGACCAGCTCCGGACAGTCCGACTCTCCACGTATGATTCGACACGCATTAACCAACAAGTTGTAGCTACGCCTCACCTCCAACGAATTGTAGTCTAAAGTTCCTAATAGGTATTTGGTAGGATATAGGAACGGGTAGTACCCTAAAGTCCTCTTATACAGATACCGTAGGAACGTTTTCTGAACCTTCTCTAGTAAAAGGGCGTACGTAACGTGCGAAAATATAGAAGCTAAGTCTGATTTTATGTAATAATCATATTTTTCAACAATATTTGCATCTCATTTGGATGATTATTAAAGTGTCCGTTGCTACGTTATATGCAAGAGCCGAAAGCGAAGATGGCATTGACTTATTTTGAGTGATTCAGAATCAGGTACTTTCATTTGATACTTTTTTCCTTTTTGTCAACTCTAATTGGACTTATATCCCCAATTCCATTCCTGTCCCCTATATTCCATCAACTTGACCATTGTGACCTGCATTCACAATTCACATTTCTGACTCAAGATAACAATGACATCAAACGGCTATCAAATGCTTATCGACACGGAAATCGGAGGCGAGATATCAAGGCACCGTCACACTCAGTAAGACAGTAATAGTGCCGGCTTGATTGAATTTGTAATATATGGAATAGTATGAGCGACGTCACACAGCAAGTTTAAGAGCGTACCCACGTAGCAGTTGCGCTTTCTAGAATACGCTGTTTTGATAATGATCTCCTATATCTCGAAAGGAGTAATGCTACATTTACGAGGCTTGCACTGAAAGTGGCGGGAATCGAATACTTATTAATTTATTTTTATACTGTACTTATGTATTATACCTTTTTATAATCTCTGAAGTTTCCTTATCTCAACACACTGGCCACTTAGAAAAAAAAAAGTATGGTTCGGTTTCAATTGTTTATTGAAGTCGTCGAGTCACTGCTTAAAATGGAATTGTGCCGTGAAAATTTCAGAGCTATGATTTATTATGACTTTAAAAGTGGACTAACACAAAAACAATGTGAAGAGCGGATGGTTGCTGCTTTTAATATTGAAGCTCCTTCAAAGACTACAATATACAGGTGGTATTCAGAATTTCAACGTGGCCGTGTATCCCTCACCGACGAAGTGCGTGAAGGTCGACCAAAATCGGCAGTCACGCAAGAAAACGTCGATGTTGTGCGTCGTCTGATAAATGAAGACCGACATGTGACATATCGGGAAATTCAAGAGCACCTGGGTATTGGAATGAGTCAAATACAAATTATTTTAAAAGAAGAATTAGGCGTGAAAAAGTTATTTTCCCGTTGGATACCTCACCTATTGTCTGACGAGCAGAAAATAGTCCGTGTCAATTGGTGCCGCAAAACTTTGAAAAGATTTAACAAGGGACGCTCAAATGCTGTTTTTAGCATAGTATCAGGTGACGAGTCGTGGATATACGCTTATGAGCCTGAAACTAAAAACCAATCCCGAGTATGGGTCTTCGAAGACGAGCTCAAACCCACAAAAGTTGTTCGTTCTCGCAGTACGGCTAAGAAGATGGTGGCTACGTTTATCTCTAAATCTGGTCACGTAGCTACTGTGGCTCTTGAGGATCGTAGAACAGTCAATGCTGATTGGTACACCACTATTTGTTTGCCGAACGTCTTTGCTGAACTCCGAAAAACAAACCCTAGTCGTCGCATCAGCCTTCACCACGACAACGCCAGCCCACACACCGCTCGGACAACAACTGAGTACCTGGACGGTGAAAAAGTCGAAATATTGGACCACCCTCCATATAGCCCTGACTTAAGTCCCAACGACTTTTTTACATTCCCCAGAATCAAGGACAAACTGCGTGGTCAGCGGTTTCAGACGCCAGAAGAAGCAGTGGAGGCCTATAAAATAGCCATTTTGTCGACCCCTACTTCAGAGTTCAAAAAGTGCTTTATGGACTGGTTTGAACGCATGCATAAGTGCATGAAATACAAAGGAGAATATTTTGAAAAACAATAAAAATAAATAAACTCACTTATACTGCATATTTTCTTCTATTCCCGAAACTTTCAGTTTTACCCTCGTACACGCTTGCCTGCAGCCTGTGTACTCGTATGTAGCAAAACGGTAGATTTGGCCGATCGATTCATGTAGTAGATAAGTACTGTCGATTGACGTCGACTTATCCAAAATGCACACCATCGATCGATTGGTGTGGTCACACCCTAAAAGCGCCTTTATGGACGCGTCGGTGCCAATACTCTGAACAGAGATTAAATCTTACCTGTGCATCGGCTGTGTCCTCTGTGTGTACTGCGCCATAACCTCGACGCTGGCATGGCTAGCGGTAGCGCATGCCGTGGCAGGCTGACGCTAGCTGCGGACCGCTCGCGACACTCCGCACATAACGCACTAACACTGCACACACACTGCACCTGCGGACAAAACGCAAGCTCACATACATGTTTATGAACTTTCACGGCGCAGCCAAGACTTTTAGCGACTGCTGCGGCAGCGTGCCTAATGGACCATTCACACCAAACGGCCGGAGTCGGCGCGCACGCCACCAGAGTCAAAGGAATTTGAACTCTCCATTCAGAAGCTAGTCTTCGTATCCAAACACCAGTGGCAGAGCCCGCGGAAGCCGACCGGCTCCGACCGGCTGCCCGCAACCAATTCAAATATGAAATCTAACTTCTGTATGGAGGGTTCGAATTCCTTTGACTCTAGTGGGGTGCGCGCCGACTCCAGCCGTTGGGTTTGAATCGTCCATAATACCCCGGCCATGCACACACTCGTCAAGTCGAGTGGCATGGGAAGTAGCGAGGAAAGGAGGCAGAGACGTAGTGTGGCCAAGCCAAGTTACTTGTCATGCCGCACGTTATTCTACTCGTCATGCCTACCGCTCCCTGTTTTGTCGTGAACTCGTCATGTGGCTAGAGACCGTGGCGCGAGGAGGCCGGGGTGTAGTACATTTGTTTTATTTTTAGTTTTGATGATTTATCATCCTACCACTGTATTTTTGCAAATAAATATATTTGATTGATTGATTATGTGTGATCCCAACGAACCTCATAGTGCAGGGGTCAGTAAAAATACCAACTGTTGGGAACCTCATAGAGCCAAAAATACGTGTTTTAGATTTTTCACTATATATATTTGAGGAGACCTGGAAGAGCCGCACCTGGCCCTTCAAAGAGCCACATGCGGCTCGCGAGCCGCGGTTTGCCGACCCCTGAATGCTGTTGGTCTCGGTCTGGACCGCGCAATGAACATATAAAACGCTTTCCGCGCCGCAATTCGCGCAAAGTCGTGGGCCCGGCCACGACTTTGCGCGGGCTGTTGTGATGGGGGCGGCCGTCCATTAATTTAATGTGCAGTCAGCTGCAGAGAAACCTGATCCCCCCGCATACAAACTTCTATGCACAGGGGGTCACGTTTCTCTGCAGCTAACTGTACTAAGCCCTGGTCTCCTATTTTCTGCTATACGCGACGCCTTCAACGTCAACATTTCTATGGACGCAAAACGCCGACGTCGACGTTTGAAAGAGACCACTACAGAACATTTCTATAGTAAGCATTGTGACGCTGGTTAGACGTCTCGACAGCATGAAATAGGGAGACCAGGGCCTAAGTAACTATGGCCAGGATGAACTTGCCAGAAAGGGCGCAGACAGACCCCTGGTCGGCCCAGAACCGTTTTGCGGCATCACAAAACGGAAAGCATATTCTCTGCTAAACAGCGTAGTAAAGTCAACGGCTGTCGAGCTGTGGAAGTTCGCAATAGGACAAAAACACTCGAAGGCCTTGATTAAAGGGTTCAATAATAAGCTGTCTACGGAGCTATTACAACTCAAAAGACATAAAACCTGTGCAGTGACAAGGATCCTGACAGGTCACTGCAAACTGAACAAACATCTGTTTCAAATGGGTATGAAACAAGACGCATCATGCAGGTTCTGCCAAGAATCAGAGGAAACAGCAATGCACATTCTCTGCTTGCTGCTGCTGCTTGCGGACCACTGATGCAAAAAAGAAGTACCTACCTAGGGCAGCACATCGTGCAACCAGAAGAGTTACAACACATTACCGTCCAAAGAATCTGGAAGTTCCTGGAATCAACGGGCCTTAACGGTGAACTCTAAAGGGCTGCCACAATAGATCACAAGCTGGTCGAGGCGGCCTATAAAGGCCCATAACTAACAATAATAATAATAATGGACAGGATTTGGGAGCAAGAAGAGTACCATTGGTACGAACGCAAGTCAGAGAAATTCTAATCTCATATACAAGTTAGATTTTTTTTAAAGGTACATTTTGTTGTCATTTTTAAAACTCGCCAAACTGACGTTGGCGAGACCGCGCTCATTCTGACTCGGTAGGTTCCGAAGCAATCTACCGAATCCTACACCGGAGACGACGATGCAACGGGTTAACGGGGCCACGCCGTTTCGTCGCCTAAATAGAGATTAATTTTTGATATATGTTCAATTGTTCAGTAAGCTTAAGTTTCATGGCGCATTGGGTTTCTGTAGTGTCATGCACACGTATGTAATAAATAAATAAATGGCAGCAGCAATGTTTGCTATCAATATTTTTATATTGGGTTTACTACGGTATTATCTGAGTCTTACTTTTGACGACCTTATTGATGTGTCGTTGCCAATACATATTTCTATTGTTCATGAAAACGGCAACCAGCAATATTACCAGGAAGACAATATTACACTTTTATTTGCGCAGTCCGTGTAAAACCGCTGTTACATTAGTTATTCTCGGCTGCATTCTTACCTAACGGTCCAACACCACAACGGAAAAACCCAGAAAGATACCGCTAAGTTGTTAAACTTGTATATTTCCTCGAACTCACGACGTAGGTGGGTGTTTCTCGGGAAAATTAACAAAAAACGCTGTCCTTATCCTTACCTAGGGTCCAAAGGCCATAAACTTCAAAAACCGGACATTTTTACCAAATATCCGGACATACCATTTTTATTTTTACGAAGTCCTAAACTTCAAAAGCTGATCTTGACGTAAAATTGTTAGGCTTTTGTTTTTTGTATATTGTTGTAATTTTTAGTAGATTGTTAATTTGGAAAAGCCGGACAGGCCGGACACGTAAAAATTTGGTCGGAGAGCCAACCCTTAAGAGTGCGCAGTACGTTCGGTTCTCCATGCAAACGTATTTACGCTCTCATTTTAAAACGCCATGCTAGAATAACATGAAACTTTGTATACACAATGGGATCCGGCATATCTAGGTCGGAAATTAGTTTCTGTTGCTTGAAATTATAATGGAGAAAAAGTACAATTATTATTAAGGTTTTCATACAAGCCGTAAAAAACTAAGAAAACCGCTGTATTTTTTTTCTTTTACAATTTTTAGCAACAGTAACTAATTTCCGACCTAGATATGCCGGATCCCATTGTGTATACAAAGTTTCATGTTATTCTAGCATGGTGTTTTAAAATGAGAGCATAAATACGTTTGTATGGAGAACCGAGCGTACTGCGCCCTCTTAACCATTTTTCTTGTATACCTAATGAGTTTACTCGTTGTAAAAACATTTCTAAGTAAATTAACGTACATTAACATAGCCATAGTATAAACAATATACTTAGTAATCTGCTAATAATTGCAGTACCATGACGCTCACATCATTTGAGAGGGACCTTGGGATCTTAATAGTGTTTCAGACCTTGAAAAGACCAGAGGGCAATAATACTTATACAACTGCGTTATAACATAATTTTAGTTGAACCGTGATTAAATTAATTATGCTTAAGCTAATATTATGAGATAATTGTGAGTTTGGATGTAAATATAATGATCGACCTTCCTTATTGTTAAAAGACTTCAAAGTCTATAAAATACGGTTAGAAGAATTGACCTACAGCCTACATAACAGGGTAGCCTTACTTGCATAATCTATCTACACTAATATTATAAAGCTGAAGAGTTTGTTTGTTTGAACGCGCTAATCTCAGGAGCTACTGGTTCGAATTGAAAAATTATTTTTGTGTTGGATAGTCCATTTGTCGAGGAAGGCTTTTAGGCTATATAAGTTATATATTGATGTTATATAATATAACATCACGCTGCGACCAATAGGAGCGAAGGCGCGGACGAAGTCGCGGGCAACAGCTAGTATGTCATAAAAATAAATGAGTTTTTGGAAAAAGAGAAAGTACGCTTTTGTGCAAGATATTGTACATAACATACATACATATAATCATGCCCATTTCCCAGAGGGGTAGGCAAAGATCACAGATTTCCACTTGCTACGATCCTGACATACAACTTTCGCTTCATGAACTCTCATAACATTCTTCATGCATGCGCGCCGATTTAGGGTACTCTTGACCTGGCCTTTTTGCATAATGTTTCCGATTTGGTCGGAGTAGGTATTGTAACATAAACATTCAAGTGTAACACTATCTACAAGTAGCTACGTAACGTATGTAATATGTATGTATTTATATTTCTGTCCTTGTAGCTCAACAACACATTTGAAAATATTTGAAAGAGACTTGTAGATAATGGGTACTCAGTAGTTATAATGATTTTCAGTCCGTTACTTAGAGTTAGAAGAGTTTACTCACTAGTCCCAAGAAAGACACGTGTAAGCTCTAGTTTTTGAGGACGCCTCGTCTTCCGCCTGTAAAGTCGAGGTCATAAATATGTATTTATTATTGGACCTTATTTCAATGGAATAGTGTGAGAAAATGTATACATATAAGTGCCCTTGACTGTATTTTCACCTCAAGAGAAAAAACAAGATATTGACTTTAAGCATCACCTTATCTTGCTATGAATAAAACATATGTACCAGATAACCTTTGTACATTTTCAAAACACAACAAAACCATCAAACGGGACCATCATATATCCTCTATGCCCAAATGAAAGGAGTACTTACATTGTCCTCTATAACATCGAAATTTGAGGCCAAAATTCCCAGCTTCATACTTCCACCTTTCCTTTGTGACGATACAAAGAATCTTTTACTGTGTACCTGCTACGCTACCTGACTATCACAAAACATTTGATAGCATCCCTAATGTAACATAGCCCCTAAATTGGTAACAATTATAAATAATCAGGGTTCAAAGTTACCGGTTCGCTTGTTGCGTTGCGGTAACCGCTGTAATAGTGAATATCCCTGGCTGCTCACTTTAAAAAGGCTTAAGTTTCACGTGTTTCTCATATAGTTATGCCTTTTAGCTTGATAGAGCTTCGATCGATGACAGATGCGGCCTGGAAAACGTACACATTACATATTCAATTACAATTTATGATAAAATAACATTCGCAGTGCCAACTTTTCAGCTATGTGTCCTTACATACGGTCTTGGACCAAGAAAACTGTTTTTTTCTTGGTCTAAGCATACGGTTAAACTAAAAAAAAATACGCCGAAAGGCAAAATTTGTACGATTTCAACATACACATACATAAACTCACGCCTATATTCCCAAAAGGAAGAGCACACGAACATAAATTTCAGTTGATTCCAGTGCCACTTTTAGCAATTGTTTGTTTATTAATGGAGAAAATGTGATATTGCAAACGATTACGATTTCAAATTAAGTTATATTTTACTTTACCTAAACATTGCAACCAATAGTTTTAAAGCAAAAACACAGAAGTCATTTTTCGCTCTGGATTTAAGAAGGGTGGATGGAATCTGTTGATTACCATGACATCGTCAATAACTGGCCACTTAACCATTTATCGGTCTGACATAAGTTTAATTTTGGACTCTATATATATCTACACACATAATATAGTCTTTCGTCTCGTGTATGTTGGTAAAAATATTCCCCCTGCTCTAAACAATTTCTAAAAAAAAATCCCCCTGCTCTGAACAATTTCTAAAAAATATTCCCCCTGCTCTGAACAATTTCTAAAAAATATTCCCCCTGCTCTGAACAATTTCTAAAAAAAATTCGTCAGGTTTTGGAAAATAGTATAATGTGAATGTCGTAAGGTTGGGAACAGGGTTAATATGTATTCTGTTGTGGATGATTTGCTTAGCAATCTAACATTAGTATACGTCTTTAAATCTATTGCTTGAAGAGCTTATGAAAATAACTACTACTACTAGAATACAAGGGGAATTTGTGTATGCAAAAAATTGCATATGCCTTTTGCATGTATTTATTTACAAAGGGGCCAATTACTGGGTGTTTAACCAATAATAGGCAATGTATCTAATTTCAGTTAAACAAATGAAATGCGTCATTGCATTGCCGGTATAACTGTTTACCATATTAATTAACGACAAACGCCGATAATGCGATCCATCGATAATGCAGTGGAAACAATTGAATTCATGTGTCGGCGCGCTGAATTCGTCATAATTTATGCGATGTTGCTAAAACTAGGCCCATCGACGAGTACTTATACAGTCAGCGTCAGGAGGGTCTAGTTTCTCTGACGCTGACAGTACGAAAGTCATTATCAGCAAAAAGTCCATCGTATCTTTAATACAACTACAGTGGAAAACTATCTTACGGATTAACTGGCGGTAAGCAGATACCGCCTATGAACACTTGCGACTCCAGAAAACACAAGCGCGTTACAAACCCTTTATTGACTTCAGAATAGGGTAGTTTCCAAAAAAAATATTAACAACGCCATTCGGACCAGTTTTTAAAGGGGACTAAATGTTTGTATGGGACTAAAGGCCGAGGCACACGGAATGCGTGCGCAGCACGTGCGCGTGCGAGTGGCGTGCGCATTCGGTGTGTCTCGGCTTTAACTACGATTGAAGCACAACAAAAGCCACAAATCAGGGTCAAAGGTGGATATAGCGGCCATATGACAGAAGGTTGTGACGTCAGAACGCACGAGCCCCGTACTAACGTTGTATGGAAAAACAAGAAAATTACTATTTTAAGTCGTTTTACAATTTCCTCTGTATTCATCATTCAGCCGAATGACGTCCACTGCTGGACATAGGCCTCCCCCAAAGACTTCCACAATGACCGGTCCTGCGCCACCCGCATCCAGCGGACACCCGCGACCCTTACCAGGTCATCAGTCCACCGTGTGGGGGGCCTGCCCACGCTACGCCTTCCGGTACGTGGTCGCCACTCGAGAACCTTTCCGCCCCAACGGCCATCGGTTCTGCGTGCTATGTGCCCCGCCCACTGCCACTTAAGTTTAGCGATTCGAAGGGCTATATCGGTCACTTTGGTTCTGCTGCGGATGGCCTCATTTCTGATGCGATCACGCAGAGAAACTCCTAGCATAGCCCTCTCCATTGCTCTTTGGGTGACTTTGAGCCTTCTTATGAGGCCCATAGTAAGCGACCACGTTTCAGTACCATATGTCATAACTGGCAAAATACCCTCGACATTTTCATTTCAAAGCTCAATATCTCAAAAACGGCTGAACAGATTTTCATGAAACATGGCTAAGAACACTCGGGATAAAATTATCTATTACACAAAAAAACTAAACGAAAATCGGTTCATCCGTTTGGGAGCTACGATACCACAGACAGATGTTACACAGACAAACACGTAAAAACTTATAACACCCTACTTTGACCACCCCTCGCCAACGGTTGAATGAAATGGAAAAGTTTATAATAACCTGTATTAATTTTAAAGGCCTAACTTTTTTTTTCATCTCCCAGTTAGATGTATGGAGTCCCCCCCCCCCTCCCCCCCTCTCCACACAGTTTAATGTTTTTTTCGTAATTTCTTAACACCGTTATGTAGCGGTTCATAGATATTATGTTCATATTCAACTTTTAAATGTAATTATTATTGTATATGGACATTGTCGGAAATAAAGAATTATTATTATTATAGAATACACCTTCCTACCTAATTTCATAATTCATAAATGTAAGTAGTGCTTATAGTCGAGTAAATGGGCTGTGACCCGCCTGTGACATACTCGTACATACATACGGACATACATGACAAAACAATCAGGGTTCCGTTTTCTCAATTTGGCTACGGAACCCTAAAATGGTAGAGAATTTATTTGCTCACTGCACTTACCTAAATGTTTGAGCAGCGCTGCATTTTTGCGACTGCAGCAGCGAATTTCGAGAAGGTAATCCGATAGTCGATGTTGTTAAAGAGATGGAATATCTGTGTTGCCGACACAATACACCTACGCTACCGTCAGCAGAAGTAACTGCGTCAAACAACACGCTCATAATGATCTACATCTTATTCTCTTGACATTAAGATAAGAGTCCCCCGTACTCTCGACCGAACTCGATTCTCCATACAAACATAGTTTCGTTCTCATTTTTAAAACGCCATGCTGAAATAACATGATACTTTATATGCACAATGGGATCCGCCATATCTAGTTCGGAAATTAGATTTTGTAGTTAGAAATTGGAATGGAAAAAAAAATACAGCGAGTTTTTGAATTTTTTAGGCTTGTATGAAAACCTTAATAATAGCTGTATGTTTTCTCCATTATAATATTAAACAACAGAAACTAATTTCCGACCTAGATATGCCGGATCCCATTGTGTATACAAAGTTTTAAATTATTCCAGCATGTCATTTTAAAATGCGAGCGAAACTACGTTTGTATGGAGAACCGAGCTTACTGCGGACTCAAGTGATCGAATATCTGTGTTGCCGACACAATACACTTTTTCTTTTTTTTTTCTGGTGGGAAAATCCATCATGGATACCACCACACCGCGGGGACAGTGCGGAGGTTATGTCGGACTTGCACCGACTAAAAACCCCCTCAACTCATTTCGGACGGCTCTGGGATCACCGTCGGAACGCACCAGTGCCGCCCTAGAGTCACACCTCTGTGGGTCCCACCGTCTGTTTTCATAGACGATCGCAGCCCCCAACTGCGACCGTCTTCGACCCCAAGGACCCTTTAGTCGCCTTGTACGACAGGCAGAGGATACCGTAGCCGAATTCTATGCCCCGGCTACAGGGCGCGACACAATACACCTACGCTACCGTCAGCAGAAGTAAGGCGCCTCCTGACTTGGCGGGGCGGGAGCGATGTGATAGGCATTTTGTTGTTTGACGTGAGTTTACTGATGTGAAATTTCCTCACTTTACGAAATACTGTCAGAATTACGTTTGCGCAGTAGTGATACTTTCACATGATTTTTAACCGCCTCCAAAAAAGGAGGAGGTTCTCAATTCGACTGTTTTTTTACGTTTGTTACCTCAGAACTTTCGATTGGCTGAACCGATTTTTATTTGAAAGCTGGCGCTTCCATGTGGTCCCATTTCAATTTGGTCCAGTTCTGACAATGGCATCCATGAGAAAACTTAAATTTACATTAAGTACTTATGAGCACGATATTTTATTTTTTTATTAAAAATGGGATTGCTCTTGGCCAGCATCTAGCCAGGGGGCAAAGATGAGGCGGACGATGAAGCGAGCTCACCCAGAAGATGCCTATTCACTCGTGTCTTAAAAAGGTCCAAGTTATATGAATTCGGAAATACAGACGCAGGCAGAGAATTCCAAACCTTAGAAGTGCGCATTATAAAAGAAGATTATTAGAAATGGACGAATAACTCGGATGAAGACGTTTTTTTTTTGTTAGAATTATTTTAACTAAAGTAGGGTACAGTAATCCAGCCTTTGAATTAACGGCCCTCTTACAGGAGGAGGTGAGGGCGCGTCTACCTACAAAGAGGATTTTTCCAAAACAGCAAAACACATAATGAGAATGTGGATCATTTCATTACTTACAAATATTTGTAGACATGAAATAAATGGCTTACAAATGTTTGTAGTTATGAAATAAATGGCTCGTTCATGTTGTTGAACTAGCATGTAATATTAGTCACAATAAGGGCACAAAACCGGTTATTTTGCCGGGACTCTAAATTAACAATAATTTGAGTACAAATGCACTTTTCTTCAATAGAAAGCATTTAACTCGCCATTGAAAGGAAATAACACGAATAAGCGCGGAAATCGATATCAAGTTGCGTCGTTTTTGAGGTTTTTAAAAAAAAAATCTATTCCTCGGCTTCCAGGATTTTCGGACCTGGCATTTAGGGTGTCAAATTGAATCGCTTTTCGTGTAGAATCGATTGGCGGAATCACTAGTAAAGAAAACTTTTTTTTTTCTCACATGGCGTTGCATATCCAACACATCCCCCCACGTTGGCATACTTGGCATTACATATAATATGAAATTAAACACATGAGAGTAAAGCTAATTTGAAATTATGTATTTATATTTCCGTGTCTATAAATTTAACGGATGTCTAAAGCGTACTTATGCAAAGCCAAAGGCCGAAGGGACGAAAACACAATGTAAAACCACAGAATAAGTAATGGTACATAAAACAGTAAATGTACAAACTAGGTACTCTGGAATCTGGGGATGACGATGATGAAGACTGGTTACTTAAAACAGTATATGTAGTACCTAGGTGGTACTCATGATCTGGAGAAACAATCATTTTAGGTCAAATTAACGGCGCAGGAAGGTGTTTGAGGCACTCAGTGAAAATGGATGGTATCCAACCGAAAAAAATGGTACAGTAAAACCAGTATTAAACTTCACGCCTCTCCTAGTACTATTGTTTCAATCTGTGAATTTCTTATATTGCGTTTATATGCGTACTTGAGAAGTGAGCGGAAACTGAAGGCGTTTATTTTAATGTTGGGGATCATAATAATAATTATTATTTTTTATTTGACATTATCACACTTCAATCTGTTCCTATTTATATATTTTTTTGTTTAATATAATTTGTGTAATTATTTGGGATAGTGCAATATTTAAGATTTTTTTTAATTATTATTGTGACATTATACTATTAATTGTTCTGTAATTTGTATTGTTAATGTATGTTCAACACAATATCTTTTGTTATGAATAAATGAAATGAACTGAAAGATTAATTTAATTAGTCATTGATTTAGGATAAGAAAATCTAATCTATCTACCTATTCAACCCGTAATTACCCGCTGTTGCGTATAGGCAAAGAAGATATATACTGGTATAGGCAAGACCACTGACCACTTAACCCTTAAGTGGTCTGTGAGCCAGACACACTCTTGACGGGACTCTCAAATATGAGACACATAATCTATTTTATTGACAGAGTGAGCAAGGCGACTCCGTTTCAGGTTGGGAAAAAATGATTTCGTATATCTGTCCGGATATCCGTCCGTTGGACCCGGGTATGTCCTAAATTTCCTAAAACTACGACCAAGACCACCGGAGGATGGGCAGAAGCATCCCTGGAGTGCGGTGGAGATATTGCGATCGCCAACCCGCATGCCAAGCGTGGCGATTATGGCATTTACCCCCCATGAAATTGAGGGAGGCCTATGTCCTGCAGTGGACGTCCTTTGGCTGATGTGGTGTGGTGGTATTATTTCCGGACGTAGGGTAACCGTACCAATGTTTGACATTAATTCCAGTAATTGACACTAATGTTATGTGTCACATTTTTGAATTAAGATTTAATGAGCCAAGTATCATTACCATTCTAATAAGCATATTTTTGGGAGAAAATGACTGACTGTCGAGTTTCGGCGTTTCTTCTCGGCAGTGGTCTTCTTTTTCAGAAACGCTAGTAGATTTTGACTAGTAAAAGATGCTAGTTGCGGCCTAGTTGCAGAACAAAGTTCATTTATTTCATTTATTTATTGGTCCAGTCCAGTGTCAACATTCGACAAGTACCTCTCACGCCTTCGAAATATGCGGATGGCAGGGAACGATTCAATGTTTTTAGGGTTCCGTACCCAAAGGGTAAAAACGGGACCCTATTACTAAGACTTCGCTGTCCGTCCGCCCGTCCATCAGTCACCAGGCTGTATCTCAAGAACCGTAATAGCTAGACAGTTGAAATTTTCACAGATTGTGTATTTCTGTTGCCGCTATAACAACAAATACTAAAAACAAAATAATAACAATAATTAAGGGGGCTCCCATACAACAGAGTAGTTGTTGGCGTTTTTTTGTTGTATCTCATGAACCGTAATAGCAAGGAGGTTAAAATTTTCACAGACGTTGTATTTTTATTGCCACAATAATAACAAATACTAAAAATAAAATAAAAATAATATTTAAGGGGGGCTTCCATACAACAAAAGTATTTTTTTTACCATTATTTTTCTGGTACGGAACCCTTCGTGCGCGAGCCCGACCCGCACTTGGCCGGTTTTTTTTTTCTTTTTAACGATTTGATAGGTAGGTATTAGATTCCCTAAATACTTAGTAACCTGTGACGGGTAAAGTGACGAGGTTTCTCATGGTATGGTTCATGGTTATGAATTATTTTAACTATACTGGTGTATGGTCTGCACTTTTGAGAATAGTACCGTTTGAAGTTTTGTACCCAAATAAATATTAACATTGGAGGTAGAATAATATAACTCATTTTTTTTTATCAACGATCCTCTTTGTGGTTGAGGCGAGGGCGAGTCTACCCACAAACAGGATTTTTCCAAAACTCTGTGTGAGTTGGAGCATTTAGTAGCTTACAATTTATAACTGCTTGTGGGTACGAAATAAATAGTTATTCGTTCTTGTTGTCGAATTAACATGAAATTTTGAGGGCACGAAACCGGACATTTTGCCGGGGCTCTAAATTAAACAACAACTTCTATAAATGCACTTTTCTTCATATATCAAAACATTTTACTCGTTATTGAAAAGATATAACACGAATTTGAGCCCGGGAATCGACTTGCACGTTGCACCGTTTTTGAGGTTTTTTTAAAAAAAAGCTGTTTCTCGGCTTCCAGGATTTTCCGACCTGGCATTTAGGGTGTCAAAATGAATCGTTTTTCGTGTAGAATCGATTGGGGGCATCACTAATAAGGTTAGAAAAAAATACTTGTATTTCTCTCGCACATGGCGTGACATGGCCAACTCATTCCTCCACGTTGGCATATCATGTGAAGTTGAGCACTTGAGAGTAAAGCTAATTTGAAATGGTTTATATTTCCGTGTCTATAAATTTAACGGATGTAAGCGTCGGGCTATTTATGCAAAGCCAAAGGGCGAGAGGACGAAAATAACAATGTCTCTGGCCACTAGATAAGCTTATCGCGTGCCTTATGTAATAGTTAAAAACACGTGGTCTACTACCACATAGGCTATAGGTCTCTAACCGTGATCCACGCGATACCTGAACCGTTATATGCGCAGCAAAATGAACTAGAAAACTATGATGAAATAGTAAAAGTTTAGAGAGATGCTTAAACACTTTCCACTTGTAAAACAAACTGTAATCACTTCCCTATTAGTCTTATAGGGTTTGGGTTGGAGTAAACGGGTTGAAAACGTACCTTTTTAGCTGTAATCCAACGTGGTGGCTCCAAGTAGATAGCGACACCACACAAGACACGACAACGGAACTTCGCACTTAGAAAACACACAAAATAACGCAAACGAACGCTTTAAACAACACTTACGACGATTTCCGAGTTAACACATGCCGTTTTACGTATATTGACACGTTTTTAGTTTTCAGAAAGTCCATTGAACTGTTTAGTATGAAATTTACGTCGAGCGAAATTATACGGAGTGGCAACGCCGTAGAGACGATCGGTTGCGCGGTTCGACCGCCAGGCAGCGCTACCGTCGGGGGGAGGGGCCGAGCGGGACGGAAGCGAGTGGGACAGCAGACACACAAGACGCCACGTCGTAAGATTATTTTTTTTAGTTATGGGATAAAATAAAATTTTATGAAACTGCGATTGTTTAGCCAAACGAAGACATTAGCGGACGGTGGACGCCGCGGCTGGTGACCTTTCAGATCGCGTCACCGCGGGTGGCGATAGCGAGGTCGGTGCGCGACGTTGCCAGCTCGCCCAGGCATTCGGTACCACGTTCCACGGATTACGAAAGTGCTGGGACGGGCGAAATCCCTCGTGGGCCTTTTGATACCTGATTCTTGTATAGATATACAGATCCTAGCTATCTAGACATATATGCGCATTGCCCTAACCCACATAGTTGCTGGCAGAATCGTGAACTATGCTAAAATCGTGTAGCGTACGAATCGGACCTTCCCAAAGGTGTCGTTTTCATTTCATGCTTGGAATTTTTATGAAAAATTGCACTTTGAAGCAGAATTACGTAGGGACTCGTCGGTATAAATATCTGGTCGTCGGTATATGCCAGCATCGCAATTTTAACGAAAAATAATCCGTAATTCAAGCCGCCATGTTTGCGCAATTACTGTAGTTGTAGGTAGGTTGACATGGTAATAAAATAACTATGTCGGTACTTCATTCGTAATAATGAAAGTCGTTGCACGAATTGATACATACAATGCTAATTTAGGTAGGTATTTGTTGTTAGTTGCAATGCCAGGTGGTTCGCGCCCTCGGACCCGAGTTGTAAGAAACCTGTTTTGGAGTCACCTCCGTTGCACCCAGGGTACCTACCTACTTTGTAACATGCGTGCGTTGTTTAAATTTGGAACGACAGTAAGAAATTTCTTTCCTCACTCAACTCAAAATGACCAACAAGGATTATTTCTATTAAAGATATTATTATTTTTACAGAGCCTCAAGAAACATTTTATTGACCGAGTGAAACGAAGGTCTCCGTTACTGCTTCGGCAAAAAGTTTTCGTTTGTCCGGTAATTATCTTACAGTCAACAGCAAATCATTTCAGTACTTTGTCGCACTAACGTCACAATACTGCGACAGTTGGGATGCGTCAAAGTAGTGAAAGTGAACTGCATTGAAAAATCACCTGCCTTAACCAGGAATCGAACCCACCAAATTAAAAAAAAAAAACTTTTTATTTTTACGGCACCGATCGAAAGGGTTGCTCATTAGGATTATTTTGTCTTGAGTAACATTACATCTTAAGCAAAAGGAAGACCATGAAATTTAGCGTTTAAATTTTATGGTACAGTCAAAGCAAATGGAGATGCATGTTAGTACCATATCGAACTATTTAACGTAACAATACTGTGACAGTTGGGAGTCAAAGTAGTGAAAGTGACGAGGTACTAGGCGGAGGGTACACTTGAACACCTTTTTTTTAACTGCAACCGGATCGTCACTCCTTTGTATGATATCCTACCCCCGGAAATTCCCCGGCCCATCAACATTAAATTCCTTTTAACCCTGGTGCACTCCCCCTTTGTGTATGTCTTATGTAAATTTATTAAAACTAACAACTTGTTTTTGTAGTAGTTAGATTAACAATAAATGTTTGTGTTGTCCTTTGTTTTAGATACTCTTCTAAGTGAACCTGGCAATCTGAAGTCACCGGTCAAATTCTTAATAAACACGTGCCTTTTTAAACCTTGACGTTGGCGGAATCATCGACAATATCGATGGGGCCATAAAACACAAAGATTGATTGATTGACGAGGTACTAAAATGATCATCTACTTTTACTATTGACTGTACCATACTTAGTCGGCTCATAAGTTCTGTCACTGGCCTTTAAAATTTAAATTTGGAACTCCTAAAACAAAAACCGTTGTGCATTTGAATTTCGAATCTTTTTTAAATATTTGAGTAGTATAATTTTGCAATTTTCTGTTTTCTTTAACATGGAGTGGACGCTTAAAGATAGCCGTACCGCAATAATTGCACTATATCGTTGTGGACACTCGCCGACTAAATTTTTTCAGCTACTTGAAAATTTAAAATTCTCTCTAAGATTTGTGTATCGTACCATAGAAAGATACAGTGAGGTCTCTAGTTTAAATGACAAGAAAAGAAGCGGTCATCCGGGTACAGCTAGGACTCCAGGGTTGTACAAGCAATTAGGGCACGCATTGCCAGAAATCCCGCTAGGAAACAAAAAGTTATGGCCCTCCAGATGGGTTTGAGCAGAAACACGGTGAAAAGAGTGCTTAATCAAGACCTGAGACTTCGTGCTTATAAACGAAAAACTGGCCATCTTCTCAATGGTCGGCTTAAAGCTTTAAGGCTTAAAAGATCTAAAGCTTTATTGAAGAAGTACGCTAAAAATAAGCATCGTTGTATACTGTTTTCGGACGAGAAATTTTTTGACATAGAAGAAAACTGTAATAAACAAAATGATAGAGTGTACGCTCGCAATAGTAAAGAAGCGTCTAATAGCATTCTCCGTATTCAAAGAGGTCATCACCCTTCATCTGTGATGGTTTGGCTGGGAGTTTCTTATGCGGGCGCCACTAGTATGCATTTTTGTGAGAAAGGAGTAAAAACTAGCGCCAAAGTGTACCAAGACACGGTGTTGACTAATATCCGATACGATGTTTCTAAACCAGCATTGGGTTTTCCAGCAGGACTCTGCTCCAGCCCATAAGGCAAAGTCTACACAAGCCTGGCTCGCCTCCAATAAAATCGACTTTATACGGCATGAAGATTGGCCCTCCTCTAGCCCAGATCTTAATCCGTTAGACTATAAAATATGGCAGTATTTAGAGGAAAAGGTGTGTTCAAAACCTCATGCAAATCTAGACTCGCTGAAAAAATCCCTTGCTACGGCAGTGGCCAATATCGACATGAAAGTGGTGCGTGAATCCATTGACGACTGGCCACGCAGACTTCAAGCCTGTGTAGATAATTATGGCGGTCATTTTGAATAAATGTTATACATTTAGATTCTCTAGTTTATAAGCTTTCAAACGCTGTACAAATTATACGGAATAAACTTAAACTTTTGTTTTTATTTGATATTATGTATATGACAGAACTTATGAGCCGACTAAGTATATGCGATTTTTTCATTAATGTTTGAATGCAGTTCCAATTGCTTTTAAAAATAAAATAATTTCTTCTTTCAGTAAAAACTACTAGCGTCAATATTGACGCACGATATATTGATATATTGTTTTTTTTTTTTGTACGATAAAATAAGTTTTTGGTCAAAATTTACATTTTTGGTACAAGTTTTTATTGCTGACTGTACTTTTTCCACAATCATAAACTACTTGTTGAGTCGGTTCGAATGAGCCCAAACACGATGGGTTTATCTTGTGTAGTTTAGGAATTGCTATGACCACCTTCTGTCTCCATCATCAGATCAGCTCTATGTCGTAATAATATTGGTCGTCATCCGATTTATACATGCATGAGAAATTTCAGTTCGATCTGAAACCGGGAAGTGGATCAAATTTAACTTGCAAGATTTGATTACAGACCGACATCGACAACGGGACATGCTGTGAAATATATTTTTTAAGAAAAACAAATTGACTTCAATGGGGGAGGCCGGTGAAAGATAATTATTTATTATACTTAGATGGTGCACTCTTAGATTCCATGCAATGAAATAAAAACCGGCCAAGAGCGTGTCGGGCCACGCTCAGTGTAGGGTTCCGTAGTTTTCCGTCCGTCACATTAAGTTGACATATTAAGTACAGAAACACAAAACCCTAAAAATGAGCGTTCCACGTACAGCGACATCTATCGGCAAATTAAGTAAACTATTGCGCGCGAGCTTAAAGTATGGAAGATGATTTTTATGGAATAATTCTTTATTGCGTGAACCGATTTTCACCGGTTTTACTTTATTTGAAAGCACGTCATTTCATTGTGATTTTGTAGAAATGACAGGTACAATAAACACCTGTTTATACGGTTAAATTACAAACTTAGTTCAGAAATTATTTTTGTAATTTTTTCAAAAACTATTCAACCTATCAAGTTCAAAATAATTTTCCTACAAAGTTTTTATAAAGTTCTACTTTTGAGATTTTTTTCATATTTTTAAAACTTATGGTTCAAAAGTTAGAGGGGGGGGGGACACATTTTTTTTTTACTTCTGGAGCGATTATTTCCGAAAATATTAACATTATCAAAAAATGATTTTAGTAAACCCCTATTTATTTTTAAATACCTATCTAACAATATATCACACGTTAGGGTTAAAATGAAAAAAAAATCACTCCGCACTTTACGTACAGGGGAGGTACCCTAATAAAATATTTTTTTCCACTTTTTATTTTACCACTTTGTCGGTGTAATTGATATACATATTAGTACCAAATTTCAGCTTTCTAGTGCTAACGGTCACTGAGATTATCCGCGGACGGACGGACAGACGGACGGACAGACGGACGGACAGACATGGCGAAACTATAAGGGTTCCTAGTTGACTACGGAACCCTAAAAATGGCTATAAGTATATTTATAACGGTAGAAGACTAAGTACCCTCAATTCCTCATGGAATCCTCCATCAGAACTCAAGCTTGACAAAAATGGGTCTTGAAAACCTAGCTTGCTTGACAAACATAACGAAGAGAACAAATCGCCAAACGTGAACTATGCGTCGTTAAAGAGTTCCATTCTGATCATCATCAGCAGTTCCACTTCATCAAATGTCACTTTTTGAATGAAAAGGCTTGATTTGTTTATGAAAATACTAAAATCACTATACTATGTGTGCCTTTCACATTTGAGGAGTTCCCTCGATTCCTCATGGATCCCATCATCAGAACTCGAGCATAACAAAAATTAATCGTGAAAATAGAACATGCTTAACAAACACAACTAGGAGGACAAATCGCCAAACGTAAACTTTTTGTCGTTAAAGAGTTCTGTTCTGATCATCATCAGCAGTTCCACTTTATCAAATGTGACATTTTTGTATGAAAATGCTCTATTTGTTGATAAAAACACAAAAATCACTACATGTTTGCCTTTAAGATTTGAGGAGTTCCCTCGATTTTTCGTGGATTCCATCATCAGAACTGCGTTTTGACAAAAACGGGACCAACTTGGATATATATACTTGCAATCAAAAAAAGAATTTTCAAAATCGGTTGAGAAATAACGGAGTTCTGGAGTAACAAACATTAAAAAAAAAAACATACAACCGAACCGAATTGATAACCTCCTCTTTTGAAATCTTGAAGTCGGTTAAAAATAGGGTGGTAACCCGTGGTAACTCGTCCAATATCTTTGTCAAATCTTTGATCAAAGTTCTTTGACGTAGGCCCATTCCACCCATCCAATATCTTTGTCCAAGTTTTATTCTTTTTCATGCGTAGCCATATTGATTTAACTGTCATTAGAATCTATGATCAAATGCCGGGGTCCCATCCAAGTTGGATGAAATCATCCAATTTCTTTGATAAAATGTATATTGGACAAAGATATTGGATGAGTGGAATACCTCCCTAGTTAGGAATCGTAAGACTTCATTATAATTTACGGTTTTATCCCCGATACAACCCAGCCACTGTTTTTTTTAATTCGGAACATTGCCAGAGGGCCCCGAAAACAAAGTATTTCCCTCTTTATCGCACTTGCCCATTCGAGCGACAGAGAGGGAGATAATACGTTTTCGGTTCCCGGTCGGCCCTCAGCCCGGGGCAGGGTACCAACATTCAGCTTCAGGCAGTCACTAAAAATATAAGTACTTATATCTGTATATTTTTAGTTAGCAAGTATGGAGGGTTTTCATAAAGGGATGGAACCCTAATCACAGTAGGGAACAGGTACTTTCCATGGAGGGTTAAGGAAGGGTGCAAAATTGCAGGAAATACCTATTTTATTTTATTGTAGATATATGTAGCTTAGCAAGTACAGTCGACTACAAAGAGAGAGAGACATTTTTGGACCTTATTACAATTCAATAGGGTGAATACGAATAAGTGAATGCATAATATTTGTACTATTTGTAGTCGAATGCACCAGAGGGGCTAGTATGATCGCTTATATGTCGGACATATAGCATTCGTCCCGTACTGTCAAGTATGTAAGTGCGAGAGGGACGAATGCTATATGTCCGACATATAAGCTATCATACTAGCCGGGCAGATAGTATTGAACTGGCTACCTAATAAAGAATGATTTACAATAGGCCGTTCCGTATCCGAGCCGGCCCGTTTTCTATGATAGCAAAACGCCGGCCGTCGAGCAGCCGGGATCAACGGCTTAACATGCCTTCCAAAGCACGGGACCGCTCAGTTAGTAACCAATCAAAGCGCAATTAGGCGACTATTGTCGGTAAGGAAAAATGACGAGGTATAAAAATACGATGTTTATTGTCATGTCAAGAAATAAAAATGGCGAAACTGTCGAGAATAGGTATTTTGTTCTTTAACGTAAGTTTACTGGTGTGATATTTCCTCACCTGACGAAATACTGTCAGTATTACGTTTGCGCAGTACTAATGCGATGCGCAGAAGTAGGGCAGTACTGCATTGATATCGGTTGACACTGACAGCTGACAGTTTTCTCATATCGTAAGTCCTGGCGCCTTAAGAGAGGAAAAAACAATTGAATACTGTATTACGAGTAGGATTTACTTATAGTTGCGGATGTTAAATATCGATTTTGCTTGGCCTACACTTTGTAAGTTCTAACCACTTTACTTCACTGATTTTTTCCCAATACTCACGAGTATTTTGCGATACTCTCCGGTATCCGGTATGACCCAAGCATGATTTTTTGTCGTACTATATCAAACTCTGGTTTCTATCTGTGGAATTAGGCCATGTCATTAAAGCGTGTAGAATAAAACACCAAGTATATAGTTATAAGTAAATCATTGTTTTCCTGCTACCCAAACGTTCTCTAGATGAGATCGCTTTAAAGCGATAGGACCGCCTGTTGTTAGCATTTTGCTTTTATAAGCTACTGTAAAACTTATTTCTTAGTTGTGCGTTAATAGTACATTACGATACAAGTGCACAGAACAGGAAATTCACAACAAGTGGTGATAAATTGAAACACGACCGAAGGGAGTATTTTAAATCGACACGAGTTGCGAATTACCTGTTCGCACGTGTATCGTGCAACGTTTTACAGTACATATGGCTCTTTAAAGTTTCTACATATGCACGTAATCTGCTGATTACCGCACTCATGCGGTAAAGTAGCGCCATATGTACTGTAAAAATTATTTATTATTATTGTATCCCAGTTTAGTCGCTACAGCTACCAAGGATGAGCATGAGAAATCAAGGACTTGCGTTTCTCTCTAGTTATGAACACAACGAATCCTCCAATCAAAAAAAGGTGGCAACGCGCGCTTGTAACTCCTCAGTCGCAAGCGTCGGGCGTACGCTTGTTAGCCACCGCCGTGCTATAAAAAGGACTACCCCCGTACGCTCGACCGAACTCGATTCTCCAACAAACGTAGTTTCGTACTCATTTTAAAACGCCATGCTGAAATAACATGAATCTTTGTATACACAATGGGATCCGCCATATCTAGGTCGGAAATTAGTTTCTGTTGCAGGAAATTGGAATGGAAAAAAATACAGCGAGTTTTTGATTTTTTTAGGTCTTGGTTGAAAACCTTAATAATCGCTGTATTTTTTCCATTATAATTTCAAGCAACAGAAACTAATTTCAGACCTACATATACCGGATCCCCTTGTGTATACAAAGTTTTAAATGATTCCAGCATGCCATTTTAAAATGAGACCGAAACTACTTTACGTTTGTATGGAGAACCGAGCTTACTGCGAATCCTAACTTACTCTTAAGCCACTAGAACCTTTACTCTGTGATTTCCGTGACTAGAACGCGACATATAGCCCGTCTACGTACAAACATTAATGAGATGACACGTCAAAATGACAAAAATGACAATTTCATTACGGAGTGATCGACGCGCCGCGTAGTACTAGAGTCCGGAGTAGGGTGACCATGCGCTGGTATATTAAGAGACAGTCCCGTTTGAACGTGGAATGGTCAGTATGGTACCCGTTCAAAGCGGGTCTATGAAGGTGAGGAAAATAATAAAAAACCTGATTCTTATAATTGAATTAGAAAAAGTACTACCGCGATTTATTTTTTCTCATTCATACGAATGTACCGTACTGTGGTCATAAACGAGCCGCTCACTACGCATCTCTGAAGAGCAGGGGAATAAGAAATGGTGAAAGATATATTTTATACATACCTAACCTACTTACCTATATACCTATAGTAAACCTTTTCCATAGGGCAGCATTCAATCTTATCTTATCCGATTCACGTATTTCGTAATTTCGCGTACCATCAGGCTGACCGTACGCATGTTTGCCACCGAAAAAATCGAAAATCAGATATACCCCGAAGGAATAATCACTGAACTATAGTTTTGTTTTTTCTCAGTACTTATTTTCTTTTCTGGTCAGCACCATAAGATTGATTCTGATACGGTATTATTTTTTAGGACTCTAAAATCTAATCTCAAGATATACTTACACTTGTTTATTAGAAAAAACACCCACAGCATGTATATATTTTTTTAAACTAATAAGACCTATCAATCGACCAAACTTGACTGCATTACATAATTACAAGTGTGTAAACCAGATTATATATTCTGTTTCTTCGACAATCAAGATGCATATGAGAATATACCAACAGATCCGTAGTGTAAAGCAATATGGTTTTTCATGTAGAATCCTTATGGTTAACTCTCTCTTTGAATCCTTATGGTTAACCAAAATATGTTTGAACGGGACAGGAAGTACGATCATTTCGGCAGCTAACGTATTGTCTCCATTTAAAAGAACACCGTCAAAATGTAAAATCCCATATAATCCAAAACGTCACAAATGTCAGTTCGGTACAATTTGCAGTTATGAAAGCGGAGACATTAACAAGTGAAGACTATATCACTTATATCTGTCTCTCTCAAACTAACTGATTTCTGCATTGCTGTGTAGGTCAGATGTACAAAAATAGTTCAATTTAAATGAGCGGATTTGCTTTACCCTGATATCTGTGTATATTTTACTGGTAGTCAAACCAGCAACTTTTTACGAAACGTCCAAAATGCTCGGTTGATATGATGTTTGTAGGGAAATGTTGCTAAGGAAGTCGCAATTTTCTATCGTCCGACTGCGTATTTCTTTTTCACGTTTATGTACATATTTATAAATCATGGAGATTGCATAAACAAGCTGAGTTTTGTTTTTTTTCGAGTATTTTCCTAAGATTTGTTTATTGGTAGGTAACGTAAAAATTTCTTAGTGTTGTAAAATACAGTATCGTACTCGTATCACTCAAAAATCCTGCTTTTTATATAGCTTGGTGTTCCTACCTGACAGGGTAGGGCAGTAATTATGTGTCGCGTCCACGAAGGTCGCTCCCTGAGGGTGCTCACCCTCACCCCACCCTGACCCTCCCTGCGAGGCTGTAGCTCTATACACAGTATATGTGCGTTTTCAGAATGGATAATGTATGTAGAATATATCTACATCGTTTTCAGTTATATTGTACTCGGTACGATTTCACGTAACGAGAGCAAAAGTAGATGATCAGTTTAGTACCTTGTCACTTTCACTACTTTGACGCATCTTAACTGTCACAGTATTGTTATGTTTGTGCGACAAAGTACTAAAATGATCATCCACATTTGTTGTTGACACCATATAGTGGTAGTAAAATAAGAGGTTAAGGTTAAGCAATGTCGGGCGAGGTCAGTCCTTGGATGGTTGACCGCTTTGAGTGGTTACTAACTGAGCGCTCCCGTGCTTTGGAAGGCACTTTAAGCCGTTGATCCCGGTTGCTGTCTATGATAGCAGTCGTTAAGCCAAGTTAGAGGCCTCCGGGCGACTTGAGAACCTCTAACAGTCAAGTTGCCCACTCACTTGACAAGCCTAATCCCAATATGGTCTAGTTTCCCCCTCGGGTTGGAAGGTCAGATGGCAGTCGCTTCCGTAAAAACTAGTGCCTACGCCATTCTTGGGATTAGGTAGCGGACCCCAGGCATCCTTCAGGATGCAACTGTACTGGGAATAACGCTAGGAGGATGATGATATATATACATAGATACCATGGTAGAGGTACCTATAGAAGGTAAGGTCGCTAAGGTAAATTCTTAATGTAGGCTTTGCCTTTTTAATGTGATATACGATTAAGATTGTTTTATTCGTTTGTTATAAAAAAAACATAAGTATTGTTATTTCGATAGAATGTGACCAAAAGGCCAAAGGCTCGTATGACTCATAATTAGGGCAACCTTTCCCGATCTAGGTCTTCTCATTGGATATTCTAGGAAAGAGCCCTAGATTTCAGAAGGTGTACCGTACCGCGACCTACAAACGAAATATCTCCCTTTCGTCGCTCGAATATGCAAGTGCGACAGCGACGCATATATTACGTTTTCGGTTCGCGGTAGCACATCAGAGGGACTACTCCGAACTTCGTATCGTACCGTCCCTTTCCGTCATACAGTGTATAACACGAGAGTGAAAGGGACGGCACGACACGAAGTTCGATTATCGAAGTTCGGAGTAGGCCCTCAGGGTTGATGACGAGGCATTGATGGGGCTCCCTAGCTCCTGTCAGGTCATGCACTAAATTGGGTAGTACGGAGGTCCGTAGACGCAAAGGGACCTCAATATTTCAAATCACAACCGACTTTGGTCCAGTACTGTACTATTGACGACCTGTTTAGCCTAGTTGGTATTAACTCTGCCTCCGAAGCTAGAGGTCCCGGGTTCGAATCCCGGCCAGGGCATTTATTTGTGCATTTTTCACGGATATTTGTTCTTGGGTCTTGGATGTTTTCTATGTATTTAAGTATGTATTTATCTATATAAGTATGTACATCGTCGTCTAGTACCCATAGTACAAGCTTTGCTTAGTTTGGGACTAGGTCGATTTGTGTAATATTGTCCCCCAATATATTATTATTATTATTTATTATATGTCTTTTCCGCTCACGGGACAATGGTGTCCCGGACCTTTGGAAGGCGTGCGCGGAGCCGAAGTACCGAGGTACCGAAGTACCAACCGAGTACCACATAGCCAACACGTAGAGGCCCTTTTAACAATTTAATGAAATGCAAGGGGTACACCGAGCGGATGCTGTCCCTGCCCGTGTCATGGGACGCACACAGAGACAGCACCCGCCAGGGTGTACAGGAACTATTGCTGATTGATGGAATCTAAATGAACCGGACTATTGGGTGAATATGATGGATTAATGGCTGGGCTAATGAGTGAGACAACGGATGTCTGCCTAATAAAACTGTCTCACATTTTTATCTCAGGCAGATTATTTATTATTATTATTCACCTTATTTATTTCTTCTTCTTGGGTTAGATTTTTTACAATAAATTTATCAAATGTAAAATATAAAAATACACGTACAAAGTATAAAAGCATTATAAAAAACCTAACCTAGAGTGCCGCCGGCAGCAAGGCGGGCCTAAGCTACCGGTGGTTAGGGCGACAGAGAGAGGAACCTCCGGACTATCCGCGCCGTGTCCAGGAGTACCGCCTTCTGTATTTGACCCTTGACCCAGCCATCTAACGAGAGTCTCTTGAGATGTTGGTCGAGACTCTTCGCTATTAGACCGTTCACAGAGACGACTATCGGGACAATAATCGTTGAATCAACATCCCACATGGCGGTTACCTCATGTGCCAAGTCTAGGTACTTGCTGACTTTGTCCTTCTCAGCTTTCACGAGGTTCTCGTCATGGGGGATGGTGATGTCAACGAGCACTGCCTGGCGCTTCAATCGATCTGTCAGCACGATATCAGGCTTGTTGGCTACAATAGTCCTGTCCGTGATGACAGATCGATCCCAATAGAGCGTTGCACGACCATTTTCGAGAACTGGCGCAGGTGTGTACTTATAATACGGCACTTCGAAGTCCACAAGACCGTATAAAAGAGCAAGCTGCTGGTGAATAATCCTGGCCACCAAGTTATGTCTGTGCAAGTACTCTTATTATTATTATTATTACTTATTCTGTGCCAGTACAAAGTAGCGTATTTCTTTTCAATGTTATTACCCACTGACCAGTGGTCTGTGTTATTACCTATATTAAGAGCTCACAACCGCGCATTTTTTAAATAATGACTTATATTTTATATTACTATGTATTATTTATTATAAATGCTACGCCCTACCAGGGGGTCTACTCCGTAATTCGAAATCCGAACTTCGTCTCGTGCCGTCCCTTTCACTCTCGTGTTTCACTTTATGACGGAAAGGGACGGCAGAGGGACGGCACGATACGAAGTTCGGAGTAGGCCCTCAGGGCCCATGTGAGACTGTTTTGTTTACAATACTGTACACACAGACTTCGGATTGCGCCTAATTGATCCTAATTCTATTACTGTACAATACCACGGTTGCAATAAAGATAATGATCATTTCAATCCGGGTGTAAAGGGTTAGATCATGATACAACAATACAAGGTACGACACTCCGGGAAAAAGCCTAGGTCATCAGTCATCAACTCATCACTGCTATCGAGCCTATCAGTGCTTGGCGTTTGTAGTGTGAGTTCGTGTGTGTACAGGCTGTACAGGGACGTAGGCGTGTGTCACGATCCGGAGTAGCAGACCTTGTTACCAGGGGCCTTTCAGCTCGAAGTACGAATTTTTCTATGGAAATGTTAGTTTAACTTGTTTGCACCAGATGTCTCTGGGTGCTGTCTCTATCGCACTTGCATATTGAAGTGACAGGGATGCAGCGGTCGTGCGGTTAGTTTTTACTAAATACACAACGGCGCTACGATCTATGTGGAGTATTTCACTGGTATCTCTATCTCAGTATATATATTGTACTTTGTGCTTGTTATCTTAGACCATGGGTTACTTGTAGCGTGAAGTCGTGGAATGTATTGGCTATGTGCGAAGTAGGTGGTGGGGGTAAACTAAGCGATCGCAGCGCACACCATGGCAGAAATGTGCAACTTCCGGGGACATATATGTCAAATTTACTTCGACGTTTCCTATTGGTTTCCTACGATTCGTTTCGTTTGTATACATGTATTTAAGTATGTATTTATCTATATAAGTATGTATATCGTCGTCTAGTACCCATAGTACAAGCTTTGCTTATTTTGGGACTAGGTCGATTTGTGTAAGATTGTCCACCAATATCTTTCCAGTAAGGGGTCTTTCTCGCTTACTAAAGTAAATTAAATATTCATGTGTCATTATTTGACATCCCTGAGTTTGACATTGCCCCGGGACCCATGACGTTTGACGTTTCTGACGTGCACATAGCCATAGGCAAGCCGGAGCTAATTTGGGTTACAATTTCTCCAAGAATTGTATGATAAAGTAATCAAAATACGCAAGCTGAAGGGAATCGAATTCTATGGACGCTTCACCACAGTTACATAATACGAATACCTACATATGTCTGAAACTTGAATACGACCTCCGCTAATACAACTCTGGAAGTAATCCAAAGGAAATTCTTTGACAGCTGGAGCTGGAACTTTTTCAATATTTCGTCTCGAAAAAAGTTGTTCAGTAAATTTGTTGGCGCGTTTGTTGAGGTTTTCGGAATACCTGCTTAAAAATGCCTTGGTTTATCTTTATGGTTTGTTCACTGAACACTCTGAACAGACAATAATAATCAGGGGGGCGACACGGTCCATCGGTGTGAGTCGAGCGCTGGTGACCTTGTAATGGACGATTCACACCGAACGACTAGAGTCAGCGCGCACCCCACTAGAGTCAAAGGAATTCGAACTCTCCATACAGAAGTTAGATTTCATATTTGAATGGGTCGGCTCTGCCGCTGCTGTTTGGATACGAAATCTAGCTTCTGTATGGAGGGTCCGAATTCCTTTGTGGCGTGCGCGCCGACTCCGGCAGTTTTGTGTGAATCGTCCATAACGGCACGTCTGTTGCATAGGGTCGGCAATGTAGCTGCCTTGGCAAGAGGAAATAATGTTTATCCAATGAAACATATTTTATTAAAGTTTAAAATATATTTACTAAATCAAATGTTTTACAAATTAGTTACTGCAATGTATTTTCTATTGTTTCGACTAGTTTTGATTATTTTATTGTTCTCTTTAATTATCGAAAAAATTCTAATTCTTACGAAAAGCTTTTTCAGAAAATCCATAGGGAAACAGTTACAGGGCATTTCAAAAGTTATTTGCCGCATTTCGGTCAACAAACTGTTTCCCAATGTCTGGGACAAATCGTCCTTATGTCTGATGAAATATTCCTTTACAACATTTTCAAGATTTTGTACCAAATTTATGAAATTGTCTGGTGGAGTTCCAAGTCCTGCATGTAAGGCTTTGTTTTTATTATATTGCTTGTAATATGTAAACAAAGTATGTTTTAAACTATTTTCCTGTCTATTGAAGAAGGCAACCATTTTCTGACATCTATGTTTTACCAGGCACTTTCTCAATAAATATCTTGCGATATATGTTAAAGCATTTTTTTGTGGCAAGTCAAGTTTGAAATCGGTTGTGCCTATTTTCAATGACGATTCGATGGGCCTTTCACTGACGTTCACTGACGGCGTTTCACTGACGTTCTCTCTTGATGCCTCGTTCGATACCCTGATGTAGTCATCAACCTTCGACAAAACGGAATTTAAATCATCTTCACAGTTCGCTTGCTTTGTGGGTCTCATTATGTTTATTGAGTATAATTTCCGAAAAGCTCTATTAAATTGGATGGCAATTGGCTCCATGCAGTTACCGCCCTGTTTACGTATTTGGCCAAAAAAGTTCTCGAGACAATCTTGGTTTATGTTTCTTGTCAAAAGAAAATTATGCCCGTCCAGTTTCAGATCCTCAAACAAACTCATTACTGATTTAATTGTTATAATAAAGCCTTTAATGAAGCTTATATTCTTTGGAGTTTCGTTAGGATTTTTCAGAGTAAGACTCTCGAAGAACTGTATAGCTTCCAGTAAAAAAATTTTTTGTTCTTCATTTCCTTGGTATGCTCTCTTGTAAACGTAATCGTTAAGAACTGAAGATGAATTTAGCATGTCGAAAAGGTTATTCAATAGGTAGATTAAATCGACAGTGTCTTTAGCTTCATCTTCGATAACTTTTGCTGTTACATAAACATTCATTGCTGCAGCAACGGTTCTGCTGAATATCTGGGTGGCCAAAATAACCCGCATTTTATCAAAATTATTTGGTTTGACATGCTTTTCACTTAACTTATACATTAATTTAAAATTATTTGTACTATCCTTTTCGTATGCCTGCTCTATGTGCTGCCATTTGGCAATTTTGTTAGTGCCGTAATGAAAATCGCAATCAATTAAACTATTTCTGGCACATTTCATCAAATGTGGAGCGTCAAAAATATAGTATATTTTTTTACCGTCTATTTCAAACCAAGTCTTTTCTGTTGATATGTTTCTTGCTTTGGATGCATTCAAGAAATCTGAACCTAAATCCGAGATTACAGCCCGAACATCTAATCCAATTTCTAGTAAATTGCGTATGACTTTATCTATCCATAAACCCATTTCTGGATAATTTCTGCATTCTGCGGTCAAAGCATAACCAATCGGTTGTTTCCATTTATGAAACATGCCATGGGCCATAATCACAACAGCATATTTAGCTGGAATCGACCTCACCACATTGTCTATTTCATGTAGGCCGTGTACTTTGTCCTTGCTGACTTCATAACATAGATGTGCCTTTAACGACATTGCATCCATACATATGGTACAAATTTTTTCTTGCTCAGTCATTTCTGACGTTTTATATTTTAAAGCTTTTAAGAAATGCTCATTCACTCCTGTGGAAATTGGGATCTGCATCCTCTGAAGCGTCCTTATTGATGGAAAATAAAAAATCGGCTGCAGGTGTCGGTAAGCATGGGGCATGCAATAACATATTTGCAGTGAAAATAATTTAAAATCCATGGTATACTTATTGCCTTTGTACTTTTCAATTAAAAGAGCATGGCTTTTAACAATATTTGACATTTTTTCATTCAAGAAATGGTCACACCAATCTAAAAATGTCTGCTTCGTAACTGATGGTTCGGTAGTATCCAGCTCTTTTTTTTCTAATAATTCTGTTTTCTTCTTTGCTAGACCAAAATCTGTTGTTAATTTCCTTTTTCTTGGTGCCAGTAGTAGAGAACGCGATGTTTGAACTATTGCAGTGCATCGGGATTTGTTAAAATTTTCAGATTCCTCATTGATATTTTGTTGCTCATCTTCATTGGTCTGACTTGAAGAGTCCTTATATGCACAAGTTATTGTTTGGCTTGAATTATCTTTACAATTTCCAGTGTTCATTGTATTTATTTTAAATGATGATGAACTGGTTTCAGGTTCTTCTTGGGAGTAGAAGATTGGCAAGTGCAAACTTGGAACAGCATCTTTATTTAAAGTTTTAATATGAGTAATATTTTCTTTAATGAAGTGGTCACAACAAATGCGTTGGTTTAATTTTCCAGTTTTGGACTTCTCTAGTAGGTCCTCACGTCTAATTAAAGGCAACCATATCGCCAATCTACAACAAGATAGTGTGGCAGTTAAAAATATAGTATTAAGGATTGAATAATCTAAGTAAATCGACGCTTTAAGCATAATTTCCACCAAGCTGCTCGCATCGCATTCTGCTCGATACGGCGACAGCCGAATGACTTCCACTTTTCCTCTTCTGTGTTATATGATTATTTTAGTATTCTTCTTCTAATGCATTAATCAACAGTACTACGTCAACTTCAACCATTTTCAAAAATTAGAACACGTCAACACGGTAGGAATGAAATTATGTAACTAGGCGCAGAAACCGATAGGTACAATCGTATATCGACATCCTGCCGGACGCGATTGGCTGTCGGCTAAGAAGAAGAAGAAGAAAATAATCATAAAACACAAAAGAGGAAAAGAAAAAAAAAAACTTTGCATCAAACAAATCAATTCTTAAAAACCCCGATGCGCAAAAGAGGTGTGTTGTAAGCTTAACATTTGTATATGCGTGTCTGTCCGTTTGAAAGCAGGTTTTCTAGCGATGGTTCTTAGACATATTTAACTTTGAAACGAAAATGTCGGAGGAGTTACAACTTTTCTAAGTTGTCAGTTATTCTTCTAATTCCATGATTGAATGACGTGTGCAGTGCACTTTCTAGAATGAGTGGTGCCACGGGTGGTCACGGTTACGAGAGCTCGCGATGACATTGACAGCCGAAAAGACTCCTATAGGATAATAAAATATTGCCGACTGTACTGCCCAATCGAACACCGGAAAGCTAGTCAAATTTAGGCTGGGTTGCACCGACTTACGATCACAGACCGATCAAAATTAAATATGGCGCCGACAGCTGTCATGCCATAGAAACTTGTCAAACATTCCATACATTCAAATTTTAACGAACACAGCTTACGATTACAGACGGTTTGGTGCAACCCAACCTTAATAAGTAAGTTTGATTACAGACAGACAGACAGACAGATGCACTGTGTCAGGAGGAAACTTAACTAAAAACACGTGAAATAGGTACCTACAAACTTCTCATAATGTGAGAACTTACTTTTCTCGTGTAAATCTAAGCTTCACATGAATATAATTGTATGCTAAAATAATAACAAAACTATATAATGTTATTTATAAAAATCTCTGTCAATAAAAAATATGTGACATGATATTGAAGTCATTCACTGCGATCGACCTGACCGACCAACGTTAAGTATAACTTAAAAGATTCAATTGACATTTCATCTATTTCGCCATTTCATTTATTAAAGGTTTATTTAATATATTCACAGCCTTTCAAGCCTGGAGTCCCTATTTTGTTAAAGACATTGAGATGCTGGAAAAGGTTCAACGTAGTTTCACTAAATTACCAAAGAAGCTCAAAAATAAGCCATACGAAGAAAGACTGCGCTGTCTGAATCTCACAAGCAGGGAGCGAAACTTTGGTGCCGGTGACATCATTATGACGCAAATTCACATATAGGTGATTTTATATAAACAACATTGCGACACTCCAATGATTATTAATAATGCAATAATGGTAATGTAAATTTTATTTTATATTAATAAGAAATTACTATTTATATTGAAAATAATGTTAATATTAAAATAATTACAAAGACAATAAGAAAAAATATTTTACTAAGTAAGTAATAGTAAAAAAAATATTCGGATAAATGAAAAACAACAAATTAAATTTTGTGGGTTGTCGAAAAATAGGCAGAACGCTTTGAATTCAAACACAGCATCGCATCTTCTAATTTAAATACATACCAACATACATATACTGTACATTATGCCTGTAATCGCAACTAAAACAAAATTATTGTTGTAAGTTAACCTTGCATCATCAAAATCGATTCCTTCAAAAATCCAGATAAACACTGTATGTATCTTGACGTCATACGTCTGTCATCGGCACCAAAGTTTCGCTCCCTGCTCACATTTCACAAGTCTCAAGCAGCGCAGGGAACGTGGTGACCTGATCGAGACATACAAGATACTATCTGGGCTTTACGATCTCAAAGATTTCCACAAAATATTTGAACGGAACAACAACACACGACTCAGATGCCATCACTTAAAGCTAGTCGCTCGCAGGTCACACAGCAACCCCCACAAACACTTTCTGAGTAACAGGGTGGTGAAGGCCTGGAATAGACTACCAGATGATGTGGTTTCGGCTCACAATGTCAACCAGTTCAAAAACAAATTGGATAAGCACTATTAAAATTTAGCTCAACACTGAAGTTGTACTTAAAGATAATTGGATACAGGTTTCATCAGTTGTTTCAACTGTCTACCTACTCTACCTGATAAACAAATAATAATAAATATATTCCGAAGATGTAGGTACTTATTTAAAGTCAACATGCATTACCATATACTACCCACATCAAGTCTTTTGAATTAAAAAAAAACGGATTTTAGGTGAAGTCTATAAATTCTAAATGTAGGGAAGGCCATAACGTAAAAATATATAACTCACTTTTCTGGATCGGTAGGTAGCCTAAAGTAGCTTTTTCCTTTGTGGCTTTTGGTATTACTGCCACAGCCGTAGACACAGCAATAAAAAGCTCCAGTCATAGTTAGTTGATTACATTGAATTACAAATAATAAATTGTAACGAATTCCAAGTAAAACTAGTGTTACGCCCGCTACCGGCCGATCTATCTCTTAGAGTTCACGTATATAACGCGAGCGAATGTTGAAGCGAGTTGCGCCGGAATGAATGAGCCCAGCCCTGCGACTCGCCTTGCAGCGGTTAGCCGACCACACACCGCGCGCCCCTCGCGCTCCCCCGCTCACGTCCGGACACGCACGCACGCATAGCCGTGAGACGGGTTTACACTGTAAACATAAACAAGTAAATTTTTAACAAAAAAACAACGACACCAAACTTTGCCAGACCCCATCCTCTTGGTATGTAATTTGAGGAGTTCCTTATTATACCTTACTCCATCCTCTTGGTTTATAATTTGAGAAGTTCCTTCGATTTTTCCAAGATCCCGTCATCAGATACAGACTTGGTGACAATGGGACAAACTAGAAAACACACCATTTCAAACAAATAACAAACTCGGAGACTAGTGGACCAATTTCAAAAATTCTTTTTAATACAGTTGCTCAAAAAGTGCTACTTTACGTAGCTGTTTAGGAAAGTTGGTTTTCGCGCACTAGTGCTTTTCACTTTTCCAATTTTTTAACCGACTCTAAAATTTCAAAAGAGGAGGTTATCAATTCGGTTGTATGTTTTTTTTTTTTTTTTTTTTATGTTTGTTAGTCCATAACTCCGTCATTTATTAACCGATGTGGAAAATTCTTTTTTTGATTGTAAGTATTGATTGTATATATCCAAATTGGTCCCGTTTTTGTCAAAATGCAGTTCTGATGATGGGATCCATGAAAAATTGAGCGAACTCCTCAAATCTTCAAGGCAAACATATAGTGATTTTTGTGTTTTTATCAACAAGTCAAGCATTTGCATCCAAAAATGTGACATTGGATGAAGTGGAACTGCTGATGATGATCAGAACAGAACTCTTCAACGACGAAAAGTTCACGTTTGGCGATTTGTCCTCCTAGCTGCGTTTGTTGAGCAAGTTCTATTTTCACGATTGATTTTTGTCATGCTCGAGTTCTGATGATGGGACCCATTAGGAATCGAGGGAACTCCTCAAATGTGAAAGGCACACAAATAGTGATTTTAGTATTTTCATGAACTAATCAAGCATTTTCATTCATAAAAGTGACATTTGATGAAGTGGAACTGCTGATGATGATCAGAACGAAACTTTTCAACGACGCGTAGTTCACGTTTGGCGATTAGTTCTCTTCGTTTTGTTTGTCAAGCAAGCAAGGTTTTTTCATGATTCCATGAGGAATTGAGGGTACTTAGTCTTCTACCATTATAAACATACATTATAGCCATTTTTATTTTATTGTATATCTATCTAAGAGTGCACCATCTAAGTATAATAATCTTTTACCGGCCTCCCCCATTGAAGTCGGTTTTTTTTTTCTTAAAAATTATTTAAATTTATGCTTGTTCCAATGCATGACTCCTTATTGCTGGGTGTTAAATATTAGTTTCCTTTAAACGTCGTAATCAACATAAAAACCTACTGTTAATATCAGAATACGAAAAATATACACATTTCATATTTTATTACTTACCTCTTCATCATTATAACACGTTTATTTTTTAATATTGTATATTGAAAAACCGTTCTTAATAAGTTGTCTGAGTGGAACGGAATAGCTGCCGAAACGCCTGTCAAAGAAGAGGCGTTTTTACTTACTGCAAGCATGTTTTAAGTTTCTAAAGGCAACATTCGATATTGTTTTTATAAATATTACTTGTTGTTTTTCTTATTTTTTCGCAACTGTATTAAAAAACGTCGTTCAATACACGTGCGGAAATGTCATTCTTCACTCGTCCCGAGTGTTGCCACTCGCCTGCGGCTCGTGGCATCCCTCGGTACTCGTGAAGAAATGACATACTTTCCGCACTAGCATCGAAATGTACTATTTGAAATCGGTCCACTAGTCTCCGAGTAATCGGTGAACATACATAAAAAAAAATATTCTGACGAATTGACTACATCCTCCTTTTTTTGAAGTCGGTTAAAAAAAGAACAAAAAAACATGCAGACGAACTGAGAACTTAGTTCCTTCTATTGAAGTCGGTAATAAAGTGAAATGATCCTTCAGGCGAAGGGATAGGCTAGCTCTTTCCATGCAAACTTTGTGCAAGTTTTTCTTCGTTTGTGTTTGCACTCCAGTTACTATTTTTGGTCCATTTGCTTATTTTTTTGTTAGCTTAGTCTTGATGTTTCTTTTTTAATTTTAATTATTTTTTGTTTTTTTTTTTAATAATGCAGAATTTCAACATCAAGGTCTGCGTATATCCAATATGTACCAACAAAAAATAAAATTAAATGCTGTAGTGCCAAATCTAATCTAACGCAAAAAACTTGCACAACCTTTGTATGGCGAATGGCTTGCCCTACCCTGCGCCTTCATATAGAGTAGGTACGACATTCTTACGAGTATATACATATATAAATCAATAGCTATACTTATTACAGCCATCGGCCACGCCAACGGGTGTAAGCATCCGTAAAAACTCAAAAAGTAATAAACGAAAAGTTTTCCCCAACTGGAGAGCTTTATGCATATTTCAAAAGCTGTAAAAGGCTTCTTGCCACCGTAGTTTAGCAATACATTTGAAAATTGATTGTATATAACGATGGCGAAAGCTGTTTTTTTCGTTACTTACCTATTCAATTTTTTTCCCCAAATCGGTCAGAAGTAGGCACAAGTGAGGGTTGACTTTGAACACGTTTGAATTCAAAAGAACTAAAGAACACGTTTACACGATAGCCATTTGTTCTTTTTAGGGTTCCGTAGTCAACAGTCAACTAGGAACCCTTATTGTTTCGCCATGTCCTTCTGTCTGTCTGTCCGTCTTGTCTGTCCGAGGCTTTGCTCTAGAAAGGCGCAATTTAGTATGGATATAAAATCAATAAATTAGGTAGTCGAAAAATAAAATCTAAAAAAACAATTTTAATAGTCACGTTTAATAAACACATAAAGTGGGAATGAATTTTTTTTTTTTGCTTCAGCCCTATGGTGTGGTGTGTTGTCGGATAGGTCTTTCAAAATGAATAGAGTCTTCATCAAACATTTATTGATGAAGTGAATATTCCCCCCCCCCCCCCCCCCCCCCCCCTTCCTCTAACTTTTAAACTATGGGTCCAAACAATAATAAAAAAATCATGAAACTAAAGCTTAATAAAGGGTCAACGAATACTATAGCGGACATGATCAGTTAAGCTGTTTTTGAGTTATCGTAAAAAGTCTTTCCTTAGTAAAACACGATGCGAAGGCCTTTTGCCTGTTAATTGCTTTTTTTTTATTGAGCAACATTCATTCATTGGGCAACTATGGAACCCTACACTGAGCATGGCCCGACATGCTCTTGGCCGATTTTTTACTATTATAATACCTACTTTGTAAGGTAATTTGCTACTTTGAATACGTATTAGTCACCTGCAGAACGTGGTCTTAAAAAAGTCAATCCCGTGTTTAGAACACCTACAGTTAAAACTGTATTCCAAATATTCCAATATGCATTTAAAAATTGATCGAGTGGTCTCTTAATAGTTTAAATTCAAATAAGACGCCCACATGCGGTCAAGATACTTGTGAGTTGTGGTTCTCTTGGAAAGGCGTGCACGGAGTGGCAACGCCGCTTGTAATAGGTAGCTATACCTATACCCTATACCAGAGGTAGGTTAGGTAAGTACCATAGACAATATTTGCCATGCTGCTTTCATTTTTATCCCTCCGTACGCTCACGCAAATCGTACGGCTCTGAGTGTGATTGTGGAAATAAAATGTGTTTATTGCCATTTGCCACTTCTAAACATTACAAAGTAAAATGAACTCCTCTACTTTGTCTAGGTCGTACGATCAGAATCTTCAATTTTATATACCTAATTTCATTTTTTATGTTTTGACGATCCTATTGTTAATTTAATTAGATAATAAGTATTTCTTAATTCTGACGTACCTTCAGTAATTGAATATTTAATTAAAGAATAAATTATAATTCTTAAAAAAAAATGTAAATTATTAGGTATTATGCTATTAAGCATCAATAAATTGCTCTAAATAATTAGATTAATATAATACAACAAAAGTGCTGGTTGCTAGGCCTATTTGAATAATAGCTATTTACGATACAAGTGTTCTAAAACAAAGGCCGATATCGCAGATGTTTGAGGCCCGAGCCGCAGGCGAGGGTCATAAATATGCGAGAGAGGGCTTTCTGTTTTACGACCCGTGTTTTGTACACAATTGCACGTCACCACTTGGCCAAAAAGTGGTTTTTCCGGACGCGCAGCGTGCGGAAAAACGCGCTTTTTGGCAAGGTGTGGTGTAAAGAATATTTTGATATTGACTTTGAATACGAACGAAGACGTTGTTTAATTTTAAGTTATTCAAACACATTGAAAATGGTTCATGAATTAAATAAACTAATAATGGTAGGTAAGTAATAAACTAAACGACCGACATTGCTAGCAGTATTCCCACTTCAGGTAATATTGTCGAAATTCAGGAACGAGTCGTTCCGTACTAATCCGTACATAACGAAAATCTAACAGCTCCGTTGTTGTAACTAATAACTGCGTGTGTCGTTTCGAATCAGGTTGAATGTACGCTTGTTTGCTACCGATGTGGTATAAAAAAAAAACGAGTATATACTTACAGTCAGTAGCTGAGGTTACAAGTACGGAGAGATCATAATGATCTACACGGGTTGTTCTGAAGCAATAAGAGTTTCTTTCTGTAAGTAGATGACAGGGGCCTTCCTTTCCCCGCTTTACTACTTCGGTTAGCTGTACTTGGCATAAAAATAACTTGAATAAATATAAATACTTACGCACAAAATGTTTCAGGTAGGTATTTTAATAAGAAATTATCTTTAGGCGTCTTTATACTAAAAATAGAGAAAGAGAGAGAAGAAAAAGAATAGTGTCAATAAGCTGAAATATTGTCGTATCTTCTATCTACGTAGGCACTACGTTAATACCTAACTCTTATAATGATCAAGTCCTCTTAAAGCGCATAAAGCCGTCGTCAACATACCTAGCACAAGTTGCAACTATGTAAGTTAACAGACAAAAAGCGTTGTAACGAACCTATTTTTATATTTAGTTATCTAGCTAGGCAAAGAAACTACATCGCTCACTTTGTTCAAAACGACGTATGTATATAAGAAAACAATAGCGCTTACTGTGTATTGGTTACATTGGTGAAACGCGCCCGCTTTCGCCGATCGATACGCGGCGTTGCCGTTCCGTGCGTGTTTATTTTTATTATTTGTTGCCAATCAATTGTGATGAGGGAATAATGACACCTGCCGCGTTGTTAACATTTGTTTTAACATGGCAGTCGGGAATTTGCAGGGTTGTGCTTGAATGTGAAATTAGGTACAAGGTAAGTATCTGATTAGTGATTAGTCAACCATCCGGGTCAATTTAGACCAAGATAAGATTATGCTCTCATTCCAGTGCACCACACGCACATTTAGTATTGCTAGGCAGGTCTTCCTACTTACCTACGTAAGATTTAATACCTACCTACTTCCTATTTAGAGCCCACACACTGCTGCGTTGCGTTGCGTCGCTGCGACGTTTTACATATTATATTTTTTATGACATGCCACATTAAAAGCCGAGCCACACTGCTCCGTTGCGTTGCGTTGCTGCGACGTTTTCAACTCTAGCAATAACTACCTGACTAAATGTTACCTACTTTACAGGCAAATGTTTTCAAACCTCGATTCGAGGCGAGAAGGATTTTTGGACTTTCCTCCTTCATTTTTATTACTTACTCCACCATAGAATACAATACATGTTTTCAGAGCGTCGTCGATCGGGGCGCCATCTAGTATTTTTTTACTTAAATAGCTTTATTTTTTTTATATTTTTAAGTTTTTGTGATGAAAAATAAAGGAATGTTCAAATATATCATGTAATAATATTATAGAATAATTACGACAACAACATGTAATGTAGAGTTACATTAATGACAATTGTGACAGTGAAAATATAAACAGTACTACTGTAGCCGTAGCAACGGATAGCATAGACTATGGAGAACGGTATACAGTCTCTTCACACCCTCTGAACTTACAGTCTCTTCACACCCTCTGAACTTTAAAGAATTTGTAAATTCTATTTGGAAATTCTTTTCAATCCAATGTTTCTACTTAATTCTTCTAATCTTGGACCAAAAAGAGGCTTGGTGAGCATATCTGCCAGTTGGTTCGAGGAAGGAACTTGTTTTACTAGCAGTTCTCCGTTGGTGACACACTCACGTACAAAGAGATGTTTGAGCTTAATGTGCTTAGTACGTTTGTGGTACTCATATTTTGGATTATGAGATAGCTTTACAGCCGACTCGTTGTCCAAGTAAAGTTCAGGTTTTTCTAAGGTGACTAAACCTTTAAATAAGCCATTCAACCACAATATTTCTTGTGCAGCTTCGCTAGCAGCGATAATCTCTGCTTCGGTGGATGAAATGGATACGGTCGTCTGTCTTTGACTTCTCCAGCTGACAGCAGCTCCTGAGAGTAAGCAGACCATTCCAGATGTTGATCGTCCTGTTGGGTGATCTCCTGCAAAGTCTGAGTCAGAAAAACATAGTAGGTTTCTTGAAGACTCTTTTGTGTGTCGATAAACCAGGCCTTTATCTACGGTTCCATTTAAATAACGGAAGATCCGTTTGACTTTGCATGATGTCATTTGCTGTGGGTGTCTCCAGATTTCTTGAGGCTTTGCTAACAGCGTATGCTATATCGGGTCTTGTACCCACTGCTAAGTATGTAAGAGCTCCAACGGCCTGTCTGTAGGGAAAGGCTGGGGTGCCTTGCATACTCAGTTCTGTACCGTTGATACAACTTTCTTTTGTTATGGGTGTCGGTGTTGGTTTGCTATTCAGCATACCGAACTTTCCAAGAACCTTCTTTGTGTAATTTTGTTGACAGAGTGTTATTGATCCATTTCCAGTTTTAATCTCCATGCCCAGGAAATAGGAGGCAGGTTTGAAAGTTATCTTGAATCTGGTTTTCAATTCTTCGATAAACTCGTCAGCTGCAGCAGTCGTATTTGACGCCACAAGTCCATCGTCAACGTATAGACCGATTAAGACTTTGGACTGGCCTCTAATTCTCACGTACAGGCACGGATCAGCTTCACTTTGTTGAAAGCCGTTATTTTCTAGAAATTCGGCAATGCACGAATTCCAACATCGTGGTGCTTGTTTCAGTCCATATAAGCTGCGCTTGAGTTTGCAGACGCGTTTGGTTCCATCATGGAAGCCTTCAGGTTGTTTGACATAAATCTCTTCCTTGACAGATCCATTGAGGAAGGCGGTTGCCACATCAAACTGTCGTAAAGTTAAATTTTCTTTGGCTGCTATGGCCATGATTGCTCGTATGGTGCTAAGGCGAGCTACAGGGCTAAAAGTTTTATCGTAGTCTACACTTTGCTGTTGGGAGTAACCTTTACCAACCACCCTTGCCTTAAATTTGTCGATAGAGCCATCTGGATTCGTTTTCAGTTTATAAATCCATTTGCATGGCAATGCCTTTCTTCCTTTAGGCAAATTCACCAAGTCCCAAGTTTGGTTATTATGTAGTGAATTTATCTCGCTCAGCATGGCTTCAAGCCATTTCTCTTTGTAAGGTGATTCCATAGCTTGTTTATAATTTTCTGGATCCTTTGGTAAATTTTCTATTTCAGCTACAGCTGCCAGTACGAAGTCATCATACCGTTGTGGTCGTTGTACTGCTGATCTGTTTCTCAAATGATATCGCTCCTGTTCATGTTCAGGTTGAACATCTGCATCATTATGGTGTTGATTCAACTCGCCGTTTTGAAGTACGATCATTTGAGGTTCAGGTTGAGCATCGTCATTTTCATGTTGATTTAGTTCATCGTTTTCACGAAAATTCAATTCGGGTTCAGGTTCGACAGCGTCATCATGTTGATGATCAGGGACTTCGTAAAATTCCTGTTGTTCGTCATCTGAGTCATATTCATGATCAGTAGTTTCATCTTGCTGAGTGGAATCTGGACCGTTTGGAATTGGAATCAGCTCATCTTGTGAATCTTCAACATTCAGTTGTATTTTTGGAGTCAAATTCAAAATAGAGTGAGTAAGATTGTCTATATTGTCGACAGAATTTGAATAAAATTTTGTCTGGAGAATTTTGACGTCTTTGGAAATAAAAGACTTGCGCTTGTTTGGAACATATATCCTGTATGCCTTGCTGGTGTCAGAGTATCCGACAAACACTCCTGGAATTGCCTGAGGTGCAAATTTGGGACCCTTGGCACGACCTTTTATAAGCACGAATGCTTTTGATCCAAAAGTGTGGAGATGATGGATGCATGGTTTTCTTAGGACCCATTTCTCAAATGGCGTTCTGTTTTCTATGGCACTGTTTACGTTTCTATTGGAAAGATAGTTTGCCGTGTTGATGGCTTCTGCACATAGATGCATCGGTGCTTTTGCGTCAATCAGCATCGCTCTTGCTTTCTCTAATAATGTCCGATTTTTTCTTTCAGCGAGGCCGTTCTGGTGTGAAGTGTAAGGCGCGGATAAACGTCTTGCAATCCCATGTTCCTGTAGATAGGCTTGAAAATTGCCGTTGACATATTCTGTGCCGTTATCTGTTTGCAGATGTTTAATGTTATTTCCAGTAAAATTTTCCATTTCTTGTTTGTAGACCTTAAAGTGATCTAGTGTTTCAGATTTATTTTTCATGAAGTAGACACGTCCATATCTACTATAATCGTCAATAAATGTGACAAAGTAGCGGTTTTTGCCGTAGGACGGTGAGACAGGACCACACACGTCACTGTGAACAATCTCTAAACGTTCCGTTGTTCGAGGAGTTGTTCGTTGTGGAGGACTTGGTACTTGTGTCATTTTTGCTTGAATGCATGCGTCACAGTCTGACAGAGACTCTTTTTTGTCAAAGTTTAATCCAATTATAGTCTCATTGTTGAGAGCTAGATGGAGATCTTTGTCGTTCATATGACCAAGCTTCCTGTGCCAGTCTAGTAAGGAGCCTTTCTGTGTGATTGTCGGTGTTGATTCAGGCGTAGCTGCGTAATTTCGTTCGACGTTTTGCGATTTCACATAATAGAGACCACTGGCCTTAGACTTTTCTGCAGTCAAAACCAAATCTCCTGTCTTATTGCGTACGAGGGCTTTGTCTTTAACGAAAGTAACAGAAGCTCCATGTTGAGTCATTTTTGGCACTGACAGTAGGTTTTTGCAAAGTGAGGGTACATACAGAGTGTTTTCAAGGTTAATTATCCCAGATTTGTTTTTCAGTGTTACTCTGCCTTCACCTTTAATTTCTGTAGAGTGCTGTTCAGAAGCAAAGTTAAGTTTTCTTGAAACAGCTGTTATGCTTTTGAAATAATCTTGTTGAAACGTCATATGGGAGGTGCAGCCACTGTCCAGTACCCAATCGTTCTGATTGTTTTGGTTTGAAGTGAGGAAGCACTCTTCAGCGTAGAAGGAACTTTTAGAATTTGTGTCTTTATTTTTCTTCCAGCAGTTGGAGCAAATCTTGTGCGTCTTCTTCTGAAAAATCTTCCGTCCCGATTTCTTACAGATTTTCATGATGCGTAGAGTACGTTTTCATCTTGGTGTTGTTGTGGGCTGACCTCGACGTCTCGGTGCCGAGCATCACTCTCCTCAATTATTTTTATTTTAAGTTCCTCAGGTTTCGGTTGAACGTCGCGTGACTCCATAGCTACACGAAAGTTTTCATATTCCGAGGAAAGGCTGTAGAGCATGAGGATAGTGAGTAAATCCTCGTTTATATCTACGTCTGTTTAAGGCAGACGTCAATTCCTTTTGCTCGGGGGTATATCTAGAGGCCCGCACTTAGTGTAGACTTGCGGCCGAGTAACAAACACCACTCGATGCAAAAGCAAACGTTAAGTTCCTTTCTTTGTTACCATACAGAATAGCTGTCTTCCGACAATAATTTCATACTTATGTCAAGTAGGTCATTTTACTAAATAACATCTTTATGAGAGAGTTGGTTTAAGTAATATGCTTGCCACTCAACTACCAGATTTGACGATATATAAATGCGAACCCAAATAACTTATCTTAGGATAATTTTCTTTTTTGAAATGGTGTATCGCAAGGGGTCACACATAAAGTGTTTGAATAGCCCCACGTATTTAGTTATTGAAACTGATTTACCTGACTAGACTAAATCGGGTGGTGACCGACCACTACGTGTCCCTCGTTGAGGCCTACAACGGCGCACCTACCCTGCTAGGCGTGTCGTTCTTTGCCCCAACGTGGGCTCCGCACAAATCTTAAGAACGGATTCATTTTGATATAAGGTAACAAGGTTGTCCACATTGCAAATTCACTTTTCTTAACTTAATTCACTATTAGTTTATACAACCTTGTCTTTTTTACAGTAGTTCTGCAACAATGGCACTGCGCCAACCGTAGATTAAGATTTTTAAGCGTAAACATATTTTCGCATAGATTCCATACCACAACTTTGTATGTAAAGCTCAGAATTCATTACCTAGTTTATATTCACTTAGCCATACTCATTTAATTATAGCTTTAACCCAATAGATATTATTGTATTCGTAATTCTGCATAAAGGTTCTTTACCAACAACATAAGTAACATATAATTGTAAACACCATTTTTTGTATCAGGCGAAAAATAAAGCCACTAGTTTATTACAGCTTAGCCAAGTTTGTTAGTTAATTAAGGATAACTCCAAAGCGGTTCTTCTAACACGCATTTGGTACATGTTTTATTAATCCACTCGTAATTCTGTATAAATAAAACATAATTTGTCATACAGTATAAAATAAACTTAATTAAGAAATAAATATTTAAGCTAAATCGATAGTGAAAAAACCAATGTAAAAAACTTGTGATTTTGGAAAATAAAAGTGGCTCACGTTACGGTAAAGTTGGTCGCTATATAAGAGGGGATGTACTTGCCGAAAATGTTCTCATTCTACGCAAAGATCCAAGCAAGAAACATCTACCCGTCTCACTCAAGCCACCAGCTTCACCATCGAGCCTTCTCTTTCACCGTGCATTTTTTGTTTCTTCACCACCTGGATCCACTACCGTGTGAGAGAGACGGAAGAGCTCGCCGTCACTCTCGCACAACTCTCCACTGCGACGCTACGCGCCCCTACAGCAGACCGCGCTTCAAAGCGGCTGCGCGCGTTTCGTCGTTCGGCTGCAAGCCCGCACTAGTTGCGGGCCCCAACCGAAGCTACACGCAATAGGCGTTTTGGCGCACCCGATTAAACTACAGACAGCGCCGAACAACGTCCATTTCTGACAAATTGTCTACGGTGTCCATAAAACTGTTCAAGTGTTCACGAACGTTGTTGTTTTCAAGTTTTGTAAGGATTAATCGCTTTAGAAGAGTAGCCTTTCTCGCGGGGCCTTTACTTGCATGTATTTCCTTTAATTTTTCCCATAGGGCTTTGGCTGACGTGCACTTTTTTATGTCCTTCAGCTGCGAGGGAGCAATCAGTAGGATGAGTTCTGATTTTGCCTCTTTGTCGCCGTCAAGTTCAGCGGTGCTTGGAGTTGGAGCTAATGGATTGACTACATACTTCCATAATTTGTTTTTGATTAGCACGGCTTCAGCTTGAATCGCCCAGGTGTCATAATTATCCTTATCCAAAGGTTCGATGTGATATGTCGTTTTCGGCATCGTCGTATGTTGCACTTCACTTCAAATAATATATATGGAACATTTTCGCTCTGCTACCATTTTAAGTTTTTGTGATGAAAAATAAAGGAATGTTCAAATATATCATGTAATATTATTATAGAATAATTACGACAACAACATGTAATGTAGAGTTACATTAATGACAATTGTGACAGTGAAAATATAACAGTACTACTGTAGCCGTAGCAACGGATAGCATAGACTATGAAGAACGGTATACAGTCTCTTCACAATATTTTTATTTTTTAGGGTAGACTGACCAGCGATTGGCCTTAGTCTCAAAATAATGTAGATGTTCGAATTCAAACATAATTTCATTCTGTTATTATTTGGCTTCAAAAATTTATTATATGGTATGAAAGGCTGTTCCTTGGGAAATCTAGAGTTCTTTGAAACGGCGTACTGACCGGATTAGGAAAGCATAAGGGTTAATTTTCGGATTTTTGACTATACGATTGTTTCTCTGACAGGAGGCGAAACATGGTTGCTTAACTTATAATTCGATAGAAAAAATCCAAAGTAGTCTTTATTTTACTTTTTTTCTCAACTTACTAAAACAATATAATATTAAACGACACAATCAACTTAAATTACTTTACCTCATCTGGACTCTCACATAAGGAAATATAAATAAAACTTCGCTAAGTATGATATTAATTCTCGAAGGCGGCAACCCTAGCGCCCTAGCACTAAGGCATGGCCTCCGAAAGAGCGCGTTGCATGCAATAGAAAGAAATGGCCATGTTTAGGCACGTTAGCATACCTAAACAGGCAATTAGCAAAGAATCTTCTGTACATACGTAGTAGTATTAAGTATTCTGTGACTATACTTTTAAAAAGCGCTTTTTATTCCAAGATATCGTACTTACTCCTCAACCTAATATTAACATTACGATAGTCTAGTGCACAATCATATATAGTTAATATAAAAAGCATTCTTGAACGTTCTACATCACTACCAATTTGCAAAAAAAAAAACTACTCACGAGACGCAGCAATTAAACTTAGATGGAAAGAGACAATAATCTTTCAAGTTCATTCACTATCAAGGCAGTTGTCGTTACAAATTCGTAGGTTAGTGGAACGCTTTGCTATTTTAAAACATTTATTTACGAGCATGTACAAAGAAAATATATACAAGAATACTTAAACTAAAATAATAATATAAGTAAATTCGCTAACTAAAATTGCTTATAAAGTTACTGATAATAGCTAGGGTCGCTAGGCCGGTTAGCGACCACTTAGCCGAGTTGCGCACTTTAGATGAGTCAAAAAATGTGAAATCTACACTCGTCATAGATGGCAGTTATGTAAATGGGTCCTGAGTATTGTCAAGATGTGAAACTAATAATAAAATATAGCACTTTCATCCATAAATTTGGAAAAAAAATAGAAAAGGTTCCAAAATAACGAATGTGTTAGATAGCGACCACTTGCGTCGGTTTACGACCACTTGTGAGCTGGTTTGCGACCACCATGCGAAATAGTGTACAATTACTGAATAAAACGATTGAATACTATTGTTTTCGTATTTTTTTGTGTTTTTAGCCTTAAAAAGGCATTGCATGATAATAATTATACAAATGGTCAACATAAAGTATCTAACAATCTAACGCGCTATGCGCATATTCAGCAATCTTCCACCGAACTTATAGCACATAATAATTAATAGTACCTATTAAGTACTGAAGTGCATCTGCCTTAATTAGTGATGAGTTGTTGACGTTTAGCTGTCATTTTTTGCTATAGACAAGATAGGGTTGCTGACGTTTGCGTTTGAAAAAGGGGTCCGTTACACGGTGATTATTATTGGTGATCCTGGTGTGTCAGTATTACCAGCAATATTCTGTATTGATTGGGGCATTTACACAGCAAATATTATCACGCGTCAATATAGTTCATATACTCTGTAATAGTGAAGAATTCCTTGTAACTATGCCAACATTCAGAAAAATATTTTTTTTGTCGCAATGTTGGTCCACATGTAATCTTCACTCTCCAATAAATGAAAAAACAGAGATAATATAAATTAATCTATTAGGCTACAGCTTTATTAATCCAACACAAGCTCTTTTAGTTAAAAATCGATCGCTAAATGAGTGGCAATGGCGGAAATACACAAGATTTGGCAAAATATGGCAGCTAATATCATGATATTATCACGATGCGTTTGTATGACAATATTATTGAAGACCCGCTTCTTTTGTATCGCGGATTTCAAAATATCCGGATAATCCGATACTGCGATACACGTCAATATTCACGTGATACGGATCGTGATGTGAGTGGATCGCGTGATAATAATCACCGTGTAACAGACCCCAAAGACCTATCGAGTAGACCTATAGAATAGCAGTATTTTGGAAATTCCATATAATTATCGACTTTGCGAGGTCTACAGCTCACGGAGCCACTAGTTTTTAGTATAAGTAATCCAGCCACAAACAGTGTCAGTAGCATAAAAACTGAAAATATGACTCTTTCCTAGTATTTTTTAATTATACCACGATTCATGACAGTAGAAATTGTAGCAAAGAAACTAAAAATATATACTCGTCTACTTTTTTGCCTAATCTGGGCCCCTACCGCGAAGTGCAAACGAAATTTTCCCTCACTGTCACACTTGCACGTTCGTACGTAAGTGCGACAGAGAGGGAAACCTTCGAAAGCCGTTCGCGGTAAGCACTCTGGCTACGAATCCTGTCGGTAGCAGTGAAACTGAAAATGAACGCAATTTTTTTATCAGGGGGCCTATGATGCTAGCCATTTTATCACTTATCGTTGTCGATAAGACATTCGTCACGTTCTGACAAGTATGTGAGTGCAAGAGTGACGGATGTCTTATCGACAACGATAAGTGATAAAATGGCTAGCATCATATTCATCAATATTCACGTTATACGTATCGTGATATGGGTGGATCGCGTGATAATAATCACTGTGTAACAGGAACTATTCATAAAACTTAACCTCTGCTAACTAAAATGTCCCTTGTCTAGTTCCCACAAGCACAAATGTCAAAGTGACATATAAAGACAAACGAATTTTAGCGGCATTTTAAGTAAAATAAGTTTGATGGACGTTTATGAATAAAGGAGCTCCTAATTACTTACACGTACTAGAAAGGGACATACTAAGACAAAGTACGTCTCTTTCCGGCTCACGTTTTCGGCCATAGTAAGTTCTCTAATTATACGTAGTATCTCCTACTTCTATGGTGGTCGCTATCTAGCCTTATTGACAATTGTGCATTTGGGTTACCGACCACCACATTTTATTGAAATCTTAGTTTATAATTTACTAAAACTTTACGAAATAATTACAACAACTAAATCATCTAAGCAATCAAACGGCTCTTTTCAGTATATAACTAAAATTAAGTGACATAACTTACCTTTTGGCGCCAACCGTCGCGTAATTTTTTTCCTAATTTACAGTACGTCAACACGCTGCGGATTCAATGCGTGAACTAAGGTTTTTTTTCTCGTTTTGGATTAAGCTGACAGTTTAAAAAGTTTTATATTTTTTTAAAGAATCTATTTCAAAATGATTTGTCATTCACTCTTTTTCATTTGGGTTTGTAGAAATGTTAATATCTTCAAATGAAGAAACTTAGTCAGTGAAGTGGTCGCAAACCGACGCTGGTCGCGTAACCGGCGTAGCGACCCTACTAGTACTTTTGGGCATTACGTATCGTCACATAATATTACTATTACAAATTTTCATTAAATGATTTTTAATTGGGTTTGTCAGTGGTGAATGGTGGTTAGTTTATTCCTCGAAGGAAAGGAATTATGAAGTGCCTAGGTCGTAGCGATGTTAATTGTAATGTCACAATTTATACATGTGTTAAAAATACAGCTAGCTTCATAAGACGACGACTTCCTTCTTAAAAAGTACTAATTAATTACTCTTAAGAGTAGAATTTAAAAGTAGATTTGATAGAAGTGCCCTCCAGTGATGATGTCTGGTTGAATGCTTACATAAAAATTTTATAGTATAGCATTGATAATAGCGCCACCTAGCGTCTAATGGTGACGTTAGGTCTGACGGCGGCTGGTCGGATGTAGACGGCGGGGTGGTCGTGCGGGGGGCGCTGTAGTCTACCCGGTGCGGGGGGGCGAGGGAGCTGCTGCACCGGGGCGCGCTCTGGTGGCGGCGTGATTATTTCTTCTCTTGGAGCCATCACTGGAAATGGTAAATAACGGGGTTATGTTATTGTTACTGAGCTGCACGGTTGTGCATCAGAAAAAATAGCTGTCGAGTGATTACAATAAGGTCCGTAATAATTTCATACAAATTTCAGTGTGCCAGATCTCAATGTTTGAATTCAACAATAAAAAATGATTTATGAAGACCGCTGTTCATTTTGAAAGACCTATCCAACAACATCCCACAACATAGGGTTGAAGCAAAAAAATAAATCCATCCCCACTTTACATGTAGGGGAGGTTTGAAGAGTTGGAGGAGACCCTTAAATTTTTTTTTTTTGATTTTATTTTACGACTTTGTCAGTTTTACGTCCATACCAAATTGCAGCTTTCTAGCAATCACAGAGCAAAGCCTCGGACAAACAGACGGACAGACAGACAGACAGACAGACAGACGGACATGGCGACACTATAAGGGTTCCTAGTTGACTACGGAACCCTAAAAAGTGTATAAAAGGCTTGGGCAATCCAATCCATCAAAACGCGACGCCATTGGTTATGACGTCAAAACTTAGATTACTCAGAAATTTCGAAAAATACAATATTGAAATGAAACGCTGTAGAGACTGCTGTAGGTAAGCGTACACGCATAACGCGGGTCATACGCTTGCTTATGATTGACGTAGTATAAAAAAAATCAAGCGAAGCCTTCTTAGGGCGGGAAATCACCGATGCCGGGTATACCTGCAGGTTGGTCTGTCACTAAAGTCATCATCAAGAACGCTTTTAGTTTCATGCAGAGCAGCTTAGATTGACATGGGTCTCGATCTTCAGCCATGGGGGAACGAAGAATGTCAATCATGAGGGAACTAAACGAAGAGGTCATCATCATCCCTGGGGCTTTGGCACACACGCCCAATAGGTAGGCACTGATTTTACGAAAGCAAATGCCATTCGACCTTCTAACCCAGACAGAAAACGAGACCTATTTGGAATTCGCCTGGATTTCTCACGAAATCGAAAGCTACTGATTTCGTTATGTCATCATCATCATCATCAGCATGTGTCGGGCTACTGCTGGACATAGATCTCACTCATGGCACGTTACTGAGCTCGGTCTTCAGCTCTTCTCGTTCAATTCCTGCCCACTGCCTGCCTGCCCCTGCCCAATGTCGTCACCCCACCTTACAGGGCGTCCTACAATACGTTTACTGTCATGCGGTTTCGTTAGCTACACAAATATTTTTCTAAAAACTCAGTGATACTAGCTGGGGCCCGAAACCATGACCTCCAGTAGTCAGATCGGAAGTCGCGTACTTAACCGCACGGCTACAGTGTCTTACGAATAAAAGAAGAGGAAGAGGTATCATCATCAGCCTATACATATAGGTACGTCCAACTGCTGGCAGCAGGTTACCCCTCATTGACCTAGTAAAGGTTAAGAACTCAGAATTTTTGAGCATTTATAGGTACGCAAGTTTCCTCGTGCTGTTTTTCTTAAAATTACATATTTTCCGAAAAGAAAAATCATTACTAGGAGCTGGGATGCGAACCCATGATCTTCGTTTGATAGCCGCATGGTTGAAATGATACAACATCTATTGTCGAAAGGATAGGCATTCCTCCTACTTTATTTATCGAATACAAATCAAAACGTAGAAAGTCTGTGTTTCCGCACGCTTCACAAATAAACACGTAAACTAATCGACGTGATTTTTTGCTTAGATTACTTAGACATAGTTTATGGACCAGAAAGTAATATGTATCTAACAAAAAATAATACACGGCTTTCAAAAGTTATCTATATAACAATAGGAAAGGAAACTCGTAACTGTCAAGTGAAGACTAGTTACTGAATGTACCCTGGTAGGGTGGGCTACTAGGAAGTTAATGAAATTCAGCACCGAAGGGGTAGAAAGTGTTTGAATGTATGGGTAAAAATATTTATTTATTCATAAGTGCGACTTGAGGTTTCGTGAAAGAACCTTTTATAAAAACACACTTAATATAACTTTAATTATTAAATTTTTAAATAGACAAAATTTTCCATCAGCTGAAAATGTATCTTTTTTTTTTTTTTTATTAAATATGGGATTGCTCTTGGCCAGCATCTAGCCAGGGGGCAAAGATGAGGCCGACGATGAAGCGAGCTCACCCAGAAGATGCCTATTCACTCGTGCCTTAAAAAGGTCCAGGTTATATGAACTCGGAAATACAGACGCCGGCAGAGAAGAAGAATCTTGGAAGAATGGTCGGAGTAGCAAGAGCTATGTGGAAAAACTACTTCTTTCTATACGTAGACCGTCTTCTTTGCAAAGTTAACCTAAGAATAAAATTATAAAATAGGTAAAATAGACAAGAACTTACCAAATGAATCTTAAAAATAACTTTTTCTCTATTACAGTACTGAAATAAATAAGTATTTACAACTTGTTATGTATTCAAGTGACGGCAACCACTTCAATTGTTGTTGTGAGGCTCACAGTAACTGAGATATGCTATCGTTATCTGGGATTACAGTGTGATAAACAATGAGATATACTGCTATGGATGTGTTTTTAATAATACCAAATTATTTTCACAATCTATTTTTGTATATGCAGATGGCTCTAGAGATTTGCACCGTGACGCACAAAAAGTATACATGAAAAATGAGCAAACCATCAACAAAAACAACCAGAGGGCCTATATACACAGTCTCGTTCCTTAGAAATAAAAAGCCTTTTGTAGATGGCGCCACGTTAGAGAGATTACCGTCTCGTTGATGGTATGGAGCTTGTTCATCAAGTGCATAGATGGCGCTATAGGTACAAACTGGAATGGAATATATAAATATAACTGTAGGTATATAAGATAAGATAAGACCATTTATTCCATTGTAAAATACAACACAAATTTGCCTTTAATCAAATTTATATGCATATTCATATGATCGTCAAGAGATACAGACTAATAATATTTGAGTATCTACAGTACATTATTATATCATAATAATTAACATTACGTTCAGAAAAAAAGAAAGTCTGTTACAATCAATTACACTTCGATATATATTTGTATCTAATTATTATTTAATTATTTGTATCAAAATTATTTGTCAAATTTTACATGCTAAACATTGATAATAAAACAAATAAAATATTTATATATTAATTTTCATTTACATCCATGACAAACTTAGAATAACCATTTGATAGGTACTCTTTAATCCTGTATTGGCTATGTGCGAAGTGGGTGGTGGGGGTAAGCTAGGCGATCGTAGAGCACGCCATGGCAGAAATGTGTACTTACCGGGGACCGCTGTCAAATTTACTTTCACGTTTTCTATTGGTTTCTTAACGGTTTCGTACGATTCGTTTCGTTTATATGTATTTATTTATTCTCTTATTTATTTCAGTAAAATTTCCAATACGGAGTCTTTCTCGTTTACTAAAGTAAATAAAATATTTATGTGTCATTATTTGACATCTCTAAATTTTGACATTGTCTCGGGACGTTTGACGTTTCAGACGTGTACATAGCCAATAGTGTGTGATCCAATAGAAGTGTTTATAGGTATAAACAGTTATATTTATATGTTAATGTTGAATTAATACAACATACAAAAATATGCATATTATGACTAATGAACTAGCACAAGGTCCAAAACAAGTGTACACAGCTTGGTTTATAAATGTTACAAATATTAAAACAATAACCCAGCTACAGTGAGAAACATTGTGTGGTTAAGGTTAAGCCATTAAATCTACCTAAGTTTTTCAATCCCACTACAGTAAAGTACCGCAAATGACTATTAATTTGTCAAGCAGGACAACCGCCTTGACTGTCAATGAATTGAAAGATTATTACTGTCTTATTCCATCTTATAATTGCGTCTCTAGGTTGCTACTATTTTAGTGACAAATCGATAGGTGTGTAAGTGTACAGCGCTTACATTATCCTACGTACGTACACTCTCATACGTGCTTTCAGGTCTGTAATAAAAACTGATTAATTAAACATTATAACCGTAATTTGATATCGTTCCAAAATTAAAACGAATCTCAAATTGAGCCGAGTCATTTAATTAGATGAGTGACGATAAAAACTGTCGTTCATTAGCGTGACACTTAAACAAAGGTTGTAACTAGTGGGTATATTCATATAACTTGTGACCCTTTCACATCGACACGGTACGCCATCTGTTGGATGAGTACAGACGTATGTCTCTCACTTTAACAGTGCTTTCAGACTTTTTGTGGATATTGGAAGTGACTCTATAATTAAATATATCTGCATAGCACGGTAATTGTCATTACGTGTCATTCTTGTGTCATTACGTAAAATATGACGTTAATCACGAGCTTTTGTGAATGCAGCGAAATATATAAATGAACCGGCCATCCTCTTGCCCATAGGCAAGACAGTTTTCAGCGATAACTTAAAAATCGTTAGACCTATCTTGCACAAACCAAAAAACGTTGAAAGTATTTATTAATGTTTAACACCTCAAGTTTTTTTTCAGAATTTTACATTGATAGTTCGGAAATTGGAGGGTGGAATTTGTCCGCTAATATCTCGCCGACGGTTGACTTAGAAAAAGTATTTTAGAAACCTCTATGTAAGCTTTGACTTTGACTTCGAAAAAATTATGTAAACATATGACGACTCCATGGACTCTAGAACACGGTTTATTATTAATTATTTGGGTTCCTCCCGAGCAACCTGTATATATTTTTTAAGGCCTATCCATAGGCAGTAGAACGAAGTATGCTGGGGCTTAAATTAAGAGATAGGATACGAAGTTCAGATATAAGAAATAAGACCAAACTGATAGACGTAGCTGATCTAGCCTGTAGGTTAAAATGGCGCTGGGGCGGTCACGTGGCCCGCGCGAAAGACGGTCGCTGAAGCGAACGCGTGTTGCACTGGTTCGTGCGCGAAGGGCCGCGCCGCCGCGGCCGCCCGCGCCGTCGCTGGAGAGACGACATCGAGCAGGTCGCCGGCTGTACCTGGACTAGACTTGCGCAAGACAGGAAATCATGGACGTGCATGGAGGAGGCCTTAGCCCAATTATGGGTCCCCAAAAACTAATTTTACATACAACACACGAATTGTTAATTTAGTTTAGTTTTAGTCACTTATTGTTTTTGTGGGAATAAATGGCTTTATTATTATTATCCATAGGTATCCCACACGCTTATGCGCATTGGAATATTTTTTTTCGAAACCCTAAAAAATCAGGCCAAGTGCGTGTCGAATCACACGTAAAGTAGGTTTCCCGTACCGATACCTACTAATGTAGGCTTCCATAGCTGTCCACGCGTAATATTATACGGATTTAAAATGTTGAAAACTTGTATAACTTATTGACCGAGCGAGCAAAGTCTCCGTTTCAACTTTTGACAAAAATTCTTATGTATGTCTGTACGGATGTTCTCCTTTACAGGTCGCATTTCTGAACCGATTTTCGTGAAATTTTGTGAGCAGGTTCGATAATTATATAGAATTTTACTGTCGAGTTAGCTTTTGGAAATTTTGAAATGTTAATTTTTTTTTTTTGCGAGGTCTACTGCCACTAGTTAGTTTCAGTTTTAGGGTTCCGTATCAGTTGAAATTTTCACAGATAATGTATTTCTGTTGCCGCTATAACAACAATACTAAAAAACAGAATAACATAAATAAGGGAGCTCGCGCTCGCGTACAACAAACGTGATTTTTTATAAATAACAGTACGGAACCCTACGTGCGCGAGTCCGACTCACATTAGGCCGATTTTTCATTTTTTTTAAATGTTTATGGCCTGGATGCGAATCCTTTAAGCCAAGTCTTTATTTATAGTTTCTTCATTTTAGAAGTTAAAATGGCACAAGACGCGCCAGTAACTTTATTTACCACTTCACTTCAAATTTTTGACACTGTGTTTTTAATATACTTGTATAACGGAACGAAACCGTCAACATTTTGCCGAATTTTCATTATACATTGGCGTTATTTTTGGTATCGTTGGCTTGGTATACATGGACAGCTTATACGTATGAATTATATCTCAAAAACGCCAAGTCCTTGCTTGCGTTTAACAATACTAAAATTACACCTATAAAATGTCAAATTGACAGCAATTCAGTTCAGTCTTCAGTGTCCAATTTCTATATTATAACCTGAAAATGAACTGCAGCGATTAGTAAAAAATTTAATTAATTTAAATATTAGAATAAAACCTGTGCCTATAATTTTGAATTGAATAACATTCATAGTTCGATTACTTTATTAATTTTAGTAAGTACTTTTTTTGGTTCAAAATTATGATTTGAATTATAAATTTAAACCCTGAATATTGTTTCGGACAACCGAAGTTGTCATTTTTTTGTCACGGTGACTTTTGCTCATTTTGCCAGTTTTTGTCTTGTTTTTGTATATAGAGGTATAATAGGTATAGCAAGGTCTTGTTTTCCAGAACTTTAAAGAACTATTTCTTGAATAACGCTTCTAGAAATTGCATTAGCTTGTGTGAATCATTCTAAACGTTGTAAACCCACACTATTTTACACACTTTAGTCAAGTGTCAAGTCTAAACCGCGAGTGTAAGGACTTATTGATTAACCTCAAAAAGTTATTTCAACAAAAACATGGCTTCGAATAATCCCGGTGGAAACAATCCTATTGCTGGAGCCTTAACGTACCCCAGCAGGAGCCAAGATGTTCAGCGCATGGCGGAACAGCCTCGGCAACCTCGGAATTTACAGGCAAGTTCTTTAGCAATTATCTTCTTACCAATGTTTATAAAGCCCCATTATGAGATCTTTTTCTCTTGTTTCGTAAACAAATCGTTACCCGGGTGAACATTATTATCATGGGAGGAAGAGCATGCGTTTTTTTTTTTTTTTTTTTTAAATGGGATTGCTCTTGGCCAGCATCTAGCCAGGGGGCAAAGATGAGGTTTTGAGTAGCTGTTCCATATGGTTTGCATGCTGTTAATTTTTTTTAATTTAATCTGTTTATTTCAGTAAGACTTACAATTTAGTTTATAGGTATATAGTTTTTGAATCTTTTACATTTAAGATTTTATTCAAGCTATGAAGTGTTGGGAGGAGCCCCTTCTCTATAAATTTGTAGATTGTGTAACTTAAAATTAGATTTTCATTGTTGTACTTTTTCTACAAAAGTGTGGAAGATGTGTCTGGATATCAAGGAACCAGTAAGAATTTCGTGGGAATCTTACTTAACTTTACCTAGGGTTTTAAAAGTTTTTAAAATATGGATCAAGTCAGCTATTAGCCTTTTATTGTAATATATTTATTTATTTATTATTTAATAAATAGTGTAAAAATATAAAAATAATCGGGGTCTCACAAAACTGTCAGATCAGTTTGTCTGTGTGATCAAAGTTCAGTATTATATTTGTCAATCTGGAGTTGCTTTCATTTTTATCATTTAATTTTCAGGGCCTTCTCAGATTTGCCATGGAAGCGACAAAGGCTGAAGATGCTCCAGGTAATTCAGAACTGGGCCCTATGGATGAAGAGGTAAATATGATGTGTGATGTGTTACGGACACAATGTCTGTTTTGTTTGATTCATTTGTTAACATTTGCTCAAAATTTATTCAATCAATTACAATAACAATAATAAACAAACATAAAACTAAATGTGACTAAACTTGTAATTCTAAATTATAAAGTAAATCTATATAAAGTTAATGTACCCCAGGTCCTCCTCACAAGCTATGGTGCCCGGAAAGCTGGCAGTGTTGCCCCTTTGGATAGATAAACTAATTATTATTATTACTAGCCTGTAGTCTCCCACTGCTGGGTATAGGTCTCCCCACTGTTATTCCAACCCTCCCGATTTTGAGTAGTCTCTTCCCATTCATTTAAAAAGGAGTCTAGTTAATTTGAAGCTGTTTGTGTTCTTGGCCCACGGTTCACTTCGCATGCGGCAGACATGATTGGCCCAGTCCCACTTCAGCTTAGCCGCCTTCTGAGCTATGTAGATTATTTGAGTTTTGGAGCGCAGCATGGTGTCCCAGATATGATCCACCAATTTATGCCTAGTATGCTGCACTCCATGGCTCGCTGGCAAACCCCCAGTTTCAACTTTTGAGCATTGTAATAATTTATTAACTACTATTTTATACTATGTGTTCCTTTGTAATTTAATGTGTTATTAATATCTTTAATTTATATTATTTTAATGGTAAAATGTACTTAATTGCGAGCACAGATGTTATTGTTGTTGTTGTTGTTGTTGTTGGGGGGGGACGCCTGGCCGGTCAGGCGGGCTGTCGATCACTCCAGGCGTTCATTCAGCCCAATTCCCCTTCGTTGGAGCTAAGGGTTACTGTTCCGGCAGCGCTCCCGCACCGCATTCTTCTTCAAATCTTCCTATGCTCCTGCAAAACAGAAGGACATCTTTGAGGTTGATATCCCTCAGTTCATTCTCCTCTAACTCATCTCTGCCGAATGTGTTATATCTCGCTGCCGCGTACATTACACATTCTGCTAATACATGTTTACTTGTCTCCTCCTCCCCACAGTGCGGGCAGGAGGAGTCTCTACTTATCCCTAAAATATTAAGGTGTCTGTTTAGAGTGTTGTGCCCCGTGATTATACCCGTTAACAACCTCATATTGCTCTTACCTAGACCCATGAGGTATCTAGTTCTCTTATTGTTTATACTACCTAATATCATCTTTGACTGTCTACTTCCAGTTGCTTGTTCCCACAGCATTTCTGCCTCTTTCTCCTTTATCTTTGCTATTACTCCCTTTGTGACAGCGGCCGAGATTGGAAGTGTTGGTTCCGGGCCCATAGGTTCCTTCCCCGCTCCAATCCTGGCCAGCTCGTCCGCCTTCTCATTGCCTATCACTCCACAGTGGCCCGGGACCCAGGCTACCGTGACTTTGTGATATTCTCCTATCATATTTAGCGTCTTGTTACATTCTTTTACCAGCGCTGATGTAACCGTTGGTTTCTTTAGCGCTTTCAGCGAAGCCTGACTGTCCGTGTATATGACAATCGATCCAGTCTGCTTCACTTCTTCTTTTATTATCTGTGCACACAGATGTTATCATTGTATTCGATATTGTATACTATGCTACCCTCCGACCGTCTTAGTATGGGACCGGTCTGAAAACCAGCGCCCGGCACAGGCTGAGACTGGAAACCCTTTGCCCAATATATTATTATTTTTTTTTTTTGTGTAATATGTTCTTGTAAATTAATAATTGTTTTTTTTTTCGTTTTCTTCTTTGTAATTTTATCTTGTTTCTTATGTGATTCTGGATATGTGGCAATAAACAATTCTTATTCTTTATTGTCAATATTGTGGTTTAATTTATGACATGTTCCTATTTAATAAATTTCAGCGCAAGCGATTTCTTGAAGATGCCCTGAAGAGTCTCACAGTAAACGTTGCCAAGGTCCTACAGGACGCCATCACAATTCTTTCGGACAGTGACAAGGTGCATGCTGTGCAGTTGGGACAACCACTGCCCGATGACATCAGCCAGGCATTCAGCAGCATCATGGACTTTATAGATGATATAGACACAGCCGATGGTGAGTTAATAATGTTTGTGAAATTCCATGATGGTAAAGATTCTGTTGTGAACTGCTAAGGTGTCAGCTACATCATAGTATTGAAAAAATAAAAAAAAAGGGTTTGAAAACAGCATTTAGGTCATTTAAATACGAGTATCCACTTGTCGTAAAACTATGATGAGTCTGTCCTTTAATTTGGCTAGAACAAAATATATCTCACAGATTCTATCATCCACATGGTGATAGTCTGAATTAACCCTTCCTATGCATAAGTCAAACTAGGTAATTAAAAGGTGACCTTGAGATTTAAAACTATAGCTCCAATTGCTTTGCAGGGTTGTGTATACATGTTAAACATTTTTTAGCATGTATACACAACCCTGCTTAGTATTAACACAAACATATCTTATTAACTTTTGTTGCTGAAAATATTTGACAAATCTCTTGACCCCTTTCAACAGTGTTTGACTAAAAATCATTTTTCCAGACTTCAACAAGCTTGGCGGCTTCTCCATCTTCCCAGTCTGCTATGGCAGCGAGAACGATGAAATCCGCGCCAGAGCCAGCGGCATACTTGCTGAGTTGTGTCAGAACAACCCGTTCTGTCAGTCGCGCGCGCTGGACAGTGGCCTTCTTAATGTGCTGCTGGCGCTAGCGAAGACGGAACGTGGGGAGGCGTTGGCGAAGTGTGTTTCAGCCATATCTTGTAAGTTCCTTTTAAATTTTTCGGCCTGGTATTTTTTGTTTTTTTTTTTTTTTTTTTTTGTGGGTTTTGTCAGCCTGTTTAACCTAGTCTGAAGCTAGAGGTCCCAGGTTCGAATCCCGGTACGGGCATTTGGCTTTGTGCTGATTGTTTTTCAGATCTATTAAATATATCGTCGTCTAGTACCTATAACACAAGCCTTATTGTGCTTACTAGTGGAAATAGGGACTAGTTCGATTTGTGTAAAAAATAGTCCCCTAATATTTATTGTTTTACTTTTAATTTGGTATTTGGGACCATCATTATATTTGACTGATTGTGTAAAAGTTATGACTGTAAGCTACAGTACTTTTAAATTAAGTCAGCTTAAAAAAAAAGGTCAGTCAGTCTAATAGGAATAAAGTCTAGTTTGCATGCTGGGTTGAAGCAAGGTACTGTCACTTCTGGAAAACCTAGTGCTAATTCCAATTGACAAAGAAAGAATGACCCACTAGGCCTCCCTATGTATGCAGATCTACTATCCATTTAGCTAACGGCAGCTTTTATTTAACTTACAAATAATCGTGATAAAACTAATAAATAACTGTATTTACATCATGCATAAATGTTAGTTTTAGTTTTAGTTGGACCCGGGTATGTCCTTAAACTACGACCAAGACCACCGGGGAATGGGCAGCAGCATTCCTAGAGTGCGGTGGAGATACTGCGATCGCCAACCCGCATGCCAAGCGTGACATTGGTCGATACGTCCGTGCATTACCTGAGGGCCTACTACTTCGAAAATCGTGCCGTCCCTTTCCGTCATATGGTGTATAACACGAGAGTGAAAGGGACAGCACGACACGAAGTTCGGAGTAGGCCCTCTTATTCACAAACCGAATAACGGAATCGTCCTCACCTGTCATCTCACACCTCACCCAATTTTATATGGACACTGTCAAATGTCATTTGTCGAATTTTGACAGTTTACATATAAAACGGGTGCGGTGTGAAGAGAAAGGTGAGGACGAGTCGGCCTTTGAATAACACCCCTGAAATGTTTAGAGCCATCCATTTCTGACGTCACGTAGACATCATCATCATCCTCCCAGCGTTATTCCCAGTACAGTTGCATCCTGAACGATGCCTGGGGTCCGCTACCTAATCCCAAGAATTGGCGTAGGCACTAGTTTTTACGGAAGCGACTGCCATCTGACCTTTCAACCCGAGGGGGAAACTAGACCTTATTGGGATTAGGCTTGTCAAGTGAGTGGGCAACTTGACTGTTAGATAGAAGTTCTCAAGCCGTCCGGAGGCCTCTATCATGGCTTAACGACTGCTATCATGGACAGTAACCGGGATCAACGGCTTAACGTGCCTTCCAAAGCACGGGAGCGCTCAGTTAGTAACCACTGAAAGCGGTCATCCATCCAAGAACTGACCTCGCCCGACATTGCTTAATCTCGCATACCGCACGCGGTACGCGGGCGCCGCTGGGCCACGAACGCTCCTTCCTTTCTGACGTCACGTAGACGTGATAGAGTTAATTTGATGGTGCGTGTAAATTCACGGACGTAGAAAGTGTTAAGCCCTTGAGTGTACCATAAAGCTGGTCTGATGATGGAGAAAGAATGTGGCCTCATCTTCAATAACACCATCGAGTAATTTCCAATCGAAAATGAACAATTGAAAAATTGATCACACGGGGCGGGATTTGAACCCGCGACCTCTGGAATCCGTCCATCGCTCTTTCCAACTGAGCTACCGCGGGTTATCCCGAGGCGACGAATCTTTCAGTCAGTTCACTCTTTTTAAGCCTTAGGGAGACTTGTAGCGACATCTACCGTCAAAGTTGCTACAACTTTTTGAAACGGCACCAACGTCTCAAGTTACATTGAGAATCATTAGTAACAATGTGCTACCCCATTCTAAATGTAATTTTTTTTTTCATTGAGTAAGTTGGTGTACGAAAAATTTCTTTTTCTCAAACATGCAATGAAATTTCGTCATTACATGCGTTTTAACAGGCTTCAAAGCATCACGTTGCAGGCGGAACAACTTGAAAGAACTGTAAAGGAATTTCATACAAAATTGAAGGCCTAGGCCGCGAGTTTTTTTATTTTTTATTATAATGTCACACATGGCGTCTGTTAGGGTGGTATTCCACTCGTTCAATATCTTTGTCCAAGTTTTTTTTCTTTCATATTGATTTAACTATCATCAGAATCTTTGATCCAATGTCGGGGTCTCATCCAAGTTGGATGAAATCATCCCATTTCTTTGATCAAATGTATATTGGACGTAGATTGGATGAGTGGAATACCACCCTTAAATTTTTTCTTTGATTGGTGTATTTTTTTATTTCATTGCGTATGTTTGAGAAAAGCACTATACAAATCTCGGCGAGAAACGTTGGGCTGCAGGCCGCTTATCCGTATCCGTCTATATCTACTTGGCCTGCAACCCTTCCTTTCCCGGCCTCTATAGTAATGTACTATTTTGACAGAATCTAATAGGGATGTTGACTGATAGTCAAATCAGAAACTTTTAATGAAAAGTCAAAAATGCTCACTTAGTATGAAGTTTGTAGGAAAATAGCCACAAGTGACGTCACGCCTTTTCTATGTTCAAATAGCGTCTATTTATTGTTTTTCATGTGTTTAATAGTACATTACGATACAAGTGCAGAGAACAGGAAATTCGCAACGAGTGGTGATAAATTGAAACACGACCGAAGGGAGTGTTTTAAATCGCGCGTATCGTACAACAGTACATGTGACTCTTACTTTACAGTACATGTGACTCTTTAAAGTTTAGACATATGCACGTAATGTGCTGATTACCGCACTCGTGCGGTAATATAGCACCATATGTACTGTAAAAATCTTTAAAATAGCAAAAATAAGTAGAAGCGTGATATTTTTCGAGTATTTTCGTGAGATTTATTTATTGGTAATTTAAGAGTATTTTATATTTATTGTTTTCAACATCCCAATTGTATTATTTAGGTGCATGCCGCGAGTACCCGCCGTCGTGCCGCGAGCTGGTGGCGCAGGACGGCTGCGCGACGCTGGCGACGCTGTGCGCGGCGCCCGACGTGCGCGCGCGCACCAAGGCCGCCTTGCTGGCGCGCCATCTGTGCGACCACTACCCGGCCGCGAGAGGTCAGTAGCGCTGTTTGTACAACTATACAAGTATGATATATATTTTTTAAAGAATTATAATTATGAATTTCCTAATAAATTGAAATAGATGGGTATCTAGGGGAACTGTGTATAAGACGGGGACGCGGGGTATGACGGGGTCACGCACACATACGCCAAACTAGATACCACACAAACGTATCACAACCACCGACAGGACGCCATTTGCAAGCCGCCATTAGTGCACTGGCGACAGTGAGCGAGAGTGCGCGCGTATCGGTGCTACAGGTCGAAACGTGTTTTGTTGTAGTCGCGATCTAATTTTTCAAGGGTGGATTTGTACGCATAAAATTGTAAGTAATAGTCTGTGTTTTTTGTTGTTTTATAATCTTATTGAAGATTTTATTGAGCATCGTGTTATATGTCGCTTGGTACTTGAATATTGACGTGTGTTTTATTAATATTATTTTTTTGCACAGTTGGTGTTCGGGGCAAGACGGGGCAAACCGTTTGTGTGGCCGGTGGGCACATACTGCTTGTGCCGGTGTGGATGACGAAGATCCAGAAGAAGTCCTTATTTGTTTGCCTGTGAGGAGGATTAAACAGGGAGCCAAGACCCAAGTGGAGGCAAGACGGTGTACACCCCATCTTGTCTCCAATTGACGTCCCCATCTTACCCCCATACATGGGGTAAGATGGGGTTTTAGTACTTTTTGCAAAAAAAAATTTTTTTATTTCTAATGATTATTGATCTCATTTAAACTTGTGCCAAATTAATATTGATTAGTTAAGGAATGTGCTTTAAATAAATTATAATTATGCAACTTAAAGAACCCCGATTTTTTACTGTTTTACCTTAGCGTCCCCGTCTTATACACAGTTCCATGTTGTATAGATTTTGGGAAAAATAAAGAAAAAAAATATTGAAAAAAAAAAGTTTTGATGTCGATATACGATATATAAGTGACTGCGATAATATAATGCGCTTTTTATTGAGTTTTATTCTTACAAGATTGTGTAAAAAGAAGACGACGTTGAATTCTATGGTCGTCATCATCAGCCGTTTAAGACAAATTCGGACGCTTATAGGAATCTCTATAGAAAGCCTTACTCTGAGTTGAGATATTATAATAATACCTATACTCTAACTTATTTATACGTGTATTAGATACAATAAAATTAATAAACATGTAAACCGACACGTGACGTATGCATAAGAAAAGAAATCTAAAAATATAGAAGTATCGAAGCTTGCACAACACTCAGAAATATCACTGTCAGTGTCATAGGACTCATGTCAGGCCGCGGCGGGTATAAACGCTAATGTACGATTCTCATCAAACGGCTGGAGTCAGCGCGCACCTTACGAGACTCAAATGAATTTGAACCGTCTATACAGAACTTAGTTTTCATAATTAAACGGCAGCAGCATTAATTCAACATTGAAAAATTCGCGGCGACCAGTGACTTAAATACGCGCCAATGATTGAAATTATGTTATGATTATGACACTACTAAAAAAAAATTACTGTCAAAAGTTTGTGGATGCGTTCAGAATCTAAATGTCACATTTATTAAAAAAAAAATGTTATTTTCGATACCTGCATATTGAGCCACGGGCCATCAAAATATACGATGTAGATCTACATCATAATGCATTTAAGGGTTAAGTTGGGAGTACGATCTTTTCTTGAACGTTTTGAAGGTCGTATCGGTCCGCTTATTGAAGAGAGATGTTTGTAAATAACAATTTGAATAATTTTCCAGAGAAATTCGTGCAGCTGAACATAGTGAGGCCGCTAGCGGAACAGCTTGGTGCTGGCAGGGACCAGTCGTCAGAACATCTGCTGAGCACACTGGTGACGCTACTGGCTGATTTGGACGACAGAGTGCTGGCACAGTGCAGGGATCCTAGCTTAGGGCTGAGAGGTACCGGTCAACCATGTTCATTCATAGAAAGATGACTTTCGGACGTTGTCTTTTTCCTAGAAATCAGCTTAATAATAATATATATCACCCACTGGCTTTTCCTCTGGACTGTACCCAAAACTGTTTTCCAGCTGTACACATATAATGGCCACTGACTGAATGAGGAACGGGCTAATCATCATCATCATCATCATATCAGCCGATGGACGTCCACTGCTGGACATAGGCTTCCCCTAAAGACTATCACAATGACCGGTCCAGCAGATTCCCGCTACGGGCTACTCAAATCTAAGTAATCTAACATTTATGATATTTTGCAGGCATTCTAGAAAACCACCTAAAACACCCAGACCTGAAAGACGACACGTTCAGGGAAGAAGTGGACTACTGTCAAGAGATCCTCTGCAAGGCGTTCCTCAACCGACCAGACGAAGTGCTTCCAAGTGAAGAGGCAGACAGATAGTCACTGGTTACCTGTTTAACTCACCTAGTGTAATATTCGCTTAAGGGTGGTATTCCACTCGTCTAATATCTTTGTCCAATTTCTTTGTCAAATTTTTGATCAAATTTCTTTCACGGAGGCCCATTCGACTTATCCAATATCTTTGCCCAAGTTTTTTTTTTTTCGTGTGTAGCCATATTGATTTAACTGTCATCAGAATCTTTGGTCAAATGTCGGGGTCCCATCCAAGTTGGATGAAATCATCCAATTTCTTTGATCAAATGTATATTAGACTAAGATATTGGATGAGTGGAATACCTCCCTAAGGATCGGCGCGCTTGCCAGTGTCTTAAACATTCGAAACGTCGGGCAAACTTCAAAAAAGGTGAATATATTTCTGTTGTAAGCGATTAACTTCCATTTACCAATAATAGGGCCTTATCTCGTTGTTATATGGTTCACGAATGGGCAGTTAACTGTAATAGTACATTACTACAGAGGCCGGGACGAAAGGGGTTGCCGGCCGAAGACATATAGACGGCCGAGCGAAGCGAGGTCGCATAGGTCTCAGGCTGGCAACCCCATATTTCCCGCCGAGGTATGTATAGTGCTTTTCTCAAACATGCAATGAAATAAACAATAAAAATATCAAAGTTTTATTTTTAATACGCATAATGGCAGAATGTCATGATGCCTGTGCCAAAAATTTATGTGGAATGGAAATTAAAAAAGAGGACTTTGCCGGCCTAGGCCTGCAACATTTGTATGAAATTGCATTAACGACCTCTTGTCCTAGCCGCACCTGAAACGTCATACTTCGCAGCCAATTATAAGGAACATAACATCAATATTTCATTGCATGTTTGAGAAAAACTGATTTAATTTTCCTTGAAGTGCGCTCACCTATAATTTGCCCCTTCATCCTATAGATCTACCTAAGAACTAAAATTTCTAGGAAGAAACCATGTATTTTTTATGTTTATTTTTGAAGTTATTTAAAAACTGAGTAATCTTCATAAAAACCATAGAAATGCATTCAAAATCAAAGGCCATAAGGGCACTTTTACAAGTCAAAGCGTGAATTTATACAATTAAAAAAAAAACTGACAATCTTACTTAATAATAATGATTAAAAAAATATACTGATTAACAATTAAATAAAAATAAATTTACAAATATTAAGGACGTATTGAATACGATCTGTCCGAATAAACAAAAAGTACATAAAATTAATTTAATATCTCAGAGATGTATATGTTTTAAATGGATTTTGATTATGCATTATACAATGGTGCCATAATAGGACTGTTATATTTACTAATTCAGTTAAAAAGAAATTATAAATAATCTTGACTAAAAGGGAAAATCATGATTAAAAATATAAAAATATGTAGTTAGAGTCATTGTTTCTGCATTGTTTTTTAACATGAATCGTTTTATATTGTATTTAGCTATATTATAAAAAAAACTCAGATGCGAAGAATGGGGGACATCAGAGATATTGTTTTTTTTTGTTTGAGGTAGGGTTGTCACCTCCTTTATTATAACAATTCTTACATAACTTCGACTGCAAATTTACTATCTTTCTTGATGTAAAATAAAATATAAACAATTTTGTTTGGTGTAAAAAAAGAATTAAGTACTAATTTTAAGCTAGACTCCTTTCACGTTAGTAGTTGGAAAGTAGAATAGGAGAAATCTATTAATAGGTATTCTAGATACTCTTTTTAATTATACGTTGCACATTATCATGGAAGGCTTAATCATCAGTTGTGTACTTTCTTCGATGAAGGCCATCATGTGATATTGGGAAGGGGTCCGCCCTCGTCAAGCACTTTGCTAAAACCCAATATCTTTACATGATATCTGGAGGAGCGGGGGTGAGGCGTCATGGAGCCGTTAAAGACCCATGGCGCTGCATTGCCTCCGCAGGAGCTGACCCATCCTGCGGGGGGATGTCCTCCCGGGCCTCGACCGGGGGACTTAATGCTAGGGGGGCATGAGGGCGCCAACCCTCATGCAGGTCAGCGAGTGGCTAACTTACATTCTACCGAGAATGAAAATAGTAGTGCAGCAATGCGCGCTGTTATTGAAAGTACGACGACTATACCATTGACGTTGACGCGGCTTGAGGTCTTCAAAATATTGGAATCAAATGCTAGGTTGCAAGGGCCAAAACTTCGACCAATAGATATGGATGTTACTCAGCGAACCGATATTATCCTGAGTGTTATTTACCCTAAAGGCATTCCTGACATTATCAGGAATAGCTTAAAAAAAATTCAAAATACACTGACAAAGTTCATAAGCAAATGTGAAAAGAAGTACACAAACTGTCACAGAAAACAGTCAGCTTTTATAAAGAAGAACCATACATGGCTTTCGACTGCATTTGATCTCGGAGTGTTGTTAAAAGAATCTGTCGTTAGTTCTGATGATAAGATATCTCCAGACAAAGAAACACGACAAACACTTTCTGAATCAACTCAAAACATCGCAGAAGCGGAACAAACTAACATTGGACAAGAGGATGTTCCCTCTACATCCAGAGCACATTGCATCACAGAACCAGAAAATCCTACTACTGTTTCATTGGGTCTTTCCACTTCTCAGCAATATGAAAGTCTGAGCAATCGTCAGCAGCGCCGTGTAACGAAACGTCTTGCAGAAGAATTAGAAGATCAGCCTGCAGCCAAAATATTAAAAGTTTTCTCGAAAATTGTAACAGACGAAGAAGGAAATAAACTTAGTGGCAAATCTGCCGTTGATTTGGAGTTTGTCATCAAAGAATGCCTAAAAGGGCCTACTGGATCAACAAGAGTCGCAAACATGATAAAATCTAATCAAGAAAGTGCCAACCAATAACTGTATAGCCCCGACGAAACGCTTTGTTTAATCATAAATAGGAAATCCTCAACGGAAAATCACGAGGACTTACTAGAATAAACCGAAGATGATGAAAATGTTTTTTTACCATTAGAAGAAGTTTTAGTATCTTCGGATGTCGAAGATTAAAAAATATGAAACGGCTCAGATATGGATCTATTATTCCGTTTGAATTAAATTAAATTAATTAAGGATTTGAAATATCACAACCCTATTTCCTATAGAAATGGAACTTTAGAAATGCAATTTTTCCCAAGTCCCACTTTCAAATTATTTGATTTTTATTTTGTGATATTGTTAACTATATTATGGATGTTTTGTATTAAAATCAGATACGGAACCGATAAGAATACGGAGAAAAGTGCAATTAAGTAAAAATTTAAAAAAACCGATTTCTCTTTGTATATCGTAGATGCAATAGTAATACCTAAACATTGTATGTAGTTAGATATTGTATTGTTACTATAATAAAACAAGTAAATGTGTAAATCATATAATTATTTGCAAATGTACAAACTATAAGTTTTTGGTAAAAGATTTCATTTTTGGTACAAGATTTTATTGCAGACTGTACTTTTTTCCACAATCATAAACTACTTGTTGAGTCGGTTCGAATGAGCCCAAACACGATGGGTTTATCTTGTGTAGTTAAGGAATTGCTATGACCACCTTCTGTCTCCATCATCAGATCAGCTCTATGTCATAATAACATTGTATTGTCATCCGATTTATACATGCGTGCAATATTTCAGCTCAATCGGAAACTGGGAAGAGGATCAAGTTTAATTTGCAAGATTTGATTACAGACAGACAGACAACGGGACAGGTGAAAATAAATAAAAGCTTGTAAAAACAGTTTTTTTGCTGACGTCAGCATAACTATAAATAACGTAAGAACTAAACATAAAAAAAACGTAGTTTCTTTCTAGAAGTTTTAGTTCTTCGCTAGGTCTATAAGATAAACGGATAAAATTATAGGTGACCGCACTTAAAGGAAAATTACACGTAGAGACGTTATCAACTTAAATATTAATCTAATATACAGTCTGTGACCTGTTATAGGAGCAACAAAAGTAAATGGTACACTATTGAGCTCTCAAGCAATATTTTGTTTCAGTTGTTTTAATTGAAAAAGAAAAGTTGTGTGAGTGATAATAACTCATTATTTTAAAAAACTAAAAATCTATAAATACAATTTAATAAATCACAAAAATATCCTTTATAATAAAAAATACAACAACTATTATGAGTCATAACTGTCTCAAAATCAGCATTGACTGCCGCGCTATAATCTTGTGGTGCCAAGATCCATTACTTGGAGGTCGTATCTTTACACCAAAATTTCTCCTTTACCGCAGATGCTCCAAGGAACCTCGGAAACGGCTCTAACGATTTCGATGAAATTTACAATCAGGGGTCAAAATTCTATCAAGCTTATAGGTCTCATCTTTGGATGTTCTCCGGGAAATACGAAAGATGCTAGGTACTTAAATATAATCTAGATTTTAACACTGGAACTTTTTAATGGTGTCAGTTGTGAACTGCATTTCTTATGTTTCATTCGTTATCTTTTGCGCGCCGCAGTCGGCCATAGACGTCAACGGAAAATCGTGACTACGACGCCAATGACGGCACTGCCCGACATAGATTTTTTTATAAAAACATGTTGAAAAACAGCCCATTTTGATGTTGTCATTTACCCATGTTTATTTGACCCCCGTGGCGTCAGTGGCGCGGCGTTTCTTTCGCCTTTGGGCGTTCAAAAGGTTCACTCAATTAGCTCTTAATACTTATTAAAGTTACATTTAAAATGTCAAAATGTAGCAGGAACAAAATTGTAGATCTGTCAGAAAACGTACGCAAAAATCTTATAAGCAGAGCATATAGCTTGTTTTTGCTTGCGATCGTTTGACAGTATTTACTCAGGATTTCGCTTCGACTGTACTACATGTGATCTGTAAGAGGCATAAAAAAAGATGAATGTAGTGATTGAATATAGTTTTTTTATCATAACAGATTTTTTTATTGAAATCTCTGTGCTTCGATACAGTTAGGAGCACTCGTGGCACAGTGGCGCCCGCGTACTGCGTACGGTATGCGAGTTTAAGCAACGTGGGCCCAGGTCAGTTCTTGGATGGGTGACCGCTTTCAGTGGTTACTAACGAGCGCTCTCGTGCTTTGGAAGGCACGTTAAGCTGTTGATCCCGGCTGTTGTCCATGACAGCAGTCGTTAAGCCAAATTAGAGGCCTTCGGGCGGCTTGAGAACTTCTAATAGTCAAGTTGACAAGGAGGCCGAAGTTGCACCACGTCCGTAGGGAGATTACCCACCGTTACCCTACACGTGACCCCTGGGTGGTGCTAAAAGTGCAACAACAACTGGCAATAATACTGTCTTCTCGAAGATATCACGGTTTGAATAATAAATGCCATACAGTTATTATTATTTTTGATACAGTTAATAAGGACCCTGAAAAACTTCATTGGATGCTAGAATCTTTATTATATTCATATTTATTATTATTATTATTATGTATTTATCTATGTATATCGTCGTCTAGTACCCATAGTACAAGCTTTGCTTAGTTTGGGACTAGGTCGATTTCTGTAAGATTTCCCCCCAATATTTATTTATTAAATAAAACTCAGCGACTTAAAAATGATCTTTTATTGAATATCCCGAATCATTTAAACCTTAACTTCCAAGTCGACGGGCAGCTGAATGGGTTTGTATGAGGGCTCCAGGTCTTCGCTGGACCAATCGAAGTTGATCCCGGTCACCTCGTAGAACCAGTCGTGGTAGTGCCCAGGGCGGACGTATGCTGGAAATAAGGGTAGTTATTGCAGGCTAGTTGAAGTTGTGGAAGCGTGCGGGCTGCCATCAATCCTTTACTATGGCGTTTGAAATACATATGTACTTTGGGAGCGTTCAAATATTACGTAACGAATGGGGGGGGGGGGGGGGGATCTTTTGAAACGTTACGATGCGTTACAGGGTTTTTTTAACTAGGCGTTACGTAATTTTGTTTTTTTAACTCATGGTCAAGTTGATAAGATGCTCCAGCGTGGCGGACGTCAGAGCGGTACAACGCTCTATGATACGAGGGTAAAACTGAAAGTTTCGGGAATAGAAGAAAATATGCAGTATAAGTGAGTTTATTTATTTTTATTGTTTTTCAAAATATTCTCCTTTGTATTTCATGCACTTATGGATGCGTTCAAACCAGTCCATAAAGCACTTTTTGAACTCTGAAGTAGGGGTCGACAAAATGGCTATTTTATAGGCCTCCACTGCTTCTTCTGGCGTCTGAAACCGCTGACCACGCAGTTTGTCCTTGATTCTGGGGAATGTAAAAAAGTCGTTGGGACTTAAGTCAGGGCTATATGGAGGGTGGTCCAATATTTCGACTTTTTCACCGTCCAGGTACTCAGTTGTTGTCCGAGCGGTGTGTGGGCTGGCGTTGTCGTGGTGAAGGATGATGCGACGACTAGGGTTTGTTTTTCGGAGTTCAGCAAAGACGTTCGGCAAACAAATAGTGGTGTACCAATCAGCATTGACTGTTCTACGATCCTCAAGAGCCACAGTAGCTACGTGACCAGATTTAGAGATAAACGTAGCCACCATCTTCTTAGCCGTACTGCGAGAACGAACAACTTTTGTGGGTTTGAGCTCGTCTTCGAAGACCCATACTCGGGATTGGTTTTTAGTTTCAGGCTCATAAGCGTATATCCACGACTCGTCACCTGATACTATGCTAAAAACAGCATTTGAGCGTCCCTTGTTAAATCTTTTCAAAGTTTTGCGGCACCAATTGACACGGACTATTTTCTGCTCGTCAGACAATAGGTGAGGTATCCAACGGGAAAATAACTTTTTCACGCCTAATTCTTCTTTTAAAATAATTTGTATTTGAGTCATTCCAATACCCAGGTGCTCTTGAATTTCCCGATATGTCACATGTCGGTCTTCATTTATCAGACGACGCACAACATCGACGTTTTCTTGCGTGACTGCCGATTTTGGTCGACCTTCACGCACTTCGTCGGTGAGGGATACACGGCCACGTTGAAATTCTGAATACCACCTGTATATTGTAGTCTTTGAAGGAGCTTCAATATTAAAAGCAGCAACCATCCGCTCTTCACATTGTTTTTGTGTTAGTCCACTTTTAAAGTCATAATAAATCATAGCTCTGAAATTTTCACGGCACAATTCCATTTTAAGCAGTGACTCGACGACTTCAATAAACAATTGAAACCGAACCATACTTTTTTTTTTCTAAGGGGCCAGTGTGTTGAGATAAGGAAACTTCAGAGATTATAAAAAGGTATAATACATGTTAAAAATAAATTAATAAGTATTCGATTCCCGCCACTTTCAGTGCAAGCCTCGTACTACGAAGTATCTGAAACCAAGGGCATTCGATTCCCTATCTCGTTCTATCTTATATCGTCGGGCCGCCCTACCATCCGCTGGAGCGTCAATACGCTATCACGTATGCGGTTTCCGGACGGGGGTGCGGTGTGCAAGCGGGACATCGTTACAGACATGCGTGGCACTGTCTCGCTCGCACAACGCACCGCCGGGCGGAAACGGCTTCAGTGTGATAACAGCTTAAGGCGCAGGGTAGGGCAAGCCATTGTCCATACAAAGGTTGTGCAAGTTTTTTGCGTTAGTTTTGGCACTTCAGCATTTAATTTAATTTTTATTGGTACATATTGGATATACGCGGAACTTGATGTTGAAATTTTGCATTATTTAAAAAAAATAAAAATAAAAAAATAATTAAAATTAAAAAAGAAAGACATCAAGACATAACTAACAAAAAGTTAAGCATATGGACCAAAAATAGAACTTGTGTGCAAACACAAACGAAGAAAAACTTGCACAAAGTTTGTATGGAAAGAGCTTGCCCGCCCCTTCGCCTTAAGCCTAAAGCCGGGTCCACAGCGCCATGTTTTTCGTGTTTGCAAACATCAAACATGTTTTGTTGGATTTTTGGTGCAGTGGACCGGCCGTAACATTGAGGCCTCAGATTCAGATTCAGATTCAGATTCATTTATTGCCATAAACTGTGTATAAATAGGTCACATACATAATAAGAGGTCCAACAGTTTGCCCATTCCGGGCGTACAATATTAAAAAATATATAAACAACAAAAACACACATTACATTAGCAAAACATCTTATCAATTATCCTTATATCTAAAGTATTCACTTAAATTATAGAAACATTTATCTATTAGCCATTTCTTGAGCATTCTTTTAAATCGGATTCCATCTTGCGACTTAATATCTTCCGGCAAATAATTGAATGTTTGAATCCCTGAGACATATGTACTCTTGCCTAAAATGTAACTGGAAGGTCTTACCATGCACACATCATGTTTATATTGAGATCTTATATTATTTTTATTTTCGCTTTTTTTGATAAAGATGTCACTTCGCTCTTTAACAAATACACTAACTTCTAGTATGTAGATACACGTCAGAGTCAATATTGCGTTATCTTTAAAGAAACTCCTCAATGATTCCATATTTTTTAGTTTAAATATAGCTCGAAGACATTTCTTTTGGTAAAGAAATGTGGATTGTACATTAACCGAATTTCCCCAAAAAATAATGCCGTAAGTTAGAAGGGTGTCGGAGCTGTTATTGATGAACAGCTCAGCTGAGGGGTTTCGTCTCTTCAAGAAAACTCCTGCTTTCTAATACTGGATTTAATGTTCTTAAATTACAGTAGTTTTATTATTATGTACGTATGATGCGGTGGTCTAAGGCGGTGTGTCGGGAGCGCGGAGATGACAGCTGTTAGCGGTGACGTCATTCTAATGCGCCCTCACTCCTCTGTAACTGTGTTAGTAGCGGCAGCGTTAACATCCTGCCCCCCTTGAAAGCTGTTGCTTTCAAGCTCCTTCGTGCAGGGTAAAGGGCACACTCGGTTGAGTGCTCTTCTGGTTACACCCTTTTGTGTGGTAAAGTCCGCGACCCTGCAAACTCCATCGGCCCCTGGGTATAGGTGAAGGACTCTGCCAAGCCTCCATTTTAAAGGTGCGATGTTCTCCTCCTTGAACACTACCAAGTCTCCAACCTTGAGCTCCTTCTGTCTCTGGCGCCACTTGGTGCGTTGCTGCAACTCTGCTAGATATTCGTTGTGCCACCTTTTCCAGAAATGTTGTCGAAGCTGCTCGATCCTCTGATACCTATCAGGGTTTTTAAGACAAATGGGGGGTGACGGCAGCGAAGTCATGGGCCGGCCCACCAGCAGATGCCCTGGGGTAAGAGGGGAAAGATCAGAGGGGTCTGAAGAAAAAGGAGTGAGAGGTCGGGAGTTAAGAATAGCCTCAATTTGTGTAAATAAAGTGCTCAACTCCTCAAACGTCAGACTAGCATTACCCATAATGCGCTTTAGGTGGAATTTGGCTGATTTCACAGCCGCTTCCCAGATTCCACCGAAAGTGGGTGAATAGGGAGGAGAAAATGAAAATTTAATGTGTTCCTCATTGCCAAACTCATAAACTGAATTTTGAGCGGACTTCAACATTCTACCTAACTCGTTATTTGCCCCTACAAAGTTAGTGCCATTGTCGCAATAAATCGTGTGTGGCCTACACCTCCGCCCCACAAAACGGCGAAGGCTTAAAATGAAAGCATTAGTGCTAAGTTCGCTGACTGCTTCCAGATGGACAGCCTTGGTTGCGAAGCAGATAAATATATTCAAGTAGCATTTTGTGATGCGGTTACCCTTTCCCTTCTTACTGGAAATTAAGAAGGGTCCCGCGAAATCAAGGCCGCACACCTGGAAGGGGTAAAATCCGGTGACTCTATCTGCAGGCAAGTTGCCCATCAGTGGCTTCACAGCTTCTCCTCGGAGGCGCGTACATATTACGCACTTACGCACGACACCGCGAGCTAAAGATCTGCCGCCTACCGGCCAGAATTGTTCCCGAAAAGAGCTAAGAAGCAACTGTGGGCCAGCATGTAGCAGACGTAGGTGTTCGCTTTCCATCAAGAGCCGCGTGAAGGGATGCTTCCCGTCCAAGAGGACCGGGTGCTTTTTTTCGTAGTCGCAGTTGGCATTTTGTAAGCGACCACCTACTCTGATCACGCTGTCGCCGTCAACGAATGGAGATAACTGTAAAAGGTACGATTTAGGTTTAAGGCTTTTTCCTTGTAGGAGTGCTGATAGTTCTGTAGCGTAGCTTTGACTTTGTGATAATTTTATCAGATACATTAAGGCATTATTAATTTCATTTAATTGTAAGGTTCCTTTTGTTTTAGTTTTAGGGTTTTTAATGTTGTGAATAAAGCGTAACACATATGCGACAATCCTTTTTAATTTATTAACTTTAGAATATTTTTCAAAATTAATCAAGGGTGATTGTTCAACGTTAACCATTGCTACGGTTGAGCAGTCACCTTGATTTATTTTTTCAGGTAAGTTAATGTCAGTGTAAGTTAAGTTTTGTGGCCAGTTACCCTCATCATGTAATAAAAAGGATGGCCCGTGCCACCATAAATTCAAGTCTGGTAGCTGACCAGGTTCGACTCCTCGAGAAGCCAGATCTGCGGGGTTTAATGAAGTGGGTACGTGTCGCCAGGCATCTCTAGTTGTTAACTCATGTATCTCATTAACACGATTTGACACGAACGCCTTAAGCAGCTTCGGCTTGGTTCGAATCCAACCAAGGACTACGGACGAGTCGGTCCAGAATACCTTGCGGTCCAAGGAGCAACGTAGGGCACTAGTGACCTTGGTAGCTAGACGTGCACCCAATAAAGCTCCCGATAGTTCTAACCTAGGGATCGTTAGCGTTTTAAGAGGCGCCACGCGCGTTTTTGCGCACAAAAGTTTGATCGAAATGTTACCCGCGCTGTCAGTGGAACGCAAGTAAATACACGCTGCGTAAGCTGCCTGAGATGCATCAACAAATGAGTGCATTTCAATTGATGCTGGACTGGTACATAAAGCATGACGAGGTACCCTTAGGTTTGCCAGTACATGCACATTGTCCACAAATCGATCCCATGCTCTCTTTACTTCGGTGGGTACGGCATCGTCCCAATTTAAATGAAGGACCCAAAGTTTTTGCAGTAATATTTTAAGTTTTATTGTGCATGCGCTAAGCAAACCTAGTGGGTCAAAAATTTTGCATGTATTGGACAAAATTACCCGTTTTGTTAAGTTACAGGTATCTTTGTCCAATTTGACTGAAAACTGTAAATTGTCATCATCAGGAAACCATAGTAATCCTAAGACGGTAGACTGTTTGTTTAAGTTTAACGACTGAGTCGATGTACAGTCAGCCGAAAAAATCTGTGGACAATTGGTGCGAAATTTGTGGATTGGGAAGCAAGCAGAGGCAAGCGTCTTTGTGACCGATTTATAAATGTGCTTCAAGTCGCCTTCACTTTCCGAACCACTCAAGAAATCATCGTAATAGAAATCATGCTGTATTACTTCCGATATTGTCTTATCTGTACATTCTTTTGCCAACTGTACCAAGCACCTTGTACTCAAGAAAGGCGCACAACTTGTACCATACGTCAACGTATTAAGCCTAAGTACATCTAACGGTTTTCTTTTATCATCCCTCCAGAGGATTAATTGCAGATGTCGCTGCGATTCGTCCATCAAAATTTGTCGGTACATTTTAAGTATGTCACCGGACAAAACAAATTTATGTTGTCTAAACCGAATCAGAATATCGAACAGTTCATCCTGAACTACCGGTCCAATATGCTGGATGCAATTAAGTGATTTTTGAGAGGTAGATTTAGCGCTACAGTCAAAAACTACCCTCAATTTGGTGGTTTCGCTGTCGCGAATAACAGCGTGATGAGGCGCATAGTAGCCAAAATCTGGTTTTGTAATCTTATTTAAGTGACCTAGTTGTTCGTATTCGGTTATGAAATCGCAATATTGTTTTTTAAGCTCAGGGTTTTTATCTAATTTGCTTTCAAGATTCAAGAACCGTTTTTTCGCCATGTTAAATGAATCGCCAAGCGAGTTTTCGGGTATTTCCTTCAAGGGCATTTGTACAACAAATCTGCCGTTATCTAATCGTCGTGTGGTGTCTATAAAGTGTTTTTCGCAAATATTATCGTCTTCGTGGTAAGCTATATTCGACAATGGAATTTCTTCAAGCTCCCAAAATCGAGTGAGATCCTTTGAAATTTGTTTCGTAAAATTACAGTGTACAATCGCGTCCTCATTATGATCAAAGTTACCTATGGGTCCAGCCACTAACCAGCCCACCCTTGAACTCTGAAGAATGGGCCGGTTAGGGCCTAATTTTATTTTATCCGATGTTATAATGTCAAAGAAAACATCGGCACCAAGAAGTAGATCGACTTCGGACGGACGATGGAATCCGGGATCCGCCAGTTGTATACCAGTAGGTAAGTTCAATTCTGAAGCATTGACATAACCGTTAGGTAAGTTGCCCGTAATCTGAGGCACAACTAAACAACTAATATTTGCAGTGTATGAACTCGTTAATGACTTCAAGCCGAGTTCACAGCGGTCCGAGATATTAAATGTTAAATTATTTATGCCCGAAACACTAATCGGTTTGTTATGAATTTTATTAAAAAATCCTAATTTTACTTTCATGCTTTCACTCAGAAAACTCGTCTGAGCACCCGCGTCTAACAGCGCTCTCGCAATATGAGTCCTATTATTTTGCAAATTTGTTATTTTAACTAAGGCTGTGCATAACAAAACTTGTTTACTTACTGTGGCGGCGCACGCGCTGACCGCGCTAATGATCGGGGATGCGCAAGCTGTATTATTATTATCGGGCTGTGTATTTGATTGTAATTGAATGTTTTTATGTAATAATGTATTGTGCCTTGCCTTACAGATCTGACAAGAACCAAGCCGACATTGCTCAACGTTATGTCCACGTCTCAAGCAGTTCAAGCAAAGATGTAACTTTAAGACTTCGCTTGACCTACTTTCGACGCTCATGTCCTTGAACTTGGCACACTCCGATATCCTATGCGCACCGTGGCACACCGGACATGTCGGCGCGTTACTACTGTTACTAGGCTTGCGCGTTGCAGTTGCAGCAGCGACAAACGTCTTCGTTGGTTTAGGCTGTAGGTATTTATGATCAGCTGATTTGTCGCTCCTACAAGCTAGCATCGTTTCAAGTACGTCAGCGCGATTGCGCAAAAACTTCAAGAATTCGGATAATGGAGGTAAGTTCGGCAGCTCCGATTTATATTCTTCCCACTTTCTTGCTGTCGTGGGATCTAATTTACTAGCTACTAAATAAATGATCACGTCATCCCATGAATCTGTCGGGCGGCCTAATGTTTTAAGGGCACTTATGTTCTTAGTAACATGATCAATAAGAAAGCGAATAGCCCGATAAGATTCACGGGTTAGCGTGTCTATGTTAAATAATGCCTTCATGTGATTATTTATAAGAATATTTTTATTGTCAAATCGTTCACATAACAACTCCCATGCCGTTCTGTAGTTATTGGCGGTAAACTCGAGCGACTTTATTACGACACTGGCACCGCCCTCTAAGGAGGAGCGTAAATAATGATATTTATTTATGTCAGGGATGGACTCGTTCAAATGGATCATAGCTTCGAAGGTGTCACGGAACTCTAACCATTTCAAGTAATTTCCATCGAATGACGGCAGGGATATAGTTGGTAAACGTATGTTTTGAAAGTTACAAGTTCCAATATTCGACTGTGCTGTCCGTGCACCCTCGGAACTCTGGTCCTCACGATTGGAGTGAGATTCAATGATCTCTTGAGTTGCCGAGATGAGAGAAATGAACTGAGTTTCCACTGAGTCTCTTTCCTGAATCTGGTCATCCAAATTTGTACATGACATTTCTATTTGAGTTTGAATCGAGTCAAATTCCGAAAATAATGTTTGCAATCTGGCTAAACGAATATTTAACTCTTTTATTTGCAATTCATTTATGTTAGATTTATCTAATCTTTGTATATTTGAAAGATAATCCTTATATTTGGTAACACGACATTTATAAGTCCCCCTTTGACGTATAAGTTCCTTCATAGCCTCCTCTGACATTTTTAATTATTGTTTGTACATACACTAATTAATGTAATCAAGGGCAAATAAAGATATTAAGTATGTAGACAGCCAAAGTAACTTATTCACTCAAACCCAATCCACACAGCTTGACAAATCGGTCCACCAGCAGCTTGACTTGCAGCGAAGTAGGTCTGAAGGTCAGACTAGGTATGACGCGCCTCTCACGTCGTCGTGCACGACAATAGGCACTGCGCACGTCACGAATGACTGGTTATCACTGAAATGCACGGTTAAAAGGGCGTAAATATCTATAAATGTCTACTGACTGTACTTTTAATTTAAGGGAACAGCTGATGTACGCGAATAGGTACTTATTAGAGATTGCCTATAACAAATATAGGTCACGAAGTTCGTGCTAGGTTATATGGGCCGATAAATATTTAGATTTCAAGCAGTAATGGGCTAATGATGCTTAATACCTTAAATAAATTGAGGATGCTTGAAGCGAAAGATATGTACAGCTTAGATATCAAGAAAGAAAGTTAAGTTTTTATGATGTTTACGAAAATATATGGCAGTTGCTATGCAAAGCCGGTTCAATACAAAATGGACGCTTACTTATTCTTGTCACTCTGAGTAGGTACACCTATTAATGCTTGCATTTACGTACTTAATGAATGCAATTAGGATTCCTTAATGCACAGAGATATATAACAAGTAGCTATTTAAGAAATATAACACCACTGCATGAATTATGAATCACGAATTATGGGCACTTTAAGTCTAAAACACAACTGAAGGCTGAGCACTATTCACACAAATTTAACGCTGGATCACGAAGGTTAGGGATAAAAAAGGATTGGGCTACTTCCTTTCGACTGCGAATACGATGCACTGTATCCAGGTACAACTTTTATGTCCGTAGTGGAATATTCCGCTCGCTCGCCGGCCGGAGTCCCGTTAGAATTGGTTGCACAAACAACTTCGGTACTGTCCTTTCTACGGTCGCCAATTGTCGGAGCTGTTATTGATGAACAGCTCAGCTGAGGGGTTTCGTCTCTTCAAGAAAACTCCTGCTTTCTAATACTGGATTTAATGTTCTTAAATTACAGTAGTTTTATTATTATGTACGTATGATGCGGTGGTCTAAGGCGGTGTGTCGGGAGCGCGGAGATGACAGCTGTTAGCGGTGACGTCATTCTAATGCGCCCTCACTCCTCTGTAACTGTGTTAGTAGCGGCAGCGTTAACAAGGGGATATACATTACCATAGTATGCTTTTTGCCTCGCCTATTTTGTTATCGAAAAATATGTTTGATGTTTGCAAACATGAAAAACATGGCGCTGTCGACCCGGCTTTAGACGCAATTTACACTGAGACGGCGTAAGGTGAAGGCGTAGCGTAGGCATGATGCCGCTTCAAAACATTTAAGAGTCCCCAGTAGGCTCGGCTGAACTCTATTCTTCATAAAAACTTAGTTACGCTCTCATTTTAAAACGCCATGCTAGAATAACATGAAACTTTGTATACACAATGGGAGTCGCCATATCTAGGTCGGAAATTAGTTTCTGTTGCTAGAAATTGTAATAGGAAAAAATACAGCGAGATTTGAGTTTTTTACGTCTTGTATGAAAACCTTAATAATCGCTGTATCTTTTCTCCATTATAATTTTAAGCAACAGAAGCTAATTTCCGACAGATATGCCGGATCCCATTGTGTATACGAATTTTCATGTCATTCTAGCACGGCGTTTTAAAATGAGAGTATAAATACGTTTGTATGGAGAACCAAACGTACTGCGCCCTCTTAAATACAAAATGTACATTACGAAGACGACGTGTCGGTGAATTAGGTACATTTGAGCGCCGCGCCTTCACCTTACGCCGTCTATGTATAATTCGCGCCTTATAGTTGGCACTCACCAGAGGGCCAGGGGCTGTTGCAGCCAGCCGAAGAGCCGAAGCTGACGACGCCGACCATCGTAGGATTGCCGTCCACGTCTACAATCGTCAGGGGGCCGCCGCTGTCACCCTGCGCACATACCGGACTATTTTTACACATGCTGCTGATTTTACCTGATTTTAGGGAGTATGTCGACCAGCAGGGTAATCATAATCATGTTACTTTTCGAACATACGATTAGTAAATCTAACTTAACCCTCTGTAGCGCATGAACTTATTTTTATTTCATATTTTGAATAAATAAATCAGTAAACGAAAACAGTTAAAGTTATGACACAAAACAAGTTTTGCCTCCTTGTGCGTGTTCAATTGCTTGGAATCGTATATGAGTTATGCTTCGAAGAACTGTAGGGTAGTCTATAACTTTTCGAACCTACGACATGACGTGTAACCGTACATGATCCGAGTCAAATGCTAGCGAACGTGGAATCACAAGGCAGATCTTTGCCCCTCAGGTAGCCAGAGCTTCATCAGAGACGGGACGAGTATTTGAGAAATTAGCTATCAGTGTAGTGAGTCCTCAATAAAATAAAGAATCGGAAACACTGGACTTGCAAGCGTGCATAGGCTTGCATTTAATTTATCATCAGATACCACATGTTCCGAGTTTCGAGTGTTCAAAGTTAGACGAACGAGGTGGTAAACGCCAAGTAAATCCGGATCCGTGTAATTCGCCAACCGGGTACCCCCACGACACGACAGAGAGTTAACTAGCTTACGCACGAATCGTTCCATAATTACCCCGCAGAGGTATTGATAGAGTTGGTTGGAATTTTCCCAGTAGCTCCCAAAAAAAGGCACTTGCAAAGCAGTTTCCTCATCTTTTTTAGGGTTCCGTAGTCAACTAGGAACCCTTATAGTTTCGCCATGTCTGTCCGTCCGTCTGTCCGTCCGTCCGTCCGCGGATAATCTCAGTGACCGTTAGCACTAGAAAGCTGAAATTTGGTACTAATATGTATATCAATTACGCCGACAGTGGTAAAATAAAAAGTGGAAAAAAATATTTTATTAGGGTACCTCCCCTATACGTAAAGTGGGGAGTGTTTTTTTTTTTTCATTTTAACCCTAACGTGTGATATATTGTTAGATAGGTATTTAAAAATAAATAGGGGTTTACTAAAATCATTTTTTGATAATGTTAATATTTTCGGAAATAATCGCTCCAGAAGTAAAAAAAAATGTGCCCCCCCCCCCCTCTAACTTTTGAACCATAAGTTTTAAAAATATGAAAAAAATCTCAAAAGTAGAACTTTATAAAAACTTTGTAGGAAAATTATTTTGAACTTGATAGGTTGAATAGTTTTTGAAAAAATTACAAAAATAATTTCTGAACTAAGTTTGTAATTTAACCGTATAAACAGGTGTTTATTGTACCTGTCATTTCTACAAAATCACAATGAAATGACGTGCTTTCAAAGGTTTTGTGTTTCTGTACTTAATATGTCAACTTAATGTGACGGACGGAAAACAACGGAACCCTACACTGAGCGTGGCCCGACACGCTCTTGGCCGGTTTTTTTTAATTATCTGTTCTTCTTTATAAAATCATGTGCAATAAGTTAGATGTCTCCTCCCTCACTACTCCATCAAATTAAATTAAAAGTACCTCGTAGACGTCAGCGCCAATGCCAAAAAAAAAGAAACTATTTTCGATTCCCCGCAGCAGAACCAGTTATGCACAAAATGTATTTATAAGGCGTGCTTGCAAATTATTTAACGAAAATGAAAAACTTAAGAATATTGATTTGTTTAATTGTTGTATTAGTTCTATAAAATATGCTTTTCGAAATATATAATCTCATTGTCACTTTTTTTGCAATATAAGGTAGTCTTGATCACAAACCAATAAATTATTATTTCAGGTAAACGTTACCTTGAAACTCTGTTATTCACATTTGTCACAATACGTATTTGATTTCTTATTGAAAATAACATGTAATCAAGCTAATGTCGAGTACCTAAAAACGTTTACCTTACGTGTAATATTATCTTTACGTAATCTGTTAGTTAAGTATGTACACACTTCTAAATATATACTTAAGGAAACTCCAGGTTTAAATTGTAAAGCAATAGAACCTAATCAATTTTTGTAAATGACTGTTTGTTTCTATAAATAAATAAATAAATTATTGTGAACGGGATTGCGTTTTACCCTAGTCTAATCTGATAGAAAGTTAAAACAAGGACATCTTTAACATATCGTCCTGTTCACTTTGGTTATTGGTTTAACTTAGACGGTGCCTGCGCGGCGCGTGGCGTAATCGCTTACTAGGTGACAGTGATACCACCGTCAACCCTAACTATACAACAGAGCACGTTCTATGCGGTAGAGCGGGTAGCATGATTCGGTTTGCAGCTGTCAAATATAGGTTTTGTTCAATAGAAAACCTTCTGTACGTGAGTACTATTTATGATTCTTGATATTATGTATTGTACCTATATATGGGTAGATGATTAGGATTTATGCACCTACCGACATAGGCGAAATAAAACAGTCTCGAATATACTCTAGTACTGTGGCATTTGTCTCCCGATTAAATAAGGGTCTCCCCAAACCTATCGACGGCAATAGCCGATAGAAATAAGCTTTATATCTACGTAATAAGAGCGTTAACGACGTCGAAGCGTCGACCGGCGTCGGCCGAGCCGATCTTAGCCGAACCATGCCTTTGTGTAGCTCTGATTGCGTGGACATATGTAAAGCTTTTTTCTATCGGCTTTTACCGCTTCCGCGTCGATAGATGTGGGCAGACCCTTAACCAGCATATCGGCCGAAGGACGTCCACTGCTGGACATAGGCCTCCCCCAATTTCGCGGGGGGTAAATGCCACGCTTAGCATGCGGATTGCCGATCGCAGTATCTCCACCGCACTCCAGGGATGCCGCTGCCCATCCCCCGGTGGTCTTGGTCGTAGTTTTAAGACATACCCCCGAGTTTAAGACATAACCCAAAACAGGATAATTCTGTGGCCATATCTTCTGCTTAAATAGTGGATGGAAATCTTAGATGGTGGGCCTGCCCTTGTACCAAAAGCAGCACTTCTTGGTGAAACTCCATCCCATTGCGAAGTATCTTGAAAGCCACTAGATCTGACAATATAACCACCCGCCTTAGGTTGAGTCCACCACTACCACTGTAATGATATAGTGGTAGTGGTGGCTGACCGAAGGACTTCCACTACTGGACATAGGCCTCCCCCAATTTCATGGAGGGTAAATGCCATAATCCCCACGCTTGGCAAGCGGATTGCCGATCGCAGTATCTCCACCGCACACCAGGGATGCCGCTGCCCATCCCCCGATGGTCTTAATCGTAGTTTTAGAACATATCCGGGTCTCGGGATTAAATACAGGATAATTCTGTGGCCTTACCTAGCAAGAGGCTCTGCTCAATCGTTATAGTATTCTGCTCAAATAGTGGTTGGAAATCTTGGATGGTGGACCTGCCTTTGTACCAAATGCAGCACTCCTTGGTGAAGCATGGTCCCGCTGCGAAGTATCTTGACTAGATCTGATAACAAAACCACCATTGGGCAATGACGTAGGTACCTGGCAAGAGGACTGGGCTGTATCGTTATAGTACTCTGCGCAAAGAGTCTGGTCTTGGATGGTGGGGCTATTATTGTACCACCAGCGGCACTCTTCGTTGGTGATGCCGCGCAGGTGCACCCAGCGCAAGATTTCCGAAGCGACACCACCTGATAGTGATAACAGTCGTGTTAAAGCTCGAAACTCACGGAGCGGGCGCGGCGCGGTGCGGGGCGGAGGCGTTTTTGCATTATCGATCTTTACGACTCTGTCGATTGTCGATAGTGTCGATTACTGCTTCATATGTCACACACGCCGCCCTCGCTCCGCTATCTCACGCGGTTTTTTGGTGCGACGTCCCCCGGACCGCATTCGCTTAACCACAAAACCACCTCTGGCCCGCAACGACGCTGCGCCGCGCTCTGTTCGTTTCTGTTAATTGTTACTCTTACACTAGTACGGTAGTTTGTCGATGTGAAACATCCGTCTCTTTCAACATTTGTTAATGTAAGAGGGACGAATGTGTTTATTAAAGTACGTAGTATACAAGTCGACCACACTATATACACTCGACCACACATATTATTAGAAAAGAAGTAAGTAAGAACATTGTTTTTAGTGCAAAAAACAAACGACGCACGAGCGTAACCAACATAAATATTAATTGTAAACATAGATAAGTAGAACTTAATTAAGTAATTTGCGCCAAAGGGTCTTCAGCCACTTTGTTTTCTTTAAAGTGAAGTGATTGATTTTCAGTAAAGCCATATTAGACAATTAATTGACCAGAAAGGCAACCTGGCTATATACTCTCAAGATAGAGTAGACGGGTGTCGTACATGAGGCCGTTGGCCAATAACGTGTCAAATCAAGACACTAACAGTAATTGAAGACAATCCGGTGAAAATTGGCTATTTGGGCAACTGACCGTTGACGGGGTCATCGGTTCTGCCGTAGCCGCTGACGGTAAACACCACGCCTGTGTACACGAGGTTCTTCTGACCGCTGTTCTGCAGACGGCAGGGCTGGACGAATTCTGCAATAAAATATCATAAACATGTTTATCATAAATAAATAAATAAATATTTGGGGGGCAATTTTTACACAAATCGAACTAGTCCCATAGTAAGCTCAATAAGGCTTGTGTTATGGGTACTAGACGAAGATATATTTAATAGATATATACTTAAATACATAGAAAACATCCAAGTCTCAGGAACAAATGTCTCTGTTCACCACAGAAACAAATGCCCTTACCGGGATTCGAAACCGGGACCTCTAGCTTCGGAGGCAGTGACACTACCAACTAAGCTAAACAGGCCGACAGAACATTAATCTAAAAATTCAGTGTTGGTGGGTAGTTGCCTCAGGGTGATATTGTATCGACCTTCGATAAAGCCTTTTATAATTTTTTTGGGTCTTCAAATATTTGAATGGTAAATTGAGTTCGCCTGGCGAGACTGAATGATCCTTCTGTTTAATTCACCTGGTCGTGACTCGGGAGTAGCGTACCTACATATATAATTACCTAAGCCAGAACCGTTTTGTTATGCTGCAATGCACTCAGTAATTGTGTTTCTACTTGACACTAGTTTCATTAATAAACATACATAGGTATTATTTAAACTGCGTTCCAATATTTTATGTTAGATGCCATTTATTGCGTCGGTTACACCTAGATAATGATCCCGCGAGACACGTTAATTTTCATCTGGGATTCTCTTGCTTTTCTTCCAGTGGCTCTTTTGTGGGTAACTATTTTTGAGTAGTACTTACGGCAGGTTTTTAGCTTTAAGTTGTGTGTTCATAAAAGGTAATTTTGTCCAAAAAGACTAATCAGGAGTATTTAGATCCAGGCTCGAAGAATGTTACTTCTATTGACTGATAAAAGACATACATTAATTTTTTACCAGTTTTCGTATGAAATTTCATTTTGTAATGGTGTTCTCTAAAACTTTGTCAAAAAACCAATTATTTTGACAAACGTGTCAAATAAACTTTAACAAGCGATTCCACTAGTCCATCTGGTAAATGGATAATTTTAAGGCATAGTTTGAGCATCTAGTATTCAAAGTGGAGGTGGACCGGACATATGATGCGCGACCACCAAGGAAAATGGTGCAAGGCAGTTTCAGAGTGGTACCCAAGAGATGGAAAAAGAAGCCGTGGAAGACAGTGTCTAAGATGGGAGGATGACATTAAAATGACCGCTGGCCCAAGGTGGAGACGAGTAACTCAGGACAGACCCCAATGGAAACTGTTAGAGGAGGCCTATGCCACGAGGCACACTGAGATTATATAGAGACATTTTATAAGATTTGTTACCAATGTGTATGTTTATCTCTAATACCAGAATAAAGGGCTTTATTATATTCAAAGTTGAAGGACAAGGCTACCTCATACGTAATAATCGACCGTCTCGTGAATCTCGCAGGGTGATAAGGTTGCCGTACATTCTGGGCAGTAGTTGGAACATCTATCGACATTTCTGTGTAAAATTTGTCGATCTGCTGCCTTAACTTTCTTTCTACCATAGACATTAACTTGTCAGTGAAAAAGGAGTTTTTCGTTTCGTGCCGGCACCTTAGAGAGACCACCACATTTAAAGGCTTAAATCAAAAATATTGAAAGCCAATTTAAATAAACTCTATTTACTTTTATCAGCTACAGTACAGTGATTCAATGAAAATAATAACCTTGACAGAAATATTTTCTGTGATTGATTTATTCAAAATAATATTCGTCTCAAAACTTATGAACACACGAGGTATACTAAAAGAAGAACACGCTAGGGGTGGAACGAAAAATCTAACGCAAAATTCTGGGACCCATTCGCGGAGAGTGGGTCAAGAAGCTAACTAAGTTAACAACTAAGTTTAAAAAAAGTATAAACTGGCAACACTGAGGTGCTGGACCATAACGACTACCGGTAAAGGTCGCGGGAGCCCGCTGGATGCGGGTGGCGCCTTTTGTGGAACTTTTTGGGAGAGGCCTATGTCCAGCACTTCGGCTTATATGATGTTGTTGTTGATGATGCATATTTTAGTGTCGAAATTTAGAAGTCAGGGTCCACTTCAGGTCCTTGCGCCAAAGAAGTAGGTAACTACTCACGTCCGTAGGGGATGCTGTGCTTCAGTCCCAACAGCGCGATGTCGTCCGTTTGCACGTTCCCGCGGATCTCGTCGTAGTCGGGGTGAATGAACTTCCGATCAGTCTCCACGATGAACTCCGGACGGGTCAGGTTGGTGAGCCCCAAGCGAACCACGAAGGTGATGCGGCTATCGTACAAGTTAATGTCAAAGAAATATGTTACATTACATAAATTGATTGTTGTATACATCAACCACGATCTTATGCATATATGTACATTGTCGTTGCTTCTTTGGGAACTCGGACTTTGCAAAAGCTTATTATTTCGAGACGATTCAAACAGTTAACAAACTAGGACACCTAGGAATTAGAGGTCTCCCTTTAATTATCTTTCTGTACGATTAGATGTATCGGTTGATATTTTTGGTAAATAATCATATATTATAAGTAACGAACATCCTTATTGGTTATGGTGTTCCCACAGGGATGAGTTCTAGGCAAATCTTTTTCTTATTGAAATTAATGATTTAGACACCTAATCTCTCTATAATACTCACTAAAAGCTGCATAAAATCGCTCTGAGTAATGAGTCTCATCCAACAGAGGAATTCTGTGCCCAGCAGAGTGCTGTGCCTAGGCTGATGATGATAAGGTGGCTCGAGTTCATGAATAAATGTTCACTCACTTGGCGAGACAGTGCGCAGCAGTGAGGACCCATTCATGGTGAATAATGGAACCACCGCAAGAGGAGACCCCGCCCGTGGGCCCCACCATGCGGAGGCTGATCTGGTGAGGGAACTGGCCGTCCTCAGCTTCCCAGCCGGCTACGATGCGGGCTTCGCTGCCTGGGGATTTATAAGATGGGCAGAATAAGAACATGTAATTGAATAAAAATAATTGGTAACTAGAGTTCAAATTCCTGGGGTACATTACTACAGAGGCCGGGACGAAAGGCCGGCAACCCGGCCGAAGACATATAGACGGCAGAACAAAGCGAGGCCGGATAGGTCTGAGGCGGACAACCCTATATTTCCCCCCGAGGAATGTATAGTGCTTTTCTCAAACATGCAATGAAATAAACAACAAAAAAAACAAAGTTTTATTTTTAAAACGCATAGTGGCAGAATGTCATGATGCCTGTGCCAGAAATTTATGTGGAATGGAAATTAAAAAAGAGGACTTTGCCGGCCTAGGCCTGCAAGATTTGTATGAAAATCTATTAACGGCCTCTTGTCCTAGCCGCACCTGAAACGTCATACTTCGCAGCCTATTATAAGGAACATAACATCAATATTTCATTACATGTTTGAGAAAAATAGATTAATCTAATTTTGTTTTAAGCAGCAACGTATGCTATTCTAAACTTCCAAACTTCAAATTAAAGGGGAAAATTTAAAATTAATAGTGCTCCGAGCAGGATTCGAACCTACGATCCTGTTATATGGATCCTCGGATCTTTTTTAAGCCCCGATGAAAAACGAGGGGTGTTATTTATAAGTTTCACTGATGTGTGTGTGTTTGTCTGGTTGCGGCACCGTAGTTCTTAAACGGGTTAAGTAACTATTTGAATGCGGCTTTTTTTATTTGAAAGCATTTTTAGACCTCTCCTTCCACATTTTTTAATCAGAATCTGTTCAGAAAATAACATTGAAAACGTCGGGTTTTTCCAACTTTTCTAAGTTGGTTAATTATTCGTCAATCTTACCCATTCGCAAGTCCTCGATGATAGCAGGATCATTATTCCTTGGGAGAGGTTCACCCTGTAAAAATAAAGATACTTACATACCTAATAGTTGGTCATAATAACATAAACCCACACGCGCCTACCACATAACGCCTACCTACACTTTGAATACAAAGCCATTGTTTTGACTAAGAGGAAAAGCTCACTTCAAAAATAGATACTATACCTAGGTATAGTCAAAATGATTGAAAATGTCCAACTTTTCGAAATCGCCATCATATTTTGAACCTTCTCGCTTAGAATGTAAAGTCGCTTTTTGAACAGACTAAATTTAAACAATACGGTCATTTCAAATGCTTTTAAGTACTCGTATACAACATATTAATAAATAGGTACCAGAACCAGTCCAAGGATGAATAAAACTCCAACGAGATATGCGGCCGCCATCCTGGGAGATACCGACTCGAGTAAATTAATTATTAATTAAGTGCGTAAGTAGTGCTTATCTCTAATTAACACTTATCTATCCCATTCTTACCAGTGCGTACCTAATCACGCGGCGTTGTCTGAGTTGAATTGAATCAGAGCCTATAGTAAATTATAAATACTGTCAGTAGATATATACAGGTGTATTAGGAGCAAAAAATTAAACGGTACACTATTGAGCTCTCAGCAATAATTTACATGTTTTTTTTAATGAAAATATAGCGTAGGTGTACTTTTTTACTGTACTGAAGTGATATTAATAACTCATTATTTTAAAAACATTAAAAACTGCTAAACAAAATTTAGAAATACCCAAAAATATCCTTTAAAACCTCAATCAGCATTGTCGGCAGAGTGAAGAATTTCGTGTCTTAGCTTTGATTGGTTCCGATAGCTCAGTGGCTAGAGCGATTGGCCGCGTATACCAGGATCTCGCAGGTTCGAATCCTGCTCGGAGCACTAAATTTTTCCCTTTATTCTGTAATTTTGAGGTTGAATAAGTCTACATAGAAACTTTACTCTTCCATTTGTCATGTCCGTTTTTTTTTATAATGAAAATTCAATATACTAATTACAAAAATAACTTTGTTATAAGTACTTATTGATTAACTAATCAAATATTTAATTGATGATAGATAATTAAATATGAAGTCATCGAGATATAACACGGATTATCTGGGATTATTAACAGTTTATCGATGATAAATTACTTGCATGAGATTACTGGTAATTATAGAACAGCTTCAAGTTGTATCGTTGCAAAACTTATCAGCTAGGGCGATGCAATCGAGCCTATAAGTTTATTTTTCCGAACCGGTGGTAGTTTATTGACGTACATAGGTGCATGTCCACCACCACCACCATATCAGCCCTAGGACGTCCACTGCTGGACATAGGCCTCCCCCAATTTCATAGGGGGTAAATGCCATAATCGCCACGCTTGGCATGCGGGTTGGCGATCGCAGTATCTCCACCGCCCTCTAGGATGCAATATGCCTAAATTGAAGAATAAATAACTTTCACCTTTATCCACGGCTGCGCATAAGCAATTATAAGGTGGGTTGGCAGCAATGAGCAAGATACCGCAGCCTATGGACGTCAGCAATGTTTCTTTCAAAATATTTATTGATATGAAGATTCGAACAGCTAGAGACAATAGGGTTTCCTAAGGTAAACCTTTATAACATATTGCCGTTATAGGATGTATATACCATAATATTAACATTATTAACACAATATAATGCCAGGCTTAAAAAATATGTATTTATTTATCATCTAAAAAAACAGGCCAAGTGCGAGTCGGACTCTTGCACGAAGTGTTCCGTACCATTATCTATAAAAAGTATAAAAACGGCAGAGTCCGACCCGCACTTGATCGGTTTTTAATATTTTTTGTTATAGAGGTAACAGAAATACATCATTTGTGAAAATTTCAAGTGTCTAACTATCGCGGTTCTTGAGATACAGCCTGGTGACAGACAGACAGACGGAAAGACAGCGAAGTTTTCGTAATAGGGCCGGTCCCGTTTTTACCCTTTGGGTACGGGACCCTAAAAAGAACCTACAGTCGAATTGAGAACCTCCTCCTTTTTGTGAAGTCGGTTAAAAAGTTGGATGGAGGCTACCAATAGAATTTACATAATCCAGTAAAAAAAAATGCATTACAACTATGTACATAACTTAAAGGCTATATTTCACGATTAAAATAGCAAATTTCTTGTTTATTGTACGGGATTCGTGCGTTGTGATTGATGTGATGTGATTAGTATGGAGGGTTTTTAGGTGTCCGAGAACAATATTCTCCTTTGACCCTCATGCAGATTTGCAGATTGCAGATTGTTTGTTTTGTTTTCCTTTGCAGATTTGTTGTGCTTTAATCGTAAGTACCCCATACAAACATTTAATCCCCTTTAAAGACTAATGGTATCGTTAATATTGTTTTTGGAAACTAGCCTATTGCAGGTCTCACTTTCACTAAACACAAGCACATAGTCGGAAGTTCTGGCGATCTTACTCAAGTTACTCACCACCGAACACAACACCACAATATACCTATCTACAGAACAAGTAGTGTAGTAGCATTAATAATCTTACATTCTGCATGTCATCATTATCCTAGCGTTATTCCCAGTACAGTTGCATCCCGAAAGATGCTCGGGGTCCGCTGCCTAATCCCAAGAACTGGTGTAGGCACTAGTTTTTACGAAAGCAACTGCCATCTGACCTTCCAACCCAATGGGGAAACTAGACCTTAGGCGTGAATTAAACTGAGACGGCGTAAGGCATAAGGCACGGCGCAGGCGTGGCACAGATACGGCACGGACGCGATTAAAGTTATACAGAAGCGGCGAAGAGACGGTACGATGCGTCATTATACACTATACATGCTGATTTTATTGCGATAGCATGTCTTCCTCTTCAAAAGAGAAGATGCGCTTGCTTTGCTGCAACACATTAATGTACGGAAGCACAGAAGATATTGCGTCCACCCTGTGTGGAAATTGTCAGAAAAACATAGATAGGTACCTATGTTAAAATAATGGAAAAATGACATGAATATCCTGATCGTTTTCGTTCAGTGTATAAAACGTCACAAAAATATTTCCAAATTATATTGTCGAAAGTAAAACACGGTCTTCGGAAGCAGCATAAAAATTTGAGAGAACCAGTCTCTCCATATTTTATCCTAAATATTTCTATTACTGTACTCCGGCCTGGTATAGTCGTAAAGAGTTGGATATTCTTCAACTATCTCGCAGAATTCTATATTATATTCAATATCGTCACGCAGTTTTGATGTTGATAAATTTATACGGCTCATACTGTATAATAACAAGCGACGTCCGCCTCGCGCGGCGCTGAAATCGTGTCTGCTAGCGACGCGGAAACGGCGTGGCGAAGGTACGGCGCAGGCACGATGCCGCTTCAAACGTTTTTATACGAAATGTAGGAAGGCGATGTGCCGGTAAATTACACAGAAGCGGCGCGGCGGCGTATCTGTGCCGTGCCTGCGCCTTGCCTTCGCCTTACGCCGTCTCAGTGGAATTCACGCCTAACTTTTGGCTTATAGGTAACGACTGCTCTCATAGACAGCCGGGATCAACGGCTTAGCGTGCCTTCTAAAGCACGCGAGCGCTCAGTTAGTCACCACTCAAAGCGGTCACGCATCCAAGGACTGACCCCGCCCGACATTGCTTAACGTCGCATACCGCACGCGGTACGCGGGCGCCGCCAGGCCACACTGCTCCGTTGCGTTTATGAATTAGGTTCCCAAGTAGCCGTAAGGCGCAATCCGAAGTCTGTGGGTGTCGCCATCCTGATTCTATTCATATACGCAACGCAACGGAGCAGTGTTATTGCATGTATGAATGAAATACAAAATTAGGAAATTAGAAAATATAATCACTCTTCTTTAAAATGACATAATTATTTACATTACAGCATTTTTTTACAGAAAGTTGAGTATTACTTCTCTCGTACTTTTTTGAGACGAACAATAGTGAAGCTTGCCTTGTTATGGTTAAAGTTGCAATTTCAATGAGGATACTAAGCTGAAGTCGCGACAATGAAAACGCAACTGTAACCGTACGAGGCTATGGTTCATTATCGCTCATCGTCAAAATATCTTACGACTAGACTAAATCAAAACAGGCGCAGGGGCCGCGCTAAGACTAGTTATTTTTGCTGTTTGGATACAGATTTGCCAAAAAGATTCTGATGGGATGGGGAAATCAATCGTTAAGCCTCGCTAGCACTCGATATTTCTCTCATGCACTAATACTCGCGTCAATAAAGTACGAAATAAATATTGCGACTGCGTGCGAGGTCTGAATTAATTATTTATGGTCCTAAAATAGAGTAAGCGAATTATCAGACAGAAAAAATAAAATATGCAAATGCAAGAAATCTTTCTCCTATATTTCAATAACATAATTTCCTCTTCCAATCTAAAACAAAAAACTAAAATATAAATAGAAATACTTGATTTAAATTAAGCATAGTCTTCATCAGCACTGTCATCAGGTTCTGAATAATCTTCATCAATCTCAATCTTCCTTCTCTTTTTCTCTTGTACATTTTCCTTGTCCTCTATCTCGTTCTGAGCTTCAGTTTTAGCTGAACGGTGGTGGAAGATGAAGGAAATACTCTTAGCTAGGTCCCAGCATTGTTTGAGGACTAGATCTGCTAAGTTTTTCTTGTCTGCGCAGTGATACCAGTTAGACAAATCCGATGTGCAGTCGGAATTCTCCGGTGGAAGGGTGACTTGGATGTTATTGACGCATCTTCTGCATTTGAACTTGCTGTGAGTATCCGATAATGTGTTCTCTTCTAATCTGAACAAGTCCTTCAAGTCTTCAGAAGTGAAATGCCGGAGGGCCTCCTCATTTTGGTCAACAACTGTGTCGCTTAGGGCTTTCTTGTGGGCTTCGCGCTGGAATATTTTCTCTTCTATCGTCCCTGTGGCTAGGAGGCGGTAGATGTAGCAGGGCTTTTTCTGTCCGTCACGCCAGACTCGCGCCATTGCTTGGTCATCATTAGCCGGGTTCCAATCAGGATCGAACATGATCAAACGGTTGGCTCCGATGAGATTCAACCCACAGCCTCCAGCTTTAGAACTTAACATGAAGATCCATTCTTTAGATTCTTTATTATTGAAGCTTTCAACAACTTTAGCCCGCTTTTTGATTGTCATAGAACCATCCAACCTGACATATTGGTAGCATCGTTTTCGACACAGCTTTTCAAACAAGTCTAAAGTTTGAGTATAGTTAGACACCAGGACAATCTTATCATCTGTATTCGTTTTCAGGTTAGCGAGAATGCAATCCAAAATCATAAGTTTTCCAGAATATTCGGGCTTCACATCTTTGATGTCATAGTTGCTTGGTAGCAGATCTTTAGCTTTTTCAAAGCCTTCAGATCTTTCAATGATCTTGTCGTAAATTAAGTCAGGATGATTACACAGCTTCTTTAGTGTTGTGATGCTAGATAGCGCACTGAGAGTATTCTTTTCGCCTGTACCAGAGAATTTGTTACGAATTGCATCAGAGTTGATGAAGTTCTTGTATATTTGTGCCTGAAGTGGAGTCATTTTCACGCAAATGACCTGTTCAAACTTGACCGGCAAGTATTTAGTGAGCAGACTGCTTGTTCTACGGATCATACATTTGTTTACTATCCCAGTGAGAGTCTGCAAGCATTCCTGTGCCCGTTCCCTCTCTAGATCAGTCGCCAAGGCATCCTGGCCTCTTAAAATCGCATTTTCGTATCTCTTCTTAAATTCTTGTGCGGTCCCAAGTATTCCTTCATTGACAAAATGTACCAGACTGAAGTATTCTGTCAAGTCATTTTGTATTGGTGTCCCTGAGATCAAAATCCTCCTTTTCGCTTTCAAGCCCATCAATGCTTGGTATGTCTGATTCTCACTATTCTTTAATCTATGGCCTTCATCACAGAGCACTAAGCCTACCTCAGACGAATGCAGTATATTAGAGTATATCCTGAAAGTCTCATAGGATATTATCAATACTGGAGTGGCAACCCTCGTAGCTGAGTAAGTGTTCATAAATTGTTGTAACTTCAATGTGATATCGGCTTTAGAGCCCCCATCCATCGCTAAGGCGTTAATCCTTGACGCAAGCCATTTCTGTATCTCATTGTACCAATTCTTGACCAAGCTGCTTGGGCATACAATGATTGCTTTGCAAATTGTTGGTTTACACTCTGGGCCCTGTCTTAACAATGTCCAGAGCAAAGTGATACATTGGAGAGTCTTGCCTAGACCCATTTCATCAGCCATAATGCAGCCAAAAGCGTTTTCTATCTGTTGCCCAGACACGCAATCATACATGAACTTCACTCCTTCTCTCTGATGCGGTCTTAGGATGTTCCCAAGCACAGGATCGACCACAACTGCCACTTTTATCTCATTTGGACTCATCTTCATTTTTTCATGTTCCGGTATATGAGGCGGCCGGTACAAGACCAGTGCATTAGGTTCATCAGGGTCGTGTAACGCGCGCCGGACTTGCGTTCGTTTTAACCCTAGACTTTTGCTGCAATACGATGATACGTAGTTCGGAATGGGTACCTTAAAAGGCTTGCTTAGTATCTGTTTGATTAAGTTCTCATGGTCCGATGTGGACATGGTTTGCGTGAGCGCTCGAGGGGCAATTGGCTTTGTACATTCGCGCTTTTTACGTTTGGACGAATTCAGCAAAGGGCTTTTAAAAACGCTGTCTCCGGAGCCGAGTTGGCTCGGCGCTAGACTCCGCCGCATTTTTAATGGTTTATTTCGCCACCATCACGAGTAACATCACTAGTAATTAGCTCGAAAACAAACTATTTTTGAGAGAAATTAACGAAAGAAAACCAATTTGAAACAAATCCAGACTTGTTTGACGTTTGTACCGGTACCGGTGTTGCTGTAGTTTTCAGAGAAGTGTCATCTCAATTGTTCATGTCATAACTGATAGCTTGAATTGGCTTGAATGTAGAAAAGAAATGTAGCTCAACTCAAACAGCCTGGCTAATACGATCGCGTTTACGTCTTCTGTAATTCGCCCATCGCTCTCAGATCAGACTCCCTAAAGCCTCTCACAAACTGGCGCGGCCTAGGCCGCGCGGTCAATAGTAAACTTGTCATTAGCTGTCAAATTTACTATTGACCGCGGCCACAGGCCGCTCTGTGACACGCTTAAGGCTTAATTAGAAGAGTAAACTGATTGAGATTCGTTGCCACGAGTGATAGCGGCGGTGGCTCAGTTGGAAAGAGCGATGGACGGATTCCTGAGGTCGTGGGTTCAAATCCCGCCCGGGGTAACAACTTTTCACACCGGTTGGGAATTATATGCCTATTTCTTCACGCCTTACAGCCACTCATACAAACATACGACCTACCAGGGCTAGTATGATCGCTTATATGTCGGACATATAGCATTCGTCCCGTACTGTCAAGTATGTAAGTGCGAGAGGGACGAATGCTATATGTCCGACATATAAGCGATCATACTAGCCCCACTGGATGTTAAGCATACCATACCCTATGGCAACTAGGCCGAATTCCAGTACAACCACAGTACAACATTTGACGGAGGTACTAAAATGAATGTGAATCCTCTTAGATTATGATGTAGTATAATAAGTTTATTAGAGACTTTCGCTTATGTTAAAAGTTATAAGAAATAAAAAAAACCGGCCAAGTGCGTGTCGGGTCACGCACACGCACATAGAAGGGTTCCGTACCGACACCTCCTTATCTACATTTAAAACCACTATACAATACAGTAAATCAAAAAAGGTCGTATCTTCATAGGGAAGTCATGGCACTTACGCCCTTTTGTTTAGGCAAGACAGTTTTTCAGCAATAACTCAAAAACCGTAAAAACCTATCTTGTTCAAACCAAAAATCGTTGAAAGTATTTATAATTATACATAATCTTGATTTTTTCTGAATTTTAAACTTCATAGTTTGGAAATTAGAGGGGCGTGGGGAGGGACGACACACATTTTACGACTTTGACAGCTAATATCTCACTAACGGTTGACTTAAATGGAAAAGTTTATAGAAACCTCTGTCATTTTTGAAGGCCTATCCATTGATAACCCACACGCCTATATGCATTGAAAAAAAAATTTTGCCCTCCCTGTTACATGTATGGGGTGCCCAGTTTAATATTTTTTTCGTAATTTCACATCATATTTCTATAGCGGTTCATAGCATACACCTTCCTACCATATTTCATAATTGTAGTGCTCATAGTCTCCGAGTAAATCGGCTGTGACATAAAAAAGAAGAAAATAGAAGTTGCAGGAATCCATAGGCGGTGACCGTTTACCGTCAGACGGGCCGTACGCTTGTTTGCCGCCGACGTGGTTTAAAAAAGTTATAAGAGATTATGAAATATGGCCCTGCTCGTGCAATCCGGTCTGAAGGCGTATCGCGAACCGTAAACTAAGTATCTCCCTCTCTGTCGCACTTTCATATACGACCGACAGATGAAGATACGTTGTTTTCGGTTCGCCCTCTGGTTTATACTGTCTATTGCCTATGTGCACGTCTGAAACGTCAAACGTCAAAGGTCCCGAGACTAATTCAAAATTTAGAGATGTCAAATAATGACACATGAATATTTTATTTACTTTAGTAAACGAGAAAGACCCCGTATTGGAAAATTTACTGAAATAAATAAGAGAATAAATAAATACATACAAACGAAACGAATCGTAGGAAACCGTTAAGAAACCAATAGAAAACGTGAAAGTAAATTTGACAGTGGTCCCCGGTAAGGACACATTTCTGCCATGGTGTGCGCTACGATCGCCTAGCTTACTCCCACCACCTACTTCGCACATAGCCAATACGAATGTCAGGGGTATAAAACATTTTAGTAAACAATAAACATATACAATGAAAAAAAATTTATTAGAAAAACAAGCGTTGACACTTATCCGTAACATTACTTGATGTTCAACATCGGCAAATTGGTAGTTTTCATCACAGCAAATTTAAAAAAACAACCTTAAAACTAGCACAATTTAATTTCATTAACAACAATATTATGGCTTTTAATTATTCAGCGAATTCTAGAACAATTGTGGGAAGATTTCCGAGTAACATAACAGTTTATTGCAAGCAATAAATACATCGTTATAATTTTAACTTTAATAGAAAAACAATGATTTTAATTAAAACTTTAGAACAATTTTGTGTTATGAAAATGAGACTGGGTCTTTATTTTTATCCATACACGTACATAAACAATACCGCATAAAAATATAAAAAAAAAACCATAAAAATGGAAAACATAAATCATCCCCTTTTTGCCACGAAGAGAAGATATAGAAAAAAAAAACAAAAGCACTGGGGATAGACCACACTGCAGTTTTCGATCCCTTCTAACTAGGGCTGCCATCTCTAAATTCGCCAAACCCGGACAAAAACTTAGAAAAACCCGGATATTTGGCGTAAATCGCATTTTTTCCCCGGACGTGTCCGAAAATAATATTATAAAAAAAATTAAAGAGTTAAAAAAAAACTCGATAAATGGTGAGTAGTTACGCACTTTACCCATTAAGTAAAAGTGTCAGGGTTTTCTCCGGACACTTTGTGAAAACCCCCCCGGACGGCCCTCCAAACTAGGACAAATCCGGGGAAACCTGGACGGATGGCAGCCCTACTTCTAACTTAAAAGGAAAGTAGAGAGTCTAAGGCGGTGTCCTCACAAGTCTCACAACAGCCCTCTTAATCACAAAACGATTCTTCCTCGCCTGTCACCTCACCCGTTTTTATACGGAAGCTGTCAAATGTCATTTGACAAATTTTGACACTTTCCTTACAAAGAGGAATGCGGTGTGAGGTAACAGAGGGCCGGCCTACTCCGAACTTCGAAAATCGAACTTCTATCTTGCCGTCCCTTTCCGTTATACTATAGTGAAACACACACGAGAGTGAAAGGGACGGCACGACACGAAGTTCGATTTTCGAAGTTCGGCCCACTGGTGAAGACGGTTTGTGAATAATACCCCTAATTGCCGATGAACACAATCAATTTTCTGCCATATCATAAAGACTCTAAGGATGATTTTCCAAATAAATGTCCCTATTGTGCCTGTCTTAAGCCCAAAACGCAATGAGCGCGACGCAGCATCCTTGCGGGGCGGAGGCGGTTTTGCGGTACAGCGACCGCGGTTCGGGGCACGTCGCACCGGAAAACCGCGCGGTGTTCGATAGCGCGGTAGAGCGGAGGCGGCGTGTGTGACATATGAAGCAGTAATGACAGTAGACATTTTCGGAAAGATCAAAATTACAAAACCGCCTCCGCACCGCGCCGCGCCCGCTCTGTGCGTTTCGAGCTAGGGTTTTGAGTAAATGGAAAATGTTTTGTGAATGTCAAGAAAAGAGCAGTGTTGTGTAGCCACCGGCGGGACGATGATAGAATCGATCGGCGGTAAAACAGAATAATAGGGTATTTTACAGCACTAAAATAGCTATTTACAGTACATATGGTGCTACTTTACCGTACGAGTGCGGTAATCAGCAGATTACGTGCATACGTCGAAACTTTAAATAGCCATATGTACTGTAAAACGTTGTACGATACACGTGCGAATAGGTAATTCGCAACTCGTGTCGATTTAAAACACTCCCTTCGGTCGTGTTTTAATTTATCACCACTCGTTGCGAATTTCCTGTTCTCTGCACTTGTATCGTAATGTACTATTACGATACTACGGTTGTAAAACAAAGAAAAACCGATATCGCAGATGTTTGAGGCCCGCGCCGTAGGAGGGCTTTATGTTTTACGACCCGTGTTTTGTACACAATTTTACGTCACCACTTGACCAAGTGGGTTTTTCCGGATGCGCAGCGTGCGGAAAAACGCGCTTTTCGGCAAGGTGTGGTGTAAAAATATTAAATATTTCCTGTTCTCTGCACTTGTATCGTAATGTACTATTACACCACACCTTGCCAAAAAGCGCGCCCGGAAAAACCCACTTTTTGGCCAAGTGGTGACGTAAAATTGTGTACAAAACACGGGTCGTAAAACAGAAAGCCCTCTCTCGCATATTATGACCCTCGCCTGCGGCTCGGGCCTAAAACATCGCCGATCGGCCTTTCTTTTTTTTACAACCCTTGCATCGTAAATAGCTATTTTCACGTTTCCAATAAACAAATCCTACGTAAATGCTCGGGAAAAATCAAACTTCAGCTTATTTATGCAATTATAAAGATTTTAAATACATAAACATGAAAGGACGCGTTTTGACCATAGAAAATTGTGACGTCACTAGGCACATTTCCCTGCAACGTTTTTGACGTTTCGTAAAAAGTTGCTGATTTGTAATACCTCAATACCGTATTGCCGATAATATGTTCCTTCGCCTCGCCGGAACAGTGGAAGTCAATTACCGTTATTTATTTCTTGGGCAGCCGGAACACTTTCACCTTACTGGAGTCTTCGTATACACAGTCGGTCCTTGATGGATACACACTCTTAAGGTTGCCCTCTGTGTCCACTATTTTCACCTGTCGATAAATATTCATCAGTATTACTGTTTACCTATGTTTAATCGAAATTGTTTGGCAAAACTGATATAAATATGATGTACCTACGAAATTGTTGAATAAATGTCTTTTATTATTAAATAAATAAATATTGGGGGACAATCTTACCCAAACCTACCTAGTCCTAAACTAAGCAAAGCTTGTACTATGGGTACTAGACGACGATATACATACTTATATATAGAAAAATACATAGAATACATCCAAGACCCAGGAACAAATATCCATGCTAAACGCACAAATAATGCCCTGGCCAGGGATTCGAACCCGGGACCTCTAGCTTCGGAGGCAGTGTTACTACCAACTAGGCTAAACCGGCCGTTGAGTATTATTATTTACTTTATTTATTTTCTCACTTAAGTTAGGGTTTTTTGCAATAAATTTATTACAATAAAATATAAAAATATACATACAAAATATAAAACCTAACCCACACTAAAAAAAAAAGGATAGCTCAACTAGTTTGGCTACTTGAGAAATAGCCAAATTGTGCTTAGTAGTAACCACAATTATGCTAATTTTCAACAACTAATTTGGTCCTAGTAAACTCTCAGTTTGCTAGTCCTCCGATTTAGTTACTAGCAGCAAACATTTGGGCTACTGTTAACAAATCTTTTTTTTCAGTGTAGGGTGCCGCCGGCAGCGAGGTAGGGCCTAAGCTACCGGTGATTAGGGCGACAGAGAGAGGAACCTCCGGACTATCCGCGCCGTGTCCAGGTGTACCGCCTTCTGTATCTGACCCTTGACCCAGCCATCTAGCGATAACCTCTAAGATGTTGGTCGAGACTCTTCGCAATTAGATACATATTGGTGCCCTCGACAGCACTATATCGATCGAAGAGTGGCACGTACCTGCTGTATGGTGAGCGAGTGGTAGCCCGCCTCAGAGTCTGCACCGAGCAGCAGGGTCTCCAGAAGAAACTTGTCCAGAACAGTTTTGCAGGCCCCGAGGGACGAGTGTGACGTCACCTCTACAAACATGCTTGTGGATTCGTGCGACATCTGTGGAAACGGAATTTTACGTAAACATGCATGGAATGACATTAGTAGTTCTTTGCTCAATGTACAGTTGTACACCAAAGGGTCATCTCAAATATCGGCTTCTTAGAATTTACCTTCGTGATATCAGAGTTAGTGATGGGCGGGAAGCTGATGACTACGCCGGTGGAGTCCTGGAGACACGGGTACTTCGGTTTGCCTTCCAGTAAGTACAAGTACCTGGAAGGGACAATGAAATGTCAGATAAAACGTGTTTTCTCAATATTATCGACGTCAAATCGCGTTTATATTTCTTTACGGGAGACGCGGATGAGAGACAACCCTATCGAGATAGAAAAGGGGTTGTTAGGAAGTGGTCCTTCTATACATTTATGGTTATGTCCTTACTTATGTATCCCGGAGTACACATTCCGCTTCTTTTCCTTCCTGAGCGCGTCTGCCTCAGCCACGAGCTGCTGGAACAGCTGTTCACCGGTGAAGGGCTTCGCTCGCCCTAGCGGTGTCAGCTTTAACGCTCCGGGAGACTTTGCTGTGTAGGTTAGGTTTCCTGCAAAAAATGTATATAGTATGAGAACATATAACGTACAAATGATTATATTGTTGTCAAGCAATATAAAATAACATTTACTGAGTAGAGAGAAATACTAGTCTCTAGAGGCCAATCATGACAGGGATAAACTACAAATTGATTTGTTGTAGGGCCAGAGCAAACATGCCAATTCAGTGCTGTACCTCTCATTCACACTTACGAATCTCTCTACAGGAGCGAGACGTTCAGCATAATCAGTTACAACTTAATGGGCATGTTGATTGTGGCCCTCAGGGGCAGCCTTAGTCATTGGGCGGCTCCGGGCGGGTAGATTAATGCGAGACCCTTGTTATTAGGATTCTGTACCCAAAGGGTAAAACGGGACCCTATTACTAAGGCTTCACTGTCCGTCCGTCTGCCTGTCCGTCTGTATCTCATGAACCGTGACAGTTAGACAGGTGAAATTTTCACAGATGATGTATTTCAGTTAACATACAACAAATACTAAAAAAACAGAATAAAATAAATATTTAAGGCGGCTCCCATACAACAAACGTGACCTTTTGCCGTTTTTATAGATAATGGTACGGAACCCTTCGTGCGCGAGTCCAACTCGCACTTGGCCGGATTTGTACCCATAATATTTATCGCTGGCAGATGCGCGAATACGCGAGGCCCGTGCAAGAACTAGTAGTAGCCTTTTTACTTTTGCAAAAAAAATAACGACGCATTGAACTAAAATACGAAAATTGTATTTCGAAATAGTTCCTGAACTAATTAAAAGGAATTCAGTGGCAAAAATGCATAGATTAATATTAATTGCTGTTAAAAACTGGTAAGGGACAATTCTCATACAAAATTGATGACCACTGAGTTACTCGATTTATGATATTTACCAAAACTATCGAAACTAATAGCCTAATTAAACCCCTTTTACAATCAATAAACCGGAAATTGAAGTGAGGGACAAGTATTCCAAAATATGCATTTCAAGCAAATGTGTCAAAAACTTAATGTAGAATGGGCTATCTAAGGTATTGTATACGACCCCCCAATGGCTTAAAATTGCAGCAAAAGCGCGGAAATAAACCTTGTTAATAATAGTGATGTTTTATTATATTGTACAGAGCAATGAAATTATTTTGTCCTTGAGTTTGACAAATACATATTTACTTCAACCATTCCTATACAGAAGAGATTACTGGATGATTCTAGCAAGCATTTTTTACCAAAACATGTAGTAAATGTCTGGAATAAATTACCGGCCGAGCTTCTCCTGGCAGAGGTATATTTTTCCGAACGGTGGTAATTTATTGACGTTCATAGGTGCATGTAATATGCCTAATTTGAAGAATAAACTACTTTTACTTTCTTTTTTTACATTTCAAAAATAGCCTAGATAAACAATTATATAATAAATAAATAAATATTAGGGGATTTTTTTAGTCCCATAGTAAGCTCAATAAGACTTGTGTTATGGGTACTAGACGACGATATATTATTTAAATACGTAGAAAACATCCAAGTCTAAGCAACTAATGTTTTTGCTCACCACAGACAATTAATACAAAAAATATCATTATTTTAAAATAACCAGTGCAGTGATAATAATAAATAATAATAATATAAAAGAGTTAAGTGAATAAAATTATGTGCTATCCTAACCTGGAGCAATCTTTTTCAAGTCATGTGTAGCGATAGTTGCCACATTCCTCTTGTCGCACACCGTATCATGCAGCTTAGTCTGCATCTGTATAAACTTCTTGAATGACGCCTCCGTAAAGTTCAAATCATTAACAATACAACACAGAATGTATGGACGGACGGGACCAACTTGAGACTCAATGATTTGTACACTAGGGATGTTGTCTTCAACATATAGAATCTTCATTGAATGGCATAGATCACAGACGGCTTCTTCGATAGGTGTGTCTTCCTGTTTCTTGCCCTTCTTGCCTTTGCCCTTGGAGGACTGGCTGTCAGTCCTCGGGCTGTGTTCACGGACATAATCCAGCACTTGTTTTGTGCGGCACTGGTCTACGAGCTTCATAAGACGCTTGTCGGCCAGCTTGTTGCCTTTGAGGTTTAATTCTGTGAAGACAATGCATTAAATTTTTTAATAATACATAGTAATATTTATTAACAAAAAATATATTCCATAAAAGATACAAGTCTTTGAGGAAATCTAGTTGTGTAGTTTCAGGAAATCCTAGTCATATAGTTTGAATATCAAACATGCATATAATATTTAATATCAGTAATTAATAAGTTTTTTGTAATAGTAATATTTGTTAGAGAATTATTATCCTAATTGGGTGGATTTTTAATTTAGGGGTAAAGTGGGTAGGTTTGTGAGAGCTTGGGATTCTGTGCAAATATAAATACAAAAGGAATACCAATTATTTATCCCTAAAAATTCTAAACAACACAATGGAATTACTGCAATTGGGTTATGAAAATTCAAATGTAACTCAATGGAAAAAAATAGTAGTACACTGTAATAAAATTGTGTGAATATCTACCCACCAATAATTGGTAGATTCTAAAACAAAAAATATATCAACGAAAAATACTGGCCCAATTGATAATGACCAATGTGAAATTGATACTGAAAATAATCAAAACCGGCTATTTTTACAAAGTATTTGCTATTTGTAACCTTTAAAGCCTCTCACAGATTGGCGCGGCCTGGCTGCGGAGGTCAATAGTCAAACTTGTCATTAGCTGTCAAATTTACTATTGACAGACACCGCAGGCCGCGCCAGTGTGATTCAGGCCTAATGAGAGAAAAGGAAATATATATTAAAAAACAGCATTTATAAGCAGATATTACTGTCAGGCTAACTTTATCCAATCACATCTAATATTGTGCAACACTGCTGTAATGTTGCATAATATATTGCACTATTGCATTTTATACTGTAACCTTAAGCTCCATGGCATCATTATTGAACTTATACTTAAAATCATTAGAATTAGCCAAGTTATTTAAATTAGTCCACACAAAAAGTATCTTTACCATTCAAGCAAGAAGAAACAAAATCGAATGACAGTTATATAAATCGGACATTTTAAATAATTTCAACTATACCTTTTAATTTCTGCAGATTAGCTAGCTCTCCTGGCACTACTTTTACTTGGTTATCCCCCATATCATAGTTCTTCAGAGACGGCAAACTTTGTGCTATATAACTGGGAATGGTCTCAATAGAATTGCCTTTCAACTTGAGATCAGTCAAATGTGGTAAATGAGCACCCTCCAGATCAATAAACTCTTTTAATTTGTTGTTAGACACATCAACTATAATCAAGTTTGGAAAATCAACGAATTTCGGCATAGCTTCGATTTGGTTCGAACTGAAATTGATGCTTGTCAATTCTTTCATCTTATTTAAACTGTCCGGGATACTTTTGATCTCGTTTCTTGATAAGTCGAGCACCTTTAGCTTCGGCAGTGAGGTTATGTTTTCGTTAAATTCTTGGAGTTTGTTGCCGAATAATAACAGTGATTGCAGGTTAACTAAGCGCTTTATATCATCGGGAATAATCGTGAGGCACGTGTCACTGATGTTTAGCAAGTTTAAATTGGTTAATTGGAACAAATTACTGTCTAAACCTTCTTCGGATATTCGTTTTGATATTTCCGCGCCTGACAGCTTGATTTCATGTCTGTTCTCGTTCTTCACAGTCGTCACCTCTGGCCAGATGCCCATTTTGAAAGTTCTTGAGTATAAATGGCTTTGGTTGTTAATTTCGGAGAAAATTTTGTACTTAACACAAACCACGTCTTTCTTGTTAGCAAATTGAAAAAGACAAAATTATATTGACAAGTGATTGACAATATGAAATTCAATTCGGTTAGGGTTAGTGGATCAAGTAGTGTTGCGGCATGAAAATATTGTGAAAACTGTTCTAGCCATTTAATAAGCTGCTTAGCTTACAAAATACGGCTTTATTACTAGTTATTTTCTCATGGTTTCGCTTCGTGTTGCGTGACCACGTATTCGTTTTATTCGGCCAGAACGACCTTATGTGGAGGATTTATTCGTCTATATTTGCCATATTTACTCGAAACAGAGAACAAACACAAAGAGGTAAGAAATGTACACTCACCCGTTTTTGCTGTTGGCATCCCTAGTGTGATGTTTACGAATACATACAAATGCGGCGAATACGCTATGCGAACACGCAACACGAAGTGAAATGCCGCCATGCCATGACATCAAAGGACACAAATATATATTTGCGTTTACTGTCAACACATGGTTCGCTGGACGCTGACTCGTGCAGTTGTGTGAGCGACGGCAACGTCGGCAACAAGTGAAGAAATAATCTTATTATACCCTTTAGTGAAGACGTGTTCGGCAGAATGGATTGGACAAATGATGTTGTGTTGAGATTTTTGGAATTGTACCAAAAGCATCCGTGTATTTGGGATCCGAAAATTGCGTCCCATAAAAATAAAACTAAAGTATTAGACGCATGGTGTGACATAAAAAACGATTTGCAATTTCCAGGAACAATAAAGGAGCTAAAAAAGAAGCGAGAATCATTAATGTCTGCTTATAGGGGTTACAAGATTAAAATTAAAAGATCAGAAAAATCTGGAGCAGGCGTTTCTGATCTTTATAAACCGACCTGGTTTGCCTTTGAACTAATGGATAGTTTCCTAGCGTCAGTGTATACATGCAAGCAATCGGTACAATCTGAGGTATGTATTTGTGATTTAAACATATTACTTCGTTTACTATTTCTTTATACACACCTTTTCGTTACTGTACAATGTAGCAAGACCGATATCTCTCAAAATCTTGACAAATAAATATGAACTTAATGAGTTAAGATACAAGACTGTATTTAAATGAACCATAGATAAGCATGTCCCTCTCGCACTCATTAGTCTCTTTTGCTTCTATCTCTATGCTTAAAATTTATTGTAGAATCATAGGCTGGGACTTCACTTGGCTGTCATATTTAGACAAATATGGCTGCATCACTCTCTTTTGCGATATTAAAGAAAGAGATGCAATGCAACACACATATTTGCACAAATGCCACAAATACGAATTGGGCTCATTTGAACAGACTCAACAAAGTAGTTTTTGATTGTGGAAAAAAGTACAGTCGGCAATAAAAGCTTCTATCAAAAATGAAAATACTGACCAAAAATTTATTCTACTTCCAGTAGATTGGTTTAGTTTTGTTTGTTCGCCCCAGACTGGGATACAGTAAGTTATAATATAATAGACTGGGCTAGTGCAATAGTTGTTTTAGTAAGTCGGCAGAGCAAAAAGTAATGTTATTGCTAATAGTAGATTGTACAACAAGTGCATAAAACAAGCCATTTTATCCGAGACAATTTATCCGTCTGAGCCGCAGGCGAAGGTCGATGTAAAGTAGAGGATAAAATGGGTTAAATACACGAGTTATACAGTCTTCACTTCGATTGCGAGAAAATTAAACAAATAATTAAGGTTATGTTATCAAATTTATACGTAATTAATAAAATAAAATCAAATACTTACCCCATAGTACGATTTCGTATTGTAGTCATGCCTGGTCAAATGCATGCATAGTTCATGGTTTTGAGGGTTCCGTAGTACCCATATAGTTCCGCAATGTGCGTCTGTCTGTCTGTCCAACCCCGGCTTAGCTCTGTAGCCGTTATTACTAGAAAGCCGTGCGACTGCGTTCGCTTTACCGCAAAACCGCCTCCACCCCGCAACGACGCTGCGCCTGCGCTGCACTCTGTGCGTTGCAAGCTGTAATGTAATGTCTAACTTGCGTTATGGCTTAAGAGTCCCCGGTGCGCTCGGCTGAACTAAATTCTCCATACAAACGTGGTTTCGTCCACATTTTAAAACGCCTTGCTGAAATAACATGAAAACTTTGTACACGCAATGGGAGCCACCATGTGACCATATCGAGGTCGGAAATTAGTTTTTGATGCTAGAAATTGTAATAGAAAAAAAATACAGCGAGTTTTTGAGTTTTTTTACGTCTTGTATGAAAACCTTAATACGCTGTATTTTTTCTCCACATTTCTCCATTATAATTTCAAGCAACAGAAACTAATTTCCGACCTAGATATGCCGGATCCCATTGTGTATACAAAGTTTCTATTATTCTAGCATGGCCTTTTAAAATGAGAGCGAAACTACGTTTGTATGGAGAACCGAGCTTACTGCGGACTCTTAATCATTTGGGCTAGCAATATTCAAAAAGTTTTTCTTCTGCAGATGAAATGTGTTTGGGCTATATGTGGTGTGCATCAAACTAATTCATGTCGACTTCTTTTTCGTAGAAACGTTATGACTTTGCCCTCCTTGAACATCTATGAAATAGATCATTTGTCAGTAGCAACATGAGCTAATAAGCTCTGAATACAGAATAGGCATCAGTCACGAACACGAATAAGTATCTCTCTCCAAATGGAGCTGACTTATGTTATCCTTCAGACTCAAAAACCGCTACTTATCGTAATAGTACATTACGATACAAGTGCAGAGGACAGGAAATTCGCAACGAGTGGTGATAAATTGAAACACGACCGAAGGGAGTGTTTTAAATCGACACGAGTTGCGAATTACCTGTCCGCACGTGTATCGTACAACGTTTTACAGTACATATGGCTCTTTAAAGTTTCGACATATGCACATAATCTGCTGATTACCGCACTCGTGCGGTAATATAGCACCATATGTATTGTAAAAGTATTTTACATATGTGCTATAAAACGTTGTACGATACACGTGCGAACAGGTAATTCGCAACTCGTGTCGATTTAAAACACTCCCTTCGGTCGTGTTTCAATTTATCACCACTCGTTGCGAATTTCCTGTCCTCTGCACTTGTATCGTAATGTACTCCCTTCGGTCGTGTTTCAATTTATCACCACTCGTTGTGAATTTCCTGTTATCTGCACTTGTATCGTAATGTACTATTATGGGTCTCTATTGTTATATCAAAAAAATATTGACAAATTATCATTTCGCAAACAATTTTCCGCAAATTTTCATTTGCCAAATTATTATTTGGCAAATAAACTCTTGACAAATAATTATAATACAAACCTAATGTCTGGCAAGTGAACAGTTAGACAATGACTCGCTTACCAACTAGTACATTAACCAAATTTCAAGTAGTCAAATGTTTCAGTTGGAAAAACATATTTTACGCAAGCAAGCAAGCAAAGTTTTCCCGCTCTTTTATAAAAAAAATACCCTCGAAGACGAAAGCGGGAGCAAAGCTCCCGCTTTCGTCTTCTAACCTATCCGCGATCCGAGTCGGTTTTGCCACTAAGTTCCTGTATAACACAATAACTCTTAAGCAAGCAAGCAAGCAAAGCTTTCCCGCTCTTTGATAAAAAAAATAACCTCGAAGACGAAAGCGGGAGCAAAGCTCCCGCTTTCGGCTTCTAACCTATCCGCGATCCGAGTCGGTTTTGCCACTAAGTTCCTGTTCCCTACTGCCTACGTGAAAACTTGAACTTGGCTTTGTGGCTATATTACTATTAGATTCATAGTTGTTATATTACAAGTTCAAGTAATAAGTATGTAGATATTGTACGATTTGTATTAAACTTTTAACTTGTTTCAGACAAATTCATTTGACAAAATAGTTATTGTCTAAAGATTTTCTGCTTTAATGAAGTATTTGGTAAAAGACCAAATGCCTGAACGTTATTTTCCGTGATAATATTATGTTAAGTAAAAATTTGTCCAAATGAAAATGTGCCTACTAAAATTATTCCAAAGATTGCATTACCAAACGTAACAGTTGCCAAAATTTGTTTGGGTAATGAAATTTTACCAAAATAACTTTGGCAAAACGGCAGGATCCCGTACTATTATACATGACAACAAAAATATAGGTACCTACAGGAAAAACTAAAGTAACTAAAATAAAATAAAAACGTAATTTACTAATAAAAAATGGGTTTAAGCTCGGAACTATGTGGTGCCGCGCTGAACAGCAATTTTTGGTCATCTACAGTTGTTTTTTTTCATTCCTGATATAAAGTGATCTTCTCTAAGGTATTACTATAGTATCTCAATTGGTACTATTAAGAAGATGTTCAAGAATTCATTTTAGTACAACACACACGTTTTAGTGTAACACTCCTAGTATAGTATAAAAAATTCTTAACAATTAAACAATGTTGATTTTTTAAATCCTTTCATTACAATATTTTCATAATTGACATTAACTTTGGCTTAACTCCACGTTAACTCTTAAGGCCCTTTCGCATTCACCCTTGGTGATCTAATTAATAATTTTGTATGAAGTGTTTTCTTGAATATTGTAAAACTAAATATGCTACATTGTTTCTATGGGTATACTCGGTTATATACCTGAAGGAACGGAAACCAATAAAACACCCTTTATAACAATTTAACCATAGATACCTTGTATAAGTAAAATTTGCATGATTCGTCAATTTGCCTTGTAAAAAAAACGATTAAAAAATGATATGATGTAAAATAAAATATTTTTAGGCATTTTAGGTTAAGTTGTGGCGTATGGCGGGTGATAGTATAAGAGTATGGCGGGAGGTGTCCATCCGCTCTTTTGTCTGTCATCCGTCGTACGAGGTAGTCGTAAGACGGTGTGCTCTGTATTTATCACAATTATTTGTCCCTTTATTTCATTTTATTGTATTCCATGAGATCTGATTTGTAATAGTTGGTTTGTTAATTTCTTAAATAGCATTAAATTACCAATAAATTACTTTTTTAAAACCCAACTCTGTTTCTGATTTATAATAATATAGTAACTACGAAAAATGTCTTACATATTTACCCGACTGCGCCAGAAGGAGGATTATGTTTTTCGAGAGTATATATGTATGTATGTATAATTGTTTGGCACGCTCTGCAGCCTGACGACTCGATGGATTTTAGCTTGAGAGGTGCCGTTAGATTAGTATTTACTGTGAGAGTGACACTGGGTATATCAAAATAAAATAAAAACAAAATGGCGGATTTTGGTGCCAAATTCCAAATTGCGCAGAGACGCAGTCGGGTTTTTTAGTTTTTTAATTAATTAGTCTTGTTTATTTTTGTTTCAGCCTATCCAAGATACAGAAATCGTATGTGATACCCTTTGCCACGACCCCCTCCGATCAGAAAATGAAGCACATCGTGTGAAACATATTAATATTGACGTTTCACGAAATTTAACACCGCCTGAAAAACCAGCTACAAGAAAAAGAAAACACCATGAAACCGATAATGATAATTCAAGCGGTAATAAAAAAGTAGAAAAAATGTTTCAAGATGACGATTTGACAGCTTTTGGGAACTATATCGTTTCAACATTACGTAAATTTAACGCGAGGAATTGTGTAGAAGCGCAGAGTGAAATTTTTGAGGTTTTGTCAAGATATAAATTGCGGCAACTTGAAAACTCTGAAGCTACGTATTCTGGAGCACTATTGTCACCGACTGAGTTGACTGCTAAGACGGAGTCTCCATGTTCGGGGGATGAAGATGATGGGTGGTGATTGAAAATTCTTTTTGAAGTTCTAAAAACCTTTTTTTCAGTTTTTAAATGACGACCGTCTTTGGCCGTTCAAATTCAATTGAAATGCCAAAGACTGAGGAAGGCAGAAAATCGGTCCGTTTGGAGAGTACTACAGACTAAAGCAACAAAGGGAGGTCTCGACCCTCAGTCATGTCGCTTTTGACGTGGAAGAAGAAGAAATGACGAATTCTTCGTAGACCAGGATCTATTGAGTAGACATAAAGTAAAGGCCGCATAGCATTTTGGTGTGAGAGGGCACAGAAGAGCTACTATAAATAGCTGCAAGGAGGACTTCAATGCGCTCTGTTTAAGATCCTGGAGTCGCTAGGAAGCGAAAAGTGGGTAGAAATACCACAAAAACCAGTTGATCCCAACGACCGGGTAGTTCGTAGGTTTTCTCAACAAAAAAAAATGTTTGAGAGGAATAGGGCTAAATGGTAAAGCAAAGCTCATCATTGAAAAAAGGCAGGATGGCCACGACTTCTGCAAGGGGACAAACAAACAGATATGAATTTTTACTTACAGGTATATCAGGCAGTGGTCACCCAGTTTCTTGGATTCAATAATCTTTTTCTTGATATAATGTTCAAAAGTGTACCTGCCTATCATTTGATGCAAACCTATTGGACGACCCATTTAATGAAGAGCCTAAGAACTAAATTGAAAAATAAAATAAAACACAAGACACCATTTATTTCAATAGAAACAAAACTTTACCACGGCACGGCACACGGCAGAAGTAGTGAAGAAGAAACCAGACTATTCCTCCTCGCTATAGTTTCCTATGTAGTAGCTTCCTCTATAGTTGCGGCCTCCGGAGTAACTTCTTCTGCGGTAGCAGCCTCAGTGGTGGTGGCTGGCTCCTCGGGTTCTCAGTCAAAGTTAATGCCGGTCACTTCAGTGATCCAATCGTGGTAGTGGCCAGGACGGACGAACCCTGAAAGACAATTATCAGTTTCTAGGTTCAATATCGTCACCTTGATGAAAGCTTTAAAATAAAAATAAGATTAAATAATTTGTATAAAAAAAACCGACTTCAATTTTGTACTTCGCCATGCCACAATTGCCACATATGAGATTTTCACATATACTTTCCACTTCAGTACCTACATAATATTATTGAATCGTTAAGTTGTGCAACATGACATGACAATTGAAGCCAGAAAGTTACATCTGTTCATATTATGCTGAATTGGTACTAAACCCAGGTATATATGGTATACCTCCTTGGTATACCTGCACGGCTAGTATGATAGCTTATACCGTCATGTTATATGGTCAAAACGTACTGAAACGTCACATTTAACGTGACGGTATAAGCTATCATACTAGCCGGGCTGCGGGGTCTTTAGTATACCTCGTATACCTATAAGTCAGTGGAATGACCCAAAGGTTTGGTCATGCAAATGTATGATAAAGTCTCGCTTACGTCGCGCGGCCTTTGTGTACGAGCTAAACTGTTACGGAATGTACGTTCCGATGCGCAGTGGTCGCGCCGCGCGGACTTCACGCACGCTTTATAACCAAGCCTCGGTGCCATTGACGGTCAAATAGTTTGTTCATCCCGTATATTGCCATAAGGGCAAAGGTTTGATAAGTGTCAGAATCAGAATCAGAAAAAAATATTTGTCAGAATACAGTTATAAAAGATATTACAGTATAAAATGTCCTTGTATTCAACATGCAATCATGTCTACAAATTCTTTATAAATTACGCTAGTACAATACTAATAGATATCACTGAGTTAAAAATAATGAAGTTGTGTTTGTGTGTGTGTTTACCAGCAGGGAAGTCGGTGTGGCAACCGGAGCCTGATACGAAGGAAGTGACTCCCACCAACGTGTACTTGCCGTCTTCTTCCAACTCTACTAGAGGACCGCCGCTGTCGCCCTGTGGTGAAACAAATAACTAAGTAATAATAATAATAAAAATAAGATAAAGAAGGCGGTACTCCTGGACACGGCGCAAATAGTCAGGAGGTTCCTCTCTCTGTCGCCCTAACCACCGGTAGCTTAGGCCCTGCCTCGCTGCCGGCGACGCCCTAGGTTAGGTTTTTATAATGATTTTATGTTTTGTAAATATTGTTTTATATTTTACTTTATAGAGTAATATTGTAAAAACCTAATCTAAGACATAAAATGAATAAAAATAATAATGTCCTATATAACCGATTTCGGCCTCAGAGACTGCATATTACTAAGAAATATTCCGACGATTTGAGTACCTCCTCCTTTTTTGAAGTAGGTTGATTATTAGGCATTAACTTTTATAATCATACATTAATTACATTATACACTACAAGAGCATAGTTGGTGCAGTCTCTGGTGCGCTCTCAAGTGGCTCGCGTACACGATCTTCCTTATAAAAGGGAACCAAACGAGGATACCAAAAGGTACGACCATACATACTTTTAACAGGTTAATACTCCAGTGACGTAATTTTAACGAAGGGCTGCTGGTGGAGATTCTATTAGGGTAATTCCATTGAAAGAAATCCAAAAACTGAATAGACAGAAATTCCATATACTTAATTGTCGCCTCGCGGTGTCTACAGCTCACGAAGCCATTTTTGAAAGTGAATAAAGCTTTGTCAGAAATTATGCGTAGCCAAGTGGAATGCCGTGAGTCTAACCTACCCCACTGGAAAACAGGCGTGATTACACGTATAAAAAAATGAAGACCTGCATCATGCATATGGTGATTGCCTCAAAAATCGGCATTACAGATTCAAATATAGATTACGTCACACGACCCAGAAGGATTGACTCTGGCACAATGATATTAATATCATTGCTCTGGCAACAATAGTCAGGTATCCCGGCCAGTCATTGTTCGCTTTACTCGCAGGACTCGCAGGAGGGTTCGGGATAACTTTATGCCAAAGTCCAGAGTTCGACGTAATCTGACACCGACAGCCTTCGCCCACCGATTCGAAGGGCAATATCGTTGGGGCGGAAAGGTTCTTGAGTGGCGACCGCATAGCATACCGGAAGGCGTAGCGTAAGAAGACCTAGCACAAGGTAAGCTGATGAACTAGTAAAGGTCGGGAGAGTCCGCTGAATGCGGGTGGCCCAGGACCGGTCATTGTGGCAGTTTCTGGGGGAGGCCCATGTCCAGTAGTGAATGTCTTTTGCTGATATGATGAAGATGAGGTAGGCTGATGAACTGATACATCTCGGTTTTTAGTGCGACGTTCCCCGGACCGGGTTCGCTTTATCGCAAAACCACCTCCGCCCCTCAACAAGGCTGCACCGCGTTTTGTGCGTGTCAAGCTGTCAAGTAAAGCTTTAATATATGATGATGAGCTTTTACCGAGCAAGTAGACTGGCTGGACACGTTGTAAGCGCTGGCACAAATGGTGGAGTCCACGATAATGGAGCTCTGTCCGTAGGCAGACCAGCAGTGTTGGTTTGAGTCCCCGACGAGGTAAACCCATTGCAGGTTCTCGGGAGATGCTCCTGCGACGGTAATGTTACATGTGAAGGCCAATTTAGGAATGAAATAACTACTATACTCATATTGATGCGCAGCCGTAGCTCCATACTGGGCAAACACGTCATGTGCCCAGAAGAGATACAGTCTCTCGAGTTCAGGAAAATCCTGCAGTTTTTCGAATTTGCAGGGCTGGATCGAGATTTGTAGTAGGTGGCGATCACAATAGATCAGAGATGGTTGCAGTGATACGAGGGCCTAGCAGCCCGGAATAGCCACAAACTGAATAATAATAATAATACATACTATAAATATAAAATAGTACATTACGATACAAGGGTTGTAAAACAAAGAAAGGTCGATATCGCAGATGTTTGAGGCCCGAGCCGCAGGCGAGGGTCATAAATATGCGAGTGAGGGCTTTCTGTTTTACGACCCGTGTTTTGTACACAATTTTACGTCACCACTTGGCCAAAAAGTGGATTTTTCCGGACGCGCAGCGTGCGGGAAAACGCGCTTTTTGGCAAGGTGTGGTGTAAAATATATTACGCACGGACTCTAATGTTAAGAGAATAAGGATCAGTGTAGATAATTCTGACCGTGTTATTCTGCTTAGCTACTCCTGCTGCTCACTGCACAGTGGGCCATAAAAGCTAGCACCAATAATGATTTTTTGTCTGTAAAAATATTTCGCTCGAAGGTAGGTCAATGTTTGACCTCAGAAGCTTGAAAGTGAGGCATATCGCCTCTAAGGGTTGAAAAATAATTTAAACAATTTTTAAGAAAAAAACCGACTTTCTTTGGTGGAGGCCGGTGAACGATAATTATTTATTTTACTTAGATGGTGCACTCTTAGATTCCATACAATGAAATAAAAGTGGCTATAAGTATGTTTGTAATAGTAGAAGACTAAGTACCCTCAATTCCTCATGGAATCCTCCATCAGAACTCCAGCTTGACAAAAATGTGTCTTGAAAACCTACCCTTGCAAACTACTACTTGACAAAGATAACGAAGAGGACAATTCGCCCAACGTGAACTATGCGTCGTTGAAGAGTTCCGTTCCGGTCATCATCAGCAGTTCCACTTCATCAAACGTCACTTTTTTGAATGAAAATACTCGATTAGTTCATGAAAATACTAAAATCACACACACACACACACACACACACACACACACACACACACACACACACACACACACACACACATGTGTGCCTTTCACATTTGAGGAGGTCCCTCGATTCCTCATGGATCCCATCATCAGAACTCGAGCATGACAAAAAATAATCGTGAAAATAGAACTTGCTTAACAAACACAGCTAGGAGGACAAATCGCCAAACGTGAACTTTTCGTCGTTGAAGAGTTCTGTTCTGATCATCATAAGCAGTTCCACTTCATCAAATGTTATATTTTTGTATGAAAATACTTGATTTTAAAAATACAACCGAATTGAGAACCTCCTCTTTTGAAATCTTGAAGTCGGTAAAAAATTGAGCAATGTTAGAAAGCCAGTGTTGCCATTAATATTAGCCTTTGTTAATAATTATTATGCGTTAATATTGTAAATTATGGTACGTAATATAAACTTAACTTTAACTGTTAAATATTGCTATCTTATGGTGTTTGATTTGAGTACATTTTACGCATTTTTTAAAATATTTATACGCGGTCTAAACTCATAAAATTAAATAAAAAGAAACTTATACTACAGTTAACCATTAAATTGCAGCCTAGGTTGAAGAAGATTGTAGTTTTTTTTAATTCATTGATAATATTATAAATTGATAGTTTAAAAACATTACACTCCTTCTTTTGGCAGTCATGTAAAAATAGGGATTAAGTTTATGTAACATAAATAAAACGAAAATGTTATCGATACTGCACAATAAATTCTAGGTATTATTTTGTTCCATATTAACCTCTTCACATCCACTTCCAAAAAATTATCCATACTCAAACACTATTAACGTCAGTCAACAGTTCCCGCAAAAATGATACACTAACGATTTTAAAATGGATTCGTTAGGATTTGACTGAATCATTTTTTTTGTAGGTTTGGCAACTTTTCCTCTAATTCGCAATGAAAAGCAGAGAGTTTTAGTCGGGTTGCTTTCAACTCTTGGTTGACAATCTACTAATATCCACCTCCAGGTCTTTTTAGGGTTCCGTAGTCAACTAGGAACCCTTATAGTTTCGCCATGTCTGTCCGTCCGTCTGTCCGTCCGTCCGTCCGCGGATAATCTCAGTGACCGTTAGCACTAGAAAGCTGAAATTTGGTACTAATATGTATATCAATTACGCCGACAAAGTGGTAAAATAAAAAGTGCAAAAAAATATTTTATTAGGGTACCTCCCCTATACGTAAAGTGGGGAGTGATTTTTTTTTTCATTTTAACCCTAACGTGTGATATATTGTTAGATAGGTATATAAAAATAAATAGGGGTTTACTAAAATCATTTTTTGATAATGTTAATATTTTCCGAAATAATCGCTCCAGAAGTAAAAAAAAAATGTGTCCCCCCCCCCTCTAACTCTTGAACCATAAGTTTTAAAAATATGAAAAAAATCTCAAAAGTAGAACTTTATAAAAACTTTGTAGGAAAATTATTTTGAACTTGATAGGTTGAATAGTTTTTGAAAAAATTACAAAAATAATTTCTGAACTAAGTTTGTAATTTAACCGTATAAACAGGTGTTTATTGTACCTGTCATTTCTACAAAATCACAATGAAATGACGTGCTTTTTAGGGTTTTGTGTTTCTGTACTTAATATGTCAACTTAATGTGACGGACGGAAAACTACGGAACCCTACACTGAGCGTGGCCCGACACGCTCTTGGCCGGTTTTTTTTTATATTTGTTTAGTACACTACATGTACACATACCTATGTACAATTTGCCTATGCGACTGTTTGTGTTCTGAATAAATTAAAAAAAAATATATATATATATATATATATACGACGGTAGCAAGCTTACGGCCGGACTGATGGTAAGCAGACTCCGTAGCCTATGGACCTATTGTTATATACCGTTAGTCCATGTGCGACCCCAACCGGAGGCCTCCAGCCTCACACCCTCGTAGTTACGGTTCTTTTCTACAGCCCTCTGAATACGGATCGGCTGGACACGGTCTGCAAACAACATCAAATTAGTATGTGAGACATTTTTGATGTAGTGAGTAAGTAAACATTTTATAAAATATTTATTGCGCAGCACTTAATGTGAGATGAAAAAGATGAACTGGGTTTAAGGAGGTGGTAAGGAAAAAAACATCCCATCAAAAATATAAATGTGAAAATGGGAGCCAAGTTCAATATTAAGAATAAGCGATGCGTGGTTGTCATCTTCACCTACAAAAGAATTGAGATCTAAATGGGTGCCAAGGTCCTTAGATCATCTGAAAAGGTGCCAAGTCTGGCATTAGTTTTTTTCCAGTAAATTAATTTATTGCGGCTTAATGCATTTTGAGCCTTAATTTGTAGTGTTATAATAACATGAAAGTTGGTGGATGTTTTTTTATGAAATAAGAGGTAAACCAGCAGACGAATCGCCTACTGGTTAATGGATGGTAAGCGATTAGCGCCGCCCATGGACACTCGCAACACCAGAGGGGTTGTAAGTGCTTTGCCGGCCTTTAAGATGGGATTACGTTATTTTCTTGAAGGTTTAAATGAAGGTCGTATCGGTCCGGAAATACCGCAGACGACAGTTCATTCCACAGTTTAGATTTGCGAAGCAGGAAGTTTCTGGAGAAACGCACAGTTGAGGACTGCCAACCATCTAAATCTGAGTGCCAACAATCTAAGGTGAGGATGCAAAAGTTGTGGCGATGGCGGAAAGAAGCGGCAGGGATAAAATCGACCAATCCTCGGAGCACTCCCCGTAATACATGCGGTAGAAAATGCAGAGCGGGGCTACATTTCTACGCAGCGCCAAGGAGTCAAGCCGATCCAAAACACGCCTTGAGCATTGAGGACTGCAGGTCCGTCACTCTCAAGACAGCGCATTCTCAGGAGCTCTGGCGACATTAATCCCCGAGTAGGTACATCCATCCCCAGTAGGTTCTCGAGTGGCGACCACGTACTGGAAGGCGCAGCGTGGGTAGGCCCCCCACAAGGTGGACTGATGGCCTGGTAAAGGTCACGGGAGTCCGCTGGAGGCGGGTGGCGCAGGACCGGGTATGGCAGCACTCTTTAGCCAGCAGTGGACCTCCATGGGCTGATATGATGATGATGTACTTCCACAGTTCCCCAAATATGAGCGAGATGACGTTCCGCTCTGCTCCTCCTCTCTGATTTTCGCTTCGACTTACCAGAGAATGTGATGGTACGCTGGAACTTTAGCAGACCGATGTCGTTAGCCTGTACAGTCAGGCCCTGCAGCGCGTCGATGTACAGAGGGTGGTTGTAGTGCTCAGAGGTCTCAAAGAGCAGCTCCGGTTGCCAGAGACTGACGGCTCCAGCTCGGAGCACCATGGTTACACGGCTGTTGAAGATTATCACCACCAGTAAATTAGTATGCAGAGGCAACTCCATAGCCGATTTGGTCTGGTCGGCGAACGAATGAGAAGGGCCTATATGCTCATACTCCCCACTGCTGGGCATAGGCTCTCACAAGAGAGCACATAGAGATGAAGGGAAGTCGGAGGTCGCGAAGAGGAGCTCCCGGGGCCACAGACGACGCACCAGCTCGGAGTACCACGGTTACATGGCTACCGACAGGAACTGCTGGACGAAAGGCCTCCCCAAGGATCTCCATAATGACCGGTCTTGCACCCCTCTCAACCAACGATTTTCCGTTATCTTGACCAGCTCGTCGGTCAACCTTGCTGGGAGCCTCACGTTGCATCTTCCGGTATGTACCCTGCTCTACCCATTGCCCCTTAAGTGTAACTAATCTCTGAGCTCGATGACCCTGTTTCTCCTACGGATCTCCTCATTTGTGATTCAATCTATATTATAGGTAAGTACCTATATTATATTATAAATTATAATGTCTGATCGGGAGAGATGGCAGGACATTATACGGCGAGCAATATCTGACTGACAGTATACTTGAAATTTTCTGAACTGAGCTTTTCCACTCACCTGCATTCACAATGGCTTTGTATCTATACAATCCTATTATCTGCTTTTGTTCTCGTAAATGCCAACCGGTCACTTACAAAAAAGGTTAGAAGTACATTAAATGTACGTTAAATTTTCAACCTTGGAGGAGGAGGAGTTGGTATCCCGGAGTGAGTGTGGGAGGGTTGTAAAATGCAAAAATAGTTATGACCACCATTATTCCGTCAGTGTATTTTGTAGTCTTGTCCAAGGAAATAGAGTCGATAATCTTTATTAACCTACTAAGGCGGTTATACCTAATCTGCTTTTACTAAAAGCTCTGTTATCTTAATTTCTGGTTACCCACTCTGTGGCATTGTTTATTTCTTATTTGTTGTCTTAAGTGGATGAGCTCAATTCAGAAAATTTCATCTATACATACAGATAAACAGACTGTAAGCTGTTGTTCACGTCACTTGCAGAGTGTATCATGTGTTACGTAGTATTCCATCTGTGACGTTACGTACTTGGCGGTACAATGGGCCGCGGTCAGACCCCACTCTGGGTGGATAATGGAGCCCCCACAAGAGGACACAGAGCCCACAGGATTCACCATTCGCACCGAGAGCTGCCATGGGATCTGGCCCTCAGCGGCCTCCCAGCCAGACACGATACGGCCGTTGGATAACCCTGGAGTGATACGATACGTTATTAATTATTTAGGTTCGTCTTATACTGGGCGCGGATAGCCTTTATTAATAGAATTATGAGGATTTAATATATCGGGAGGTGGTGGAATAAACGGTACTGACCTGCTCCACGCACCTGCCTAGCTAGTACGATAGCTTGTACCGTCACGTTTTATGTAAAAAAAAGTTTTAGTACATTTTGGCCATATAACATGATGGTACAAAGCTACCGTCCTAGATAGGCTGACGGTGCCCTCTACATTTTGCCTCCGTCGAGTTCAAAGGTAAAAGGAAACATCCGAAACATCAATTAAAAATGATTACAGTAAAAGCGGAGCAGCGGCGGAAAACGCCGAAATTGAAAAACGTAATAAATACAAGGGCCTAGGCAGAGAGTACAATTTTGAACCTTTTGGCGTCGAAACTCTAGGTCCATAGAGTCCCAGCGCGCACAAGTTATTTGCAAAAATTGCGAAGCGTCTGGTGGACGTAACTGGTGACCGAAGAGCTGGCGACTTTTTCGCATGTATCAGCATTGCAATACAGCGACGAAATGCCGCCAGTATCCTCGGTGAAATGCCTCAAGGGCCTGTTTTAGATTTAAGTTAGTTTTAATTCTATTTATTTTATACAAGGTGTGGCCTGTAATAGGAGCAATAAATTAAACGGTACACTGTTGAGCTCTCCAGCAATTATTTCCAAGTGGTTTCAATAGAAAAAAAGTGGTTTATTTTTTTAAATGTAAATATAGAGGTAGCTTATGTGTACTTTTTTACTCTACTGGGGTGATATTAATAACTATTTATTTAAAAAACACAAAAAAATATATAAAGAAATTCCCAAAAATATCTCTTTAAACCAAAAATGCGACAACGATTATGAGTCATAACTAGATACAACCTCCAAATCTTGACTGCCGCGTTATAATCTTTGGGCGCCAAGATCCATTACATGGAGGTCATAACTTTAGCTCAAAATTTCTCCCAATTGAAAAAAGAGATTTTTTTGGACACAAGAGGTTATTGCAGATGCTCTAAGGAAGCGTCCTTTAAATTTATTGCTTCTATTACAGACCACACCCTGTATGGGTTATTTTGGCCATCTTTTATATAAATTTTCATGGTACGTAAATTAATTAAAAATTTAGCAAACACACTCACCTCGCGCATTTTCAGGGTAGGCAAGCTCTACGCCGAATACCTACAAAGAATGAAATCACTAATCAGCAGCTAATTAACAAGATATAGTTACTTAAGTATATGTAATCCTGCTTATCGATGACGAAACTCCGTTGATTGGGGGATAAGTTCCACTTCCAGGTACCTGACGAAGGTATTACCCCTTTAATGTAAAACTGTGTTGCTGTGTTATTACAGAAAACCCGGCGGAGTTGCTAGATAAAATATAAAAGTCCATTATTATTATTATTCACCTTATTTCTTTCTTTTTCTTAAGTTAGATTTTTTACAATAAATTTATCAAATGTAAAATATAAAAATACACGTACAAAATATAAAAGCATTATAAAAAACCTAACCTAGAGTGCCGCCGGCAGCGAGGCGGGCCTAAGCTACCGGTGGTTAGGGCGACAGAGAGAGGAACCTCCGGACTATCCGCGCCGTGTCCAGGAGTACCGCCTTCTGTATTTGACCCTTGACCCAGCCATCTAACGAGAGTCTCTTGAGATGTTGGTCGACACTCTTCGCTATTTGACCGTTCACAGAGACGACTATCGGGACAATAATCGTTGAATCAACATCCCACATGGCGGTTACCTCATGTGCCAAGTCTAGGTACTTGCTGACTTTGTCCTTCTCAGCTTTCACGAGGTTCTCGTCATGGGGGATGGTGATGTCAACGAGCACTGTCTGGCGCTTCAATCGATCTGTCAGCACGATATCAGGCTTGTTGGCTACAATAGTCCTGTCCGTGATGACAGATCGATCCCAATAGAGCGTTACACGACCATTTTCGAGAATATTATTATTATAATTATTTTAATAATGGGATCTAGCCAGGGGGAAAAATGAGGCTGACGATGAAGCGAGTTCTTCCAGAAGATTTTCACTCGTGTCTTAAAAAGGTCTAAAGTCTGAGATGGAATTAGAGATCAAAAATGTAAACAAACAAATGTCAATCTGACATGACTTACCTTTTTAAAACCTCTTGTCATTCCAGTAGCATAAATCATATCTCCACATATTTTCTTAAAACAACACCAATACGTTATTAAAAACGCTATTTAATTCAGAGTGGTTATTTGTTGTAATAATTCAAATTTATTTCGCTTAAATTTTGAACGCGGTAATTTTTTTCAAGTATTCCAATGTTTTTAACCGACTTCAAAATTTCAAAAGAGGAGGTTATCAATTCGGTTGTACGTTTTTTTTTTTTTTTTTTAATGTTTGTTAATCCATAACTCCGTCATTTCTTAACCGATTTAGAAAATTCTGTTTTTGATTGTAAGTATATATATCCAAGTTGGTCCCGTTTTTGTCAAAACGCAGTTCTGATGATGGGATCCACGAGAAATTGAGGGAACTCCTCAAATCTTCAAGGCAAACATATAGTAATTTTTGTGTTTTTATCAACAAGTCAAGCATTTTCATCCAAAAATGTGACATTGGATGAAGTGGAACTGCTGATGATGATCATAACAGAACTCTTCAACGACAAAAAGTTCACGTTTGGCGATTTGTCCTCCTAGCTGTGTTTGTTAAGCAACTTCTATTTTCACGATTAATTTTTGTCATGCTCGATTTTTGATGATGGGATCCATGAGGAATTGAGGGAACTCCTCAAATCTTAAAGGCAAACATATAGTGATTTTTGTGTTTTTATCAACAAATCGAGCATTTTCATACAAAAATGTGACATTTGATGAAGTGGAACTGCTGATGATGATCAGAATAGAACTCTTCAACGACGAAAAGTTCACGTTTGGCGATTTGTCCTCCTAGCTGCGTTTGTTAAGCAAGTTCTATTTTCACGATTAATTTTTTTCCTGCTCGATTTTTGATGATGGGATCCATGAGGAATTGAGGGAACTCCTCAAATCTTAAAGGCAAACATATAGTGATTTTTGTATTTTTATCAACAAATCGAGCATTATCATACAAAAATATGACATTTGATGAAGTGGAACTGCTGATGATGATCAGAACAGAACTCTTCAACGACGAAAAGTTCACGTTTGGCGATTTATCCTTCTAGCTGTGTTTGTTAAGCAAGTTCTATTTTCACGATTGATTTTTGTCATGCTCGAGTTCTGATGATGGGATCCATTAGGAATCGAGGGAACTCCTCAAATGTGAAAGGCACACAAATAGTGATTTTAGTATTTTCATGAACTAATCAAGCATTTTCATTCATAAAAGTGACATTTGATGAAGTGGAACTGCTGATGATGATCAGAACGGAACTCTTCAACGACGCGTAGTTCACGTTTGGCGATTTGTTCTCTTCGTTTTGTTTGTCAAGCAAGCAAGGTTTTTTCATGATTCCATGAGGAATTGAGGGTACTTAGTCTTCTACCATTATAAACATACATTATAGCCATTTTTATTTTATTGTATATCTGTCTAAGAGTGCACCATCTAAGTATAATAATCTTTTACCAGCCTCCCCCATTGAAATCGTTTTTTTTTTCTTAAAAATTATTAAATTACCCACTGCATACGTTATTTTTTTATGGTGGCAACTCACTTGCTTACATTTTTGATCGAAGGACTTTGTATCCATGGCCAAGAAATAAATTAAAAAAAAAAAAAATTTGATCGCTAAATCTAATATCAAACACCGATTTTAGGTTAGATGAACTCCGAAATACAAACAAGGAAGGAGGTTCCGTAGTAAACAAGGAAGCCTTATATTTTCGCCATGTCCGCCCGTCCGCCCGCGCCTTAGCTCACTAACCTGCGATTCGTCTGCTCGTTTGTTAAAAAAAAACAAAAAACTATATACCACACCTATGGGAAGTAAACGAGTATTGAGTTGAGTTTTGAAAAGTTTACGCGGACGAAGTTGCGAGTAAAGTAAGAAGAGATAAATTATGCTATGATAGACAAAAAGAGCAAGGTTATACTAATAATGATATCAAACAGGATGAAGCATATGTCGTCTCGCTGGCTTTACTTTAGTAATAAAATACCTGCACCCCTGCAAAAGCCACCAAACACAGAATCACAGGCCACGCGTTCATTTTGGTGAATGTGAGGAACCGTTTGGAACATATAATCGATCTTTGTCGCTAATCATGGATTAAAAGATAAACTAGCCAAACATTTTTACAAGCGGAAATGTCTTCTTAGCGGAATTATTATTTCCAACCGAAAGCGGGATTTAAACCCGCGAATCGAACCTCTGGAATTCGTCCATCGTTCTTTCCAACTGAGCTACCGCGGGTCTTCCCGAGGCGATCTTTCAATCAGTTCACTCTTTTTTAGTCAAAGATGTTTTCGGTGAAGGAGAACATTGCGAGGAATCCGGTAATCCCAATAAGGTCTAGTTAAAATAAAAATCTTGGTTGGAAAGTCAGATGGCAGTGGCTTTCTTGAAATTTCTATTATCTGTGTTCTTATCTGTGTTTCCTTTATCTTTAGACGTTACTTCGTACCAAATTTCAAGATTCCGAGTTCATGGGAAGTACCCTGTAGGTTTTGATTCCCTTGCGAGTGGCGAAAATTAGCGGAAATTTACGGCATAAACGGCTGTATCTTTTGACTGCGTTGGTTTAGAAGTTTGGTTTTTTTCTAGCTCCAAGGGACAGTAGACCTGAGTATTTAATATATATCTATGATATCAGCTTGATACCTCTACGCGTTCCTGAGAAAAAGGGTCTTGACAGACAGACAGACGGACGGACAACAAAGTGATCCTATAAGGGTTCGGTTTTTTCCTTTCGAGGTACGGAACCCTAAAAATACCAAATATATCCATGAAAACCAAAAACGCAAAAACAATTATGACTCATAACATGATATTGACATTGACATTTCAAACACTACATTGACTGATGCGCTATAATCTCGTGGTGTCAAGATACATTACTCGGAGGTAATAATTTTAGATCAAGAAGACTAGAGGGCGCTCGTGGCCCAATGGCGCCCGCGTATCGCGTGCGGTATGCGAGTTTAAGCAATGTGGGCGCAGGTCAGTTCTTGGATGGGTGACCGCTTTGAGTGGTTACTAACTGAGCGCTCTCGTGCTTTGGAAGGCAAGTTAAGCCGTTGATCCCGGCTGCTGTCTACGACATCAGTCGTTAAGCCAAGTTAGAGGCCTTCGGGCGGCTTGAGAACTTCTAACAGTCAAGTTGCCCACTCACTTGACAAAGAGGGGTCGTTACCCTACACGTGACCCCTGGGTGGTGCTAAAAGTGCAACAAAAACTGGCAACCGTACTTGTCTTCTCGAAGATCTCACGGTTCGTAAATAAATGCCATACGATTAAATAAAATAAATTTAGATCAAAATTTCTCCGAGTTGTTTTTTTTTAAAAGTGTTTTGGACACAAGGAGTTGCTGTAGATGCTCTAAGGAAGCGTCGTTTTAAATATGTGCTCCAGTTACAGGGCCCACCTTATATATATATAGGCAGACTAGGCAGAGCACGCGAAAAAATAATAATTTACAGTGCCACTGAAAAGTGCTAAAGCTCTCTCTCTCTCTCACACACACACACACACACACCCACACCCACCCACACACACACACACACACACACATAATAGCGTCACATGAACAGCTTATATTTAAAAACACTGGTAACTGCTATGTGATATACAATAAATAATTTTAATTTCAATTGTAGGTTTAAAGATGGAGACAATGTGATATTGCAGTGACTGGTTGCTACTCCATCGCCCACAACACATGAGTATAATGTCACCATAAAAGTTGATCTCGTTTTTAGCGTTCCGTATTTGTATATTATGGCAGAGGCAAACAAGCACACAGCCTGCTTGATAAGCAGACACCGCAGCATATGGACGCTTGAGACTCCAGAGAAGTCACCAGCGCCTTGCCTACCTCGTAATTGCTCCTTTCTTCTGTAAGGTGTCTTCATATATGAGCGAGTGCAGTATGGTATATTTAATTTTATGATTTTCTTTTATATTTTTTTCTCAAACATGCAATGAAATATTGATGTTAGGTTCCTTATAATAGGCTGCGAAGTATGACGTACAAATCTTGCAGGCCTAGGCCGGCAAAGTTCTCTTTTTTAATTTCCATTCCACATAAAATTGTGGCACAGGCATCATGACATTATGCCACTATGGCTATTAAAAATAAAACTTTGATTTTTTTGTTGTTTATTTCATTGCATGTTTGACAAAAACACTATACATACCTCGGCGGGAAATATGGGGTTTCCCGCCTCAGACCTATCCGGCTTCGCCTGCTCGGCCGTCTATATGTCTTCGGCCGGCAACCCCTTTCGTCCCAGCCTCTGTAGTAATGTACTATTATTCAAAATTGTACTGATAAGATAAGATTGTAGAAATAAGGAGCACTCGTGGCCCAGTGGTACCCGCGTACTGCGTGCGGTATGCGAGGTTAAGCAATGTCGGCCGAGGTCAGTCCTTGGATGGGTGACCGCTTTGAGTGGTTACTAACTGAGCGCTCCCGTGCTTTGGAAGGCACGTTAAGCTGTTGATCCCGGTTGCTGTCTTTGATAGCAGTCGTTAAGCCAAGTTAGAGGCCTCCGGGCGGCTCGAGAACTTCTAACAGTCAAGTTGCCCACTCACTTGACAAGCATATTCCCAATAAGGTCGGTTTCCCCCTCGGGTTGGAAGGTTAGATGGCAGTCGCTTCCGTAAAAACTAGTGCCTACGCCAATTCTTGGGATTAGGTAGCGGACCCCAGGCATTCTTCAGGATGCAACTGTACTGGGAATAACGCTAGGAGGATGATGATAGATTGTAGAAATAATTCATTTTGTGCTTGCTAATTTTTTTATGCTCCTCTAGGTGCTCATTTCGTTGCGTGGCGCGCAATAACGGCACGTGTTGGTTCTCATATAGATTTCAAGCTATTTAACAGTGTATGGCAAATAGAGGCACCGTACATAAACAGTCAACAGTCGTCGTTTCTAAAATGAATGAATTCGTTTTTAAAAAGAACTAAAACATTAAGTAGGAGGTGAGCTCATTTCCCTCAGGATATCTTCTAAATCGAATGAGCTAATTATTTGGACTATTTAACATGGTCACTAATTAACACTAGAATTACTGTTAAAAATAACGGGGTATTTACAATCCATTGGGTCGTATTTTTCCTACAACAGAGGCAAACATTTTAATTAATGACTGATACGAAAAGATAAGTACCTATGTAAGAGATTGGAGTTGGATTTACCCAGTGATTATGGTTTGGCTAGATAATTGTATGCAAATCCAAAGTAAATCGTAAGCGTAATCCAAGTCGCGTAAGTCTGAATTACTACAATTCTTTTTTTTTTTCAATAAATGAATAAGTATTAAGGGACAGTTTTTTACACAAATCGTTGTAGTACAACGCACAATAATATACAACGATGGTGGCAAACAAGTTCCCTGCCTGATGGTAAGCAGACAACGTAGCCTATGGACGCTTGTGACTCCTGAGGAATAACAAGCACGTTGCCACCATATCAGCCGAGAGACGTCAGCTGCTGGACGTAGGCCTCCCCCAATTTCATGGGCGGTAAATGCCACAATCGCCACGGTTGGCATGCGGATTGGCGATCGCAGTATCTCCACCACACTCCAGGGATGCTGCTGTCCATCCCCTGGTGGGGCTGGTGGTTATTAGTCGTAGTTTTAGGACGTACCCGGATCCGGAGGTTGCGAACCTTTTATTAAATATTACTCTTAGATAGTGACAGCGACCTAGATTTATTCTACACTCTACAGCTCTGAATCTCGTATTCTCGCAATAACTATAACCGGCACTTGGAGTCTTTCTACTCCATGTTCCATCAATATGGAATAAAGTTACTTGTTAGGATCAGTTGATATGATATAAATATCTAAAAAAAACTATAATTATAAATCTTAGCAACAACACCTTTTACGTACCGTTGTTTTTAATATGTTTATACTGTTCTCTCCAGTCCACACGTGTAGCTTGACTGTAGTGTTTATGGAATAAATAAATAAAAAAACAATTTAAGAGGAGAGCAACCTCTTAGTGGCAGAAAGAAAGATCCTGAGGAAGATTCTGGGACCTACAAAACGAGATGGTAGCTGGTGGGTGAGGATGATTGTGTAAGTGACGGCTTTGGTTGCCGAGCCCAAAGTCATCGGAGAGAGCAAGTCTGCTCGGCTGCGCTGGCTCGGCCACGTTTAGAGAACAGGAGAGGATGGTGCCGCCAAAAGAGCGTACCTGGGACGTCCAAATGGTCGACGCCCGATCGGCCGACCAAGGTATCGCTGGACAGACGAAGTCCAAAAAGACTCTGCTTAAAAGGATTTGTTATGTTATTTGCTTCATCTTTACTTTGTGGAAACTTGGCCGTTGCACTCCCAAGCATGTAAATTACCTACGTTTCGTTATTTTATCTTCTAATCCATGATAATAGGCGAACGAATGAATGATTATTAATTCCAAATTAATTACAATCGCCAAAATGAAGTCGTGGGGTGTGATTGTGTGTTTGGCGGCGTTTGCCGGCGTGCAGGTAATTAATAAGTATAAAAAAAACCGGCCAAGAGCGTGTCGGGCCACGCTCAGTGTAGGGTTCCGTAGTTTTCCGTCCGTCACATTAAGTTGACATATTAAGTACAGAAACACAAAACCCTAAAAACGGGCCCACAGAGGACGGTGATAACTAAAGAAAGAGTTTGGATTATACGGTTAAATTACAAACTTAGTTTATTTTTGTAATTTTTTCAAAAACTATTCAACTTATCAAGTTCAAAATAATTTTCCTACAAAGTTTTTATAAAGTTCTACTTTTGAGATTTTTTTCATATTTTTAAAACTTACGGTTCAAAAGTTAGAGGGGGGACACATTTTTTTTTACTTCTGGAGCGATTATTTCCGAAAATATTAACATTATCAAAAAATGATTTTAGTAAACCCCTATTTATTTTTAAATACCTATCTAACAATATATCACACGTTAGGGTTAAAATGAAAAAAAAAAAACACTCCCCACTTTACGTATAGGGGAGGTACCCTAATAAAATATTTTTTTCCACTTTTTATTTTACCACTTTGTCGGCGTAATTCAAATACATATTAGTACCAAATTTCAGCTTTCTAGTGCTAACGGTCACTGAGATTATCCGCGGACGGACGGACAGACGGACGGACGGACATGGCGAAACTATAAGGGTTCCTAGTTGACTACGGAACCCTAAAAACGGCCAAGAGCATATCAAGCCACACTCAGTGTAGGGTTCCGTAGTTGCCCAATGAACTTACTTTGAAGAAATCAATATCAAGCAAAAGGGTATACTTTCGCAGCGTTTCATGTTCCACCAAGAGAGTATTCTTTGATCTGTGACCAAGAGGGACAGAATAACTCTTACGCAGCGAAATTGAGAACTGGTCTTAATCGTCTAGCGGCTTACCATAAACGACCTTTTTCATTTGGGCGGGTAATCGTTTATTTGCCTCAAACTATTTGACATGACGAGGACTTGAAATTGAGACAAATAAAGAAAAGCGGAAGCAATTACAATCCTCCTCTGTCGCTCTTATCATCAATTTAGTATATGACCATCTCGCTCAGTAGCGGTTTCATTATTTGACGTCTTCTCTGGTAGCTTTCACATCCTCGCAGCATCTCCTTCTTTTTCTCTTTTCTTAATGGCGTTCCGGCCAACAGGGTTGCCACAAATTTGCCAGTATCAAGCAGATAGGAAACTGCTCATGACCAACAAACGGTTGATGGAAAGGCACCCTCCGTCACTGTTATGTAGCCGAGCGGTAATTCACGCGACTTTCCATCCGGAGGTCGCGGGTTCGAATCCGGGCTCGAACCACTGGGTTTTTAATAATTCTTTTCAATTTAATCAATAATCACAATGTGTGCTTTGAAGCGTAGTTATTTTACGAGTATACTTAACATGTAGAATTGAGTTGTCTTCAGTGGCGTGGTGCACCTTTGTCGGCACCAGATTTTGTGACTTTAGTTGTCTTTCTGGTCTTTTCTAAACTGTTTTTGGTCATCGCCGTTTTTTTCTAAACATAATAACTAGGTACTATGACTGCACAAAACTGGATTTGTGCAGTCATAATAGTTATAGAAATACATTTTAAGTACGTAGTGCTTCTGTAAAATCTACAAAAAGTAATTTGGAATGTAATTACTAGGCCAAAAATATGTACGTTGTTAAATATAAATTGCTAATTTGATTGTTGATTGTCTTATCTTTATCAATTAGGCAATTAAAGCGTAAAGAAAAACTGGAAACTCCACTGTACTCTCCCACGCGTTAAGATGAAGATCTTTCTTTACAAAATTTCATACCTATCAATTCATTATTTTGTGGTTCAATAGTTTCAAGTCTAATACCTCGAATTTAGCCTGCCAGTTCTATCTGATAAGATGGATTACGTATAAGTAAGCTAATCTCGTTAATTAGGTGATTAATATTTAATTATCTTTTGTAGGTATTTGCTGAAGACCTTGCGTTCCCTGAAAATGCGCGAGGTAAGTACATACAATAAATAAATAATAAATAAATAAATATTGGGGGACAATCTTACACAAATCGACCTAGTCCCAAACTAAGCAAAGCTTGTACTATGGGTACTAGACGACGATATACATACTTATATAGATAAATACATACTTAAATAAATAGAAAACATCCAAGACCCAAGAACAAATATCCGTGAAAAATGCACAAATAAATGCCCTGGCCGGGATTCGAACCCGGGACCTCTAGCTTCGGAGGCAGAGTCACTACCAACTAGGCTAAACAGGTTGTCAAAATAAACGTCAACAAAAATCAAAATAAACAATAATAACTAATAATTATTCAGGCGCAAGCATTTGCTAACGAAATTATATTATTGCTTGACCGAGTGAAACGAAGGTTTCAGCTTCGGCAAACATGATTTTCCAACTTGCCCCCCACACGGTGGTCTGATGACCTGGTAAGGGTCGCGGGTGTCCGCTGGATGCGGGTGGCGCACCCGTCATTGTGGAAGTCTTTAGGGGAAGCCTATATCCAGCAGTGGACGTCTTTCGGCTGACATGATGATGATGATAATGATGAAACATTCTCGTATGTCCGGCCGGCGGACGGAAGGCGCATTTCCGGATTTCACGCTGTTCTCCTCTACAGGTCGCATTTCTCTATGATGGTTGCCATTTTTAACCCCCGACGCAAAAAGCGAGGGGTGTTATAAGTTTAACTGTGTATCTGTCTGTGTGGTATCGTAGCTCCCAAACGGATGAACCGATTTTCGTTTTTTTTTTGTGTCATAGATAATTTCATCCCGCGTGTTCTTAGCCATATGTTTCGTGAAAATCTGTTCAGCCGTTTTTTCAGATATTGAGTTCTGAAATAAAAATGTTGAGGGTTTTTCAACTTTTTAAAGTTGTAGGTAGTTATATCATTTATCGTTGTGGATAAGATATTCGTCACGTTTTGACAAGTATGCGAGTGTGAGAGTGACGGCCGTCTTATCCACGACGATAAGTGATAAAATGGCAACCATCATACTCGTACGCCCGCTGGTTTATTAAATTTACAGAATTATATGTCGAGACAGTTTTTAGAAATGCTGAAATTTCAAAATAAAAAGACGTAGCCACAGAGCCACTAGTTTTTGATTTTAGAACGTCACCGACGCTTTTTAAGTTATAAAGACTGAGCGGCTAAGAAGTAGCAGGCTAGGAGTATATTGAATATGATAGAAGGATATAAAGTGTTTCAGTCCTTGGATGGGTGACCGCTTTGAGTGGTTACTAACTGAGCGCTCCCGTGCTTTGGAAGGCACGTTAAGTCGTTGATCCCGGTTGCTGTCTATGATAGCAGTCGTTAAGCCAAGTTAGAGGCCTCCGGGCGGCTTGAGAACTTCTAACAGTCAAGTTGCCCACTCACTTGACAAGCCTAATTCCAATAAGGTCTGATTTCCCCCTTGGGTTGGAAGGTCAGATTGCAGTCGCTTCCGTAAAAACTAGTGCCTACGCCAACTCTTGGGATTAGGTAGCGGACCCCAGGCATCCTGCAGGATGCAACTGTACTGGGAATGACGCTAGGAGGATGGATGGATGAGGAGGATAAAAAGTGTAGTGTTTGATAATATACAATAACTGAGTGCGACGGCACGAGTATACAAATGCGACGGCACATGTACGAGGGCTGTTCCGAAAGTTTTTAGCTTCTCTCACTCTATTCATGCGATATATTTTTTATTTATACCATTATGTGGGTAATTTCAATAGTTATGAGCTGGGATATAATCGTTAGTAAGCAGCAAGTATTTTTTTCACAAAATTTTTTTTACCAAAAGGCCTTTTGTATGGGTTTTTAAAAATTTGCGAAAATAATTAGTACCATTTTTGATACCTAAAAATAGTTTTCACATCTAAATCCCTAACGACTGTGGTGGAAAATGCCCGGGATGTCTTCCTAACTTAGTTTTGCTGATTTTAATGTAAAATCACTAAATTATTTTATTTCATTTAAGTTTTTTTGTGATGATGACCAGTCCCTAGTCTCGCGACCTAGACTAATATTCGACACACCTGCTCATTGTCGCTGATTTTCATGCAATCGAAACAGATTACGTGGGTAGAGACAGGGAAGATTCATAGTTTGTGGTGTATAAAATTTCGTTTAGTTGTGGTGACGTATTAATTAATATTGGCCCGCTACACAAAATTGGTATTGTGACCCGTTCATCGCATATTCGATAGGGCTGTTGACACGTCGTACTTACAACACAATAAAAAAACCCAAGCAACTTTCATCAACAGTTTCACCCCAACACATATGTATCGAAATTACCCGCATAATGGTATCATTAAAAGTTATATCGCATGAATAGAGTGAGAGCAGCTAAAATCTTTCGGAACAGCCCTCGTATACAAATGCGACGGCACGAGCAGCGCATGAATTGAGGAGTGCGGAGTTTTCAATCCCCATCATAATTGTATGATGATGAAAAGTTATTCCATTTGCCTTCCAGGTCTATCCGGCGCCCGTATCGTGTCCGGTTGGCAGGCCGAGGAGGGCCAGATTCCGTGGCAGCTCTCCGTCCGCATGGTGAACTCCGTGGGTTCCGTGTCCTCCTGCGGAGGCTCCATCATCCACCCGGAGTGGGGTCTGACCGCAGCCCACTGTACTGCCACGTACGTATACTATGGAGCTCCAATTCCCTCCCTCCGCATCGTGACCCCGTTGGCTATGTCCTCGTGTGGAGGCTCCATCATCCCCCCGAATTGGGGCCTGACGGCGGCCCACTGTACCGCCACGTTCGTATATTATGGAAAACCAGATTCCGTGGCAGCTCTCCGTCCGCATGGTGAACTCTGTGGGTTCCGTGTCCTCCTGCGGAGGCTCCATCATCTACCCGGAGTGGGGTCTGACCGCAGCCCACTGTACCGCCACGTATGTACAGCTCGAAACGTGCAGAGCGAGCGTGGCGCGGTGCGGGCCGGAAGCGGTTTTGCATTTTCGATCTTTCCGAAACTGTCGACTGTCGATAGTGTAAATATGTCACACACGCCACCTCGCGCTCCTCTATCCCGCGCGGTTTTTTTTTTAAATTTATTTGCTCATACATTATAAGACTTAAAACTATGATAAAATTTCACCAAACTGCGGAGCAGTTTGCTGGCGAATAAAGTATACACCCTGTCCTGAACACCTGTCTGTGCCAACAGAAGATACTTATTATTTCCTTATTCCTAAACGTCCCCTAATCCAATTTTTTAAAATGTAATACCTTAAAATTTATATTTCTTTATCTGGCAAATTGAGATTTATGTTTGCAAGAATCACTTTTACACAAAGTTTAAATAAGTAAAGCGGCTATCTAAGGTTTATGAATAAGGGGTTTGGTGCGACATCTCCCGGACCGCGTTCGCTTTGCCGCAAAACCGCCTCCGCCCAGCAACGACGCTGCGCCGCGCTCAGTCAGCTGTGCGTTTCAAGCTTATATTATGGAGAACCCGCGGCAGCTCTCCTAGGTACCGTATGTGTTGTGGGCGAAAAGCTAGCAACCTGTCACTAAATTATCACATCTTCTTCATTTAGCTACAATAGCTAAAAGTGAGGCGAGAGTTTATGTATGTCGGTTCAATTCCAGACTATATTTAATCAGTACCAGGCTGGGAGACAAGGTCGTGCATAACTGTACACGACGGTAAGCAAGGTAGATTTATTAATTAAGTAGCTAAGCTGTGGAGGATGCTTACGCCAACATTCTTTAAATTAGATAGCAGTGTATAAAAAGCAAAAACGGCCCTAGTTCAAATTAATTAAATGGATATCTGGCGGATGATGATAATCTCTGGCGGATGGAGCTGCTCTTAAGGACCTCAAAATATTACTAGTATTCCATTCATAATCTCCATATGTATATTCTCTTACATCTTTCATTCTTTCCTCTTACCGTGAGAAAAGGTGAGACCCTACAGTGGGGAGTAGTATAAAGCTCTTCTTCTCCTTCATTCGCCGACCAGATCAAATTGTCTATGGGTGAACCTCTGTCTTCTGTACACCTTTTGATTTACTGATGTTGATAATCTTCTTCAACAGCCGTGTAACGATGGTGCTCCGTGCTGGTTCCGTCAGTCTGTGGCACCCGGAGTTGCTCTTCGAGACATTCGAGTACTACAACCACCCCCTGTACATCGACGCACTGCAAAGCATTGTGCAGCCCCATGACATCTCCATTCTGAAGTTCCAGCGTACCATCACTTTCTCTAGTAAGTCAAAGATCCAGTAAGACTTCAGGATATCTAGTGTCACCCCACTATGCCTCGGGAGTGCCATATAATTATGCACTTCTACGTAAAGCTCGCAACGCACAGAGCGGGCGCGGCGCGGTTCGGGTAGGAGGCAGTTTTGCATTTTTGATCTTGCCGAAACTATGGACTGCTGTAATAATATCGACTTAATACTGCTTCATATGTCACACACACCGCTTCGGGTTTGCTTTTTTGGTGCGAAGTGTAGTCCGTTTTCTATTGAGCATGCTTGTATAGAGAGGTATACAATTTTAGGTACAGCAATGCCATTTGGTACGGTTATTATACATGTCCACCTGAACACCGCGACAGGAGGGGGGTAGGGGGGTCAAAGTACAGAGCTCGAGGCGCTCAGAAAAACAAATCTGGCGGATTAGTTTGGACCTTTGAGTCAAGTTTGGTGTCGTTATCAGGTAACTAGATGATGCCCAATTCATTTCTCATACCAATTTTTCAGGGTGCCGTAGAAAAATACGACGCAATACTTAAAATAATAAAATTTTAGCAGTAAATATAAATTTGACTATTTTCAATGCAAAATAAAATATTGAAAATACTGCGACGTTCATTAGCGCAGCGTAGGGGACGGCAAAAACACCCGAAAAACAAATACTACTAACAAAAAACCAGCCAAGTGTATCGCGCACCGAACGTTCCGTACAAATTTTGACTTATTCCATCTCATATTCACTGGTAGGGCCCGGTTAAGTTAAGTTTGCCCCTAGTACGTACGGCGCCGCATACAAATGAGGGGCAAACTTTTATGGCAAAAAAGTTGTCCTCATATACATTTTGAAAATACTATTTTTTATGATTTAATTAGAAATGTATAGTTTTTAGATTTTTCCCTGTATTTGTAGTATAACACGATATTACCTGCCAAATTTCATAGTTCTAGGTCAACGGAAAGTACCCTATAAGGTTTGATTCTCTTCAGAGTGGCGAAATGTGCATAAACGGCCGTATCTTTTTTTGCGTTAACTTAGAAGTTTGTTCTACATATGTCCTCACACCTTGCTATTTTTAATTAGTCTTAGTTCACCGTTTCTTTTGGGATCGTTTGTCGAGCGTTGTTGTCCCGCTCCACGGAGAACTCGGTCTGTAAACCTTTTTACGCATAAACCGTTGACCCAATTTATATAATGGTTGATAAAGAGATAGTTTAAGACCCCTGGTACGACATAGGACTATTGAATTATAATCTTTTTACGTATGATAATATTGGTTTGTATTTGTATAACAATAACATAACTTAAAACATAAAATGACAGAATACAAAAAAAACTAAAACAAAACCTAAAATTTAACTAAACTATTTCTAAAAAGGGCCCCCGTGGCATCGTACCATAGACGCTGGCAGCATTTAGACATAGAATAGTTTTTATCATCTCATACGGAGGTTCTTAGAGCAAAAAATAAGCTTGCATCTGAATGAATTGAATAGTAGGTAAGTGCAAGAGATAGGAAAATAAAACGCTGTTTATTCGCAGACCGTGTGCAGCCAATCCGCGTGCAGAGGTCTGAGGAGAGGAACCGCAACTACGAGGGAGTGAGGCTGGTGGCCTCCGGCTGGGGCCGCACATGGACCAACGGTAATATCCTACATAAACTTAAGTTACTCGGTCCACACTACAGGCTGTACAAAGGACTCAAGATCGAACGGTCTGGAGAGCAGTGGTCGAGAGTCAGCGTCGTCACGTCCATCAGACATGAGGACACGTCCAAGAAGATGACATAAACTCACGCTTACATTGATCTCATTGTATAAACGAATGTACCCATACAACATTTAAGATCTCTGCATGTAACTAGTAAGGTAAGGTACATACATTCTACTTCACGTACAACAGAAGTTTTAAGATGGAGAAAGTGTGATTTCATGATTTAATTCAGCGTGTTCTTGTTACACGTTTATGGTGGATTCTGGATCTGGCATAGATACTAGCTGACCGTTGGTAAGATCTTCTTACCTCGATGCAATAAGGTTCATTAATGGTCAGTTAACTATAATGCTGATAGTACTTTGCGAGATTTGACAGTGATACGAGTATTATATTGTGGGTTATGGGGTAGCTTATCTATCTTGTAAGCAGCATTATTCACTACCGTAAAATGGGGTGAGTAGGGTCAAAACTGAAATTCAAACCTCGATAACATTTTATTTTTACACATGAAAACTGAATGGTGTATATAATAAGTGTTCCGGGCGTTTGTATTTTATTATGGGTAGTTCCATTTCATAACTTTGACGATAAAGAGGAAAACCCCCCTCACTCCGTAGTGCCTCGTGGGGTTTTCATACAATGGTGATTTTGGAAGATTGTTGGATCGAGTTTTTTCATTATGCGTATTACTATAGCTCCATTTTAAATTAGAATACATTATTATTGTAGCAGTAGCCTTAAAATCCCTTCTCACCCCCCTCTCAAACCTTCTCTCCCCATTCGTAACCCACCTCCCCCCGCGAAACCTACTCACCTCGTTTTACGGTACATACAATAATGCTAAACTCGGAATACGACTAGACCCGAAGTGTCAATCAATTACCGTATCATTCAACACATGTCATGTCAAATGGCAACATACTATCAGTTTCCATTCTGACATTCGGCATTGACTTATAAAGTTTCACATTAACAGACATAAACTTGTCAATCATTTATAACGATAATTGTAGCCACTTCGGGTCTAATCGAATTCCGAGTGCAGCCGATGGGAAAACATTATTATTATTCACTACGTCTGTACCATGATTTTACACATTAATTAACCGGTTAATTAATCTAGCTCACGTTGATTTGACCGTCACGTTACGACAAAGTTTTACTAAAACTCCCAAAATATTCCAAACCCCAAATTGTACAAGATATGATCCATGTTTGAATTAGGTTTACAAATATTCAGTATTTGGCGGCAGTACGGTAGTGGGAAATAAGCTGCAGAGCTTAGCACATCGACGCAAAGTAGCATGTATGTGCGTCTTCTACAAACTGTACTTCGGTGAGTGTGCTCAGGAGCTCCATGAGCTCATACCGCCTTCCCCCTTCTTCCATCGGACATCCAGACGTAAGGCTGGCTACCATCCTTACCTGGTCGAAATTTCTCTAATTCGAACCAAGCGCTTTGCATCTTCTTTTATAATGCGCACTTCTAAGGTTTGGAATTCTCTGCCGGCGTCTGTATTTCCGAGTTCATATAACCTGGACCTTTTTAAGGCACGAGTGAATAGGCATCTTCTGGGTGAGCTCGCTTCATCGTCGGCCTCATCTTTGCCCCCTGGCTAGATGCTGGCCAAGAGCAATCCCATTTTTAATAAAAAAAAAAAGTATGTCTGTTTTGTTTGCTTCAAAAATTTCGTCAACGATTTCGTGACAGGAGCCACTCCCGAGAACCTGCAATGGGTGTACCTGCTCGGAGACTCGAACCAGGTCTGCCGGTTTGCCTACGGACAGAGCAGCATCATCGTCGACTCTACCATCTGTGCCAGCGCTTATAACGTGACCAGCCAGTCTACTTGCCAGGTAAGCTCCTTATCGTCATCATCATAGATGGGCTTTAACATTAAAAGATCATTTATTTATTTACTTGCTCACGTGGCTTGTTAGACACGACAGCAATTTCCGCTTATGACATGTAAATGTCATATACAGCTTTGTAGGGGGCGCAACAGCGCGCTGGTTTTTATGTTTTCGTTTGTTGGACAAGAGGTGGAACCAAGCGTTATTGTGTATCGTGTAGTACCTATCACACCTTCACCCAAATGTCTTCCTCCCCACATAAAATCCGCAGAAAATGCGCCTATATTACAATTATCATATCGACTTTTGTCGGTAGAGTAACTGTCATCTGGTTCAGTTTTTTCTTGATACTTTGAGCTGCTGTTACGACACTTTAAATTTTGATCCATAAACGCACTTCTCAGTCTTCCCTTGCTCCTTTTATTGACATTCACTTTGATCTTTAAATTCCCTTCTTGGTCTTGTACTGCTTCTTTTACTGGCATTCTCTTTGACTTGATCCGTAAATTCACTTATCGGTCTTTCCCTGCTTCTTTTAGTGATATTCTCTTTGACATGATCTGTAAATTCACGTCTCGGTGCTTCTCCTACTGACATTTTCATCCCTTTATGTTTTTTCATGTCGTATTTACTCATTGTATAATTAAATATATTCCCTCCTATTCTCAATCGTCCTCAACAGCGGTTTCTTCACTCCTATGAAATCTATAACCTCTTATGTTTGTTCTTTTTTCCACGATATATTTTATGTAAGATGCTGGGTTTAAACATTAATTAACCCACAGGGCGACAGCGGTGGTCCTCTAGTAGAGTTGGAAAGAGACGGCAAATACACGTTGGTGGGAGTCACTTCCTTCGTATCCAGCTCCGGTTGCCACACCGACTTCCCTGCGGGTAATTGTTTTTAGTATAATACAATCATATCTAACTGCAGAATATTATACAATAAAATAACTGCCGCACAACGAAAAACTTCCATAAAAATATTTCATGAGTTAAGAAAGACATTCTTGGCCTCTTGAATGTCTGTGCACTGCGCCTCTTGCATTTCTAAATGAAACCTTAACACAGACGCCATTCAGTTGATGATAAAGGACTTTAATTCCTGCCAATCTTTAAAACGCATTGGTCTTTTGCCACCCGAGAAGTTCTATCGCTAAACGTTCGTTGATAAGTACAAGTAATAACAATTATTTAATCGTTGTTAAACAGGATTCATCCGTCCTGGCCACTACCACGATTGGATCACTCAAGTGACCGGCATCAACTTTGACTGGGAGCCAGCATCCTCCTCCGAGGAATCTAGCGAGTCTAGCGAGTCTAGCGAGTCTAGCGAGTCTAGCGAGTCTAGCGAGTCCAGCGAGTCTAGCGAGTCTAGTGAGTCTAGCGATTCTAGCGAGGAGAAGTCTAGCGAGGAGAAATCTAGCGAGGAAAAGTCTAGCGAGGAGGCAGCTAGTGAGGAGGCATCCAGCGAGGAGGCAGCCAGCGAAGAGGCAGCCAGCAGCGAGGAAGCAGCTAGCGAAGAGGCAGCCAGCAGTGAGGAAGCAGCTAGCGAAGAGGCAGCCAGCAGCGAGGAAGCAGCCAGCAGTGAGGAAGCAGCTAGCGAAGAGGCAGCCAGCAGTGAGGAAGCAGCTAGCGAAGAGGCAGCCAGCAGCGAGGAAGCAGCCAGCGAAGAGGCAGCCAGCAGTGAGGAAGCAGCTAGCGAAGAGGCAGCCAGCAGCGAGGAAGCAGCTAGCGAAGAGGCAGCCAGCAGCGAGGAAGCAGCTAGCGAAGAGGCAGCCAGCAGTGAGGAAGCAGCTAGCGAAGAGGCAGCCAGCAGCGAGGAAGCAGCTAGCGAAGAGGCAGCCAGCAGTGAGGAAGCAGCTAGCGAAGAGGCAGCCAGCAGCGAGGAAGCCAGCGAAGAGGCAGCCAGCAGTGAGGAAGCAGCTAGCGAGGAGGCAGCTAGCGAAGAGGCCGCTAGCGAGGAGGCAGCCAGTGAAGAGGCAGCTAGCGAGGAGGCAGCTAGCGAAGAGGCGGCTAGCGAGGAGGCAGCCAGTGAGGAGGCGGCTAGCGAGGAGGCAGCCAGTGAGGAGGCGGCTAGCGAGGAGGCAGCCAGCGAGGAGGCAGCTAGTGAGGAGGCAGCCAGCGAGGAGGCAGCTAGTGAAGAGGCAGCTAGCCAGGAGGCTGCTAGTCAAGAGGCAGCCAGCGAAGAGGCAGCTAGCGAAGAGGCAGCCAGTGAGGAGGCAGCTAGCGAAGAGGAACAGTCTCGTCTCTTCTTTTCTTTCTTCCGCCACGATTTCGGCCGTGTCTAAAACGTGACAATACAGAGGTTTTGAAATAAATTGCGGGCTTCTTGTTCCCACTTGATTAATTCTTTCATTATGATAAAATTATAATGCTATTAAAATATTGGGTAATAATTGAGTTCGGTAATAGTTGTCATCTACAAAATATAACCTTAAAAAGTCAAATATGACATTATTTTTATAGGGATGACAGAACTATCAATAAGTTATTTTAAAACCGAAATATTTAGACATAGACATAGATATAGACATCATCTGTAACTCTTGACTAGGTCGCGCAATAGCCTTGACTTATGTCAAATGTCACAATCATGACAAATATTTGTGGCAATCATTTCTTTTTTAACCGACTTCAAAAATAGGAGGAGGTTCTCTATTCATCGAAATATTTTTTTTATGTATGTTCATCGATTACTCGGAGACTAGTGGATCGATTTAAAAAAATATTTTTTTGTTTGAAAGGGTATGTTTTCTAGTTGATCCCATTGTCACCAAGTCTGGATCTGATGACGGGATCTTGGGAAAACCGAGGGAACTACTCAAATTATATAGCAGGAAGGGCCGAGTGTAAGTATGGAAAAGTTTAGAGTCGGTGTTTTTTTGTTAAAAATTTACTTGTTGGTGGTACAAGCTTTTATTGTCGACTGTATTTTTGGCATAGCATGCCATGCACCTTTTCGTTGAGAGTGTTCCAATAGTCCAAATAAGCGAGTTTATCTTGTGTAGTTTAGGGATATCAACTTTTGTCTCTTCATCAGATCGAAATCAAAATCAAAATTCAATATTTATTCTGCAAATAGGCTACAAGGGCACTTTTACATGTCAAAGCGTGAATTTATACAATTAAAAAAAAACTGACAATCTCACTTAACAATAATCGGCTCGGTGGTGTCAAAATATTGCATTATCGCCGAACTTATACAGGATGTTTTTATTGAATTCCGTTAATTGCGAGGGCACAATCCTGAGATGAAATAAATTAATCTTCTCTAAGACACTAGTATTCCAATTCGTACCATTACTTGATGTGACTAATTTTAGTTTTTTGAGCGGTAATTTAAGCTTGTTTAAGTTGCGATCGTTTCTTTTGAAGTCTTTTAGTCGGTGTAAATAACTTTGTTATCTTCCATCAGACCTACGGCATATATGGCCCGCCCACTTCCGCTTCCTACTCGTAGTTGGCTATTATTTTTGCTGTCTTTCAGTTTTGTTGTTTTCGGTATTACCGAGCTGATCGCGAATTAAGCTCTTTCCAAAGCAATTTGGGCGACTTGCAATCGGTTGATGAGCTGTCAAGTTAGCATCCAAGTCTCGTCTCCATAAACCACCACGGGGAGGACGCACTGTTCAAACGTGTGCCGCTTGAGGTTTTGAGGTTAGGTTAGGTAACAGGCACTCGTTCGTAAGTTAAATAAAAGGTTGATAAATAAAAATAAAAACACTTCCTTTTCTTTTATTCGGTTGACTGAAATCATAACAATATAAGTAATTTTCTCGCACGAGAGCGACGACATAATAAGGTTGGTTACAAGGGGCCCAGGTATGTCCTAAAACTACGACCAAGACCACCGGGGCATGGGCAGCAGTATCCCTGGAGTGCGGTGGAGTAAATGCAATCGCCAACCCACATGCCCATGGCATTTACCCCCTACGAAATTGGGGGAGGCCTCTGTCCAGCAGTGGATGTCCTTCGCCTGATATGGTGGTGGTACTGGAAGGATACACGGAAGCATTGAAAAAGTCCAATATGAATATGCTATCATTAATGACGTTGACGCTAGGATTATATTGTAATCTTCGATGACGTTTTGCAAAACATTAATCTCTTATTGTTAAAACTCTACTTATCGATAAAAGTCATTAACGGATAATTTAATCGTAATTATAGAAGTAGCTATCTGTACGATTACAACATACATATGTATATTAAATAGGTAGCTACTACCTTTTCTTAGTAATGGCACTTACAGCTTCGAAACGGGTAAGAAAATATATTATGTAAGGCATAATACAGGCTGCATGTGGCATGTAATAGGAGCAAAAAATTTAAAGGCTTCCTTACAGCATCAGCATCTCTTGTGTCAAAAAACAAAATATATTTTTTCACTTGGGAGAAATTTTGATCTGAAGTTATGACCTCCAAGTAATAGATCTTGGTACCACGAGATTATAGCGCGGCATTCACTGCTGATATTGAGGTAGCATCTAGTTATGACTCATAATCGTTGTTGTATTTTTGCTTAAAAAGGATATTATTGGGATAAAAAAAAATCAATTGTCTTTTTTTAATAAATAGTTATTAATATAGCTCCAGTAGAGCAAAAAGTACCTACATATAAGCTATATTTGCGAAAATAAAATAAAATAAGCTTGTTTTTCAATTGAAACCATTTGGAAATCATTGCTGGAGAGCTCAATAGTGTACCGTTTAATTATTTGCTCGTATTACATGCCACACCCTGTATACAATACTGCAGAGGCCCGGGAAGGGAGGGACTGGCTGCCGAGTGTGTTATAGACGTCTAGTATTACGATATACGAGGCCGAGTTATGTATAACAAAAATCCAAATGAAATTCTAAGGATTGAGTAATAAAAACATGCGCTGTAGCAGTCGGCTTGGCCGCGGCGGGTGCGGCTGCGCGCCGGCGGTCAGCGCCGGCTATTTCCTATACAAATCCCATTATTGACCTGTTAATTCGCGACACCCGCAAGTCCCGCAACGATGGGTTTCGTTTCGCAGTCTTTACTAGACGCACACTTTTTTTACTTTTCCGTGCATGTTTGCTCAAAACATCATTCCTTGCTTCGGAGGCATGTCATATTGTGTTCCTGCCCAGTCGCAGGTAGGTTTAGAATAGAATAGAAAGATATTTATTCGGATAACACACTATGACATTACAAGTAATACAGCAAAACTTAAGAAACTAAAAATAACAGAGATGTGCTACCGAAAAGGCCTCCACTCAGCAATGCAGTTGACACAGTACTGCCAACGGCGCTGGTTTTCAGTGGATCCAGTAAGGTGTGCGGGATAGCATACTTACCGCAGACTGCGCGACTCGTGTTAGGAGAGATATATAAATGCATAAATGAACAAATAAAATTAGCATAGTTCATTTAAATAATTTATAAATACGGTACTGAAGATAATGTTTGACAGATAGACTACTTATTTTCAAAAGGTTATATGTGTAGGGTGAAAGAGAAAATGATGTTTTTTTATTTATTTTCTAGGGCCTTATTTGGTTATTAGGTTTTGTGGTCATATTTTACGTGACGTTTTTGGCACGTGTAAAACATGAACAAAAAACTGTGTGCTAGCTTGGCTGATGAGTTGGGTCACCAGAGCTGCCGAGGATGTCCACTCCAGTGAGGAATCTGCATTTGTCTTTAGCTGTCAACACAACAAATCCTCAAATCAATCAGTTTTCGGATCTAGCGAACGTCCATATAGGTTAGGTACTGTGTCTGCATACCTTCACTTCAGGTCGTATGCTTGTTTACCACCGCTGTGGTATAAAAAACCTATAGAACATTTATCTTTCATGTCACTGAGACAAGGTATAATCTGGTCCATGTTTTAATTACCTTGGACCCCATTCGACATTCAAAAACTGATGTGCCCGTTATGTCAAAGTGATAACTTAATTTTTATGTCATTGTTTAAAAAACCAAAATGATATGAAAAGTAAAAAATCGAGAAATGATAATTCTAGACTGGTAAAAAATGATATCTTAACGTTATGAGGTATATTGTATGGAAAAGGCCGTATTGGAATACTTGACTGGTGGGAAAGCTTGGACATGGGATATGAAATGTGCCTATTTTCGGATAAATAGTAATTATTAGACGGTGATAATCGGTTTAAACCTACACATCATTAAACTTATGTAATATGCAAGGGTCGGAATTCTCGTAGCACTTTTGAGCTGTCATAGGGACTTCTCATTTATCGACCACCGATATACAAATATATGTCGATAAATACAGAATATTAAAAGTGTAAAGTAAACAACAGGCAGTCTTATCGCGAATGAGCGATCTCTTCGAGATAACCTTTGGATGCCATCTTTTTGGAAATTTTAAATAGGAATTATTATAATAATATTTTATTGTTCCTAATAGGTAAATAATTTGTGGATTTCTTATTACGATGCATTAATTTTAGATTTTTTTTCAAAACATGAATTGCCATTGTACCTAATGATATCATATTACGTAGGTACTGGCCATCAATCTGATGAGATGACCTTTGATTAGTAGTTTTATAGAAATATGCAAACAAACAAACACCGACACTGAACTGAACTAATTAAATGTTAAATTGTTACTCGTAACTATTAACCTTTCATTGTTTTCATTGCATATCTCTATTTCACATTTCAACTACTCAAGTTATCTGAAAGAGATCGCTCTTTAGCGATAAATAATAAATATTAGGGGACATTTTTTACACAAATCGAACTAGTCCCACAGTAAGCTCAATAAGGCTTGTGTTATGGGTACTAGGCGACGATATATTTAATAGATATATACTTAAATACATAGAAAACGTCCAAGTCTCAGGAACAAATGTCTCTGTTCACCACAGAAACAAATGCCCTTACCGGGAATCGAACCCGGGACCTCTAGCTTCGGAGGCAATGACACTACCAACTAGGCTAAACAGGCCGACAATAAGACCGCCTGTTGTTTACCTCTCTGTTAATCTTTAATAACATGTTGTGTTCTATAATGTATCGATATAATATGTAGATCGTAAGTCGATAAATGAGAAGTCCCTATGACAGCTCAAAAGTGCTACGAGAATTCCGACCCCTGGTAATATGTTACGGAAAACGTAGAACGAAAATATAGATGTACAAATATACATATACGTAATCACGCCTGTTTCCCAGAGGGGTAAGCAGAGATCACGGATTTCCATTTGCTACGATCCTGACATACAACTTTCGCTTCATGAACTTTCATAACGTTCTTCATGCATACGCGCCGATTTAGGGTGAAAATCAATATAGATGTTAAGAGGGCGCAGTACGCTCGGTCTGGCTCGGTTCTCCATACAAACGTATTTACCCTCTCATTTTAAAACGCCATGCTAGAATAACATGAAAATTTGTATACACTATGGGATCCGGCATATCTAGGTCGGACCATAGTTTCTGTTGCTAGAAATAGTAAAAGAAAAAAAATACAGCGGCTTTATGAGTTTTTTACGGCTTGTATGAAAACCTTAATAATCGCTGTATTTTTTCTCCATTATAATTTCAAGCAACAGAAACTATGGTTCGACCTAGATATGCCGGATCCCATTGTGTATACAAAGTTTCATGTTATTCTAGCCTGGCGTTTTAAAATGAGAGCATAAATACGTTTGTATGGAGAACCGAACGTACTGCGCAGTCTTAAGTACCCGGAAGTAACGTAATATTAATTCTGAATAGGAGGAAAATCAGTTTACATTGTAAGTACGGATGAGTACGCATATTCGTTTGGTGATGGCAACAGCGGTATCATGACAGTGACTTAGTGGAAAAGTGTGGCTGTGGGTACAACTGTAATAGTACATTACGATACAAGTGCAGGGAACAGGAAATTCGCAACGAGCGGTGATAAATTGAAACACGACCGAAGGGAGTGTTTTAAATCGACACGAGTTGCAAATTACCTCTTCGCACGTGTATCGTACAACGTTTTACAGTACATATGGCTCTTTAAAGTTTCGACATATGCACGTAATGTGCTGATTACCGCACTCGTGCGGTAAAGTATATATACTGTAATAGTACATTACGATACAAGGGTTGTAAAACAAAGAAAGGCCGATATCGCAGATGTTTGAGGCCCGAGCCGCAGGCGAGGGTCATAAACATGCGAGAGAGGGCTTTCTGTTTTACGACCCGTGTTTTGTACTCAACTTTACGTCACCACTTGGCCAAAAAGTGGGTTTTTCCGGACGCGCAGCGTGCGGAAAAACGCGCTTTTTGGCAAGGTGTGGTGTAAAGTATTATAAGTAACATGGGAAAATTGGCTATTCTGAGTTACCTCAAAGTCATATATTTCCACATGAGTACTTAAGTACGTCCATTTCGGAAAGGTTTATAATCTATACAGACTATTTGTGGGAAAACAGCGGATAGATATGACGTAGGTATTTTTTTTGGAAAAACGATAATGCCAGCGGGCCTATCATGGTTGCCATTTTATCACTTATCGTCGTGGGTAAGACATTCGTCGCGTACTGATAAGTATGCGAGTGCGAGAGTGACGGGCGTCTTATCCGCGACGATAAGTGATAAAATGGCAACCATCATACGACCCTGGTATATTCATTCGAGTACGGAGCAAAGAAAGTCGTATCTGGACGTTTGACTTGATCTAACTTGGTGGAAACGAGTAGATATATTGTAACTTAAGTCGGTATATTTTCAGAAATAATAGAGAACCGGTGGGAATGTCTATTGAATTTTCACGTGAGTACGTAGTTTACTAAAACGGCTTGTTGTTGATATATAATTCTGATCTGTTTTGGTTAGAAAAAGTAGATGTATTTGACGTGCGTGTATTTCCAGGAAAAATAGTAAAGCTAGCCGATCGGAATGCCTTTTAATTGCTCACGTCGCGAATTCGAAGGTTACGAAAACGGCTGGGTATATGACATGATATTGATCTGTTTTGATGGGATACGAGCACATGTAGTAGTGTTTTTTCCGGGAAAGATGGTCATTTTTAGCCGGTGGGAATGCCTACTGAATAAGTAAGTAGGTCCATAGGTTACCTACAGTAACGGCTGGCTGTTTGACATGATTCTGATCTGTTTTGGTGGGAAATAGTAGATTACGTCTATCTGAAATGTTTTTTCCGAGAAAATTTGTATTTCGTCAGCCGGTGGAAATGCTTTGTGAATATTCTCGCGATGAACGTCCAGCTGTGGGATCGAGTGGAAAATAAAAATAGGCGCATGTCGTCCGCGTCGTAATGCAGTGGCGGCGCCGCGCATGCGCCACGGGGTTGCCAGCGCAGGGATCGATAAACCGAAAAGAAATGCCGTTTTTATTTTATCATAAGACCGATAAACCAAGACATTGCTGTTTTTATTTATTTATTTACTCCTTAGGCTAACGTTTACAGTCTAGCTAAGCGCTAAAAGCAGTGACATATAAAATACATAAGTAAGTACCAATAAATAGCAAGGAGATCAAAAATAAATTATGTTCGTTATATATAAAGAGAATCCAAGCTATAACCATGAGTAAAAGTTAGCTTCTGTTCTGGATTTAAGCTGCATGAATGGAACTTGGAATGGTGACCTTGATCATGTGGTAAAACTAATATTTTTTTTACATAATAAAGTTTTAATCTGGTATTACCTTCATAACGATGTAGCTGTTTTGTTTTGCCTACATTTTGAAGTGGATACGGTGCTCGCAGCTTGTATGGGTAAGCTGCCCTACACTCAACGTTTTCAATTTTTGTTCCGTTATTTACGCTAGATGGCGATAAAAAATAAGTGAGTAGGCAACGTAAAAAGTGTCCATTTCATATAATTCAGGTACGGTTGTATCCGGGGATACAATCGTACCAAACCTAAAATGAAGGATAATGCGAGAGCGAAAGTTTAAGTGGACTGTATATTTCGACAGTTTCTAGCGCACTTCCCGTGACTTTATACGATGCTTATGTTATCACAGTTGTTGGATAAGATTACGGATTGGCTTACCTGGAGACCTTCCATGCGAAGCTCAGAAGCTGGAGACGGCAGTCCCTCAGGCTAGCCCAGTGCAAGATCTAGATTAAGCGTCTCAGTTCCGCCACTAATGCTGCTCATAGAGGTGAACTCGAGCCAACTCGCAATCTTGTTGTTTTCTTGAGTAAAATAGGTAGTTGATCCACTGCCTTGGCCGGCCCAGCCCAGATAGCGTCAAAAGTCGGGCTACTTTCTAAATTAACCAGCTGTTTTTTATATGAACAACATAAATACTCTTAGCATACTATAGGCGCCACACGTATAAACTTACACGTTGAAACAATGTGATAAACAGGGCCCTCTTCAACTTAGTAGAGGCGCTGGGCACATCAGGATAACCCCATTATTATTAACCCCATATGACCTTGACTTGGTACTATTTTGTTGAAATAGATAAAAAAGTAGGCAGGAGCTATATCTCTCTCTCTGACATCTTAGTCGATTTAGTCTATGACCATCTCGCTCAGTCTTGGTATTATTATTTGACGTCTACTTTCGGGTACTCTGAGAAAATTCCTGATTCCCAGCAAAATTACTACACTGGCAACACCATATTAAAATTGGCGCGCGCGCGAATGCTCCCCCAAGTCCCTTCATCATGGCGGCCGTACGCGCGCGCCCCGCGACCCAATAACCGCACCACTAACAGTGTCACAAAAATGTTATAGTGCATTAAAAAGTGTAGTTTCCTTCGTGTTGGAGTGCGTTTTAGTTGTGTTGCATGATTGAACGCCATGCCGCCGGCAGCGACGGCCGAGGATCGCCGGCCAGCACCGAGCAGTTAACGTCAGTACTGATTGATTTTTGTATTTCGAATTGCTTTTTTTTAATTCTGTTGATACTTATAGACAGCTGTTGCAGCGACTGTCAGCTATTAAAAAAACATTAGAAGTGTATTGTTAATTTAAGTATTTTTTAAAGATTTTATTTTTTTGAAAAAAGTTCTAATTTTAAACTTTATATAAATCCAACTTGGCATTGATAAGAATATTTTCAAAAATTCAGTTTGTAGATATAGCTACATAATCTGTACCTGTTAACCTACAGAGCAATTGCGCCCTTAGGTTAGCTGACGTCCGTCGCGGTATTTTACATTTCGCCGTATTCTCCGAAAATAGCCCTTAAATAATAGCAAACCCAATAATCGAAATACGAAATCTTAACACTGATTTGCAAGATACGACCATTGACAGCTAGGTAAGTTTTCATGCGTCAAGGTCATTAGGTGCCGAGCTTTTTTTTGATCCAATGTATAATTTTAGTCTCATTACTCTACTAATCCTCACCAGTAGACCTATAAAGTCATCACTGTATCGAATTTTCTCAGTCGCGTTCTTCCTACTTAAGGATGATTCACAGTAGGCCGTTCCGTGTCCGGGCCGGCCCGTTTTCTTCTAGAGAAATACGCCGGCCGTTGCGTTTGCTGTCATATAAAACGGGCCGGCCCGGACGCGGAACGGTCTACTGTGAATCATCCTTTATTCGTTATTTTATGCAATTTGAGTTTCACTTCCGCAGAAAGGCCTTTTTAGGGTTCCGTAGTCAACTAGGAACCCTTATAGTTTCTCCATGTCTGTCCGTCCGTCTGTCCGTCCGTCCGTCCGCGGATAATCTCAGTGACCGTTAGCACTAGAAAGCTGAAATTTGGTACTAATATGTATATCAATTACGCCGACAAAGTGATAAAATAAAAAGTGGAAAAAAATATTTTATTAGGGTACCTCCCCTATACGTAAAGTGGGGAGTGATTTTTTTTTTCATTTTAACCCTAACGTGTGATATATTGTTAGATAGGTATTTAAAAATAAATAGGGGTTTACTAAAATCATTTTTTGATAATGTTAATATTTTGGGAAATAATCGCTCCAGAAGTAAAAAAAAATGTGTCCCCCCCCTCTAACTTTTGAACCATAAGTTTTAAAAATATGAAAAAAATCTCAAAAGTAGAACTTTATAAAAACTTTGTAGGAAAATTATTAAGTTCAAAATAATTTTCCTACAAAGTTTTTATAAAGTTCTACTTTAGGTTGTTTGAATAGTTTGAATAGATAGGTTGAATAGTTTTTGAAAAAATTACAAAAATAATTTCTGAACTAAGTTTGTAATTTAACCGTATAAACAGGTGTTTATTGTACCTGTCATTTCTACAAAATCACAATGAAATGACGTGCTTTCAAAGGTTTTGTGTTTCTGTACTTAATATGTCAACTTAATGTGACGGACGGAAAACTACGGAACCCTACACTGAGCGTGGCCCGACACGCTCTTGGCCGGTTTTTTTAAAATACATTACTACAGTCCTTATTTTAAAATGTATATGATTCTTTACATTTAGTATTCTATGTAGGGGAATGCGTGTTAGGAATTTGAATTAATGATAAATATAACTGTTATATTCATATGGTAAATACCAACAAACCCAAGAAAATATTACATTTTCCCTTAATTCTGCTATTTATAAATAAATACATGAAGATCAAATATTACAACGTTTGATAATAGAATCGTGACTTCACTTGTTGCACTTTTCCTACAGAATTAATAACTAACAGAGCTTTTCGCATATAAGTTGCTGATTTGGCTACGGTACTGATCAGTCCCCGGTGGCATGACACAGAAATGTTGTATAGTCGTTGCGTTTCAGTTTTGTCCAATCCACTTAATGGAACTACAGCTTTATTTAGTAAAACCGCATAAACATCAAAATGACCATATTGTAAATGTAGTTAAAGCCACCAAGTTTAATTGAGTATAGACTTACAGCAATAATAAATCTACAAGTATGTTATTGAGCTACAAATTGTAAAAGAAAAAATATACAGCGGTTTTTCGAGTTTTTTACGGCTTGTATGAAAACCTTAATAATCGTTGTATTTTTTCTCTCTTATAATTTCAAGCAACAGAAACTAATTTCCGACCTAGATATGCCGGATCTCATTGTGTATACAAAGTTTCATGTTATTCTAGCATGGCGTTTTAAAATGAGATCATAAATACGTTTGTATGGAGAACCGAACGTACTGCGCACTCTTAAATCTATGTCACTACAGTTTAACTACAGTAAGCCGCGGACGGACAGAGGGATATGACGAAGCTATAGGGCTTCCTTGTGCCCTAAAAAATCACGGAACTTTCATTTTCCAAAAGCAACTGAATCTTAGCAGTACGAGGTCGCTACGCGCGTAGGCCTCTTGTCGTAGCGCAGCGACGTCATCAAGTTAATTTGCTCCGTAGACGTTTATTTACGACCGGCTCATGCTTAGGAAAGTGCAGGCCAGGCAATCATGGCTAGACAGTAGCAGGTATGCTGTATTTTGACCCTCATTTTTGTCTTTCGTGTTTCTAATTCTATAAAGCGTCAAACGGCATGTAAATCGATAGAGCAGGTAATGAAACCTGGCCAGACGAGTTGGCTCGTGGCCAGCGTTGCGCAATGTTTCAACGATCAGCATAAGTTTTGTTTATAATAACAATAAGTTTGTGGTTATTATAAACAGAAATGATTTAATCCCTGAACTCAAATGGCAGTGGGCGAGCCACATTGCATGTAGAACCGATGGCCGTTGGGGCGGAGTTTCTCGAATGGCGACCACGTAGCGGAAGGCGTAGTGGGTAGATCAACCCCAAGGTGGACTGATGACCTGGTAAAGGTCGTGGGAGTCTGCTGGATGCGGGTGGAGCAGGACCAGTCATTGTGGCATTCTTTGGAGGCCTATGTAAGCGATAGGATTTTATTGCCGATCATCCTTAATAATGAGTATTCATGACTCACTTCAGCAATCATACGAAAAAAATCAATGTATTAATATACTGATGCCAGTACGAGTAGATTAAAAATAAACTCGTATGACAACTATATACTTATGTACCTAAACTACTTATGTACCCTAACATTACCTACTTATGTGCTTAGAACCTAAATGGTCGCGTACGGTACGGTTTCAGAGGAATTTCCTCCCTCGGACGCTCCGATTGTGGAATGAGCTCCCTGCCGAGGTTTTCCATGGGGTTCTTCAAGGAAGGAGTGTATAAATTCTTAAAGGGTCGGCAACGCGCATGTGACACCCCTAGGAGTTGCAGGCGTCCATAGGCTGCGGTGACCGCTTACCATCAGGCGGGCCGTACGCTTGTTTGCCACCGATGTGGTATAAAATGTACTATTTCACGACTAAAACAGCAATATACTTATTTCGACATACAACGGTTGGTTCAATATCTTGTGTGTGTCGACATACGCTAGTGTCACTCTGTAGGGGGCAATGTGCCCTTAGGGTTGTCTCTATTTTTGCGCTTTACTAACCGATTTCAAGATTTCAAAAGAGGAGGTTATCAATTCGGTTGTATTTTTTTTTATGTTTATTACTCCGTAACTCCTTCATTGCTTAACCGATTTTGAAAATTCTTTTTGATTGTAAGTATATATATATAGGAATTGAGGGAACTCCTCAAATCTTGAAGGCAAATATATAGTGATTTTTGTGTTTTTATCAACAAATCGCGAATTTTCATACAAAAATGTGACATGATGAAGTGGAACTGCTGATGATGATCAGAACAGAATTCTTTAACGACGAAAAGTTCACGGTTGGCGATTTGTCCTCCTAGCTGTGTTTGTTAAACAAGTTCTATTTTCACGATTAATTTTTGTCATGGTAAACATAAAACAATTAGAATATTGTCAAGGCGCTGTGCATGTTTCAAGGAGGCATATGATTGCAATGTTAATTCTCACTTGGCCTTTTCGGAGTTGATATTTGGTCTAAACAGCCTTGTATTGGTTCTCAATCGCAAGCAAACTCGTAAAAGGTTACTATACCGAACCTGCGCGAGTTACGACGATGTTTTTGTAATTTTTGTTCGACAACGTTGTTTGATCTATAAATGGCGACATATTTGTGGCCCATTCAAGTCTATTAATACACGAACACGCTTGACGGCGCTGGACTTCGAACCGCGCGTCTTTAGTACAGTTTGCTTAAATATCTACGATATTTAAAATATTAAACAAAATTGACACTAACTTTCTGGGAGCGTTCGTAGCCCAGCGGCGCCCGCGTACCGAGTGCGGTATGTGAGGCACTCACTTGAGAAGTGGGGTCGAAGTTGCACCACGTCCGTAGGGAGTACCCACAGTTACCCTACACGTGACAGGTGGTGCTAAAAGTGCAACAAACTGGCAACCGTACTTGTCTTCTCAAAGATCTCACGGTTCGAAAATATTTAAATGCCATACGATTAATAAAATATACTAACATTCTTATGAATGGCTCCTGGCTCCCAGGGACCAGTGGCGGTACGGCCTTAAAAGCCCAAAAGCCAGGCTTGCGTTACTAAAATTAGCAAAAACCAAATATATGTACGACTAATTCTTTTTTCCATTTCAAACTAACTTAAAATCCGCGCGACGGCGCCTGATCTGTATATTCTATTCACCTTGGTCGGGGTAGTAGTACAAAATTCGACGTAGCAAGTAAGTGGCGCTACTGCCGCGCGAAACGAGCGGTCTTAAGACGATAGAGTTGAGACACGGGCTAGTCATCTCGCTCGCACACGAGGGATTGCAAGCGGGCTTTAATGCTGATATCTTTTCTCTCTTTCTTATCTATGAAAACTGCTACAAAACGAGAGATACGTATCTATAGCTAGATCTAGCAAATAGTTTGTGACTAGAAGCCCGGCTTTCGACGTGAAGTTATCAACAGATGTTAGTCAAATGCGAATTTAGCGCGTGCGCGTTCATGACTGGATGGATTGTGATGCTAACTTCATTGATTACAATTATGTACATTACTTGAAACTGAACAATTTGTTTGAGCGGATAGTGTTTTGTATTAAAATGTTTATTAAAGTGGAAAGTGACGATGGATGAAGTCGTTCCGTGTGACGATTTAAAATGTGCACAAGTTATCGGCGTAGAAAAGGTAGGCACGCTAAACTTTTCACAAAAAAGCAACTTATTTTTTCACCGAAACCTACGCCTGACTTGAGTATTTCTCAGATAAGCAAGTCACATAAACGACAATGTCAAAGATCGGTGCGATTGATGAGATGTCTGTACAATTTATCTAGTAATAGCATGCCTTCAGTGTGTTTTGTTGGTCTGTCCTGTCTACGCCACACCAGTTAGTGATAATGAAGAGTGAAGATTTACTAGTATGGTAATATGGCAAGGTATCAAGGTAGGAGATAAATTTAATGATATTGTGTGTGAAAAAAAAATACATAAATGTATCCCTCGGCTTGCCCTTCTCTGCAACCCTAGGCACGCCACTGCCAGGGACCTCCGTATTTTCATGGCTTGCTATGGCTCGTATCAATAATAACAAGGTTTACCGAAATAGTTATCCCATATTTACTTCAAAACTCACTTTCTTCAAGTTATATTTGTCGGCCTGTTTAGCCTAGTTGGTAGTGACGCTGCCTCTGAAGCTAGAGGTCCCGGGTTCGAATCCTGGTAAGGGCATTTGTTTCTGTGGTGAGAAACATTTGTTCCTGAGACTGGGATGTTATCTATGCATTTATGTGTCATACAATTAGCTCGTAAGTAAGCTTATTAACAATATTGTTCACGATTTCGGTGTCGATACAAACCCGATAGGACACTTTTCCGTTATAACAATGTATCAATTTTCTATTGTAAATAAATAAATAAAAAATAATAAAAATGTGCGTATATATCTATTAAATATATCGTCGTCTAGTACCCATGACACAAGCCTTTATTGAGCTTACTATGGGACTAGTTCGATTTGTGTAAAAAATTGTCCCATAATATTTATTTATTTATATATTATTTATTTATTTATTTATATGGCATCAGACTTTAACAATTTTGAAAATGATTGAAAATTTAAATCTCTCTTACGTTTTATATAGAAAACTCCCGTGAGTTTGAGATATATAAAATACATATAATGAAACGAGTCACTTACGTCTTTAAGGTCGAATATCGCTCGACATTTTTCAGAACGATTCGCGGTCCTTAATCATGAGTACCTCTCTCGGCAGCGATTCTAAAAGACGTGAGTGACCCGTTTCATGATATTTTAATATCTCTCTTACGTTGTTAAAGACATGGCGAAACTATAAGGGTGCCTAGTTAACTACGGAACCCTAAAAAACAAGCCTACGGACTACCTGATGGTAAGCATACACTGGAGCTTGCACGCTTGGGACTCTATAAAAATTACAAGCGCGTTGAACACCCTTCACTGACTTAAGGATTCGTCATGTTGACATCTAGTTGCAACAAAAAAGTGACGTCACACTTTCGATGGCAAACAGTGGCCATTTTTCATCGTGTTTATTTAAAATCCTCAAAATTAGCAAAAATAAGTTGAATTCACGCGAGATGATGATGCAGTGAACGAAAACGAAACATAACGAATCTAATTACTCATTGCATTAAATGTAGAAGAAGAACAGAAATTAGAATTCTGCGTCATGAAACATTCTACAACATAAAATTTTGACAGACTCCTTGAGACTTTTTCTTGTAACATAACGCCAATGTTCGCTTCTTTTTCGTGAAAATACGTATATCTAGTAATAAAGACGGTAAGTATTAGGCGTCTGTTTGCAGACCCAAACAGGTGCCGTCGCCCACTGCCTGCGTCACGCTTGTCATTGAAGGCAATGACGCTCCGGCTTACGCACTACTATCACAGAATACCTAAACAATAATATTAATAGTACCTACGTACATCCATGTTATTCACAATGAGTAAAATTTACAGATAACTGCTTGTCTGGCCCCCATTTCACCCACTTACATACGGTCTGGTCTGTAGCGGACAATTAGCTCCTACACTTGACTTGTAGTTGTTGGAGTGCGGAGAAAGATAGTTGAAGTTTATAGAAGTTTAATAACGTGAAATAATGTGAAGATACCACCACCACCACCACCATATCAGCCCTAGGACGTCCACTGCTGGACATAGGCCTCCCCCAATTTCATGGGGGGTAAATGCCATAATCGCCACGCTTGGCATGCGGGTTGGCGATCGCAGTATCTCCACCGCATTCAAGGAATGCTGCTGCCCATTCCCCGGTGGTCTTGGTCGTAGTTTAAGGACATACCCGGGTCCAATGACCCGATGATGATGTGAAGATACAGTTTAAATTAATATTTGGTTTATTATTGTATGGATGTGTATAGTTTTCCGTTTAGTAATGCATTGTTCAATTATAATTTTACACTTTATTCATGTTCGTTGCCGCGCACCTCAAAGTAGGTCGCAAGTCAGCATAAAGAAATGTACGGTGACGAAACCGTACACGGTCAAAGACGATATTAGATGACGCGAGCATACAATAGTACATTAGGATACAAGTGCAGAGAACAGGAAAGTCGCAACGAGTGGTGATAAATTAAAACACGACCGAAGGGAGTGTTTTAAATCGAAATGAGTTGCGTATTACCTATTCGCACGTGTTAGTACAACGTTTTACAGTACATATGGCTCTTTAAAGTTTCGACATATGCACGTAATCTGCTGATTACCGCACTCGTGCGGTAATATAGCACCATATGTACTGTAAAACATATTATAACATTAGGAGTACAGTCAGCATCAAAAGTAGCTTAGCATATGAACAGGTCAAAAGCTCTTATTCCCTTGTAATAAAGACTTTTGAACTTTTAATGCTGACTGTACCTATAAATAAAACTCGGGTAACAAATAGTTGCATAACATCACGCTTCAACTTAGTTTTGGTAATTTTAAGTATTTTAAATACATAAATATGAAAAATGGCCCCTGTTTGCACATCAAAATAGTGACGTCACTTTTTTGTTCTGAATTTGCCAAGTATTGGGCAAGTGCTGGGCATTGGAACGTCTACCATACCTGTTTATGTTTATTTTATATTTTCAGGGAATCAATAAATTTTTAACAAAAATACCGACTCCAAACATTTCCATACTCACACTCGGCCTCTCATGCTATATAATTTGAGGAGTGCCCTCAATCTCTCCAAGATCCCATCATTAGATCCAGATTTGATGACAGTGAGACCAACTAGAAAACATACACGTTCAAACAAAAAATCTTTTTTTGAAATCGGTCCAATAGTCTCCGAGTAATCGGTGAACATACATTTAAAAAACCCGAGGAATTGGGAACCTCCTCCTTTTTTGAAGGCGGTTAAAAAAGACTGTCCGATAATGTTATTCTCATAATTTAGCAGTTCCCGAAAACAGTATCTCTTGAAAGAAATATTATGCTATATTTCATTTGAAAAGTTGGCAAACATGTATTCAAAAGAATTCTCACGGAAACAGTTTTTCGGGCTTAAAAGGAATCATGAAACGCACTTGTGATTCCTCTGGAGTCGCAAGTGTCCATAGGCTACAGTGTCTGCTTACCATCAGGCAGGCTGTAAGCTTGCTTGCCACCATCGTTGTATATAAAAAAACGATGAATTTCGAGCTTTCTGTGGCTTTTCCTCTATGCTCTGCAGCACGGGTAGCACAAGACGGCGTGCGAGCTATATCGCGCGAGAGATAGACTATCCGTCTCTTTCCGTTTGTACTCATTAGATCGAGACGGATAATCTATCTCACGCGCGATATAGTTCGCGCGCAGTCTTGTGCTAGCTGTGCTGGTCTATCACAAGACGCCACTCGATATAGCTCGCGCGTGAAAATGCGACATAAGACGCAACATAGCAAATTCGTAGCACAAGACGCCTCTTATATCGCTGTCAAATGTCAAAGCGACATTTTGTTTGTCAGTGATGGGATTGGACAGGATGCTCTCAAAATCCATACCACGAGTCTCGGTCGCGTTTATGTCACTTATCTCATCAGCCGCGTGAGCCATGCATGTGTTGAAAACTGATTTTCAATGGAGCGTAGATCTAACAAGGTCTACAGTAAATATATTAGCTATAGGTACTGCTTTAGCTAATGTTTACTGTGTTTAGAGATAGAACATCCGTCGAAGTAACCGAACACTGTCATTGATGATGAGATAAACTGGAGATTAGAGGTGTAGTATATTTTGTTTGCCGCTACTCAATCTCTATCACCACCACCACCACCATATCAGCCAAAGGACGACCACTGCTGGACATAGGCCTCCCCCAAATTCACGGGGGGTATATGCCATAATCTCCACGCTTGGCATGCGGGTTGGCGATTGCAGTATCTACACCGCACTCCAGGGATGCTGCTGCCCATCCCCCGGTGGTCTAAGTCGTGATCTCTATCACATGTCAATGTATTTCACGCACCTGCTTTCCACTACAGCCGCATTCATATTTGTCTGTCGCGTTGTGTTGGACCCGGGTATGTCCTAAAACTACGACCAAGACCACCGGGGGATGGGCAGCAGCATCCCTGGAGTGCGGTGGAGATACTGCGATCACCAACCCGCATGCCAAGCGTGGCGATTATGGCATATACCCCCCGTGAATTTGGGGGAGGCCTATGTCCAGCAGTGGACGTCCTTTGGCTGATATGGTGGTGGTGGTGGTGGTTGTGTTGTGACGCATCAGAACGGTATCGGTTTCATACATTTCATGCTGATCTGATCACATCTGATGCTGTGTGAATCAGAGAAATGTGAACGCAACCATAATAAATATTACTTTTTAATCTATTTTTTGTATCAAAAATAAATAAATATTATTTTAGACAATTTCGTCACCCTACAACGCACAATGTTATGTTATTCCTTATAGGTTTAGGTTTGGTTTGACCGTTACCTACCTTTTATTTATTTATTTTATTTATAAGAATATACATACTTAGTTGGCTATGAAATAAAATAAAAAAACTAAAAAACCTTACAAATAAAAACACAATCTAAAAATACTAACCTATACCTACCTAATGGCTGTGTATTACAAAAACCGGCCAAGAGCGTGTCGGGCCACGCTCAGTGTAGGGTTCCGTAGTTTTCCGTCCGTCACATTAAGTTGACATATTAAGTACAGAAACACAATTGAAAGCACTTCATTTCATTGTGATTTTGTAGAAATGACAGGTACAATAAACACCTGTTTATACGGTTAAATTACAAACTTAGTTCAGAAATTATTTTTGTAATTTTTTCAAAAACTATTCAACCTATCAAGTTCAAAATTATTTTCCTACAAAGTTTTTATAAAGTTCTACTTTTGAGATTTTTTTCATATTTTTAAAACTTATGGTTCAAAAGTTAGAGGGACACATTTTTTTTTACTTCTGGAGCGATTATTTCCGAAAATATTAACATTATCAAAAAATGATTTTAGTAAACCCCTATTTATTTTTAAATACCTATCTAACAATATATCACACGTTAGGGTTAAAATGAAAAAAAAATCACTCCCCACTTTACGTATAGGGGAGGTACCCTAATAAAATATTTTTTTCCACTTTTTATTTTACCACTTTGTCGGCGTAATTGATATACATATTAGTACCAAATTTCAGCTTTCTAGTGCTAACGGTCACTGAGATTATCCGCGGACGGACGGACAGACGGACGGACAGACGGACGGACAGACATGGCGAAACTATAAGGGTTCCTAGTTGACTACGGAACCCTAAAAAGAACACCGCCTCAAGCAGGTCAGACTGCGGCATGGACCCCATTACACAGGCGGCATTACCTCATTACCTTTTTTTTATTGTTTCCTTAAATTAACACTTACACTCAGCTACACGTGTTAACCGAACAGGATGCATTATATGTAATACATAGCTAGGTAATTATAATAACTTAAATACTATCACTTATACTACATTTCTCTAGTTTGGCGTCGAGATAGATTCCAGGTACCTGCTGCTTTTAGATATACCCACAGTTTTTAAGAATCTAGGTGTCCATTGTCCATAGTCAAGTAAACAGTTTAGTGAATATATGTTGCATCTCCTAGACTCGGTGGCGCTCATACTTGGCACGCGCCCACCGAAGGTCGGCTGAATAATACAACCAATCAATATGCTGCCGATTTCTGCGTTGTTTACTTATTTAAAGTGGAGCCGTACAAATTATCCTGTCCTATACCTTACACATAAACGCTTACTTCTTTTTTATTTATTTATTCCAAAAAAGTGACGTAAAACTTAAGTAGGTAACACAAATTTTCGCCAAACTGCTTAGCAGTGCTTAATTTTTACTTATAAAATGTTTTAAAATCAAAACATGTTAAATTATTAATGTAACCTAACTGATTGCAGGATACGGTATTTTAGTTAAAGTTTTAGCTAGTAACGAAGTCTTTTTGTGTGTAGTACAATGGAAGCAAAAAATACACACGTTATAACTTGAAATTCGATTCAGAGTGATGTATAAAATACGAGTTCACATAGAAAATAGCTTATATAAATGAAAGTTTTTTTAACTGATAAGGACCCTAACGTTCCTATCGCGTTGTTTGGGTTTTTGAGTTAAAGGAAGTCTGAATCCTAGTCAGAATAACCACAGTATTGCGAAATATTTTCGTTGAAGAAAAAGAAGCTTATTTTGCCAACTATGACGTGCACAAATCTGAAGTTTACACTTGTCACTAATAGTGGAAGCGTGCTGGGTCCATAACCTAATAGAAACAATAATTTATATCGACAAATATTCTAGTTTATTTGGAAGGCAAAATGTATATCAACAACAAACGAGGTGATAGTCAATTTTTTACATTATATGTACGACAGATGTCCAAATGGCGTAGACAAACTAAGATGAGGTTTTATGTCTATATTTCAACAGGCACACATGGATGCGCGCTTGACTACGACTTTTAGTTTAATCTATCCCCATTAAGCTGGATTATAGCTGACATGCTGTGCTTTGATGCCTGTTACTAAATTGTACTAAATTCTGCGCTAGATTCCATCGCCCAGTTTCTTTCCATTCTTCGTTTTTCTAGGATTGCTCCTACGCTGCTCCAGCTCCAGGGGATGCGCTGTATTGAGAGTCACGGACCTGAATGTCTTAACTGTCAACAAAACGAATCCTCAAGTCCATAAACGTCGATGCGCGTGTGATTCACTTTAAGTCTAATAGCGCCATAGGTTACGGTAACTGCTCACGATCAGGCCGTATTAAACATGTTTGCCAGTTGGTCACTGTCGTTAAAAAAATACGAGTTAAAAAAAAAGGAACGCGCTGAACGATCAACTTCACAACCAAACTTATATTAGTAGCGTTATATTTGACAGCAAATAAATAAAAGTGACGCGTTCCCCTCGCCATAATCAAATGGGCGCTCCCTAAAATCGCACCCCACGACCTGAAGCCCTACCACGAAACGCACTTGCTTAATCGAGCGACATACTTCGTTTTCGGTTCGCGGCAGAGGCCCTCTCGAATCAAAGGCCGTTTAATCTATATTTAATAATTTGCTCAGAGTTACACGGTGGTAAGTAAATCTCAAAAAAATTGTATACCATACCTTAGAGATGAACAAATTATTTACAGAGTAAAATAGTACGAGTATGACTAGGAACATGAAAATGGCCCCATGTTGGGCGCCAAATAATACATCATTTATCAACAAATTAAAAATATGAAAGTAATCCCGTTTCTTGTTTATTACCTTTACACACCAAAGCGAAGTAGATGATGAAATTTAGTATGAAAATATGGGACCCGTAAGGGGTATATAAAAATATAAGGGGTTTGTATAGGTATTTGATAAACATTTTTTTATCCGAAATAATACTACCTTTTCTATCAAATATATATATTTCTGAATAAGCTCATACACCTTATTCACCTATATTTTCTACAAAAAATCATAATCAATGTTTTTAACAATCGGATGAATTGGACAAATAAATTTAAACACAGTTACATCCTTTTTTTTCCGCAGAAACCGTCTGGCAAAAAAGCCCCATGTTGGGCGCCACTTTTACTAAAATTAATTGTAACCTTCATAAAGTTACCTCGAGCTCGTTGAAAGCCTCCATCGAACATATTGGAATCTAATCACCATATTTTAGGCAATAAATAACAGAACAAGCCCACTATGAATATAGTCTATCCAATTATGCAGATCGCATCAGTCTCATTTGATTAAATAATATCATTTGCTGACTCGAAAGGTTATTAGTGGTGTTAAGGTGAAATGAATGCCAAAATCAATGCTTTGCCTACACATGGAAAAGGTTTTATAAACAGGTCATCATTATGAACTGTCTGGCTTTATCTGGCTCCCATATTATGATTTATGTGTGTGTGTGTGTGTAAGCTCGCCTTTGTACGTCTACTTTTTAGTCGTTTCTCATTTTGACATGTTTTATGTACAATAAAGCAATACATGCATACATACTCATTTATTATGTGTATACGACCTCAAAATTGTATGTTGTGTAGCGTTCCGTGGGTCACGTACGGTGCTGATGAAAACCAGCGCTGCAGGTGTCTGAAACCTCGACATAATGCTGTAACAGCAACCGATTCACTGCCACGTAGACACACGTTATGTGTTCTATGTGACTTTTCTTCCTTTTGTATCTGTATGTCTTTTGTTTAGTGCAGTGAGTGAAATGTCTTTCTTTTTCTTCTTCGTCTTAAAGAACTAAGAAAGAACTCCCTAAATTGTCAATTTCGTATTACTATATTATTACCATTGCCATTGTCATGATTGATGTGGGGCTAGCACTATAACTATACTGACTAAATCACAAGTTAATGAACTCATGCCAGCCCTATTTCACTTGTGTAAAGCCCGTAGTTGGTATTCCCAAAGCATGAATAATAAAAGCAAGTAAGTGTTCCACCACGATAACAAGACAGATAGGTAGTGCCTTAATCACAACCTTCGTTGCATACGATTAGGCTCTCCATATACAGTTCGGCGGGCAGGTTACACAGATCATCATAATCATAATAGCCTTTATTGTCGAAACTAAAAAAGTATTACATTTAATTTATACAAAATTTACTTAATAACTAACACATCGGTTTGTCCGGATTAGTGTTCAGCGTGTCTTCTGACACAGGCCTCTCCAGGCTGTTTCCATTCCTCTCTATTAATGGCTTTCCTGGTCCAGGTGGCGCCCCCTATAGACTTAATGTCATCCATCCACCTTTTAATTGGTCTACCTCTTTTTCTGTAACCATCTCGTGGGTTGCCACGGGTGGTTCTGTAATTATTTTGGTCCATTTTTCCTTACTATCCCGTATCATATGTCCTGTCCATTGCCATTTTAACTTTCTTACTTTCTTAATTACGTCTTCTACTTTTGTTTTTGCTCTTATTTCTTCTGGTCTTTTACAATCTTTTAATGCGATGTTCATCATACTTCTTTCTATTCCTCTTTGGCAGGTTCTAAGCTTTTGGAGAGGTTTCTGAGTCAGTGCCCAAGTTTGGCAAGTTTGGGATTACACAGATAGACGAACAAATTTGACGGTGGAATTCAACTCACCTATCCCTAGCAGTCCCATATATTGTGTATGGAGTAGCTGCGCGCGGAATTCAGCCTGTATGTGGCTGCTTTATTCTACGGTTGCCGGCCTTCGCAGCCAGCGCCGCGCTGCGCAGGTGTGGCGCGACCTTTATTTAGGGATATTGTTGCGGAGTTAAGTAATATTAATGGGTACCATTTACTTTAGTAACTGCATGCTTGTATTGAAATCGGTTTTGCTAGTTATCCAATAGAGGCTTGGCTTTTCCTTGGGATCTAATAACTGTTTAAAGTGATAGCGTTATGAGCTTTGACGCCAATTTATATGAAATGTTTTTGGTGGGATTATACGACAAGACGCGAAGTGGCTATGATTATCGTTTTAAGTGATTGACAAGTTCATGTCTTTATGTGAAACTTTTTACCCGACTGCGCCAGAAGGAGGGTTATGTTTTTCGAGAGTATGTATGTATGTATGTATGTATGATTGTTTGGCACGCTCTGCAGCCTGAACGTATCGATGGATTTTAGCTTGAGTAGTGTCGTTAGATTCGTATTTACTGTGAGAGTGACACTGGGTATACCAAAATAATAAAAACTCAAAATGGCGGATTTTTGGCGCCAAATTCCAAATTATACAGAAACGCAGTCGGGTTTTATTTTTTTATTTATTCGTCTTGTTTAGTCTGTGTTTGTATCAGAATGAAAACTGGTAGTATTTTGTTATTGATTAACACTTCTTCGGGTCGAATCGTATTCCAAGTTTAGCCAATGAAAAAACATTATTCACATCTGTAGAATTCATTCGTAGCTACTTCCCCGACTTTCCCTAAATATCTACCGTGTCATTCCGTCCCCCAGGGCGGTTCAAAGTCCTTACCTTTGTACAATTGAATCGTTGAACTTTGCCCATCGATCTGTGGCAATCAATGACGGCTATGGCCTTGAGACTGTGTCGCAAACACCATAAAAATACAAAGGTAAGTACTGCGGAGTGAACTACTAGGGTTACACGATAATTATTATAACCACAGAACAGAAAAAAACAGTATTGAAGTGAACAATATCGTGGATTACACAATTTTTTGGGTGTTGCTTCAATATTTGTCGATATTCACGTGATACATATATAGGATGATTCACAGTAGACCGTTCCGTATCCGGGCCGGCACGTTTTCTATGACAGCAAACGCAACGGCCGGCGTATTTCTCTAGAAGAAAAAGGGCCGGCCCGGACACGGAACGGCCTACTGTGAATCATCCTTATATCGCGTGATGGTGGGACCTCACTTCCGGTTGCGTATTTGCGTTGCATGTTTGCCTCCCTTTCTTTTGCAATATTATTAATAACCACGCCATAATCTCACCAACATATGACGTCGATGTCTTCAAGGTAACAGTGAATAGGCATCTTCTGGGTGAGCGTCTTAAGACGGCGCAGTACAATCGGTGTGGATCGGTTCTCCATACAAACGTATTTAGGCTCTCATTTTAAAACGCCATGCTAGAATAACATGAAAGTTTGTATACACAATGGGATCCGGCATACCTAGATCGGAAATTAGTTTCTGTTGCTAGAAATTGTAATATAAAAAAAATACAGCGGTTTTTTGAGTTTTTTACGGCTTGTATGAAAACCTTAATAATCGCTGTATTTTTTCGCCATTATAATTTCAAGCAATACGAGTAGAAACTAATTTCCGCCATAGACAAGCTGGATGCCATTGTGTATACAAAGTTTCATGTTTTATTTATTTTATTTTATTTATTTGGGGCATCAACAGCATTACAGAAAAGAAAATACAAGACTGAGACTGATGTTATTCTAGCATGGCGTTTTAAAATGAGAGCATAAATACGTTTGTAAGGAGAACCAAACGTACTGCGCCCTCTTAACTTTCCATCAGGTTAGACTAAGGTCAAACGCAATCCCATTTACAATTAAAAAAAAAAGATAAAAATAACCGTGTAACAGGCCCCATACAGTTTATTGTTGATATGGGTATTGTATCTTCTTGCGCTTTATGTTCACGTTCAGAGGGCCTACCGCGAACTGAACGAAATACCTGCCTCTCTGTCGCTCGAATATATATATTTTTTTAAATGGGATTGCTCTTGGCCAGCATCTAGCCAGGGGGCAAAGATGAGGCCGACGATGAAGCGAGCTCACCCAGAAGATGCCTATTCACTCGTGCCTTAAAAAGGTCCAGGTTATATGAACTCGGAAATACAGACGCCGGCAGAGAATTCCAAACCTTAGAAGTGCGCATTATAAAAGAAGAAGCAAAGCGCTTGGTTCGAACTAGAGGAATTTCGACCAGGTAAGGATGGTAGCCAGCCGTACGTCTGGATGTCCGATGGAAGAAGGGGGAAGGCGGTATGAGCTCATGGAGCTCCTGAGCACACTCACCGAAGTACAATTTGTAGAAGACGCACAGACACGCTACTTTGCGTCGATGTGCTAAGTTCTGCAGCTTATTTCCCACAAAAAAAAAAAAATATTTTTTATTTATTTATATGCAAGTCCGGTTTGTGAATAACACCCCTGTACGTGGGGCCATCATGGGCCATTGCGTGGTTCCGTTTCGGCAACATAGTGGAGGAGGCCCAACCGATTTTACGCTGGTGGACTGGCTGAAAAAAATAGATTTAGCTTTGTAAAGCACACAAGAGTATTTTTCAAGGCCGAACGATAATAGGTAATAATAAATAACGGCTTTATTGTTAAGGGCCTAAGGTTACATATATAGGAGCTACTTGGGGCTGTGCATATATTTATGATCTCTACTGTACGAAACTTTTATCACCCATCGTTTACGTCGGGGGTAACAAATAGCTAATTATCTACCCCATCCTGTGCTAACCGATACCCCCAACACAGTATAAACATTATCTTTTAATTAACTCGGGTTTACGGCTGAGACGTCACGGCAATCAACCATGATCGAGGCCGAAACCCTGACACACCCTGCAGCCCTAGCGTTGTTTTCCTGCTACAGTAATACAGTATACAGGGGTGGTGGAAAAAACCGTTTTGATATTAAGGTAAAAATCGATTTTAAAAGCTTTTTGATCACTGCTGATATTGAGGTAGCATCTAGTTATGACTCATAATCGTGGTTGCATTTTTGGTTTAAAATAATATTTTTGGGATTTTTTTAAATTTTTTTAGTAATTTTTTTGTGTATTTTAAATAAATAGTATGTATATTAATATAGCTAACTGGAGCTCCAGTAGAGTAAAAAAGTACATATAAGCTACTCGTACTTTTGCAAAAAAAACTTATTTTGTTCAATTAAAACCATTTGGAAATAATTGCTGGAGAGCTCAATAGTGTACCGTTTAATTTTTTGCTCCTATTACAGGCCATACCCTGTATATATACTAGGCGACGAAATACATACTTATATAGATAAATAAATACTTAAATACGTCTTTTTTGGTAGCCGCCACCTATGTTGGTAGCCGCCAAAGTGTAGGTATATAGTTGTATGAAAGCGGACTCTATTTTATTGTGCTAGGTAATACATAATTTTCATACACATGGAAATTAACTTCGTAACGCTTAAATATGCATTTATATTGGCGTGCTTTGTTTATTTGAAATCCCGTGAAGGCCTCAACCTTTGAGTGGGGTATAAGATTAAAGGGCCTAAGGCGAGTACGAAAATGTTTACAATACAGTCGGCTTTTGTTGAAACTTGTTACATGTCAGTTGTGGCTTGACTGTTCTTGTCGTCTCGTTTGACGGCTGCCCGAACAAAATCTCGTTTAACAAAGCTGGGCCTGAATTAAAATCGATTTCCGACTGTTAATCTTAGTCTAACCGGTATAAGTTTGTCCGCTTATAGCAAGAACCAAGTCATAAGGCGCGCGGATTAAGGATGATTCACAGTAAACCGTTCCGTGTCCGGGCCGGCGCGTTATTTTCTTCTAGAGAAATACACCGGCCGTTGCGTTTGCTGTCATAGAAAACGTGCTGGCCCGGACAAGGAACGGTCTACTGTGAATCATCCTGTAAGCAATAATAACCGCTCGGTCAACTACGTAAGAGTATTTACGCGCGTCATATCAATTGAGTTCTCCTATACCTGTACGATTACACCAAACGGTCTGTTTCTCTTCTCTTCTCTTTCCTTTTCTATACTCTTTTTTTATTTTCCCCTATCCTAATCACTGTCCGTGTTTCTTTCATTTCCCTGCATCTTTGTCTCGGCTTTTTTTTTACCACGTCGGTGGCAAACAAGCGTACGGCCCGCCTGATGGTAAACGGTCACCGCAGCCCAAAGGCCAAACTGAGAGCAGTCTACCTAAGTAACAGCCCCCGAAGGAGGCCAAACTTAAAAGAAAAACTATTAAAAAAGTAAACAGCGTGCGGGACAATTCATACCGCATACCTCGCCAATTAAAAGACGCTTCAAAAATGTTATTGTGTTCCTTGATTTTTTTCTCAATCGGCATTAAGACAGGCCAACCCGGGTCGCCTCAGTCGCCTGGTGCTTAACACATTCGCTGCCACGCCACGCCCCCTAGGAATAAACTTATTTGGACGTGAATGGATATATGCGTTGCCGGCAATGAATCCCTTAAAGTAGCAAGTCCATCCGCTCTACCCTAGAGCCGACCCTGAGAGCCAAGTGGCTGGTAAAAAAAGCACGTGCGCGTGCGCGTGTGCGAGGCGTGCGCGTTGTATCGGTGTGGCTCGGCTTTAAAATGAGATGGCTCTCTCTCGGGCGAATGAGTGTGCTATAGTCACGTCTTTTTCTCGTGTTGCGAGCGCTAGGCGTGTTGTCACCAAACGGTGGCAAACAAGCATACGGTCTATTTGATAGTAAGCGTACACCGTTGCCTGTCTATAGGCTTGTGACTCCAGAGGAATCAGAAGGCCGCTGTCGGCCCTTATTTGAATTTAGGAATTCGTTGTGTTGACAGCTAGAAACAACAGCTAGTTAATTAAGTAACGTATCAAACTTACGTTACGTAAATCTCACTGTCAATTTAAGTGTGGAAAATGACATTTAGATTTGCCTTACGTATGCTCGAAAACGTTACGTATTCAGCTCTCAACTCACACTGATTAATTAATTGTATATAATCGTACAGAAGCCCATCTGATTTAGTTATTTAGCTAGCTTTCCAAATGTTAGCCATAAATAATAATAGACCTCGATGATGTAAGCACGCGAGGGTTATCGACAGATTAGATCAAAATCCAATGAGATCATTTTCGTTCTTACTTTGTGTTAAAAATACCTCGAACCCATCTCAACCTTGAAAAGCAAAGAAAGTAACAAAAGTGAAAATTCTTCAATTTTTTTTAAATCTTTCATCATTTTAGTCAAAATTTAATGCCTACGGCGGTGTGCGAAATTCGGCGTGGTAATAGCCCTGACTTTTTATATATTATGGGACTCATATGTATACCTACATCTTAAACAACTATATATTTTTTTGTGAAATAAAGATTCATTCATTCATTCAACGTAGACCTACACCGTTTCTGTCAAAAAACATTTTATGGTACAAGCTTTTATTGCCGACTGTACCTTCTTTTCTCACTTTACCTTCGTTACTCGTTGAGACGGTTCCAATGAGCCCAAACACGACGGGTTTATGTTGTGTAGTTTGAGTTGCTATGGCCACCTACTGTCTCCATCATCAGATCAGCTCGGTGGTTCTATAATATTGCATTGTCACCGAACTAACAAAACAAAATACTTTATTAAGGAACAAGCTATCAAATAATATGAAAGAGACAATACTTAAAGACAATACTTAAAAATAAAACTAAAACTAAAGGTAAAAATATTGCCCCAGATCGCTGCCAGGCGGTAGTGTGCCCAGAAGACTGGCAGCATTGCCACGTTGTATGGCAATGCTGATCTTCTGGGCGAGGTAAAAGCCGGCCTTCTGGTCACGTGAAGCCTCGACCAAGCGCTTGCACAATCCAATATAGATTCGGTGCGCGCCCGGTCCCCATGGTCCGAGGGTCTCTACGCCGAACGGTTCAAATATGAAGCCACTGTCGATGGCTCCATACTTGCGCCGTTTGAGACTGTCAGCTGAGTCAGCAGCGGAACCAGCCCTGCGCGAAGTCCCCGGAAGATGTGACGACGCCAGGGTGTCGAAGCACGTGGCGTCCCACACTAGGGGTCGGCCCATCTTCCAGGGAATGAGCGTCATTCCGAACTAACATAAGTATGCCTCAGCTCAATCAATACCGGCGAGTGACTGAAAAAATTGCGGTTGCATAATTTTTCCACCAGAATTGGTAAGGTTAATATAAAAAAGTTATACTTACGTTAGTTACTAGATAGTAAAAAAAACCGGCCAAGTGCGAGTCGAACTCGCGCACGAAGGCTTCCGTACCATTATCTATAAATACGGGAAAAAATCACGTTTGTTCTATGGGAGTCCCCCTAACTATTTATTTTATTCTTTTTTTTAGTATTTGTTGTTATAGTGGCAACAGAAATACATCATTTGTGAAAATTTCAACTCTCTAACTATAACGGTTCATGAGATACAGCCTGGTGACAGACGGGCGGACAACGGAATCTTAGTAATAGGGTACCGTTTTACTCTTGGGGTACGGAACCCTAAAAAGGATTGCTAATTTTGATGACAACCTATGTATATACTTACATATACGAACAAATAGTTGAATTAAAGCTTAACAGTAATGACCGTTGGACAGTTCTACCTCTGGTGAAATTTGTTTGTAACGACTGTGATTCACGTTGGATTAAGTTAATTTCAGCCGAGTTATCGGTAAGCGTCATGAACACACGAATCGATACTAAAGGTCACGCGTCCGAATCTGAAGTGGCGAACCGATTTATCCGATTAGGAAGCCGTTTCGATGACGTGTTCAAGTTAAACGTGACGAGGGTTGGGCCGATGTAGAATCTGATTAGCTTAATACAGGACAGAAGACCGTTTATTAATCCACCGAGAGGCCCCTGCACGTTTCACAAAACTACATTCATCATCATTCGCGTGCCCTTTTCCCACTTACTTGGGGTCGGCGCAGCTTGTTTTTTCCTCCATACCTCTGTATTGCTCGTCATCTCGCCACTCACATCCTTCCTCTTCATATCGTCTCTCACGCAATCCATCCACCATTCACTTGGCCTGCCCCTCAAAAAATTCTTACATCCCTCCACATTCACAACTTTAAGGGGGTCCCAAATTAAAGTTCGTGACTGTACAGTGTACAGTTCTGATGTCAATAACTAGGTCATTTATAAAATAAAGCGGATTTTTCAATAAAATGCTTTGCAATAAATATTATAAAAGATTTAAGGTACAATTCAGATGTCAATTAGTCATTCATAAAAAAAGCGGAATTTTCAAGTATCTAGAATTACATTAAAAACGGGGTATATACCATGTCTATTTATAATAATTGTAATGCAAATTACTATGTTTGAGCTTGAAATCGATTGGCATCTGGCTGTTGTGAGTTACCCCACATGACCGTACCGTACTACATTAACGAATGAAACATTGAATAATAATACATTTTAATATGCTCTTGCTACCACTCCTTTGGGAATACCGGCGAGAGTTTATGTGGCACTGGGTCACTCGCTTAATAAAATTTCCATTGGCTAGGGCGTTTAAATTAAGCACACTGACCTTGAAATAAGGAATAATAAGCGTCCATTGCGGACAATCCCTTCGCAATCGTAAACCCCTGTATTTTGGATTCCCGATGCGCCTCGACAACAATATACGTAGACGTTTACACAGTACATTGTCTCCATATAATCGCCAGAAACATATTTGGCAGTAAGGTCAAATGTCTGTTGTGCTTACAAATAATGATGTCAATGTTATGAAGAGTAAGGGGGGGGGGGTTGACTCTTTTTGGGGTACCCCCTTAGCCCTAAGGGATTTGCTATTGCTTATGAATCCAATTGTCGCCTACAAAATTGTACTGATATAAAAACGGAGCATACATTAATTAGGTAGGTAAGTGTTGTTGTTCATTGCTCGATTGAAAAATAGTATGTCAAATGATAAAAAGTTATCGAGAGTACTTACTGCTTAGCAATGCTACGATTAACTATATATTGAAAAACGTAGCAGATTAATTTCTGTGCACTCGTAGCACATAATTTTTCGTAGCACACGTAGCGCCTTGACACCTTATATCTTTATATAGGTATAGCACTGAATAGGGTGATTGAGTTAATGTACTACATATATTTGAACTGCGCCCAGACATTCCCTCGTCCTTGGCATTTTGACGTTTCATCGCCTCTAAACACTGTCGTAAAAAGTGGCGCGAATCGTTAAAAGCTGCCTCTAGAGCTTACGAAAAAGTCTGAAAAGAGTTTTCGGCGGATGCTATAGGTATTTTACCTTGGACACTTGCAAAGGCGTGATCACCGCCATATTTTTAAATAAGATACTTTAAGTTTTAATAAAACGTTGTTTCTAGTAAGTAGCCTTGCTTTTTATTGTCTCACGAAAAGTGGGAAAAGTAGAGTATTTTCCTTTGGGATAAAGCTGTTTTCGTCTTGGGGGAGGGAGCTTGAATCTCTCGCTGCACTCAGGACTCCATTTTAAGTCCTTCGCTTCGCTCAGGAATTAACTCGTAACACCCTCGCTACGTTCAGGAGTTAAATCTTGAGTCGTTCAGTTGTTCAGGATTCAATGTCGCGCCCGTGACATAAAACAGTGCTTTATCGCCTCGGTATATAATCTACTATTAATGCTTGATTAGTGCGCGCTCCAGCAAGAAAGTTTGCAAGCGCGTTGATGGAATGCATTGTCACTTATTACCGACTTCAATAGAAGGGAGAAGGTTCTCAGTTCGTCTGTATGTTTCCTTGTTTTTTTTATGTATGTATGTTCCCCGATAACCACGTTGGCCGATTTTGATAATTCTTTTTTTTTTGTTTCAAACAGGTACTCCGACATTGGTCCCATATAAAATCGGTGAAAGTCTGATGATGAGATCTAGGAGGAATCGAGGGACCTCCTCGAATTTGATAGGCACGCATTCATATGCCGATTTCGGTATTTTCTGTAGGTAACCAAGCATTGGCTCACGGAAACCACAAATTGTGACATAGCAAGTACAAAATTGGAGTCAGTTTTTTTGGTATAAATTATTGTCTTTTTAATATAATATGGCAATTATTTGAATAGTCGTCTAGCCAGCTTTAGTCACGTCTGTATTTTATCACGTCAAATAATAATACCGATACCGAGCGAGATGGCCAAATACCAAATTGTATATGAGCGACAGTGAGAGATTATATCATAGTTTCGTTTTAGCGTTCCGTACCCAAAGGGTAAAAACGGGACCCTATTACTAAGACTTCGTTGTCCGTCCGTCCGTCACCGGGCTGTATCTCAAGAACCGTAATAGCTAGACAGTTGAAATTTTCACAGATTGTGTATTTCTGTTGCCGCTATAACAACAAATACTAAAAACAAAATAATAATAATAATTAAGGGGGGCTCCCATACAAAAAACGTGATATTTTAGCCCTTTTTCATGGCTACAACTCGCCGAGCTAGATCTCATGAAACGTAATAGCTAGACAGTTGAAATTTGCACAGATTATGTATTTTTATTGTGGCTACAACAACAAATACTAAAATCAAAATAATAATAATAATTAAGGGGACTCCCATACAACAGAGTAGTTGTTGGCGTTTTTTTTTCTGGCACGGAACCCTTCGTGCGCGAGTCCGACTCGCACTTGGCCGGTTTTTTGTATTTATCTTCATTTGCCTCAATGTCATTTATTATTATATATTTATTACAAACGTTCACATGACATTACAGTAAACCCTATGCGCCATGAAACTTAAGCTTATATATAACTATTTAGGCGACGAAACGGCGTGGCCCCGTTGCATCGTCGTCTCCGGTGTAGGATTCGGTAGGTTGCCCCGGAACCGTTAACATCATGACATGTCAACGTCATGTCGAATAGTTTGAGGCAAATAAACGATTACCCACCCAGACGAAAGAGGTTGTTTATGGTAAGCCGCCAGACGTTTAAGACATGTTCTCAATTTACCTGCGTAAGAGCTTTTCTCTCCCTCTTGGTGAAACTCGTATAGAATCTCTATAGAAATTCTTACTCTGAGACCCCTCTTTTGCGTTCAGCGTAAATGCTTTTAAACTCGTTCCATTTCCTTTGTCGTTACGAAACTGCCCGCACATCGCATAATCTCCATGCAAGTGATGCAAGCTCCACTTATGGTTAGTAGAGATAAGTCCTAAACGCCCACAGCCTCAAAAGCTCTTTTAGTTTTGTCCTTCTGGGGTAAAATGTCGCGGCAAGGGCAGACGTCGCGGCGGCGTGGCTTGGCATGCTCCCAGGCTATGTAGGTTACCCGGGCGAGGAAGGAACCGGTTAATGGACGATTTACACCGAACGGCCGGATTCGGCGCGCACCCCACGAGAGTCAAAGGAATTGGACCCTCCATATAAGTTAGATTTCATATTTGAATGGGTTGCGAGCAGCCGGTTGGCTGCCGCCGGCTCTGCCGCTGCTAACGACAACGGTACGAAGTCTAGCTTCTGAGGGCCTACCGCGAACCAGAAACGAAATTTTCCATCTCTGTCGCATTTGCGAATTCGTACGTAAGTGCGACAGGGAGGGAAAATTTCGTTTGTAGTTCGCGGTAGGCCCTCTGTATCTCAGTTGTGTATGGTGGGTTTGAATTCCTTTGACTCTGGTGGGGTGCGCGCCGAAGTCGGTCGTTGGGTGTAAATCGTTCATAACAGCGCACATGCAAATAGGTTATTGAAATACTTAACTATAACATCGTGTAGTATGGTACTTAAGACCACACACGAAGCCCAGCTGATAGTTAATAAATAAATCATTTTCTATTTTCTAATTCCAATAACATGTAATATGATACCTGACCCTGAGTAAATACAGTCAATGATTTATTATTCCATATATGGGAAAAGTATCAACTATCAATTGTGCCGACAATCCAATGACGCAAATGGTAATTATTAACACTCCAATGAATCCGCTGTTTACATTAGTACATTACTACAGAGGCCGGGAAGGAAGGGGTTGCCGGCCGAGCGGAGCGAGGCCGGATAGGTCTAAGGCGGGCAACCCTAAATTTCCCGCCGAGGTATGTATAGTGCTTTTCTCAAACATGCAATGAAATAAACAACAAAAAAAAACAAAATTTTATTTTTAATACACATAGTGGCAGAATGTCATGATGCCTGTGCCACAAATTTATGTGGAATGGAATTAAAAAAGAGGACTTTGGCGGCCTAGGCCTGCAAGTATTGTATGAAATTCCATTGTCGACCTCTTGTCCTAGCCGCACCTGAAACGTCATACTTCGCAGCCTATTATAAGGAACATAACATCAATATTTCATTGCATGTTTGAGAAAAGTATATAAAGCGTGCGTTTTACGGAATAAAGAATATTATTGACTCGACGCTTGACGTATCATTACACCCTCGAACCCCGTACACTTCATGGCGACCCTGCCAGACGGTCTGCTCCAGGCAGCCCTGATATAGTCACCTGGACCGGCATACGAGTAACATGATGCTGTATCGTACTAGCTAGGCTGTTGCCGCTATAGGTAACTACACATAATAAAAATAAAATAAAATCTTGAAGGGACGATTTTCTTTTCTTCTACTTATACAGAGTGTTTGTTAGCTAGGTACAAATACTTTCAGGGATGATAGAGGAAGAAATTTGAAATATTTTAGCCACAACATGCGTCTGTACAAAGTCTTTTAGTTTCCAAGATATGCACCATTTTATTTTGAAAAGTGTATGTTTTCCATACTACCACACATTTGGAATTTTTTTTTTTGTAATGTTCCCGTTTTTTCTAGCTTATCGTAATTTTTCAATAATTGTAGGAACTAAGGAAGGTTTTGAATTCAATATATTGAGTTGGGATTAATAACTTTTTACTCCTTGTGTTCACGTGGTAGTCAGATGCGAATTTTTCTCTATAAATTTTCATAGAAACGAAAAAAGAAATAAAAAAGTTCAAAATCCTAATCACTCCAAAATTATCCTAAGTGATTAGGTTCCTACTTCGAACTAGACGAACTTCGAAAATAACGGTTTTTTTTTTCATTCCTACTATTAAAATGTATGGAGAGAAATTCGCATCTGAATACCTTTCAAATTACCTCCTCTATCATCCCTAAAAGTCTTTGCACCTGGCTACCAAACGCCCTGTACATAGACGATCGCTCTAGGAGGAAAGAGCGCGTCCAATGCAGCCAGTGCGAGCGAGCGGGATGCAATTTCTAGCTGTCAAACATTGCCTTTGCTAGACAAAAAACCGTATTAATAATTATTCTGTACTTGTACATCTTCTACCTTGACGTTAGACAAGCAAGTCACGTCTAGAATATAATTATACCATACCATACAACGAGTATGATTGACAGTTTGACGTTAAGCCATGACTAATGAGCAGGATCGGACAATGGAAATCCCAAGCGCTAAAGCTTATCTAAACGTCGCACTCTTCGGCCTAAATTAGGATTATCGGGTGTGCTTTGGGTGTTGAAATAGCTAGCTTTAGGGCCGTTTTGACGGGTCAAACACAAAATGAACTTTTCTCAAACATGCAATGAAATATTGATGTCCCCATCAAAAACATAAATGTGAAAATGGTAGCCAAGTTCAATATTAAGAATATGCCATGCTTGGTTGTCGTCTTCACCGACAAAAGAATTGAGATCTAAATGGGTGCCAAGTTCCGTAGATTCACTGAAAAGGTGCCAAGTCCGGCACTACATTGTTTACAGTAAAACTAATTTACTGTGGCGGCTTAATGAATTTTGAGATTTAACTTGTCAGTTTTCTTAAATATCCAACAGCTTTTATGGTATTATAATATACTGCATAGAAAACTGCCAAGTTAAGGCTCAAAATTCATTAAGCCGCAGTAAATTAGTTATCCCAGATCTGCCTATTTCGCCTGAAACGCTGGCTTGAAGAACGCCCGGTCTATTACGTATATCGAATGCAACTTTTAAAATGTGATTCGCTTCAATTTCTGTTGATATATGGATTGGCTAATGAGTACGAGTATAAACCTATGTGATAGAAACATATCTTTCATGGACAGTCCTACGCCGTGACCATATTTCTTTAATTTCAACTCTGTATGGCCTGCATGGAGTGCATCACCGGATCTATTGGCGAGCTGACTTCTGCCAGAGGGCAGCATTGGTGATGGTCATGTACAATTGTACATTCAACAAAATCAATAAAACTATTTACGTAGTACGTTGTGTGTAAGGAAAAACTCAAAACTTGGCTGTTGTCAATAGACTGTGAACAGACATAAATAATTTTATATAAAATTAATTTATACGTACTCTTATACACAACCTCACTACCTATAGATGTATAAATATGGATAAATATAATCATATTAGTATGCCAAAAATATTTTTTTTTTTATTACAAATGGGATTGCTCTTGGCCAGCATCTAGCCGGGGGGCAAAGATGAGGCCGACGATGAAGCGAGCTCACCCAGAAGATGCCTATTCACTCCTGCCTTAAAAAGGTCTAATATAATTTAGGTTTAGCAATAGGTAATACTGGGAGCGGAAACTGACGTCTGTAACACAGGCACCAGCCTAGCTCAGAAGTCAGGGACTTTACAAACACAGCTGTACCATTGTATTATTATTATCTGCACGGGATCCAGTGCTTGACTTAACGTTCACGATGACAGAACTACATAGTTCTGTGGTCACGATCCTCAGCATAGAGGGTCTGACTGATTGGATTGGATGGCCATAGTTCCAGATGTACGAAGGTTTCCTTACGATGTCTTCACCGAAAAGCTAACAGTAATCATCATCATCATCCTACCGTTATTCCCAGAACAGTTGCATCCTGCAGGTCCGCTACCTAATCCCAAGAATTGGCGTAGGCACTAGTTTTTACGGAAGCGACTGCCATCTGACCTTCCAACCAAAGGGGGAAACTAGACCTTATTGGGATTAGGCTTGTCAAGTGAGTGGGCAACTTGACTGTTAGAAGTTCTCAAGCGGCCCGAAGGCCTCTAACTTGGCTTAACGACTGCTATCATAGACAGCAGCCGGGATCAACGGCTTAACGTGCCTTCCAAAGCACGGGAGCGCTCGGTAAGCTAACGGTAATATCAAATGATGTTCCGTAAATAAGTTTCGAAAAGCTCATTGTATATGTACTAAATGGTAAGCGGAAGAGGATCGTTTGGAGGTATATTTCTTTTGTTTTCATTGTCATTGCTATAACACTAACTAGCTTGGTGCGTCGAGGTGAAGGTCAAAACAGCATTCAATGCAATTCACAACTTGCCTCGACTCTTCCTAGTATAACGTGACCCCTAGATTCGTAACATCTAATGCGCAATGGTGGTCTGGTAGAAAGGTTATTTTTGAGGGCATAAAGGCTCTGAAACTGAACAATTGAAGCTAACAATAAGTAGGAAAAATAATACGCACTTCAATCAATCGGGGGCGGGCCCCGGCAGGCCGAAGTCAGCTGTTGTCAGGCCACGGCGCGCTCGAACGGCAACCAGTAATTCATTTTTACGATTTCGCTGCGTAAATCTAACAATAATTGCCGGCGGTCTGCTATTCCTTAGCGCTTCATCTTGGTTTGATTGAAAGCGGCGCACACGGTGAATAACGTCAACATCACTGTCACCTAGTTGAAAACCGACCTTGGTAGATATGTCACGAATAATGGTCATTAAATTTTCTTCTTTGGAGTACGGTATGCCAGAGATCTCTAAATTATTGAGCATTGAGTATTGTCTGTTTGTGTTATTTTCAATGACCAAGCGATTAATAGTTTCCTGAGCTTCATCAAGAGATTTTGTCATTGAAGTCTTCATCTTAAGATTCTCGTTCTTCAGATCAGCCATAGTCTTCTTTGCTTTAGACTGCTCAGCCTCTATTTCATCAAATCTAGCGCTCATGAACGTCATGGAGTCGCTTATGTCCTTCATTGTTTGCTTTAAAGGTTCAAGTTGATTGTTGATAATCCCAACCATGTTTTTGTTAAATTCCTTGAGCATAGAACTAAGTAAACTCAGTTCGTCCGTTCGTCCATCCGTCTGCCCGCCGCTTAGCTCAGTCAGTAACCGTTACTATAAGAAAGCTGTATTTTGCATGGATATACATATTAATCACCCCAACAAAACGCTAGAATGAAATGTCATTTTTTTGTGTTTGTCCTCTACATGTGCACTAGTAAACGAGTAATAGCCAAATTTAAGAAATGTACATGGAAAAACAATCTTTCACATAATTTTCATAGATTACTTAGATAACGGTAGTTGTGTCAAACATATAGTAAATATAGAGTTGGTGAGCTTTTAAGTCCACTTAATATAACGGGTGTGCAATTACGGAACCGTACACGCACTTGGCCGCTATTAATTAATGCTACTTAACTAGAATAAAGAAAAAAAATCATTTAATCTTAATACGCTTACGGTTTGTGACCTCTTTATGTTTCAACCTGTAATTGTGTACAATAAAGTGCTTACATACATACATACATACATACATACATATATTTTATTAATATATTTTATTTTGACCGGTCTCTCGGGAAAAGAATTTTAGCAAATTTTCGCGCGCGAGCAACTAATACAATAACATATTGAGCTAACATTAAGTTGCGAAGGAGACAAATTTTGGCGGTTACGTTCGCCTTAAACTGGTTCACCCGAGAAGAGCAGCCAGTAAGCATCGTGAATCAACTCAATTTTGGCGAGAATCCATTTCCCTGTACTATCCCTGTTGCTAAAAGGGTCTATGAACCTGTTAAATCTCATATTTTGACGGCGTTTCGGAGTAGATGGTCGGTGCCATAAATCTGGCACGCGGTAGCTGAACGGGAAACGTCATTTTAAATGACGGCGTTTGATGAAATGATGACTATAGGTGTTTCAACCTCGTTTCAACCGTGAAACCGGACTTCTCCTTGTTATACTCACACTGTATACCTACTACAAATTGAGACTCACCACGAGGAACAGAACATGGCATGTAAATAAAACAAAGTTAAAGTTACTATAGACCTGCCAACTCGGGTCGTTCTTGCAGCGCGCGCGGCGCGGATGGTAGACTTCACAAGGTTTCGGCTGTTTCGTTGAGGTTTTTTATAAAGCAATAATGGATATTGGTATTGTTTATCAGTGAACAAATATAACCGCCGACTGATGGTTGATATAACTCTTATTTTCTATGTACAATAAAGCTTGAAACGCACAGAGCGTGGCGCAGCGTCGTTGCGGGGCGGAGGTGGCTCGGGCCACGTCGCACCAAAAAAACGGCGTTGTATTCGGTAGCGCGGCAGAGCGGAGGCGGCGTGTATGACATATGAAGCAGTAATCGACAGTCGACAGTTTCAGAAGGATCAAAAATGCAAAACCGCCTCCGCCCCGCACAGTGCCGCGCCCGCTCTGTGCGTTTCGACCTTAATGACTTTTTAATATATTTTACAGTACATATGGTGCTACTTTACCGCACGAGTGCGGTAATCAGCAGATTACGTGCATATGTCGAAACTTTAAAGAGCCATATGTACTGTAAAACGTTGTACTATACACGTGCGAAAAGGTAATTCGCAACTCGTGTCGATTTAAAACACTCCATTCGGTCGTGTTTCAATTTATCACCACTCGTTGCGAATTTCCTGTTCTCTGCACTTGTATCGTAATGTACTATTACAGTATATATGGCGCTACTTTACCGCACGAGTGCGGTAATCAGCAGATTACGTGCATATGTCGAAACTTTAAAGAGCCATATGTACTGTAAAACGTTGTACGATACACGTGCGAACAGGTAATTCGCAACTCGTGTCGATTTAAAACACTCCCTTCGGTCGTGTTTTAATTTATCACCACTCATTGCGAATTTTCAGTTCTCTGCGTTTATCGTAATGTACTATTTTTCGATCTTAACTGTACTCTGTTCAGTCCTTTTGAATACAAATCGACCCATCAGGCTTTGTGTAATTTCCCCTAATTGTTCCTGGTCAACTCGTATTCTCACAGCACCAATACATATACCTACCTCTTAGACTTACCGAAGTACCGTAGCTGTTAACTCGATTAAAAACCGTTTACGAAGCCTCGCCGAGCCTGTATCGGTTTCGTTATCGGCTATCTATGCTATTCACACCTCACCTCACGTCGCCGCTCGCCCTTATACAAGAACACTTCCCCAGTCAGACTGCACACAATAAGTTTGCCACCATCATAGTATTAAAAAGACGGAATTTGGCACTAGAACGTGTCGGAGATCTGCCTTACACTGGCACTGGTTCGTCTGAAGAGAGCAGCATTGGTGTTGGTGAATCACCCAGGATTAGGTATCGGCCCTACTGGATCGATGGCACGCACTGCCAAGGGCGCGATTTTGCAACGCAGCGTTTTTTTTATCGATGCTTGATGAAAAAAGGAGCGCTCGTGGCCCAGTGGCACCCGCGTACTGCGTGCGGTATGCGAGGTTAAGCAATGTCGGGCGAGGTCAGTCCTTGGATGGGTGACCGCTTTGAGTGGTTACTAACTGAGCGCTCCCGTGCTTTGGAAGGCACGTTAAGCCGTTGATCCCGGTTGCTGTCTTTGATAGCAGTCGTTAAGCCAAGTTAGAGGCCCCCGGGCGGCTTGAGAACTTCTAACAGTCAAGTTGCCCACTCACTTGACAAGCCTATTCCCAATAAGGTCGGTTTCTCCCTCGGGTTGGAAGGTCAGATGGCTTCCGTAAAAACTAGTGCCTACGCCAATTCTTGGGATTAGGTAGCGGACCCCAGGCATTCATCAGGATGCAACTGTACTGGGAATAACGCTAGGAGGATGATGATGCTTGATGAAAAAAGTTATTGGTTCATTCTAAAGAATCATGACCTATAAAAATGTAAGACAAAAAAACACTACCTTTTATAATTTTGCTTAATAACGAATAATGAATATGTTATAAGCTTAACATTTAGATTAATCGATCTAGTTTATTCAGACACTATATCTTCGAATTCCTCCATATAATTTCTTCATTTCCGGCCTTTCAAAGTCAAAATGACAGAGAAACAAAATAAAAGCGATACTTCGATTGACACAATCGCAACCCCTAATCAGTAGTATAATTTTACCAATGTGTCATGCAATTAGCTCGTAAGTAAGTTTATTAACTATATTGTCCACGATTTCGTTGTCCATACAAACCCGATAGGGTTAGTTTTACGACACTTTTCTGCCAAAGCAATGTATAAATTTTCTATTGTAAATAAATAAAAATATAAAAAATAATAATAACAAATATTGTTAATTTTTAAACGTCCGATTATTCATTAACCCAAAATAGGATGCGTGGTTGTGACTCACTAGAACTCCAGTAATTTTACTTTATTTTAGAACACTTTGCCAATTTTTGAACCATTTGTCATTTATTCCAGGAAACGAAACTAGGTATATAATGTTATTGCTCATTTCCTTTTTGATTCAGAGATGAAGTGCTCGGAAACTTCTTTAGAATTTATAACTAAAATGGTTTCATAATGTATTGAAGCACTTCCTGGACGCAAGTTATGGAATATTTTAATGTATACTAATTTAATGTAGGTACTTTGAATAAACGACGGACTTTTATTTTATTTCGTCTTCAGCAAAGGGACGGCATTTTGAAGTGCAATATCTCGCTGAAGACGGACTCCTAATAGTCCCCGGGGCAGGAGCAAATATCATCAGCCATTTCGTCTCGGGTGATAGTTTGTATGTATGTACTCGTATCAATAAGTGACGTCAGCTGGCGCTCCGTTGGTGGGTTGAGCAGCGGTAGCCTCCCAATTGCGTAAAAAACGGCATTTCCTCTCGAATGAAACTTTTATCGAATAATTTTTGCATGTCCTTGTGACCAAACATGTAGTTCTATTATATTTTTAGAAAACACCTATTTGTACCATGTTTTAGCAAATAAATGACTGATTACTGAATAGCTAACCCAATACTTTATGTAAAAAATTGCTTAAAAGTATTTATTGGCTTCAGTTATGGAATTAGCCCATTGATTGCCATATCATTTTGTATTATTAATAATCGTATGGCATTTATTTTCGAACCGTGAGATCTTCGAGAAGACAAGTACGGTTGCCAACCCCCCTTGTCAAGTCAGTGGGCAATTTGACTGTTAGAATTTCTCAAGCCACCCAAAGGTCTTTAACTTGGCTTAACGACTGCTGTCGTAGACAGCAGCCGGGATCAACGGCTTAACGTGCCTTCCAAAGCACGGGAGCGCTCATTTAGTAATCACTCAAAGCGGACACCCCTTCCGAGAACCGACCTGCGCCCTCGCATACCGCACGGGTACGCGGGCGCCGCTGGGCCACGAACGCTCATTTTGTATTGTGTGTCACGAATAAATTTTTCTATATCTACATATATGCTCGTACCAAATTTCAGCTGTCTATGTAGATAGATGAACACTTTAGTCGTTTCCACAACGACTAGTCCACAACATACACGGTTTGCCAACATGAATATATAGGTGATGAAAATGAAGCACTAAAACTGAACTTAAGAGGGCGCAGTACGTGGCAGTACGCTCGGTTCTCCATACAAACGTATTTATGTTCTCATTTTAAAACGCCATGCTAGAATAACATGAAATTTTGTATACACAATGAGATCCGACATATCTAGGTCGAAAATTAGTTTCTGTTGCTAGAAAATGTAAAAGAAAAAAAATATAGCGGTTTTTTCAGTTTTTTACGGCTTGTATGAAAACCCTAATAATCGTTGTATTTTTTCGCCATAAAAAAATACAGCGAGTTTTTGAGTTTTTTACGTCTCTTATGAAAACCTTAATAATCGCTGTATTTTTTCTTCATTATAATTTCAAGCAAGTAAAACTAATTTCCGACCTGGATATGCCGGATCCCATTGTGTATATACAGTCTCATGTTACTCTAGCATAGCGTTTTAAAATGAGAGCGAAATTATGTTTGTATGGAGAACCGATCTTACTGCGGAATCTCAAATTTAAAAAAATTACATGCGGACACGTGTTCACTCAGTAAAATACGTAGAAAGAGGATAACTATTTATCCTTACTTCATGGCAAAATACTTGAATTGACTGAAGCCATCGTGCGAACGAACGCGGGTGTGATACGTTACGAGTGCGAGCGAGAAAGCAAATCGCAACTTGTTGCGCCGGCGCGCCGCGTATATCACTCGGCCGTGGCGCGCCGACTTGAATTGGCAGCGACGGCGGCGCGCCGGCGCGGCGCTCATATCTACATGATCTGTGTCAGCACTTAATTTATGTGTTATGTATAAACTAGTGTAATGTGTGTGTATGTCAAACGGTCTTCGAGACAACTGTTAGAAAAACCGGCCAAGAGCGTGTCGGGCCACGCTCAGTGTAGGGTTCCGTAGTTTTTGTAATTTTTTCAAAAACTATTCAACCTATCAAGTTCAAAATAATTTTCCTACAAAGTTTTTATAAAGTTCTACTTTTGAGATTTTTTTCATATTTTTAAAACTTATGGTTCAAAAGTTAGAGGGGGGGGGGGACACATTTTTTTTTACTTCTGGAGCGATTATTTCCGAAAATATTAACATTATCAAAAAATGATTTTAGTAAACCCCTATTTATTTTTAAATACCTATCTAACAATATATCACACGTTAGGGTTAAAATGAAAAAAAAAACACTCCCCACTTTATGTATAGGGGAGGTACCCTAATAAAATATTTTTTTCCACTTTTTATTTTACCACTTTGTCGGCGTAATTGATATACATATTAGTACCAAATTTCAGCTTTCTAGTGCTAACGGTCACTGAGATTATCCGCGGACGGACGGACAGACGGACGGACGGACAGACATGGCGAAACTATAAGGGTTCCTAGTTGACTACGGAACCCTAAAAAGGACAGTTACCGGGTGATCACAATTTTTATAGGATAATACTAGGAATACTCTATATTAAGAATGATTATTTTGATAATTACTAAAACAAACGAGTACCTAATAATAATAATATTGGGGGACAATCTTACACAAATCGACCTAGTCCCAAACTAAGCAAAGCTTGTACTATGGGTACTAGCCGACGATATACATACTTATATAGATAAATACATACTTAAATACATAGAAAACATCCAAGACCCAAGAACAAATATCCGTGAAAAATGCACAAATAAATGCCCTGGCCGGGATTCGAACACGGGACCTCTAGCTTCGGAGGCAGAGTCACTACCAAACCAACTAGGCTAAACAGGTCGACAAGTATGTATAATTATTAGGTACATAAATAAAAACAAAAACTAAATAACCTATGCTTATCAAAAACTTAAAAATAAATAATCTAAAATAAAGGGTCCCCGCGGTATAGTGCCAAAGGTACTGGCAGCATTTCCTCGCTGTATTGGCTATGTGCGAAGTAGGTGGTGGGGGTAAGCTAGGCGATCGTAGCGCACACCATGGCAGAAATGTGTACTTACCGGGGACCACTGTCAAATTTACTTTCACGTTTTCTATTGGTTTCTTAACGGTTTCCTACGATTCGTTTCGTTTGTATGTATTTATTTATTTTCTTATTTATTTCAGTAAAATTTCCAATACGGGGTCTTTCTCGTTTACTAAAGTAAATAAAATATTCATGTGTCATTATTTGACATCTCTGAGTTTTGACATTGCCTCGGGACCTTTGACGTTTGACGTTTCAGACGTGCACATAGCCAATAGCAACGCTGATGCGTTGTGCGAGGAAGCTGCCAGCCCTTTGGTCACCAGTGGTGTCCACTACATTAGGTACTCATTTTCAAATCAACGGTCTATTTGCTCACGTTATTCCTTATCTGACCCACACTGTGTATACGAGTTTAATACTGCACGCATGATGACGATAACTGTAGCTATAATCATCAGCATCATCATCATTTCAGCCGCATGACGTCCACTGCTGGACATAGGTCTCCCCCAAAGACTTCCACAATGACCGGTCCAGCGCCACCCGCATTCAGTGGACACCCGCGACCCTCATCTTTACCAGGTCATCAGTCAGTGGCAGTGGGCGGGGCACATAGCACGCAGAACCGATGGCCGTTGGGGCGGAAAGGTTCTCCAGTCGCGACCACGTACCGGAAGGCGTAGCGTGGGCAGGCCCCCCACACGGTGTAGCTATAACAAATCACATTAATTTACTTCAGTATTATAATTGGACCTTATGTTTTTTTTAACAATACATAAAGGCCTCTGTACACACAAACACATACGAGACTGGCATGCGAGTTTCATTACATTGCGGGTTGCCGTGCTGTAATGAGTTCACTAGATCTGTCAAACCGCGCAATGTAGTAAAGCTCGCATACCTTATTTTGAAATATTCGTAAGTGTCCTAAGTTGGTAACCGATTTTTCAGCATAAAATTATAAGGGCTCTTCCACTTATATTAATTATAAAACTTATACATTATTTACTAGTAGCTATTTCAAATTTCAAAATACTTAATTGAAGCCGGTCGCAATTTTTCACGAGAATTGAGGAACGCGACCTGTAGATGAACAGTGGTAAATCCGGAAATCCGCCGGCCGTACGAAAGCATTTTTGCCAAAGATGAAACGGAGACCTTCGTTACACTCGGTCAATAAAACAATACATACAAATTAATTCAGTTCACAATGTATCGGTAAGAAGGTTAAACAACTAATGCCATTTGATTTTCTTCTTAAAAGTCACACAATTGTATGAACGTTGCATTAAAGCCGGAACAGCGGCCGAAAAGCTGAGTCCTAAATAAGGTCAAGCGATACTTCACCCCTGGGCAGCTTCTATCTTTATATAAAGCCCAAGTCCGGTCTTGCATGGAGTATTGTAGTCACCTTTGGGATGGCTCGGCTAAGTACCAACTTGCCGCACTCGACTCGGTGGACCGCAGAGCCAGGAGGCTCATTGGCGGCAGTACGGTAGTGGGAAATAAGCTGCAGAGCTTAGCACATCGACGCAAAGTAGCATGTCTGTGCGTCTTCTACAAACTGTACTTCGGTGAGTGTGCTCAGGAGCTCCATGAGCTCATACCGCCTTCCCCCTTCTTCCATCGGACATCCAGACGTACGGCTGGCTACCATCCTTACCTGGTCGAAATTCCTCTAATTCGAACCAAGCGCTTTGCATCTTCTTTTATAATGCGCACTTCTAAGGTTTGGAATTCTCTGCCGGCGTCTGTATTTCCGAGTTCATATAACCTGGACCTTTTTAAGGCACGAGTGAATAGGCATCTTCTGGGTGAGCTCGCTTCATCGTCGGCCTCATCTTTGCCCCCTGGCTAGATGCTGGCCAAGAGCAATCCCATTTTTAATAAAAAAAATAAAAAATAAAAAATTACATTGCCGGTCATGAAATATAAAAAAAAAACATTACGCACTATTGTCGACGGCAACCGTTATAATTAACTGATAAAACTGCTATAAACATCGTGAACTTAAATATTCGTATGGATAACACACACTATACTTATTCTACATTGGAAATTTTTGCAAAGAGAGCGGATTCATTACTTTATGAACCCAATCGATTACTTTATGAACCCTACAAGGTAACTTTTATTTAGTCGCCCTCCGGAAGTGCGTTCTGAGGGCGCAGTGCATATTGTATTGTATGACAGGGACTCCATTCCGTAACGCGCTGCTGACGAATGAGGATTACATTGGAATCATATTTTTTATACAACGGTGGCAAACAAGCTCCCTGGTGGTAAGCAGATACCGTAGCCTATGAACACTTGACACTAAAGCGTCAAACCACTATTTGGTAGTGCAGTAGAGCGGAGGCGGCGTGTGCGACATATGAAGCAGTAATCGACAGTCGACAGTTTCGGAAAGATCAAAAATGCAAAACCGCCTCCACAAAGTACAATATATACAGGTTGTTTTTATTGAATTCCGTTAATTGCGAGGGTACATTCCTGAGATTTAATAAAGTAATCTTCTCTAAGACATCAGTATCCCAATTCGTACCATTTCGAAGTTACCTATTCAAAAATTCATTTTCGTTAATTAACACCCGCGTACGACGTACGTGTCGTGACGTCGCGTACCATTTTTCCACACATTAGACGACTGGATAGCTTGGTTGTTGTCTTTCTGGCGGTTTGAGAGTCTTCAGGAATTCAGTATGAACCAAAGGACTCCCGACATGTAGGTATCGGTCTGTCAAAGGTGATATTAGAGAACCTGGGGCTCTGAAACTAACCTACTAAAACTTCAGAAAAAATATCTGAAGCTTTGGAATCTCACTAACGTTTTATACATATTTTTAAGAATAAAACCTACGCCAAGACAATCACGGAGGCTGTTTTCTACTTAGAATTCGCTACTGCTTCTAAACGTTTTTTTTTCGGGAAAAGTTTTACATATACAACATATTACTTTTTAAAGAATGACCGGTTTTAACAAAATATTATTTTAGCATTCGAGCCCAAAATAAGAGATTTGCACACATTTAAATAGGAGGGGTCAGTCTGTAAGACAATTTATTACAAAGTGTACCCAGTTTATTACATCTTGACCGTTTTTTTTAAATTAAAAATAGGGTTGCTCTTGGCCAGCATCTAGCCAGGAGGCAAAGATGAGGCCGACGATGAAACGAGCTCACCCAGAAGATGCCTATTCACTCGTGCCTTAAAAAGGTCTAGGTTATATGAACTCGGAAATACAGATGCCGGCAGAGAATTCCAAATTCCGTATTATCCAATAGCCGCTTAACATCAGGCCGTACGCTTGTTTGCCACCGACGTGGTATAAAAATAATCCGATACGGCCCTAATCTAACATCAATGGATTAATACCGCGTACCGGAATGGAGTCGCAAAGTTATAAACGGCGCCGGGGGGGCGATGGCCCCCCATTACAGGGCGCCTAATTATCACTTACCAATAAGGGTAGGGTTCAAAACACATGATAAAATTAATATGGAACTTAAACTGCCCGATTGCATAAAATTAATATCGATTATGTTAGGTTTTCTGCGTAATTTCGCTATTTTTAGAATGATGTAGGCTTTCTAGTTAGCATATATGGTGATAATGTTAGCAACTTATTATATTTTTATGTAGGTAACATTTCAAGATCTTACTATTTTATAGGTAGTATTTATCTTGCGTCTCCGATTTTGTAGCAAACGAAAAACTACTTTAGATACGGAGCAGATAGGTAAAGTAACCATCCACATTAACATTTTAACTCCCAATTGTTGACAGCGTTTGTTCAACCCTATGGTCATGAATTAATGCGCCCTGTAGCCGGGGCATATAATACGGCTACGGTATCGTCTGCCTGTCGTAGAAGGCGATTAAAAGAGGAAGACGGACCTTGGGACCTTGGGAGGAAGACGGTCACAGTGGGAGGCTGTGATCGCCTATGAAAGCAGACGGTTGGACCCACAGACTCTAGGGCGGCACTGGTGCGTTCCGAAGGAGATCCCAGAGCCACCCGAAATAAGTTGAGGAGGACGACCAGGGGGTTTTTAGTCGGTGCAAGTCCGACATAACCACCGCACTGTTCTCGCGGTGCGGTGGTATCCATAAAGGATTTTACCCCCGGAAAAAAAATGGTCATGAATTAATATTGAAAATGTCACATATGGGCCAGTGTTAATCATAGGAGGCTTTATAAACAAAGCAAAATTAACGAAGCTGTATTCTTTAAATTTTGAATTGAACTCTATTCCCTTGTAATAAGGGTGATGCCTGGTAACCAGAGTTACCAAAAGCAAGTGGCTGGTTAACATGGTGACATTCTCTAGCAAACTTCATAAACTTTCGAATCTACTGACTTTTCACTTTTTCTTCACTCGCCGAAATGTCATTCGAGTAGGTACGAAACTTTTCTTTTCTTTTGTTTATTATTTTCGTTCTTTTTCATTTCAAATGTTTACAAGTAGTTAATTAATTGAGATCTATTTTTAAAATTATTATATTACTTCTATACTTGTAAATCGTATACAATTATTAAATACATGTTTAGCGTAGGTACCTTTATTTATTAATCGTCGTTTGCTTAGTTATGCTACGGTAATGTTTTTACATTCGTACTCCGATATCATTATAGTGCATTACGAACGTTTTACAGTACATATGGCTCTTTAAAGTTTCGACATATGCACGTAATCTGCTGATTACCGCATTCGTGCGGTAAAGTAGCACCATATGTAGTGTAAAGTCTATATAAGAGATATAGGGCGTTTTATCTTATCTTATTCTTATTAACAAAATTAAGTGTTATTATGGCTTGAAATTATGACGAGAATAGTGAACGTGTGTAAAGTTTTACTTTTAGTCAGAATATATTATATACCTAATACAGTTTGTATTAAGAAATTCAACCGTCACTTTTATAATTAAATGAAAAATATATGCAACAAGTTTCCTACAAACTACCCTGTTATAAAACCTATAGCAAACATTCGCAACACAGCTTCGATTAAAAACCGGACCCCCTCTTTATTTATTTAAGCTTTATTGCACAAAATAATGAATGTACAAATGGCGGACTTAATGCCAAAGGGCATATTCTAACAGTCAACCACTGGGCCAAACGGAGGCACTTAAAAATAGTGCTGAGTTAATGTAGAAAAGTAGTGTAAAACAGTCTTTGGAAATCTTATATCCTTATTTATGAAACTTTCAATCCATTCTAATTTAAACGCTGCTATAATGATAGATAGATAAAAAAAATATTTGGTATCCACAAGTCATACAGTAAACAAAAAATAAACACAAACAGAAAAATAGAACAAACATAGCATCATAATAAAAATATAACAAAAACTTTAAAATAAAAATACAATTACTGAGTGCATTGCAGCAAAACAAAAGGGTTCTGACTCAGTGATACGCTACGCGCTTTCGAGCGAAGCACTGATATTCCGCCAGAACCCGAGTCACGACCAGATGAGTTAAACTTAAAAATCATTGTCATAGGATTGACCAGGCGAACTAAATCTTTAAAAACCTAAGAAAAAAAAATATACTAAGGCCTTATCGAAGGTTGATATAATGTCACCTTGATGACTAATATTGTTATAGAAAATGCGGAAAAAACGCCGGCACGCCCGAGTGCGTGGCGGTGGGCAGCCGGCTGCGCGGGAGCATGGGTTCGCGGCCACCGGCGCGGTTCTGGCCGCAACTCTGGGCCACCACCGTCCGCAATCTGCTGCTGAAGAAGCGAGACACCAGGAAGACCTTGGCTGTAAGTTCCCCTTAAAGCTCGAAACGAGCGGGCGCGGCGCGGTTGGAGCTGAGGCGGTTTTGCATTTTTGATGTTTCCGAAACTGTCGACTGTCGACTACTGCTGCATATATGTCACGCACGCCGCCTCCGCTTCGCTATCCCGCGCGAATATAGCGCAATTTTTGGGGGACGTGCCCCGGACCGCGTTGGCTTTACCGCAAAACCGCCTCCGGGCCGCAATGACGCTGCGCCGCGCTCTGTGCTCATCAAGCTTAAGACATAGTTAAATATTATACATAAAACTTAACAAACCTCTGTTAACTAAAAGTTGTTTTGTCCCTTTCTCGCAAACATAAATGTCAAAGTGATAGATAAGGACAAACCAACTTTAGCGGCTTGTTAACTAATAGAGGCTTGATGGACGTTTATGAATAAGGGGGTCGGCCTTTCAAGCTAAAGCAAGGCATCGCATAAGTCTAGCTTTGGCCGGTCGCCTTCGAAAATGTGCCAGAATGTTTTAATCGTGATCTCCGGCATCAGATTGTAACGAGCCGTCATTATAATGAATAATCAGAGAAAGAGAAATGGGATGCTTTAAGTAAGTACCAACCCTGGTCCACACATACAAATTCCTTGTCATTGTTAGTCAGCCTAGCTCAAATAATTTAAACGAAAATCAGGGTCGATCTGGCTCTAGAAATGTAGGTCCTTCCAAGAAAAGAAGTAAATGCGGAACTCTAAGCCAACACAATCCAAATCCTACTGCTCAGGCAACACTATATCAGGAAGAACTTAGCTGTATGTGAAGCACATGATTGAGACATTGCTGTACGAGAGTAACTGATATGTAAGAAAACATTGGAAGGCAACCACAGCCGTGCGTTGAAGGAACTGATGAAATTCTTAAGGTAGGTAGGTGCTTCACATCAACAGAATTGGATAACAACGTTTTCGACCAAAGTAACCTTGACACGAAAGATAACCTTACTCGAAATCTTGGTCCTATTAAAAATAGTAACATTTCAGTTATATAAGTGTAACCTGGCTTATACTCGTCATTCTTTCGCAGGAGGTGCTAGTACCATTATATTCGCTAGGCGTGCTGATATTCCTGAAGATGCTGGTGCCGAACCCCAACTTTCCGGAGGTCAGCAAGCCGGGGCGGACGGTGCGGGTCCACTATGACGCCTTCCCAGCAAACCACTCGGTCGCTGTCGTCGCGGATTGGCTCAACGACAATGGCACTGTCGTGAGTATAAAATACAACACAAGTTATCCACATCTTATTTCATCCTTTTAGTGTTTTCCCAGTTGTATCCTAGGGAGCCCCAGGGATTCGATCTCAAGATTTGGCATAGGCACGAGTTCACGAAAGCGTCTGCCGTCCGACCTTCCAACCCTACCCCACCACCATATCAGCCAAAGGACGTCCACTGCTGGACATAGGCTTCGCCCAAATTCACGGGGGGTATATGCCATAATCGCCATGCTTAGCATGCGGGTTGGCGATCGCAGTATCTCCACCGCACTCCAGGGATACTGCTGCCCATCCCCCGGTGGGTTCCAACCCTAAGGGAAGTTATTTAAGGAAGTTCCTTAGATTATCACCTTAATAATCTAAGGAAATTCCTGATGCAGGTTGTATAATTTAAACTTTCAGCAGGTCAAAATCTAAAATATTCCCGTGGTTTCCAGGCTTTCCTCGAAGAGCTGAACGATATGCTGCTCGAATCCCACCAGCATCCGATCCGCTGGGTCCGCTACAACAACACCACGGACCTGAACGATGCGTACCACAGCGACGCGCGGAACTTCCCCATAGCCGTCATATTCCACACCGATCCCATGAACTTTTTGGAACCGCTCAGGTAATATAACCTATGTCACAGGAACTTGACAGTTCGCCTTTAGAAGAATTTGGCAGTTCGGATTTCTTTCAGAATTTGTTTGAAGAAGAAACGCAAATGCTAGACAACGAATGTCTGGGAAAGTGTCCTTCTTCTAAAATTCCTATTGAAATTCATTAGGAAGTAGGCTAAATACAAATCAAATCAGGGTAAAGACTTCTTCTGTACTATGTTAGAGCAGGCGTGACAGAATATTATTGTAAGTAAATCCGAATCATATTCTGCTGTACTCGTAGTGGTCACTGGCTTAGACCAAAATGTAACATTCTCTGCCAGTCATCATACTCAGCAACAACACAACAGATCTCTGTGAATATATTTTCTGTCCCCAGATACACAATCCGCACAAACCCCTCGTCCTTCGGGACTCCCTCGACACGTACGCTGTACACCTCCCCGGCCATGTGTCGCGAGCTGCCCCCTAAGGGCGACTGGTCGTCCGACTGGTCCCGTGGCGGGCAGCTGATCCCGATTTCAGAGATGCACAGTGAGGATGCGTGTCCCGTGCTGCAGTATTACTACTCGGGCTTCTTGGCGCTGCAGACTTTGATTGATTTTACGAAGATCAAGGTGAGATTTATTATAACTCATTTATATAGATCTCTCTCGCAGGATTGCTAATTTATTATCTTTATTTTTTACTTTTTAATAAAGTCTGCCTAATGCAAAAAATAAAAATTAGAAAATAGCGGCAAATTTAGAAACGATTATTGGCAACTGAATAAATTTATACTATGATGCGACTTGCTATACCTTCTTTCTGATCTGTAAAGGATCTAGAAATATTTGTCTCTATTGAGACGAAAATTGAGTAACGTTTGACACATTTGACATAGATATTATAGTTGTCATTTAAAAAGTTTTAAATATCTTAGTCTCATGTTTCGTTGGTCAGATAGGAAGAAGAGTTGGTTCTAATGAGTTATATAAGTGTTTTCTGAATTTGGTACTTCATAGTCAGTATTCTGTCTGATTTTCTTTTAATTTTACTTGCAACAAAAACAAGGTAATATTTGCGCCAATTCTGATCGAATTGGCCCCTTTTTATCAGAACACCATAGATATTTATTTAACAGGTAAGGTTATCAAAATAAAAATAATAATTACTATCAATCGGTTGGATTCATCTATTAAAAACAAAATCTACCTGTGACTGTGTCACATTCATTTCTTTGAAGTAATATTATTTGCATAAGAAAGTTAGATAATTATCATCTGTTTAAGCTGCGATCCAGTGACAATAAATTGACCAAAATCATCATCATCATCATATCAGCCGAGAGCCTCCACTGCTGGACATTGGCCTCCCCCAGAGAGTACCGCAACGACCGGTGTTGTGCCACCCGCTACCTTTACCAGGTCATCAGTCCACCTTGTGGGTGGGTACACACCCTCACTGCGCTTTTAAGTACGTGGTCGCTACTCGAGAACCTGTTAATCGGATCCCTTGGACCTTTAAGTCAAAGGTTCTACATGCAATGTGCACCGCCTGCCACTTAAGCTTAGCGATTCGGAGGGCTATATCGGTTACTTTGGTTCTACTGCAAATGGTCTCAATCTCCCTTATTTATCTTCTAGCTGGACACTGGTACCCCGTTCCCCCCGCCCCGAGTGGACCTCACCCAGTTTCCCAAACGCCAGCACACGGGCGACTGGCTCGTCATCTTCCGCGTCATAATGCCCATGTATATGGTCATGACGCTCAGTCAGTTCATCACGTATCTCCTCATGTTCGTCGTCAGCGAAAAAGAGAAGAAAATTAGGGAGGGAATGAGGATCATGGGACTGAAGGACTCTGTTTACTGGTGAGTTGGTAATAAGTTCAGACCAACACTACTTTGATGTTTACTTTACTGTTAAAACCGATGGAAAGACTAGCTAAACAATAGTTATCAGTTAAAGATAATTACTGTCTTATTACTATCTATCTATATTTTGCTCTCAGGAGTCAAACCTTCTGGGCTAGACTCCTAAATCAGCATTATCATAGTGGTTGTTGATAAAGATGATAAAAGTTTTACTATTTTAACAGGTCATCCTGGTTCCTGATCTACGCAGTTTTTGTAACCATCCTATCAGTATTCAGCACTGTTCTGCTATTTGCATTAAAGGTAAGAAGTTCCAATAAAACGAAACGAGTGATTACATACTGTTGATACTTGCAAAATATGAGATCTAAATGTCATCTCTTTCTTATTGTATATCGTCCGTGGTTCCTGCCAGCCCTAGTCCCTGGTTAGGGTGGAGCGATTTATTTGGCGTCACTATAAAGGTGCTCCAAAACTTTCTTTCCTCCTCTCGCCTCTAGACACTTGACGCCTAGAGCGGCTAATCCACTCTACCCTAGCCGGCCCTGATCAATTCATTGCAAATAGGGCTTCAAATCCATGATTACTATCTTAAAGTCAGCTGACTTATCCATCATTGCTTGTCACATCATTATTAAAGTTGTGCAGGGCGTGGCAGAAAGGTGACAGGATAGCTCGCACGCAGTTTAAGTAGTTTGTTAGTTTTGTTGATCTTAATTCAGTCTTGTCTCTATTTCAGGTGTTCCAGCATTCGTCGTACATCCTAATTTTCCTTTTGATGCTGCTTTTCGGTTTCACGATCATCACCTTTGCGTTTATGCTCACGCCCTTCTTCGACAAGGCTAGGGTGAGTCTTAATTAATAACATAAAGCAATTAAACGTTTCTTGGTAAACATTTCTTTCTTACTGAATTGTGTTGAAGAGCCCAGTTTCTCTTCGTAATTCATGCGCTCACAAAACCTCCACCCGAGAATCTGGTGGAAGTGTGCAACTATAAGCCGTGGGTTACTACCCATTTTTCCCTATAAAATCCATTATAATTTACACTGAGTTGGTGTTCTATACAATCAATCCACCCATGAATCGCATCTAATCAACAAAAATAATTTCTCTTTTGTGCTCAGACGGCCGGAATCCTGGGCAGCTTTGCAGTGAACCTGATGAGCGGACTGTACTTCATCCAAGTGTTCGTGTCCAACGCTGACTCGCTCGCCTTCTGGTTCGTGTCCCTCATCAGCTCCAGTTGCTACGCGCTCGCTATGGACAAGGTGAGTGTCTCTTCGTACCTAGAACTCAAGGCACTATTCTTGGTGTCCGTGCTTAATTCCCATTTTCTATTCAGTTTCTTTCCATAAAACCGTAAAGCTTCCGCTTTTGACGTCCTCGACGAATGCAATGTCTGGGGATCACTTATGTACTTCTGATCACAATCTACCAAAACCAAATCTATGTCAGAGAGATTGGGCAAACCAGCTGTCTAGGAAGGGGGCACGTTATGGAGCTCCATGGTATCTAGACTCCTTTCCTGCAGTACTCTGTTTCAAAAGAAGGGATACTATACTACTAGTTATTATATGCCGATATGTTGTTCATATGTTCCAGGCGCTAGTCCTAGACATGGCTGGACAGGGAGTGACGTGGGACAACCTGTGGAGTGGGCCTGGCGTGCCGTTCGGTGGCAGCCTCATCATGATGGCCATCGACACCGTGCTGTACGCGCTCTTCGCGTATTGGCTCGATGCCGTCATGCCCAGTAAGTGAATAAAGTGAATAGTTGCTATTAAGAGGGGGCAGATTGTGACGGGATAACCTGAGGAGCGGGCTCGGTGCGGCGTTCGACGGCAGTCTCATCATGATGGTTGTCGACACCGTGTTGTATGCACTCTTCGCGTACTGACTGGATGCCGCCAGGCCCAGTAAGTGACTGCTAGTAATGGGGGGCACAGTGTGACGAGACAACCTATGGAGTGGGTCCTATGGATGTCTGAAGACTCAGAGTGTTGTACGCAATAATAGTTACTGGATATTGTCATAAGTAGTTTAAGTGACTCAAGCTAGACATGATATGATGTGTGACCACCTGCATTGGGCCTTTCATCTACCCTCGCCTTTTTTAAGACCTTTGAATATCTTCTTTCTAAAGTTTGTTTTTCTGAGATAAGACAAATTTAGAAAACTATACTGTGAGACGAAAGTTTCACGAATATTACGGCAGGGATGTTTTTTTAAAGACCAAGTGTCATGTGTATTTTGCTGAAGATCGCTGTTGTTGTGGGACTAATTCCTTATATTAATTGCAGGTGAATATGGCATAAAACAGAAGCCTTGGTTCTGCTTACTGCCATCATATTGGCTCGGAAGTCGGCGCGGGCGCGTGTCCGCCGTCCATTTTCACTCCAATGGCGATACATTACATAACAAGGATATCGAACCGGTTCCTAGGTATGAGACAACCAAACATCGATGTCGCTTTACCTGTAGTTTTAAAAATGATGAGTGTATGTACTGAAATGGTGTTATTTATGCCTTAAGTTTTTTGACACTGAATTTGTAATTGTATAGAAAGGAGAGCCTGCCATAGGTATTATTATTTTTGTATTTCCTATATGAGGCAAATAATAGATCCGAGGTGCCCGAATACTCTCTGCTGGGAAAGCTCATCCTAATGCATTAACAAATTGCTCATATAAGCGCAGTTAAGTGGAGATATTAAGATAAGTTGGTCAGCTTTCACCTGAACCAAAGGTCTTAGATAAGTTCCCTCTGCTTTCAATTGCTTAGGTACAATCAGCTAATTCTCGTAATATTTTTAACAGAGAACTCCAGGACAGGGAAGCCATCCGCATCGTCGGCCTTCAAAAGTCCTTCCGGCACTGCCGCCGGCCAGAAATCAAGGCCATCGACAACATAGAGCTGAGCATATATGAGGGGCAGATCACGGCAGTGCTTGGGCATAATGGTGCTGGGAAGTCTACACTGTTTAATATACTGACGGGGTTGACTGCTCCTACGGCTGGGACGGCGTATGTTTACGGATTAGATGTTAGGTAAGATACATAATGAATGCAAAGTTTTCTGCTAATACTATGCACGGAACAAGTGTTTTTTGCACGGTTGTGAGCCTCTCATTCACTAGGTCTTTGCAATGTAAGATAGAAGGTAGAAGCGACAAAGTGTCCACAGAATCCAACTGCGAATGATTTGTGTATTTGTAGCATTTGGGCAAAATTGGCAGTCGGTGTCTTCATTTTCCTAGCGCTACGCGTAGCTAAGATCTTTCCATTGTAGCGAGAACTGCCAGCGAACAGAGAACCGGGCGTATGATGGTTGCCGTTTTATTCTTATCGTCGTGGATAAGAGTTAAGACGCCCGTCGCTCTCGCACTCGCATACTTGTCAGAACGTGACGAATATCTTCTCCACGACGATAAAAGATAGGTAAAATGGCAACAATCATACGCTCCTGCCTGGTGGTTGCCGGCAGTGAAGGTTTTAAGAGACACAATCGAAACGGTGTGGGCGGTAACTTATAGGATTGCTCGTCTTTGATCAATACAAGCTATGATTAAGGGCCCAAGCGTAGGTGATGACATGTTTTTTTTATTATTTCACCAGGGACCCGAACGATATGCACGAGATCCGACAGATGATCGGCGTCTGTCCACAGCAAGATGTTTTGTTCGATTTGCTGACAGTACGGGAGCATCTTCAGTTCTTCGCAGCCGTCAAGGTGAGTATTATTACCGCGTACTGGCTACCTTTCTTGATCCCAAAACGTTGTTTATTTTTTACGGTTCCGTACACAAAGGGTAAAACGGGACCCTATTACTAAGACTCCGCTGTCCGTCTGTCTGTCTATCTGTCTGTCTGTCTGGCTGTCTGTCCGTCTGTCACCAGGCTGTATCTCATGAACCGTCATAGTTAGACAGTTGAAATTTTCACAGATGATGTATTTCTGTTGCCGCTATAACAACAAATAAGTACTAAAAACAAAATAAAATAAATATTTAAGGGAACTCCCACAAAAAAAATCTTTAAAAAGTTGCTCGTTGTGTTCATCAGGCGCTGGGTCTCAAAATGTATGGGAAAACTAAAATCCGACTCGCATTTGACCAAGATTCTACTTGATATTATTTAACGTTCTTATTACTGACAAAAAATATTATTAATTTAATTAAATTAAAAAAAGTTATAATAAAGTGTCTAATGTTTTATAGATATTCTTTGTCGGCCTGTTTAGCCTAGTTGGTAGTGACACTGCCTCCGAAGCTAGAGGTCCCGGGTTCGAATCCCGGTAAGGGCATTTGTTTCTGTGGTGAGCAGAAACACTTGGATGTTTTCTATGTATTTAAGTATATATCTATTAAATATATCGTCGTCTAGTTCCCATAACACAAGCCTTATTAAGATTACTATGGGACTAGTTCGATTTGTGTAAAAATTGTCCCATAATATTTATTTATTTATTATTTATTCTTAACGTGTGCACGGAATCCTTCGTGCGCGGGTCCGACTCGCACGTGGCCGGTTTTTTTTAATATTGCATGTTCGAAAAAATAACAATTCTAAAAGTCATTACATTAGGTACCCAATGTTACCCTTCCCAGGGAATACCACGCAAGCGGCATAACGAAGAGATCAACAAAGCAATGAGCGACGTAGGTCTGTCAGAGCAAGCCAGCGTGTTCTCAAAACATCTCTCTGGAGGGCAGAAGAGGAAGCTCAGCATCGCTATTGCATGCATCGGAGATCCAAAGGTAACTTGAAACTTGATTACTTCACCAGTATCAAACTCTTACTGACTTGCCTTCGCCTTTATAATAATAAATTGTAAAACGAGGGTCTGAAATAATCCATATCAGCACGAGATGGTTATTTTCTCAAAAGAAGTGAGGTAAAATAGTTCATGGGATAATATGGCTTTTAGAACAAAGTTATACACTCTACTTTTCACTTCGATTGCAAGAAAATAAATAAACAAAGGTTATCCACCATCTCCACACTCAAAAAGAACAATATATTCAATGGCTAACATACCACTGCGCAAAAACATCATCTATTGAGGGCTGCAAAGCGTTTGTCAAACGATTTAATCACTTTCTAAATTATTGTGAAATAGGTAAGAAAAACTGAAAGTTTTGAGTAATTCTGTTTCCTGGTCGATTTTTGTATAGTTGTATTCTTTACACTTTGTATTTGGTATCACCCAACGATAACAAATACAAAGTGTTTTTAAAGAGTTAAATTAGTTTATGTATTGTGATTGATATAGTGAAGTATTTTAGAATAGAATAGAATAGAATATGCGTGACAATAAACAAGAAGACATGGACAGAAATCAGCATACCTATAAAAAGAAACAAAAATTTTGGAGTCACGAAACGGTTCCATCTCAGCTTTTGGTTGGTCAAATTAAAATATTTTATAAATCATAAATATATATTGATATTTCCCCTAGGGACTAAATGTACTACTTTAGCTCCGCTTGATAAATTTAATAGGATACACTTTTCGAGCATGACAAGTGAAAAACTACTTATTGTGATTTATTTCTATACATAGAATGTTCTATTATTCAGACTAAATGAAGTGTTTTCATTTCAACTTCATATTGAATTGTTTTATTGCAAATGTCGAACATTTTACGAACCTACATAGTATTTGCACTATAAAGTGGGCGTGAACATCATAATTATGAATCACAGTATTACAGCATTTTATTGAATTCTCCAGATAATAATCCTGGACGAGCCGACGGCAGGCGTGGATCCAGTGTCCCGGAGGCAAACATGGCGCATCTTACAGCGGGCTAAGAAGGGCAAGGTCCTTCTGCTGACCACACACTTCATGGACGAGGCGGATATCCTGGGAGACCGGAAAGCAGTCATCAGTAAAGGCAGAGTAAGTTGTTAATCTTTTAAGATCATACTGGTGGCGTTCTGGTCAGCCTTAACTTATTTAAGTACCGAATACATTCTTTTGTTTTATTTCAGGTGAGATGTGCAGGCACATCGTTATTCCTGAAAAACAAATTTGGAATAGGATATCACTTAACACTAGTCTTAGATGGTAAGAAATTATTTAGAATTTACTTTCAACACTATTCGATTCTACCTTAAAAGTCACGGATCTTAAGACTGGAAAAATCAGAAGTGTGTCGGTGCAGTCTGGAGTATTAACTTTTACATGTTTGTGTATTTGGCCTTCTCAGGTGTGTGCCGTGAGCATCAAATAACACGACTAGTCCGTGGGCACGTGCCCAGAGCTGAGAAGGCTCGTCGACACGGGCGCGAGCTGTCATACATCCTGCCACACTATGCTGTGCATCTATTCCCACCGCTTTTCCTGGCCATCGAGCAGGAGATACGGGAGAAGACTAACAGATTAGGTATTTGTTGTAATCACTGTTCATAAATTCTACTTATTTGCTATCAACCAAGTGGTTATAAGGACGAAGGTGAACTCCTACATGTCGTACATTCATTCATCCATCCCTCTAAGACTTGCTTATTCCGGTTCCACGCGGTGTTGATTCATGTCATGGTGGTGTGCGTTGCTGTTAAACTAATTTGTCACCAGGTTCATTGGAAATTGGATCTAAAGCCCCAGATACTGAGTCTTATTGTATGCAGTTTAGCGTAGGCACTTCAAAATTTTACACTACCACGTACACATGCTTCGTTCTAAGGATTCTTCCATTTGGTTCGCACTTTTAAACCCTTTACTCTTCGTACTTCCAGGCGTGACAAGTTATGGCGTTTCCATGACGACGCTGGAGGAGGTGTTCCTAAGCCTGGAGGGCGAGAACGCTGAAGAGATCGAGGCGGTAGAAGGCGTGTCTTCAGTGAAGCTGGTGCGGGCTCGTGCACTCTCCAGGAGTCTGTCGTTGCAGAGCAAGACTTTAAGTTATCAGGTGAAGATCGCTTTAGGGGTTCGCGCAGCTTTTCAATTAACTTAGTATACACACATTCACGCCGATTTCTCGAGGCATTCCAGGATTTCCATACAATCGTCTCTTGCGTCATTCAATTCCTGACATACTTATACATGCTCTTGCTTTTAGGGTAAGTAGCGTACGATATGTAGGGTACTCTGGTACGTACCTATATAGAAAAGCAAAGCTTCTTAGAATGCATTATTAATCGTGACGACAACAATAAATTACATCATAATTATCATCAGCCTGTGTATGTCCAACTGCTGGACACAGACGCGGGCCATTTGGGGATGAAAACTTCACACAGAGGCAATTAATTAACAGGTCGTCCAAGTTGAAATTATGTTCTTTTGATCAGGGCTTGTAACCGGTTAATTTCTCCGTACAAAAAACCGATTAGGAATTTCGTTCTTTCGTTTACTATTTCATGTTTAATCAGGCAATCTAAAAATACACAGTCATAAACTAAATACATTACACAGACCTAGATAAAGAGCATAAACTAATTCAAATTATTTGGCTATTTCGGGGTTTTTGAGATTAACCGGTTACAACCCCTGCTTTTGATTACCCTATCCTCTTCCTGTAGGAGCTGAATGACAAGGACAACCAAAAAGCGACGTCGCTGCCGGCGCCCGCGTCGCACGCGCTGCACTCCACCACGCACGGCGTTGAACATGTTAAGGTATGTATTTCTTAATGGCTCTCATAAAATATCACCTTAAACAAAAAAAAAAACATGCCACTAAAATTACAAACCGAGTACCAAAAACACAATTTCGCTCGATCGCTATCAATATTACTCTCACTCTTGCTTTTCACTTCTCCCGAAGGGCCCCTTTCTTTTGGAGCCAGCAAGCAAGAAAAATCCCACTCTTGCATCTGATAAAAAGGTAGCTGATGTTCTTGTCCCTGACAAAATACAACCTTGTACATTTATACCGAGTATTACAAACAAGTTTTTTGTAGGGCTTCAGCATAAAAAGTGTGACGTTCTAGCTTGTTTTGTTTTTGACTGCAGGTGACCCCAGAGGCGCCAATATCGGTGGACACCCTGGGCGACGTGGTGAAGACCAACCCCTCCTGCTGGCGCACGTTTTGCGCGCTGGTGTACATCCGCACCGTGCGCATGATCCGGGACCCATACAAGTTGTACGTCATGATCTTCATGCCCATCAGTAAGTCCAACTTTTTTTCAAAACATGTGGACCAAGACCTATCCCACGATAGCCTTCGGAGGAAAAGTGGTTCAGTATCTCTGCTGCTGCTCTATGAGCCATCTCAGAAAACTCCTCGGTCACAAAAAGAACGCACTGAGCACTCGTGTGTTACCACCACAAATGGAGGGACACGATTACCGCTTACCTTAAATGCTTATGATTTTACCAATAAACCCTGTATCCTGTATCCATGGTTCTTGACTTTTAGTAATGATCCATATATATATATTCGAACTTCGTTAATTTTGGTTTCGTGGGAGTAGCTCAGGCCTTTTTGCTGACGCACGTTTTGCTCACTGGTGTACATCTGCTTCGTACTCATAATCCGCAATCCGTATAACCTGTACGTCATGATCTTCGTAGAGGGGCAAAACATGTCTCGAGGTTTTGTCATTATTGGTGGTGGGTTTTCTTTGTATTTTTGCATGTTTGCACTATCGGAAGGAGGATGAGAATACGCTAATGAATACATTTAACTCTTATCTCTAACAGACCTACAAGATCTTTAGAGGAATAGCAAAGGAATACATTTTATAGAGATTTACACAGAATTGCGCAAAGTAACGTCTGATTCCGTCAATTAATTTTATTCTATTTTTTCAGTATCCTGTGCTCTCGGCCTCTACATCAAGTCACGGCAGATAGTATTCTTCCGCATGCATCCACTTAAGCTGGATCCCTACGCCTATTTCAATAAGACTCCAATTGCCTTGTTCAGTGCGCAGAACAATACCAGAGACCTCTTGGATTTGAGAAGTTCCTTGGAAACCTTAGGAGCAGTTCCTGTTATGGGTGAACACTTTTACTATTCTTATATCACTGATGTACCCAGCCTTCATTTAATTTAATTTAATTTATTTTCTTTCATAAAGAGACATCAAATGTTACATTATCAACTGTACTGCCAGATGTGGCAGTTCATACGCCCCAGCACTGTCTACAGCATCGACTAAATATTTAATTTACAGAGAATGAGAATTTAATCCCTTCGTTAATTTAGTGCGATAGCGTCCGCATTAATTTTGTCATTAAAAGCATTCAATTTAAAGAGTTTATGATTAAGAACTTGGAGTTTTAGGCGTCCGCTAGCCACTATTGTAGTTTAACATACAGTTTAAAATCTCCAGGGTACGATGGTAACTTCTCCAGCCTTCTAAAGATGGAGAACTTTGGCGCCTTCAGCGTGAAGGACAGCGTGATCCCGTACGGGAAGATTACAGCCTACTACAACAGCACGCTGACTCATGGCCTACCCATCATCATCAATCTACTCGACAATAGTATATTTAGGTGAGCTACAGAATTATCATGTTCCTCTAAATTCTTCTTTAAAATAAAGATTCTGTTTGAGCGTAGTGGCATCAACAATGTGGCTCTTGGCCGATACTCACCAACTTGATTAAATACATTTCTAGGTTGGTAAGTAATAATCCCAAGCTATAGTTACTTGACAAAAATACATCTTCGGACCATATCACATCATAAAATGCTACCTACAAGTTATGTTAGTCAATTGTTTTATGCGCCTTTGAATCGGAGATCGTGAGAATCATAGCTTGTGCAGTTCGGGAAATCAAAATGCTATAATTGAAGAAGCATCTTATCATGATGAAGGTGATGGTGAAATGGTGAGGATGATCATGTATTATTAGTTAGGAGCTAAGCTCATTCGAGATAAGACGCGTCCACGCAGCGCGCAGCGATTTACCAGTGTAACAAGACCCCTGCCTTACGGCGTTTATCCCCGCGTCCAGTGTCTAGTGTCGTTGGACACCTCCGCAACACCGACCAGCGACTGAGATCCATCGCTTACGGGCTAAGTACGGGCGGCCGGTGTCTCGCACGACTGGTTTACTGGAACTGCGCTTAACCAGCGTAACTATACCCACTTATTTTTTTCTAACGATTTGCTGTGTTATTTATACATTAAAATGGCCAACGATTGCGCTGCATGCTGCAAACCTATTGCAACTGCACAATATTTGGTGTGTTCCAAATGTAAGTGCAATTATCACCCCGAATGCGTCAACAAGGATTACCGTCGCCTATCTAAGACCGCGATTCTCGGTTGGATATGCCTTTTTTGTCAGAGTAAGGTGCCTAAAACAGACAACACTCATACCCCGGTGCGGCTACAGGGACCGGCGATTGATGGCAGTGGCGCTGATGGGCCGAAAGCCAACGTCACTCTGCGTCCGCAGAACCGAGAAACAGAAAAGCGTCCGCAGCCGGCGTCAAGCCGCAACGACATACTAGAGGAGCTAAAAGACTACATTGAAAAAAAGCTAGATGAGTCGACAAAAAAGATTTTGAACGAAGTTACTAAGAAAATCACCTCGGAGATCAAAATGCTGAATGATGCTATGGGGGAGTTGAAGGCCAGTGTCAACTTTGTGTGCTCTCAGTATGATGACCTGAGCAAACACTTTGACGAAAAAATGCAGCTGATAGACGAGCTCAAGAACGAAAATGTTTGTCTGCGGGCAGAAGTAAAGGACATCAACGCTCGACTTGCGGGCGTCGAACAGAGAGCCCGCGAGTGCAACATCGAGGTACAGTGCGTCCCTGAAACGAAGAATGAGAATATACTCGAGACTATTAAGACGTTGTCCGCGGTCGTCGGTAACCAGATCACGAACACGGATATTCACGATTTTCATCGAGTGCCGAAACAAAACCAGGAATCTAACAGGCCCAAGTCTATTGTAGTAAAGCTAGCGAGCCCCAGAATCCGCGATACTTTGTTGGCTGCCGTGAGGACGTACAATAAGACGAACAAAGACAACAAACTGAACACCCAAAGTTTGGGCATCGCTGGGGAAAAAAAACCTGTGTTTGTGGCGGAACATCTATCGCTTGCCAAGAAGAAATTGCATGCGGCTGCGCGCGCCGCAGCCAAAGAAAAGCAATACGAGTTCGTGTGGGTGCGCAATGGGCGCATCTTCAATCAATCAATCAATCAAATATTTATTCTGCAAATAGGCCACAAGGGCACTTTTACAAGTCAAAGCGTGAATTTATACAATTAAAAAAAACTGACAATCTTACTTAATAATAATGATAAAAAAAAAAAAAATATACTGATTAACAATTAAATAAAAATAAATTTACAAATATTAAGGACGTATTGAATACGATCTGTCCGAATAAACAAAAAGTACATAAAATTAATTTAATATCTCAGAGATGTATATGGTCTCTGAGCGTCCAAATACGATTAAAAACAATTATTTCAAAGTCCTTAGAGATGTAAATGATCTCTAAGCGGTAAAATTAAAATAAGTAAACTTAATATTGTTAGAGATGTATAAGGTCTCTAAGCGTCAATAACAATAAAACTAATCCAGAACAGGATTATGTCTCTCGTCAATCTACATACAATAAAATAACACTAGTATTAAGGTATTTACTTTGCCCTTGCAAGCATGAACAGATTCATGCGTAAGAATCCCAAGTCGCCGGCCGTGCAGGTGCACAGCGAAGAGTACCTACGAAACCTGCCGTTGAGTTAACAGTATAATCTTATCGCACTTGTTTTCTCTATGTATTACCAAAATGTAAGAGGCCTTAGGACCAAAACTCAAGAGTTTCTACTGAACGTGCTATCCTTTGAATATGATGCAATCATTCTAACGGAGACATGGCTTAATTCTACGGTTTTTGATCATGAATTTATAGATAATAGGTATAATATATTTAGAAGGGACCGCAGCAGCACTTCGTCACATAGCATGAAAAAGGATGGTGGCGGTGTGTGTATTGCGGTCTTAAAAAAATATGAAGTTTTACGTAAACCACGCTGGGAGTCCAGCTGTGAGGACTTGTGGATATCATTGAAAATAGGTAAGGGCGTCAAAGCTATTCGAATTAATATTTGTGCAGCCTACATTCCCCCTCCCATATGCCCGGATTACTTTGATAAATTTCTATCAAATTTGACTAGAGTAATGAGTAACCACGTTTCGCCGAAATCAATGACTTTGTTGATAGGAGATTTTAATTTACCGAATATAGGTTGGAAGCGTGATTCAGTTTCGGGCACATGTACCCCGACTAACATTAAAAGTACAATGGAAAATATGCTTGTAGACGAAATGCTGTTTAATAATCTCACACAAATTAATCATATCGTTAATTATAATAATCGCACCTTGGATTTAGTGATGTCTAACTTTGCGAGTAATCTTTCTGTCACTGGGGCTATGGCCCATCTGACTGGGATCGATCCCCACCACCCTCCACTTGATATCAGTATTCGTCTGAATAGAAACACAAAGTCACTGGTGCCGAATCGTACACCTGTGCTGAACTATTTTAAGTGTAATTATGTTGAGGTAAACCAAGAGTTATCTCTTATAGATTGGACAGATGCTTGGCGTACGTTGACAGACATCAATAAAATGATTGAAGTATTTTATACAACTCTGTCTGCAATCTTAATCAAACACACACCTCTGTATAAACCGCGTAGTGATAGGTATCCCATCTGGTATAGTATTCCGTTGATAAAATGTTTGAAAGAAAAGGCAAAGTATCATAAAAAATTCAAACTGTTCGGCAACCCATTGGATAAATTATGCTTTGAATGCCTGAGGTGTCGCTCCGATAATTTATTGCGAGAATGTTTATCGACATTTAAGGCGAATTCATCAACGACCTTACGTACAAAACCGAAGTATATCTGGACTTATGTAAATGGACTAAAGTCTAACAGCTACGCCATTCCAAATCGAATGTTCTTGGGTTCTGTAGAGGCAAAAGGTGGGCAGGCTATCTGTGATTTGTTCTCACAATATTTCCAATCCATTTACTTGACTGTAAATACACCGGGATTCGGCGGCTATCGAGGATCGGTAAGCGGGAACCAGTGGTCATTTGGCCACTGCGAGCTCACCGTGGACGAAGTTCATGCAGCTCTGACGAGATTGGATGTTAATAAAGGAGCCGGTGTAGACGGCATACCACCGATTGTATTAAAAGAATGCGCAGAGTACTTGTCTAAGCCACTATGTTACTTATTTAACGAGTCGTTACGAATAGGTATTTTTCCAACTCAATGGCAAATAGCACGAATAACACCGATCCACAAAAAAGGAGAGATAACAGATATTTCCAATTATAGACCTGTATCAATCCTACCGGCAGTAGCAAAGGTTTTCGAGTCAATTGTCCAAAAGAAAATATACTGGCACGTTAGGGAACAACTCCACTCGGCACAACATGGTTTCCTGCCCCGTAAGTCAACAACCAGTAACTTGGTTGAGTATGTCAATGATATTTCTAAAATCCTAGATAAATCTGGGGAAGCGCACGCGATCTATACAGACTTTAGCAGGGCCTTCGACTTAATTAACCACGACATTCTTATCATGAAACTCCAACACATGGGTATACATGGCTCTCTGCTTCGTTGGTGCGAGTCATATCTGAGGAATAGGACGCAGTTGGTGGCTCTACGTGGATTCAAATCCGAAGCACTTCCTGTCCCTTCCGGCGTCCCTCAAGGATCACATATTGGACCGTTGTTTTTTGTTATATTTATTAACGACCTTGCGAAGGCTATTTCCTGCCACTTCAAAATGTACGCCGACGACTTAAAGTTATATCAGACCATCGAAACTAGTACCGACATATGTCATCTGCAAGAGAATATTGATAAGGTATCACATTGGTGCAGCATAAACAACATGACTCTAAATACCACAAAATGTTACCACATGAAATTTTCTCGGAAGAGGAATCCAACGCATACCACATACAATATTAACGGAATCCCTCTGACCGAAGTAACTAGTATTCGAGACCTAGGAGTTACTATCGATGTTTCTCTCAACTTTCGGGAACATGTAGACACGGTTGTTAAAAAGGCATCACAACTCTCAGGGTTCGTAGCAAGACAAATTAAATCCTTCAAGGATCCAAAAGTATTAATACCGGTATACAATTGTCTGGTAAGAAGCATGTTGGAATATTGCTCACCAGTGTGGAATCCAGGATACAGGGTACATTCTGACCGCATCGAGCGGATCCAGAAACGTTTCCTATACCACCTAGCATATGCTCAAAACAAATGTAAACTGTTTCCATCGTATGAGTCAAGACTTGAACATTACAAAATTGAGTCCTTGTTCTCTAGGCGAAAAGCATGCGACATCTTGTTGTTATATAAAATTATTAATAGTTTAGTGGACAGTCCACAGCTACTAGAACATGTTAAGGTGGTTGTTCCCCGAGCGGGTAGTCGCCTATGCAATAGAAAGGCTTTCTCTCTTCCTCACTGTCGCACCAATATCGGCAGGCATGCGCCCCTTTATAGAATGATTGCATCATATAGCGGCGTCAAGACCAACATTGACATTTTCTTCTGTTCCTTAGCCTCAGTTAAATCAAAACTTAAACAAACTTATGTTAAGTGATTTCGTTGTATTTTATTTATTATTATTATTTGATTTTCTTGTCTCAACAAATTTTTACACTATTGTTTGTCACATTTACCCACTAAATTCAAACATAAATTAGTATAACCATTATTTTGTAAATGCTGCACGTACTCTAAGCAAGATGTGTCTACTTTTTTAGGATGTACAAGAGTGAACCTAGCCCTATGTAATTTTAAAACCCCATAAATGTACTAAACTTGTAACATCTAGTTTGTAGACCATAAAAAAAAAAAAAAAAAAAAAAAAAAAAAATGTATTTTTTCAGAATTTTAATGCACACATCCGGCCAGCCCGAGAGCTTCAAGCCGATAGAAGTGTTTGTGCACCCGTTCCAGCAAACGGAGCAGCCTGAGGAGTTCAACATGGGAAATCTCGTGTGCGCCATCTTTATGGGGATGATCTTCGCGTTAGTGCCTGTGACGTTGGCGGTGGACATCGTGTATGATAGAGAGGTCAGTTGGGTTCTAGCGGCTACTTTCTGGTTTCCTAGCTAATCGATCTGATCCATCATCAATTATTCGCAGATAAAAGCTAAGAACCAGCTGCGTGTGAACGGGCTGTCGATGTCGATGTACTTCCTCACGTACTTCACCATCCTCATCTTCATCATGATCGTGACTAGCATCGGAGTTCTCCTTTTGGTAAGTTATGTTGTTGAAGAGAATATCTAGCTTTAGCTCTCCCACCATTTGCTTTCAAGTCTGTCTTCTTTCTTGAACACTTGCAATAGGACACTTTATGTGCATACTCCGTTTTCTAGCCTTGGTTATTTGAAATTAAAATGAAAACTACTACACTTCCGTCGTAATAACAATTTGATATTTCCCTCAGGTAATCCTCAACGACATCCCAAGCTTAACCAACGGCTCCGCTATCACGATGCTCTCTTTCCTGCTCCTACTGTACGCGCCTTGTGCCATATTGTTCAACACGTGCCTGTCGTACGTGTTTGACAAGATGGACTCCGCGCAGAGCATCATGCCCAACATCACCACGTGGGTCGGCGTCATTCCGTTCGTGCTCGTGGCCGTTGTAGAGAAGTTCAACAGAGGTCAGTCAGTTTTGTCATTACTCATTATCATTGCGTTGTTCTTCATCATCTCACTGACCGTCATCATAGTTAGGATCATGTCCAGAATCATGTCGTACATGTCGCTCGTCATCATCATCACCATCATGATCATTGTCATTATTGTAATCTTTACTAGCACCATCGTGATCATCATCCTACATTTTTTCAAGCTTGTGCGTGTTCCGTCAAATTTCAGTGTTTTGGCGGGAAATTTGATGGGTATTACGCCAAACTCATCCATCTACTTGTAATACATAATGGACAACTTATTCTTCATAAATTCATCAGCCCGTCGTCCGGTACATAGTCGCCACTTGAGAACTCGCTGGCCATCAGTTCTCCGGGCAATGTGGCCCGTCCACTGCCACAATTCGTAGAGCTATATCGGTTACCTTGGTGTGCCTTGGTACTTCTGCGTATATATATCGTCATCTTTGATTCGATCTCGCAGAGTAACTCCGAGCTTATCCCTATCCATCGTTTTTAGGGACTTTGAGCCTTCTTATGAGGCCCATAGTGAGCGACCACTTCTCAGAGCCGTAGGTCATCACTGGCAACACACACTTTCGTCTTGAGACGCTGCGAGATATTGGATGAGAAGATACCGCGTAATCCCAAACGCCGCCCAGCCAAGACGGATCGGATCTATTAAATATATCGTCGTCTATAGTTTCCATAACACACGCCCTATGAAGCTTACTATGGGACTACTTTGTGCGATTTGTGGAAGATTGTCCCCTAATATTTAATTGTTATTATTGATTTAACGACAATCGCTTTCGCGCTGTGCGCAACTCGTGTTTTACAAGTGTTTTTTTTTAATTCTCTAATATATTAATTTTATAATTATATTGTGATCTGTCTTGTTCCAGGAAACGACATTGCGTTTTGGTTGCATCTAATATTCAGCTTCCTGAACGTGTTGTACATACCATATGCCATCATCTACTATGTGGACGGGTAAGATTTTATACTTTTATCATATATTTCTTGAAAGGTGATAATAAGTGTCGACCTGTTTAGTGTAATTGGTAGTGACATTGCCACCGAAGCCAGAGGTCCCGGGTTCAAATCCCGGTAAGTGCTTTTGTTTCAGTGGTGAGCAGGAACATTCGGTAGGGTTCGAGAGGTCTCGAGAAATTTGTCCTTAGTCGCGACGGAAAAAAAATCAACACCTCTAGGTTCTCGAGAATTCGATAAATCAATTCAATACGCTTATGCGCACCCTTAAATGCGTCTCTTGCGCGTGCGTCGCTCGGTGCCTCATTCTCTTATTCGAAATGAAAGCGTAATAATAATGTAACTAGTTATTTTTTTTTTAATTTACTATTTAGTTATTTTTTGTTTATTAATGACTCTTGTACGTGCAGGAACTGGTAGAGATCTAATAATTATAAAAAAGTTAGGTACTAGTAAGTATACCTAGTACTATTGACATAGAAATATAAACAAAAGCATTAAAGCTATCTTAACTTCTTCTGGCGGTATGATTTAGCATTACTGAGTACCAAGGGCCTTCCAAATAAATCCAAATAAAGTTAGATATGGAGATCAGTAAATAAAATCATGTGTTACCATAGGTACACTTTGGAGTTTCTTCCCCAGCGTTATTGAACAACTTATGACCTATCTTTGTAATGGTACATCGTATCGAAAAATGGTCCTTACGTAGTAACGTAGATTCCGATATTGAAATAAACTCTCGACATAAGGTCACTTAACAGGTACTTATTTTAAGTTATAGAACGATATAAAAAACTACCATTATGATACTTTTGTTTTAATAAACAATAAATTGTATGTCTAACTAGAACAACAACAACTACAGTACCAATATCAAGACAAAAACAGCAAATAACATGGTTTTCCATTCAATGGTTAGTACGGGGCTATGACGTCACATTTAGCCGTCTATTCGTATGGAGCATTTCCAGTGCTCAGTAGATATGTTGCACTTTCGACTCTCATAGCAAAAAAATAGTACAAAAACGTGTTTAATTTAAAAAAAACTCGAGTAACTCGAGAAATCCTGATCGTAAGTTGTCGTGTCTCGAGAAATAAATAAAAACCGGCCAAGTGCGAGTCGGACTCGCGCACGAAGGGTTCTGTACCAACACCTCCTAATCTACATTTAAAACCACTATACAATACATTTAATCAAAAAAGGTCGTATCTTCATAGGAAACTTACTGCACTAAGGCCCTTTTGCTTGGGAAAGACAGTTTTTCATCAATAACTCAAAAACCGTTAAACCTATCTAGTTCAAACCAATTACCGTTGAAAGAATTTATTAATTTACATCAACTTGTTTTTTTTTTTGAATTTTAAACGTCATAGTTTGGAAATAAGAGGGGGGGGGGACACTTTTTACCACTTTGACAGCTAATATCTCGCCAACGGTTGACTTAAATGAAAAAGTTTTTAGGAACCTCTATGTCATTTTTGAAGGACTATCTATAGATACCCCACACGCCTATGTGCATTTAAAAATCAATTTTGACCCCCTGTTACATGTATGGGGTGCCGCCCCAGTTTAATATTTTTTTCAAAATCTCATCTCATATTTCTAAGGCGGTTCATACCATACACCTTCCTACCAAGTTTTATAACTGTAGTGCTCATAGTCTCCGTGTAAATCGGCTGTGACATACGGACGGACAGACAGACAGACATGACGAATCCATAAGGGTTCCGATTTTTGCCATTTGGCTACGGAACCCTAAAAAGGTCGAGAATCCAGATACTCTAGGAACATGGTAATTTTTCTAACTATAACAATATTTGCAGGGTATACGTGACGTGCAACCTACGCGGGCTCTGCACTACCCCAGCACTATGGAGCTACTTCACAGCTGAAGTGTGGGTGCTGATTGTAGCCATGGTGTTCCATGTACCGGTCTGTGGCGCGGCGTTGCTTGCAGCCGACCGGCTGAAGTCAGGCGGTCGGATTTGCAAGGTAGGATGTACAGCTGGATAACCTTAGGAGCTGCAACCTCTTAATATAAGTCTCCTATCACACAAAGTAATTTTGTCTCCTGGTGTCAATGGCTTAAGCGTGCGCAGTACGTTCGGTTCTCCATACAAACGTATTTATGCTCTCATTTTAAAACGCCATGCTAGAATAACATGAAGCTTTATACACAATCAGATCCGGCATATCTAGGTCGGAAATTAGTTTCTGTTGCTTGAAATTATAATGGAGAAAAAATACAACGATTATTAAGGTTTTCATACAAGCCGTAGAAACCTCAAGAAACCGCTGTATATTTTTTTCTTTTACAATTTCTAGCAACAGAAACTAATTTCCGACCTAGGTATGCCGGATCCCATTGTGTATACAAAGTTTCATGTTATTCTAGCATGGCGTTTTAAAATGAGAGCATAAATACGTTTGTATGGGGAACCGAGCGTACTGCGCCCTCTTAAGAGGCCGGCGGCCGGTACTGCCAGGTATAATCAGTGTCGCATAGTTTAAGTGTGGGTGCTCATCGTTGCCATGCTCTTTCATGTACCGGGTCTGTGGCACGGCATTGCTCGCGGCTGACCGGCTGAAGTTAGGCGGTTAGTACTCCTACTTGTTACAACAAACACAAAAACACTACAAAACTCATCAGCATATCAGCCCAAGGGCGTCCATTGCTGGACATAGGCCTCCCCCAATTTAATGGGGGGTAAATGCCATAATCGCCACGCTTGGCATGCGGGTTGGCGATCGCAGTATCTTCTCCGCACTCCAGGGATGCTGCTGCCCATCCCACAGCGGTCTTGGTCGTAGTTTTAGGACATACCAGGGCCCCTCTAAGTGGGTTAGTATCCGAAAATTTCGAGATTCTTGGTCGGAACTCTTGCCAAAGCGATCGTAACCACCTTATTACAAGTGGAGAGCAAGAAAACGAGTTGGAGATTTTTTTAGGGCTCGATTTTATCAATCAAGTTCGCATGAGTTTCTTTTAAATTGTCATGAATGTAATTTTGTGATGAAGTTCGGTATTTTCTAATAAATTAATCTGTATCTGCATGAATCATACGAGCCTAAGGACCTACCAGGTGGTTGCTACCAGATTAAACAACTAAAGAAAAGTCCCGCGTGGTCACAAAAGACTCCTGATTTACATTAATTCCTATCAATGCTCTGCTTGTACTTAGAGATCAAATGGCTTCTCTGTCACAGAAAAGAGCGAGCGAAGCACCGGAGCCGCCCGACCCTGAGATGGAGGCGGGGGGAGAGGCGGGAGAAGATGAGGATGTCAGACGCGAGCGGCGCCGTGTGGCCGCCATACTGCAGAACAAGGGCAAGACTGCGCCTGCGCTTGTCGTGCATGTAAGTTTCAAACAACATGAAGAGTGTCACCTAACCTAACAATAATAATTCGCCGTACTAGGTCTACAAGTAAAGATGGTCGTCACTTATCATACCAGAAATGTGCAGCAGATTGTCTTTGTCAAATGACTATTTATTTTGTTTATTAACCGACTTCAAGATTTCAAAAGAGGAGGTTATCAATTCGGTTGTATGTTTTTTTTTAATGTTTGTTACTTCATAACTCCGTCATTTATTAACCGATTTGGAAAATTATTTTTTTGATTGTAAGTATACATATCCAAGTTGGTCCCGTTTTTGTCAAAACGCAGTTCTGAAGATGGGATCCATGAGAAATTGAGGGAACTCCTCAAATCTTAAAAGCAAACATATAGTGATTTTTATGTTTTTATCAACAAATCGAGCATTTCATCCAAAAATGTGACATTTGATGAAGTGAAACTGCTGATGATGATCAGAACAGAACTCTTCAACGACGAAAAGTTCACGTTTGGCGATTTGTCCTCCTAGCTGTGTTTGTTAAGCAAGTTCTATTTACACGATTAATTTTTGTCATGCTCGATTTCTGATGATGGGATCCATGAGGAATTGAGGGAACTCCTCAAATCTTAAAGGCAAACATATAGTTATTTTTGTGTTTTTATCAACAAATCGAGCATTATCATACAAAAATGTGACATTTGATGAAGTGGAACTGCTGATGATGATCAGAACAGAACTCTTCAACGACGAAAAGTTCACATTTGGCGATTTGTCCTCCTAGCTGTGTTTGTTAAGCAAGTTCTATTTTCACGATTAATTTTTGTCATGCTCGATTTCTGATGATGGGATCCATGAGGAATTGAGGGAACTCCTCAAATCTTAAAGGCAAACATATAGTGATTTTTGTGTTTTTATCAACAAATCGAGCATTATCATACAAAAATGTGACATTTGATGAAGTGGAACTGCTGATGATGATCAGAACAGAACTCTTCAACGACGAAAAGTTCACGTTTGGCGATTTGTCCTTCTAGCTGTGTTTGTTAAGCAAATTCTATTTTCACGATTGATTTTTGTCATGCTCGAGTTCTGATGATGGGATCCATTAGGAATCGAGGGAAACTCCTCCTCAAATGTGAAAGGCACACAAATAGTAATTTTAGTATTTTCATGAACTAATCAAGCATTTTCATTCATAAAAGTGACATTTGATGAAGTGGAACTGCTGATGATGATCAGATAGGAACTCTTCAACGACGCGTAGTTCAAGTTTGGCTATTTGTTTTCTTCGTTTTGTTTGTCAAGCAAGCAAGGTTTTTCTATGATTCCATGAGGAATTGAGGGTACTTAGTCTTCTACCATTATAAACATACTTATAGCCATTTTTATTTTATTGTAAGGAATCTAAGAGTGCACCATCTAAGTATAATAATCTTTCACCGGCCTCCCCCATTGAAGTCGGTTTTTTTTTCTTAAAAATTATTTATTTGCCTCAGGCAACATAAGGCTCATTAACATACCTTACAGACTAACATACATATCAATACAAAATATTCTAACTAAAACACATTATATAGGCGACGTAACAGCGTGACTCTGTTGCGTCGTCATCTCCGGTGTAGGACTCGATACTGTTGAGGCTAAGTTCTAATGCTGACGCATCTGGCGAAGCCTACGTTGCGGATTGGAATTTTTTGATAAAAAAATTGATAAGCTGTTGAAATAGGAACCAGATTTCCGACAAAACATCTAGTAATCTCCAAAAACCATCTAGTATGTATGTGTTCTATGCTTTGAATCATATACTTTTTAAAAGCAAATACTTTAATGAATCCTAATCTGATTTCAATCGAGCTTACACTTGTAAAATTGGCAGGTTGTAAATTTATATTGAAGTTTACAGATGAGTTCTGTAGTATACTGGAAATTGACCGCCTCACTTGAGATTATACTTCTGGTAAACCAAATGCTAATAAATAAATAAGAATAATAGCCCCAAACTAAGCAAAGCTTGTACTATAGGTACTAGGCGATGATATATGTACCTTTATATCTAGACACGCGGAAGCGTGTCCAGCCAAGTTCATCCCAGGAACTGGCGGACAGCAGCCGTGTGTTATATTACAGTGTAATATAATAATAATTACACGAACCGTTTGGAGCCACTTTTGACCCCCCAATAACTCCAAATCTATCTAACATAAATACATGAAATTTGGTACATATATTAAGATCCTTTAGGTTTAGAACAACTAGAACCCCAAATTTCATAAATATAGGTTGAATAGTTATTGAGATATTAAATTCCAAAGAACGGCATTTTTACCACTGACTGACTGACTAGTAATCAAAAACCTAACCCACTTCCAGATGACCTAGGAAGCTGAAATTTGGCATGCAGTTTGGTAATTATGTGTATACACCAGAAAAAATCAGAAAACAGTGATTTTATTATTATTATTATTTATGCTAGTTACCTCAGAACTCCGTCATTTATTAACCGATTTGGAAAATTCTTTTTTTGTTTGAAACGGTATAGGTACTTCCGGGGTGTTCCCATTGTCATCGGGTCAGAATCTGATCATATATTTTGTATAGTAACTCGTGCATTCGCTCTGGGAAAGCACCATTGGATGAAGTTTGACAAAAAGTAATGATATCCCACCAAAAACATAAATGGGAAAATGGCAGCCAAGTTCACCTACAAAAAATGAGATCTAAATGGGCGTCAAGTTCCGTAGATTATCTGAAAAGTTGCCAAGTTTGGCACTAGATTGTTTACAGTAAAACTAATTTACTGCGGCTTAATGCATGCGGCAACTTTTCAGATAATCTACGGAACTTGGCGCCCATTTAGATCTCAATTCTTTTGTCGGTGAACTTGGCTGCCATTTTCATATTTATGTTTTTGATGGGATACTTAAATTAAGATAAATAAGTAGTTACATACATAGAAAGCATCCAAATCCACTCAGGAACAAATATGAAATTCGTGTTCATCACACAAATCAATGCCCTGATCGGACTTCGAACCTGGGACCACTAGCTTCGTAGGCAGGGTCACTGTGACTACCGACTAGGCTAAAGTGGTCTTGAAAAATGACCTCATTGTTGTATGTTTCTAGAACCTTCGTAAGGAGTTCAAAGTCCGCGGCACGGGCGAGGCGTCGTGCTGCGGCGGGGGCGCCGCGCCGGCGCGCAAGGCCGGCGTCGCGCGCCTCAGCCTCGCCGTCGAGGGCGGCGAGGTCTTCGGCCTGCTCGGCCACAACGGGGCCGGCAAGACCACCACCATGAAGATCATCACGGCGGAGATACGGCCTACTTGTGGCTCGGTGAGTAAAGGGTCAGACTTGCAGGGGTTCAGGTTTAGGCGAGGGCGACGACGAAACGAGGACAACGAAAATGCTTCTATTAGATAATAGTACATTATTGTCGAGGCCTGGAGGCAATTGCAGGCTGAGTATGAGTATTTGTTTTAAACGGACGACCTTCACTGGGGAGTCCGTTCAATTAATACGAAGCCTGCAATTGACATTCCAGCCGAGGCTAATATAGTGCTTTTCTCAAAAATGGGGAAAAAAGACTAAATTGGAATTAAGTTTTGATAAACACAAGTAACATAACCTCAAAACGTCAAAATGTTTATGCTCTGCCGCCGTTATTTGTTTTAACAGAATCGGAAGTGTAATTTTTTTACCGAAATCTACAAATTACACTGAAAAAAAAAAAGATTTGTTAACAGTAGCCCAAATGTTAGCTGCTAGTAACTAAATCGGAGGACTGGCAAACTGAGAGTTTACTAGTAATCAAAATTATTTAGTTGTTGAAAATTAGCATAATTTTGGTTACTACTAAGCACAATTTGGCTATTTCTCAAGTAGCCAAACTAGTTGAGCTATTTTTTTTTTCAGTGTATACGACTTGAATTGGCTGTTTACGACCTGTGCCATCTTTTGTATGGCTGTTTGTTCTTTTTAAAAAGTTTGGAACTCGACAAATAAAGCGATTTATATGCAACATTGTAGTCGTGCAGGGCGAGCCTGCAATGTTTGATTTTTGTAAATGTATGACTGACCATAAACTGTACACTTCGCCTTTCAATATGTAGCAAGTAACGTCCACTTTTAACGGCATTTTTGAAAAAAGACCATTACATAAGATACAAGGTGTCAGTATGTGTACCAAGCACAGCAGCTTCTTTCGGAGTCCGAGGTTCTCGATTGCAGTGATAAGGAGTTAGGAAACCTGTGACAAATATAGGCGTTCTAAATATAACTTTATATAGTAGGCCAGCAAGCATCTAATTTGATACTCAGACATCAAACTTCAATAGAGGACGATATCGACCGGAGCCAGGTGAATATCCAATGAGAGCATACCAATGTCTTGTCGCATGTGTGTCTATGATGCCATAACAAGAACAGCAACAACAAGTTGCGCTACCAAATTTACTTCCTCAAATCAGCCTTCAAGTCCCATTTTCTCGCAGGTGATGCTGGGCGGCCAGAGCGTGTGCGATAACGCGGCGTCAGCGTTCCAGGTGCTGGGCTACTGTCCCCAGCACGACGCGCTGTGGAAGAACGTCACCATCCGCGAGCACATCGAGTGCTACGCGGCGATCAGAGGCGTCAGCAAGGCTGACACTCCCAAGTATGTTCTCAGACACTCTTTTTCTTAGTCGTATCCTTATTGCTAACGGTCGTGGTTACCTTAAATGACGCACGCCAATTTTGTTGCACGCACACATTCTGTGCTATTCGCAAGCAAGCCTGGGTGCTAGATCCTGCTGGTGCTCTTAGTGGTCTATCCACCAGGTGGATAGGATAGGAAAACGCGTTGATTACCTTTCATTCCTTTTACGTGACCAGGCAGGTAGTAAAGGTCAACAGATCAGAACCAAGAAAACACTGTATATTTTTAGGGGAAGCATGAGTTTGGTTATTGTACAAGGCTGTACGATGTGAAACTGTGAAGATGACAATCAGATCCAGTTTTACGTCAAATCCTTTTGTATTTGGTATAGTTGAGTAGTTGTTAATGATAACTCTTTCTCTTTAAAAGTGTTCAACTTCCATTTGTTTAGAACATGAATATTTATGGATAAATGTTGCTGATTACTCACATTACGCCTTTCCTTGCAGGATAGTAGACGCGTACCTAAACGGTCTCCAGATAATGGAGCACGCGAACAAGAACGCGGAGGAGTGCTCGGGCGGCACGCGGCGCAAGCTGTCGTTCGCGCTGGCCATGGTCGGCGGCCCGCGGGTCGTGCTGCTCGACGAGCCTAGCACGGGCATGGACCCGCGGTCCAAGCGGTTCCTCTGGAACACCATCCTGGCCAGCTTCCAGGTCAGACATAAGCAGTGCACTCATTAGCAGAGGTCGGAATTCTCGTAGCACTTTTGAGCTGTCATAGGGACTTCTACGAGAATTGCGGCCTCTGCTCATTAGCAAACTGTAACCGTAACCGGACGGTAATGTGACGAGTTAAAAGTGTGTACGTAACTGAAAAAGAGGACCGGGAACGGGCATGAATCTGGCTTCAATTACTAGGTGTTCCAGATCCAGGCCAACTTCCAACTAAGATCCCGTATGATGGAATTAGCGAAAATAGGCAAGGATCCTTGTTAGTCATGGCAGAGGGAGTAAGAAGGGGAATAAATCTCACTTCAAGTGTCCTCTTCCACATTAACATTAACATACGCATTTGAAAAGTTCAAAATTCTTTATCACAAAGGAATGGGAGAAAATCAATATTTAGGGCTGGTAGCGGTGAGATCCAATCCCTCAGGGAGAATATGGTGGAGCGGACAAATGCGACCTTGAGAACCGTAGCCGATTGGGGTGAAGCCAATTTGGTCGCGTTCAACACCACCAAAACTCAGGCATGTCTATTCACTGCGAAACGGAGTCCTTTCACTTTGACTCCTACTTTCCAGAATGTATCCCTACCACTGACTGACCACCTTGAGCTCCTTGGTTTAAGTTTCAACTCCAACTTAAACTTTGGCTCCACTATCGAATCCAAGGCAAAAACTGCAGCCAATAAACTTGGTTTCCTGTATAAGGTGAAGCGGTAGTTCACACGGAAACAGCTTCTTTCCTTGTACCAAGCTCAGGTTCGATCGTGCATGGAGTACTGCTCCTACCTTTGGGACGGTTCCGCTAAGTATCAGTTAGCGGCCTTGGATTCGGTAGAGCGCCGTGCTCGTAGGCTTTTTGAGGACAATCCGGCGGTTGAATCTAAGTTACAAAGCTTGGAACACCGCCGTCGAGTCGCTTGTTTGTCTGTGTTCTATCGGATACATTTTGGAGAGTGTGCCTTCCCCGTTCCATCACCGGACGTCCAGACGTGGTGAGCGGTTGCATCGTTACGTTGTCAGTCTACCATTTATTCGCACGAAGGGATTTGCTTCTTCTTTCCTAATGCGAACAGCTATGGACGGGAATTTGCTGCCGCCGTCTGTATTTCCTGATACATATAATCTGGGTCTCTTCAAGACAAGAGTGAATAGGCTATTTATTACTGAACCAGCGAGCAACATCTTAGGCCTTGTCATCGCTTTCCATCAGGTGTGACTAAGGCCAATCGCTGGTCAGTCTATCATAAAAAAATAGCTTTTGACTCCTTCATATGCGTAGCTACTTTTGATGTTGACTGTACATAAGTACAACATCAAATTCAGATCGAATCGTTCAAGACTGCAGGTCAGACGTGTTGAACGATGTCTATGGTTCGTCTGTATATAAGGTGTGTGAAGAAAAAATAAATTGTCTTTGGCTAGAATCATGGCTGGTTTCATTACGTTTCTCTTGCGCTCCCGTTGGTACGCCCAAAGTCAAGCTCTCCACAACACAAGACGCACTTGAGCAATGCTGGACGAGGATATCGCGAACATGACTTTGACCGAGCGGAAAGGCAAAAGCTATGTCTATATAAGAGCTCAAGCATTTTCTCCAAGATCCTTAATATAGCTACATCGAGACATGTTTGGTACCTAACTAGAGACGTTTAAGGATAATACTCAGCATTTCCATGATATATTGTTTTTTTGTTCACAGGGTAAAAAAGGTGCTATTCTGACAACACATTCCATGGAAGAGGCTGATGCTTTATGTTCTAGAGTTGGGATAATGGTTAAAGGTGGCCTTAGGTAAGATATAATTATTACAGTCTGTTGTTAATTAATGTCATTTTCTATGAAATTTGACTTTCAAACGTCGATAAAATTTTATTTTTACATGTGAAAACTGAATGGTGTATAAAATAAGTGGTTCGGACGTTCGTATATTAGTTTGTATTTTATTTTGGGTAGTTCCGTAATAAAGAGGAAAGCCCACCTCACCCCGTAGTGCCTCGTATTTGGGGTGAGAGGGTTTTTCATACAAAGGTGATTTTGGAAGATTGATGATCGATTTTTTTTTATTATGCATATTACTATGGCCCCATTTTAAATTGGAATACATTATTTTTGTAGCACTAGCCTTAAAATCCCTTCTCACCCCCCATTCATAACCCAACTCTCCCTGCGAAACCTACTCACCCCGTTTTACGTGGACCCGATCCTGGACCCGTGGACCCGGGTATGTCCTAAAACTACGACCAAGACCACCGGGGGTTGGGCAGCAGCATCCCTGGAGTGCGGTGGAGATACTGCGATCGCCAATCCGCATGCCAAGCGTGGCGATTATGGCATATACCCCCCGTGAATATGGGGGAGGCCTATGTCCAGCAGTGGACGTTCTTTGGCTGATATGGTGGTGGTGGTGGTACATTAGGTATTGGATTGTCTATTTATTATTTTCTCCTTACAGGTGTATTGGTTCAACCCAGCATCTGAAGAATTTGTATGGAGCTGGATATACATTAGAAATGAAGATTGGTCAGGCGTATCAGAAATCGGTAAGTGATTTTCTATAAATAAACTGTTCACATTACATTCCACTGCATATGACCAGGATAAATGGAGACAGTTACAAAACTGACATAGAACCAGTGTTCCTAGTAGTATGATTATGATTCAGAAGATATAGAAGATAGATAAAAGAGTAATAGGCACGTTCTGTTACAGGTGTTAGAGTCAGAGTCAATGTCGCCTTCGCCACTGCGGTCAACAGAAAACTCGCCGTCGCTCGGAGAGGCTGATGAAGGTAATATTTAGAATTGTTATGAAATCTCTAATTGTTGCTTTTAACTTGCTCTTGAAATCTAAATTCTTCAATGACAGCACGATGCGTTACAATTTTCTTTCTATCTTTCAATAATATGATTGGTCATTCCATAATCCAGAAGTATCCAAAATGCTAAACATATTCCCAAGTATACTCGAGGGTACTTCAAGTATTCTTCAGTTGATTGTCCGCAGTGATTCAGAGTATTAAGTATAGCCGGACATGTTTTCAGGGAACTCGCGCACCGCGTCAATGTGCGCAGAGGGCTCAGCGGAGGCGGAGCCGGAGGGAGAGGCGGTGGATGTCAGCATACACACGCCACTCGTTGCCGGCACGCCGATGCGACATCAGACGCACCAAAGGTAACCATGAAGTCGGCCAGTCTTCAAACTCGCGCACTGCGATTATGTGCATAGAGTGCTCAGTGGTACCTAGTGGTGGATGTCAGCATACACACGCCGTTCAGCACCAGCATGCCGATGCGGCATTATCAACCTTTTGCAAGCTTAAGCAGGAGGCTGCAAGTATTTGAACTATACTATTGATAATCTCACGATCATTAATTTTGAGGGACCAATGTGGTCCATTTTCGGATATACGAGTAGACCGTCGTATATGCTTTCCATTCCTGACTGTCCCTCCTTTATGTTATGGTTTGCCAATAAATAGCAGAAGTTCTAATAATGGTAACCATAGATAAGCAACTTTATTTTCGACGATCTACTTCGAATATAGGTACAAGCCCTAAGTAAGGCTTCTTTGACACACGTTTTGATCTTGATCTGAAAATACCTTTACTCCACAGGGTGGAATCCTCCGGCGGTGTCAGCGCGGAGGCGTGTGTAGCTCTAGTGAACCAGCTGTTCCCAGCAGCAATTCTCGAGGAGAACTTCGCGGACCGCCTTGTATTCTCCGTTCCTCAGTCCTCCGTATCGAGCCTGGCGCGCTGCTTCCAGCAGATTGAAGAAGGTGAGTAGATGGTGCTGGTGCTCCCACAGTTCTCGAGTTTCGCGGGCCGCCTTGTATTCTCCATGCCCCAGTCCTTCGTATCAAGCCTAGCGCGCTGCTTCCAGCAGATTGAAGAGGGTGAGTAGCTAAACTAAAATATGTAAATAGATTCCATCAAAGCTACCACTGTGTTGCCATTAGAATAAAACGTTCAATAAATAGAAAAAAAAATTTAGCGAAATAATGGACGTATATACAACATTTATTGGTAATTTTAATTATTGTGTTTAAATACTCAGTTTAAATAACCAGACTTCATAAAAAAGCTGTCGCACAAATTAATATTTAATAAAAACTATTTTGTGGTACAAATGTTTGTTTAGGAATGGTAAAACTCAGGTGTAAACCACCTTTGGTAATCAATTTTAATATAATTACCATTATTGTCTTAACATTGAGTGCATATCTTTTCACCTCAAAAAGGAAATTCATATATGGGGTTGTTTATGTGTTGTGTAGTACGCCCTTTATGGGGAACGTATGGCGGCCATGACACTTGTCACTTCATTCGGCATCTGACGTCTGTCTTGAGCGCTCGAATGTTTTCTTTCCTCGTTTTGGTATTTTTCATTGTTGAGTTTTTGTTTACTGTTAAGTTTGTTTTGTGTATTTACGTTGACTCTTTGTTAAGTTTGTACCGTGAACGTGAGTTTTCGTTTTACGTAAGTAAAATGGAACCCGTGGCAGGTCCCTCCCAGGACATGAAAGAGAATATTTCTCTTTCCCCACCAAGGAAAAGACCGGCATCTCATATGAGTGTTTCCGAAAAATGTATGGTGATGAACTGCTACAAATATACGTACAATACGTGGCCCCAGGACAAGTATTGGACACAAGTTGAATGTGCTAAAAAAGTGGCGGAAATATTGGGAATATCCGAAAGAACCGTCAGAAATATACTAAAAGAACATAATACGACCAACGAATTCGCTTCGCCCAAGAAACCTGGCCCGAAATTGGCAGTAATTGACAAGTTGGACGAGTTTACGTTTGCAGCCATTAGACGGATAGTGCATCAATTTTTCCATCGCAATGAGCCGCCTACTATTCAAAAGGTATTTTTTTAATTGTAATCATGACCATTTATTACTGTTATAATGTAATGCTGTATGATGGCAATATTACCATCTTTTAAAAAGCAGAAAATGTTCTAATTAATGATAACAACCTCCGTAGCCTAGTTGGTAGTGACCCTGCCTACGAAGCCAGAGGCCCCGGGTTTGCATAGGGATTTATTTGTGTTTATCACAAATATTTGTTTCTCAGTCTTGGATGTTTTCTATGTATACAAGCATGTATTTAAAAAAAAAACACAAAGCATGAATACTTACTTGACAATGTACTAAAATTTGTATTATGTTCTTAGGTGTTGCAGGTTGTTAATGATGACCCGGACCTACCAAATTTGTCTGCATTTACCTTGCGACTGGTACTTAAGCACCTAAATTTCAAATATGCAAGTCGGAAACGCCATAGCTGCCTCATTGACCGGGCTGATATAATATTGTGGAGAAAACGATATTTGGTAAAAATAAAACAATATCGCAGAGAGGGAAGACCAATAAGATGAGACTTACATAATTTGTTTGGGCTCATTAGAATTGTCTTAATAAGTAATTGAAAAAAATTCTGGAAAAAAGTTGCAATAAAACATTGTACAATTGACATTAAAAATATGTTTACACTTTTGATCCTTACTCCTGTAAAAATTTGTAAAAGTGTAACAACTAAATATCTTTGATGTTGCCTGTACCAAAAGTATTCATTAAGTGATTGTAAACATTTATTCATCACTATGTTACGAGATTTACGAGTAATTGTAGTAATTTTTATTTTAATCTGATTCTTTCTTGTTAAAGGGCACACGGTAAACAAAGTGTGGCAAGACCCAAAAGTTTTGTCATCTCGACAAGCATTTTTAGAGGGTCTTACAACCGGACTGAAGGCTCCATCAGGAAAAGGAAGGCGGCTCATTATAAGCCACATTGGCAGCGATGAAGGATTTTTAGAAAATGGACTACTATTATTTGAATCGAAGAAAAATACTGATGACTACCATAAAGAAATGAATGCTCAGCATTTCGAAGAGTGGCTGACTGGTATATTGCCAAGGCTTAAGCCCAATTCTGTACTAGTCATAGACAATGCTCCATACCATTCTAGAAAAATGGAAAGTGGCCCTGTAAAGAGGTGGAACAAGGGCCAAATTATTCAATGGCTGCATGAAAGGAATATACCCTGTGACATGTCCATGATAAAAACGGAGTTATGGGCTCTGGTAGAAAGCCAACCCAAGATCAGCAAAATGGCAGTTGATGAATTAGCGGCTGCTCACAATGTAACCATTTTAAGACTCCCCCCATACCATTGTGAACTAAACCCTATTGAATTAGTGTGGGCACAGGTAAAAGGACATGTCGCCAAAAATAATAAAAGTTTTAAAATGGCCGAGGTCAAAACATTATTCCAGGAAAGTTTGGAGCTTGTTACACCAGAACGCTGGAGATCGTGCATAGATCATGTTATTAAAGTAGAGGATGAAATGTGTCAATTAGATCATTTAATTGATGATGTTGTAGAGCCGTTTATTATAAACACAGGTGAAGATGAATTGAGTGGATCGGAACTTGAAGAATAAATAAACTTATTAAAAATATTGTTGTTTTCATTTGACACAATACACTGTTAGGCCACCCTTTTTAGGCCAGCTGTTAAAAAATAGGGATAATTTTCTACCATGGCAAGTCTTTAATTTTATTACAGATTTGGACTTTCATAGACACATAAAAATTACATAAATTATATGATTTGACAGTCTTTAACAGACAGATCAACCTCACTTAATGCCAAGCTGAGCAAGTTATGTACGTAGTGCCTAGTGACGATATCTTTAATAGTAAGTATACTACACCACTAGGGAGATAAAACAGAAAGCCCGAGATCGCAGATGTTTGCGGCCCCAGCTGCAAGCGAGGGCCTCAAATATGCGATCAAGGGCTTTTTCTTTATCTCCCGTGTTGTGTACATCATTTCATGCCTACACGTTTTCGTACGCGTAGCGAGCGTAAAAAGCTACTTTATGGCCAGGTGTGACATAAAATATTTTTCTTTGTATCTTCTACACATAGTATAGAGAAGTCCAGAAAGTTTGTTTGGGCCGCTACTAAAAACATATTTGTTTCATAATGTGTAGGTAGTAGGAGTAGGTATCGCATTATGTAGGCAATTGCAGCATTTCATTAAAGGTATGTATAATAAATTACGTATTTTGATGCAGCAAGTAACTTCCGTATTCCATACATAGACAGGGATTTCAATATATTATTGTGCTGGTGCTCCAGCAGGTCTTAAGAAATTTGCGGATCGATTATACTATCCGTGTCAAGCCCGGCGCGCTGCTTCCAGCTGATCGAAGACGGTGAATGTCCTGTGGTGGTGATCCAGCTGTTATCGAAGAGAACATCGCGAACCGCCTCGAATTCTCCATGTTGAGCATTGGCGCGCTACTTCCAGCTGATCGAGGACGGTGACTGTCTTATGCCGGCACTCCAGCAGTTCTCGAGGATTTCGTGGATCAGCTCGTGTTCTCCGTGCTCCACTCCTCTGTATCGAGCCTAGCGCGCTGCTCCCAGCTGATCCACAACAGTCAGTGTCCGTGGTCTTGTGTTAATGCTTCGGCAGGTCACGACCACATTACGCCTGTCTATTATGTATATATTTATTTAATCTTTATTGCAAAAAAGAAATTTTATCGTACAAAAGGCGGACGCCGAAAAAGGAATGCAAAATTAATACCATCAGGCCTTCTCTACCAGTCTAAGGTTGACATAGCAGAAAAATTCTACTTGTTCAATTAAAACTGGCATTCGCTTGGCATTTTTCAACTTCTATGCAGGGATTGAAACCGGTTAATCTCAATTTCCCAAAATAGCCAAATATGTTGTATTTCTTTAATGCTCTTAATGTAGGACTCAATTAGGTTATTACTACGTATTACTACGTATTGCCTGATTAAATATAAAATAGTAAACGAAAGAACGAAAAAAATACCGGTATTTTTGTCCGGAGAGAATACCGGTTTCCGATCCCTGCTTCTATGCCGGTCTAAAAAATGTTAAATACACAGACCACGTAGTATCAGGTCATTAACGTATAAGGCTCATTCAGTGAAATAGGCGCCCAACCAACATGTGGCAAAGACGATAATTATTTTGATTTTTATATCAATAGGTCTAATTATTTTCTAATAAAATGTTTTTTTTCCTAATTTCCTTTGATTACTATTATTATTTAGTATTAAGCTTTGAACAATAGCCAATTGTTATTTAAATTCAATTTGGGCGCTAATATTAAGTAGTTCATGACTTACTTCGATATTTATAAATATTTTAATTTTTCAGCGAAAGAAAAACTCAACATAGTGGAATATAGCTTCAGCCAAACGACGCTGGAGCAGGTATTCCTCAAGTTTGCGCAATCGGAGAGCCACGAGTCAGACCAAAAGGCAGATTAGAATGTTCCGTCACGGCTGGCAACACTGACCTAGGCAATATGATGACTGGCAACATTTTTTTTTGAGTTCGTGTAGAGAGACATATTCAATACCAGAGTTTGGATTTGAAGATCTATGATTGTATTGGTCTGTGGGCGGTCGATGGAATTGTACTGAATCAAAATCAAAACTTGAATAATGTTGGACTGAAGACACGCTTACGCTATGAAAAACGTTGCCAGTCTCTAAGGGTACTTAGTTAAAAAAAGGCTAAAATAATGAATAGTTGTAAGACTTGCAAGTCGTCTTGTTAAACGGATCCAATGGCTCTGAAGATTTTTATATGGATTATGCATCAGCGTTGCCAGCGGTTGGTGTTAATGGGTAATATATGGGTAAACATAAGTCTAAGCACGGTGGCGAAGCGATGTTAAAGCTTTATTTTATTTTTAAGCTGTTTGTGGCTGACTATCCTTAAGGAAATCGTAATATTTATGTGATATTATACGTGGAAGTATTCATAAGGTTTATTTTAGTAGTTTATAGTAGAAATTTTATTTTTTAATCAATCTTGGATAGGAACAAAATAACAGTTTCTTTATGCTTTAAAAGTAGATTTAAGTCGAGTCCAAGTTTTTTGTGCTTTTTGGAGGACTGTATTATAAAAAAATGCTTCAAATATTGTTTATGTTTTTCTAATTGTGTTTTTAGGCTTTTTGTAAATGTTTCCATTTGATGAGAGAATATTGTATCTAGTCGTGTTACCTTAGTCTAGGTCAAAGTGACTTGTGATTTTTTTCATAATTTAATACGTTTAGTTTTATACATAACAAAGTAGACTTGTTGCATTATGTTTGTTTTATGTGACTTGAAGAGAAATCTTTTATAATAAAATAAATATATTAATAATCGAATTCCTTGATGAAAGTATTCATGTTACATACCTACTTGTATTTTAATTGTTCTAGCGCTCTTTCTGATTGTTACATCTCACAACAAGTCACATACTACAGACGTAATGTCTATGTAAATTCGTATATAATATGTCACCAGTACGTACGGTCTAACAGTGCCTATACCACCCTACTGAACTATGACCATTTTTTGTGAGTCCAAACATATATGAACAACTGTTGTTTGTATATTTTGGCGCTAAATGTATAATGTAGTAAATAAATGTTCACACCAGTAAATGTTTCTTTTAATAGGCTGTTGTTTTCTAGTCAGGAATGTGTATATACTCATGTACATAATTCCAAAAAGTCGTCAGAAATACATATTTTTTCAACAACAAATAGTAATCGCAATTTATTAATGTCATCTAAACTGTCCAAAATGTTTACAATTGTATAATGGACTCCAAGGTAACCCTTGGAGTCCATTATACAATTGGATACAATGGACGGTAAATGTAATTTATATCACATTTTTGACAATTAAAGCGTCAAAAAATAATAGCAACACTCTTAACCAGTTAAAAAGTTAGGTATGTATTTCTGATTAGACTAAAATTGCTCTTTGTGTTAACACAGATATCATGTATATTTCTAACGTTGAAATTGTCGTATAAACAATAAGTACCACCGCCAACACAGGTAAATTACTATTCGTGCCCTTTATTCTCATTGTAATAACGGCCACAAATGATCAGTTAACTGTGTTGGCGTTTGTACGTTAATTATAATTATTCCAAGTATGTAAAGGAATGACTCGGTTGATATAAATTAGGTATGGAAATAAATGAATTGGACACCAAACACCTTCAAGTGCTTTTAGCAAGTGATCCTTGCCAAAACCTTTTTTATCTGCTCTTAAGAGTCGCCAGTACGCTCGGCTGAACTCTATTCTCCAAACAAACGTAGTTACGCTCTCATTTCAAAACGCCATGCTAGAATAGCATGAATCTTTGTATACACAATGAGAGCCGCCATATCTAGGTCGGAAATTAGTTTATGTTGCTATAAATTGTAATAGAAAAAAAATACAGCGAGATTTTGAGTTTTTTACTCCTTGTATGAAAACCTTAATAATCGCTGTATTTTTTTCTATTATAACTTATGAAAACCTTAATAATCGCTATATTGAGCTTACTGCGGACTCTTAATGTGGCAAAACTGATAAATGAAGCCCCATGTTGGGCGCCAAACATCTAAAAATTTGATGACGTATTTTTATTTATTACTGGACCAAACTAATTAGTTGTGTCAACACTGTAAGCTCATATTGTACTGAATAAATAAATAGACAAATGAAAAAATTATTAAGTTTGAAAAAATATTTTTTACATAATACAAGTTTTTTTATTCTCAAAAAAACATTGGTTGAAAAATAACAGACTATGAAAATTAAAAACAAAACATCTTAATTAATAAATCAGTGATATACATTATTAATTATTATTCAGTTATTTCAGTTTTACACAGTCAAAAAAACTAAAATCACACCGATCATAATAACAATTAAAAATATCAAAATTAGGGATGTACTTATCATTTTCTCTGAAACAATGTTAACAACCTACGCGTTTTCTATGTTTACACTGATATCAGAATGATGAGATTGTCTTATCAGTAACATGATTTAAGTAGCTTCCTAAATTTGGTAGGTAGATAGATATACTCGTAATTTATAACAATTTGTTACGACGAAATCAACATGTTTGTATTTGGGCGAGAAAACTAATTTTCCCCAGCCACACATTATGCTACATTACACTATTATTAGACTTTAGTTAGGTTGTTAAAAAAAAATTAGTTAAAAAAGTTAATTTCAATAATAAAATGCTTACGTCATCACATTTTTCCTATTTAATCAGCTTCAATGAAGACACTAGCTGTCTTTTGTACATCAACTTCATTCTAACAAGAATGATAGTAAATAAAGATATGATAAGCTCCAGGTATATACAATATACATATTTATTTATGTACGTGATAGGGGCTTTCTGTAGATATGTTTAGACAAAACCAATTGTTTTCTAATAAACAGAAAAGTTATTGAAATATTAGTACCTTTGAAGACATGAAACGTAATTGGATGTTTGATAATCGCTTAAAAATCGTACTAATCGATTTTATTTTTATTATATCTAACAACAATACGTATAAAAGATCACCAATTGGTTTTTTAAATAATTTAGAGAAATTTTATTTACATTATATAATGAATTTTAGTTAAAACGCATTACTTAAATATGTGATGCAGGTGAATGGAACCAGAAAAACACAAAAAACACAATTTCGGACTTCATAAATATTATAATTTTGAAGTCCTAAATTTAAATACATTAGAAAAGCTACTTCAGAAATCAATTATTTTAAATGTTCCGACTTACAATTCAACTACTTGAAACACGAAGATGTCCGCCACAGATAAACTCTGTAGAGAGATTCAATAGAAATATATTGAAGACAAAACGTAAAAGAAAATAAACTAAACTTTCAAACTAACGCTATAACGTGGATTTTACTATTATTTATCATTCAATGGATTTTCACAATAATAATTTAGTTACGTGACTTTATAAAAAGAAGTAAAGACAAATATCGTGATTTTTTATAAGTAGCTTTTTTGGTGTTTAAATCGAGCTGAAACTTGTAAAAGGAAGGAAAGGATTTAAGAATGTTATAGTTGATAAGTATATAAAGTGCTTGAGACGATAGCTAAGGTTTTTATGCTTGTTTAAGTTAATTGATCATTTTAAATAGACGATATAATTCGAAAACACCAGTCCTGGTATGTAAAATGAGCGATCTCAAATATTGTTAGTAACATTACAACCATAAAAGGAACAGAATGAGGAATGTTTGATAGGTGACTCTGTAATTAAATCATTGATAAAAACATCTGGTTAGTAATAAAGATGCGATGAAGACGTAAAATAACAATATAATAAATAATGCAAAAATGGTGCATGGTGATGTTTTCGAGCTATATCTTTGAAGAGAAGTTACGCTTTGCATTCGACATGGTTTCAACGTGTACGGAAATAATATTTGAAGACAATTGGAATATGTAGTACAATTTATTGAACGGACTAGGTACTCTGTTTTATATTTCATTAGACTATAAAAAGGGACAAAACGAAGTTATTTTTATGAATTTATGTACAGGTTTCAAAAATACTGTTATAAATAAGAAAAGGACTAGAGTCTAATCCTTGGAGGATACTGTACTGTACCTGGCGACGAAAGGTAATCTCCAATGGAACGACACTTACGTGTGTAGGTAACGATAGCATTTCTCATAAAAAAATCTGTTAATCTGTTAGAATGGTGTGTAAATATTTTCGAGTTCTACCGCAAATTATTTGTACACAAATTCCAATTGTCTTTGGTCTAATTTGTTAGCCCTATTCATCGTCTATAGAATATCAATGATGTATACTTGAATTTGTAACTGGACATTGTGAAATGTTACCAAAATGTAGTATTAAATTTATTAGTGAGAAAATCACTTAGTCCAGGTATAAACAATTTTTCCATTGAATTTCTTATTTAATATACGATACGAAAGAACATTTACAGCATATTTTATACCTCTAAGTGTATGTTACGCAGAACGTAGGCATGTTTATTTCGAGTAGATCATCTAAAAAAAACGTTTTTAGGCACCCAGTAAATGAATAGTTGGTGGTTAATACTGGTTATTTTGCTACTCAGCATTCAGAAAAATGCTATAGATTCACTTACCCTCAAACGTAACTGAGGCATACCAACCTCAGGATTTAATAGTTATGTTTAATGTTGGTATTAAAACGTACATTCAATGTTAGTAATATCAGAATAAGTGAGGAAATATGTGCTAGCCACATAAGAAATAAGTGTTTTTCTACAGCTTTTTTAAGAAATGCTGATAATGTTCCGTCGTATAGTCAAATGACGCAGTTTGTACAATAGCGCTTGATTCCTGTATCCATTAAGTTTGGTTTGTGAATTTTAGTCAATTAATTTAGTACCGAATAAAACAACCGACACGTAACCTGGATTTTATATCAACACTAGCCGCCGGCGATTTCGTCTCCGTATGCTCGTTAATACGGGATGAATACTACGCCTGTAGAAAATCTAATAGCAATTCATCATCATCATAATATCAGCCGAAGGACGGCCACTGCTGGTCATAGGCCTCCCCCAAAGAGTGCCATAATGACCGATCCTACGCCACCCGCATCCAGCGGTCTCCCGCAACCTTTACCAGGTCATCAGTCCACCTTGTGGGGGGGGGGGGGGGTCTACCCACGCTGCGACTTACGGTACGTGGTCGTCACTCGCGAACTTTTCCACAACAACGGCTATCGGTGCCGCGCCCACTGCCACTTAACTTTAGCGATTCGGAGAACTATGTACTTTAGTTGGTGGTTGGCTAATAGCGATTATGTTATTAGATTTCCTACAGGTGGAGTATTAATGATCATACCCCTAGAGGAGCTAACCCTCCTCTTCACCCTCTACCAGGTCTCAACCCTTGACGTCCAGATGGAAGCCCGAGTGCCTTGCCGCTTAAAAATCTTTTAAAAAGTTGCTCGTTTATTTCATCAGGCGCTGGGTCTCAAAATGTATCGGAAAACTAAAATCCGACTCGCACTTGACCAAAATTCTACTTGATATTATTTAACGTTATTACTGCAAAAAAAATATATTATTTAAATTGAATTAAAAAAGGTTATAATAAAGTGTCTAATGTTGTATAAATAATAGTACCTACGGAACCCGTTGCGCGCGAGCCCGACTCGCACTAGGCCGGTTTATTTTAATACCACGTCGGTGGCGAACAAGCGTACGGCCCACCTGATGGTAAGCGGTCGCCGCAGCCTATAGACGCCTGCAACTCCGGGGATGTCACATGCGCATTGCCGACCATTTAACTAATACACTCCTTTCTTAAAGAACCCCATACTGTAGTCGGAAAAACCTAGGCAGGGGAGCTCATTCCACCACCGGAGCGACCAAGGGAGGAAATTCCTCTGAAACCGTACCCTACGCCACCATTTAGGTTAGTAATTTTAGCTTGAGCAATGTCGGGTCGTTCCTGCATTTAAAATCTAACAGGTCTTAGGTAATTATACAAATTAAGGTTTAGTATCTCATCAGCAATTGCACGCGAGTACTACATTTGAAACCGTGAGAAAAAATGTGATTTAATACTTCAAAACAATACATGCCTGATCACAATCGAAGATCAGATATATTTACAAAATCAACTGGCTAAGCTGGTTGACACCTGCGATGGGTACAATTTTTTTTCCTTAGATTTCAACCAGCCTTATTATTTTTCTTTTACTTTAGGTAAGCTAACTACGTTTTATTATTGAGGCAATTACTAAGAAAATATACAGTGGCGCAGTGTGAGGGGGGGGGGGGGGGGGGGACCCGACCCCAGATAATGGGAACAGGGACGTATAGTCAACAGTAAAAGTGGATAGGTAATCATTTTAGTAAATTGTCACTTTCACTATGCATCCCAACTGTCGCAGTATTGTTTCGCTAGTACGACAAAGTACTAAAATGATCATCTACATTTGCTGTTGACTGTAAAAAGAAGAAGATACAGTGGTTATACCTAAAAATAATTTCACATACATACATGAACCCTGAAAACATTACACTCCTTTTTTGGGCAGTAGTGTATAGACCATCTTGTAGATGTAGTTGAGAACTAATCGAAAACGCATTTCTTTTGTTTCTGTTACTTTTAAATATAATAAATAAATAAATAATAAATAATAATATGGGTCAATTTTTACACAAATCGAACTAGTCCCATAGTAAGCTCAATAAGGCTTGTGTTATGGGTACTAGACGACGATATATTTATTAGATATATACTTAAATACATAGAAAACATCCAAGTCTCAGGAACAGATGTCTCTGCTCACCACAGAAACAAATGCCCTTACCGGGATTCGAACCCGGGACCTCTAGCTTCGGAGGCAGTGGCACTACAAACTAGGCTAAACAAGCCGACAAAAAATATGTAATGGCTGTTCGAGAATTTCGAACACGTCACAACTACATACATACTCGTACACGTGGTGACAGTGCTAGCACAGAATGAGCTTGATGTCCACTCTAAAGCTCAAAACGCCCAGAATGGGGACGGCGCGGTGCGGGGTGAAGGCGGTATAACATTTTTGATTTTTCTGAAACTGTGGACTGACGATAGTGTCGATTACTGCTTCATATCATATGTCACACACGCCACCTCCGCTCCGCTATCACGTGCGGTTTTTTGGTGCGACGTCCCTCGGACCGCGTTGGCATTACCGCAAAACCGCTACGTGTTTAATTTTTTTTAGTAACAGCCTTTCCATTACTCTCCATTACTAAAGATAAAGTCACAGATGAAATACAAGATATACTAAGTAACTGATTCTGCACGGCCCTAGGAACGGGGCGAGTCGGCGCTATGATATAACTAACTCACTCTACCGCTCTCGAAGGCATGCAGGAGTCCTGCAAATTCGACGTATGAAGGAAACATGTTGAAAAAAGAATACTAATCAACTTTTTTCTTCAACTTTTCCTGCAGCGGGACTCTACGGATTCCACGCTGCCCTAGCGCTTTTAATAAACAATTTACTTAGAGTGGTTAAATTTGCTTAAACAATTCACTTCGCTTCGAAGAAAAATGTTGAATGGTATTCTTTTTTCAACATGTTTCCTTCATAAGTCGAATTTCTATATTAATAATTTCGTGCAGGGGTACGGTAGACCCGAACGAGACCTGTCTCAAATTGAAGAACGTATAAAAATAACGATTTTTGAGTTGAACATATGTATCCGCAAAATTCGGATTGTCGCGTATTTTGCATTTAAAAGTGTTAATTTGATGACAAAACGTCGGCCATATTGCCCACAGACTATATTGCTATATTAAATTTGTTGGTTGACAGTGTCGGCTACGTTCGAAAATCGTGAACTATTTTTGCGTCCGGTATGTTGGCCAGGTTGCTGGGCTGCGTTCTGGGTGATGGGCCATCATCGCCCATTGTGTGGATTCGGCTAGCCGCGTCTGCAGCGTTTTGTTTTTGTAGTTTTCAAGCGTTCTATACACCTATCAGCCTAGCTAGCACGATAACTTATACCGTCACGTTATATGGGCGAAATGTATTAAAACGTCACATAAAACGTAACGGTATAATCTATCGTGCTAGCTAGACTGATTGTCACAACAACCGCCTTCAAAGCGAATGTATGGGGCCTGTTACATGGTTATTATTATCACGTGATACATTCATATCACGATAAGTATCACGTGAATATAGAAGCAGAATCCATACAAATTTGAAAACTGCGATAATATTGACACCCCAGTATTGTGATAATATTAATCGTGTAAAGGACACCACTTGAATGTTTGCTGAGTTTGTCCGCCATCTTAAAGCTGCGTCTCTATTTTGTTGTGACAAACTACTAGGTGACTTATGGCTTTTAAACGTCTAGCAAAATTCTATCCCTATCTCGCTCTATCTTATAACTTAGTGGTACTGGGGGTCTACTCCGAATTTCGTATGGTGCCGTCCCTTTCACTCATATAGTCTATGACAGGAGAGTGAAAGGGACGGCACCATACGAAGTTAGGATTTTGAATTTCGGAGTCGACCCCCAGCTCATGCCGTTCGCCGCGCTCGGACGTTAGAGGCGCTACCGCGAACCGAAAACGAAGTATCTGCCTCTCTCTCGCACATGTATATTCGAACGACAGAGAGGGAGATAGTTCGTTTTTGGTTCGCGGTAGGCCCTCAGGCGTCAACTTTAAAATGAATAGGGTATTTTACTATAAGAGAAATAAAATTCAAAATGTAATAAAAACCAGCCAAGTGCGTCGGAGTCGCACACTGAGGGTTCCGTACAACTAAAAAACAAATGTGATTTATCAATATATTGATATTTTTTGTAAAATATACTTCATAATCAACATTATCACCTAATTTCAAGTTCATAGGTCGATGGGAAGTTCAAAAATTATATGTGTGACAAACAACACACGGAATGTTCTTTGACTTTCTTCGACCGTCCGCCGCGCTCGGACTAAAGTGCTACCAACCGATATCTAAATATATATGCCTCTCTGTCGCACTTGCATATTCGAGCGCGGAGAGGGAAATACTTCGTTTTCAGATCGCGGTAGGCCCTCTGGTCTGACGGCTTCTATTCCTGGATGGTGCGCGTATCGGAATGTGAAATACCTTTGACAAAACGGAACAAGTTGTTAAATAGCTTCCATTAATTGGAGAAAATATTACCAACTGGCATTATTATCACGCGAAACACTGAATATTGAAGCAACATCCATAGGGGCCTGTTACATGGTTATTATTATCACGCGATATACTCATATCACGATCCGTATCGCGTGCAATGAATATTGAAGAAAATCCATACGATTTTGAAAACCACGATAATATTGACACACCAGTATTGTGATAATATTAAGTGTTTAACAGACCCCATACAATTTTAAAAATCGCAATAATATTGACACATAGTATTGAGTGTAAAGGGCCCCACTTAATAGAATTTGGCGGAGAATAGAGAGCTGCTACCGCGAAACGAAAACGAACAAACATCGTGTATTTCCCTCTGTGTCGCTCGATTTTGCAACTTCCGACAGAGAGGGAGATACACGAACTTCATTTGTTTTCGTTGGCGTTAGCAGCTCTGACTTCGCACCAAAAATACTGACTGGCACATCAATATTGAACAATTGCACATCTGAACTGAATTTTAATGAACGATTAGGCTATAGAAATCAGTACTGATTACGGTGTCAAATTTTTTATGTGCCTTTAAAACTACCCTTATAAAAATGCTTAGGATTAACTTGCAAAGATACTAGCTTTTGCCCGTGACGTCGTCAGCGTAATCTTTTACTCCCTATTCCATATGTTAACCTTTTCGCCGCCAGACGTCAAAGTAATTCGCCGTGCCCCTGACGCCACGACGGTAAAAAAATAATGTGTAAAGAAATAATGCCGATATAAAATTGGGCAGCTTCTCAGTAGTTTTTCATTAAAAAAAATTGTCGGCCGTTGGCGTCGGAGTGACGATTTTACGTTGACGGCTATGGCCGACCGTGGCGTTCAAAAGGTTTCCAGACTACAGACTATATTTCTATACGAAGTTTCATCATAATCCGTTGTTGTAATGTTTTTATTTTATACATTTTTGTACACTATTTCTTTCGTCGTTTGCATAACTGTCACGAATAAATGTTTACTTTATTTCTTTCTTATTTATTTCACCCGAGCGAAGCCGGGCTTTCATCTAGTACTTTCATAATTTACCGAATTACACATTTTATTCCCTTCATGGTCAACTGAGCCCGCCGGTCACTGAGCCCGCAGGTTCAGTTGAACAATATTATTTTTGTTGTGGGTGACTGGGCCCCACTGATCAGACAACTCAGCCCGCGGGCTGAGTCCACCACTATATATCGCTTAAGGGTCAACTCAGCCCGCGGGCTTATTCCACCACTATGTATCGCTTAAGGGTCAACTCAGCCCGCGGGCTTAGGCCACCACTATACAGGGTGGCCCATTCAAATCGGTCAGTATGGGAAAGTCTAAAACTATAAGACATACGAAGATTTGTTCTTAGGAACCATGTCACCGATTTTACAAGTAGAGAGGTACAAACAACCATAGAGACAATTTTACATGCCTGAACTTGTTGAATATTGTAACGGTGGTCACTTTGAACACCTACTATGATAAATTAAAGTATGTGAAAAAAATGCATTTTATTCATTTTAGACATTATGTTTCTTAGAGACATTTACTGCTTAAGACCTACACAAACGATATCTGAATAGAAATAGTGTAAGTTTATTTTTTCAAAACAACCGGGTTCGATTCCCTAGCTGGGTACAGTGTTTTTTTTTCAAATGTATGAATGCAGTTTTTCTTTTTATCAAAATCGGTGACATGGTTCCTAAGAACAAATCTTCGTATGTCTTATAGTTTCAGACTTTCCCATACTGACCGATTTGAATGGGCCACCCTGTATATCGCTTAAGGGTCAACTCAGCCCGCGGGCTGAGTCCACCACTATATATCGCTTAAGGGTCAACTCAGCCCGCTGGCTTAGTCCTCCACTATATATCGCTTAATGGTCAACTCAGCCCGCTGGCTTAGTCCTCCACTAAATATCGCTTAAGGGTCAACTTACCCTTTATTTCGATACTTTTTCATAGAAAAAAAATGTTAGAATTATCATTTTCACTACACTTGGGTTAAACTTATTTGTAAATTTTTAATCGTTAGCACAATTTAATCCTGAGATACATAGTTGTGACAGACGGACAGACGAGACCATAAGGGTTCCTTTGTTACCTTTTTCGGAAGGAACATTAATACCGCATAATTACAAAGTAAACAGTAATTAGGCAGTAGGTCCTCGGTTTATTTTTACAAGCACGGCGATGTCGTGACAGGATATCCGGAGGACATTAGCCCAATACTGAGTTAATCTGAGTAAGCCAATAATTACAAAGCAGGCACCGCTTATTATAGGTTTGAGGGATCCACCATTTTTCGCCTGCTGTAATGTTCAGCGTAATATAACGTTAGATAATTACGAGCTCATGATTGTTGCCCGCTCAATGCCAAATTGACTCATTATTAGACAGAAATAGGAAAACTGTTCCTCCTGTTCCTAAAAAAATAAAACAATGCTGGAAACGTACCTAAGTAGTAAGTAGAGATAAGATGACAGCATTCGCATGGGCTTAATAGGGCGCATGCTCAGCAGATAGCAATGTCAGGCGAACTGCACGGAGCCCGTGTATGGCGTGTATACGGGCGTATCAGTACGCTACGCTAGACAGCGTCGAATGACGTCACGCCGGCCTTCGGGAGCGTTTAAGCGAGACATATATCACTGCGCCTCTAATTTCACTAGTATTTCATCTGTGGCATACCAAAAATCAACTATAAGCAGGGTCTGCCTCATGCCGAGGATAAAGGCAGAGGCACACCGAATGCTGGCGCGTGCGCGTCTGCGTGGCGTGCGCGTTGTATCGTATGAAATGTCATAGTAGATGACACACCGCTTGCAAGTCACGCGCACGTGCACGACACGCACACGCGCACGCGCACGTGCTGCGCACGCATTCGGTGTGAAACGCACAGCGCGCGGCGCAGCGTCATTGCGGGCCGGAGGCGTTTTTGCGGTAAAGCCAACGCGGTCCGGGGCACGTCCCCCCATAAATCGCGCCATATTCGGGATAGCGGAGGGGAGGCGGCATGTATGACATATGAAGCAGTAAACGACAGTTTCGGATCAAAAATGCTAAACCGCCTTCGACCCGAACCGCGCCGCGCCCGTTCTGAGCGTTTCGAGCTTAACAATAATTTACCGCGACGTAACCTCTTTGTATCAAAATCGCAATCAACACAAGTAAGTATATCTAAGTATAGTTGAACATAAAATATTGAGTAAGAAACTGCACATTCTTGTGATGCAAGGATTATACAAACAAATGAGGAGGCAAGGGAATCTTTTCATAGACAATAGAGTTAGGTATGTTATGAATTCCTATCGTGTGACGACATAAAATAAATCGAAAATATCACACTAAGTAATGAGCACATTAAAACATACGAGTATGCTAAGAAAAACATTTCGTAAAAAATCGGCCAAGTGCGAGCCGGACTCGTGCACGAAAGGACCCGCATAATTACATACCTTTTTTTATTTTTTTGATATAAATAAATAAATATTAGGGGACATTTTTTACACAAATCGAACTAGTCTGACAGTAAGCTCAATAAGGCTTGTGTTATGGGTACTAGACCACGATATATTTAATAGATATATACTTAAATACATAGAAAACATCCAAGTATCAGGAACAAATGTCTCTGCTCACCACAGAAACAAATGCCCTTACCGGGAATCGAACCCGGGACCTCTAGCTTCGGAGGCAATGACACTACCAACTAGGCTAAAGAGGCCGACAACCTTTAGGTACAGTACGTATAATGTGGACAAAAAAATAGCACGGTTTTGCGTAGTCCCCTTGAGCTTTTTTATTTTTATTATTTGGGTAATTCTAAAAATCAGGGACTATAAAGGACCTCAGCTCGTAGCATCTACTTTTTCTATATTTTTGACCGAGTGTAACAAAGCTCCGTTTCAGCTTCAGCGAAAATGCTTTTGTATGTTTGGCCGCCGGATTTCCCGCTGTTCTCCTTTACAAGTCGCATTTTTCAACCGATTATCATAAAATTTTGTTATCAGGTTTGATTATTTTAATATAGATTTATTGTCAAGGCAGTTTTTAGAAATTTTGAAATTCGAGAAATAAAACGTTATTTGCGTGGTCTAGCTCACAGAGCCACTAACAACTCTTCTCAGTAAGAATTGGGTTCTTATTTCTATCTGGCCATTAAAAATCATTACTTAGAACAAATCTTCTTTTATAAAAAATCCTCAAAACATACAATTGGGATGTTGACACCAATAAAAATAAATTACTCTTACATAACCAATAAATAAATCTTACAAAAATATTCAGAATATATCACGCTTCTACTTATTTTTGCTATTTTAAAGATTTTTAAATACATAGAGAATAATAAAGGGACGCTATTTGATCATACAAAAGGCGTGACGTCACTTGTTCCTATTTCCCTACAAACTTCATACTAACAGAGCGTTTTTGACGTTTCATTAAAAGTTGCTGATTTGATCATCAGTCAACATCCCTATTCTCACTTCCTTGTCTATAAATCCCCTAAAATGCCCAAAAAAATGTTCCTCACTAATTACAAAGATTAGTTCCTAGCTAAACAAAACGGAAACGCAACGGGTCTACCCGGAAAATTTACCGAGTTTATGGCGTGATTACTCTCTAAGATAGCAAGTTACGCGTTATCAGTTTAGTGCAGTGGCAATAATAAATAAATCATTAAGATCATGGTAAGAGGAGAGACTATGGATTGCATTTTGTACAAACGCAACCATCCCTTAGACATCAAGAAAGCACCTTCACCGTATACGAAGTGGTATTTTGGCCATAAAGCTCCCCCGATTTCGAGAATTTGGAAAAACTGGTGGTAACAGGCACAGTAGAAGCCGGAAACCGAATGCCTCAATCAGATATCGAAGCATCATAAAAGCCGGTCAATGCAGTCCTTCAATTGGCAGTTGAAAGATACTCCCGGGGAAGGATTCTCGCTATGCCATATTGCCAGACTCACGATCCTTCGGCACCGAGGAACGAATTGAGGGGGAAGATGAGGAGACGCGCTGGCAGTCCGCCCATACAAAATCTTCAATTTCCAGTTGTGAGTCTTCTTCTAAACTTACCTATACTTAAAATCATTTTTCTCGTAACTGTGGATTATCTTTTATTTAGCGATTGGTTGTGGTGGTGGCAGAAGCGGGGCAGTACTGCATTCGTATCCTTTGACAGCTGACAGTTTTCTCATATCGTACCGCCTCCGCATCGACTAATCAGGTAGGCGACTTACTCAGTACCAGTGACACAACACCACTCACAGAGTAATTAGGTAGTAGGTAGTGTTATTATGGCTGCGATCTTCTGTACCACGGTGGAGATACTTCCCCGGTTGGGTTGCTGTTGCTCCAAATCCAAACATGAGCGAAATGACATTTTGTGTATTGTGTGCTCTCTTTTATTCCTCGCCTTCAAGGTGAAGGTACCTTGAAGGCGACGAATAAGAGAGAGCACTTTTTGCAGTCTAGACCACAGACTACTACCTATTATTTTTACTTCGTTTCATCTTGTCTCAACCTCTCCTTATCGTAAAATTTTGCGGTATCTTTATGAATGGCAGTTTTTGTGTACAGTGGACAAACATCCACGTCAGTAGCACGTTTACCACCTAATGATATGGAAATTACGTTCAAGTTTAAATAACGATAAGGTTCGGAATTCACCTTCAATTTACTCACGGAAAATATTATGCTTTTTGTAAATATTGAATAGGGACAATAGAGAACCTCCAAAAATTAGATAGAACCGTAGTATTTGTCATTTACACAACTATTCCTTTTAACAATACAGGTACTTACCGTGTCGTAATAATTCGAGGCTGAAATGGGTGGTTTCAAACTAAAAAACCGGCCAAGTGCGAGTCGGACTCGCGCACGACAACCATGATGATGACAACCCTTTTTCTTGCAAAATTAAGTATTTGTATTTGTACCATTATCTATTAAAACGGCAAAAAACACGTTTGTTGTATGGGAGCCCCCTTAAATACTTATTTTTTCTGTTTATTTTAGTATTTCTTGTTTTCAACTGCCTAATTATCACGGTTCATGAGATGTATATAGCCTGGTTACGACAGACGGTCAGACAGACGGACGGACAGCGGAGTCTTAGTAATAGGGTCCCATTTTACTCTTTGGGTACGGAACCCTATAAATGCCAAATATGCTAAAACATTTTCTGAATCAGACAAACCCTATCCAATCCATTTTAAAATCGTTTAAATCAATACTTCATTATATTATGGTCCATACCATTTTGGCGGGAACTGTTGGCTGACGCTAATAGTGTTTAATTGTGTATGGACCATTTCCTAGAAGCGGATCTGTGGGCTAAATATACAATTTATATTGTACAAAAAATCTTCATTATCATCCGAAAGACGTACAATGCTGGACAAAGGCTTCCCCCCAAGGCTCTCCAGTGACCGGTCTTGCGTCGCCGTCATCCAACGGCTTCCCGCGGCCTTGACCAGAGGGCCTACTTCAAAAATCGAACTTCGTATCGTGCCATCCCTTTCCGTCATATAGACCCCCAGATCGTCAGTCCACCTTGTTGGGGGGCCTTCCCACCTTTTGGTGGGCAAGTGGCGTAATGACAGACCGCTCGCGGCCCAGCGGCGCCAGTGTCAGTTCTTGGATGGGTGACCGCTTTGAGTGGTTACTAACTGAGCGCTCTCGTGCCTTTGAAGCCGTTGATCCCGGCGGCTGTCTACGACAGCAGTCGTTAAGCCAAGTTAGAGGCCTTCGGGCGGCTTGAAAACTTCTAACAGTCAAGTTGCCCACTCACTTGACAAAGGGGGGGTCGAAGTTGCACCACGTCCGTGGGGAGTACCCACCGTTACCCTACACGTGACCCCTGGGTGGTACTAAAAGTGCAACAAAAACTGGCAACGGTACTTGTCTTCTCGAACATCTCACGGTTCGTAAATAAATGCCATACGATTAAATAAATAACAGATCGATCCCAATAGAGCGTCGCACGACCATTTTCGATGACTGGCGCATCAGGGTGTGTAGTTTCTTAAGAGTGCGCAGTACGTTCGGTTCTCCATACAAAAGTATTTACGCTCTCATTTCAAAACCTCCGATTCGACCTTCAAACCTTCAAGAAAAGAGCGTACTCCCATCTTAAAGGCCGGCAACGAACTTACAACCCCTCTGGTGTTGCGAGTGTCCATGGGCGGCGCTAATCGCTTACCATCAGGCGATTCGTCTGCTCATAACATAAATTGTAGTTAAGCATGAGTTTAGCTCGTATATAAGGTAAACGCTAGGAGCGTTCGTGGCCTAGCGGCGCCCGCGTATCCCGTGCGGTATGCGAGGTTAAGCAACGTCGGCTGAGGTCCCGTTATTTGGAAGATACGTTAAGCCATTGATCCCGTATGGAATAATAAATAAAGTAAATAAATAAATAAATATAAGGGGACAATTTTTTACACACAAATCGGACAAGTCACATATAGTAAGCTCAATAGGGCCTGTGTTATGGAAAACGAAGGTGGAAAGCAGACAGGACACCAAATAACTAAATAAACAAATAACGGGACTTTTTTTCTCCCCCACCATCTCAGCTAAGCACGATTGGCTATACCGTCACGTTTTACGGAAAACTTCACATAAAACATGGTATATATAACCTACCCTGCTAGCTGGGCACATAATAACCCGACCTATACGATTACCAGATAATAATATTTTACAGTACATATTGTGCTATATTACCGCACGAGTGCGGTAATCAGCAGATTACGTTCATATGTCGAAACTTGAAAGAGCCATATGTACTGTAAAACGTTGTACGATACACGTGCGAACTGGTAATTCGCAACTCGTGTCGATTTAAAACACTCCCTTCGGTCGTGTTTCAGTTTATCACCACTCATTGCGAATTTCCTGTTTTCTGCACTTGTATCGTAATGTACTATTATTGAAAACTAGCGACCCGCCCCGGCTTCGCACGGGTGCAAGGCTGATACTAAGAAGCTAGTATACTACAGAATGTCTTTATATACAACCCGGCCGGTACCGCCGCAATCGCTATGTCCTTGCATTATAAATCCGTAATACCTTCGAAAACATTAATTTAAATGACATGCTGTAAATGGTCATATTGATCTAAATTAAATGCACAATCTATATATTTAAGGTACTTAAATTGTATAAGGATAAATGCTGTATTGCTTAAAATAGCTTCGTAACGTAAATAAGCCATTATCTCTCGTAAAAAGAAAAGCATAAATGGTCATTGTAAATTATTTCTGAGAGATAGATCTTTTTAAGACGTACAATGTAACGTGTTTGCAATGTAAGCGCAAAATAATGTGTTTATTTACGACATCACGTTTGAAACCTCTAAAATTATCAGTGTTTCTCTACTGTATTATGCATGTAAATATTATACATATAAACCTTCCTCTTGAATCACTCTATCTACTAAAAGAAACCGCATCAAAATCCGTTGGGTAGTTTTAGAGATTTAAGCATACATAGGGACAGACATCGGGAAGCGACTTTGTTTTATACTATGTAGTGATGTAGTGATAGTGAAGTGAAGTGTTAGTGATAATTTATTATACATATAAACCTTCCTCTTGAATCATTCTATCTACTAAAAAAAACGCATCAAAATTCGTTGCGTAGTTTATAAGATTTAAGCATACATAGGGACAGACAGCGGGAAGCGACTTTGTTTTATACAATGTAGTGATATGCCAACGAAGCTAGAGGTCCCGGGTTCAGATCCCGGTAAGGGCATTTGCTTCTGTGGTAAGCAGAAACATTTGTTCCTGAGACTTGGATGTTTTCTATGTATTTAAGTATATATCTATTAAATATATCGTGGTCTAGTACCCATAACACTAGCCTTATTGAGCTTACTATGGGACTAGTTCTCATCATCATCATCATCATCATGTGAGCCGAAAGACGTCCACTGCTGGACATAGGCCTCCCCCAAAGACTTCCACAATGACCGGCCCTGCGCCACCCGCATCCAGCGGACACCCGCGACCTTCACCAGGTCATCAGTCCACCGTGTGGGGGGCCTGCCCACGCTACGGTACGCCTTCCGGTACGTGGTCGCCACTCGAGAACCTTTCCGCCCCAACGGCCATCGGTTATACGTGCTATGTGCCCCGCCTACTGCCACTTAAGTTTAGCGGGCTATATCGGTCACTTTGGTTCTGCTGCGGATGGCCTCATTCCTGATGCGATCACGCAGAGAAATTCCCAACATAGCTCTCTCCATTGCCCTTTGGGTGACTTTGAGCCTTCTTATGAGGCCCATAGTAAGTGACCACGTTTCAGTGCCATATGTCCTGGACAGTCTGTCCTAGGTATATGTAATCGTCTACAACTTCGAGCGTAAAGTGTCCGATTGTTAAGGGAGTTGGTGCGACGTGGACATTTGACATGATCTTCGTCTTGTCCATGTTCATCCCTAGACCAACTCGCTCGGAGGCGGGACTAGTTCTATTTGTGTAAAAAATTGTCCTACAATATTTATTTATTTATCTAGAAAAATCTAAACGGTTTTTTAAAAATCTGTAGATACAATTACCTATTCGGATTTCTCTGAGTGAAATTAACATAGTTATTTGAAGGATTTGAGATTAAGGCAGCAGTGCTCATTTTTTCCATTATTAATATAAAAGCAATCGATAATATCTACTTAATTTAGAGCTATAATAGTACATTACTACAGAAGCCGGGACGAAAGGGGTTGCCGGCCGAAGACATATATACGAGCGAAGCGAGGCCGGATAGGTCTAAGGCTGGCAACCCCAAATTTCCCGCCGAGGTATGTATAGTGCTTTTCTCAAACATGAAATGAAATAAACAACAAAAAAAAACAAAATTTTAATTTTAATACGTATAGTGGCAGAATGTCATGATGCCTGTGCCACAAATTTATGTGGAATGGAATTATAAAAGAGGACTTTGCCGGCCTAGGCCTGCAAGATTTGTATGAAATTCCATTAACGACCTCTTGTCATAGCCGCGCCTGAAACGTCATACTTCGCAGCCTATTATAAGGAACATAACATCAATATTTCATTGCATGTTTGAGAAAAAGTTATAATTAACCTACGGTTGTTAACCTCGTTTAATGAGCGGTAAGTAGGTGTAGGTCGAGTGTCCATACAAATTAACTGTTAAATTAGCCTTCTTTATGACATAACCCGGTGAAGTTCGTTCGTATCTTATTGCTTAATTTATATTTTATCTGTCAATTAGGTAGTATGTTGACTTAATTTTGAGTAATAATATAATATGTATTTAGTCTCGTAGGTATTTGTATTTATTTAGTCTCTAAGGTGTGTGTAACATTTAGTAGGTAGGTACTTCCTGTTTACCTAGGATCACGGAATTTGGCAAGGAACAAGGTGGAAGTAAAATGTTGTACGGAAAACTCACTCTTAAACGCTAAAACCGCCTGTTGCTTACCTCTACTTTATGTTTTATGTTGTGCCTTTTTAGGTGTGCAATAAAGTGAGTTTGTATTGTATGGCGGCATTTTTTTTTAATATTTATTTTCGAAAAGGTATATCATGTTGACATTTTTAAATTTACTCGCCAAACTGACGAAACAGTTTTTTGGCGATGAACGGAGTCAGCAACGTTAAAATCATAGCTTTCGTGGTTGCTTTTTAACCTCCGACGCAAAAAGAGGGGTGTTATAAGTTTAACATGTCTGTCTGTGTATCTGTGTGTCTGTGTATCTGTATGGTATCGTAGCTCCCAAACGGATGAATCGATTTTCGTTTAGTTTTTTTGTGTCATAGATAATTTTATCCCGAGTGTTCTTAGCCATGTTTCATGAAAATCTGTTCAGCCATTTTTGAAATATTGAGCTTTGAAATGAAAATGTCGGGGGGTTTTCAACTTTTCTAAGTTGTATTTTTGTACACGTCAGTCACTTTAGTGACGCGTCTTCCGGTGTAATACCTACTGCAAAGGCAACAAATAAATGTATACCTAATTAAATAAATGTTAATTCCTAAGGCAAATAATTTACGCACGATTTTTCTACCTAGGGAAGATAAAAACACGCTTTTGATTGCTTTATTTTATTGTATTCGGCTACCTAATACGAGTATGTAAAACGTGATATAATAATGCGTAATGTCAACACTTAGTCAAATTGAATAAGTACTTATTTGTTCAACAATAGAGCAAAGTAGATTTTTGCTGCGAGTGTTGATGTTGACACCCGAGCAAGCGAAAGACTATAATTGAATCATGAGCGTAGCGAGTCATTCAAAATTAGAGCGTAACGAGGGACTCAAAGTCACGAGATGCAAATATCTTCGCTCTCGTGTAATACATAAACTTTTCACCTCAGCGGCTAGAAGATATAACGCAATGGAATACTGACAGAGAGAATGAAGTTTAAATGTTCCAAGTTTGTATTACACCCCGCAGTATGAAAAGATAACCTCTGTGATTCACACATACACACACATACGATATGAAAAAAGTTTTGCAATGCAATTTTGCTGCGAGCTTCAAAAAAGCTTTTCTGCTAGAAATCAGTGAACAAAATACAATTTTGCTGCGAGCTTGAAAAAAGCTTTTCTGCTAGAAATCAGTGAACAAAATACAATTTTGCTGCGAGCTTCAAAAAAGCTTTTCTGCTAGAAATCAGTGAACAAAATACAATATTGCTGCGAGCTTCAAAAAAGCTTTTCTGCTAGAAATCAGTGAACAAAATACAATGTTGCTGCGAGCTTCAAAAAAGCTTTTCTGCTAGAAATCAGTGAACAAAATACAATTTTGCTGCGAGCTTCAAAAAAGCTTTTCTGCTAGAAATCAGTGAACAAAATACAATTTTGCTGCGAGCTTCAAAAAAGCTTTTCTGCTAGAAATCAGTGAACAAAATACAATTTTGCTGCGAGCTTCAAAAAAGCTTTTCTGCTAGAAATCAGTGAACAAAATACAATGTTGCTGCGAGCTTCAAAAAAGCTTTTCTGCTGGAAATCAGTGAACAAAATACAATTTTGCTGCGAGCTTCAAAAAAGCTTTTCTGCTAGAAATCAGTGAACAAAATACAATTTTGCTGCGAGCTTCAAAAAAGCTTTTCTGCTAGAAATCAGTGAACAAAATACAATTTTGCTGCGAGCTTCAAAAAAACCTTTTCTGCTAGAAATCAGTGAACAAAAAACAATTTTGCTGCGAGCGTGAAAAAATTTTTTTATAATTTTTCATATCGTAGGTTAGTCGCAGGTCATCTTTTCATACTGCGGGGTGTAATACAAACTTGGAACATTGACCTTCATTCTTGTCACTATTCCTTTGCGTTATAAGTTCTCGCCACTGAGGTGAAAGTTGTATGTATTAACGAGAGCAAAGATATTTGTATCTCGTGTCTTTGAGTCCCTCGCTACGCGCAAGATTCTAATTTTGAATCACTCGCTACGCTCGTGATTCAATTATAGAATCTTTCGCTTGCTTAGGACTCAACATCAACACTCACAGCAAAAATCTACTTTCCTCTCTTGTTGAACAAAAAGTACATTATTTCACGGTTGCAGCAAAATTTCGTTTTGCTCACTGGTTTCAAGCAGCAAAACCGCCATGGTCGTGCCGCTGAGGTGAAAAAACGTATTATTTTAAGTATTCTAGTATTCTGTCGATTTGTATCGGCGCAGATCGCGGGTAAGGAACTTGGAGATCTGTTTATTGAGCTGCCTGTATACTTAATGTCGCATCGGCTGAAGTCTACAGAACCAATTTCCTCCTTTCCTCGATGTGCCTTTGAGTGAAGATAGAGAGCATTTCGGCTCTGTAACCGTTGGGCCTTAAAAAACTTAGACCCAATGCTATGGAGAAATGTACTTACATATCATCATCCTCCTAGCGTTGTTCCCAGTACAGTTGCATCCTGAAAGATGCCTGGGGTCCGCTACCTAATCCCAAGAATTGGCGTAGGCACTAGTCTTAACGGAAGCGACTGCCGTCTGACCTTCCAACCCAAGGGGGAAACTGGGCCTTATTGGGATTAGGCTTGTCAAGTGAGTGGTTCTCAAGCCGCCCGGAGGCCTCTAACTTGGCTTAACGACTGCTATCATAGACAGCAACCGGGATCAACGACTTAACGTGCCTTCCAAAGCACGGGAGCGCTCAGTTAATAACCACTCAAAGCGGTCACCCATCCAAGGACTGACCTCGCCCGACATTGCTTAACCCCGCATACAGTACGCGCTGCGCGGGCGCCGCTGGGCCACGAACGCTCCTTGAAATGTACTTACATATGTTACTTTAAATACCATAGACGTTTTATAGGTTTCTCAGCACGGCTAGCACAACTTGGCGCGCGAGCTATCTCACGCGCGAGATAGACAATCCGTCTCTTTCTGTGTGTACCAATTAGACAGAGGCGGATAGTCTATCTCGCGCGTGAGATAGCTCGCGCGCCAAGTTATGCTAGCCGGGCAGTAATCTAAAGGTAAACAACAATTTTAATTTTAGGCCAAGTAGTTACGGAGAAAAGGGGGATGGTCAATTTTGGCTTATTTTATTAAAAAACCCTAAAACTATTTTTTAAAGTACTAAAAATATTTCAGATTATCATAACGAGCCCTTTCACTTGATATGCCACACGATATAGATGACAAAACAATTTTTTTTTTAATTTTCAAACTTACTTCGAAAAGTGTACTGTTTAAAATTCAGTTATTTTCGGTCACCGACTTAGGTACAATATGTATATGCCTTTCAACTCATTTTATGTATTTATTTATAACAAAGTACAATAAATGTAGTACTCAAATTAAAGTTTCGCCAAACTGGGTAGCAGCAATCCTATCTGGTCCAGTATCGTTTCGGAGCAAATTAGCTGTGGCAGACGAATGGACAGTCGAAAGGAGAGACAGACAGACACACGGGTGATCCCATAAGGGTTCCTTTTTTTCATTTTAGGTACGAAACCCTAAAAAACTAGGTATAAGGTCTTCAACTTTCGGTAATCTTTAATGGGAATTGAGTTCTATGGATGCTACGCTGGGACCCACGCACGTGTTTCTAAGTCATCCTCGTCATCTTACTTACGTTCCAGTATCAACATAATGAGCCCAGGCTCAATAAATAAGCCTTTCCGCGCGTCTCAAGTTTATGTAACGGTTTACTATTGGCTCCAAACCACGAGCGGTAGCGTTTTGGGAACAGTAATGAAAGGTTCACTTATACAGATTTAAGCATAGATTTTGCAATTTCTCAAAATCCAATAAAAAAAAATACAATTTTGCAGACTTTTCGAAGATGTCGACTTCGTTAGTCGTATACTTTACTTGCATAAGTCATCACCATCCGATAACGCTCTAGTACAGTTGCATCCCAAAAATTGGCGTAGGCACCTAGGCACTAGTTTTTACAGATGCGACCGCCATCTGTCCTCCCAACCCAAGGCGGAAACTAGAAATTATTGGGATTAGGCTTGTCTAGTGAGTGGGAAACTTGACCGTTCAGAAGTTCTCAACCCGCTCGAAGGCTTAACGACTGTTTTCATAGATAGCAGCCAGGAGACCCGGGACCAACGGTTTAGCTTGCCTTCCGAAGCACGGAAGCGCTCAGTTAGTAACCACTCAAAGCGGTCACCCATCCAAGATTTGACCTGGGTTGATGTGGCTTAACCTCGCATACTGCACACGGTAGGTACAAGTAGTCATCTTAAATAACATGTGACTTCAAAGCACTCCAAACAATCTGACCCGCTCTAAGGACTCTATCTGAAATCATAGAAATGTTCTGAGGACTGTACACGGAGACTCGTTTCAGGTATTATTGAGCTCGCTGTGTTGTCGGACAATATTGCAGTGACTGTACGGACATTGTGCGCAGCACAATTTGTGTATATCGTTGTAAATCGTAGAGACGTTTGTCTATGCGCCGTCTGTGTGTGCGCCGTGCAGACTTCTGTAACGTATCCTATTTCTATCCACTATACCTAAGTACAGGATGGACGAGATTCTTATGATTATAGAGTTAAAGCGGAGAATTTGCGTGAAAATGCAAGATGTTTTTAACATTTTGTTAAGAAATAATATAAGTTTTAATGCATTTTAAAACTGATAGCCACTTGACTCAGCTGAGACGGCTACTTTATTTATAGCTGCTATTATATTGCTGTGGGCGTATGATGGTTGCCAGTTTATCGCTTATCGTCGTGGATAAGACGACCGTCACTCTCGCACTCGCATGTACTTGTCAGAACGTGACGAATACCTTACTATCCACGACGATAAGTGATAAAATGGCAACCATCATACTAGGTACCCCTTCTGGATTTTAATGTGAACTCGTTCTCATATCGCCAAACAAAGGATTTAAATTATAATGAAAATGAAATTTAAAAAAATATTAATAACATTTGTTACAGGTACTATACCTAGGTAGAACTATTCTTCGGTCAAATAAATAGCATTTACTTGAACTAAATTTTGTATTTTTGACAGAATGGTTGTCATGGTGACTCATTGAGAGAGGCCTAATGTTTCCCGCCTAACGATGTCTCGCCATCTTGTCCAATTCGTAGCACTTCAATACGTAGTATTCTTATATATTTTTTCTCACAGCTGACTTTATCTGGTCGCCCATCGCGTATGACTAGCGTGGCTGTTGGGAAACTCGCCTTCCGCTCGTCGCTTTAACCATTTCCCCCGTATCGCGACTGTAACGCATATTCGCGAACGCGCAGTGCCAACGCAACCGCCGCGGCCTATGAGCGATAACCGAACCTGCCTCGACACAATCGGTTCTGGACTTAGTGCACTATAACACAAGGTCGAAGTTTGAATGCTGTGTACGCGGAAGCAGTGTCAGTGTTAGTGAAATACAGGTAAGTTGATATTAATTAAATTTTGATGGCTTGGAATGGAAACTAATCAAGTACGTATGAACTGTTTTACCAAAAGATTAATTACGAATACGTCAAACGAACGACACACATAAAAGGAATCAAGCCGTTAGTTGAAACGATCGCAAAAAAAGACGTTGATTAACAATGATAGTTTTACCAAATACACCCTTCTTTCACGAAAGTTAGGCCATTAACTGATAAGCAGGCAAAGGAGTCTATGGAAGTTTGCGATTCCAGAGTAATCACAGCCACTGTATTGTGGATTTTTTCTCCATTTGCTGTGGAGACACTGGGTCCGTGGAGCGCGGGTGCCCACCGACTTTTTAGGCAACTATCCCGAAGGCTGGCCGAGGTGTCAGGAGACCATAGGGCTGGCTCGTTCCTTGGCCAGCGAATCAGCATAGCTATCCAAAGGAGGAACGCTGCCAGCCTTATGGGAACACTTCCACAGCCCTGTGGACCACAGGGCTCCTATCTCGGGACCTTTTTTGTAATTAGTTTTAATTGTTATTGTGTTAAATGTCCTGTTTTCATGTTTGTTGAATAAATGATATTGTATTAAAAAAAAATATAAACATGCAGGTCTCTCATTCTCAGCACAGCGCATCCTCGAGAGCTCTAGTGAACTTGCTCACCACTAAAAACGGACATCTATCCAACATAGGGCTGCCATCCGTCCGGGTTTCCCCGGATTTGTCCTAGTTTGGAGGGCGTCCGCGGGCCGTCCGGGGGGGGGAGGGGCTGGAGTTTCAAAAAGTGTCCGGGGAAAACCCGGACACTTTTACTTAATGGGTAAAGTGCGTAACCACTTATCGAGTTTTTTTAACTCTCAAATATTTTTTTTATAATATTATTTTCGGACACGTCCGGGGAAAAAATGCGATTTTCGCCAAATGTCCGGGGTTTTTTAAGTCTTTATTCGGGTTTGGCGTATTTAAAGATGGCAGCACTAAACCAACAGAGCAAGTAGGTATTCGTGACTGCGATCTTCTGTAAGGTGGATGTTTCAGTTGGGCGCGATGGCATTCTGTTGTGCCTTACATGTCTAAAAATTGTCATTATTCCGTTACCTTGGCCATCTTGTCATTAAAATACTAATGGATGGAATGTCTATAAATGAAATAAATAAATATTAAAGGACGGTTTTTACACAAATCGCAAGCTCAATAGGGCTTGTGTTTGGGTACTAGACGACGATATATTTAATAGATGTATACTTAAAAACATATAAAACATCCAAGTCTCGGGAACAAATGTTATTGCTCATGATATAAACAAATGCCCTTACCGGGATTCGAACCCGGGACCTCCAGCTTCGTAGGCAGTGTCACTACCAACTAGGCTAAAGAGGCCGACAACTCTATGTCTATATTTCTCTAGCTCATCTTATCTTTTCTATGAATCCATCCTAATATTATATTATAAATGCGAAAGTGTCCATGGGCGGCGCTAATCGCTTACCATCAGACGATTCGTCTGCTCGTTTGCCTCCTATGTCATAAAAAAAAGAACAATGTAGCTCGGCTCGTATGTATGTCTGTTACCCGTCGGCATGGAGATCTTTGAAATCCCTGGCACAGAATAATTATTAGTAGGTAACCTACCTTCTCTACAGTATGGGATTCTTCAAGAAAGGAGTGTATAGATTTTTATAGGGTCGACAACGCGCATGTAACACCTCTGGAGTTGCAGGCGTCCATAGGCTGCGGTGACCGCTTACCATCAGGCGGGCCGTACGCTTGTTCGCCACCGACGTGGTATAAGAAAACCTACCTAAAAGTTCTAGGTCAACGGAAATTTTGATTTCTTTGAGAGTGTCGGCATACTCGGCCGTATGTTTTTTTTACTTCAAAATCAAAATCAAATATTTATTCTGCAAATAGGCCACAAGGGCACTTTTAAAAGTCAAAGCGTGAATTTATACAATTAAAAAAAGAACTGACAATCTTAATTAATAATAATGATTAAAAAATATACTGATTAACAATTAAATAAAAATAAAAATAAATTTACAAATATTCAACTTAGAAGTTAGATTTTTTTCACACCTTCAAGGGACCGTAGACTTGAGTAGGTATATAGTTTTAATTTCAACTCGATACCTCTACGCGGTCCCAAGATAAAGGGTCCTGACAAACGGGCAGACAGACTGACAACAGGTTCAGTTTTTTTTCCTTTTGAGGTACGAAACTATAAAAATGGCATGCTATTCTTGTATACGAGTCTGTGCTAGCACAAATCTCTGTATTATGATGTAATGAAAGTGCAAGCAAGGTTAATACACTAAGTATGTCATTCAGTTTCCGCTTTAATTCGGAACTATATTAATCGGGTGCAATTAAACGAATTACCTTGACATTTATTTCTTAACTGAATGCAAAACTTTTCAACCGACTTCAAAAAAGGAGGAGGTTTCAATTCGGAAGTACCTATATTTTTTATATGTGTTACCTCAAAACTCCGGTCCAAGACTTAGAAACAATTATTATTGCATCACATAAATAAATGCCTTGACCGGGATTCGAATTCGAAACCGTCAATTTATTTTTTATTGACGACTGTACTTTTTTCCACAATCACCAACTACGAGACGGTTCGAACGCCCAAACACGATGGGTTTATCTTGTGTAGCTTACGAGTTGCTATGGCCACCTTCTGTCTCCATCATCAGATTAGTTCGGTGGTACCATAATATTGTATTGTCACAGAACTTGCACAAGTATGCCAAATTTCAGCTCGATCGGATATCGGCAAGGGGCTGAAAAAGGATTGCAACTTCTGATGACATAGGTACTTACATACGACAGTGCAAGTTAAATAAACGCTTCTAGAAACTGACTTTTCTCAAACATGCAATGAAATATTGATGTTATGTTCCTTATAATAGGCTGCGAAGTATGACGTTTCAGGTGCGGCTAGGACAAGAGGTCGTTAATGCAATTTCATACAAATGTTGCAGGCCTAGGCCGGCAAAGTCCTCTTTTTTAATTTCCATTCCACATAAATTTGTGGCACAGGCATCATGACATTCTGCCACTATGCGTATTAAAAATAAAACTTTGATTTTTTTGTTGTTTATTTCATTGCATGTTTGAGAAAAGCACTATACATACCTCGGCGGGAAATATGGGGTTGCCCGCCTGAGACCTATCCGACCTCGCTTCGCTCGGCCGTCTATATGTCTTCGGCCGGCAACCCCTTTCGTCCCGGCCTCTGTAGTAATGTACTATTAATAGCTTCTCATTCCTTTGTTTTCAATATTTTTTTAAAACAAAGAACTTCAGTATTTGCTGTCTATACTCGTCGAACTCTAAACAACTATATCAATACCACACTCGATGGGGTAGGAGGTCATTTTATTTCGCGTCTTTAGGTAGCGGAGCGGAGGTAGGAGGCGAATATTTGTCATTGTCTGTGGTTTTGAATCAACGAGATGCTTATACCTACTGTGAATATTTGAAAACTGTAGCTCCAACCGTTAAGAGTCGCCAGTACGCTCGGCTGAACTCGATTCTCCATACAAACGTAGTTTCGTTTTCATTTTAAAACGCCTTGGTGAAATAACATGAAACTTTGTATACACAATGCTCGGAAATTAGTTTCTGCTGCCAGAAATTGTAAAAGAAACAAAAATACAGCGAGTTTTTGAGTTTTTTACGTCTTGTATGAAAACCTTAATAATCGCTGTATTTTTTCTCCACAATAATTTCAAGCAGCAGAAACTAATTTCCGGCATAGTAGATTTGCCGGAATCCATTGTGTGTAAAGCAAACGCGGTCCAGGGGACGTCGCACCGGAAAACCGTGCGGTATTCGCGCGGGATAGCAAAGCGGAGGCGGCGTGTGTGACTATGAAGCAGTAATCAATCAATCAATCAATTTTATTTGCCGAGAATACAGTCTTATAAGATATTACATTTTTTTTGTTTCATGTATTCAGCCATGTAAGGCGTGCAAATATTTTACAAATCATATTAATTATTATAAGAACTAAACATGTTTTTTTTTTTAATAATATTAGAATTGAATTTGAATGTCACATAATTAATTACAAAAATATAATCTAATACTGTTGTTCGAGAAAATAACGAACCCGATAGAAGCACTTCTCCATGAGCCAGCTATTTAATGTGGACTTCAAAATATTCCCTTGGAGTTTTCTCAAGCCTTCAGGCAAGCGGTTATACACCTCAAGACACATGTTGTAGACATTGCGTTTATACATGGCCTTACAACTTTGCGGCTTATACAAAAGGTTTTTTCCTTTGACTCTCGTTTGTCTTTGCACAGTTTCTCCACGTATTTGGAAGTAGTACATATGAGTATTCACGAAAATACACACTTCTCTGATGTATAAACATGGCAAAGGGAAAATGTGAAGTTTTTTAAATAGTGGAATACAACTCTCATCAGTCCTTGCATTGCAAATGGCTCTGACACACTTCTTCTGTACTCTAAAAACTCTATCTACCACCACTGAATTTCCCCAGAGTATTAGACCGTACATAAGCACTGATGACACGTAACCGTGATAGGCGGTGAGTGCAGCTTCTACTGAAACGGTGTCTCTTAATCGTTTCAGAGTGAAAACAAATCGATTTAAATTATTACAAATTTGGTTAATATGGGCCTTCCAATTTAAATGTTTCTCGATCACGATGCCCAGAAATTTAAAAACGTTGACCTGATCCACATTTTCATTATTATAAGATAAAATTATAGGAATGTCGAAAGAATTATAAGAAATAAATTGCATTGATTTAGTTTTATTGATATTTATATTGATAATGTCAGTAAATGATTTGTTTATGTCCCGCTCATATGTCAACTTATTATTACATTTGAACAGCAGCGTCGTGTCGTCAGCGAACGAAATCGAGAGTCGACAGTTCCGGAAAGATCAAAAATGCAAAACCACCTCCGCCCCGCAGCGCGCCGCGCCCGCTCTGTGTGTTTCAAGCTTTAGACTGTAAAGCCTGTGTGACCGATGACGTACACGCCTGGAGCCCTAGCAATAGGGGTCCGTTTGGACCCTTCGGGTATGGAACCCTAATTACATCACAATCCATTCGGGTACCTTTATACATAGACGATTAGACGCTTGTTTGAAAGTACCTATAACAGATTAGAAACTTGATATTAACAATAATAATAATAATATTGGGGGACAATCTTACACAAATCGACCTAGTCCCAAACTAAGCAAAGCTTGTACTATGGGTACTAGACGACGATATACATACTTATATAGATAAATACATACTTAAATACATAGAAAACATCCAAGACCCAAGAACAAATATCCGTGAAAAATGCACAAATAAATGCCCTGGCCGGGATTCGAACCCGGGACCTCTAGCTTCGGAGGCAGAGTCACTACCAACTAGGCTAAACAGGTCGTCGTTGGCACGAAAGTTTTACTTTGTCTCTTACTTATCAGCATAAATTAAATATTTCGATTGTATTCCAATTCTGAGTAGAGATAACCTAAAATATCAAAATTATGAGAAAAGCGTTAGTGTATACGGCAAGGCGACATCGTTTTACGGTGGCAGTTCCAAAAACTCGCACGAAACGTTTCGCTTCCTCTTTTATTGTGAGAACAGCCAAGCTGTGGAACTCCTTGCCGGAATCCTTGTTCCCTGAAAACTACAACCTTACGGTCTTCAAGACGAGAGTGAACCGGTTTTTACTAGGTAAGCGCGCTCCATCCTAGACCGCAATATCGCTTACCATCAGGTGATTTGTAGTCAAGCGCAAACCTATCCAGAGTTAAAAAAAATAGTGTCCAATACAATTTTACAAATTTTGGCGATTTGGGCCGTAAACATGATCATATAATCTATAGAGCCTGGACTGAAATGGAAAAACGGTGGCTATGTGCTCAGTAAATTAGAATATTTGCCTACGGTCCAGGTTGTTTACTTGTCAAATCACTGAGATAACTTTGATACTTATGTAAATCTTTGCGGCGATGTTCTAATGTCTTACAAGTTTTTATCTTTAGTTGAAATTAGCTATCCGCCATTACAAAGCGGGCATAAATATTTGACACGACTCTATTTGTAGCGTTTTGCCACCTTTAAGTAGTTTCGCAGATATTACTGCTGGTAGGTGGATGTAACTGTACCTAAAATATTTTTTTTAATAAACTTACCGTTTTCTGCAAGCATATATATATTGTTTCAGCGTATGAGTTTCTAGTTTCCCTGCAGAGGCGTCTTTAGCCCATGTAGCGCCCGTGTGCAAACCCCTAGCGCCCCTAGTAAGTGGGGTTCCGTAGCGAGTGGCGCTCGGCGCCCCCTAGGACCGCTACGCCCGTGTGCAATACACACCCTGCACCATAGGTAAAGACTCCTCTGTTTCTGTGTATTGCGCATATACAGGGTGCGGCCTGTAAATAGGAGCAAAAAATTTAACGGTACACTATTGAGCTCTGTTTCACGTATGAATGAAAATAGGTGGACGAGAAAAATAACTACATGGGCAGGACCCCCCAACAAAAGAAAAAAAGGAAAGCCAAGAGAAAGATGGATTGACGAGTTAAACAAAACAGCAGGAAAAGACTGGATCATAAAAGCAAGAGATAGAGACAACTGGAAGAGTATGGAGGAGGCCTTTACTCGAGAAGAGGTCCTTAGAAAATATATAACTTAACAAAAAAAAAAACATGCATGTTAAACATATCCCATATTTTCATTTTATTATTTTATTCTTTAATGAAGTTTTATTTTGATTTTTATAAAAAACATAAATTAAATGAAAAGTACACAATATATCTTTACACTGTGATATCTACAATAATTTAATATTTTAAGTCGATTTTAATTATTACTATGCTTTTGATATTCTACACAATTTTACAACTATGCATTTCATCAACTGTGCATCAAAAAAATTATATTATATTGCAATGTTAAAACGCATGCTTTAAGTACTTTTTTTATCATATAAACTGCGAAAAATTATGTTATGTAAAATTATGTTAAGTTAAAATTGTTATTATTACTGATGATTTATACTATAAAAAGGAAATAAAGAGGCTATAATAATAATAATAATTGAGCTCTCCAGCTATTATTTCCAAATGATTTTAATTGAAAAAGAAGGGTTTTTTTTTCGCAATTGTAGCTTATATTTACTTTTTTACTCTACTGGAGTGATATTAATAACAATTTATTAAAAAAACACTAAAAAATTATAAAAAAAAATTAAAACTTCCCAAAAATATTCTTTTAAACCAAAATTGCGACAACGATTATGAGTCATAAGTTGAAGCAACCTCAAAATCAGCATTGACTGCCGCGCTATAATCTCCGGGTGCCAAGATCCATTACTTGGAGGTCATAACTTTAGATCAAAATTTCTCCCAATTGAAAAAAGATAAAAAAAAATTGGACACAAGAGGTTACTGCAGATGCTCTAAGAAAGCGTCCTTTAAATTTATTGCTCCTATTACAGGCCACACCCTGTATAAGGTGCTAACAAATTAATCACAGCGTCCACCGAAAGATGGAACCTCATGGAACGCTGCGCTTACCGCGTCCAACTTACGCTTTCTCGCCGGCTAGGACGTCCACCGCGCCGCGCGATCGCGATAACACAGACACATTTTTTTTTAATTAAAAATGTGATTGCTCTTGGCCAGTATCTAGCCAGGGGGCAAAGATGAGGCCGACAATGAAGCGGGCTGAAAATGTAATGCTGTTGTAAAGATGATTCCTATTCACTCGTGCCTTAAAAAGGTCTAGGTTATATGAACTCGGAAATACAGACACATGTAGTCCCTATTCGTCCCGGTACCGCCGCATACCGAGTAGAGTCAGTCCGACCCAGATGGGATCTAGCTGAGTTTCTACTGGTCTGATCTCAGCTAGGCTAGGTTTAGTGAACCAGCGGCAAAACTCCCAGAAGCTCGATTCCACTACACCCCAGATACTATTCAGTATCTCACTGGAGCAAAAACTCTTTTTTAATGTCACGGCCTGCAAGATGGTAAGCAGACACCGTAGCCTATGGACACTTGCGACTCATGAAGAATCACAAGTGCGTTGCCGACCCTTTATTGACTTACATACATATTCGATGTCAATACAGATTTACAATAAATTACCAAATTATATAAAAGACGAACAAAATTATAACAAATTCATAAGAAAATTAAAATTATATTTAATAGAAAAATCTTTATATAGCGTGAACGAATATTTACTCGTAAATCCTATCCTGTAGTTTGTGTGTAATGTGTTAATACCTATGTCCGCCTCTTTTTCCAAACACATAATTATTTATTTGCCGAATTATTTGTAATGAATTTATTTTTTAAAGAATTGATTTTGTTTATTGAATTATTACTTTTAGCTAATAAGTTTTTCATTATGGTCATTATTATGGTTAATGTATACCTTTTTATGTATTTAATATTATTATTTTTACTGTGTTTTATATTAATGTTTTTAAATTTTGACTTGTATAATTTGACCAAATTAATTTTATGATCCGATATAGCCCTCCGAATTGCTAAAATTAAGTGGCAGTGGGCGGGGCACATAGCACGTAGAACCGATGGCCGTTGGGGCGGAAAGGTTCTCGAGTGGCGACCACGTACCGGAAGGCGTAGCGTGGGCAGGCCCCCCACACGGTGGACCAATGACCTGGTGAAGGTCGCGGGTGTCCGCTGGATGCGGGTGGCGCAGGACCGGTCATTGTGGAAGTCTTTGGGGGAGGCCTATGTCCAGCAGTGGACGTCTTTCGGCTGACATGATGATGATGATGATGATGAATTTTATGAAATTATTTTAATCAATTATTTTTACCGAATTGTCTGCACTTTTCATTATTTATTATTTTGCTGCGCCCTATCCGGGTCCATGTTCTGTACCTAGCATGAAGTTGCATGTGTTTTTGTACTTGGTTGCAAATAAATAAATTGAAATTGAAATTGAGACTTGAGGGTTCGTTGTGTTGACATCTAGAGACATACGCCTGGACCCCCCCGAACAGAAAAAAAAACCGACTTCAATGGGGGAGGCTGGTTAAAGATTATTATACTTAGATGGTGCACTCTTAGATTCCATACAATGAAATAAAAATGGCTATAAGTATGTTTATAATGGTGGAAGCCTAAGTACCCTCAATTCCTCATGGAATCCTCCATCAGAGCTCAAGCTTGACAAAAATGTGTCATGAAAACCTAGCTTGCTTGTCAAACGAAGAGAACAAATCGCCAATCGTGAACTATGCGTCGTTGAAGATCATCATCTGCAGTTCCACTTCATCAAATGTCACTTATTTAAATGTAAATGCTTGATTTGTTTATATAAATACTAAAATCACTAAATGTATGCCTTTTATATTTGAGGATTACCCTCGATTCCTCATGAATCCCATCATCAGAACTCGAGCATGACAAAAATTAATCGTGAAAATAGAACTTGCTTAACAAATAAAGCCAGGAGGACAAATCGCCAAACGTGTACTTTTCGTCGTTGAAGAGTTCTGTTCTGATCATCATCAGCAGTTCCACTTCATCAAATGTCACATTTTTGTATGAAAATGCATGATTTGTTGATAAAAACACAAGAATCACTATATGTTTACCTTTAAGATTTGAGGAGTTCCCCTGATTCCTCATGGATCCCATCATCAGAACTGCGTTTTGACAAAAACGGGACCAACTTGGATATATATACTTACAATCAAAAAAAGAATTTTCAAACTCGGTTCACAAATGACGGAGTTCTGAAAAAAAAACAACCGTATTGATAACCTCTTCCTTTGAAATCTTGAAGTCGGTTAAAAATAACTTAAGAGTCCCTTGTACGCTCCGCTGAACTCGATACTCCATACAAACGTAGTTAAGTACGCTCTCATTTTAAAACGCCATGCTAGATTAACATGAAATTTTTTATACACAATGGAAGCCGACAGTAACTAATTTCCGACGTAGATATGCTACGTCGGAAATTAGTTTCTGTTGCTAGAAATTGTAATAGAAAAAAAATACAGTAAGTTTTTGAGTATTTTACGTCTTGTATGAAAACCTTAATAATCGCTGTATTTTTTCTCTATTATAAATTATAATTTCAACCAACAGAAACTAATTTCCGACCTAGATATGGCGGCTCCCATTGTGTATAAAAAATTTCATGTTATTCTAGCTCTAGCATGGCGTATTAAAATGAGAGCGTAACTATGTTTGTATGGAGAACCGAGCTTACTGCGGACTCTTAACCTATTTCATTACCAGCTTAATTGCTAATAGGTTTAGGTTTAAAGACATTTATTCTCATATAAGATATACATCACTTCCATGAGAACATGGTTATTACACAAAAATATGTATTTACTTGGTCGTTGTCACCGCAAGAATGCAAAATCATATTTAAGGTAGACAACACAAACACATGCAGTAAAATAAAATAATGAAAAATAACAAAGAATTTAGACATACAAATTATTAACACAGTACAGGTAAGTTACTATGATTAATTAGTTTATTCACTCCTTCAACTCATTTATTTATCAATTGAACCTCACTAGGTTTTTATGAACGAAGCGTCTCCGTTTCAGCTTTCGACAAATTGTTTTTTTTTTTTTTGGGGCGGTCTACAGCTCATAGGGCCACTAGTTACTTATTACGACCAAGCTAACTTTAATAGTTTGCTATGATATCCCTTTTTGAATGCGTTGAATGAGTTTACATTTTTTATTTTGGGCGGTATTTTATTGTACAGGAGTGCACCTTCAAACGTAACCGTTTTTTTACCATAATTAGTACGTATTTTAGGCAAAGCAAGGAAGCTAGCGCGGCGTTGACGAATGCAGAGGTTTGGAACATTTTTTCGTTTAGTAAATAACAAGTTTGTGTGAATGTCCTTATTTATAGTTTTTCTAATAAAAAATACAAGAATTGTAGATGTACAGCTGTTTGACGTTCATCAACTTCGTTTTCGAGTAAATTTGATTAGTTGGTGTTAGATAATGATAGTTGAAAAGCATTTTGATAATTTTATTTTGTAGTATCTGTAATTCACTTATTTTGGTTTTAACAGCACTTCCCCAAAGTTCGACAAGGTACAAAAGATGCGGTTTAACAAGAGCGTTGTATAAAGTGAGACGTAGTTGTTTTGGGATACATTTAGTAAGGTTACGAAGAGAGCCGCGAAGTTTTGCCATTTTAGTTTTTATATAATCGATATGGGTGTTCCACGTTAATTGTGAGTCAATGTGTAATCCGAGATATTTTTCATGGGATTTCTGTTGCAATGGGATATTATTTATTGTGAGAGGTTCGTGTGGAGGTAGAGGCTTGTTTTTAGCTTTAAATATGACATAAGATGTTTTTGATATATTAATTGTTATAAGATTATATTGGAACCAGTTATATAGAATGTCTAGGTCTTGTTGAGCTTGGAGAACTATATCTGGTATTTTCGAGCCAAAGTAAAAGAGAGAGGTATCGTCTGCGTAAAGAGAAATGTGTCCATTTAAACGTAGTTCGTGAATATTGTTGATATAGGGCAAAGGGCCTAAAATGATGATTTTTTGTTCCCAATTTTCCAAAACCATCATCATAATCCTCCTAGCATTATTCCCAGTACAGTTGCATCCTGAAGAATGCCTGGGGTCCTTTTTAATCAAACCAAATTTTCTTAACCAAATATTTCTTCACGTACAACTTTGTGACAAGGGAAAAAAACACGTTCTAGCTAAAAGAGGCTTGACAAGTTTCATGGAAATAAGTTCTAACCAAGTAGGATACAATTTGTTAGGTTAGGTCATCCAGAAGTCATTCGTTTAATTTTGTTTTTAGTATAATTTTACTAAACAATGGAGTTTGTCTTAATTTATTAATTTGGTTAAAAGTTTTAGGTACTATAAATGCTGACAAGAGTAGCAGTGGCGGCTGCTGACTACGAGAACCGGTGGTGCGCTAATTTATGGATATATGGAATATTATATTATATAACTCAAAACTTGCAATACAACCACGTTTTCCTACTAACAATTTTATTTTTTATGTATTAGGTACCTCTATCCGTCGATTTTGGTCCCTAGCAAATAAGACATGACCTTGGCGGTCCAGCTATTTTATTTCTAATTTATCAATCACTAAAAGTTTTATTATTGTTTTTAATATTCTCGATTAATGTTCACACTTATTCTTTCCATTAAACACACAGTTCCTCACTTCACAAAAGACAGGCACACTTACTTTACATACAAAAACAAACAATAAACACGAAACTAATAATAGCGCGCTGCACGGACAAGGTCGAAGAAAAGTGAAAAGGACATGTTATTAACCAACTAAGCGAACTTGACAATTGGTGCGCAAGAAAAGCTTTATATTTTGAGCGTTAACTTCGCTTGGTCGGGTAATACACGTGTCATCCACTCGGCCGGCCGCCTCGTGTCTAGTCGGAAAATTCTCGGATATCTTCGGCTAAGCGGCAGTACGCGGGCATACGCAAGCTTCGTGCGGCGCACCGAATTCACATATTTCTTCATAGAGTTTGTACGGAGTATCTTCCTTCTCACGCGCCTGGCGTTCTAACGCGTTTCTCATAGAAAATGTACTGACTAGTGCGTGCGCTCCACTAAGCGCACGGAGAGGTTTTTTGAGTTGAGACTGAGCGAAAAAGAGTTTTAAAGACTACGACATGGCGTAGTGGTTGGTTATTTTGCATTTTTTTAATGTAATATATGTATGTATATTACAGATAATTGAGATTGTTTTATTGATGACGATGGTATTGATGGTGCAAAATTTTTGGTAGTGCAACGCACGAGCGCACTCAAGGTACAGCCGCCACTGAAGAGTAGTGATGGCTCCGGTTTTCTGTCATGATCTAAAGGTCTGGGGGTCTACTCCGAAGTTCGAAATACGAACTTCGTATGGTGCCGTCTCTTTCACTTTCCTGTCATACACTATATGAGTGAAAGGGACGGCACCATACGAAGTTCGGATTTCTAATTTCGAAGTAGACCACCTGCTGTGCTACCGCGAACTTCGAACTTCGTGTCGTGTCGTCCCTTTCACTCTCGTGTTATACTCTATATGACGGAAAGGGACGGTACGATACGAAGTTCGATTTTCGAAGTTCGCGGTAGCACCCCTGCTACTCCGGATCGTGACACAAGCCTACGTCACTGTACAGCCTGTACACACACGAACTCACACTACGACCGCCAACCACCGACAGGCTCGATAGCAGTGATGACGTAAGCTTGTGTCACTAGTGTTGGTAAAGACTCAAGTTCTTGGAGTCTCGAATTCAAGAACTCGACTCACACTTACGGGACTCCAAGCTTAAAAGACTTCAGAGTCTTTTGAGTTATGAGTCGAGTCCTTTTTTGGAGTCTTATCGAATCCTGTAGTCACAACTCGAGCCTTAGAAAAGACTCGAACGATCGTATCTTGTATTTTTTTTTTTACTTTAGGCGTGCCTCAAAATACTTGAATCTAATAGCAAAGACTCACTTTTGAAGTTTCTATCCAAAGCACTGATTCCTACAGTATATACCTACTTCACTGAGTAAGCCGCGTAACCTTACATGTTTCTATACAAGTAAAGTTGAGTTCTAATCATATTGAGTTAAAAGCCTTTTGTTTACACTTAGTCAAGTAAACTCTCAAGTCTCTATAGGAGACTTGAGTCTAAACAGAACACTCAAACTTCGATTAGTCTAAAAAACTAAGTCGAGTCTTCGGAATGAAGACTCCAAAGACTCAAGTCTTTACCAACACTATGTGTCACTCGCACAACGATTTTTCCCCGGAGTGCCATACCTCGTATTCTTGTATCATGGTTTTTTGTAAGGTGAAGGTCCTTCCCCAGTTGGGCTGCTCCAAGTATGAGCGCGATGACGTTCCTCTCTTAAAAGTATAGTTTGCCCTCGTCTTGGTGTAAAAGAAAACCCTGAAAAGCCTTTAATTTCAAGCCGAATCGCATCCATAGAAGTCGGTTGTTGTAAATGTTTTATCTGGAAGTGCAGTTGTGTGAGCAGCTAAAATGAAGAATAGCATAAATAATTTTTAAGAAAAAAAAAACGACTTCAATGGGGGAGGCCGGTAAAAGATTATTATACTTAGATGGTGCACTCTTAGATAGATATACAATAAAATAAAAATAGCTATAATGTATGTTTATAATGGTAGAAGACGTAAGTACCCTGAATTCCTCATGGAATCATGAAAAAACCTTGCTTGCTTGACAAACAAAACGAAGAGAACAAATCGCCAAACGTGAACTACGCGTCGTTGAAGAGTTCCGTTCTGATCATCATCAGCAGTTCCACTTCATCAAATGTCACTTTTATGAATAAAAATGCTTGATTAGTTCATGAAAATACTAAAATCACTATTTGTGTGCCTTTCACATTTGAGGAGTTCCCTCGATTCCTAATGGATCCCGTCATCAGAACTCGAGCATGACAAAAATCAATCGTGAAAATAGAACTTGCTTAACAAACACAGCTAGAAGGACAAATCGCCAAACGTGAACTTTTCGTCGTTGAAGAGTTCTGTTCTGATCATCATCAGCAGTTCCACTTCATCAAATGTCTCATTTTTGTATGATAATGCTCGATTTTTTGATAAAAACACAAAAATCACTATATGTTTGCCTTTAAGATTTGAGGAGTTCCCTCAATTCCTCATGGATCCCATCATCAGAAATCAAGCATGACAAAAATAAATCGTGAAAATAGAAATTGCTTAACAAACACAGCTAGGAGGACAAATCGCCAAACGTGAACTTTTCGTCGTTGAAGAGTTCTGTTCTGATCATCATGAGCAGTTCCACTTCATCCAATGTCACATTTTTGGATGAAAATGCTTGACTTGTTGATAAAAACACAAAAATCACTATATGTTTGCCTTAAAGATTTGAGGAGTTCCCTCAATTCCTCATGGATCCCATCATCAGAACTGCGTTTTGACAAAAACGGGACCAACTTGGATATATATACTTACAATCAAAAAAATAATTTTCGAAATCGGTTAAGAAATGACGGAGTTATGCACTATCAAACATAAAAAAAAAAAACATACAACCTAATTGATAACCTCCTCTTTTGAAATCTTGAAGTCGGTTAAAAAACAAGCGCTTGTGTTGCTTTGGAAAACTTTTGCTGCGAACATTTTCGTAGGAGTAACTTTTGGATAGCAGTGAAATAGTTATTTGTTATACAAGGGTGCAAAGTTGTATTTTACCCGCGAGTGTGGAATTGAAGCACGAGCCAGCGAAAGGATTCTATAGTTGAACCACGAGCGAAGCGAGTGGTTCTAAAATAGAATCCTGAGCGTAGCGAGTGTTTCAACACACGAGAAGTAAAATACAACTTTGCACCCGTGTGTAACACAAAACTTTTCTCCTCACTATAGCGAGGAAAGTGCAACCAGCAAAAAGCACAGTTCCACAGGCATGATTTTCATCACTGGAATTACCGATTTTTTTACGATATTATAACAGAAAACTCTGAAAGTTGTGTATAATATTTACGTGAGTCGGAGTCCGTGACAAGTTGTGTATATTTTAGTTGACATTGACAATGATGACATTTCTGACGATGCGTTTTGAAATTGCATCGACTCAACTTGTGCGTTTACAATTATACTCAATATCATTATAAAACAAATGTTATTTATAGCATTAGAAGCTTTACGACTTAAATCATTAAATAAAGCTAAAGTTGGTATTTTGTATTAAATTCTCAAACCATTTATTTAATGATAATTGATATCAAACTAACCATTATAATGAGCGTTTTACGTTTTGTTATCTGTCAAAAGCTACTCAAACACGCTCCAAGGTCAAATTACTTTCCCCACTTGTGGATAAAATGCGTTTTTACCCGCTTGTTTCAAAAGATAAAAGACGGCTTTCCGAGCTAGTGAGGGGAAAATAAATAAATATCAGGGGAAAATCTTGCACAAATCCACCTAGTCCAAAATTAAGAGAAACTTGTACTATGGGTACTAGACGACTATATAGAATCAGCAGGCACGGGTTGCAGGCGTCCATAGAAATCATCAAATGACAAAGAACCAATATACCCGTATATATACAAAAAATTAAACGGTACACTATTGAGCTCTCCAGGAATTCTTTCCAAATGGTCTAAATAAATAAAAAAAGCTTTTTTTGCATTTTTTACTTTTGCATAAGTAGCTTATATGTATTTTTTACTCTACTGGAGCTATATTATGGGACCCGGGTATGTCCTTAAACTACGACCAAGACCACCGGAGAATGGGCAGCAGCATTCCTAGAGTACGGTGGAGATACTGCGATCGCCAACCCGCATGCCAAGCGTGGCGATTATGGCATTTACCCCCCATGACATTGGGAAGGCCTATGTCCAGCAGTGGACGTCCTAGGGCTGATATGGTGGTGGTGGAGCTATATTAATAACTAATTATTTAAAAAACAAAAAAATGATAAAAAATTATTAAAAATCCCAAAAACATATTTTTAAACCAAAAATGCGACAACGATTATGAGTCATAACTTGAAGCAACCTCAAAATCAGCATTGACTGCCGCGCTATAATCTCTGGGTGCCAAGATCCATTACTTGGAAGTCATAACTTTAGATCAAAATTTCTCCCAATTGAAAAAATATATTTTTTTTGGACTCAAGAGGTTACTGTAGATGCTCTAAGGAAGCGTCCTTTAAATTTATTGCTCCTATTACAGGCCACAGCCTGTGTAGATAAATACATACATAGAAAACATCCAAGACTCAGGAACAAATATTTGCGCTCGTACACACAAAATTCCCTGAACGGGAATTGAATCCGGGGCCGGGACCGTCGGATTCGTAGGTGGTTTAAAGTAATAAACACATTTGAAACAGCATATTTATTCTTCAACGATAACAATGTAATAATCTTATATAAATTAGGCTCTAAATCTTAAAGCATAAATTTAATTCTATTCTATTCTATAAAATAGAATATTTGAAAGAGATTCAAAAATAAATATGTGTAAGTATATTTTATAGTAGGTATTGCCTACATTGGCCATGCAATAAATCAACATCAAACATTAAAATATAGATTCAACAACTTTGACTGCTACGTACTATATGACGCTGACTGTACGAATATATCAATATCATCAGGTTTTTACTAATTTGACACACTACAATAATTGTTGCAATCTACATTAGTGTAAAGTGCTAAGTTATTAATTTTGAGGAAATTAGCTACGCTAGTGATGCATTCAAGGATATCTAGACACTGAAAAAAGAAAACAAACCACGCATGAAAGTTTCACTTTTGAAGTGACCAAGATTGTCTAGAGTGCATTATTAGCATAGATATTTATTCTCCTACTGTACCTAAAAATTACACTCTAATATGGATGGCACAAAATACAATTCCAAGCGTTATATACTAATCCTATGGAATCATTAAAATTATCACAGCACTAATTACTGAGAGCAGATAAAATAAGGGGGAAAATCATGCCTTTGAAATAATGCTGCACTATGTACAGTCAGCTGCTGAGAGAGGGGGGGGGGGGGTCAGGTTTCTTCTAAGGCGACATACCTCTAGTTAAGAATAAATTCTGTCAAACATATTCATAATAATAAAAAAATGCTTTATTGTGCACTATATGGAAATATTTACAATGGTAAAACATGAACGGGACTTAGGTAAGTAGGTAACAACAGGCGGACTTTTCGCTAAAAGGCGATATCTACCAGACAACCTTCAAAAAAGTATGCTGCTCTAGAAATTTTTATTATTAATTGTACGAATACAAGAGACGTATAAAGTTCTGTTATCATCTGATGAACACATTTTATCTTGGAAATTATCCCTTTAAGGCCTAAAATGAGGGATGAAAATTTGTATTTGTAATATTGTTTGAACAAAAACCAACAAAAATCAAATGTGTAATTTTTTCGTGCTTTATTTTCAGTAGTAAGTAAATGAGTATAAGATTTCAAGCTAACATGGTCACGCAAGCACGCAGCACGTCAGTTAATCCTTGAAAATGGTGCTTGCAACAGCGCCGAAATATCGAGGACTCAATAAATATAACATACATGGTAGATACCCCGTTTCTAAGGCTGGGTTGCACCGACTTAAGCCTTAGGCTGGGTTGCACCAAACCTTCGTAATCGTAAGCTGTGTTCGTTAAAATTTCAATGTATGGAAAGTTTGACAAGTTTCTATGGGATGATAGCTGCCGGCGCCATATTTAACGATGATTAGTCTGTGATTGTAAGTCGGTGCAACCCAGCCTAAGTCTTTACTTGATTATGTGATTGGGTCTGTTATGTATTTCGCCATTTCCATTCACCAATATAATGTACACACCGGCCAAAGAGACAGAAGGCGGCTCCCAGCAACTCGGAGATCTGAAGCAAATCGCCAGGTCAACTTTTATGAATTACTATAAGTATTTAAGGCATGATCTTTCCCTGAAACCTGTGCTGAGGTCAAAGAAGAACCAGCTTGAAGTGCCTTCTGAATTGGTGTGGTCGCGTTCACAAGGGAAGGGGCTTAGTACTAGGGGTTTGTGCCTAAGAGTTTGTAGTAGGGGAGCCAAAGAAAGGATTTTGGGATTTGCTCAAGCGCGGCAAATTAACCTGAGTATCTCCACCGGCTCCACCAATTATGAGCCCTCTATATATGATGTGTAAGGCATTTAAAAACAATCGCCAAGAGCCCGCGTCACGGACAAATCGTCAGATTTTTGAGAGGGAGCTTCTCTCGGGTCTACTTGAACTCCCCTGTGTAATTCTGGCGCGTTCGATGCAAACTCCCAAAACACCACTAGTTTGTGCCCTTCTGTACGGCCACATCACATACCTCCATTATCACTATTATCAGAGACAAGTGGGGCGTATACGCTATATTGAGGGGTCAAAAGTGACTCCAATGGTTCGTGTAAATTTATGACACACGGCGGCTGCTCGCCAGTTCCTTGATTGATATTCTCTATCTTAGTTTTCAGTTAGGTCCCACCGAAAATGAGCGCCTTAGCTTGCTGTGTCTCGCCGTGGCTTCATGCTGAGTTTTTAACTTATTGTATTTTTGAGCCTTTTGACTCATCATCATCCTCCTAGCGTTATTCACAGTACAGTTGCATCCTGAAGGATGCCTGGGGTCCGCTCCCTAATCCCAAGAGTTGGCGTAGGCACAATTTTTTTGGAGCCTTTTGACTGTTTAATTTTTATTGACTGATTTTTTACATTGTTTTTTACCTGTGGACGCTCCCCCCGCCAGCGAAGGGGTAAGAATCATATAACCTATTTTTCCTTCTGCCATCCAATCTACAAACACCAATAGGTCTCAAAAACGCTCGAGTAAATCCACATTTATCATTCTGTTCTCCCCAACTACGTGTCGCCTTAACGTCATGTTTAAACTGTCATAGTAAATTTCCAACGGCTGAAGGCAACATAGTACAACCGCTGTACAGTTAACTGAACATTCGTGACCCTTAGGGTGATATTCCACTCATCCAATATCTTTGTCCAATATATAAGTACATTTGATCAAAGAAATTGGATGATTTCATCCAACTTGGAAGAGACCCCGACATTTGATCAAAGATTCTGATGACATTTAAATCAATATGGCTATTGGCTACGCATGAAAAAAAACTTGCACAAAGATATTGTATAAGTTGAATGGGCCTCCGTCAAAGAAATTTGATCAAAGATTGGACAAAGAAATTGGAATAGCACCCTTATTACAATGAGTATAAAGTGCACGAATGGTCAGTTAACTTTGTTGGCGATGGTACAGTCAATGGCACCGATATGTATACATATTATTATACACATTATTTTACAATATACACATTATTTTTCCATCGACTGTAACTAAATGTCCAGCTACTTCGAGTGCGAGTGTATGTATAAAAATTTGCCGTGCGATCACAATCCGACCCCAAAATCCATGACCCAATCGGGGGACTAATAATACTAATTCGTCTGCGGCTAGTCTTTGAGAGCATCACGCTTGGCACGGAAAACTTCTTTGACTTAGGGTGGTATTCCACTCGTCCAATTTCTTTGTCCAATCTTTGATCAAATTTCTTTGACAGAGGCCCATTCCACTCATCCATTATCTTTGTCCTAGTTTTTTTTTTCATGCGTAACCATATGGATTTAACTGTCATCGGAATCTTTGATCAAATGTCGGGGTCCCATCTAAGTTGGATGAAATCATCCAATTTCTTTGATCAAATGTATATTGGACAAAGATATTGGATGAGTGGAATACCTCCCTTAAACACTGTTGATATATGACTCTCTGCTCTCTTAAACTAAAGCTTCCTAATTTAGTTTCTAAATAGCCACATATCTTCTTAATACGAATCATTTATGAGTTGAATAAAAGATCTAGGATCTAATAAATAATATATTTTAAGTAACTTAAGTGAATAGGCTATTACTGAATCAGTGAGCAACATCTTAGGCCTTATCATCGCTCTCCATCAGGTGAGACTAAGGCCAATCGCTGGTCAGTCTATCATAAAAAATAAAAAAAAACTTAGGTGCACGATAGATCTGTAGAAATGAGCGCGGTCTCGCCAACAAACTGTTCCGTCAGTTTGGCGAGTAAATTTAAAAAAGATAATGTGATGTACCTTCATTAAAAAAATAAAAAAATGGCCGAATGAAAAAAGGCTAGCTCCCAAGTTACGCAGTAACATTATTCATCTACCTCTGGTTGTTAACTTATTTGGTTGTCACTCTATGATAAGGTACTTGTTTGTTTCACCTTATGAATATTAGAACATTGTTATTTAACGCCATATTAGTAGATACCAATCGATTGAATCAACTTGAATGAGCCTTGCCCAATCGGTCATAAAACTACGCCATTAAAGCAACATAGGTATAGTAGAGGAATTAAAAGGTTCCTCACTTTTCGACCTTAATGGTATTAAAATAGAGTCGAAAATGGTATTAAAATAGTGACGGACCTATTCATTCCGTGACTGTACAATAAAAAATCATTGCAATACACATAGTTCTAATAGTACATTACGATACAAGTGCAGAAAACAGGAAATTCGCAACGAGTGGTGATAAATTGAAACACGACCGAAGGGAGTGTTTTAAATCGACACGAGTTGCGAATTACCTGTTCGCACGTGTATCGTACAACGTTTTACAGTACATATGGCTCTTTAAAGTTTCGACATATGCACGTAATCTGCTGATTACCGCACTCGTGCGGTTATATAGCACCATATGTACTGTAAACATATATTATCACATTGTTTTTATGCTACAACACTAACGATAAAAACAGTTTAAAATTGATTTCGAATAATGATCTCTGGTATCGTAGCTCCAAAACGGATGAACCGATTTTCGTTTAATTTTTTTGTGTCATATATAATTTTATCCCGTGTTCTTAGCCATGTTTCATGAAAATCTGTTAGCGGTTTTTGAGATATTGAGCTTTGAAATGAAAATGTCGAAGGTTTTCCAACTTTTTAAAGTTGTAGTTATTATACAATATTTAGGTACATTTGACTCTTCACCCGCTAGTTTTATAAGTAACAAAAATACTCTAGCGCGTATATGTTATTTTGCTCAGAAGGCGCCATCACATTTTAGCCAATCCTAGCTCATAATTGACTGACGGCCTGTTTAGCCTAGTTGGTAGTGACTCTGCCTCCGAAGCTAGAAGTCCCAGGCTCGGATCCCGGCCAGGGCATTTATTTGTGCATATATCACGGATATTTCTTCTTGGGTCTTGTATGTTTTCTATGTATTTATGCATATAAGTATGTATATCGTCATCTAGTACTCATAGTAAAAGCTTTGCTTAGTTTGGGACTAGGTCGATTTGTGTAAGATTGTCCCCCAATATTTATTTAATTTACGCGCGACAATTTCTTGAAATTTTACAAATCTAGAGCGACAACGTTAAAAGGTTTGGCCAATAAACAAGTGTGTTTTTTACAAATGTTGCCAGTTAAATGTAAATCTATATCCTCGTGCAATGACCCACTAATTTGTACGCGTCACATGGCATTATTTAGTTTGGCTGCCTTTTTCGTTTCTTTCATACATTTTCCGCGCTGACAATTTTCGATTAACCTATATTTGTGGTTTTGTTAAGTGATTTTGCTCTTTCACCACAATAGAGCCGGGGATTCAGACATAAGTCCCGCGATATCCAGGATTTGGTTCAGGAGTGGGGGAGGCAGTATCAGTCAGGAATGGGCTACTAGGACTAGGCACCTAGTTCCTGCTTCAGAGGGGCGGTCCTATCTCCCCTCAAATCACACCCATGCCAGGCCTGGACCCGTGTCGCCAGCAACATCAGGTGAAATCGCGCGACTTCGTTTGACAAGTCTATACAACATAACACACGCGAGGTCTAATAGTTTGACGTGCAATGTATAGAATAGTGAAGGCAAAAAAGGTTGAGATTGCGACTAAGTAGGATATAACGCATTATTTTTAAGGCCACTTACTTTTTATTATTACTACATTACTACAGAGGCCGGCAACCCCATATTTCCCGCCGAGGTATGTATAGTGCTTTTCTAAAACATGCAATGAAATAAACAACAAAAAAAATCAAAGTTTTATTTTTAATACGCATAGTGGCAGAATGTTATGATGCCTGTGCCACAAATTTATGTGGAATGGTAATTAAAAAAGCGGACTTTGCCGGCCTAGGCCTGCAAGATTTGTATGAAATTCCATTAACGACCTCTTGTCCTAGCCGCACCTGAAACGTCATACTTCGCAGCCTATTATAAGGAACATAACATCAATATTTCATTGCATGTTTGAGAAAAAATCATTAATCATCAACTCACGAGCGATAATGAACTGTTAAGTTTAAGGAAAAACTTTGCCTCCTTGTGCGTGTTCCATCGCTTGTATAATGGGTTGTGCTCCGAAGAACTGTTCGACATGATGCCCACGACCGGTTTCTACCATCGTACGACCGCCGTCGGCAGGGCATTCATCCTCACACCTTAGAACCTAAATGTTCGCGTGTGGCACGGTTTCAGAGGAATTTCCTCCCTCGGACGCTCCGGTTATGGAAAGCCGAGGTTTTCCCGAGGGACTACAGTATGGGGCTCTTCAAGAAAAGAGTGTACCAAATTCGAATTACAACGAAGAATTTACAATATCGGCACCACAGTAGAACCCAATAAGGCGTCATTCACACACGTTCACTGTCCACTAGGGCACATGCTCAGAAAGCATGGAGGATACGTACATCCCCTCCTCCCTCATCTCATATTACATCCAAAAATCGACTACGCAAAACTTCTACTTTGGTGCCGGATATTAAATTCTTTCTTTTACTGTAAATGTCAATTTCCTAAGACTATATATTTACGTCTAGTTCTAAATGCGTTTTTGTCTAATGCTACCAGTTCTAAACGCAAAATCACTATTACTTTACAACTGTGTCTAGTAAAGCTTTAATCATTTAGGAATATAGTTAGATCTAGTCAGTAATTCTAAGGTGTACAGTCAAGTGTAAAAATATGGGTGCATACAACTGGCTCAAAAATATGTCACATAGCTCTTATGTCGGCGGGTTAAGGTTGCGGTACGTATTTCGTTGAGGATTAAATCGATACGTATTTTTGCACTTGACTGTAAACAATCGATCAGTATCAGTATTTTTACCAGTCATTATTATAACCGACTTACGTACAAAGTGTGGGAGGGTCAAGGTATCATATAAATGGCGGCTGTACCTTGAGTGCGCTCGTGCGTTGCACTACCAACAATTTAACACCATCAATACCATCGTCATCAATAAAACAATCTCAACTATCTATAATATACATACATACATTCCATTTAAAAAACAAAATACAAAGAAACCACTACGCTATGTCGTAGTCTTTAAAACTCTTTTCGCTCAGTCTCAAAAAACCAGTACAATTTCTATGAGAATCGCGTTAGAACGCCGAGCGCAATTTGCAATTTTTGGGTTATATAATATAATATTCCATAAATCCATACATTAGTGCACCACCGGTTCTCGTAGTCAGCAGCCGCCACTGTATCATATTATAGTTTCCTAATATGCGTTGCTATAGAAATAAGAATAATGAAAATTACTACAATATACTAAAGGTAGTTAGTTCACTGCGAAAAACCAGCTAATATTACCTACTGAGCGATTCTAAGATCCTGTGCAAGACGAGGAATTCCGAGCATTCGTAAGTGTTCTAAACTCCTAGGGTTCTATAGGTTATATAGAGTACTTATATACCTGAGGGTGGAACGTTTTATGATTGCGGCCGCAGATCCTGTACGTGAGGTCCATGAAAGTGAAGTCAGCATCCATGGGGGTGCCGATGATGAAGTGCGAGGGGGGCAAACCGTTGGATCAAAGGCGACAGTGGGTTGCCTCGTTTAAAAGCCAGCCTGAAAATAATGGAAAATACTTTTTTAATACCACGTCTGTGGATAACAAGCGGTAAGCGGTTACCGCAGCCTATGGACGCCTGCAACTGTGGGTATCGCACGCGCGCCAACGACCCTTAAAAATGTTTTTTATTTATTCCAAAAAAGTGACTTAAGACGTAAGTAGTTAATATTACTTTTCGCCAAACTGCTTAGCAGTTTGTTGGCGAAATTTGTATACACTCCTTTCTTGAAGAACCCCATAATGTTATCTGTCGAGAAAACCTCGGCAGGGAAGCTCATTCGACAACCGGAGTGTCCGAGGGAGGAAATTCCCCTAAAACCGTACCGTACGCGAACATTTAGGTTCTGAGGTGTGAGTATGAATGCCCTGCCGACGGCGAGCATTGCGATGGTAGAAATGGCCGTGGGCATCATGTCGAAGTTCTTCGGAGCACGACCCATTATACAAGCGGTAGAACACGCACAAGGAGGCAAAGTTTCTCCTTAAACTTAACGGTTCAATATCGCTTGTGAGTTTGGGATCGTCTACTATTCACACAGCACGTCTCTGAAGCGAGTCAAAAGAGCCAAGCTGGTATCCGAGGTCCAATTGGGTCGATCAACGTTTTCTCGTTGTTATTCGATATCGGCAAGGAAGGATAGAATACTGACTGCATGCTGAGATGCCGTGCAATCATTTATACCCAAATAAAACGGACTCCAATTAACTACAGAAAATACCGAAATCGCCGCGTGCCTATCAAATTGGAGGAGTTCCCTCGATTCCTCTTGGATCTCAACCTTCACCAAATTTATATGAGACAAACTTCGGGGAACCTGCTTTGAAACAAAAAAAATAATTTTATATAGAAAACTCCCGTGAGTTTGAGACATATTAAATATAATGAAACGGGTCACTCACGTCTTAAAGGTCGAATATCGCTCGACATGTTTCAGACCGGTTCGCGGTCCTTAATCATGAGCACCTCACACACACACACATACCACGCGCACATGTCGAGCGATATTCGACCTTTAAGACGTGAGTGACCCGTTTCATTATATTTAAAAAAAAGAATTATCAAAACCGGCCAACGTGGTCAAGAGGTACAGGGTAACTTACATACATAAAAAAACATGCAGACGAACTGAGAACTTCCTTCCTTCTATTGAAGTCGGTTAGTAAAATAGTAATTTAGTAATAATTATAGTAATCTGCAGTGCTTGTTTAAAGCAATTTTGCCTATTTGAATGGGTTTAGGATTATCGCAAAAACTTATGTTCATACTCATGTTCATGTTCAATAGATTCCAAATATTCCAATCCTACAAAAATATCATAGTTTTATAAAGTTTTTTGAAGATTAAGATCTAGAGCATAGCTTGGGACTCTATAGTTGAATCTAGAGCGTGGAGAGGGATTCTGTATCAGAAATTGTGCATAAGGGCGAGCCCTCACTGCGAAATCGTCGGTAAGTGCGTTTTGAATACTAAAAAATAATACAAAGCGACCTTAGTTACCTGACTAAGCTATGGCGAACTTGATCTCGGAATGTCAAATGATATGTCCAATAATCAGCCTTTAGGAAAAGTTATAATGTAGATGGCGACGGCGAGATACACAGTTGGAAAACCAAGCGCGTCAAGGGATCTAATGCAGAATTCAGAGGGTATCAGGGGATTCTTAATGCATTAATGGACAGTAGACGGCTATAGACGTAATTCTATTGTGTCTGGAATAGTGTCCATCAAATTAAGTAAATAAATAAATAAATATTAGGGGACATTTTTTACACAAATCGAACTAGTCCCACAGTAAGCTCAATAAGGCTTGTGTCATGGGTACTAGACGACGATATATTTAATAGATATATACTTAAATACATAGAAAACATCCAAGTATCAGTAACAAATGTCTCTGCTCACCACAGAAATAAATGCCCTTACCGGGAATTGAACCAGGGACCTCTAGCTTCGGAGGCAATGACACTACCAACTAGGCTAAACAGGCCGACATAGATTGTATATTGTCGGTCGACAATCGAAACTCACTAAGTAACAAAACCTATCTAAAATAAAGCTTGTATCTCACTATCGCTTCAGTCCGGAAGTTCTAAAAGTAATGACAGGTTTCATAGTGTCTTTTGGTTGCCACCCGGCAATATGAGATCGTGGCGCGAGGGACTCTATTATATTAAGATCGAGAGCATAATTATTTCCTCTTCAGTTGAATCTAGAGCGTAGCGAAGGACTACTTTGGAATCTAGAGCGTAGCGAGATATATTTTAATGAATCTAGAGCGTAGCGAGAGATATTTTAAAGAATCTAGAGCACAGCGAGGGTCTTGAATTTTAATGAGATTAGAAAAACTTACTTTATAGGTACTGGAATATCTAATGATGGTGTCCAAAGATCAGCCGGTACGTCAAGTTCATGAATGTGTCAACGGCACGGTCTATGGGGGTGACGATGATGGGGATGCAAGCGAGCCCGACGGCAACCGGGGCGAAGCGGGTGACCACCGGTGGCACTGGCTTGTTTTTCAACGCTCGGCCTGTGTAGTACACTATCCTGGAAAATATAAAAAAAAACTCAGTGCATTCCAACCGTAGGTGTGTTGATATGTGATACTAGCTGTTGCCCGCGACTTCGTCCGCGCCTTCGCTCCTATTGGTCGCAGCGTGATGTTATATAGCTTAAAGCCTTCCTCGATATATGGACTATCCAACACAAAAATAATTTTTCAATTCGAACCAGTAGTCCCTGAGATTAGCACGCTCAAACAAACAAACTCTTCAGCTTTATAATATTATATAGTATAGAATTAGTATAGAAGTATAGATTAAATTAAATAAATATTGGGGGACAATCTTACACAAATCGACCTAGTCGCAAACTAAGCAAATCTTGTACACTATGGGTACTAGACGACGATATACATATTTAAATACATGGAAACAGACAGACATCCAAGAGTAAGGAACAAATATCCGTAATCGTATCGTTCCTAGTACTTGAAAAAAATAGGGAACAATTTTACGCAAATCCATGGTATAAGGAAACAAGGTCTGCTACTCCGGATCGTGACACAAGCCCACGTCACTGTCGAGTTGCCACTTCATAGTAACAGACACTTTATAATAGTAGTTGTACTAATGAAGGACTTTTTTTCTACCATAATCATGCCACCATATCAGCCCCAAGACGTCCACTGCTAGACATAGGCCTCCCCCAATTTCATGGGGGGTAAATGCCATAATCGCCACGCCTGGCATGCGGGTTGGCGATCGCAGTATCTCCACCGCACTCAAGGAATGCTGCTGCCCATTCCCCGGTGGTCTTGGTCGTAGTTTTAGGACATATACCCGGGTCCATAATCATGCAAAATACTTATATTATTTACGCATTATACAATTGTCTAAGCCAACAAAATGGTCAAGTTAAAATGAATTAATAGTACATTACTACGAGGGTAAAACTGAAAGTTTCGGGAATAGAAGAAAATATGCAGTATAAGTGAGTTTATTTATTTTTATTGTTTTTCAAAATATTCTCCTTTGTATTTCATGCACTTATGCATGCGTTCAAACCAGTCCATAAAGCACTTTTTGAACTCTGAAGTAGGGGTCGACAAAATGGCTATTTTATAGGCCTCCACTGCTTCTTCTGGCGTCTGAAACCGCTGACCACGCAGTTTGTCCTTGATTCTGGGGAATGTAAAAAAGTCGTTGGGACTTAAGTCAGGTCCAATATTTCGACTTTTTCACCGTCCAGGTACTCAGTTGTTGTCCGAGCGGTGTGTGGGCTGGCGTTGTCGTGGTGAAGGATGATGCGACGACTAGGGTTTGTTTTTCGGAGTTCAGCAAAGACGTTCGGCAAACAAATAGTGGTGTACCAATCAGCATTGACTGTTCTACGATCCTCAAGAGCCACAGTAGCTACGTGACCAGATTTAGAGATAAACGTAGCCACCATCTTCTTAGCCGTACTGCGAGAACGAACAACTTTTGTGGGTTTGAGCTCGTCTTCGAAGACCCATACTCGGGATTGGTTTTTAGTTTCAGGCTCATAAGCGTATATCCACGACTCGTCACCTGATACTATGCTAAAAACAGCATTTGAGCGTCCCTTGTTAAATCTTTTCAAAGTTTTGCGGCACCAATTGACACGGACTATTTTCTGCTCGTCAGACAATAGGTAAGGTATCTAACGGGAAAATAACTTTTTCACGCCTAATTCTTCTTTTAAAATAATTTGTATTTGACTCATTCCAATACCCAGGTGCTCTTGAATTTCCCGATATGTCACATGTCGGTCTTCATTTATCAGACGACGCACAACATCGACGTTTTCTTGCGTGACTGCCGATTTTGGTCGACCTTCACGCACTTCGTCGGTGAGGGATACACGGCCACGTTGAAATTCTGAATACCACCTGTATATTGTAGTCTTTGAAGGAGCTTCAATATTAAAAGCAGCAACCATCCGCTCTTCACATTGTTTTTGTGTTAGTCCACTTTTAAAGTCATAATAAATCATAGCTCTGAAATTTTCACGGCACAATTCCATTTTAAGCAGTGACTCGACGACTTCAATAAACAATTGAAACCGAACCATACTTTTTTTTTTCTAAGTGGCCAGTGTGTTGAGATAAGGAAACTTCAGAGATTATAAAAAGGTATAATACATGTTAAAAATAAATTAATAAGTATTCGATTCCCGCCACTTTCAGTGCAAGCCTCGTACAGAGGCCGGGACAAAAGGGGTTGCCGGCCGAAGACACATAGACATAGAGATAGAGAGGTCTAAGGCCGGCAACTCCATATTTCCCGCCGAGGTATGTATAGTGCTTTTCTCAAACATGCAATAAAATAAACAACAAAAATATCAAAGTTTTATGTTTAACACGCATAGTGGCAGAATGTCATTATGCCTGTGCCACAAATGTATATGGAATAAAAATTAAAAAAGAGGACTTTGCAGGCCTAGGCCTGCAAGATTTGTATGAAATTCCATTAACTACCTCTTGTCCTAGCCGCACCTGAAACGTCATACTTCGCAGCCTATTATAAGGAACATAACATCAATATTTCATTGCATGTTTGAGAAAAATAATTTAATAAATTTAATAAAGCACTGGACCCGGGTATGTCCATAAACTACGACCAAGACCGCCGGGGGATGGGCAGCAGCATCCCTGGAGTGCGGTGGATATACTGCGATCGCCAACCCGCATGCCAAGCGTGGCGATTTTGGCATTTCCCCCCCCTTGGACACGACAAAAGAGCCGTCATTGTGGAAGTCTTTGGGGGAGGCCTATGTCCAGCAGTGGACGTCATTTGGCTGCAATGATGATGATGAATAAAGCACTCACAGCTATACATGGGAGTCGGGGAGTATCATACATAATACAACACTGGCAATACAGCAACTCACACTTACGCTGTCAGAACCATCGACACAAGTGATGACGTAGGCTTCTGTCACCCACACTACTGAATTTCCTCGGAGTGTCATACCTTGTGTATTATTGTATTTATTGTAATATGCGCAAATCGAACTACGAGGGCTGTTCCGAAAGTTTTTAGCTGCTCTCACTCTATTCATGCGATATATGTTTTAATGATACCATTATGCGGGTAATTTCGATACATATCGTGTTGGGGTGAAAATGTTGATGAAAGTCACTTGGGTTTTTTTTATTGTGTTTTAAGTACGACGTGTCAACAGCCCTATCGAATATGCGATGAACGGGTCACAATACCAATTTTGTGTTGCGGGCCAATATTAATTAATACGTCACCACAACTAAACGGAATTTTATACACCGCAAAACTAAGAATCTTCCCTGTCTCTACCCACGTAATCTGTTTCGATCGCATGAAAATCAGCGACAATGAGCAGATGTGTCGAATAGTAGTCTGGGTGTCGCGAGACTAGGGACTGGTCATCATCACAAAAAAAAACTTAAATTAAATAAAATAATTTAGTGATTTTACATTAAAATCAGCAAAACTAAGTTAGGAAGTCATCCCGGGCATTTTCCACCACAGTTATCCAATAATATGCACAATTAGACTCACCAGTAGTCCAATAATATGCTCAATTAGACTTGTGTTATGGGTACTAGACGACGATATACTAAATAGGTATTAATACATAAATACATAGGAAAAATGCAATAATCAGAAACAAATATCCATATTCATCTTTCTTGAAGAACAACAGCGTTCGAGGGAGGAAATTACTCTCAAACCGTAACAGTACGCAACTATTTAAGTATGGCATCGCAATGATTCTGGATATATCACGATAAATATCGAGCGTGTTAGCATCAGCCATTTAGTTTTACTGGGTTTCTCCCTGCGGTACCTGCGCGGTTCGTCAGGAGTGTCATATTAAATTATACGTTCAATTACATAATTACATTAATTTACATTTAAAAAAATTATTCACTAAAAGATCGTGAATAGTTACAATACTAAGAAAACAAGTCTAGAAGCGTGAAAATCTTGAAATGCACAGAGCGCGGCGCAACATCGTTGCGAGGCCGTGGCGATTTTGCGCTACCGGAGAACAAACTAACTGAAACAGTATGCCTATAATTGATTATTGGTTTTCATATCAGAAACGAATGTATTTTTGGGAAGATTTACTTAATATGTATTGATTGACGCCTCTGTATATTGTAGAGCATTATGGTTGATTATGATTATTATTAAACATGGTAACAAATTTGAAATGATTTTATGTATACTACGTTAAATAAATATAAAATAAATAAATATTGGGGGACCATCTTACACAAATCGACCTAGTCCCAAACTAAGCGAAGCTTGTACTATGGGTACTAGGCGACGATATACATACTTATATAGATAAATACATACTTAAATACATAGAGAACATCCAAGACCCAAGAACAAAATCCGTGCTAAATGCACAAATAATGCCCTGGCCGGGATTCGAACCCGGGACCTCTAGCTTCGGAGGCAGTGTCACTACCAACTAAGCTAAACAGGTCGTCGTGAGTATGAAAGGTCAACCTATCATTGATCAACATACCTGTTGATGGTGATGCCTGGGATAGCGATAGAAGCGAGGGACTGCCAGATGAGAGCGTCTCCAGTGCCAAGGGCCATGCTCACCAAACTACCATCCCGCTGAAAGCAATAATTAATCAAATAAATCAATTTTATTCCACAAGTAGGTGATCGTGCATAAATCACGTGAGGCTCGAAAGAGTGGGGTCCAAGAAAAACCACTAAAAATATTGCTAAAAAGCATCATGTGATTCATTTCTGACCACTGCCACTCAACATTCAGTAATTTCTCCTAAAACAATATGATTAATTAAGTTCACATGGATTAAATTATTCACTTATTGTTTTTTTTTTGTCATCATCGATATACCCCTGTCTTACACCACGACGGTGGGAAACAAGCTTATGGCCTGCGCAATGGTAAACTGATACCGTAGCCAAGAAACTACTGGGCCTGAGTTCCCAAACAAAATAACTATAATATGGTCTCCTAACATGCTTGAGAGGTAAAAAAAAAAAAAAAAATGTTATTGCACTTAAAGATTGGCTTCATCAGTTATTTCAACTGACTACTGATAAATAAATAATAATAATAATAAAATAGGTTCAATATTATCAAAATAACTTACATATAATTTGTGCCCTAAATTAAATTTTTAGTGACCCATGTGACATTTCCACAGCTATAAATTCTTAAAAACTACAATTTTATGCTTTAAATCAAATGTAATTTACCCAGAGCGTCCTCAAACTCTTGTCTGCAGTGTCAGCGAGGACATAAGCAAAGGCGATCTTGTAGCTGAGCAACACAGTCTTCCTTGACACCAGCGGACGGAACGCCTCTCCCACCTCGTTGGCGTAGCCTGGAAACATGGATCTCTTCAGCGACTACTACATCACCAGGGATGAACAGTAAGTGCATTTCAGCTTTCTGAATTGACTCAATTGATTGACCGGAAAAGTATTTTATTTTTAGTAGATTGATTAGCGTAAAATCAGTGGCAGCCTTAGGGGGTGGCAAGCAGAGCAACCGCCTGGGGCCTCGCACTTACAGGGGCCCTGCGCAACCCAGGTGTAGGCCTCGCAAAGATTTGATGCACCGGGGCTGCTCGGAGCCTTGCAATGTCTAAGGCTGCCACTGCGTAAGATTATCCTATGATATTTAAAACCCATTTGAATGAATATAGGTGGACAGCATCACAAACACACATAATACCAACCCAATGTAACATTATATAATAGTACATTACTACAGAAGCCGGGACGAAAGGGCAACCCCATATTTCCCGCCGAGGTATGTATAGGGCTTTTCTCAAACACGCAATGAAATAAACAACAAATAAAAATTTTTTTTTTTTTTTAATACACAGTGGCAGAATGTCATTATGCCTGTGCCACAAATTTATGTGGAATGGAAATTAAAAAAGAGTACTTTGCCGGCCTAGGCCTGCAAGATTTGTATGAAATTCCATTAACAACCTCTTGTCCTAGTCGCACCTGAAACGTCATACTTCGCAGCCTCTTATAAGGAACATAACATCAATATTTCATTGCATGTTTGAGAAAAAATATAAAATAAATCTATTCATGATCCCAGCAAGCTCTAAGATAACTAAATTTTTATGTAGACTCTAACAAGCTATTAATTAACCAGGCTAATTGTCAACAGATTTATTTCATTATGCGCTGCGTCCGCGTCTGTAGTGCATCAGGGATGTTCGCAAAAGGGTGCATAGACTGTTTTTATATGACCATGAGTAAGCAGTGCACATCTCTGGTGCACCGGGTGCGGGACAGCCCCCACTCCGTCCTATTGTCGGTTGCCAACAGACTTGACTGCCCTTACATTAGGCATTGCTGCGAAATGCATGTTTCCCCCAGTGCATATTATGTTTAATAATAAATAAAAATAATAATAATGTTAATTTTATTGTTGACCAAATGTAAATGTATCTAAATGTATATGAGTCATCTAATGTTACTCGCAATAAAAATGAATAATAATGATACTATTTCTAGAGACAAAATTGCTAGCTGAATGCACAGATAGTTTTAAGTATCAGAAAGAATGATATTAATGATAATGAAGCCTCTAACATAACTTCAGACCCCCTAGAAAGAAAATATACAACTTGTGTTTAAGAAATCGTCTAAATATAGCTAAGAAAATAACTAGTAATACTTACCTAAATACCGCACATTAGTGTCGCGGAAAAAATCCTTGCCGTTGCCCATACTTAAGTAGTATTAAAGTCGGGATAAAACTACTTCCTTCACTGCCACGAGGCGGTTTTGATCGTTCGGTTCATTGATTATTGTTGATTAAGCTCAAGGCTGTCTGATACACGAATTTATTTATTATTAAAAAGCCATTTACGTTAACAGATGTTAGGTAACAGTTCTCAATGCATATTTGACTTAATGGTCTCTTCTTTCGAAGTTTTATTGGTAAACAAACTGTTGAATTTTATACATGCGGCGATTTTTATATTGGATTGAACAAAATAAGAAACATATTCAGTAATTTTGAGTAAGTCTTTTTGAATTTTCATATATCGGTCCTGTCATCTGTCATTCGTAATAAGTGTGAGAAAGAATTGTTACAGACGTAATTATTTTTCATACGTGTAGTTATGACTCCTAGATTTGTAATAAACTTTGAAGATATGTGCTATAATGTATATAATCGAATAACGTGACTTCACTAGTTATATCGTGTGCATTAGCGGAATTCGAGGATAATGTAATGTAATAGAATAGAGTAGCCGTCTTTTGACGTGCCGCTGCCGGTCTTACCATATCAGAAAAGTAAAGTAATCATTCTTGTAAGAAGTATAATAAATAAAAACTGGAAGGACTTATTGTTATGCTTATACCAATTATTAAAACTTATTTTATTCTTACTAAATGTAATTCCTCAACAGATTGTAGAATAAATATATAATTTGACAAGACCGAGAAGTGAAAATTCAGTGAGTAGCGTAGAGCGCAGCGCGTCAAATCGTGGTAACGCAGTAATTCGCAGGAATGTTTCGCTAAGTCAAAAACAGCTGCTGTTTAACAGCTGTTTGTGCGCCCTTGACGGAGGTGCTTGTCTGACAACTGTGACAATGACTTAGGTTATGTTATTAATTTGCAAAATAATCCAAATAAAAACATAGAACTTGTAACAGAGACAATTAGTGCCAGTTAAAATGAGTGTTTTCTACATTTAGTTCTGTGCGTATACAACTATGCTCATTCATCAACCATATATTGTTTAAGTTTGCGATAGTTTGCATTGTATTATATTTAGCACTTTTTCTATGGTGAGTTCTTCTTGTTTTCTGATATAATATAAATATTCCAACAACTAGAGTATAAAACATCGTGTCGGTATAATTTTGTAGCATTTAATTGAGTGATTTTTCAAGTGGTTTAGTTTTTTATTACTAGCATGTCCAGTTTCCAACTAAACCTGATAATTAACCCTAATTAAACACAGTAGGTACGTGGATGTAATTATATTATTTAAAATAATTTTAACTAGCTCAAGCAATGACTAGTGATGGGCATAAAAAAATTCAGGTGGTACCTATCACCCAAATATCGATAGAGACGCTATTTGGGTGTTCATCATAAAAACTATAATCTATAAGATTTGCCTGCCGGTTTATTCATGACAAAGTACCTTGGGTCGAATTTTACATGTGGTTTTTTTCTGTCAGAAACTACTAATTACTGTCTGGTGTGTGGTAGGTATCTACCAAATAATTTCGCGGTTCACCTTCCCGAATTCATAGACTTAGCCCCTGTTCAACTTCGATTGATAATATAAACATAGTGCCCTCTGGTCCTATCTTATTCATTTTCATCCTTTGACCAACTCAAATTTATGTACAGTCAGTCAGTCAGCGTCATATAGTACGTAGCAGCCAAAGTGGCCAAATAGTTCGCATACATAATAAGTATATGGTGTACCGAACTATATGGCTACTTTGGCTGCTACGTACTATACATAGATAGTAACAACTATATGACGCTTACTGTACAGGTATTAGTCGTGATTTTCGTACAATGAATGGCTACTATATATAAACGTATCCATACCTGTGGCTTGAAGACTTGATACTCGCGACTTGAATACCTACCCCTATACTATATTGTATAGCTATCCGGGAACACAGACTCAGGCAAGGAGTTCCACTCTTTGGAGGTTCGGATTATAAAGTTGGATGTAAAACGCTTAGTTAGTGTTAAGCTGGAATATTCCCCGTATATAATGTCGGCGTAAATTCGTACGTCTCGGCTTACGATCATGTCCAGGTTTCATATAATCGTGTCCGTGTTACACACGGGTTCTTACCGCCCGGTCTGTCCGGCCGGTAGGGGTGGTCGTTGATTCAACGAACTAGTTGATAAAACGTTTATTTTCGTCAACGAACGAAACGTTTTGTTTAACAGACTCAACTAGTTGACGACTTTAACGTACAAACGTAATCGAAATGGAACGCTAAACTAAAGCCCTTAACGTTTTCCCCCTTACTTAATAAACGTATCAACTCAATGCCTTTTTCTCTTCAGTTAAGGCGCAGGGTAGGGCAAGCCATTCTCCATACAAAGGTTGTGCAAGTTTTTTGCGTTAGTTTTGGCACTTCAGCATTTAATTTAATTTTTTATTGGTACATATTGAATATACGCAGAACTTGATGTCGAAATTTTGCATTATTTAAAAAATAATAAAAATAAAAAAATACAAAAAATAATTAAAATTAAAAAAGAAAAACATCAGGGCATAGCTAACAAAAAAATAAGCATATGGACCAAAAATAGTAACTGGTGTGCAAACAAAGAAAACAAACGAAGAAAAACTTGCACAAAGTTTGTATGGAAAGAGCTTGCCCACCCCTTCGCCTTAAACCAAAAAACTAGTTGACGAAATCAACTAGTTTTTCAACTAGTTGACGTTTTCTAAGTTAACGTTTCGTTTCGTTGAAGCGAAAACCGTCAACGACCCACCACTACCGGCCGGATCCGAGTAATTAGGGCCAGTATACCTTTGTAACCGTTTTTGTGCTCACCGATTGGCACCACTATCGAGTAAGGTCCAGTTGTCAATGTTTGTTATCAGATATTACGCAGATAAAAATATAGCTAATGCTTAAATCATATTTAATACCATAAAACCGTACCGCAAAAAATCAAGCTTGCCGAAAAAAGAGGACATAGTCTCCAAGTCCTGGCATCCATTGACCCGTAAGTCGCATTTGCCATGATTAATTTCAAGTATCTCAAAATATAAATGAGATTCAAAACAATCTAATTAAAAAATTAGAAATAAACCCGCGTAGTTCACCCACAAACAGTGACATTCGATTTCAGAGACCTTATGCTACACATCTGCCTCTAGCGGCGAATTACCTTAATACACGCAGGCATTACACGTCCTTGAGGTGCGTCGAGGGGATCTACTAGCCCGTTGTAAATTGTAATTGTAACGGAATACAACTGAACCGGTATTATACCGAATAAGTTTTGGTAGCTTTGTAGTTAGTTGTAAGTTAGGTAACATCTTTTTACGAATATACATTGCAGAGTAATAAACAACCCGTGTGTAAATCAAACTCGTCCGGACCGACTACACTGGTAACCAAATACTAATAATAAATAATCCAACCTGTCGTACGTAGTAACTTCACAAACATATATATACGTATTGCTTTATTGTACATAAAACACGGCAAAATGACAAACAAAAAGTGGAAGTACAAAGGCGAGGAAAGGCTTTAAGGGATCTCAAACATGGTAAATAATGTTTTAGTTCAGCCAAATAGTTCTTACACTAACAAAAGTGTGAAAAGATACATATTTTATCTCTTTAATAACCGCCTAACCAGGTACTTGTATTGTGTACGTTAGCAACGTTGTGTGACCAAAACAGTGGATGTTTAATATCAAGGATCGCCTAGCTAGTGTATAACAATTGTGTAGAAAATCAACTAAAGTGCAGGCACATTATTGTGCCTTTTACACTCATGGGCTCATGATTCTTTAAAGTTAAAAGGAAGTATGAAAATCGGACATAACAAATCTTTAAAAAAAAAACTCGTATAGTTTAGCTACGTAAGGATGTATCTTTCAAATTGCATTAAATAATAAGTAAATAAATATTTGCCGTTGATCTTACAAAAAATCGACCTACCTAGCCCGAAAATATTTTGCATATGCAAAGCTTGTACAGTAAAGAGCAAAAGTAAGTTAACACTTTTGCATCTTATTCCATTGTGGTAAGGTGAAAAAGTGTTAACTTACTTTTGTTCTTCACTGTACATACTATGGAGACTATTCTTTAGCGACGATATATACGTACATAGATACATAGATAGATAAATACTCAAAATGCATACACATTCTGATTAAAATACCTATAATATAATACAACCTGATGTAAATGGATATAACATAACGAAACTATAAAGTTTTAGTTTATACTTTTTCGATTACGAAACCCTAAAAATTCGGTATTTGGCATATTGGGCGTATTCTTGAATGTTCGCTATTCGGCCAAATAGTTTGGTTCAACTACCGAACAAATTTAAAGGCTTTCGTTTACAAGGAAATATAGTCACTGCCTTGTATTTTATTTTATTTTTATCGTTATTTAACTTTCTTTATAATCCATATTTCATTTTTTACAGTACATTTTAGAACAAATGATGAAGGAATTACGTTGAACCGAATAATTCGGCCGACTTTTCGGTTCAGAATAAGCTGGACAAAATATTCGACCGAATGTTCGTATTCGGTGAATTCGGGCTATAAAAGGTTTGTTAACCTCCACTATACTGTATAAGATACCATCAGCGTGCTCTGTATGTTTGTCTAAGAATATTCTACGTTGGATTATTTACTTAGCCATGGCTAAAGCTACAATAAAGAATGTACCTTCATTATAGTACACTCAACGGTTTATGTCTGTCTGAAAGACAAGACTATCTTAACCTTTTATGAAATCATGTCAATTAATCTTACTTTAATGTAGTACTTATAAAAAGGACCATCCATACGTAACTAGGTATAGGTACAATGCAATCGCACAAGGAAACGTCATATTCGAGAATGCCAATTGGGTATTGACGAAGCTCTCTGTACAAATAGCATTCTATATCTGATTACAGTGGCATTTGTGACTGCGTAAACAGATATTCATACATCTTTCAATAGTAGGCACTACCTACGTTAACATAACGTGAACTATAGTATGGCTATTATAGCTTTTTGATTTTATCCACTTCCTTAACTTGGTCTGACATTGTTTAAAACAGGATATGTGAATGTTAATCTGTTTGTTTATGACATTACATCATTTGGCTGATTGGGAGACATACTGCCTCTTCGCAAATGCAGACTTCGTCGCAGGAGTGGATATAACATTGGGTTTCCTTCTAGTACTCGTATAATCTGTTTCAGGTATGTAGATAGTGGTTTTGTGTCTTTTTAAAACTACACCTAGTACATACAACTTTCTTACTGAGAATAGATCACAAATTTCGTAAAGATCGCTTGTAGGAAATGTGTAGGGCTTTGAGTACATTACTTTAAGTAATGCCCTCTGAGCTCTTTCTAACTCCAGAAACTTTGTTTTCGTTGCTCCACCCCATATGGGAATGCAGTAGATAAGTACTGACTGAGCAAGACAAACATATATTTGATTTAGTAATTTCCTTGTTGCTACATGTCTAAGATTTTTGAAAATCCATATCATCTTGCGGATTCTAGTCATTATGAGTTCGGTGTGTACATGCCATGTGAGCCTCTGATCTATCATTATACCTAAGTACTTTGTAGACTCAACCTTATTGATTACTGGACATTTGCAGTTTGACGATTGTAAGTTGTTTCATGAGTGAATTTTTAATTTGAATTTAGAGTCAGGTTGCGTTCTACTGTATTTTGTGAAACAAATGTAATTGGTCTTTGAGATATTAAGGGTAAGTAAATTGTCTTGCAACCAATGACCAATTTTAGCAAGTCCAGATTCAGCACACTTTCTTACTTCCTCCCAGTCATTACCAAAAAAAACAATAGCTGTATCATCAGCATACGCAAATACTGATCCATTGTCAATCTTTAAGTGACAAAGTTGGTTGACATAAATTAGGAAAAGAGTTGGTCCCAGGACACTTCCCTGTGGTTAGGGCTGTGTTTTTCGAGAGTATGTATGTATAATTGTTTGGCACGCTCTGGAGCCTGTCATGGATTTTAGCTTGAGAGGTATCGTTACATTCGTATTTACTGTGAGAGTGACAAGGGGTATGTAAAAATAAAATAAAATCTAAATGGCGGATTTTTGGTGCCAATTTCAAATCTTTTGCATGCTCTGCAAGTCTGCAGCCTGAACGGCTCGATGGATTTTAGCTTCAAAGGTGTCGTTAGATTCGTATTAATTGTGTGTGTGTGTAAATGATGGTAGTTTACTGCTATGGAACTCCAAAAGCAGTCGGGTTTTAAAAAAAATATTTAATTTCTCTTGTTTAGTTGTACGGAACCCTCGGTGCGCGAATCCGACGCGCACTAGTCCGGTTTTTTTATTTAATAAACAATTCCAATATTTTTCATAAAACATCGTAACACCATCTCCATGCCAAAGTAATGCCACATGAGTTATATTATTCTTCTTGCGAGATATTGGAGATATCCTCATTTCAAAGTAGGTGGGGTGTATCGCTTGTTTGTTCGCACATTACACATGATATTTTCCGAAAGCAAATACATAACATGAATCACTTGAATAAAACCCAAATTGCTATGAGTGAGCCTATTTGAGGAGTTCCGTCCATTAGCCGGAAATCTCTATCCTGAAAAGTCTAATTGAGAGACAGTTATATTACGCCGACGTCCGTCTGTCTCATTCAATAGCCAAGTTATTCATCATGTCGACGTAATAGCCTAAAATATTTTACATTCCATTAGCCTACAATAATCCTTATAATAATAGTGTGCTGCCTCAGTACCATATTACAATTACAAACTGTATATATTTAAAGATTACGAATTATATATTAAGCCTAGCTATTTATTGTTCCGCCTAATAATTTACTAGTGCCTCTGAACTATAGACCTCGCAAAAATTTTTTTTTTTTAAATTTCAAAATTTCCAAAAACTGACCCGACGAAAAAGAACTATCTAGACACGCGGCAGCGTGTCCAGCCAAGTTCACCCCAAGAACTGGCGGACAGCAGCCGTGTGTTATATTACACGAACCGTTTGAGCCACTTTTGACCCCCCAATAACTCCAAATCTATCTAACATAAAAACATGAAATATGGTACATATATTAAGATCCTTTAGAACAAATAGAACCCCAAATTTCATAAATATAGGTTGAATAGTTATTGAGATATTTAATTCCAAAACACGGCATTTTTACCACTTATTGACTGACTGACTAGTAATCAAAAACCTAACCCACTTCCAGATGACCTAGAAAGCTGAAATTTGGCATGTAGCTTGGTAATTATGTGTATATACCAGAAAAAATCAGAAAACAGTGATTTTATTATTAGTTTTATTATTATTATTATTTATGCTAGTTACCTCAGAACTCCGTCATTTATAAACTGATTTGAAAAATTCTTTCTTTGTTTGAAACGGTATACTTCCTCCGGGGTGGTACCATTGTCATAGGGTCAGAATCTGATCATGGGGTCCTGGAGAAATCGAGGGAACTCCTCAAATATTTTAGGTGCACCTATAGCGGTTTAGGTATTTTGTATAGTAACTCGTGCATTCGCTCTGGGAAAGCACCATTGGATGAAGTTTGACAAAAAGTAATGATATCCCATCAAAAACATAAATGTGAAAATGGCAGCTAAGTTCACCGACAAAAGAATTGAGATCTAAATGGGCGCCAAGTTCCGTAGATTACCTATCTGAAAAGTTGCCAAGTTTGGCACTAGATTGTTTACAGTAAAACTAATTTACTGCGGCTTAATGCATTTTGAGCTTTAACTTGGCAGTTTTCTTAAATATCCAACAGCTTTTATGGTATTATAATATAAATGTATGTATGTGTGTTTCAAATGTGCTTCATTATATGAAACAGCACACAATTGATTATTTGTCTTCGGTTTCAATTTATTTAATTCAACAATATCATTATGTTCAAGCTGTGGTATTTGCTATAAAATTAAAGAATAACTAGTGTAGTAAATAACAGTGTGTATATTGTAATATATTCAATTGAATATGTGTGAAACAGATGTGGTCTTGTTTAAATTGGCATGGCTCGAAAGCCATGATCTCTTGAATAACGCAAATTGACATTGACACCATATTACAGATGACTTTTCAACACCTGAGTGTGATAATTCGCGGAGTTGCCTTGTGTAATCATTTTCTGTGCTGACCATATTTTTCATAGCTAGTTGCATAAGAAGAAGAACCTCAGACGGGAAAAATAAGATATTGTCCACCGTTTCTTCATTAAATGCGCCTTTATTTATGTTAAGACAACTTACCCCTTTGAACGCTTTCATATTTGAATTAAGTGACCACTCATGCGCCAAGCACTGTTGCGTTATCAAAAATCATGTAACGTTTAAACCAATAAAAACAATTCATAATACGTTTTATTCATAATCAAAGTACACCTTCACTCCGACCTTTTTAGTGGTTGTTGGCGTGGTGGGCACGACGACACATCACCACTTTATAGGTTATTGGCGTTCAAAGGGTTAAATGTGAAAGCGTAGTATATTCATAAAGCAACTGGCATTAATTTAAAACAAAACAATCACTCAGATGGCACAAAACTCTACACCTACTGCTACTTTCCAATGTTCTATAATTAGTGCACAAGGGCAATGTCGCTACCGTTCAGCCTAAAATATATCTGTATCTACGTCCACGATTCACAGATAGACATTTAATTTAGAATTCTCTATAAAACATTAGTTGAAATTATTTATTCAGTTATATTATATGTCATATTATTAAATCTTTTAAAAGAAATAGAAAGTTCGGTCGGAGTATTTAATTAAAGTTGACATTGGCAATGACCTCCGGCGGGCTCTTATCTAAACGCCGCGATAATACTTAACTTTTGACTTTACTTTGACCATACTCAACTGGGTAACGCAACACAAATAAGTTTGATGTTCCTAGTAAGTATGCGAGTTGCTTGTGGAAGATAAACTTAAAAATAATGTAATACAATACAAGACTATGCAAGACATACTTTTATATGCATTGTATGTTTCGTACGTGTTCAATCTGTGAGCTTTATTGTCATGTTAACGTTATAAGATAAAAGGTAAGTAAGTACTAGGTAATAAGGTGATAAAATTGGTTATTAGTAGTGTAATATAAATACAACACCGTAAACCGCACAGGGCTTGAACATAAATAAAATACCATACATATTACAATATAAGATTTCCAATTGCCTACCTTGTTGACCGTGTCTTCTTTTTGACAAAAAACTTCATAAAACATCAAGGTCTTTCATATGTGAGCATTGCCGTGACGCCAAAATGACCATGTTAATTGCTCTCATACCTACGAGTATTATTCTTGTAATTTACGTAGTTGGTCATTTAGTGCGCAATGACTTACTAGTTTGAAAAGATGTACAGGTAAATTACTTTAGAGACGTTTTTGCATCTGTAGTAGTATTTGTATATTTACAGGGACACACGTACGCGTTGACGTATACTGACACACGTCAACGTGTGTGTGAGACTGGCTACAGACCTACAGAGGTCACAACTACAAATGCAAAAACGTCTCGAAAATACCTGTACTTATATTTTCCTCCGTCCACCATTTTTCTGCTTTGCCGTAATATTGACTGTTAGAGAATGCTTTATGGTATGAAATCCACCTTTTGTTCTGTAAGGATTACTTTTGAGCAACGAAGATTAAATAAATAAATTAAGGTGACAATTTACTAAAGCTTTCGTCCACTTTTAATTTTAACTGTGTAACACTGGTACTGTATCAATCATAGAATTAGGATGTACATATCAAGACTCTGCTCTCTGTCGATCTCAGATTCTCTCACGGGCACATAGGTGATGTTGATGATTTCTCTTTCTCTCGCTTTGTTGGTCTTTAGCCGTAAGGCGCTATCCGAAGTCTGTGGTATCAATTTACTATGAATCGTCAAACAGTATAGTCAACAGCAAATATAGATGATCATTTTAGTACTTTGTCGCACTAACGTAACAATACTGCAACAGTTGGATGCGTCAAAGTAGTGGAAGTGACAAGGTACTAAAATAATCATCTACTTTGCTGTTGACTGTACCTAAGGCAAATTAAATAAAAATCCGTCATCATTTATAGTATTTAATATTATTGATCTGACAGACGATAAGATACGTCAACCATATGTCAACATATCGCAGGCCTTGATTTTCTATACCGAAGATAAAATTAGGCAAATATGAATTACGGTTCCTTAGCAATTATAAAAAGATTATTTTACTCTACAATCTTAATGTTCCCTAAAAGTATTACGAGTACTAGTATAATTTTATTTTGTATGAACCATACCGATACCCACGACCTGTGTCTGTTAATAGATTGTCACATATACCTTCACAAATATTTTAAAAAGATCGGAAAATAAAAGCTAGGTTCGTAACTTTTATTAATAAAACTTCACTTCTCCTTTTTTTAGAAATGATGACATTCATTTGACTGTCCGCCAAATGAGGATAATCTCAATATGAGCCTTCTTGCTCAACCGCCTAACAATTTATTAATTATTATATAATTGTTTGTCAAGTGGCAGACTCCATTTAAACTACCTTCAGTAACTTCTTTGATTGTATCAATTTGTGACGGCGAAAAGTCTACAGCAAAAATGTACACTAATATTGATGAATGGGTTTTTTGAATGAATTTCGAGGACCCTAAAACTATCACGTCAAAACACGTTTTACCCTCAAATAGTATGATATGTAGATTTGGTGTTATCGGCAAATCTTTCCAATATTTGCCATCGTTACTTGAACTCGATGATTTAAAGATTACAGAAATGTCAAATCATATTGGCACTGTAGCCAGTATACGACAGACGCTCGATAAGGCGAGACGTGGTACATCCCTACGCAGACATATTTTTTCGCGCGCTTTTGATCATAATTCAAGTCCGCGTTTAACTGAAAGTAGTTAAACAAAAACCGTTAAAGTTTTCGGCTGTGTAAATTGTCATTTGATCAAGTTTAATTGAAACAGACTGGTAATTATTTGAATTTGTTGTTTCTGTGAAAATAACCCAAAAATCATAAGGAGTTAAGATAAGATCATGATTGCAATGTGTATTACTATTTAATATAAATAATTAATTAACTGATCAACCATTCAATAAGGAATTAGTGAAGTGAACGTGAAGGCTGAGTTTTAGAATAAAACGTCATCTAAAAAATAAATCCAACATAGTGCAAATATCATCATCCTTATAGCTCAGGTGTTTACTTCGCCAATTTGCCAGATGGAAAAACCCACACACTACATCGATTGGTTTAATGATTTATCTTAGACAGCATTTGCCGGTGTCTTCCCCCGCATGAACTCTCGTATCAACGCCTATCCCCGGTTTCTTTCATTTGGGAGAAGATTTTCGGAATATATTTATGCTACATTTTAATCTAAGTCAGAAAATATGCTATCTCTGTGCCATATTTTATCTTAATCCGTTGTCATTTTCGCGTGTTTGAGTAACATATGTCTAACCATCCAAACTTTCACATTTATAATATTAATAATAGAATCACAAAGATGTAATATATTCTAAGTAAGAGCACAACACAAAGTAGTACCTTCCTTTATTATGTGCCTGTAGACTTCATGACATAAGTTTGATCAAATCAAGTGTAGTTGCTGAATGGCCGAAAAAAGAATCATAATGTTACGCTGTTGCAAAACACACTATAGGTATTATATATTATGCTACAAGTTCACGAAATGTCTGTGTCCAATGTGTTAATAATACTTTGTACTACACCTTCCGAGAAAGGCACATAAGTGCCGATATTTCTTAAGCCTCATTGTGGTTTAATATTTACCTAAGACCCAAGACCAGTCTAGTAAAGAACAAGATATGAAATATAAAACTCAGATCAGATGGTCAATCTGTTAAACAGTAAGCTTAAATGAAATAAATAGTTACCTATAATATAAGTCAGCATTGAATTCCAATTAATACGTTAACATTGAGTTATCTTAAGGAAGCGACTGACAAGAAGTCATCATAATGATAAAATTGGTCATAACTTTCGCAAAATAACCTCAACGTTTTTATAAAACCTCTAGGGATTGCGCACAGCCACAGGTTTAGTTTTATATGGTTTTCCTTAACAGAATATAAAAAACAAATAAACAACCTTTTTATCCTTAAAGATACGAGTATATACCTGACGCCACCTTAACAATAGATCGTAAATATTATCTGAGTGCATTCAACTCAATGATATTGATATATGAGGACTGTTTTTATTTCTCTTCAAATTTAAATAATATAGCTCGTAGATACAAAGAGCGCTTCTATACTCGTACAACGTTTTTTGTTTTTTTTTTTTTGTACATGCGGACCAGTTTAAATTTGATTTCCAATTACGAATAGTACTAGTTGGGAACCTAGAGGTTAAATTATACTGTGATCTCATTCGAAAAAAAATGTTTTACGAATATTAATTTAAACATACGCAATTTATTACATTATATTTGCGTTTGAGAATATTCTCACTCATCCTCATTTGATGTTATAAAGAAAACTTTAAGTTGATATTTAATTTTTTCATCATCTGTGTGAGAGATAAGCTTGAACGGCTATTATTTTAAATTAACTTTCCTCATTATTTTAAATAACTAGAGAGACCTTTTTCTGTTACAAGGCTTTGCTAAAGAAGCATCTAAGCCATATTGCCTCTGGCGTACCTGGTGGGCAGTAGTCCATTTGTAGCAGTCTACTACTATAGAGCTATTAGGTATATAAGTTTAGCAATCTTGTATTCCTACACTGCAATCTCGTTGTATTTCCTGAGGTCACTGTTTGCTGATTACTCAAACATTCCATATTCACGTTGTTAGTTAAACTGATAGGTTTTCATTATAAATAAGTAGAGTCAGTTACATAACAATGTTTATTTGCTTATATATTGTCACCATTGCAGCATTTGGCGACAATTGTGGCTTAGGTAGTGACTCTATGTAGCCGGAGGTTTCGGGTCCGGGTCCCAGTCAGGGCATTTATTTGTGTTATGAGTTATGACCACGAATATTTGTTGCCGGGTCTTGGATGTTTTTTTATGTATTGATATATTTATATGTTTATGTAATTAAGTATGTACGAGTATATCGTCGTCTATACCCATTGTACAAACTTTGATTAGTTTGGGACTCGGTCGATTTATATAAGATTTTCCCGTAATATTTATGTATTTATATGCAAAATAAAGGATATACTTGAAAAAGTATATATTAAAATGTGTATTTATATGCAAAATAAAGGATATACTTGAAAAAGTTTGTACAATGGGTATAGATATACCTAAGTACATAAACAAATAAATATTTCAATACATAAAAAAACATCCAAGACCCGGCAACAAATATTCGTGGTCATAACACAAATAAATGCCCTGACTGGGACCCAAACCCGAAACCTCCCGCTACGTAGAGTCACTACCTAAGCCACAATTGTTGCCAGATGCTGCAATGGTGATAATATATAAGTCATGAAAAATAACATGATCCTTGTAAAAAATATGATAATAAGATAATTGTAGCTGACTGAACACTCACGATAAAATCTGAAGCACGTGTATCTAATATATAATCTGAAGTAGGTGTACTAGTACAGATTACTGTTAATTATTCAAAGACGACGTTTTATCATTTAATCTAAGAACAAACTTTGAATCATGTCGTTGAATTTTTTTCTCTTTTTGTTAAGCAGAGATTTTCTAACACGAAAGAGGATTTTGGTGATAACGTCATATACAGATTTAGTGTTCACGGTAGTTAGTCACAAATTCGCAACACAGGTAGTGTTACGCGTGTCCTCTACAGTGAATACAATAGGCTGGTACATATTTACTTGTAAATTGTTAGCCAGAAACGCGCCTTGTACCAAATTTGTATTTCCTCATACGTTTCATCTGTTGCTGTAGCTCGATGAAATAAAAAGTAAATGTAAAATTATAAATACATATTTAAAACTCGGCCAACACTTTAATACAATCTAAATGATCAATCATTGTAGCCACAAACGCATCACTCATCAGTCTCATCGCCCAAAGTCACGTATAACACAGAACTAAATATTTGTGTTTGCAATTAGTAATCTGAGTGGGTCAGATGTGGAACAAAGGAAAAGTTGTGAATTTCGATTAAGTATCAAGCCAATATGAGAAACGGCAATAACCGTCCCAGCATAGATGAAGAGCGGCAGGAGCTGAATCCCGAAAAAAATGGATGGTGAGTGAAAATAACATATTCAATTCAATTTATTTATTCAATAACAATTAATTAATTGTGTCTGAATTCATATCACATAATTTAAATACATAGCAGAAACATGGCAATTACAATATACATAAAAATACGATATCCAATAAAACATACAAAAACTCACTTCAAAATTTAAATCATCAATTATAATGCTTATCCATATTAACTGTATATTCCAATTACAAAATATTAATTATTTAATTCTTGCTGTGCACGCGTCATCTAAACTACTCGTATTGGCTATGTGCACATCTGAAACGTCAAACGTCAAAGGTCCCGAGACAATGTCAAAACTTAGACATGTCAAATAATGACACATGAATATTTTATTTACTTTAGTAAACGAGAAAGAAGACCCCATATTGGAAATTTTACTGAAATAAATAAGAGAATAAATAAATACATACAAACGAAACGAATCGTAGGAAACCGTTAAGAAACCAATAGAAAACGTGAAAGTAAATTTGACAGTGGTCCCCGGTAAGTACATATTTCTGCCATGGTGTGCGCTACGATCGCCTAGCTTACCCCCACCACCTACTTCGCACATAGCCAATAGCATCCTTTCTATAGAAAATTTTGAACGTGTGTGTTAATAGCACATGAACATAGATACGAGGGCTGTTCCGGAAGTTTTTAGCTGCTCTCACTCTATTCATGCGATATATATTTTTATTTATACCATTATTTCGGTAATTTCAATAGTTATGAGCTGGGATAGTTTCAAGTTTCAAGTTTCTTTATTTCGCCAAGTAACAAAATCACGTTACATCTAGCAAGTCATTTTACATATTCTTCTTAACTTCTATCATGCACTTGCACATATGAGATTGATAAAAAAAAATAACTTAACTATCTATACATTCATCGTTAGTAAGCAGCAAGTATTTTATTCACAACATTTTTTTTACCAAAAGGCCTTTTGTATGGGCTTTTAAAATTTTGCGAAAATAGTACTATTTCTGATATCTAAAAATAGTTTTGGCATCGAAATCCCAAACAACTGTGGTGGAAAATGCCCGGGATGAATTCCTAACTTAGTTTTGCTGATTTTAATGTAAAATCACTAAATTATTTTATTTTATTTAAGTTTTTTTTTGTGATGATGACCAGTCCCTAGTCTCGCGACCTAGACTAATATTCGACACACCTGCTCATTATCGCTGATTTTCATGCAATCGAAACAGATAACGTGGGTAAAGACAGGGAAGATTCATAGTTTGCGGTGTATAAAATTCCGTTTAGTTGTGGTGACGTATTAATTAATATTGGCCCGCAACACAAAATTGGTATTGTGACCCGTTCATCGCATATTCGATAGGGCTGTTGACACGTCGTACTTAAAACACAAAAAAAAACCCAAGCGACTTTCATTAACAGTTTCACCCCAACACATATGTATCGAAATTACCCGCATAATGGTATCATTAAAACATATATCGCATGAATAGAGTGAGAGCAGCTAAAAACTTTCGGAACAGCCCTCGTACTCGGCGCGTCGAGTATACCCAGCCTGGCGAAGAACTCCTTACACGATACACTTTGTGGAATTCGAACCATATTTAGTTCTTATTACTATTTGTTGTACGATATATACCCTTTTCATGTTGTATTGATAGGAGTTGCCCCAGCATCTTATGCTGTAGCTCAACTTGGACTCGACTAGTGCAAAATATATATAATGCAGAACCATAAATATATACACCGTGATGTCTAAGAACCCACTGTAGCCGACCGGTAAAGCACGTACCTTTCAATCTGAAGGTCGTGGGTTCGAATTCCGGCTCATACTTCTTGTTTTTTTTTTTGTATTATCATTTCACATTGAACAGTAGCTTTTCGGTTAAGGTAACGAAACCGATCTAATCCCAACAAGCCCTCTTACACACCTATAACTATAACCAACAAAATTTGACAAATGACATTTGTCAGTTTCAATATAAGAACGGGTGAGGTGAGAGGTGACAAGTGACGACGAGTCGGTTTGTGAATAACACCCCTGGTCTACTCTTCCTTCTGGGTTGGTCAGATGACAGTGGATTTTGTAAAACTAGTGCCTACGCCGAATCTTGGGATTAGGTGTCAAAGCGGACCCCTGGCTCCTATAGGATACACCGGAAACGCTAGAAGGATGATGATACACCGTGAACCCGAGCGCACGACCCATTTCAAATCAAATCAAAATACTTTATTTCGGATAAATACGAGTATCCAGTGGCGGCCTTAGACATTGCGAGGCTCCGGGCAGCACCGGTGCAACAAATCTTTGCGAGGCCTTCACCTGGGTTGCGCGGGGCCCCTGTAAGAGCGAGGCCCCGGGCGGTTGCCCTGCTTGCCACCCCCTAAGGCCGCCACTGAGTATCCATATCGGGTTAGTAATACAAAACTTATATCTATGTTAATGACTGTAATTTAAAGACAATATTAAATAATAGAATAAAACAATAAACCAAACAACCGGTGTGACACATATCACGGCTATTAAATGTATCTTACTAAACTCCTTATCTTGTGACACCCAGTGACAAAAATGGACCTGTTGTCTCTCTGCTAGACGCTAACACCTTCAAAATACTGTGTTGACTCTTTCTGACACGGTCCATCAACGAAGCAATTTATTTTCCTCATGTTTGCTTGGAACCCGTGCGTGTGAGCGTACGGTACGCAAACATTCCTGACATTTGACTCGACATAAGTATACATGTTTCAGCTGGTTCTAGTTATGGGTGTGGTAGAAACGTCAATCTACATGTCTCATTGTAAATTTTTTGAAATCCAATTAAGGTCCACTAATACCTAGTTAAAATCGCGAATAGTCATGACTACTTCTTGTGTTCCACGGTCAGAACTATCTACTGTCTAAAGCTTTTTACACCGTGAAGGATATATGAATTCGTAACTTGGAAATTGTAAATTTAAATATCTTGATGTGTCATAGTTTAGTTTCTATCATATCAAAGATCAAAGATCTAGTTTTTATTTTACTAACCCCCGACGCAAAAAGAGAGGGGCGTTATAAGTTTAATGTGTCTGTTTGTGTATCTGTCTGTGGTATCGTAGCTCCCCAACGGATGAACCGATTTTCGTTTAGTTTTTTTGTGTCATAAATAATTTTATCCCGAGTGTTCGTAGCCATGTTTCATGAAAATCTGTTCAGCCGTTTTTGAGATATTGAGCATTGAAATGAAAAGGTCGGGGGTTTTCCAACGTTACTAAGTTGTAGTTATGCTATATGCTAAATTACTTATAGGTTACTGCTTTGCTTTAACTCCTGGTCCATGCTGCACTGCATACCACTTGTAAAATCTTAAAATACCATGGCTAGAAATCAATAAATGATAATGACGCACGTATGCGTGGAGTTGTCGTCATGGGTATTTATGCATTATTTACACACATACGAGACTCATATGCGAGTTTCACTACATGACAGGTCGATTGAACTCATTATTTCATTTCTTAAACTTACAGTGTGTGCAGAGGCCTTTAATGGGTTAAAGAAAGGCGAGCATTTTGCGGCACTTATATCATCAGTTGTCATACCTAGTTAAACAAAACACTAGTTTTAAAACAGTTTTCATAATGATTATATTTTTTACAATGAAGTAAGAAAATTGTATCCATTAGCATATTCTCATTGACAACGTTCTTGGGAAAAGTTATCAAACGTACAGTAGTAGCAGGAAAAATCTCGCAGGAAATCGTGTCATTGTTACTGTACGTGTCATTGTTATTCGCGATCCTGACCTCTTAATCAAAGTGTAAGGTAAAATGGTATTCTCAATTAAAATAACAACGTAAAGGATTAGAATAGAATAGAATAGAATAGAATAGAAACACATTTATTCGTAGCACATCACACAAATATATTAAATTCCGATGCAGCTGTTTATAAACGTCTGTCAAATATGATTTAAGATATAAATATATAATGAAAAGCTAGCTAACTTGATCGCCTTTCGCTTCAAACGTTTAACACCCTTCCTTCACTAGGTCCTTCAAATTATATAAGCGCGAGAGGGACATATTCTTTGTGTCGTGTTAACGTAAGCGCTCTCGCGATACCAGTGTAGATTTTTTTTAATTCTATGAATATGGAGTGAGTGCATACATACTAGTGACCACTGTTTTCCTGGTAACTGATGCAGACAGAAGGTTATGAAAATATGAATGACATCGGTACACAAGACACTTGATGTGGAATCTATCATGTCAAGTGCGCTGCCTGATACAATATCAGACCGATAACGTGATCACGTCACGTTTTCATACTGTGATCGCGTGTTCTTTCTCGTGAACGCGTGTAATATTGACATTGATTAAAAAGGGTATTTATTATAAATATGTTTTAACGTATGCACACATCACACATGTATAACCAGTTGAGTCCGCGTAGAACTCGTTAAAAGCACTCCAAAATAAATTTCAAAAAATGTAAATATAAAATTCATTCTTTTTCCGGCACTCAAGCCGTCTTCGTACCTAATTTCTATCAAAATCGTTCCAGTGGTTTAGAAGTAAAAATGGCAACCAAAATACAGGGTAATTTCGAACTCTATTTGTATGAAATACTTAATCAACTCAGATATCTCTGTAAATGTAGATGAACGGACATTTACTAGCAAATATTTTTATTTATTTATAGTTAACCTACCACATACCTCCACAATTTCAGCTACATTCCTACAAGGTGGTATCGAAGTAATAGTAATGCAGCTAGTTCGATTGTGGCATTAATGCGATAAAATCGAATAAAGCATTTTTGCCGCATAATTTGCCACAAAGGATAGTTGATCATTTTGTACCGTAGTACCACGAAAACATTGAAAAATAATCATTAACATTCACAAATTCCAGAAACGACATGAATATATTACTTAAACACGCAACTTTCGGAAAGTTTATCGATATATGACGTGGTATTACGTTACGTCACTAGCTAATCTGAACTTGACGTATTGACAAACGTCTCACGATGCGGTACTACGAGAATACGATCATCACATGACAGCGGAAGCGATAATAACGTGAGATTAGCGTGCGCGTTAAGCGCGGGATGTTTAAAGTTTTATTCGTTTACTTTTTTTTTGACATTGAAAATGTCTTTTCGTTCGCTCCAGTATAGGGTCCCATTTCACGAAATAGTGCGATCCCCTTATATTTCAGAGAGTTGTGAAGGTATGATATTCTCAAAAGACGCGTATTTACGAGATGTGTAAGATGCAAAGAGAATTATTTGAGTAAGTCCAGAACGAAAAAAGTTTTGGCCGAAATAGTGAAAAAAAAATTCAATTTCCTCCGATTTTTTCATTTTGGCACTCGATATTTTGGAAACGAAGAATGATATCAAAATTTTGATCAAAACTCCTCTGGACAATTTAGTCGGCTACAATTTGAGCCTAAAACAAAGACGATCGGGTCAAGGGTTTGCGCTGTAGCCTAACCTTTTTGAAAGAAGTCAAAAAGTCAGAACGACTATTAGTAGGTAATATATATTTTTTTAAATCAATACAATTGTACAATTGTAGTTAGTTTTATTAAAAATTGTTTAAATTAAACATGTATTGTTTCTATAATAAATTATTATTAATTATAGTTCGAGACAACAATAGCACATTATTGCAGTGCCCGGGAAATAGCAATTCGTGGATAAGTCAATGATGTTTTGGAAGACCAATATCTTCCAAAACCTTGGCAAATAGTTGATTGAGATTGCATAAAACAAGCCATTTTATCCGAGACAATTTATCGACCGGAGCCGCACTTCGATTGCGAGAAAATTAAACAAATAATCAAGGTTATGATATCATATATAGACCCCGGTATCGGCGGTGCAAATTGGTGGCTGTCAAGTTCTTAGGGATGGGTAAAAATTATTTTGAAATACTAGAGGTATGTCGATAATTTTTCTTCACCACAATGAGAATCTAAGACTTCAATTAAACGTGTTTATTTTATACAACAGGACTATATAATTACAAAGTAAATATTATGTGGGTTAAATATATTTTTTTACAAATAAAAATCTTCAATTATTCATCATTACTAACAAATTATCGTTATCTTCATAGCACGAAACATTCACAAATTAATTAAAAGTTAAATAATTTATATACCACAGTTTTATTTCCACCAAAAGAAAAAAATCGTATCCTTAAAAATCGTAAAAAAAAACGATTTCGTATTCTTAATGAACGATCAGTTTTTTCAGTAGCCTTCACTTAATAATCTAGTGAAGTCGCAATGAATATATTCAACATTAAACCCAATATAACTTAGAAATATATGTCTCGTAATATATTACCAACATTTTTTCTAAGTTAAAGGGCGCTAGACTTCGTCTTCTGTTGCTAAAAATCAATTTTAAGAAGGAACATGACTTTCCTACTTCATACTGCTTAATAGCCAAAAATTTACAATTGGCATATTTTTTTACTGTATTTACATCTGTAATTTCGACACTTTTGCCCTCCAACAAACTTTGTATAATTTTTATAGTTGTGAATCCAGGATTATTATGTATCACTTTCCGTATTTTTAAATAATTAAGTATTCCTGTTTGATGCAATCGTAATAGTGAAAGATTTTTTTAACCTCGAGTATTACATCTAAGGATTCCTTTAAACGTTTTGAATCCTTTAGCTTTGTTACTGAAATAGATAAAATTCTAAATACAAAAAATGGTGTACATATAAAACTAATGGTACAGAAAAAGCAAGAGAATCGATATCGACATCATAAATATTTTTACCCATCCCTAAGAACTTAACAGCTACCAATTTGCACCGCCGATACCGTACACCGTCTACATATAATTTATCCTTCTCCTGGGGCCTAGGGTGTCATGTTGAATTCGACTTTGAAAATTCTTGTTATAGTTATAGTCGGAGTTTGGAGGTCGAGTTAATTTGAAGTCGCCGTTATCTTGCGTGAATATTAGTAAAGTGGCAAATGCCTTTTTATGTGGTTACCGTAACTTGGCTGCGCTTTAAAAAATTGCCAATTTAATAGGAATTTTGTATGTGAGCTATGTGTATATATTATATATCAACCAAATTGGCATAACGTTAGCAAATGTAATGCATTTTTTTTATTTTGTTGAGTTCATTTTCAATGTACCGTGATGGTCGGGTAGTGCACGAGATCTGTGAATTTTTTATATATTTTGTGTCCAGTAAAATCTTTATACTTCTACAAGCTTTCACTGTTTTTCGACAAATAAGAAAGATACATTTCAGTAGGCAGTAATCGTCATATGAATTAGAATAAAAAGAGGGGCGTAGTTTCATAGCACTTACAACCTGTTCTACGCGCTACTATAAATCATTAAGAAATTACGGACGGAAACAGTACACATTATACCTGTATAATACGAGTTGGTGTACCGGGTGAAGAATCCAAATGGGTCAGTAGGGAGAAGTCAGAGACTATAACAGATAGAGAAATCTGTTCCTAGGAACCATGGTGTCGATTAAGTGACAAGAAAAACTGCATTCATAGATTTTAAAAATAACTTGTACTCAGTTTGGGAATCGAACCCGGTAGTACTGAAGAAAAAAATGCAATATTTATATTTCGATATCGATTGTGTAGATCATACGCAGTAAATGTTACTAGGAAACTGGATACTTAAAAATGAATAAAATGCACAATCGAAATAGAAATACTATAAGTTTTATTTTTTCAAAAAGACCGGGTTTAAATCCTGAACTGAGTAGTACAAGTATTTTTTTTAAATCTATGAATGCAGTTTTTCTTGTCACTAAAATAGACGTCATGGTTCCTAAGAACAGAGGGCCTACTCCGAACTTCAAAAATCGAACTTCGTATCGTGCCGTCCCTTTCCGTCATATAGTGTATAACGCGAGAGTGAAAGGGACGGCACGACAACACGAAGTTCGATTTTCGAAGTTTGGAGTAGGCCCTCAGATTTCGTTATCTCTCATAGTTTCCGATTACTTCTCCATACTGACCCATTTGGATTGATCTAATCTATAATAATATACTTCTTTTAATCCCCACTAGCCCACTACTCGTATACCTACAAAACTAAAATAGAGAAATTCTACGGGGTGACACATTTTTATATATACTCACACAGAACAGTAAAAACAGTAGAAGTGTAAAGTGGGCGTATCGCGTGTGCCACTATTGTGCGGAGTTTCGCTAACTTACCTCAGTGGTCTTGTATAGGAATCGAGGCTCATGCCACTTCCACTGTTTTTTCTGTTCCACGTATACGCCGGTATCCCGTTGGGGCAGACGATACCAAAGAACACTAAATACTATGATCCTTACATACTTCTTTCGCTTCGATTCCCACATCATACATTGGATTCGATTCATACATCTCCACATACAAGCTCGTCGGTTACGGATAATTCTGTCATTTTTTTCCCCGGGGGAAAATCCATTATGGATACCAGCGCACCGCGGGGACAGTGGGGAGGTTATGTCGGACTTGCACCGACTGAAAACCCTCCGATCGTCCTCTTCAACTCATTTCGGACGGCTCTGGGATCTCCGTCGGAACGCACCAGTGCCGTCTTAGAGTCACACCTCTGTGGGTCCCACCATCTGTTTCCATAGACGGTCGCAGCCCCCGACTGCAACCGTCTTCGAGCCCAAGGACCCCCTTTCAGTCGCTTTTTACGACAGACATAGGATGCCGTAGCCGTATTATATGCCCCGGCTACATAACAGGGCGCTCTGTCCTAGCCTTTTTTCAGTAGGTATCGCAGAAATATCGTGATACACACGCCTTGCCTTGGTGGCTCTTGAAACCCTTCCATCCATCCCCTGGACGTACCTAAATCCTCTTAGTCTACTTTCACATATATAAAAAAAAAAATATTGGGGGACAATCTTACACAAATCGACCTAGTCCCAAACTAAGCAAAGCTTGTACTATGGGTACTAGACGACGATATACATACGTATATAGATAAATACATACTTAAATACATAGAAAACATCCAAGACCCAAGAACAAATATCCGTGATAAATGCACAAATAAATGCCCTGGCCGGGATTCGAACCCGGGACCTCTAGCTTCGGAGGCAGAGTCACTACCAACTAGGCTAAACAGGTCGTCAACATGCCCATTTTGTATTTAGTAACTAACCTCACACTTTTAAACATATTGAACATTTGCTATAGTTCTTTAAATCCCTTACGTGCCTTTCTAATATGATCGCGTTAGGGTGGAATTAAATTTTTTGGACCATAGTTAGGGTAGACCGGGGACAATTGAAACAATTTGCCTTTAACCGCCTGTGACCGTTATATTTTTATGAGTAGAAGGATGTTCATTCAAAATATTTCAAGGTCAGTTATCTGGTTCCTAAATAAAATGTACTTGGATGGTCTATAATCCATAGTTTTTTGACAATAATGTAATAAAGAGAATGGGGCAGTATGGTTCAATTGACCTCACATGACTGTCAATTGAAACACTATGTCAGGTCAATTGAAACACTCAAATATCTTGGGCACAATGAAAGTACTTATATCTGTTTTAATCTTTTTCACCACTACCTCGGCATACAATGAGCTCATCAAAAGTTCGCAAGCATAACATAAACATTTCTCAATTTATGAGCATCTGAACATCTCGATAAAAACGCTTGAAAATAAATAAGATAATATGACTTTTAGTTTTCTTTGTCACTGCTACCTTATAGATTTACCTTAGCCAAAGTTGATTTAATGAAATTAGTAGATATAACGATATGGAATTAGAGAAAACAAGCATAATCATGTTTCATACAAAAGTGCTTGTTTCAACTATAACAATGTTTCAATCATAACAATTCCGTGTACCTACCCTGTGACAACGAGTGTTGTAGACGGGATGTAAAAGGAAATAATAGACGCAATAAAATAATCAATTTAAATTGTTTATTATGTAAACAAAAACATGGCGATATGCCAAAAAAGAAAATGTTCCTAAACTCTCTCTAATTTAAATTTTAGCAGTGGCTGACCTCTTCTATTAGCCGGTTGGCAGCAGTCGGTTGTTGCTAAAGTTATTATTATTATTATAAATCAAACATATCAAATCAACATATAAAACATTCTGTAACAAGCTCTCTAAATATAAACAAAAATATCACCATATGGCGATATGCCAAATTAAAATAACAAATTATGTCTTTTAAGTAACATAAAACAAAGTTTATATTATTTATAACCATTAAACAAAATTAAAAAATATATATAACTAAAAGCATATAGAACACGAAAAAAAAAATTCTGATTTCAAAAAAAACTTCGAATGTCTATAATTTATCAACTTCACAAATAATAGTGAACATCAATAGAACAAACACGTGCATTGAATACAGAACCTCGTTATATTTTGAAGTCGGTTACTTTTGGGGACGATTAAAACGCGAGGACGATTGAAACGTTTCAATCGTCCACAAGTAAGTTGTTTCTATCGTCCCCACACCATGTTTTTCACTTCAAGGTCAAATATTATATATAAAAAAGACTCCAACGCTGATCAACGGCCATTGAAAACATTCGTCTATTCCTAAATATAACACCAAAATAATTGGATTAGTCAAAATACAAGAGTAAACGAAGTTATGAGAAAATATACGAGAGCACAAATACTTACTTTTTACCGCGAAAAATTTGTTTGGCTCGTGGACACTCCCGTTTTGCACCGGCGCTCGAGCGCTACTGGGCAAGGATTCAACATGGCCGACCGCGTCTTCCGAGTGTTGCGTCCGACGCGTAGGTATCATAGTTTTCGAGAAATTTGACTTGTTTCAATCATGACGTGTTTCTATTGTCCCCGGTAGAGGCTTTTTGACCGAGCGAACGTAGCGTCTTCGTTTCAGCTTTCGACAAAAATTATTTCGTATGTCTGTCTGTCTGTCCGGATGTATTTCTCTACAGGGTCGCATTTCTCAACCGACTCTCGTGAAATTTTGTGAGCAGGTTCGATAATTATATAGAATTTTTTTAACGAGTAGGTTTCAGATAATTTTGAATTTTTTTACGAGGTCTCCAGCTCACGGCCACTAGTAATTAATATACAATTTAATTGATTCCGTTGTAAAACGAAACTGTGGTCCAAAAATTTGAACTCGTACCCTTTACGCCGGACACTACATTCGTCCTTCTCGGACTTACATACTTCATACTAGCAAGTAAGGGATAAATGCCAGCTAGGGCCTAGCTGTTAGGCTGGTCAACACACTTTGTAATCGCATTCAAGCGCAAAGGTTAGCAGCAGTTCATAAATTTACTACTAACGAGTATTATTGTATTGTACATACGCTTATTGATACGGAATCACATGACTGGGTAATTGGAGTATTTCTCGATAATGACAGGGATCTCCAACCTTTATCCTGGTAACTGACAAAAAATAGAAAAAAAAATGTTATAAAAAATATAATGCGCGAGTACTGGTACTGTACGATATTTGGTTTGCCTATTAGTATTTGTGACATACACATCTATAGGTAGATTCGACAAAGTTGCATGTTTGTTAGTTTCGAACCCTATGTGAATAGAAATACATTCCAAAATTAAATAACATTGGATTTCCTCGCTGTACATGCACGCACGTAATGCGCAAAGTAATGTAATGAGTAAATAATATGACAGTAATACCACGTCCAATTGCTTTTAATTTACATTTTTTGGTACCTCAAAGCATACAGCATATAATCTTTTTTCACGTTCTGGATGCATGTGGAAAATTATGTGTAAGATTATAAATACAAACACTCAGTAATGTGGTAGTATCAATAATCAAATAATCATTAAGACATGAATTTTAAAAATACAACTTTAATTCGTTTTCATTTCGAAACACTCGGTATTAAAAACGAAAGATCTTTGTCAAGTCTTGAAATAGTCCTTATGCATTCAAAATTTCAGACTTAAGTAATATTTATTTTTTTAAATCCGGTCTTGTTCACAACTAGTTTTGTAGTTCTGCATAATTGTATTACGACACATACGTTCTAAAAACTAGGCAATACCTTTAGCCATTTGTAAAGAAACAGTGTTACAAAATGTCCGTATAAGACTAAAAGTGTGTTTTAATTCATTAAAATACTTATTGTTATTCAATAATGAAGTGTTAACGTAGTACCTAATCAGAGATCGTCAACAAAGATCGTTAATTGTTCAATCCACATCAGTGTTAAAAGTAATCGGAAATTCCTAAAAACGTGTATTTTTTCCTCGTACATAACACAATTAAAAAAATTGCTAAAAATGAACGAAACATGAGTGTTTTTTAAATATTGATTAGAGTTTTTTAATAATAACATTTGACCTTTATCTAAATTGGCGTAATCATCGGTGGACCAACAGTTGGCCGTCCACCCGTGACGTTGCGTTATCGTTGCGCTGAAATACTGGCCAAATCTGCCCCAGTTATACACTGATATTCGTATAAAACACTTAAACTTAGCCGTGGATATACATGTAAATGAATAAAAAAGAAATCTATGTTTTTCCGCCAAAAAAAAACCGTGATCCGAAAAAATATCCCTGATTTTTTTTAAGGAAAATAATCGTGCCTATTTGTGTTGCGATCAGTGTTCAAGTATTAAAATACAGCAATAAGTGAATTATGTACTTCGAAACAAGTGTTAATCGTGTGTATATACATAAATAGTTTTTGGAAATGAATGGTGTTTTTTATCCAGTTTCATCTGTTACCAGTTTTCGATCGTGAATCAAGCTTCAATTGAACATTATAATATAGATAAAAAGATGCGTATGAGAAAGACTTTTATATTTTTCGAGTCTGATTTGAATACTCAGGGGGAGACATTGCCGCTTTTGCAGGACTGCGACGATAATGACTGGCAAGTGACTCGGACACAATTTACTTTATAAAAAATACGATATAAATGGAATACTACTAATGACTAATCAAATAATCCGCCCCTTAACGTTTCGGTGCAAAGGTGCTCATAAAGCTGGCGATATTTCCTCGCTGAATAGCCATTGACAGCTACTTAATTAAGAAAAAATCATTACTCTCCTTTTTGGGCAGCCGTGTTAAAAGCGAAGCCCCTCGATATCCATAACTTCATTTGGAGGATCACACTAGTATTTGTCATAATATTTATTTGCCATATTTTTTTTCATATTCTCTAAAACCCTGAGCCCTGTAGGTTAGGTTAGGTTTGTTTTATAGCAATCCTGAAAAGTTAACAGTGTCTGAGAAAAACAAATTAGGGCCAATGATGATTATGTCAAACGTTACAATTATGGCAAATAAAATTATGGATTCCACACACATTTAAACGAACACAAATAATTTATACCAAAAACTGACCAGAACTGACCGACTTGTTCACTCGACATCTAAACACGCGCACAAGAGGACACAATTATAAACTAACAACAACAAGACATAATACAAATATCGGCAAAAACTTTATTGCGAACCGAATTGTTAATACTTGGAACAAATTAGGTACCCTCCCAAGTTGTGAACTCCAACAGTGTTAATCAGTTTAAATATAGACTTGACAAACTATCTAAAGCAGTGAATTATATTAGTGCTTAGTGAACTATAATTTAGACTTACCAGCGCGAGCTGCCTGTCTAAAATGATAGAATAATATATAATATAAAAAACCGACTCCAGTTTTGTACTTCGCTGTGCCACAATTTGTGGCTTCCGTGAGCCAATCCCTCGAATTTGATAGGCACGCATATCTTCCCCTCCCTCCCTTGAGAATCTTCCTTCTATTGAAGTCGGTTAAAAAGGGTTGTATAATGTTTTATTACAGAAATGCGACAACCTCATATAAGCTTACTGTTTAAAATAATAATAAATAAAAAATAAAATATGTGACAACTTGGTGGTTCATAGTTTGTCAGTAAACAAAGAGCCTAAGGCTGGGTTGCACCAAACCGTCTGTGATCGTAAGCGGTGTTCGTTAAAATCGGAATGTATGGAAAGTTTGACAAGTTTCTATGGGATGACAGCTGTCGGCGCCATATTTAACGATGATCGGTCTGTGATCGTAAGTCGGTGCAACCCAGCCTTAATCTATGTTAGTGAAAGTATTTCAGTAGTAACAAATCAGAAACTCTCTCCAAATCTGATCGCATGCGTACGAGGGTTGGAGCGCTCGGCTGTCATGCCTTCCCGCCACGACCTGCAGGAGACTTGGGGCTTCTCCTCACCCGGCGTAATAAAGAAGCGATTTTATTACGCATGAGCGCAAAAAAATCCACATCTACGTAAAAAATCAACATCCGAATCCAGAAATAATTTGGCTTTAGGGTGAAAATAAAAAAAATTGTCTACGGTTTAATTGATTCCATTGTGTATCGTAAGTTACCCATTTAAATTGTATGAGTAATTTTCGTAAGACAAAGGTTTCAATTAAAATATAGCTATAATTAAGTCCTTAATAACTATGTATTTAATTATTTTTGCTATTCACTTTCTAATGTTTTAGAGTTGTGGGCGAAGGTGATCAAAACTGGCAACTCGGTGGGAATCGAGTTATATGGACGCTTCGTCACTGCGTTACATTTGGTGACGCTGCTAATATTTGACATACTAATATATCATTATGCCAACTATGCTGTTTCTGATTGATTTACGTAAATGATAAACGAATAGATGCAGTATTATTGTGTCCAATTGGTTGAGTCTAGACATACTGATTGACAGACTTCAAAGTGACATTCTCATGTCTTCGTAAACCAGGATCTAACAAAAAGTTCGTAATCGAATTTAAGTCATGGTTTCACCAAATAAAATTTACTTTAAATGTTTAATAGCATTCAAAAACCCAAAAAAATTTTTTTTTTTACTTAATTGGCCTAAAGTCATATTATATTTTTGCTACTTTTAGCCTCAGCAATGCGTGGTTCAAATCTTTTGGGTTCCTCGCGAGGACCCTTTGTAGTTTATTATTATCTGTATATAGACTTATCTATTGTTTGAAAAGGCTTTTTCTCAAACATGCAATGAAATTTCGCCATCACGTGCGTTACAACAGGCTTCAAAGTATCACGTTGCAGGCGGAACAACTTGGGAGAACTGTAAAGGAATTTCATGCAAAATTAAAGGCATATGCCGGGTTTTTTTTTATTTAATGTCAAACATGGCGTAGGTTAAGATTGTTTTTTGAGTGATGTATTTTTTATATCATTGCATACACGTATAATTTTGACCCAGTAAGTGAGATAGCTTTGACACTTTTTCGCGCAACTTGAATGTCATCTGGCACTACTTTTTCCCCAACCAAAACGCCTGGCAATATTATATTCATGAAATACATAATTAACTATAATATACCACACCGAATCCAGAGCCCTATAAATTGCACACATTCGATTGCTTTTATAACCCCTTTGTTGTTCAACCACTCACCCCTACTACTCCTGAAAAGCTGCCAGGCGCCCGGATCAATTTTTAACAATAATAGCATTGGATTTTGTTTCTCTATAAATTGCAAAGGTATTTTCACCTCAGTGGCTCAAAAATGGCGGTTTTCCTGCTTGAAACCAGTGAGCAAAATGCAATTTTGCTGCGAGCGTGAAAACTACTTTTCCAGCTTGAAACCAGTGAGCAAAATGCAATTTTGCGGCGAGCATGAAAAAAACTTACCTACTTTTTAATTTTTCATATCGCATCGTAGGTTAGTATAAGTAATTTCATTCTCTCTCAAAGTTGTATGTATCACACGAGAGCAAAGATATTTGCATCTCGTGTCTTTGAGTCCCTCACTACGCTCAAGATTATAATTTTGATTAAGAGATGATAATTCAATTATAGAACCTTTCGCTTGCTCGGGACTCAACATCAACACTCGCAGCAAAAATCTACTTTGCTCTCTTGTTGAACAAATAACTATTTCGTAGCCAGCTCTCCGGCTATAGTTTACTAGCGTTTACCCGCGGCTTCGCCCGCGTACTAATCATAATTTTTAACCGTCTACAAAAAAAGAGGTTCTCTGTTTGACCCGTATGTATGTATGGATGTTTGTCCACGATTATCGTGCGATTGGCTGAACCGATTTAGATGCGGTTTCCAGAAAAGTAGTTGTTACATTCTGGGGGTTTCGGTGTACGAAGTTTGGTGTTTGTGATTCATTAACAGATGAACAGATGAAAAGTCAGTATACATCCTGAAAACCGGCAAACTGTTGAATTTTGTTGTGTTTATTTTAATTATGGTTTACCTAAATTGATGAATAAATAACTTTGGTTTTAGTTTTCACAACCCTGAGATTGAGATTTTGTAGGGAGCGATCCCTACAAAATCCTGGCGCAACGTCGCTCATGTTTCTCTGATACCGTATTTATTCCCGCGTGTTCACTCAAAACCGATCTATTTCAGGGGGCGGATCCGATCCAGCCAGCAGTTCAACGTGGTCCGCCGGGTATACCAGCAGGACGCTCTCAATGAGGACGCGGACTACCACGAGCCCGTCAGACCATGTGAGTTGCACTGACCACAAAGTACAATATATACGAGATAGAGATACCAGTGAAATACTCCACATAGATCGTAGCGCCGTTGTGTATTTAGTAAGAACTAACCGCACCAACGCTGCATCTCTGTCACTTCAATATGCAAGTGCGATAGAGATAGCACCCAGTGACATCTGGTACAAATAAGTTAAACTAAGATTTCCATATAAAAATTCGTACTTCGAGCTGAAAGGCCCCTGGCACTGACTTTTAGTAGCAAACTCGTCGCGTCAACGCATCCGTGGCTTGTTTTTTCTTAAATATTAGTGGCCAGTTTCACGAAGGATACTGAAATATTACTTGAACTTTTAGCGGGAAATTCAAAAAATCTTGAGCTACTCCCCTGGTCACACTGTATAGTAGGAATTATAGTTTTGACACTAGATTTTATTTTATTTTCTGTGCATACGTAAGGTATCTAAGAAAATAAGTTAAATATACGTTGACGTGCACTAAAAGTCAGCTTGTTTACTAACATAGTGTTCGTAAGAATTATTGTTACTAACATCTTTGAATTTGAATTATAGTACCCGCAAGCACATACTTGTAACACCAACTCCTGGGGCGGCAATCCTTTGGGTGTCACTGGTCACCCAGTGGTTTGCCTGTGACCCCGTCGATGGGCCTTCGTGTCGATGGGCACCGCCCAACCGCCCCTGATTCTGAAATTTTAGGTTCCAACCCCGCATTAGAGGCTACTTCATAACAGTCTCAGCCTCTCTCAGACCTAATATTGGTATGCCCTTATGAGTTCCACTTGTGAAATGTTAATGTGATCTGCAATAAATAAATGTATAAACGAATGGGTCTCCAGGGAAATACCACGTGAAGAAATGCATGCGCGACTGCGGCATAGCGGAGTGCATTTTCAATATACTGCCTATCGTGCAATGGCTGCCGAAATACAAGATCAGGCTGCATGCGTTAGGAGACATCACAGCGGGAGCCACTACTGCTGTCATGCATATACCTCAGGGTAAGCAAGTCATTTCCATCAGTTCCATCACCTCAGTAACATCACGTGGCTGAAGTACAAGTTCCCGCAGCATCGTTAGGAGATATCACAGCTAACGTCATGCACTGCCGTCTGCTACTACTGTTGTCATGCACACATATCTCATGGTTAGCCTCCGGTCCATCATCTAAGGATGAGCTTATTCTGCCGGTCATCGCAGTGGCAACTATAAATCTTTCACTCTTAGCACAGAAAGACACTGGAGCTAAGCTTAAAAGCTTTGTCACACTCGAGCGCGATGCCGCGCTCTCAAAACGCAGCACCGCGCGTTCGCGCCGCCGCCCACGCGCGGTCAGACGCAAGTCCAGCGTTCGGCGCAAGTGGAGTGGAAGTGGAAGTGCGACAAAAATAATTTGAATCGATTATTGAAATACCTTATTGTTAGTGTTAACATTGTTCTTGCGTAAACATAGTAGTTAGTTTTAAAATTGTGGATGTAGATAATAAGCTCATTTCAATAGTAAAAAATAATAGTTTATTATACGACCTTACCAATGGAAATTATAATAAAAATGTGACTATGAAAAATCTTGTTTGGGCGGAGATAGGGCGGGAATTTATAGAGCGAGCTTGCTGACAAAGCCTTAAGATAGGTTTCACCCTAATTAAGAATAATCCGAATAATAGCCGCTTGTGCCAGTTGTCGACCTGAAGCTGATGCAAGCTGAGACCGCCCGACTGGGTAGTGACCAAACGGTTCAGCTCATTAGAATCCTCTCAACGAGTAGTTGGAGAAAAAGGTACAATTGGCAAAAACTAGTCCCAAAATGAAAATAATTGTTTAAACTTATTCTCTCCTATTATTAATTATGTGGTGATGTTTTCCCCAGGAATGGCGTACGCCATGCTAGCGGAAGTAGCGCCAGTGGCGGGTCTGTACATGGCGTTCTTCCCGGTCCTCATCTACGTGCTGTTCGGGACCTCGCCTCACATTTCACTGGGGACCTTTGCTGTCGCCTGTCTCATGTCCGGAAAGGTATAGTTGTAATTATTATAAATGTGCGACTTTTTAAAAGGTTGCCATCAGATTTCGAATCTTCTAGCTTGGACAGTGAAGTCGCTTTTTGATCGGAATAATTTTGTACAAATCAGCCATAAGGGCCGCCGAACACGGCCCTGTTATGTAAAACGGCTAGCCGCAATATAATACGGCGAAAAAACGACTAGCCGAATTGAAGAGCGTAACGCCGAACACATTACGGCGGACTTTCATCATCAGCCGAAGGACGTCCAGTGCTCGACATAGGCCTCCAGCGGACACCCGCGATCCTTACCAGGTTGTCAGTCCACCTTGTGGGCGGCCTGCCCACGCTACGCCTTCCGGTACGTAGCCGCCACTCGACAACCTTTCCAACCCAACGGCCATCGGTTCTATGTGCTATATGCCCCGCCCACTGTCACTTAAGTTTAACCATTCGGAGCGCTACTTTGGTTCTACTGCGGATGGCCTCATTCCTGTTGCGATCGCGCAGAGATACTCCGAGCATAGCCTTCTCCATTGCTCGTTAGGTGACTTTGAGCATTCTTATAAGGCTCATAGTAAGCGACCACGTTTCAGAGCCATATGTCATCACTGGCAACGCACACTGTTCAAAGACTCTCGTGTTGAGACACTGCGAAATATTGGACGAAAAGATATGCCGTTAGCTTCCTGAACGCTGCCCAGCCTAGTCGGATTCGACGATTAACCTCTTACTCAAAATTGGATTCTCATTTTTTTTAACGCAGAGGAAATACATTTTCGCTTCCCCCGGGCCCGGGGAAGGCCTATAATGGGGACTACATACGACTCACCCTTCGATAGGAGAAGGAATACCCACTAAAACCTCTCTGCCGTTTCAGGGGGGCACCATGGGATCGCTAGCATTCTACCACGATGCCCCCCTGCGCCGGGGGCACCCTCGCGCCAAAGAAGGAAAGAGTTGGTGAGGCTCTATACCCTCCCCCAAACATATTGGGTCTAAAGGCTCGGGTCCCCAAACCGCGGCCCTACTGGGGAATCAGGCGGTTTAAATACTGCAGTCGCCTTCCCCCCCCGTCTGCGTCGAAGCGGGTGCGCACCACAAGTTGGACCTACCTAACTTGACTTTCATTCAGCCGTTTTCAATCCTAGACTCGCCGTAATACAAAACGGGCCTGTTTTCTGAAACGGCTAGGTTTTATATATTACACCGAATTATATAATCCGGGGGATGGGCAGCAGCATCCCTGGAGTGCGGTGGAGATACTGCGATCGCCAACCCGCATGCCAAGCGTGGCGATTATGGCATTTACCCCCCATGAAAGGCCTATGTCCAGCAGTGGACGTCCTTCGGCTGATGTGGTGGTGGTGGATATAATCCGGCTGCGATTAGAACTAGGAAATTAAAATAGTTTTTTTAATCTCTATGAAAAAAAAACATACATTTAGTGTTTAAACATAGTTTAATAACTCATTGAAATTCTCTTTCAGGTGGTGTCAACGTACGCAACTCATGAAGTAGATCATAATATAAACGACAATATCACAAATATAACCACGTTTTCAGGTAACTCATTTTTACTATCCAACACTTAAAAATATTTAAACGAAATTTGCAGTCGTGTTGTTTTTGATCTTCTTCCTCATATTGTAACAGTATTCTTACTTCACAGTTCTAATGCATTATAATTATAACAATTGATTGTTTAGACCCTTTGAATGCCGAGAACACCTTAAGGCGCCAATAACGACTATACGTGTTACGTTGTTAGAGTCACCTGGTCTTCGTTCGTTTTTGTCGGTCTGTTTAGCCTAGTTGGTAGTGCCACTGCCTCCGAAGCTAGAGGTCCCGGGTTCGAATCCTGGTAAGGGCATTTGTTTCTGTGGTGAGAAGAAACATTTGTTCCTTGTACTTGGATGTTTTCTATGTATTTAAGCATATATTTATTAAATATATCGTCGTCTAGTACCCATAACACAAGCCTTATTGAGCTTACTATGGGACTAGTTCACACTTCAAACATTTATTCGTGACAACATACACAAAACAGAAACAAATACAATTTAATCACAGACAAAATATTTAGATTTATTTATTTCACAATATACAATGTCACTTAAAATTACACATAGTCAATTTAAAGGAATTGATATTGTGATCGTCAGTTTTTAAACATTGTCAAATTAGGTTGATATACATTTATCATAATAATAATATTTACAAGTATATATCAAAAAATAATAATAATAATAATACAAAATACAAAATTACCATGAAATGAAATGAAAATAAAGTTCGGTTTGTGTAATAAATTGTCCCCTAGTATTTATATATTTTTTAATATATTTATATATTAAGGTTCATCATTTCATCAGTTCAATATTTATATATCAAGGAAAGACCCCGAATCACATGGATGTCCGTAGTAAATAAGAACCTCAAAGAAGCCCAAATCAACAAAGAGACGACCCAGGACCGAGCTGCCTGGAGACGCATGATACGGAGGGCCGACCCCAAATAAAATGAGAAAGGGCCAGGCAAGGAAGAAGATTTATATATCAAAAGTTCATATTCTATCTCTTACGGAAAATGAATTGGCGTGTATTGGCTATGTGCGAAGTAGGTGGTGGGGGTAAGCTAGGCGATCGTAGCGCACACCATGGCAGAAATGTGTACTTACCGGGGACCACTGTCAAATTTACTTTCACGTTTTCTATTGGTTTCTTAACGGTTTCCTACGATTCGTTTCGTTTGTATGTATTTATTTATTCTCTTATTTATTTCAGTAATATTTCCAATACGGGGTCTTTCTCGTTTACTAAAGTAAATAAAATATTCATGTGTCATTATTTGACATATCTAAATTTTGACATTGTCTCGGGACCTTTGACGTTTGACGTTTCAGACGTGCACATAGCCAATAGTGTCACTCCCTTTGATGAGGAATGGTGTTCAAAGGGGTAAATTTAAGCAAATTGCTTATTATTGTTTTAGATACAGGGACAGCGCATGGGATGGAATACACGCCGGAGCAGGTCCTTAGCATATTGTGTTTAACCGTCGGCATAATGCAGGTTAGTAGGCAAAAGTCAATAAAGGCTTGGTCACGGCGCGTGCGCAACTGCGGTATAGTTGGCGGGTTTTGGTTGTGTCCAATCCATTGTCCTATTGTGCAGTTTTGGTACCCCATTGTCGTCCGTCATAAAAGATAAGCATACTTCGTAAAGACTGCATGCATTAGCATTTTAACTCTAGGCCCTTTGCCAAAAGTTTAAATTGCTTTAATAGAAATGTGCCGTTAGACGCATTCTGCATTTTGTGCCCGCCATTTACCCGAACACCTGAGAATGGTACAAGTAGAAAGACATATTGACCGCCATTTTTAACTGACTTCAAGATTTCAAAAGAGGAGGTTTTCGATTCGGTTTTTTTTTTTGGTTTGTTTTTTTTTTTTAATGTTTGTTACTCCATAACTCCGTCATTTCTTCACCGATTTAGAAAATTCTTTTTTTGATTGTAAGTATATATATCCAAGTTGATCCCGTTTTTGTCAAAACGCAGTTCTGATGATGGGATCCATGAGGAATTGAGGGAACTCCTCAAATCTTTAAGGCAAACATATAGTGATTTTTGTGTTTTTATCAACAAATCGAGCATTATCATACAAAAATGTGACATTTGATGAAGTGGAACTGCTGATGATGATCAGAACGGAACTCTTCAACGACGCGTAGTTCACGTTTGGCGATTGGTTCTCTTCGTTTTGTTTGTCAAGCAAACAAGGTTTTTCCATGATTCCATGAGGAATTCAGGGTACTTAGTCTTCTACCATTATAAACATACTTATAGCCATTTTTATTTTATTGTATGGAATCTAAGAGTGCACCATCTAAGTATAATAATCTTTCACCGGCCCATTGAAGTCGGTTTTTTTTTCTTAAAAATTATTCTATTAGTGCACTCGTAAGCTATTGCTTAAGGAGATAGAGTCGATAATGGATTGAACTTTCTAGGTGGCTGTAACGACTTTTTATAATATGTACATTTTGGTGTTTTGCGGTTTTAGTAAATAAATTGTTCCTTTAAGTGGATTTTACAAAACTAAAACCCAACGACTCAAACAGGTTAGATTTGCCACACAGGCTGCGCGACGAGAGCGGGACGCTATCATACATTATTTCTCGGCGTGCTGCTTGCAAAGCGCATGCGCCGAGGCCAAGCCTTAAAGATTCGGCAGTGGTGTAATACCCCTGGAACAATAATTCATAGGCTGCAATGTGAGCGAGTCATATAGTCCATGGCAAAATCGCACGAGCTGCCTGGCGTCAGTGACTACCTTAAGTCGAAATCTTAACCGATGGACGTCTAAAGGATTTAAATGCGCGTAGCTGATTTATTGATTTGAGAATTCGTAAATTTAGATTTTATCATTTTTAAATTAATTTTGTACTAAAGCAGTAACGCTCCTAATGAAAATTTCAAATTAAAGGGAAAAATTGAAAAAATTTATGCTCCCAATTAATTTTTCAATTATTCCCTTTAATTTGAAATTTTCGTTAGCAGCGTTACTGCTTTAGTACAAAATTAATTTAGTATGGGATGGCGCATCGTTACTGACGATGTCTCAATGTAATTTGAGACGTTGGTGCCGTTAATAGAAGCCTAAGTCTTCTACGGTAGATGTTGCTGCTATGGCGTTGTAAGAGGGAACTATTGAAGGATTTCGTGGACGAGCTTGGTTGTTCCGATAGGTCAGAGGCTAGAGCGATTGGCCGCGTATGCCAGATGTCGCAGGTTCGAATCCTGCTCGGAGCATTAAATTTTTAAATTTTTCCCTTTAATTTGAAATTTATCATTTTTGCTATTAATAATTATACTGGAGTAACATACGGTATGGAGCTACGGTACTCGTAGCACTTTATCAGGCTGACATCTTCCCACATCAACCAATCTAAATAGTACTACTTAGACTGACATTCAGTTGTCATTTTAAAAATCTGGCCTGGTAAAGGGTTACTCGTATGCATGCGGCTGTCAAGCGGCGGTACCGGCTCGTACCAATGACTTTTTAACCCCCGACGCAAAAAGAGAGTGGTGTTATAAGTTTAACGTGTCTGTTTGTGTATCTGTCTGTGGTATCAGAAATCAGAAATCAGAAAATTTTATTTGTCAGAATACAGTTCATAAAAGATTTTACAGTATAAAAAGTCCTTGTATTCAACATGCAAGCATGTGTACAAATTCTTTATAAATTACGCTAGAATAGAATACTGATAGATGTCACTGAGTTAAAAATAATGATAATAATAAGATGAACAGTTAGTATAATGTCAGTTGATTTTTATAATTTAAATATTCCCTTACACTGTAAAAACATTTATACATCAGCCATTTCGTCAATTTATTTCTTAATATATTCCCCGATAATGCTTGTAAATCATTTGGTAAATTATTAAAAATAGTTATAATTGTATTAGCTCCCAAACGGATGAATCGATTTTCGTTTAGTTTTATTGTGTCATACATAATTTTATCCCTAGTGTTCTCAGTCATGTTTCATGAAAATCTGTTTAGCTGTTTTTGAGATATTGAGCTTTGAAATGAGAATGTCGGGGGTTTTTCAAGTTGTAGTTTGAACTTATGTACAGAATATCACTTGATATTTACCGGTAGCTTTTCGGTGAAAGGAATCATCGAGAGGTAATCTGCATTGCAAAGAAATTTAACGGAATATGTGAAGCCACCAATCCGCACTGATATAATGTGAAGATTAATGTCCTCTCCCTCTCGATCTATAAGAGGAGGCGTGTGCCAAACAGTGAGTCGTATATGTAAGGGGATGATGATGATGATAATGAATATATCGACTCTTTTCAGGCATGCATGTGGGTATTCCGCCTTGGCGCGGTCTCCACGCTACTATCAGAGCCCCTGGTCTCCGGATTTACCACGGGCGCCGCCTTCATCGTTGTGGCATCGCAACTAAAGGATCTCTTCGGTATCAGGATACCTAAGCTGTCAGGGAACCACAAGGTCATACTCGTAAGTAGCAAGCGTATTCTCTGGCGTGCTAACGGACCGATAGACCAAAAGATTAATAGTCCGACAGACCACCGGTACGATCAGTACAGACCGATAGACCAAAAGATTAACAGGCTAACATACGCATAGACCGACAGACAAACTGGCGGATTAAAAATCTGGCAAAACTGACAACACATAGACAGACATGGTATCAGAGCACGACACCTTGAGACCTATTGTGCCTTGGGTTAATTCTTGTAATAATATTAATGATGCCCTTTAGTTTTAAGATAAATAAATAAATATTAGGGGACATTTTTTTACACAAATCGAACTAGTCCCATAGTAAGCTCAATAAGGCTTGTGTTATGGGTACTAGACGACGATATATTTAATAGATATATACTTAAATACATAGAAAACATCCAAGTCTCAGGAACAAATGTCTCTGCTCACCACAGAAACAAATGCCCTTACCGGTATTCGAACCCGGGACCTCTAGCTTCGGAGGCAGTGACACTACCAACTAGGCTAAACAGGCCGACAAATGTAACCTTTGTGTAACGTTTCATATCTTGCTTCTATTAGTGAGTTTCTGTACTTCTATTTAAGAAGATAACATTTTAGTAAAGCTCGTAGATCTCCTAAAAAAAACTAGCCGTGAAAATCGTAAGGAGGCTACGTAAAGAAATTGTATTAATTTTGATTGTAAAGACTCGTAACTTTGACGACCTCGCTTACTGCTTAATACCGTTTTACTTTTTTTAATTAGTTAATCTTTTGTTTTCTGGCTAAAAATCACGAGTACGCGAGTACGAGCTCCGGAAAAGAGAAAAAGTGTCCTCAAAATATAATCAGTTATGTGACGTGTTTCTCATACAGTATAAGTGAAAAACTTAAGAAGATGGCCTGTTGTATAAATATAAATATTTTTATAAATATTGGGGGACAATCTTACACAAATCGACCTACTCCCAAACTAAGCAAAGCTTGTACTATGGGTACTAAACGACGATATACTTATATAGATAAATACATAGTATGTAGTTGTGACGTGTACGAATAGGTGTTTGTTTTGTTTGTGTTGCACATTTGAAATATGTAATGTCTATTCGAACACGCTACAACTACATACAACAGTTCACGGTCATCTTCTTAAGTTTTTTAGCTATATATGTGGCTCGTCACAAAACGGACAAATAACATTTGTATGCAAAATTGAGGACATATTTCTAAATCAGAATCGAAGGTGTTCGTAACTCAGATTAAGGAAATCCAAAATTACCTAATTTCGTAAAAATTATGTTACATTAGTTAATAATGGGTACGGAAATATTTAAATAAATCAGTCTTTGTCTCGAACTCTTGTTTGACTTACGTGTCCCGATACCTACTTTATAATGGCGCAGTCGGTAGGATATGAACCTACGCTCCCATAGAGAATCAGATTTCCGCAACCCCTGTTCTACACTGACTGTTCATTTTTAGAACAGCGCCATCTACATATTGTACTTTGTGGATGGCTAGATAGTGAAGTAAATGACTATGATCCTAAGTAACGATACAGTTAAGTAGTTCACAGCGCAACCAATAGGAGTCGCTGTTATTAATGTAGGAATATGTTAAGTTGATTATTAAAATCAATTCCCAAATAGACACGATACGAAGCACTTTCCTCTTCATTTCTCAAGAAACCCATGCCTCAGCCGCGACCAAACAGTGACATGGAGGCCCAAAATTAACACCAGGCGCGGCTCACTCCGTGACGTCATCGCGTCGTGTAGGCCGCCCGCGCCCTCGCGTGAGGGCTTACTTAGGCCATCCTATCAACGTTAAATATGGTGCCGGCAGCTGTCATCCCATATAAACTTGTCAAAATTTCCATCCACCACCACCATATCAGCCCAAGGACGTCCACTGCTGGACATAGGCCTCCCCCTATTTCATGAGGGGAAAATGCCATAATCGCCACGCTTGGCATGCGGATTGGCGATCGCAGTATCTCCACCGCACTTCAAGGACGCTGCTGCCCGTCCCCCGGTGGTCTTGGTCGTAGTTTTAGGACATACCCGGGTCCAAAATTTCCATACATTCAAATTTTAACGAACACAGCTTACGATTACAGACGGTTTGGTGCAACCCAGCCTTAGTAGTTGCCGCGCACTGCCAAGGACGGAACGCATGCACTCGCTTGCGATAGAAAGAGATGGCCACGCTTAGGCACGTTTGGCATACCTATGTGGACTACAATGTGTGTTGTTTGTTGAAGACAGTGATAGAGGTGGCGAAGGCGCTGCCAAACACCAACGTGGCGGCGGCGACCATCTCCTGCATCGCGTGCCTCACCATCGCTCTCAACAACGAGTTGCTTAAGGTACTTAATAAGTTATGTTATAATATACGATGTCAAGCTAACATGGTCATACACACATCATCATTATCAACCAAAAGACGTCCACTGTTGGACATAGGCCTCCCCCAAAGAGTGTCACAATGAACGTTCCCTCGCCACCCGCATCCAGTGGACTCCTGCGACCTTTACCAGGTCATCAGTCCACCTTGTGGGGTGCCAACCCACGCTGCGCCTTCCAGTACGTGGCCATCGGTTCTACGTGCTATGTGCCCCGCCCACTGCCACTTAAGTTGAGCGATTCAGAGAGCTATGTCGCTCACTTTGGTTCTACACACATCTAAATATACAGGGTGTCCCAAGAAGTAGTGATATACTGAAGCTGGGAGGTAGAGAACCTAGAGGGCTATCTGAATCACCCCCATGTATGATCCGCGATTTTTAGTATTTTCGGAGTTATGATTTTTTTTTTTTCACCTATCGCCGCGTACGATGAGATTTTTATTTATGGTGACGTGAATTATTGCGGTAGATGCTTGATTGTTTTTGTGTGCTAAGCTGATAGATAGGCCAATTCAGTATGGTAACATTTACTATCGTTAGATCTTTGAATGGCATAAAAAAAAAATTAAATGCCAAGAAAGATAAAATTACCCAGTATGTTCACAACTTCAAGGGCCCTTAAAAAAATAAAATCACATAAAAAATAATTACCGATTGGCTTTTAAAAACTTGCTCTATCTCTCAGGTAGCTACCCTGAAAATTTCATTTTATTATTAATAAGGCTTCAATCAAAAAATTGAAATCTAAATGTGGTAAGTGCACAATTTTAATTTACATAATGATTAATGCAAGCAAAGCAAAACCTTTCTAAATAAATTTCGTTCTAAATCACGCACTGGCCATCAATAGAAAAAGAACAAAAAACAAAAGACGGTTGACGCATGAGAAAATTTTCACGTTGTTTGGTCATCGTTGTTATTTTTCAATAATTTAAAAATTGTGTTTTAATACTGCTAATTGTTCGTTTCCCTAATCATTTTGGCTATTCATATGGACTTTGACTTGCATTACGATTTGGATTAGTGTTATTACCTGGAATCGACGAGTTGGCATCATTTAACTGGACTTGAGTTTGCGTGTAAGTGATCATGTTTACTTCACGTGATTACGCAGAAATGCATTACTATTACGGTTATGCTAGGGGGAATGCGGCGGAAGCTTCAAGGCTGTACCGGGAACATGTGGAACGAAGAGGCGGGCCTCAACCTGAAACGTTTCCTGACTATCGCATGATCTTAAGAGTACATAATGCGTATTTGGAAGGTCACATACCGGGTACGAAATCAGGCCGTATGGCCACTATGCCGGATCCTGATGTAGTAGATGCAGTTGTTGAAGAAGTAGAAAGAGACCCGTCGACCAGTGTGAGAGTTACGGAACGTCGTACCGGACTTTCTAAATCTCAGGTACACCGTACACTACAGACCGTAGGATATCATAATAATTTTGCACTTACCACAGTTAGATTTCAATTTTTTGATTGAAGCCTCATTAATAATAAAATGAAATTTTCAGGGTAGCTACCTGATAGATAGAGCAAGTTTTTAAAAGCCAATCGGTAATTATTTTTTATGTGATTTTATTTTTTTAAGGGCCCTTGAAGTTGTGAACATACTGGGTAATTTTATCTTTCTTGGCATTTAATTTTTTTTATGCCATTCAAAGATCTAACGATAGTAAATGTTACCATACTGAATTGGCCTATCTATCAGTTTAGCACACAAAAAAAATCAAGCATCTACCGCAATAATTCACGTCACCATAAATAAAAATCTCATCGTACGCGGCGATAGGTGAAAAAAAAAAAAAAAAAACATAACTCCGAAAATACTAAAAATCGCGGAACATACATGGGGCTGATTCAGATAGCCCTCTAGGTCCTCTACCTCCCAGCTCAGTATATCACTACTTCTTGGGACATCCTGTATAAAAGAAGAAACTGACTGACTGACTGACTGACTGACTGACTGACTGACATATCAACGCACAGCCCAAACCGCTGGTCCTAGAGATTCCAAATTTGGCACGTAGGTTCCTTATAAGGTCTAGGGGAGCACTAAGAAAGGATTTTTCAAAATTCAACCCCTAAGGGGGTGAAATGGGGGTCCGAAGTTTGTATGGGGAAACAAGATTAGCTGGACTATTTTATTCGAAACTTCACAGGAGTATTTCTAACGATAAATGAGTAAACACGTGTTTCAGGTTTTTTGAAAACACAACCCCTAAAAGGGGGATATGTGGTCACAAATTCTGAAAATCGACATGGGTATTGTTTTTATGGTTTATTAGGTCGCTGATAACAAAAACAACAATGATTTTAAAATCCCACGTGGAGGACGTGAAATACCATCCCCCCTGTTGGGGTGCGAGGGGGATGAAATGTCTAAATATTAATATGGGTGTCGTTTTTATGGTTTTTTGGGACGTTAATTACGAAAATGACATCGTATTTGATATTTAATATTGTGGACATGAAATTTTTTGAAATTTTGTGCCAAATTGCAAGAAATAACTGACTGACTGAGTGAGTCACATATCAACGCACAGCCCAAACTGCTGGTTCTAGAGATTCCAAATTTAGTATGTAGGTTCCATATAAAGTCTAGGGGTGCACTAAGAAAGGATTTTTCAAAATTCAACCCCTAAGGGGGTGAAATGGGGGTCCGAAGTTTGTATGGGGAAACAAGATTAGCTGGACTATTTTATTCGAAACTTCACAGGAGTATTTCTAACGATAAATGAGTAAACACGTGTTTCAGGTTTTTTTAAAACACAACCCCTAAAAGGGGGATATGTGGTCACAAATTCTGAAAATCGACATGGGTATTGTTTTTATGGTTTATTAGGTCGCTGATAACAAAAACAACAATGATTTTAAAATCCCACGTGGAGGACGTGAAATACCATCCCCCCTGTTGGGGTGCGAGGGGGATGAAATGTCTAAATATTAATATGGGTGTCGTTTTTATGGTTTTTTGGGACGTTAATTACGAAAATGACATCGTATTTGATATTTAATATTGTGGACATGAAATTTTTTGAAATTTTGTGCCAAATTGCAAGAAATAACTGACTGACTGAGTGAGTCACATATCAACGCACAGCCCAAACTGCTGGTTCTAGAGATTCCAAATTTAGTATGTAGGTTCCATATAAGGTCTAGGGGTGCACTAAGAAAGGATTTTTCAAAATTCAACCCCTAAGGGGGTGAAATGGGGATCCGAAGTTTGTATGGGGAATCAAGATTAGTTGGACTATTTTATTCGAAACTTCACTGGAGTATTTCTAACGATAACTGAGTAAACATGTGTTTCAGGTTTTTTGAGTAATCAACCCTTAAAAGGGGGGATATGTGATGACAAATTCTGAAAATCGATATGGGTATTGTTTCTATGGTATATCGGGTCGCTGATTACGAAAACAACAATGATTTTAAAATCCCACGTGGAGGACGTGAAACACCATCCCCTCTGTTGGGGTGCGAGGGGGTTGGAATGTCTAAATATTAATATGGGTGTCGTTTTTATGTTTTTTGGGGCGTTAATTTCGAAATTAGCATTGATTCTGAAATTTAATATTGCGGACATGAAAACTTAAAAGTTTGTGCCAAATTGCAAGAAGAAACTGACTGACTGAGTGAGTGACATATCAACGCATAGCCCAAACTACTGGTTCGAGACTGACAAATTTGGCATGTAGGTTCCTTATAAGGTCTAAAGGTGCATGAAGTGCCGTGAGTTCCGTATGAAGATACGACCTTTTTTGATACAATGTATTGTTAGTGGTTTTAATAATCAGTGCCGTCCGATACGATTTCGACATTAATGGATATTTGAGCGTCCGAGAGGACTCTTAATAGGAATCCGAGGTACCTATACTTTGAAAAAAGTAACGTCCATATTGATTTTCTTTATTTCCGTCCCGATTTCGTTCAAAATCGATATCTGAGCATCCAAGAGGTCCCCTAATACGACCCCGAGGTAAAATTTGGAAAAAGTGGGGCCATATTGATTTTCTTCGTTTTCGTCCCGATTTCGTTCAAAATCGATATCTGAGCGTCCGAGAGGTCTCGTAATACGAATCCGAGGTAAAATTTAGAAAAAGTGGCGGCCATATTCATTTTTGTCATTTCCGTCCCGATTTCGTTCAAAATCGATATCTGAGCGTCCGAGAGCTCCCCTAATACGACTCCGAGGTAAAATTTGGAAAAAGTCGCATTCATATTGATTTTCTTTTTTTTCGTCCCGATTTCGTTCAAAATCGATATCTGAGCGTCCGAGAGGTCTCGTAATACGAATCCGAGGTAAAATTAAGAAAAAGTGGCGGCTATGTTAATTTTTATCGTTTCCGTCCCGATTTCGTTCAAAATCGATATCTGAGCGTTCGAGAGCTCCCCTAATACGACTTCGAGGTAAAATTTGGAAAAAGTCGCAGTCATATTGATTTTCTTTTTTTTTCGTCCCGATTTCGTTCAAAATCAATATCTGAGCATCCGAGAGGTCTCATAATACGAATCCGAGGTAAAATTTAGAAAAAGTGGCGGCCATATTCATTTTTATCATTTCCGTCCCGATTTCGTTCAAAATCGATATCTGAGCGTCCGAGAGAATTCTTAATACGAATCCGAGGTAAAATTTGGAAAAAGTGGCAGCCATATTGATTTTCTTCATTTCAACCCGATTTTGTTCAAAATCGATATCTGAGCGTCCGAGAGGTCCCTTAATACGAATTTGAGGTAAAATTTGAAAAAAGTGGTGGCTTATTGATTTTCTTCATTTTCGTCCCGATTTCGTTCAAAATCGATATCTGAGTGTCCGAGAGGTCTCTTAATACGAATCCGAGGTAAAAATTGTGAAAGTGGCGACCATATTGATTTTATTTTTTTTCTTCCCGATTTCGTTCAAAATCGATATCTGAGCGTCCGAGAGGTCTCTTAATACAAATCTGAGGTAAAATTTGGCACTCCATACATGCCTGTATGCAAAAAAGTTTAATGTTACTATAGGCGTGTGGGGTATCTATGGATTTGCTTTTAAAAACGACATAGAGGTTTCGATATTTTTTTCCATTTAAATCAACCTTTACATTATTTTTTATCGTATGGCATTTATTTATGAACCGTGAGATTTTCGAGAAGACAAGTACGGTTGCCAGTTTTTGTTGCACTTTTAGCACCACCCAGGGGTCACGTGTAGGGTAACGGTGGGTACTCCCTACGGACGTGGTGCAACTTCGACCCCCCTTTGTCAAGTGAGTTAACGATTGCAGCCGGGATCAACGGCTTAGCGTGCCTTTCAAAGAACGAGAGTCAGTTAAAAACCACTCAAAGCGGTCACCCATCCAAGAACTGACCTGAGCCCACATTGCTTAACCTCGCACACCGCACGCGGAAGGCGGGTGCCGCTGGGCCACGAGCGCTGTAAATTCTTGATAGTTTATGCCAAATTGGAATTCAATCGGTCCAGTAAAAGCAACTTGGTTGTAACAGACGGACTGACAGTAAGGAGTGCGAATGGAAGTGAGGCCAAATTTTCTTTTTGGATGCTCAAATGGGAACTGGCAAAACCTACCTAATAAATTTAATTTTAGGAAAAATAAATGTTACACGTGATATTGAATTAGCTGTATTTCTGTACTTCAAAGAACCAGAGTTTATGACCGCTGCGCGCTGCTTGGTCGTATACAGACCTATTGGTGTTACTGTAGTACACAGATACTTTTACTAAGGGCCATTTAAGACATGTTTTTATTTCATCGGCCCTTTCCCCTTCGGCCTCTAGGAAATGTATGATAATAGTTTTCGATCCTTACCACCACCACCATATCAGCCCTAGCACGTCCACTGCTGGACATAGGCCTCCCCCAATTTCATGGGGGGTAAATGCCATAATCGCCACGCTTGGCATCCGGGTTGGCGATCGCAGTATGTCCACCGCACTCTAGGAATGCTGCTGCCCATTCCCCGGTGGTCGATCCTTATTTTTGCCAAAATCAAATGAAATTCAACAGTTTGCCGGTTCTCAGAATGTAAACTGACTTTTCATCTGTTCATCTGTTAATGAATCACAATCATCAAACTTCGTATACCGAAACCCCCAGAATGTAACAAGTACTTTTCTGGAGACTGCATCTAAATCGGTTCAGCCAAACGCGAGATAATCGTGGACAAACATACGAACCTGTTTTTTGTAGACAGTTAAAAATGTCGCTTAGTACGCGGGCGAAGCCGCGGGCCAATGCTAGTACATACATATAATCACGCCCGTTTTCTAGAGGGGTAGGCAGAGATCAGGCAGATAACGAGTATTATTAGATAAAAATAGTAAACCCATTGATTAAACAATATTAGTCCATTTTTTATTAATTGATTTATTTGGATGAATGTATTTGATATACGAGAGCTGTTCCGAAAGTTTTTAGCTGCTCTCACTCTATTCATGCGATATATTTTTTATTTACACCATTATGTGGGTAATTTCAATGCGTATGAGCTAAGATAAAATCGTTAGTAAGCTGCAAGTATTTTTTTCACAACATTTCTTTTACCAAAAGGCCTTTTGTATGGGCTTTTAAAAATTTGTGAAAATAGTAATATTTTTGATACCTAAAAATAGTTTTGGCAACGAAATCCCTAACAGCTGTAGTGGAAACTGCCCGGGATGACTTTCTAACTTAGTTTTGCTGATTTTAATGTAAAATCACTAAATGATTTTATTTCATTTAAGTTTTTTTTGTGATGATGACCAGTCCCTAGTTTCGCGACCTAGACTAATATTCGACACACCTGCTCATTGTCGCTAATTTTCATGCAATCGAAACAGATTACGTGGGTAGAGACAGGGAAGATTCATAGTTTGCGGTGTATAAAATTTCGTTTAGTTGTGGTGACGTATTAATCAAAATTGGCCCGCAACACAAAATTGGTATTGTGACCCGTTCTTAGTATATGTGAATATTTTATATAGATGTTATCATTTTTTATTATGTAAATATTTAATGTAATATTGACTTGTAAAATAATTTTACCAATAAATAAATCAATCAATCAATCAAAGTTCATCGCATATTAGATAGGGCTGTTGACACGTCGTACTTGAAACACAATAAAAAAAACCAAGCGACTTTCATCAACAGTTTCACCCCAACACATATGTATCGAAATTACCCGCATAATGGTATCATTAAAACATAATGGCATGAATAGAGTGAGAGCAGCTAAAAACTTTCGGAACAGCCCTCGTACATGTATTTTATACCTATATGAAACTTAATGAAAGTATAAAATTCTTGCTAGGTTAATAATTCTGTCAATTATCAACATTATGCAAAAATCGTAACTTCTCAATGTATAAATTGGAATAACGGTCCCAGGTTTACTTGTACGAGATCAGTGAATCTTCCGATACTTAAGCTGCATTTACACATACGAACGAATAGCCAGGCGAATGAAGAATACGCATGTGTAAACAGTACATTCGCTATTAGTCTCGCGATTCGCATCGCGATTCGTGCATTCGCGTTGGGAGCGGTTTTTCGGACGCGAATCAAAGGGCACACGCGAATAGCGAACACGGACTTACTGTTCACACATTCGCCATCGCGCGACCCAAAACGACGTGTAGACAAAATGTAGTGGATTGAAGTGCGAATTTTAGACATAAATGTTATTTTTATCAACAGAAAGAGCTCATTTGGATGATGTAGCGCGCATGCCGCTATTATTTTCATGTCCTCTGTATTCGTGTGCGAATAACCCCCAAGAATGTGTGAACAGTAGTTCGCTACGGCACTCGTACACGATTGTTTCGTCGAATGACGAGGCGAATAGCGAACACGATAGTGTAAATCTAGTGTTAAGTGCACAAACAGTTTTTACTTCCTACCTACTTTATGAGTAACAGTCACCGTGCCTTTTGTTATACTGATGAATGTTTTATCGACTTTAAACAAGATATAACGTTAAGTTAGTTTATAAGCACTACTGTATTCCTGTCCCACGCCGCCAAAAGGTCGTATCTTGTCAGTTTGAGCCCGAGAGGGACATACGGCCTTTTGTTTTGGGACCGCAGTGCAGTTTTGAAAGTAGTTATAATTGTACCTGCTTTATAGTAATCTTTTAGGGAGCGCAACGCCAATAAACTGCTTAGCTGTTTGGCGAAACTTTGTTGGTTGGTACTTGCTATTTTGTTTTAATAAATTCAAAAAAATGACCCAACCTTCGTACAATATTCTATGCAGAGATGTTTTATTTAATCATTTATGTGTTCCCTAGGCTAACAATTACAGTCTAGCTAAACGTATTAACTATTAGCAGGAGTGACATTTAATATAAACTAAGTTACATGGTACAAAAACTAAAAGCTGAAGTGAAGGGAGCGATTCCAAGCTACATCCATGCGTTAAAGATTGGTCTTTAAACTTCTTGGATGGAGCTTGGAGTGGTAATAGACTCCAGGTACCGGATGCTGAGCGTCAGGAGACTGGATTCAGTGCTGTGAAATATATGCAGTTTGCTATAGCTGTTGAGGATTTCGTTCAAAAGAGAGATTTGGTGTTTCTGTGCAGCTGACTGTTAATTATGTTTGTAGCCATGGGTGGCGAAACGCTGCCGAGTCCCGGTGCCGATCGAGCTGCTCGCCATAGTGATAGGCACGCTCGCCGCCAAGTGGCTTGCGCTCAAGCAGAAGTACGGGCTCTCGCTTATCGGAGAGATACCTACCGGGTATGTATTTTTTATACATACAAAAACTATTAAATATTTAATTAATAATTATTTATGTAACTATATGATAGATGTATATATTTGAATCAATATTTTGTATGCAAGCTTACCAAATTTGTTCTCTGGTATTTTATAGTTGCACCGCCTACAATCTTTCTATTTTGCCTGAAGGTTGACTGGTAGAGAATGCCTCATGGCATTAAGTCCGCCTTTTGTACGTTAAGATTTCTTATTGTGCAATAAGGATTAAATAAATTTAAATGATAAATAATTACTCACGCCTGTAATCCCAAAAGGGGTAGTCAGAGCACATGAAACAAAAATTACTACCAATTTGGCTTAGTTGGTAGTGACCCTCCCTACAAAGCCGGAGGTCGCGGGTTCGAATTCCGGTCAGTGCATTATTTGTCCATTTACCACGAATATTGCTCCTGAGTCTTAGATGTTTTCTATGTATTTTGTACCCATAGGGCATACAAGCTTTGCTTAGTTTGGGACTAGGTCGATTTGTGTGGGATTGCCCCCCAATATTTATTATTATTAACCTTATTTTTTTTCCACAAGTTTGATTTTTTACTACAAATTTATCAAATGCTATTAATATTATTTCAGTGCCACTTATAGCAATTGTAGGTTTATAGATGTAAAAAATGTGATATTGCAGTGACAGATTGCTAGTCCATCGCCCACGACACACTTCAACCTGGTTCCCATAGCCTACCTCGTGTGTTCATAAGTTTTGAAACGAATATTGTTTTGAATAAATCAATTACAGGAAATATTTCTATCAAGGTTATTATTTTCATTGAATCACTGTACTGTAGCTGAAAAGTTAATACAGTTTATTTAAATTGGCTTTCAATATTTATAATTTAGGCCTTTAAATGCGGAGGTCTCTCTTAGGTGCCGGCACGAAACGAAAAACGCCTTTTTCACTGACAAGTTAATGTCTATGGTAGAAAGAAAGTTAAGGCAGCGGAACTACAAATTGTACACCAAAATATCGATAGATGTTCCAACTACTGCACAGACAGTACTGCAACCTTATCACCCTACGATGTTCACGATACGGGCGATTATTACGTATTAGGTAGCCTTTTCTTTCAATTTTGAATACTAGATGCTTAACTATGTCTATAAAATTATCCATTTACCAGATGGACTATTGGAATCACTTGTTAAAGTTTATTCGACACGTTTATTCATCAAAATAATTGGTTTTATGACAAAGTTTTAGAGAACACCGTAACAAAATTTAATTTTCATACGAAAACTGCTAAAAGAGAAATGTATGTCTTTTATCAGTCAATAGAAGTAACTTTCTTTGAGCCTGGCTCTAAATTCTCCTTTTTAGTCTTTATGAACACACTTATTACTCTTACGACGCCCAAGGAAAGAGGGGGGGGGGGGTGGTGCTATTCTAACCCACACCACACGGGTTTTTTTTTTTATATCAAGGAATACAAATTTATACAAGTTTAACACTGGTTAGATCACTCTCTCTCTCTTCACTTGTGTACATATAGTTTTTGAAACAATTGTTTGCAGATGATTCTCTCAACCGGTTGGTCAGATTTTAATTTTTTTTACACCACACCTTGCCAAAAAGCGCGTTTTTCCGCACGCTGCGCGTCCGGAAACCCCATTTTTTGCCAAGTGATGACGTAGGATTGTGTACAAAACACGGGTCGTAAAACAGAAAGCCCTCTCTCGCATATTTATGACCCTCGTCTGCGGCTCGGGCCTCTAACATCTGCGATATCGGCCTTTCTTTGTTTTACAACCCTAGTATCGTAAATAGCTATTTTACAATTGTACATTACTGCCAAAGGCGGAACAGAAGCGATTGCTTGCCGAGTGTTTTATCGCTCGGTTATCTAGCTAGAAATACGAGGCAGCCAATCCTTATACCGCGCGAGGCAATTTATTGCTTTTCTCAAACAGAGCGAGAGAAATTTCAATTATAAGAAAACTCCAAATGAAATTATAAGGATTCAGTTATAATAACACGCGCTGTAGCAGCCGGCGTAACTATAGGTATAACTACTTTTCGGAGCAATCTTGAGAAAATTATAGTTTAAATTATTTTACCATATGAGCTATGCATGACTTACTTTATAATGTTTTTTTTTTACCATTTTTTTAAACTAACTAACTTTACTAGCTTTATTATTATTTATGAATTTATTGGATTTGTTATTTATCTTAGCGTATATTTTATGAATTGTATTCTAACACTGTTGTATCGTAGCTGAGGCTGGGGTGTCTTCAGGGAAAAAGTAAGAAGAGCCGTGTGCGTTTGGTATGGAGTCTATTACGAAATAAATAAATAAATGAAAGTGAAATTTAGTAAATTACTTCACAATACATCTTAACGAATAACAGCGCCCCCTATTAGTTGTACAAGAGCGGCGCTGTAGACTATTTAACTTACTAGCCACATAGATAGCGCTGTTCTGCAAGTGAACAAACACGGGTGGAATGCAGAAAAATTGTACATAGTTAAGGCCTTAATTTAATGTACGCTTTAATTTTCTCATTTTCGTAACGACAATTAGTCATATGTTTTATATGGGTAACTTTCGTTACGAAACTGAGAAAATTAAAGCGTAGACTAAATTAAGGCCTTAACTATGTACAATTTTTTTGCATTTCACCCACACCTTAACAGGGTCCCTGTATGTTCCCTGTATGGTCCCTGTATGGTCACGGACTTTAATTGTAGTGCTTGTTCAGATATTTTTGAACACCTCCACAGCTCCGATATATCTGATGGCGACTGTACCTTGCATTAAGTTGCAGTATTATTGTATGTAATGGTTGCAAATAAACTGAAATTGTCCTTGATTTTGTATACTGTTATATTTTATCAGCTTACCCTCTCCCCAGCCTCCCCGCGCCGTTCGTGCCGCCGCTGGAGCTCATGCCGTCGGTGGCCATCCCGGCGTTCACCATCACGATGGTCACCTATACTATATCCATGTCTATGGCACTCATATTCGCGGCCAAGGACAAATATGAGGTGGACTCTAATCAGGAGTTACTGGCTTTGGTGAGTCTTATCTTATCTTATACTAGCTGTTGCCCGCGACTTCGTCCGCGTCTTCGCTCCTATTGGTCGCAACGGGATGTTATATAGCCTAAAGCCTTCCTCGATTAATGGACTATCCAACACAAAAGGAATTTTTCAATTCGAACCAGTAGTGCCTGAGATTAGCGCGTTCAAACAAACAAACAAACAAACAAACTCTTCAGCTTTATAATATTAGTATAGATATATGAGGGCCCTTGCGGATAGCTTCGACCCAATGGGATCTTTTGTGCAGTTGCCCCCTTCTTTATACCTACTCCAAGCTGCTCTCCAACATTTCCACAAACCGGATGATGGAGCCAAGCGGGAGTACTCTGAATTCCTTTGGTTCTGGGTAACAATTGCCAAAGTCATTCATTGTTTATCTGGCAAGGGCGTGACATTCACACAGCAAGTTGGTGTGTTACAAAATAGTATGTACGGTGAGAGCGGTATATTTAGACCTGAGTGAAGCAAAAGATTGTACAATAGAATCTCGAGCGTAATAATAATAATAAAATACTTTATAGTGCACTACACGGAAAATTTTACAATGGTAAAACATGAATAGGACTTAGGTACGTAGGTAACAACAGGCGGACTTATCGCTAAAAAGCGATCTCTACCAGACAACCTAGTAGTAGTGAGGGATACTAAAATAGAATCTTGAAGGTAACGAGGGATTCAAGTGCCGTAGACGGAAATAATTTTTCATTCGAATGGCACTGCTTTTTCACACTTGCCCAGCTAGCAGGATGGGCTATATCGTCATGTTTTATGTGACTTTTAAGTACGTTATGGCCATAAACCGTGACAGAAAACCTATCGTGCTAACTGAACTATTTTGCTTTGCTATTTAGAAAAATATCATTGCTGCCCTCAAAGTACAACGTTGATCCCTCATTTGAGGGCAACAATGACTCTTTTCTGCATCATAAAAAGATCATTTTTCGTTGGAATCAGGTGTGAAATGTTTTTTGCATAGATTATAAATTATTCTATAATGTTCTATAACAATATTAATACTTTTTTTTTCAAAAATAATCAATTAATCAGTGTTGTCAGTGTTTTTTAACTTATTAAAAAAAAAACTAGAACACTAGTTTATGTTTTTTGAGTTGTATGGTTAATAATCGCTTACTATCAGGCGATTCGTCTGCTCGTTTGCCTCCTATGTCATAAAAAAATAAGAAATTGTTTCTATATTAGAAGCTAGAGGTCCCGGGTTCGAATCCCGGTAAGGGCATTTGTTTCTGAGACTTGGATGTTTTCTATGTATTTAAGTTATATCTATGAAATAAATTGTTCTCTAGTACCCATAACACAAGCCTTATTGAGCTTACTATGGGACTGCTTGGATCTGTGTAAAAATTGTTGCATAATATGCGTTATTTGTTTATTACAGGGTGCCAGCAACATAATGGGTTCGTTCTTCTCTTGCGCACCCATCTGCGCGAGTCTGTCGAGGTCTTACATACAATATCAGGTAAACCATAATTCCAATTCATCGGTGTGCGTATGACAAAAATGTTATGTATGTTTTAAGCTCGGCAACACAGAAAACGGTTGTAGATTCATAATTTTTTTTAATATTTGAAAAGGGATTTTTATCATTCGAAATACTCATTTGTCTTGTTTCTTTTGAAATAATAAAAAAAATTGTCAACTATTGCATCGACCGACATTGCCGAAAAATTCTCGCCTCTTGTGGATCCAGAAATGCAATACGGATTGTCATTCATAATACACCCTAGTATCTGGGCAACCGAGTTACGCTCATGTTTTCTCGGGGAATAAGAGTTTTGCCGAAGATAAGACCTAGCTAGATATTTTTCTCGTTCCCGGAAACCCCTATATTGAAAATTTCATTAAAATCGTTAGAGTGGTTTTCGAGATTTCAATTACAAACAAATAAATATATATGCAGGCGTAGCGTGGGCAGGCCGGCGCCTTTCAGCTCAAAGTACGAATTTTTCTATGGAAATTATAGTTTAACTAGTTTGCACTAGATGTCACTGGGTGCTATCACTAAAGCACTTGCAAATTGAAGTGACAGAGATGCAGCGTTCGTGCGGTTAGTTCTTACTAAATACACAACGGCGCTACGATCTATGTAGAGTATTTCACTGGTATCTCTATCTCAGTATATATTGTACTTTGTGGGCAGGCCCGCCACACGGTGGACTGATGACCTGGTAAGGGTCGCGGGTGTCCGCTGGATGCGGGTGGCACAGGAGCGGTCATTGTGGAAGTCTTTGGGGGAGGCCTATGTCCAGCTGTGAACGTCATTCGGCTGATGATGATGATGATGATGAAATATATAAATGTTGCTTGTTTAGTAGTAAAAAATATAAGCGCTGGTTGGAAACTCCATATATACCTTTGAATAATTGTGAGGTGACAATTGTCAAGTTAGTAAGGCCTGTTAAAACAGGGCTAGCACGACTGAGGCAGTGACGCGACACGAGAAAAAACTACCCTCCTTATTCTAATTCGCACAGTGTGAGTGAGATAGGAATCGCTAAGGGTGGTATTCCACTCGTCCAATATCTTTGTCCAATGTCTTTGTCAAATCTTTGATCAAAGTTCTTTGACGTAGGCCCATTCCACTTATCCAATATCTTTGTCCAAGTTTTATTTTATTTCATGCGTAGCCATATTGATTTAACTGTCATCGGAATCTTTGATCAAATGTCGGGGTCCTATCAAAGTTTGATGAAATCATCAAATTTCTTTTATCAAAGATATTGGACAAAGATATTGGATGAGTTTAATACGGGGTGGTATTCTACTTATCCAATATCTTAGTCCAATTTCTTTGTCAAATCTTTGATCAAAGTTCTTTGACGGAGGCCCATTCCACTCATCCAATATCTTTGTCGAAGTTTTATTCTTTTTCATGCGTAGCCATATTGATTTAACTGTCATCAGAATCTTTCATCAAATGTCGGGATCCCATCCAAGTTGAATGAAATCATCCAATTTCTTTGATCAAATGTATATTGGACAAAGATATTGGATGAGTGGAATACCTCCCTAATGGACTTGGCAGCAAGCCCACTTGCACGGCTAGCACAAGACGGCGCGCGAGATAGTCTATCCGCCTTTATCTAGTACACACGATTACGATAGTCTATCTCGCGCGCTATATATATATAGCTCGCGTGCCGTCTTGTGTTATCTGCTGGCGGGCTAGCATAACTGTTAGTTCTTAGTCGCGTCAGAAGCATGTCTCGCTAATGGTCTGATGATTTTGTTTCAGGCGGGCGCCAAAACGGGTCTAACGCAAGTAGTGAGCGCCTTACTAATACTGTGTGTTCTGCTGTTCCTTGGTCCGTTTTTTGAAGACCTGCCGCGCTGCGTACTCGCTTCCATCATCGTGGTCTCCCTGAAGGGGCTGTTCATGCAGATACTGGACCTCAAGAGGTAAAAACCAACAATTTGTCTTTTAACGTAGGTGATTTCACTTGCCAACGTTATTTTTAACAGGTTCAGTCCAGGTTTTGCAACCCCTGTGAGATTTATCAATAGGGATGTGTTTATTTATTTATTTATTTGGAAAGCATACAGAAATAAGCGACTAAGAGGTAAGGTTTCTAACATGCGATGTAAACATTTCACTTATTCCCTTACAGCTCTCACTACTACTGTTATCTTATCTATCGCGTAAACTTTGCCATTATCGAATAACAGATGAAGGTATATCTATATATATAAACGTAAAAGTCCTGACTGACTGACTCACTCACTTAAGAGGGCGCAGTACGTGGCAGTACGCTCGGTTCATACAAACGTATTTACGCTCTCATTTTAAAACTCCATGCTAGAATAACATGAAACTTTGTATACACCATGAGATCCGACATATCTAGGTCGAAAACTAGTTTCTGTTGCTAGAAAATGTAAAAGAAAAAAAATACAGCGGTGTTATCAATTTTTTACGGCTTGTATGAAAACCTTAATAATCGTTGTATTTTTTCTCCATTATAATTTCAAGCAACAGAAACTAATTTCCAACCTAAATATGCCGGATCCCATTGTGTATACAAAGTTTCATGTTATTCTAGCACGGCGTTTTTAAATGAGAGCGTAAATACGTTTGTATGGAGAACTGAACGTACTGCGCACTCTTAAATCAACGCCCAGCCCAAACCATTGATGCTACGTAGAACGCTAATTTTTTCAGAATTGGTAGTTTATATAACGTAAGTACCGACTAAGAAGGAAGTGTAAGAAGGGGGTTGAAAGTTTGTGTATGGACTCCTTATTACAATACAAGAAAAGTAATTTTAGGGTTTTAGGAAAATACATAGGCATTGTTCTCCGCGTGCGAAGCCGCGGGCAAAAGCTAGCTGTCATATATATCCCACCGGATCAGTGATCATAAAATTAAATAAATAACCGACTGTAATGTCTAAGTTATTTAAGTTTAAGTTATTTTGCAGTGTCCATGCAGGGTTAATGTTGAAAGCGTGTTATGTAGTTTTAGGAGCGTATTGTATAACATAATGCAATAAATATACAAAGTCAAATCTTAGGGTGGTATTCCACTCGTCCAATATCTCTAAATAAGAAATTGGATGATTTCATCAAACTTGACATTTGATGTCCCAACCCCGACATTTAATAATATAATAATATAATATTGGGGGACAATCTTAAACATATCGACCTAGTCCCAAACTAAGCAAAGCTTGTACTATGGGTACTAGACGACGACATACATACTTATATAGATAAATACATACTTAAATACATAGAAAACATCCAAGACCCAAGAACAAATATCCGTGAAAAATGCACAAATAAATGCCCTGGCCGGGATTCGAACCCGGGACCTCTAGCTTCGGAGTCAGAGTCACTACCAACTAGGCTAAACAGGTCGTCAACTTTTTTTCAGTTTGATCAAAGATTCTGATGACATTTAAATCAATATGGCTACGCATGACAAAAAATAAAACTTGGACAAAGAAATTGGATACCACGTCAAAGAAATTTGATCAAAGATTGGACAAATATATTGAATGAGTAGAATACCACTCTTGGTATTCCACTCATCCAATATCTTTGTCCAATATACATTTGATCAAAGATATTGGATGATTTCATCAAACTTGGAAGGGACCCCGGCATTTGATCAAAGATTCTGATGACATTTAAATCCAACAAAATACCGACGAACATATTACAAGAAGGAAATTACACCAGATTAATAAGAATAATAAAAAATATATTAATTCGAAAATGTTATTACTCTATTGACGACTTTTTTAAAGATAGCCAATTCGATGTTTAATCAATTATTTATTCTATTATTATTCTAATTATAAATCTGACATGCTATAATAGATAATTACTAATACTTTAATTCTTTAATTTTATTGTACTGTTTGTAATTTAATTTCATTATATAATTTCATTATATAATTTAATTTCAAATGTAAAATTATTTAGATAAGATTAAGTTAAATTGCTATACCCTAACAGGGTCCATGCTGTACATACCAACTCTATATTTATAATTATAAGTATAGATATAAGAACATCTTATAATACCATGGTTGCTATGAATAAATAAATAAATAAATCAATATGGCTACGCATGAAAAAAAAAACTTGGACAAAGATATTGGATAAATGGAATAGGCCTACGTCAAATAAATTTGATCAAAGATTGGACAAAGATATTGGATGAGTGGAATACCACCCTTATGATTATGACATTATATTGTACAAGCCGACATTTTAGATCTACTCTTTATTGGCATGGGATATAGTTCGTTTTTATGCCCTGCCAGATATTCGTGTACTAAAAAAAAACATGATTGCACGTATGTTCATTCATATGTTTGTTTTTAGGTTCTGCTATCTGAGTAAGCTAGACGCGGCAGTCTGGCTCATCACCTTCCTCATCACTACACTAGTCAACATCGATTATGGGTAAGCCTTTTTTAATTCATTTTAACTGCACATATTGTCAGTATACAACCAAAATGGTACCCGTGTGGTGCCGGGTTAGAATAGCACCACCCGGGGTGGTGCTATTCTAACCCACCACCACCCCTTTCTTCTCTTGGGTGTACGAGTCGACTATGTTAGTCATAACATAAAGCAATAAAAAAACACATACAGACGAACATAGAACCTCCTTCTTTTTTGAAGTCGGCAAAAATAATTAGTAGCCATATGAACTGGTGTTGCAACGTAAGCGGAGCTTCTTTAAAGTTTAAAATATCCTGTGTGTGCCATAAACAAAGATATTTCAACAACTACTCTCGAATATCCGAGTTGAATAAAAAAATATATTGGCGTTATTGAACTTTATTTATTTATTTAAACTTTTTTGCCACCACCACACCACACCACCACATCAGCCCTAGGACGTCCACTGCTGGACATAGGCCTCCTCCAATTTCATGGGGGGTAAATGCCATAATCGCCACGCTTGGCATGCGGGTTGGCGATCGCAGTATCTCCACCGCACTAACTTTATTGCACAATATTTTAATACAAATGGTGGACTTAATGCCTCAAGGCATTCTTTATTAGTCAATCGTAGAAGATGCAAGAGACAAACTTGGTTATAAAAACGTTCTGGCCGACTTGGGCCGTGAAACATGAGCATACAACTCATCGTACTAGGTTTATACCAAGTCGGTGGCAAACAAGCGTACCTACAGCCCGCCTGACGGCAAGCGGTCACCGCAGCCTATGGACGCGAGGGGCGTGACAAATGGGCGTTGCCGATCCTCATGTCTATGTAGCAGGGTAGTAAAGAAGAATAGAATAGAATAGAATAGAAGAAATTTATTCAGAAAACGCTTACACACAATACAATACAACAAAATTATAAAATTATTATTAAGCGTCACTGAAAGGGTCTCCACTCAGCTTAATGTCAAGATACCACTTAAGAATCTCGACGCTGGTCTTCCGTAGAAACCCTTCCGAGAGAGCGCAACTACGCGCTAAGGTACAAACATTTCATATAAAATAATGAATATTCATATTTTAGGTTAGGGGCAGGTCTTCTAGCGAGCGTGGCGGCGCTCTTCATACGCTCGCAGAAGCCCTACACGTGTCTGCTGGGTCGTGTGTTGGAGACTGACCTGTATTTGGACATCAAGCGGTATCGAGCGGTGAGTTTCATTTATGTCACTATCATATGTGATCCTACAGTGTCACAAAATAATAGAATAGAATAATAGATTGTAAGCATTAATTTTGTATAAAGCAGTAACGAAAATTCCAAATTTCAAATTCAAGGGAAAAATTTAATGCTCCGAGCAGGATTCGAACCCACACCCACCACGACTACCACTACAACCACGAATGCTCAAACACTTTAATCACTTTTTGATTTTTATGAAATAGAAACTAAGAAATCTTAAACTTTTGATAAATGAATTCTGTTTTCTGATTAGAAAAGAAAGAAAAGAAAGAAATCGTTTATTCGTGACAAAAAAAAGGAATTAACTAAAAACATAGACCGATACATATAATTAATTTTGTCACGAAATGGTCACAACTCAGCGTGATGCTGGCAGAGCCAGCGCTGATCTTCCGTTGTTTTTAGTGTAGCTGTATTCTGGTTGGTAGATATCAACTACATTTTTTTAAAGAGTTCATTTAGTGTCTTTAGATTGGTTAAATTGAAATGTTTTGTAAATCATAAATATTAATACATATTTTCGAAAGTAAATTCGTAATTTGGTAGAATCAGAAGTGGCTCAGCCATCCTGCTGTCGTAATGGCTGGTCCCTTTCATTGATATTTTATGTTAAGTATCATTACAACATATTGTAAAATGTCGTGTGCTGGACGTTCACAACTATTGACATTCTGTTTCCGACGTTATTTCGACGGATGTCACCATTTGCCGACCTGGACCGCGTGAAAGGAAGATAGCCCTAGGTTTTACTGTATAATACAATGTAAGTAATAATCAAAATGAAACACAAGATCACATTAAGCTATCTATTTTCGTTGAGCAGCATCCCTCTGCTGACCATGTCTAGTTGTTCATCTCTCCGCAGCATCAGCAGCAGAAATTCAGCCGCGTACATGATCATCAGGTTGACGAACACACATACACACAGCCGGAATACATCCAGTACGCTCACTTCGTAGTCGAGCGAGTACGGGTATCGCTTGTATGGGAGGACACGCATGGCTAGTCTTTTGGAGACCTCTGTCAGTGCAATATAGGCAGGTGCTCCGATTATACAAGCAAAAGCTACCTTAGTGCCTATTTATTGTTTTAGCTGGCAATCATGAGTCAGTTACCCAGATACGCATTGACATGTCAATGTGATTTGATCCTTTAGGAACGAAAATTTGAGGATATGATCCAATTATTCATTGTTTCTTGTAATATTTCCTTCGGGACGTCATCAAACGCGATATATTATGATTATTTGGTTGGTTATATTACATAATATATTTTATTTGTAGGTTGTTTCAATCAGTGAAGTCATAGTTATATTTCTTTGATGTTCATTCGTAAACGTATTGAAAATTTGAGGTTTAGTCCAGGACTCCGATAGTTGAAAATAGTTTTAGTTAATTTTGGTATGTTGTGACATTAACTGATTGATTATTGATAGATTTGACGATGATTTGACACGAAGATGAGATCTCGTTGACTGCTGTTAGCTTTCAAAAAGTTTACATTTTCGCTAGATATACATACTTTGTTCGTAAACTTCCATGAAACTTATTTAAATCAATGTGGCGTTAAAATTCGTTTATTTTATTTATTTATTGAAATTCCTGTTTAGTGTCTAAAGTAAAAAAATGTAAAAGTAAAAGTAGTTTATTCTTCAAATTAAGCATATTGCATGCACCTATGAACGTCAATAAACTACCACCGGTTCGGAAAAATATACCTCTGCCACGAGAAGAACCGGCGTAAGAAACTCGGCGAGGTGTCATTTTTTCAAAACAATATACCTACATTATATAGTTAAATATAAAATTACAGTGTCAGCTACTACAAAATAACTTAAATAACAATCATCATCATCATCATCATGTCAGCCGAAAGACGTCCACTGCTGGACAAATATATTTTCGCGATAGATTACCCGTGCAGGACGCTATCACTGCCAAACATCCCTATCCATGATGTAATCGTTTATCTTATAAATATGCTCTTGAAATAAGTGTTTGTTTTACTACAGATTTGAATTTAGAATTGCTAAGTTCAGTAATGTGTTTAGT